>JAZDUA010000148.1:637500-1900000 GCA_038098605.1 Gryllus longicercus | reverse complement strand
AAATTGAGAACATTTCTAAAAAATATACTTTGTGCGGCAATAGATGGCAGCTCGCAAGAGTATGTGGCAAGACAGAATCGCTAGCCCAGACCAAAGGAAATAGAAAACTAATACAGGAAGGTCTGGGCCATTCTGTAGCACCACTAGTTAATTTGTCGTATACGTACGTATACTCATATAAGGTGTAATAAGTTGTGTAGAAAAATGTATGTATTTGCAAATGGCTATCTTGTGCATGTGAACAACAGTAGCGCCTAAACTATAAGTAAGGTTTCTCCAAACTAAACTGAACTGATCGCTAGCTTTCAGTCGATATGATCTCACTCGATTCCCAGTAATTTTTAATTAGTGGTACAGGTAAAGTACATACTTTCTCGCAATGTTTCTAAACGCTCCGCAATATTATAATAATTTGATATTATATTGAACAATTGATTTGACGTGACATGCGTTTTACAAATAGGAGAAGATAGTTGTATACTTTTTAAACATTTCAAAATACGAAAATAACATACTACAGACACTTTCAGTTTATTTGGAATCTTAATAATTGTGTATGTGAGTAGAATTGCTTCAAATGATTTTCAATCAAGTTTCTTAAATTCGCAAGAGTTTTCTGCGGAAACAGAGAGTTGTGACAAATAATTACCACCAGTCAAAGTAGAACCAGTGGCCCTTCCCGAAACGCTAAGACCGAAATTGCCATTTTATTTATTTATATATTTATTTACTTATTTATATATTTATTTATTTATTTATTTATTTATTTATTTATTTATTTATTCAAATAGGTACTTTTGTAAAATAAACTTTTTCTGAAGCAAAAATCTTCAAATTTGAAGTTTGGAAATATTTTTACAATTTTCAAACAAACGAGCAATACCCGAAAATGGGACAAACACCATATTTCTTACCGTCCCTTATTACATATGTGGAGAAATTTTAATGAAAAAATTGAAGTGATATGACCTTTTCTAAAGAGGTTATTTTTTACAAGTCTGTCTGAGCTCCATCTTTAATTTTGTACTTTTAAAAATTGTGCAATTTTCGAAAAATCGGGTATATCTCCGAATTTGAGTCTTGCACCAGTCTCTTAAGCGTCTTTCATATTATTGCACAACAAAATTTAATAAAGAAATTTGGAGTAATTTTTTGGAAAATTTTGAAAATATCCGAAAGGCTTCAAGTAAAGTACCCTCCCAAATTAAGTTATCGGTTTCAAATTCCAGGGGACGCACTATCAGCCACACCGATTGGTGAATAGCAAAACTCATAGAATTTCGGAGAAAAATTTCCAATTTCAATTTCGAATTTATAGTAGCGCTTAAACGCCATTTTCTTAAAAACGGCTCCAAATGTTTCCAAGAAAATGCCACTTCGTACGAGATTTTACTGTTGTTTAATATTGTTAAAATAATATTTTTCTTTCTACTATTAGGAAATTGAAAATTAAGAATATGTCAAAAAATGTACTTTTGGCAGCGATAGATGGCAAGTCCGAATAGCTAGCCGAGACGAAAGGGAACAGAAAACTAATACGGGAAAGTGCATTCTGTAACACCAGTAATTATGCGTTTGCTCGAAGTCGTCCTGTACTGTTCTGCGGGTAGTGTTATGAGTGACGACAAGTTAACTTTGAGGATATGAGTTCTGGTCTCGGAGCGGAAACCAATTTTTGCTTGTTGATGACTCTTTTGCGGGTTTATGTAATGATATAATATATCGGAGCAGTTAGAAATGACGCTACACGTATGTCCTTTTGGAGCATCACTAGTTTACATTAGCGCGCAATTATAAACTTTGGAATTGTTTTCAGAAACAAATTTTGAATAAAACTCTTCTGTTTATTAAATAATTTTATTTTGAGTTTGTCAGAACCAACCAAAGCAATTAAGTTGGTACTTTGGCACAGTTAACGGCCGCGACCAATCAGAGGGGCGGGGTGTAACTTTCCCAGCGTACTTTTTTACTCTGTCTTTGCTTTGATCAGGCGTTACTGTTTTATCGTGTAGGACTTTTATTATTTGAACCTTTTTTGTCCTTCAACGCTTATCTGATATTTACAAAACCTTCGCAACAGGTTGCGGACCGCGCGGTATCTTACTTTCCCATTCTTTGTCCTCTGGTCACCCCTTACACTTACATTTACACTTGCACGTGCATGCCGGGAGACTGGTTGGGAGCTTAGAGCTTGTCCCAGATGGGGCAGCACCACGCTGGCGGGAGATAACTGGTTGAGGAAAACCCAGCTAGCCGACGCTAGGTCGTTTCCGGATCTCACCATTTAGCGAAAGAATATCACCGCCACCTCTCGAGCACATGCACTACAATTACGAGACAAATGCTCTTCGACGTTGACGTTCATGATTTTAGAATACTTCTCTAATCACGGACCTTTGAAATTCATTTTATATTGTCCGTTGTATCACGCTTTTTTTCAATGCAAGTTTATAAAACTTTTTGTACTATATTTTAATACAGTTTTAGAAAAAATGTTGTTCATGTTTCGTGTGTGAAGTTTCCCTTTCTTTCACGATCGAGATTGAAATTTTTTGCCTCAACCTATGATCTCGAAAAAAAGTTTCAATCTAAAAGTTACACTTATTAATATCTCTAAATCTTCAAACATTCTCCAAAACTTTAAGTCCTTCACGTCTAAAATTAAACAAATTGTTCAAAATGATTTTAGTACTAAGATTAAATCTGATCATATTTCAATATTTTTTTTCAATTAATATATGATTTTATAAATTATAGAAATTACTGTGATTTGAATCAAACTCTTTATTTTACATATTGTGACCCAACACGGAAAACTGTATTAGCAATTATATATGATTACCCAAAATCTTACACAAATGAAGAAATTAAATTTGAACTTGCTAAAACCTTTCAAATCTCATCTGTTTTTCATCTATACACCAAAGGTCGTGGGGAATTTGATATGGGTGCTATTGAATTAACAGACAAAAGCAAAGTAGAGAAATTACTAAAATAATAACATTATTTAAAATTATTATTTAAATAAAATGTCGAACGAAAACAAAAAATCCTAACCAATGTAAAAATTCGCAAAATTTTAATTACAGACAAGACAATTGCAAATTAAACCCACGATGTGCGCGTTGTTTAGGTAAACATCATTATACTAATTGTAATAAACCAAAAAAATGTATTCCTCAATGTGTAAACAGTTTTGAATTTCATACTTCTATAATTATATTGATCGTATATTTTTTTAAAAAATATTTTTAATAAATCAAATAGAAATTCTATACCTAAAATTTCTTAAACTACAAATAATTCAATACTGAAGAAACCATCTTATCCTAAGCACTTCTACAACAACCTCCATTTCTTTACAATATAATTTACAAAATTTTGCACATCTACGATCTCTTTTCAACCGTTCACAAAATGTGCTACAAACTAACTATGGTATTAATCAAATAGATAATTCAATTCATTCCTATTATCGCAAATTAAATATTTAACCTTGTCCTTCCTAGGATTCATCAATTAATCAAAGAGTTATTACCTTTGTTACGGAAACGCATTTACATCCTACAAACCATACGTCCTGCGGCGGCGATGGTGTAACGGCTAGTGTATTGGACTGTTTTACCCGAGTATGCGGGTTCAAAACCGATCGGAACCATGTGATTTAAGAGCGAAAAAATCCTTTGGAGAGGAAGTAAAGCCGGCTAAAAAATTTGCGTGGTCAGACGGAAGAGCGGGCCTGATGGCCTGAGTCTCGCTACGCAAAACAAGGCAAGTATTCAATTCAAATAGAATTCACATTTTTATATACTTTATACAAGAGAAGATCGTTTATCATTTTTATGAGGAGGTGTTGCAATTTTAATAAGAAAGAAAATTAAACATTCACCATAATATGTTCCAACTAATAATAATTTAGAAACGATCTATGAAAATTCATTTTCTTAATTGTCCTGTAACACTAGTATGCGCTTACAATTCCCCGAAACAAAATCCCTTCAAATATATTTTCTCAAATACTCAACACAAGTTACAATACATTATTAATGGGTGATTTAAATGCTAAACAACAAGCATGGAGTTGTAACTCAACATCCCAGCAAGGTATATCCTTATTTAAATTAATTACAAATATTAATTGGATAATACATACATTTAATCAGCCAACATATTATTCATATAATCACACTATACAACTTGACATATTGAATGTTATAATATCTAATATTTTGATTTTCCGATCTTTCAAATTGCAGCTCTTAATTCTAATCACAATCCAGAATTCATGAAATTTGACAACATCTACCTACAAATAGAATAGAGGTTCCATAGGGTTCAAGGGCTCTTGCGTCGTCACAAACAAATCAACAACGCTCCCACACGTCCGATTTAATTCGAACCACTCTTTAAACTGCTAGGAGCAGAGTGTGAAAATGTGGTCGTTTCCGCGCCGAGGGGGAGGCCGCTGTGAGCGCTCGGAGGGGCGAGTGAAATTGGGCGGCGCCTACGTAATGGCGCAATCTCGCGCGCGTTCTCCTCCCCCAGGGCGCCCCCCCCCCCTGCCGCCCCGCCGCCCGCCTGCCGCCCCGGGCGCCGGGGATCACTCGCGACACGAAGCGCGACGGCCAGACAGTCAAAGCAGACAAATCGAGTGAGAAACTTCCACGAGGCATGGCATTTCAAACTTGACATGGTTGTTTGTTTGTACCTACTAAAACATACTAAAAATCTTCAAGTGCGGAGAGTGAGCCGGTGGCGGTGCTTTGAAGGTGCCTTTTCAACCTTTTTTGCATATAGCTCCATTACTATCACTCTCACAGAAAATTATGTTCAATACAAAATTAAAGCAACTGAAAATTCCTATAAAAAGCTCCAAAAAGGTTTGTTTTGTGAAATAAACCATTTTAGAGTTACGGGCTTGAAAAGTTATTGTTTTTGTTTACAATGTTCTATTTATCTCTATTTTAAAAATTATTTTTTTGATAAGTTCAGTACATAGAAATTATTTAATTTTTGTTCCACATTTATAAACAATCTGTATTTGCGTATATAAACAGGAATATACACCTTTACTGATCGTATTTTGTATAAATATTTGCGAGTATCCAGGGTCAAACGGGTCAGAGATTACCTAGCGGAAACTAATAATTCATAGTTTATTGGATAAAGATCAAGTACAAATATGTGGTAGAGAACTATTTGGTTTTTGTTCTCCTCCCCCTTTGTTCACTATTTGTGTACGTACACTGTTGTTGCAGTTGAAAATTTGGAAAAAATCCTAATTTCCAATTTTACAGGGAATATAATTTTCAAGTGGTACTTTACGTACCAATGATATTTTACAAAAAGTAACTATAATTTTATGTGTAAAATCACACCAATTAAGGCTGTGATTCTATTCCTTCTCTGAGACATTACTCTCTGAAACTCGAACTAAGTTCATTCATGTTTCATTCATTTGGTTGCAAATATTTCTCAAATAAAACACACAAGGGAGGTAAATAAAATTTTTGCTTTCAGGAGGGGGTATACTAAATCCAATGCCTTTTATTATAGGAACCCAGAGCTGAGTAAGTTAGAAAAGAGTAAATGTCTACAAACGAGAAAACTGACGCATGGTGTAAAACGAAAACGGCCGCTATTTCTAAACTAGGTACAATAAAAATTAAATATATTTTTAAACAAGAAATACATATTACAAAGTACGATTTTTTTCGGGATGGTCGAGTGACCAATTTATTAAATACAGGACCACATTAAATGGATTGACCCGTGTGGCAGTGCAGTGCATGTGAGTGCAAGTGCGTGTACGTAAGGGGGCGAGAAGGAGGGAGAAGGGAACAAGCATGATCGTCAATCGTGTATTTCTCGAATCGAAGGGAAGCATCGGGAATTTCTTGAATCTACTTCTAGGAAACCATTTCAGTAAAAGAAAGCAAAACTCAAAAATCAAATGTATATTTATCATTTTAGCAATAATTAAACTAAGTATTTAGCAATTATTTAGCTTCTCTTGTCAAAATTATAATTTTTCAATATTCATCTCAGAGTAAAATGAGGACATTCTCTGGTATGAATAGCGTACATTTCCGAGACGTTTATAAAATTGTTAATAGTTGCAAAATTGTTGATTTGCAGTTTTCGGTTCTGTTACATCAGGGAACCGTTCCCACTTCAGAACTGGAAAATTTGGAAACTGTTTATAAATTTTCAAATTTTGTATTTTTTTATTTTCTTAACTGCCTTTAAACGAGTTGCATAATTCCCCAGTCCGATCGGCGCTATCGTCTTTCCCTTTGAGGCTCGCAATTCTTTTTAAGAAATTAGCAGCTTATGTCAACTTCCATTTTTAGCAGTCATTTTTAGCATGCCTTTTGAATCGGCGTGCACACGGCGGAGCAGCGCTCGTTTCATGGTTGTGGGTGCAAACCCAGAAGCGAGTGGTGAGTCTGGGGCTTAAGGAGGCCCCAAGCCCCAAGTAGAGTCTCGAATCCAGTCCACAGTCGCAGCAAGCAGCGTGTGGTGTCACGTGACCGGGGAGAGCCACCGCACTGGGCCGAGGGTGCCGAGCCGAGTAGGGCGACTGATGGCGTAAGCGAGCGCTCGGCTGGCGATCTGCGAGGCCAATCCTGGAAGGGCCGCTGCCGTGCCGCGAGCCGCGGCGACGTCAGCAGGGACAAGGCGCCGCGTGAGACAGTAATTTACAGAACAAGAGTTAACAATGTTATTGAGAGGGCATTTCCCGAATTTTGGAGATTGTGTCCACAGCGCTCACATATATTGCGGATTCTGTTTTTCAACTCTCCATTTTATTCTTAATACATGAATGAAAATTCTTTTTCTAGATTTGAGTTGCTTAAAATCTTATTATCACGTTATTCTTGCAAATTTAACGCCAAAACCAGCTGTTGCACGGTGAATATGTGTATATTTTGTCGCGTAAACTGTATACCGTTATTTTTATCGGCTAGCGGGGAAAATGATTATAACACAAAGACAAAAATTTTAAAAATACTACTCGGATAACACGAGCCGGCTGCCGACGAATACTGAAATCTAGAGCAAGAAGTGAGTCACTAATTGGCTCTCCGAAGTGCGTCTCTTTCAAAACTGTCCTCGGCATCCGCACCTCTAAAAGCGAAATGGATGGAGCTTGACGTACGCCCAATTACACCGCTCCTTCCCCCTGGGCAAATATCTTCCTCCAGCCATTGTAGGAGGCAAATTATTGACCTGTAAAATCCTTTATAAAATTGCTACCTTTAATTTTAATTAAATATAGAAGCAAACAATAGATTTGCAACGACTTTAAGGCATCCAGATCCCCAAGAGTGTATTTATATGTTCCAAAAATGTAAATACACTCTTGTTATAACACTCACAATTTCATCTTTTTTCAGCAAGTTTTTTTACAACGCGGTGAATATTATACAGGGTGATTCAGTCCTCGTTGCGAATACACCTGAGACATATCCCATATGTAATGTACAGACTGAATTTGCCAAATTTGGATAGTCTTCGTCGTTTGGTTTTGTAAATAATTAACATTAAACTTTGGACTATGCGCTTGTGGTTGTGTAACACGGTCAGTGGGGAATGAGGGAGTGGCTGCACTTCCCGTTAAGGGTTGCCACTTCTCTGAGAAACTCGGTTATTAATACTATCCGCTAAGGCCCGAAAGCGAGCGCCAGGCAATTAGCGTTCGAGATTAACGCATCACAGTCACTTGGCGAACAATTCAAGCAGAGAGATTTCGGCCTTTTCATTTCCATCGGGTGCAGCATTTGCGCGGTAGAGACTTACGTCGTTCGGTATGCTCGAGGCATTTCCTACACGAGGCCAACCAGGAATTTCTGAAACCGTTCTTTGACAGATGAAGCATTTTTTAAAAGAATTGGAACAATAATGTGCATAATTTGCATTTGGGTTCTGAGAACATTATTTATGGTAGCTCCGGAAATGATATTTGCAGTATTAAAAATGGGGGTCCTAGATCAGGTTCCCATTAACCATAATATTTCAATATTTCTATTATTTGCATTAAAATTGCATTAAAATTGCATTAAAATTCCAATATTTACCATAAATTCCCTATATTTTTATACTTTTGTCCTAAAAAACTCTCATTTTATACGTGTAGGGATGTTGAGGTGCGTTGAGGTCTGAACAAGATTCTCATAGATGTTAATATTTTAATTTCCATTTTTTTATTAAAATCCCGTGTATTTTCAAACTTTTATCCCAAAATATTCATATTTTTTAGATTTTGACGCATTGAGGTGTATAGAGGTCTAATAAATGCATAGATAACTTTTCCATTCAATTATGTAAAAAGCTTAATTGAATAAGTAATAATATGACCCCATTTTATTTCAATATTACGAAATAGATAGGAAAAAGATAATTACACAAGAGATCGCAGAACCCGTGCGTAATAGAATAATGTAGAACACGGACATACGTCTTCAGCATCAATATGGTAAGTTATAAAATAACTTTGTTACTTGAACCACTTTGATTACTCGAAATATTCTAGTCATCCATTTCAATAAACCATGTATACCAACGTTCTTTTTTCTTAATTTATAAAAAAATTATTATATTAAAATTTTCCATTACATTATATTAAACATTTAAATAAAACATTTATTATAGAATAAGTCAAGAAAATTTTTAATATGCTGAAAATCATATGCTAAACTCTCTTTACCAAACATTATACATACATACATACATACATACATCATAACTTCTCCGATCGTGTTATTAGGAATAGCATTATGAAATCAATCTCATCCTTTCATAGATGTTTTATGTGTAGCATATCTAATTTTTCGTAATGTACGTATTTATCAAATAAATGAGATATCTCTCAACTGGTGATATCGACATTTCTAAACTTTTATTCTTATTCTTAATTCTCTTGAATTATGTAAATGAACGATATACGCATTTACAGTGGCGGCTGCGGCAGGGAGATGCTAGGGACACTGCCCTCCTACTGAGTTCAGTATTTCTTCTCTTGCGCTGTCTAAAATAATCTCTGTGTGTCTGTAGGGTTGTTTTCGAATCGAACGCATCTTTAGCTTTCAAACTCCCGCTTGTTCCGTAGAACAATTTTCATTGGCTGCGGACACCCGCCTCTGTGTCCTAAACGCAGTGTTGTTAAGGAACGTACTGAGATAAAAATAGCCGACAACGAGTGCTCGAATGGCAACGTAGGTTCGGCAAATGGCGTCTTGTGACGGCCACCGCCCAGCAGCCTGAAAGGCGCTATCTATTGGCCGATTTTTAAACTTACAATATTCCTTTCGCTTGATTTACGTCCAGGCCAGTGCTATCTGCTGGTATTCTGTTTAATTAATCTCCCTTTTCGCAAGCATTCAGTGCAGTAGTGTGCAATCGGCATGGTCGGCATCATCTTTCCGATCCGTAGACAAACTATGTGAATGCTGTTTTTCGATCTTTGCGTCCAGTTCGTATTGTGCATTGACTTTAAGAATGATTTCCAATTTAGTAAAATGCCTGAAAGCAGTCAATGTGGTTATGATACAAGGCTGTGCATGAAGAAAATTGGACCACCTCGGCCTGATAGGAAAATTGTACAATCAGATAGAAATGGCAATCGTTCTTTTGTACGGAAATTTCAAAGGGGTAAATGACCATATTAATTTTAGGGAGAATTTAGCCATGTGTTCTCTCTTTGATTGTAAAACGTTCCAACAATATCAAGAAAAGTTCCCCCTACAAAAGGTTGATCGCGTTTCACAGTATTCTCCGTTCGTGAGCTAGCAAACTGAAATCTGATCTGGATGTGCTATATAAAAGAATCCGAGAGAGTTCTTTCCACTTTGAAAAGATTATAGACATTTTTAAGAAATACCGTGAAAGAGAGATTGAATAGACTTTGTATGTTTTCATTATAGTTTTGTTACGAGACTCATTTAATTTTAAAGAATTAGTCATAGATTTACAGAATGTAAAAACAGAAGACTCAATTTAATTTATAGATCATGTGTTTAGCCTGTCTTCCGGGGAGAAAATTCAAATTTTACTTATGTGACTTAAACAATCCCAATATAACAATATTTCAAATGCCTAACTTTATTTGATCCTGTAACTTCGTGTGCCCTCCCCGTTGCCTAATCCCAGAGCCGCAACTGCGCATTTAAAAATAATTGGTAGCGTTATATTCCAAGATTCTGATGGAAATTGTTCATTTCAATCATTTGTAGTGAAATATTTTGTAGAATACAATGATCAAATTCATGGATTTTTTTTTCTTGATTATCTAGTCTATTTGTTTGGAATACTACAAAAACAAAATAAGGCACATCATACTGTAAAGAATGATCATGATTTTTATTTGAAGGTTCCGGACTTGTAGGTTATAGTCCAAAGGAAATTGATGGAGAGACCGGCCGTTAAAATCTATATTGTTTGTCAATGATAATGGTTGGTAATATCTATTTCAAAATTCCTTTTCCCAGTAATTCCATATAGTTCAAATGTTTGCAAATCATAAAACGAAATTGTAAAGATAGAATTTCTTATCCGATTTTCCTTAAATTCTATAGCATAAGAAAATGTATAATACAAAATTGGTACTTTAATTTAGAAATATTCAATCACTATTTTTGCTTCTCTCGGTAACGTATCTACTGTACTATTTTTTTAAGACCATTGGTATAAACCATCGTACATGGTAGGACACCATGTACATGAAATCGTAAATTCTCCTTGCAAAGTAATTTCGTTAAAATCTTTAAAAAGACTCCCAATAATCTCCATGGATACAGAACATCATCTTTTGTTCGGAATTTAGGGTTAGAACTGATGTCAGACACATCTAATCAGCAATAAATAATAATATTCAGTTGTTGAAAATGACCTTTTTTGCTAAAACAATGGATACCAGGATAATCTAATCTAATTATATTTTGACCTCTCTTCTAATGCTAATTGATGAAAATAAATAAGGTATATAATTATCAATTAGTTTAGCATTTGATTTGTCTGCATATAGTGAATAATCAGATCCACTTTTATGTATAATTTGATAAGTTATACACAATTCCGCTTTTTTTAAGTTCGTTAATGTTCCAGTAACCGTTTAAAATTTGTTATATATTAGTTTGTCATGGCAACGGCAACAATCTAGCCGAAATTATATATCCAGCCAACCTACAACAAGTAATAGAAGCACGTAAACAAACCAAATATATTCAAATTGCTAAAAGTAGTAGATAAAGTGACAAAAATTAAGAGCACAACCAGATGCGTCAGTCTCGTAAGATGGCGTCAATCCAATTCTTTCGATATGCATCCAACAATCTCCTACATTCATATAAATATCTGTGGTCTTATTGGATTGCCCAATATTATTCTTAATACGATCAGTAGCAGGAAATGATTGCCATTGATAATTTTCAATTTTATTCACTTATAAGGAAATAAAAATAGATTACTTCTTAGTTTTAAAATAACAGTGACCATAACACCATTAATATTTATTTCATTAACATGTTCATCTGAAATTTTAGTTAGTAGACCTATTTTATGACAAACAGAAATAATGAATATGATGGTTCATAAATAATAGGCATTTGATAATATAGTAGAGGTTTAAAATATGTTCGAATATTTGTTTCTCTATGAAATTTCTAAATTTCTTTTACAACAATACAATTAGCACAATTAAAAGGCGTAACAATTGTATCAAATGAAATAAATTAAGGAATATTGTAACCAATAGTAGATTTGTTTTTTTAACTATTTGATTTTAAAAGCCTAATAACGAAAACTAATAGAACCTATAGCAACAAAATTTAATTTAAATGCACTATTAATTTCAATTCTACAATACAATAAGGTTTATTAAAAATATTTCTTGAATTAAAGGTGATAGAGATTGTATATAATGTTCTAAATATTCAATATTAAATTGTCCTGAAGGAATTGTGAGAATATATGTTTATTTTTATGTTCAAAATGTAATTTATTTTTATTTGAAATTACTTTAGGTGTCAGAAATGTAGAATAGAATCCAACGCATGCAGCTTAAAAATAATTATATATTGGTGTAGTCAGCCTTTATATAGTACTGAAGATCCACTTAGCTTCGATGTTTTTCTCATTTCAATGAGTAAAAAAATCAATTGTGATCCAAAAATTCAATAAGGAAATAAACGAATAAAAATAAAACATGAAAAATTATTACCATCTTCTATAAGATGTGCTATTATAGGATTGATAATGCAATGAGACGCAATGACCCAAGCGAAGGGCGCTTTTAGGCACAATTATCTTGCGCAGCTGCGCGCGCCGCCACCCAAGTGATTCTCTGGCGTTCGCCTGCCTCCGAAATACACCCCCACGGTCTTTTGTGTTTGGCAATAGGAGATTGGCACCCGGAACAGTCGTATTAAGAGATTTGGGGGCTGCTTGCAAGCTAATCCCTAAGGGGCAATAAACCATGAAGCTTCGTAAAAGGGTTGCTGACGTGTGTCGAGTCACGTAGGCACTAGATGGAGAACAATGAACAACCAATTACATGTTAAGAAGTGAAGGTTGCAAAGATGTGCGGTCTCTTGAGCACAATCACAGAGCTCGGGATATAGAATATTCTGGAAGCTCTTGAACAAGCCAATAAAAAGCTTCGCGCTTCGCACGTGACAGAGCTCACGCATCTTGCGAAAGGGGTGGAGACGGGAATCGGGTGAGTTGAGGGCGCTAAAAGATCACATTATTATTGGGGAAAGAATCTCGACAGCGATCAGTCGGCTCTTAGAGAGACCACGTTCTTGAGTTAACGGCATTCATAGGTAGTAAATGATTTAATGGCGTCAACAGCCATCCAACGGACTATCACTGTTCTTCACACGATCCGACCAACCCTCACTCAGCGTCGGAATTTATTCCGAATGCCGGGCTGGGATAATATGATCAACACTCTAAACTTATCCGTGAGAGTGTGCAGCCCGACCACTCGGCTGTAAAACACAAAACGCGGTCCAGGCGACATGTGACGACCTGCGACCCGCGCATCAAAACTGACTCTTCATTTCGCGTATGGCAACGGATGTTATCCCGCCCAGCCACTTGTTGGACATTCGCGAGCGCTCCTCCCGACTACAGGGGACTCTTATGGCGTTTCAACGGGTCCTCCCCTGCAGCCGTTCGGTATTGGACGTGAAATCCTTTCGGGGTGAAGTAGCGACATCACAGTCATCACATTTCTGTAAATGAAATCCCGCCCATGCTTATTACTAGCCATAGGAAAGCTCACAAGAGATAATTGTATTTGAGCGAGTCTACCGATAATAAATGTGTCCCCGCCATTTTTTCGGGTGGTAACACAAAGAAATATAGCCTGTGTATTACTTGTCAGTCAGCCAAATGCAATCCTTCAACCCAGGTTCACCCCTGAGATGCTCAACGACGGTGTGTGGATAGCTGGTAAGGCATTGAGCTTGGCGCCCTTTAAATAAATTCAGCGCGTGAGCCCTGCTGCCTGAAAGTGACCATCGCACCTTAAGTGTGACGGCAGTTCCCCCCCTTTATGATAGTGTAACTTCCAGGTTACATTACAATAATTATATTATGTGTCCAGGATGGTTGCATGGGGATAAAATTAATCATGTGAATGTATATTCAAAATCATTTGAACAAGATAAATATGAAGAATTTATGAATAAGTGTAATAATTTTGAAAATTATATTATTACCTTTATGAATCATCAGAATGATACAGTACCATTTGATGATTGTGAAGAAAATTCATTAGTATTAGTCGATGATTACATATTAAAGAAACAAGATATTGTAAGAGAATATTTCACTCGTGGTATTCATAAAGATATTGATTGTTGGTATTTAGCACAATGAGTCATATGAATAAAAATGAGCACTTGCTCAGGAGTACTTGCTCCGGAGCAAAGTGAGTCTACTTCTAGGCACTGAGCAGAAGCTCCATTTCGTATGAAAAAAACTTCGTATGTCTCCGAAGAACTTACTCATGTCCCGCGAGCATTTGCTTGTCGTCAACAAGGGCAGGCTAAGAGTTTTCAAAATTGGTTTCTTGAGTAACTACGAGGTTACATACATTAAGCGCGTCGCGCACATTTGGGCGAAATAAAGAGCAATATCTTGATGTCTCGTTCTTTAAATTCGAATATGAGTAGCAGTAACGAAGAACAGGCGCCAGAGGCCCAGTTAGTTTTTGGCAAAATGCTAAGCGAATATAAAATTATTTTTGAAAAGAGCCAGCTTTCGGAGGTACGCTGTGGCCGAAAGAAATCATTACAAACTTTAAAAAATACCCCGAAAAATTCCGAGTAGTAAAGGGCGATGGAAAATTAACATAGAAAATATGCAATATGGGAACGCGCCTGAAAGCAAACGCTGATAAAAATCGTACCAACCATACATTGTCCTTTTCGAAACGGTAAAGATTCTAATAGTCTACATCACGAGAATTTCGCCTTATCTTGTAATTTTTTTAGTCCGCTGCATCTGTATATCAACAAACGGTAAAAAAATCAGACAATTTGACCCTACTTTTTAGACGTGAGTCTGCTACTAAGGTCCCTCCGAAATTTTGGAGCAAGTGCTCACTCTAGAGAGTAAACGCCTTACTTTATTCATGCCAATTCTGAGCATTTGCTCGCCAGTTGAGAGTACGCTCAGAGCTGAAGCAAGTACTCAGAGACTGAGCAATTTCTCACCCACTTTATTCATACGAAAATGAGAAGGATCTCCAAAACTCGGAGCAAAGAGATTGCTTACTTTTATTCATACCACTCATTATTTTCAAATATTCGTAAGCAATTTATTAGAGATAATTTAAAAAAAAATAAATATATTTTCACAAGATTTTCTTAATTTCAACCATATTTATCATGAATTTGTAGGTGGTATTATGAAATGTGAATAATTTAAAAATATATGTCAATTATGTTGGGATAAACCATTTCGATTTTTTACAATTGACATGACAAGAAAATCAAATGAAATATAGAAATAAAATATAGTCGTTTATAATAAACAGACAGACAGCTAAACAGAGAGGCAGCTAAACAGACAGTTCAAACAGACAGACGCAATATAAAATCTTGTCTTCTTCTTCTTCATTTCAAGGATTAGGCAGGAATGCCTGTTCCGTCTTCACTTTGCACTTCAGGACCATCTCTTTCTGGGTCGGCCGATATCTCTTCTTCCCTTCGGTTGGTAGTTCATCACTAATTGTGGAATACGATCTTCCTCCATTCTTTCGATATGGCGCCGCCATTCTTTCCTGTTTTCTAAGATCCTTTCATTTATGTTGTGTATATCTAGTTCTTTACGGATATCCTCATTTCTTATCTGGTCTTGTTTAATGCAGCCTTTAACTTTCCTAAGAAATCTCATTTCTGCTGCTTGGAGCTTACTATGGTCTCTTTTTTTCATTATCCATGATTCACTTCCATACAGGAGAACTGGAGCAGCCATTGTCTTATAGAACTTCATTTTTGTGTCTTTCCTTGCTTTGTTCTGTAGTGTTCTGTTTATTATTCCACATATTGATTGAAATGTATTAGTTTTATTTTCTATGTCTTTATCTGTGTCATAACTGATGTCACAACCAAGGTAATTAAAAAGTCTGGTCGATCACTGTGTTGTCAATAACTATTTTTGAGCGTATGGGATATTTACCGTAATGGGCCATAACTTAAGTCTTCTTTTTAGATATTCGGAGATTATACTCATTTCTTCCCAGTTGATGCAGTATGTATACAGCTTTTTGCAGATCATCTTCACTTTCTTGCAGAATTGTTACGTCATCTGCATAAAGTAGAACATTTAGGTGTTTATTCTGCTTCAACTGTATTCCAGAACTAGCTATGCATCTCCATTTTTTAATAAGGTCATCAATATATATATATATATATATATATATATATATATATATATATATATATATATATATATATTGAATAGTGTTGGAGATAAACTACATCCTTGTTTAAGTCCCCTATTTATTAATATTTCTTCAGTCTTCTTTATGCCAGTATTTACTATAATTTTTGTCTCTTTATACATAATTTTGATGGTTTTTATGAGGTGTTCAGGATAGCCATTTTCGTTCATTATTTTCCATAGCTTGTGTCTGTCCACGTTATCAAAAGCTTTCTGGAAGTCAATAAAGTCTATATGGGTTTCCATATTTACTTCTCGTCGTTTTTCTAATATTCGTTTAAGACTAAAAATGTTGTCGTGACGAGAGCGTCCTTGTCTGTCTACTAAATATTAGATATCTAATTTAAAGAATATTTTTTGCTTTGTAAATGTTTACAAAGTATAAACCAAAGTAAATAAAATAACATAAGGAAAAAATTATGTAAACGTTGGGAGAATAGAACACATAATCGTAGTCAATATGAAAAATATAAAAAAGATCAACCTATCATAGATAAATTAGATGGTTTAGTCGGTAAAATAGAAAATGTTGGTAAACAAGTTATTCAATATATTGAACACGAACATGATTATGACAGTGCCTAAAAAACATGATTTTAGATAATTTAGATTTTATGATAATTTATTTCTAATACCATCAACATCACCAGAATCGTAGTTTGAAACGCTTATCGTCGATTCTTATCAGAAAAGAGTAAAATGCACTTATGAATGTGGCATAGGTCTAATTTTTACGGTTAACTCTGAATTTTTAAAAATTTCAAAACTTTGAATTCTTTTCGGGGTCTTCCTACCACTAAAAAATTAAAGATAGATTATTTTTCTTCAATCAGACGAACAGACAGACCGACGGACGGACAGACGGACGTTTTGAAACTAGTAGTAATACAGAATTGCACAGACTTTCCCATATTAGTTTTCTATTTCATTTTAGGTGGTCGGCTAGATATACGAACTTGCCACATATTCATGTCAGCTGCCATCAATCCCCGTCCAAAGAACATTGTTTGAAAATTGTCTTAATTTTTCGGTTTCCTTATATTGGAACGGAAATATTAATTTAAGAACATAAAATAATAGAAATCCTCGTCCTAATTTTTCTTTGAAAAACTTGGAGCCATTTTTAAGAAACTGGCGTTTACGCGCTACTGTAAATACGAAATTTGAAGCTATTTTTACAAACAAATTTGAGTTTTCGAAAACTTCACTTGAAGTCATTGAAAGCATTTTAACTCACAAAAACCAATAGTGTTTACAAATTGCTAAAATGTGCATAATAATGGCGTAAGAGATCTTAAAAAACCTTTCTGTAATGTTTGAAAACAAAAAAATTATCCCGAAATGAACTTTATGTCGTGACAAAGAGTACACATAAATCAATATATGAAAAGATTGAAGAATAAATTTTGACCCATTTTTGAGAAAATGGCGTTTGAGCGTTTCAGATAATGTGGGATATTGTGCTAGTCTTCCCAGAAGACTGTGTAGCTTTCGAAAAACTTTATATTGCATTATTGAAAACACATGTGCTCATAAATAAAATAAAGTGGACAAATGGCCGCTAGTGTTAATATTATCGAAGTGAGAAACAAGTCAAAAAGATTACATTTCTGTAATTTGTGAAAAATCAAAGGAATAAATCAGTATGGCGTTTATGTCAGCTTATTGAGTGCATTTAGTACTATCCCTACCAAAAGTTTAAAGAAAAATTTTTAATCTTTTTGAGAAAACCTAGTTTTTTGTAATTTTTTAAAATTGCATATTTTGCTCGCAGTACGAAAACTCTTAAAATTTCCAAAAAATTGTAAATGACTTTAATAAATGAACTAAGTATGGATAAAAAAATTATTTGAAGAAAAACAAGTTTTGGAGTTGTAAGAAGACGCCCAAAAAATTCAAACTTTTGCAAGATTCAAAATTTCAGTGTTAACTTTGAAAATTGGACCTATACCACTGTTCAAAGTGTATTTTACTATATTCTTAGAAGAAATTTACAGAAAAAATTTATTATCATTAGTATCAGTTAATTTTAAAGAAAATTTTTAAAAATCTCAAAGTATCGGCTCGAGCCAAATAGAGAGGGGGTTCTTCAAATTGGAAAAAATCCTACGGAAGGTTCAGGTGCTAGTGGTGTTCGCTGACGGAGAGGCAGACGGATGGACAGACCGACGTTTTGAAAAACACACACACACATCTTTTCGGTATCTGCAGACCCCAAAACATGTATTACGGTTGAAATGTCGAAATCGATTTTCCGCAGCATTACATAACTTTCCAAGTACTACATTTATACATACATATAAGAGAAAATAAAAATTAAATATATCTTCTTTTACAATCAACTCCTTTTTAAATATATTACGATAGTAAAATTAATAGTATCAAAGCAAATATTGAGTTAAAAGTTTCAATTCTCAATGTACAATCATGAGGTGAAGTTGAAACCAGTGGTGCTACAGAATGGCCCAAACTTTATTTTTCTATTTCCTTTGATCTAGTCTAGCTACTCTGACTTGCCACTAACTCTTGACAGCTGCCATCTAGCGCCGCTCAAAGTACATTTTTTTGACATTTTCTTAATTTTTCGCATTCGTGATTGTAGAGAGGAATTATTATTTCATGATTATTAAAGAACAGTAAAACCTCGTACTAAATGGCAATTTGCAATGGAAAACTTTGAAGTCGTTTTAAAAAATTTGCTTTTAAGCGCTACAGTAAATTCGAAATTTGAAGCTCCCTTCCACATAAAATGTTTGTGTTTTCGAAAAACGTAATTTGAAGTCATTACTCACACGAATCTGAAGTCACATTACACACAAGTACTTGAACTCACAAATACAATAGTGTTTACAAATTCCTGGAAAAGTGCACATCAACGACCTGAGAGATCTTTCTAATAATTTACGTTTGTGTATTTTTTTTAAAAAAGTATAACTAAATTACTTTAAAGTCACATTAAAAACAATTACCACTATTTGCTCAAAATGTTTTAAGAAAAAAATTGCAGCCGTTTTAACATAATGGCATTTTAGCGTTTCTGAAAATGCGGAATGTTGAGTTAGTTTTCACACATAACGGCTGAATTTACGAGAAATTTTTTACATTATTTAAAGCATATGTACTCATAAATATAATAAAATGAACAAATTTCTGCTAATACAAATATTAACGACGTGAGTGACAAGTCAATAAAATTACATTTTTGTAATTTTTGAAAAAACAAAAGAATAGAGCAATATGAAAAAATATAGCAAATGGCGTCATCTTATAGAGTACATTTAGTACTATCCCTATCAGAAGATTAAAGAAAAATATGGAGCCGTTTTTGAGGAAATACTGTTTTTGTACACTGAACAAAATGATCTTCTCTCTCTCTCTTAACCATAAACCTATGATTACGTGTCTTCCACTGTGACGATCGATATATACAGTGTGACTAATTCATGATATGTGACGTACCGGTTGTCAATACTTATCAACGATGTACCGATTGTCAAAACTTATCAACGCATTGACGTTGACACGTACGTGGGCCTATAACCACCCTATTAATTCACATTACTTTTAAGTGGTTCCCACCAGAACGCATTGTGAACTCATTAGTTAGTATGGTAATGTTGCCCAACCTTCTTTGACGGGACCACAGTCGTGTATATGGTACTCGAGAGATCGCGGGGTACAGGCCCTATGGTGCTCTGTAGTTCTGAGGGTGAAATAGTGTGTCATCAATCGAAATTATGCCCCTGGAAAAAATGTTCACATCTTTTAAGTTTACAAAGGACTCAATAATCTCCTGCTTAATAATATGCATCCCATGAGAATATCCATTGACACACAGAGGTATGCCGTTAACTTTTCTTGTCAGGTTAATATTGTCTCCCAATAAACTCTCCTAATAAAATATCTAATTTTAACTAATAATTTTGATTCATTACAGGTGCTGAATTTTTATGAACACGAATGTGTGTGTGAATCCATTGCCTAGTTTGTAAAAGTTGGGAGAAATTTGCAGTTATATGCAGTAAATTTGTTTATACAAACTGAAGTGTATTGCCAGGGAAGTTGCTGATTAATTCATTAAAGACTGTAGAAAACATTACACTTGCAGACTGTGTACGAAAAGAGGAACTACAAGATGATGTGCAATGTGATGTTGTTGGATGTGTGTTTAGTGAAGTACGAGTAAATGAAGGCAGTTTTGTAAATAATCAAGTTACGTTGCATGTGATTTGCATTGGTCATCACAGAACTGAAAATCTCGATAGGCGCTATTTGATGACACTTAATGCTGTCTTCATTTCATGTTGTGCTTGTGAATTTAAGAAATTCTGGCAATGTTAGTTTGTTTTGTGCGGTGTTACACACCAGGATTCATATGAAAATGTCCAGTGTATAAGTGAAAAATGTTCACGACTGTGATTTATTAGTTCATCAACTATTTATCTTTGCCTTAGTTTAACAACTTTTTAGTTAAATAAATCACTCATTTTATAATTGAAGAGAATTGTAGAACTTTCAACAATCTGATGTTTTTTCCAGGGACATTAAATTCTATTGTCCTTTCTCTGATTCCTTTAAAAAATTAACTTGTATTTTGAGTTTTCAGAAGGGTTCGTTGTGCTGAATATTATATTTGTCGAATGAAAAATTGATGTCCTCCGGGATTTAATTACATGTAAGTCAAATCTGAACTAAGATCGTGACACATTTCCAAGCTTTTTTACTGTTGGTTACAAATAATATCTATGAATATTGAAGATCAGGCAAAATGAAGCTTCACTAGAAGTCTTTGCCTAAGAGATGTAGGCCCGTGAATGAACCAAATTAATTGTTTTGTGTCTCTTAAAAAAATAATTAATTCATATCATCTCTTTTTTTCCAAATTTAAAAAATTGATATACTGATTTTAATTCTATTTGTTTATTTTCATATTTAAATATAAAATAATAGCTTCCTTTGCCAATCTATTGTTACAGTGTACAATAAGTTAAGACAATCAATTACTCAAGTTCTTTTTATAGAAAGGTATTCAACATAAAATTTACAGCATATATCTGTTAACACAAGGTTTTGTCGTTTTCCATGTATTATTTATTTTGAGGAAATAGTGTTGTATCAAATACAACGTATATTTTTCACATTTTCTCAGGTTTTTGATCCCTTAATAGTGGAACTAAAATATGACTTTACGAATATTATTAAAATATAAAACTTGGTTCCAAGTGAAAATGTTTGTTGAAAAACATGCGATTGTTTTTGAGAAAATGTCGTTTGATTTATTCTGAAAATGCTCAAGTTTGTGATAATTTTGTTTTCAAGTCTCTTAATCAGAAATAATTTGTAGCACTTGCACTCACGAAGGTAATAATGCACAAAGACCCCGTCAATTTAGTTTGTTTGCGATGAGATTTCCAAATATTAAATTTCTCTAATTTTGCACAATCAAAAGATAAAAACAAAATTACGTTTAAATCGCTTTGTTCAGTATTATCCACACAAAACTTAAAAGAAAAAATATAATTTTTTATTTTCACTGACAATAATTCACACAAAATTACGCGAAAATTACGTACTTTCGTAAAATTATTTATTACGTTAAATAACGAACTCATTATGGAAAACAAATTTCATTTGAATTTATTAGAGACTTCTCCTTTCAATAATCTAGTTGAGTTGAAAGGTCCAGTGAATAATAATATTTTACAATTTTCAAAATTTCAGAGTTGACAGTAAAAATTGGATATGCCGTATTTATTAGAGTGTTTTAGTCTGTCATTACAAGAAGTTTAAAGGAAAAACTCAAAGCCTTTTTTTTTTACAAAAGCTTCGGAAATGTATCCATTGCTTTATGTAAGTTTCGTAAATAGTAGAGAAAGTAATTTACTACATATAGGATCAACATTTGTTCACTTTTTCGATTCAGAACCCCATATCACAAGTTATTTCTGTCGAAATGTTGTCGATATTCGCCACAGTTGCACAATATTTCCTCTTTAGTAAATAAGTTCGTAGTAGTATATAAGTATGGTCAGAAAATGAAAGAGGCGATTGCAAAAAAAAAAAAAAAAAAAAAAAAAAAAAAAAAAAAAAAATGGAAGATTTACGTTTGGACCCAATGAAACTCGCATCGCTTCTGCACCACTTGCCTGACGGCCTCCGCAAAAGCGATACTCTTTTAATTAATTACGATGTCCTTATGAAACACGTTTCTTTAATAAAAATAATGTAATATGATATAATAAAATTTTATAATTGTAGGTGTGCTTTATATAGAATATACTACCAATTACACACAGGTGAGTTGTTTCGAACGGAGAACACACCATCGTCTTTGGTGTTAGATAAACAATTGTGAATGTCACTTTGCTGCGAAACGCTTCGTTACTGCCCACAGTTTCTTGGCGGTTTCCCTTCTTCTATAATGCTCACAAAGTTATGCGAAGCGAAAATTTATGAATTAGCATGCATGGGTTACTTAGGGCAGTTTTGTATTAAGCGCTGCCCGGAGATTTCACCAGGCCATCGTACCCTAGCCTGACTACCGGTAGTAAGAAAAGCAGCGTACGTGCTGTTGCAAATGACGTTGATGACCTCCCGAGTCTAGAACAAGTTTTGTAAATTCGCAGTGATATCCGTTGTCATAAAGGCAGCGACGACATTGGAAAATTACAAAAAACGCTTTCAATATTGTAGGGAATATGCTGATGTTTTTTACAGTAAAAAATAAAAGACTGCATACAAGCACTAGGGATACAGGAATAAACGTATTGATAATAATAATAATAATAATAATAATAATAATAATAATAATAATAATAATAATAATAATAATAATAATAATAATAATAATAATAATAATAATAATAATAATAATAATAATAATAATAATGTAGGTGATGAGTGCCCACCTCTGCGGTGAGTGGCGGGGCGCGGCGGCGGCGACGGCGAGGGCGGCGAGGGCGAAGGCGTCCGGGCGGCCTCTGGCGTTGGCGTTGGTGCTGTCGCTGTCGCTGTCGCAGGCGCGGGGGCGAGGGCGAGGGCGAGGGCGAGGGCGCGGCGCGTCATGCAAAAGTGATGCGCCCGCCGCGCCCTGTCTCGCGCCGCCCGCGGGGCAGCGGCGGCCGGCGCGCGCCAATGGCAGGAGGGGCTCGTGGGCGGACAGCCAATGGCGGCGCGCCGTCAAGGTCGCAGACCGCGCCCTCCGCCTTTGAACGCCCGGGTCACGCGCCCCGCCCGCACGCCACGCCAGCCCGCACCCCGCCCCCGCGCGCGGGCCCGCTCGCCGCAGGAACGCGCGGCTGCCGGCTGCCGCTTCTCACTGCGCTTGCTGCTTACGCTTCCCCTCCCACTTCTGTGTCGTCATTTCCTTATTGTTTTTCTTCTTCTTCTTCTTCTTCTTCTTCTTCTTCTTCTTCTTCTTCTTCTTCTTCTTCTTCTTCTTCTTCTTCTTCTTCTTCAACTCTACTACTTATCCTTGTGTTCCTTAGTACATATCCTATACGTATTCTTCTAATGTTTCTTCCTCTCAGCTTTTCTTGTTACATTTCCTCTCTTTGCTATAGTTTAGGAGGAAAAATATTGGAAATTACGACCTCAAAAATACGATCTAGAAGTTTCACTCGTAATTTCTATGTTTAAGGTTCGTTTCAGTTCTTCGCACATGGTTAAGTTTGCTGCAGGTGACTGGGAGATTGGCGAAATTTTGTAGTTTCTGAAAATCGGGATGTCTGGATGGATGGGCGAGTCACACATTTTTGAGCTGGAATAAGATCTAGTTGTGCCTTTCCACAGACCAAGATATATAAATTTTGGGATGGGGGCTTTTCGTGAAGCCTGTTCTGGACACAATTTAGAATGTCTCGTGCACATATATTCCATGCATGCGTGTAGGCTTAGCCACGTAGCCACGCATGTTGGGCATCATTTTTAATTAATTCATAAACAAAATTGAGACGCAGTATTCATTTATGGCCGGCGAGTTTCACCAGCGCTCGGCGCTGTGGCGTGCTGCCGGCAGAGGGCGCCTCAGTGGTTTACTGTTTCACCCTCCCTTCAAGCCGGAAATCTTAGGCCCGCGCGCGTGGGCGAGAAGCGTCTGCGTCGCTTCCGACCCCCCGGCCTACGTGCTTATCCGCGCCCCCCACCGCGGCCACCACCCGTCCGGCCCCCGAACGCGGTCATTGAAAATAAAGCACTGACGACATTCTGCTGCAATGAGCGTCCGCCAATAGTCGTTCGCGCGTAGAGCGGACGAGCCCTCAAACCGCACTTCACTTCACACTTGTGTGCACAGGCCACAGGTGTGTTCGGCGCCGGGCGCGCGAGAGCGGCCGCGGAGGGGCCCAGTGCGTCCCGCTGTGCGCGCTCTCTGCGCTGAGTAGACGATACGAGTCGTAAACCCAAGTGTTCTGATGCATTAATGTATCTTCGGCTTACTCTTCATTCGCTACATCCATTATGAGTGTAGTCAAATGCAAATATGTCTGGCGTGATGCCATACTTAAATGTATTACTGACATTGCTGCTCAGTTAATACGCATAATTGCTCATTATACAATTCTTTAATTTAATGTGTTTGTATTACTAATTTCTGTCCTGTTAGTACGCACAATGATTTATTGTGAAATTGTTTAGTTCATGAGTTTGTATTAATGAAATTGCTGCTCAGTTAATATGCACCATTGCTCATTATGTAATTTTTAATATAATGTGGTTGTATCACTGCAAATTGCTGTCCTGCTAATATGCACAATCGTTTCTTAATATCATGTACAGTGATTCCTCTTTAATTTATTAACAATTATTAAATCTAATTTGTTACATTATACATTCTATAATTGCACTGAAGTTACCTATTCAAGTCAAATTTATGTTTGACATCGGAAAGTTTACCGTGAGTGGTTCTCCGATATTTTACCTACGAGCGTTCGTATTTTTAGTTTCCTAAGCACCTAAAGTTTTATGTGAGAGCAGGTAAGTCTACAGTCCGCCACGCAACGTAGTTGTGCTTTTCCCATGTTAACTCTCCAAAGCCCCTGTGGCATTTTCACAACATTTGGAAAATGGTTTCAACATTTTTCTTTAGTTCATTTTCTCGAATAAAATAAAGTGGATCAATAATAAAGAAATAGCCCCATTTTCATTAAAATTACTGGAATTTTGAAATTACGAAAATTTCAAACCTATCCTAGACGTTTGATATAAAAGCTAGAGATTTGTTTGCCGTCGCACTTTACACCTCTATTGTAGATTTTTGAATGATGATGTGCACTTACAAATGAGTAGTTTTTGAGTAATAACACTAGACCTAAATGGAGTGAGAGTGATCGCGCCTTCTTTGTCGCCTTTTCTTCTTCTTCTTTTTCTTCTTCTTCTTCTTCTTCTTCTTCTTCTTCTTCGTCTTCTTCTTTTTCTTCTTTTTCTTTTTTTCCTTTTTTTTCTTCTTTTTCTTCTTTTTCTTCTTTTTCTTCCTTTTCTTCTTTTTCTTCTTTTTATTCTTTTTCTTCTTTTCCTTCTGCTTCTTTTTCGTCTGCAGCTGCTGATTTTAATTTTTTCTCTTCTTCATGAACATCATCTACTTCTATTGTACGTAGTATATAGTTTCATCTATTTTTCTTCTATTAGATATTTTACTGCGTTTTCTTGTTTTCTCTAAATACGTACCATGGAAAAGTCAGTGCATTGTTTTTTTTTTTTTTTTGGAAGTCTGCTTTAGTCGATTATTTAAACATACACATTCAATTACCCCTATGTTACATGTCCATTATACATTGACAGATCTCTTTTGTTTCTGATCATTTTTCGCGACTGAATTCTGATTCATTTCTTGCCTCTAAATTCCCGTGATTTCTTAGATCAATGCCGATGCGTTTGTTTAATCCCGAGAGGTGGCGGTCCGCTGAATCGTCAGATCCAGCGCCGAACTACACGTTGGCTGCGGACTTTCCCCTTCGGGTATCTCCCCTAAGAGGGTGGCACCACAGTTGGGACACGCCACGCTCTAAAAGTCCGAGTAGTCTCGCGGCATCTGTTAGTGTAATGTATATATGTGTAAGTGTTAAGGGGAAGGTGAGGATAAGGAAGGTCAAAATGCGAAATGGTGAATGTGGCACCATTATGTATCCGAACTTCTCTACTTGCGAAAGGCGATCTCGTCATTTTACCTTTGCTTTTGTGTGAGTTTAGAGCGAGATGAAAAATAATTGGTGGGAGTTGTTAGGAAAACTTCTATTATCGAAAAAAAATCCACATATTTTCATTTCTTGTTGGTAGGGATCAAATTTATCACACAATATATTTCAGTAATTCAAAGAGAATGCTTTGCGCCCTTCAAACACGTGGTAAGTAAAAGTGGTGTAGCCACAAACACATTTGTTTCAATCATTTCTGAGTCTAACACATGAAACTTATTGATCCTAAAATATCTAGGGTTCTGACCCCAAAACAGGTTAAATAGAAATTTGTACAAAAAGCATCGAAAGTTGGTGGAAGAAAATTCATTTATTTATTTCGATTGATCAAAATTTTAAGTTGGACTTCACTTTAAATCAATTGCTGCGTATTGTATTGCTACTCATTACATAAATACTAATTTGCTGCCAAAACTTAGCGTATCCATATCTTCTACGAAACCAAGTGACGAATTTCGTTTTAGTTGATTCAAGGAAGCAAGTACCAGAAATTGCAGGAGGTGTGTACTCGTCAAAGACCTACAAAATTCAATGTAATCCTATCAGGTCAAGATGAAGACAAACTAGTGGTGCTAAATCAGCATGTACTTTCTCGCCATTAGCAATGATTAGGTAATACTATTTATATCACAATTTCTTTCCAAATTAACACATCTCAGTCAATTTTTGTAAAACTAATTTGAAACCGTAGAATATTTAGTGCGAAAAATAAGCAGTATGCGAGAAAGTAAAATAAATAAAAGTTAATAAATAATACAATACTGATGGCATTAGCAAACAAATGCAAATAGATCGAAAAATATATAGGGTTAGTGATGCAAATATGCATATAATATGACTAAGTAGCGGCTATGTTGTTAGCTAAAACTGTTTCCGATTGATAGTGCTAGCATGCTATCTGAGAGAATGTAAGATGGACGTTAAAACCCTACAATGGTTGCTGATTCGTGCATTCGCATTCTGGAGCCCAAATTGTCAAGAACGTGCTGAAGGCGCTCTGTCCTTACAACTTCTTTCCAGGTAATTTGATCATTAGTTACACGTAAAGAATTATTTGTTATGTTGACAATATACAACAACGTTTAGCGCGTTTAATGAGCCATAAAATTAGATTTATGCCGTTAATTTTGCTCAATATTTTACCCACGTGGGATAGATATTTGAGAACGTTGTTTTTGCTGTCAATGTGCCAAAGGGCGATGGGCATATTACCAGCACTTACGGCCATATTAACTTCAGTCTCCAGCAAGAAACTCTCACGTTATTGTTTTAAAAAAAATTATTTATTTTCAACTCATACAGCAGTCAATGTTCAAAACAATCTATCAACTTGCATACAAAATAACAAAGTGGATTAGCCGCCAAAGAAAAATAATAAAAATCATCCTGCCAATCAGAAAAGTTACCACGCAGAAAACCCAACAAAAGATGTAAACAGTGGAGGAAACAAATCCTGCAGAGAATAATGGGGAAAGGTGGTATTGTCGTGTTGGCTGTGAGGAGGCAGTTCAGGACACGCGACGATGCGGTGTGTGTGGCAAATATGTACACGAAGAAACTGTAGGACTAACTATTGAAGACAAAGTAACTTTCATTGGTCCTCAATGACAAGCTGACTAAACTATTTTTTGTAAGTATTCTAGCAATTACAGATGTTTTCAATTTTTTAATAATAATGTCTCATTGTTGAAAATACTGATTTTTTTATGAGTAACCCAGCAATTCTTACGTTACTGAAATCATGTCAAACGGTAGGTTTGTAAAATTAGACTGCCAGAGGGTAATTCATATTATATATTAATAAAGCTAGCCCTAGTTCCATGGTCATGATCCAAGAAACCTGTTAATCTGGCAATGGCCATAAAACCTGCGTGTGGGCATTATACCTTCACTTTACAATGTGTTTGTAAAACAACAAAATATTCCTAAATCACTTTTTTGTGATATAAGAATTTGGTTTGAAGCAAAATTGTTAAACTTCATCATGATGCTGCTAATTTGCCCAAATGTTGAAATATATAAACAGAAAAATTTGAATCGCGTTACATACCGGCCATATTACCTTCACATAGTAATTATTAATCACTATGGTACTCTAAAATTCTACAAATATACAAAAGTTACCAAACATAAACGAAAGGCAGGCGTCATAAATAACAACAAAAATCTACATCTATACTAATATATAAAGACAAAAGTGCGTTGTGTTACAGCGTGATAATCTCTGAATCTACAGAGCCAATACAGATGAAAATTTTATGTTAGCTTCAGTTAAAGGTATGAAGGGCTATAGATTATGATTTACAACCATAAACCTTAACAAAACTATTACTTTTCTGGGCATTTTCGCCTAACTTTATAATACAGATTCAAGAGTGCATCAATGTCAATAGTTAAACCGCTGGCCACCATAGGATAACGTCTGAGATCTACTACTGATTTCATTACCGTACAGAATTGCGTATTTACAGGTGTTTATTTACATTGTCAATTGTCTTATGTGAATGAAGTTTTTCTGCACTACACTTATAAAAGTAACTTGGATATTGATTTTATTTGCGACTAGGCGTGAATGTATTCAGTGTACCAGAGATATGAAATGATTGAAACAAATAATTTTATGATGGATGTGATAAATATTAAAAAGGTGTGAATTCACACATTTTAAGTTGTAGTAAATTAAGCTTAATTATTATGTACTTGCGAGTTTCCCAAGGACAGTGCGAGCGAAAACATATTATCTGTGAATTACGTATTATGCTGAAGCTGTGATGAATTTTTGTAGAGAAGTGTTTTATTACAGTGGAGAGTGAGAGCGTATCCTCGGGTGGTAAAACAGTAATGGTGACTGAGCATTTGGAGAAAATGAACTTGTGTCAAATACTGATTTTCAAGGTTGTTGAAATTAAAGATATAATTAGGTTATTTTAGATAATAGAAACATTACAAGTCAGGGTTCACTGTGAACTCGTATTTTTGGAGACATTATAATTGTCTAAATGTTTAATGACCCTTTTCTGTCAGCCACTATTTATCAAAGAGCCTAAAACGCGAACTCGAATTCAACTGAAATTATTTAATTATATTTAAATCTCAATCAAAAATGAATTTCAAGTTTTTCTTTATAAATATGTGAGAAGAAAAATATGAAAAAGATAAAGTTTTACAATGTGGCAATTAGTTGAAAGTATTGAAATAATATTAAAATTCCATTAAAATAATATGTTTGTACATGAATTTTGTTTTTTTTTGTTTCGGATGGTTTATTATTTTCAGTTATAAAGCGAATGAAATTTGTTGACGGGAATCCCAAAAACAAAAAAAATATGAATATTTTTAGTGGGTACGGAAGACCAGGTACTTCTAGATGGAAGCAAGGTAGATAGGGCGGGGTTGGGCGGAGGAGACACACAATAGAATAGATTGAAGAAGTTTACGCCACAGGGCGGGAATCATCCAACTGCGTAAATTGGGAGCCGCTACTGATGGCTAGCAATCTTTATTTTATTTTTATTTAAAATAGGTTTTAAATAATTTCTAGAAGATTAATTTGCAAACGTACAACAAAAGCTTTGATGTAAGAAACGAACAAAGGAATATGAAATAATATTCACATTCTAACTTACGTAGCATCTGTCTTAAAACACGTAAAATTACCATCAAGAAGTGCAGAATTTTCGGAGCGGGCGACTGTGTTTGACGCCCAATTACTAAAAAAAATACTCATATTTTCAAAAAATTTAGCATGAGATTATTTAAAGATCTATTTTTAATGAACACATTTTATTTTAAAAAAACTGTATCTTCATAATTGCAGTTGTAGGAAGATGTGAAGGACTAGTGTAGGTAGTGAGGTTCGAACTATTGTCGACGCTTAAAAATATAATTGTCTCAACCACATATTTCCAACTCGCAATTTTTGGAATGTTCGAAAATACGAGTTCGCCCGAAAATGGGACTAGCACCTAATTTTTTACCGTCCATTGTTACACACTAGGGAAAAATTTAATAAAAATATTAGAGTAGGTTCTTAGAACAATTTTTAAAAACTGGCTGCGAGGGGCACGGCTCCTCTCCCCAATTGCTTCCGCGCGACGCCTCCCGACCTTCTTTTCCAACTTCATATATCGGATCACACGAGTCACACGGACATCTCACTTCGCCTTTCTTCCCGGGCTTTTCATAAAGTTCCGCACGCACTGGCACATTGCCGCCTGAGTTTATAAAATTTATAAAATAAATATGACCTTGATACTTGACGTCAATACTTGACGTGATGAGAATCAAGTACCGGTCAAAATTTATAAGTTCAACAGCGGCCAAGATATGTAGTGTGGTTCATCCCGATATTACTCACTTCGGCGAAATTCTTCGTCTGTCTCGTCGTACTCTGTCTTGCTCTTTCTCTTGCGCCCGAAGATGCCTTCCTATAATTTCACCATTCGTCTTCATTTGCTATTGTTTTAGCTCATTCCCTTTAATTCCCGATTGGCGTGTGGCATTTATGTATTGTTTCAAATACGATTATTGGTGCGAACCCTCTTTATTCTGGAGCATTCTTTCGGATGCACGTGGACCCATGCTACGATATGGAAAACTTTGAATGGAAACTTTTACTAATACTACGTGGATCGAGGCGACCTTCTTAAGACTCTTTATCCTGATTCCGTAGGTCACTGAGCTGTGCTTAAGGAAAGCTTGGAACACATTCGGTCGACTGACTAGCGCCCAGACAGTCTTTGCTACTCTCACTAATTAAAATAGTTACATTACTTTTTATTCCATAAACTTTCCTTCCTCCAGCTCTTCCTTACTTTACTATGTGTCAAGTAAACATTATTGCTCTTGAACTTCCAGTATGAATTGATTTTAATGGCTTATTTAAATTTGGTACCTTGAATACTTTGTTTAGTAATTTGTTAGCAATATTTGCTCAGAGATACGAATTAAAAACGAATTTTTATCGCAGATGTACGTGTAAAGAGCTTCAAAAAAAAATGAAATGACATTCGTGGTTTTGGTACTAGAACTATATTGTCAAAGCCATCCCTTCTGAGTTAGATGACGCCAAGAAATGTTGCCCCTGCAGCAACTCTGAGCAGAAGATTTCAGATTTGGAATCGGCGAAGGATTTTCAACCCTAGCTAAAAACACTGATGTTTGTGAAAATTGCTACACCTAGAAGGAGACATACTATTACAATGAAATTGATTTCATCGATTAGGAATATCACATAGACAAAATATTTGCACTACAGAACTGTATCTGAATTTTGTCCTTGAGAATTTAGTACGGTGTCAAGCCGCCAGATGCTGACATCAGAGTCTGTAGACGTCGTTGTATGGATTCAAAGAGAGATTGAAAATGCTGTTGGGGATCACTCTGCCACGGTATCAATGCGTGACCACAAAGCATGGACAGTGTCTGAAGGACCAGAACGAACAAATGGCCGACCGATCACATCCCAGACGTGTACGATGGGCGACATGTCAGGCGACCTTGCGGGCCAGGGAAGGAGTGGTACTCCGTTGTTCTTCGCACAAAGCTTTCACATTTCTCGCCACATGAGGTCAAGCATTGTGCTGCTGAAATATGTAGGGCTGATTGCAGGTCAGGCAGTACCTCGGGCTCTAAAACCTCCCTAATATAGCGGTTGCTGTTCAGATTGCCCTCAATACGTATGAGGTGACATCGCACATAGTAGAAAATGTCGCTACAAACCATCACACTTGGCGTTTGTCCGCTATTGCGCGGAACAATGCAGGCTGGCAGATTGCGATCACTACGGTGGCGTCGAACACCTACGAGGCCATCGCTGTATCGCAAATTGAAACGGGACTCCGAAAACACCACATTTTGCGACTGTGCACGCCAGTGAACACGTTCACGTGCCCCTTCTTGTCTAAGGCGTTGGTGGTTTCTGGACAAAGAAATCCGACGCAGTGGAATGCATGCCACCTGTCCAGCCCTCAGCAGACGGCGTCGAACCGTCGACGCAGACATTACAACACCCGTTGCAATGCTCCAAAATCGAACACTGTGAACGACGCCGTTCTGTCTGTTGTGACCATGCGGACAAGCTAGTGATAATCTCGCACTGTAGTCACGTTGTGTGATCATGCACCGGCTCAACGCTCGACCCTCCTCTATCGACAGATTCCATATACGCATCACTGTTGTGGCAACGCGCCCCATTCGAGCTGCAATGTCACGGCGCGACAAAGCCGCTTCCCGGACACTGATCATTCTGCACCGTTCGAACTCACTCAGATGCGGATAGAGCACCCTTTGGCATCGACGAGGCATTCGGCACCTGCTTTGCACGTTTCCATGTTGTTCGACGGCTCTACGCCGACTAAGTGTAGCGTAACACTGACCTGACCTGTCACACAAAAGTGGGTGCTCTTAGGCCAACGTACTCACCATCGCTATGCAAATTTAATCACTTCTTATGTGTACACTATTCTACACATCCACTGATTTTTAAGTGATTCCGCTATTCCTTCTGGGTGTTGCAATTTTCACAAACACCAGGTACGACCGGTGTACTTCCAAAAGAACAACAGAAAAATTGAAATAAATATTACATTTTTACTTAAATACAAAAATATTCATACTAGAAGTAAAGTCATGTAACGATAAACTTGTCGATGATTCTACTCTTGGTTTGGGTTATTCAACATGAATTTAAATGTAAAACGAAATGACGGAAGTTAATAACAGAAACTTGAATGTAACCATAAGGTTTTTATTATTTTCACAAAAAAACAGAAGCAGAAATGCGGAATGAAATACTGAACACACCAAGCCGAGGCTTGAGAGTACAAAATCCTTGTTGATAACGATTGAATCATTAATTTAGAATGTTAGAGTACCTCCAGTGGTAATGCTAAAGTCATTTTTGATAGTGATAACGACACTGACTCTGAATCAAATGTGAACGGTGTATTCCCCCTGTAATCTATTGTAAATATAGTGAAAACTGAACTTAATGATGCATGTAATTCCTTCCGAATGGGCTTATATTACTCGTCTGCCTTCAATTATTATATAGGTTTTTTATTGTTCACCTTTGTAAGTATTTAGTTATTTTAAATTGTAATTTTCGTGAGCCAGCAACATTTGCTTAGTGCTACATAACCTGAAGTTGTATGCAATTATAGATAATTTGTGATTATTTTTAAAAAAGACTTTTTTTTATTCTCTCTTGAAACTTGATTGACGTTTTAACTTTTGTGATTTAGAACACCACATGCGTTCCAGATAGATGTAAAACTTGAACTTCGATTTAGTTTGTGGAACTCATAAGAATAGTTTTTCCTGAAGTGTTATTTTCATAATACAGTTATATTTTTTGAATGCTTTCATAAAAAATCAGGTCCTTTTTTCTGACTCTACAGAGTGATTCGCAAGCAGAAAAATATGAAACTATTGAACTACAGGAGCTGTCACATCCTCCGAATGACTATTCTCAGCTTCTGGTGTTTTTGTTGTTAGAAAAAGCAAATAGTATTTACTAATTTATAAATATTGATTCGTTCATCTTTACTTTCCCGTATACGTACGTATATACGGAGTAATACATGTCGTGTAAGGAAAGTTGTGTAATGCTGCGGAAAACCTACTGAAGGTGCTTTTTTTAAAATGTCCGTCCGTACATCTGCCTGTTTGTCTGGTAAACAACACTAGCACCTAAACCATGCCTAGAATTTTTTCCAAATCGAAGTAATACTTGTTGTTTGGACCTGAGTCAAAGCTCTGCAATTTTGAAAAACATTCATTAGTTTTTGGGGTACTTTACATATAGTCCTTGGGACATTTTCGAGAAAAACCTGTAAATTTCTTGCTTCTTGTAAATTTCTTGTTCGAATAGAGAGAAATACACTTATATAGGTGTCATAGGTATTTTTTTCACTGTTAACCCTGAATTTTGGAAAAATTTAATAGTATCAATTTTTTTCGTCCTACGTCCTACAACTACAATATTGGAGCTAGATATTTTTCCTTCTAGTGAAATTTGTTGACGATAATTATTTTTTTTCATTAAGATCATGCACATTTTTGTGGGAAATGTGTAGTAGTTTTCGCGCAATATTGTCTAATATAAGCAATTTTAAAAATCACAATAACAAGATTTTTTCGAAAACGGCACGAAATTTAGTAGGGATAGTGCAAAATATACTCTATGAGATGACCTAAACGCCATATTGCTCTATTCCTTTGTTTTTTTCAAGAATTACAAAATTTATTTTTTTACTCGTTTCTCGCAATATTAATATTTACATTAGGAGAGGTTTGTTATCATTATTTTATTTATGAGTACATGCGTTTTAAATTGTGCAATATAAATTTTCTCGAAACCAAGTAGTTTTCGCTGAAAATGAGGTCAAAATTCTGCATTTACAAAAACGCCATTTTCTCACAAGTGACTCCTATTGGTACATGGACATAAAACGAACTCGCTCATCTATACACGCGCGCACACACACACACACTGTAATGGGACGGTCGCACATATCAGATGGCGACGCGAATTAAATATTTTATTTAATAAGGAATCGCGCCTGCGTGAAGGGCAACCGGAAATGCGCCGTTTCCTGCGATAACTGGGGGGGGGGGGCGCTTAGCGCGCCGAGGGAAAGAGGAATGCACCTCCTTTGTTCAGCGCAACCACGCCACCCGCTCCCTCGTTACGCATGGGGAAATACGCCTCCCGCACCCCCAAACCGAGCAACGGAATTACCCGCGCCCTGTTCTTAGAATTTACGTGACGGAGGTTACTTCGGAGAAAGTTGCCGAGGCGCAGCTTTGCCGCGCCGTGATAGGCGGAGGAACCACGGGTGCCGCGACGACCAATTGCGATACCAGACGCGGGGGAGGAATCACGTGACACGCGAGCTCTTCCTGAGGGACCGGCGAAGGGAGAATCTATCACTTGTTTCGGAGGCAGCGAGGAGGCACTTGTTTCGGAGGCAGCAGGGGGATCGCTTCTTTTGGAGGCAGCGGGGAGAGCGCTTGTTACTTTGATTCGGAGCCGGGACTATCCGTGCCTGGTCGCCCCGAATGCCACGGCGACTCGCCCTCATCGCAGCCCGACTCGCGTGACGGAAGCCGAACTATGGGACGGAACACCACATGTGAGTGCCTGACCGCAAGAGCAAAGTGAGTACGAGCCAGGGCGTGAAAGTCACGACCACGAAGCGACCCGCCATCGCCCGGGCGCGGCCCTGCCGCCGCCCGCGCTGAGCAGCGCCGAGGCGCCGTCCGGTCGACGCACGCCGCTGGCCAAATCCGGTGACTGTGGGCCGCCAGTGCGGGCGCCGAGCGGTCGCCACAAAGGAACCTGGAGCAAGCACCGACCGTGGCTGCCCGCCGCCAGACCTGCCGGGCGCTGGGACGCCAGAACGCCGCCCCTGTAAGCTGGGTCACGACCGCCCGGAAGGGCGAAAACCACGGAGTTAAGATGAACTCTGGCCATGCCGGCCTTTATTAAGTTAAGATTAGTTGTAAGGTAAATTATAAGTTTTGTTCTGGCATAGGGCTTCACCCGCATTGAATTGAAGATTGATTAAAGTAATATTAAGAAAATGCCTCAGTCTTTCCCTCCAGTAGTTAGGCAATCACGCCTGCCTCCATCTAGGGAGTCTGCCGACGAAGCAGCCGGGCAAAGCTGAATCGCCGAAGGAAATCAGGTAATCGGGTGAGTCGGTGGTTACAACACACACACACACACACACACACACACACACACAAATACATAAGATCAACAGGCAAAGAAAGTTTCATCGTATTGTCCTATGTGATCTCACAGCAAAGCGCATCCCCACAATGTGGATACATTACATAATGACATAAACTGCACTGACAGAAGAATGGTTCGCTTCAGAATTTATTTATTTTATTTTGACACCTTTGTTGCTTGACTGGATTTTGTAATTGTCATTCTGGTAAAAGAAACGGTCGTTTTAAATGTTTGCACCATCCTGCTCCGTTTCACGAAGAACGTGGTCTCGCAAATTAGTTTGCATACGCAGTTGATATTTACAAATAATCTGATGTATCAAATTGCATTGATTAACAGTATCATAGGTACTGGGTTCGTTCTTTTTTTACTCTTCATTTGTATTGTCGACATAACTCGCTCATAAATTCGACCTGTTTTGGTTTATGCTGCATTCACGCATCGCATCAACCGATAAATTTATTTTATTTCTTGTGAATTATTTTTTTTTTTTTTGAATTTTCGAATTACCAAAATGCTCAGTAATACAATCTGTGGTAATTATATCTTAATTCATGGTTTTTGTTTTATTATTCCCTTTTAATTTTTTAATTCTCACAGTCGTGTTTGACGGCCCAATCGGAAATGGGATTCGGGTCGTGCCTTCGCACAACGATCGCGTTTGTTACTTAGTCTGTTTTCTGTTCTTTTCTCCCCTTGAATTGCTAAGGCTAATCCCGAGTGTCAGTTCATTAATGCTTTACTTTACCTACGAGTCATGGGAACGCGATTCTCTCTATCTCAGCGTTCTTATCAAATCTCGCCTTTCGAACGCAAGTAAATAAGCATTCGATTTAAATCAAACGCATTCAAATCTCTCTCTAGTAAGTTCGTTGGCGTTCCAGTTTCGGCCTTGCGACGATCTTACAATTATTTATTGGAACCAGGGCCGCAACCGTATTAACACCCTGCGCCTCGCGGTTTGGTCAAACATGTTCATACCGATAAATCGAAACAGGGTGGCACAATTCGCTGCCTACAGACAGTCACAGTCGGTTCTAGCGCGTCCTGGCCATACGCCTCTTAGCCCGGTTCCATTCCTTTGGGGTGCGGGAATTATGTCAATTAATTCAATTTTGACGCCACGCTTCGAACAGCTCAGTTTCGCTACTCTTTAAAGGCGTTTTAGAATATAAGATTATACACTTAAAACTTCCCGCTTTCGAGTCTAATCTTGCTCAAAAACCGCATGAATTATTTCCCAATTGACCAAATACGCAGTTTTTGTACAAGGTTCTTTGAAATCGATTGTCAACTGCTTTCAACTAAGTTCTATGAGTCACCAAAATATCGCGCCACCTTCTGGGTGGCCGCGACGAAAGATTTACTCATTGTCAGATTTCCCGGAATCCAATTTTTTCCACATCAGACGCGACGAGCTCGCATTGTTTGAAAATCAGAGGAGCCGCGAGCAGTCTGTAGCGATCGTGCTCAGAAGCTAAGTGAAACATGTATTGGACTCATAGAAAATTTGATTTGGCACTCTGCCAAGCAGTTCCCGGCACATTTCAGCAGTCTACGCGACCTCAAACGCCAAAATGCGACGTGCATACTCAACAAGCGTGAAATTCGTGAGGAAAACGTTTAATTTCGTCCAGACAGAGGTAACAATACTCATCAATACTCATTGATTCTTAAGCAATAAACTTTGTCAACTATGTGTTGTTTTTTCCCCAAAACTCTCTCATTTGACGAGAACACAGAAGGCGATGCTCGTTGCAGTTTCTGCTAATGCTCTCCCAATTTATCTAAGCAACATTTCGCAGCCTCCGCAGCTCCATATTTTTATTAACACTTTTCCAAGGGATAGTGTTAATTACGCTGTGTAATATGTCATAAGGTACAATTTGGGATATTCTTTTGTTTTTAAATATACAAATATCTCTCAAACTGTTAATATGCACATGGCAAGCGATTTGTAAAATCTACTACATTTGTAAAAGAGCTTAAAATTCGCATTTACAGTAATGCTTAAACTTTATTTTCTTAAAACGGACCCAAATTTTTCAATAAAAATTACCATTTAAGAAGACGTTTCATTCTGCTTTAATATTATTAAAGTAATATTTTGGTTCTTCTATTAGAAACAGAAAAAATGAGAAACTTTAAAAAAAAATGTACTTTGTCTGACACACTAGTGAGAAAAAGTTTCACAAAAATTTTAATTTTGCGTTGTGTTTGATGCTTCCTGATTGCTTTTGGTGCATCTTCTAAACATTGTAGAGAAGAAACGAGCAAAATTTGAAATAACGTGTTCGTGTGTAGCATTCTGTAAATTTTGATCCAAATTTGATTTGATTTGAAAAAATACACATACATACACATTATTGACATTTTAACGGACATAAAACAAAATAAATAATTGTAGGGTAGCGAAAACTGCAATAGACACGCCAATCACAAAAATTAGATGCTTCCCATTTGAAAAACGTGCATACAACTAATTTCATCTCTTCCAGATTTTTTTTTAATTTATTTCCATTACAAAATTATGTTTGCCTTTACTTATTTAGATTTAGAATTCCAATGGTTTCCAATGGTGAGGTTATATTACCCAAACGTCTGGGGAATTGGGTGACTTCGTACGCTCGTATCAGATATTGTATAAAGTCTTTGGGACATTTTCAAACTTTTCTCAAAAATGGCTTCAAATTTATCTTAAAATTTCCTGTAAGAATAGAGTAAAATGCACTTATGAATGTGGCATAGGTCCGATTCACGGTTAACTTTGATTTTTCGAAAATTTCAAAAGTTTGAATTTTTTTCGGGGTCTTCCTACAACTACAAAATTAAAGATAGAGATTCCTTCAAATCAATTTCTATCAAGAAACTACAAAGTTAACATTGTAGTTGTGCAGTCTTAAAGCAAAAACATTTAATGAACGTATTGTGCACAACTTGTAATGTTCAATTATTTAAACTGAAAAAATACAATTACAATAAACAATAATTCAGAACTTTATCAGCAATAAAATAATAATATGAGGTAGATTGAAATTACATAAACTAGCGTGCCCGTGCGAGAACTCTCGCATGTTAATCCCCACCCCTTCCCTATCCATTTCCCTATCTTTTCCATTAAGAAAAAAGTTGTTAAGAAAAGTGTTTATTTATTAAAAAATACATAAATGTAATACAGACAAAATATTTTTTAAAAATGTTGATGTTGGAAACAAATTTTTAATAAAGGTTTATCCAGTTTTTATACATATGTTCATCGAACAATTCACACTACCTTAAAAACAACATTTGAAGTAATTATTCAATATTCCTTGACAGTTAGCTTTTACTCTTTTCTTGGTAGTCACCAAAATATAAGAAAAGGTTTTTACTCTTAAGAAAGATAAGTAAAGTTTTCCATGCAAAAATACAGCATCGGGTAAGTACAGCCCTCCTTTTTGCAATATTATTTTACTTTTCTATATTTGTTCCGCTATATGTTCAAAACTCTCCGGACACGTTCAAAATGGTGATATGGTATGGTGGTGTTTTTCATGAAGGGGGCGTGTACACCTTGTGGGTTTGTGTGGCACTATCATGGCATAGGCGTACATTGATGTTTTCAACACCTTCTTGCTTCCCACTGTTGAAGAGCGATTCGGGGATGGCGATTGCATCTTTCATCACGATCGAGCACGTGTTCATACTGCACGGCCGGTGGCGGGGTGGTAATGTACTGGCCTGTCTCTTCACTGCCCTTCAGAGTCCTGACTTGAATCCTATCGAACACTATTGGGATGTTTTGGAACGCCGACTTCGTTAGGCCTCACCGACCTACATCGATACCTCTCCTCAGTGCAGTACTCCGTGAAGAATGTGCTGCCATTCCCCAAGAAACTTTCCAGTACCTGATGGAAAGTAAGCGTGCAAGAATGGAAACTGTCATAAAAGCTAAGGGTGGGACAACACCCTGTTGAATTCCAGCATTACCGATGGCGGGTGCTGTTGGTCTTTCGGGCGCATTGACCCGTAGCCTCCCCCTCTTCCTTAGTCACGGCCTCCTCGGACATCGGGCGACTAGCGATAGCGTCGGCCACCGCCACTGACCGCTCCATCCCTCTCAACCCTGCAGAGCGAAAGCAGCAGACACCACAGTGGCGGATCACGAAATATTTATTTATTTCAACGGCAAATCCCGCCCCTGGACGAGAGGTAGCCGCCGTGGTCTGCATACGGTCAGTCCTGTGGACTCGCCCACTCCGCCCTCCCTTTGTCACCAATGTGGGTGCGCTGTCAAGTCAGCCGGGCTAGCCCCTGCTCCTCTCTTAAAGGAGGCGTGAAGAACCAACCCATCCCTCGCCCTGTGAGAGCGCCCTCCACACTAGGGCGCAATTGAATGTATTGCGGGTAAAGAAATGTCGCAGGCCGACGCGTGTTTTTTCTTTTCCGCGGTAGGCCGTCGGCTGCGTGACTCCGCAAAAGAAAGTCGCGTAGTCGCGTGTGTTATGTGTATGTGTGGTCTCTCGGACTATGCGAGAGGCATCGCGAGGCTCGTGGCACATGTCAAGAAACAAGTTATGGCATCCGAGGACACCCTTTCATTTGCCACAGCGCGACGCCGAGTAGAAAGTTGGTTTATTTGTTACACCGACAAGAGACTGGCTAAGACTAGTATTGTCATGGACTAGAAAGGCTCAGAAAATTTTCGAAGGTTCGAATACGATCTGTTGTTATCGAGTATGTGACCGTTACCAGCGCCCTACACGGAGACATAACGAGTAATATTTGAAAGCAACGAATCAAGAGTAATATCATCCACGTAGGAGCAAGATTGGTTCAGGAACTTGCGCTCGGCGCTGCTCTCCCGAAGTCGAGTCAACCAATCATGTTGCCTTCGGAAATTAAAGTTAAATTCGCTCTCAAGACGAAAATACACTTTCTCTTGGGCTTCCGTCGTGTATGTGCGACTTTCGGATCTCCACAAGGAGACTCCCGTTGCTTCTCGAGATCGCGAGACTTGGTAAAATATCACGCGAACGCGACCGTGTTATCTTAGCACGTATTTCAGCTCACACGTAAAGTAACGCTTGCGGGCAACATGATACAACTGGTGATGGCTAATACCTGAAGGCAACAACAGTGACGTACATCAAACTGCATGTTGTTTCCCGTGAATCAGTTAGGGAAATTTCACCCGCAGCATCGAAGCGAGTGTTAGTTCCGACATGCCCGGGGGCGGGGAGTGGCATCTGAGACCTGTCCTGCTGTGAACGCGCGATCGAGATTGGCGCGCCCCCCGCTGCGCCCCCTCGTCGAGGCCGGCGCCTGCCGCCCACCGACCGCAACGAGCACCTGCTTCTGGACGACGCTCCGAGAAGACTGGGCAACAGCAGTAAAGAGACTGAGTGCTAAATGCCTTTGGGACTCGTTTGGTGTTGAAGAAAGAGATTCTTTACGATAGAAAAGCCGCGCATGGCTTTTAAAGGCAGAGACAAATTCAATTTACTACAACTGGCGATCTGTAAAGGGTATTGTTATTTTTTGAAATTAATTATATGGTTTAGTTTTTAATTAAATATTCCATTTAAAATTTCAATGGCGTACGTTCTTTCGGGATACACTCGTTAGCTCGAATTGCTTCCTGTTCAAGTAGCTTACTGTTGCCGCCCAATGATTACCCTTTAGAATTACATTCAAAATTACAGGAAAGCTACTAAGAGACTGGTAAGTTTCAACCAGCAGACAGTCGGCAGATACTGCAAACCCCAGGTGATTGGTGCAACCCAGACGGCTGCCCGCCACAGTACACACCGACGTGGACTGACCTACCACTTTATGCGCAAGAGTCGTGATGGCGATTTAAAGAGCTATGATTAAGCTCATTACGGGCTACATTTACCCAAGTAGGGGAATAGCATCACAGACACATTAAAAAACTGCAAAAAGTTCAAAATGCATGAATTCCACGCTATACGGTGCGAGCCGCTTTTCATTAGAACTATCGACTCACATTTATTGTTGTTTATCATTGTTGGAAATAATGTTCCAATTCATTGTGTTTTCCGTTCTCGTCAAATATTTTGAAAACTGTTCGAAGTTCACCCTTTCCTTAACAGCCGTTGTTCCTGTGGTTCCCGGAAGGTTCGATCCACTCGGAACTACTTGACGTCGACTCAAGTGACCCCCACACTAGCCTGCCGCGACCGCCGCCAATAGACAGAGCCGTCCGACTCTTTCTACGGGGTAGAGTCTCTCTACACGAGGCAGCCTCATTGTTCAAGTAGTCGGTCAGATGGCCACTCTCTTCTGGAGTAGTCTCTCTCTCCTCTCTCTCTCTCTCTCTCTGACTCACTCACACACACACACACACAGCAGTAAAGGCTGCATTTACTCATGAGTTCTTTACTAAATAAATTAACTAATACTCCTTGTGTCATTCATGTTTAGCAACTTGAGCATTGATATGCTCAAAACTGGGTGGGAGTCGGATATACTTAACTTTTTTCTTAAGGCATTTGATTTTCAGTTTCTTATTATCAGGCAGTGGTAACGAAACAGTGGATAAATTCCCTTCCTGTTAGAGTGTATGTCTAACATGTAATGTAGCCAAAATTAATGATTTGTGAGTTCTTTATACTGAAAAATCGATTGACGCCAAAAAGTCTGTTCGCCCGTCATTTGTCAACGCTAGTGCCTAAACTGTTCAGTCGATTTTCTCCAAAATTCGAACGAATATTTTGATTTCTTCAAACCAATATTTTTATTTTTAAGGTACTTTACATGCAGCCTCAAAAACATTTCAAAATTTTCTCAAAAAGGGTTCCAATTATTTTGAGTAAACTTTATCTTCGGATAGCGAAAAATACGCTGTTCATGTAGCTCAGTAAAATCAGTAAAATCCATGATTTTTCGAAAATTGCAAAAGTGCAATATTTTAGGTCTAGTCATAACTACAATATTGAAGAAAAAGATTTTTCCATTAAGTGTGGTCTTTAAAGAAAAATCGTGAAATAATGTGATGTAATGTGATGAAAGTATGTGATGTTGAAGCACCACTAGTTTCATCTATTAAAGAGAATGGGCTGAGAGCTGATGCCCGCCAGGCCTGCTCGCCCCTCTGTGAATGGGCGGCCGGGGGCGAAGTTCCCGAGGGCGGCTGCCGCGCGTCGCTCATGAATGTTTCCGCGGCGCCTCCCGCCATATTGATCTCGCGCCTCAAGTTATTTCGCCCTTGAGCAGTGGCGTCCAGAAACGGAGGGAGCAAGTGGGGCATGTTTCTCAGGCCTCGCCCTACTAGGGCCACTCATTTTTACTTCCTCGCCCTTACGAAGTACTTCGTAAGAAGAGAAAGTTACGTAATCGTGCGCCGGAAAATGCGATTTTTTTTCTTTGAAAACTATAAAATATTGTATTTACTTCTAATTCTCACTAACCCCCAGCTAAAGTTCGGAACAATATTTAAGCATCAATTTATAAATCCATCAGTAACGTTGTACGAGAGTATTTTATCATAATTTATAATAAATTTTGATAAGTATTCTTTAAAATATTGCAGAATGTGTAGATACTTTATTTTCTTCAATAATAGTATTTTTTAAATAATATTTATCTTTAGGTAAAGTATAATTAACATTAAAATATATATTTATAAGAAGTATAATAAAATATATTATGATGTGACTACATCAAACCTCAAACGAAATAGATGGAGCCCTAGTGTATCTGCTGCATGGCGTTTGACAAAAGCCGAGAGAGAGCAGCCTAAAGATGACTAATTTGGACAGGGCCGCGATCTTTTGGGGAAAAAAGGAGTCCGAGGGCCGCCCTCGTTAGGATCAGGGGCGGAGAAAGACAGGTGCTCCCGAGGTAACTATAAAGAAGAACGGACCTACAGAGCCTACGGAGTTAGGCTTTCGCAAAGGCAAATTCTGCCCGCTGCAAGGGCGCACAAGCGCGCGGGGCCCGCGACCTCATTTCCCAGCAGCCAATTGAACATGACGCAGCAAAAGGACTTCGAACATTCTTGGAGACATGAAAGGGGTGACGCTGCCCTGGGATGTGTGGGAGAGGCCTTGTGATGGCAAGAATTCGTGAGCAGCAGACAGAAAATCGCTGTTCTCTACGCTGTTTGTATTCGAGATGCTCACTCTGTTCGGATCCAAGCTCTCATTTTCAGTCGTATTCAGATCCTGGCTTCTACTCATTACAATACTTGCATTGCATGCGTTACGAGTCTCACATGATGCGGAATCCATTATTCGTTTTGAATTTACGTGTTTCGACTGTTAATGCGACTACAAGTGCACAGCCTCGCCGGATGCGACTCTTTTATAAATCGTTAGCATTAGCACCAGCAGCCTTTACAAGCGAAGTACATAAAGTCAAGAATTTAAGTATGGTAAAAACTGAGATTGAACAAATATAATTTTAAATGCTCTGGAAAAGTGGTTTGATTATTCTTAATAAGTTAGTTTTGATACTGAGTTAATTTATTAATTTGAATATATTTTTATTACTTTACTTTTTGCAGCATTTAACTGTTTTTAACTTTTTGTGGCATTTAATTTTTTTATTTTTTGTGGAAAAATAAATTAAGGTAATGCAATTTTTATTCAAATTGCATTAACAAATAAATTTTAGCATCTGTAAATTATTTATATTGTAGGTAATAGGCATAGACAAAGCATCTATATTATTCTAAACTAATATTTATCATTTCTTTTTGACCACCATCAACAATGACATCATTAATGCTTTCAAGGACGACCTTTCAAATATTTCGTGAAGGCTACTTTTCAAACCAAATTTAATATCATCATTGTTGCTTCCTCCTGCATGCTGACCTTCATTTTGAAAATGAAATCTTAAAAATTCAAAAAAATAAATAAAACAAATACGCCATTTGCAAGCTATGGAGAACAATTTTTAAATTATACCATAATTATTGAAAGTATTATTTATATTTTGGAAAGCTTTTAAAATCAATTGTTCCTGATTTTTTTGAACAAAAGTTGAAAATCTTCTTCTATTCACAGGTTTAATCCTAAAAATTGTACCAATTACGAATCAAACAATGATAAAATATTTATAGTTTCACTCATCCGTATTGACCCGTTCTAGTTTATAGATAGTGATTTTACATGATTATTTAAAAAAGCAAATACAAAGGTTATAACCACGTCAACATGCTTATTCTTATTAAAATATCATACGTTTTCTTCCACACTTTCTTCGATAGTAGTCACCAACAGTTTTACAACAGTCTACGTGTTGAACTACGTGTTTTGAGCCTGTGAGGTCTCTTCATCTGGTGCATTAATACAATTTATTAAAACTCAGTCCCCACTATAAGACTGACATTAAAATGTTTGGCTTCTACAGAAATTCTGATTTGAATATTGGAAAACATTTTTCTAATTCCGTAGTGATTGGACTATCAAATTTAAATACATAGTGCATTATGTGAGATAATAAAAGTTGACAAGCAATTCAACAAAAAAATAAAAGTAAAACGCACTCACCTTAGACGTGTTTTTTTCTAAGTTGAACCAGTGTTTGCTATCATGAATATATGTTATAACTGAAATCATCTTCACACAGGACATATTAAATATTTTGGACAATCCTCAGGACAGGACACAGGACAAGGACAATTCGTGAGTTCATCCCCTCATAAGAACATCCTGTCATCCCCGAGTTCATCCCGTCACAGGGAAAGGGTAGTAAATAAGGGGGAGAACGGGTGGTGATGTCTTATGTCTTTAAGTCGAAGTATGATTTGTTCTATATTCTACTATTATTTCAGGGATAAAGCTGAATCATAACAAGTTGTAAATAAATTGGACTCAACCTGGTAGTTCATAGTTGTGTTAGTTTTTACATGCAATGATTCTAAAGCCATTCTCCCAAAGTAGTCGTTTTCTATCTCCAATATGTCAGGGTGCTTGAAATCAATTTTATGGTGAAGACTATTTTTGAGGTCTGTGATCGATTTCTATTGAGAAGGTAGTAGTCTCTCATTTCGTATGGGATCGCCTATTCTGGATTTAATTTTCCATGACATTGATCCGATATATACTTATGGACAGTTATGACAACACATCTTGTACACGATATTGAACTGTTCTTCCGAGTCGAGCTTATCTTAAACGTTCTTTACAAACTTGAATAGCTGGTTTGAAAATAACTTTCATTTGGTACTAACTACATCTGGTACTCATCTGGTACTATCGTAAATTGAAGAAAGAATAGTAATTAGTCTCAAGTCGACGATTTCGTATGGGCCCAAAGCGGGATTCCAAAGCGGAGTCACCTCGTGTTGCTTTTTTGTGGGATGAGTATACAAAAACAACGCACGCAAAATAACGGCGATTCAGAAACGTATGTCTAGGCATATGTCTAAAGTAGACACAAAGTTTTAGCATAGGAGTCTGAAAAATCCTGAATTGTGGGCGTAGGCGAAGGGTATTTTCAACATGACTGCGAGGGAGGTGGTGTGAAAGCGCGCGACAGGTAGGGACCCTTACTCGGGCAGTTCCCGCGGATTCAGCCGAGAGCCCGAGGCGCCGCATTCACGCCGTTGCTGAGTAGACGCTCTGTGTAAATGAGCAATTTCGAATGATCGTGAAGAGGGCCTGCGAGGATTGTGCCCGCGACACGGGATCGCCGCGCACGTGGCCTGTGCCGGCCCCAGCCCTTCGATCGGAGGCCCACAGCCCGCGCCTCGCGGCAGGAACAGCGCGGCTGCGGCGCGCCCCGAGCTCCATTTCACTTCAGCTTCTCCGCCATTTTAATACTCAATCAACACACACTTCTTGCGCTAATGCCAGTGTTTTGCGTTGCTATTTTATTACTGATGACGTGGCGGTCTCATTTTTACTGGTTATCAGAGCTATTTCGCACTAGGAAACAAGCATTAACCGTAGTACGTAACCGGTAGCACCATTCACAATTATTACACATAATTTTCAATGAATGCACAATTGAAGAGCTAATTTCCAAAGTGTTCTATTTCCGTTAAATTCAATTTTCAGGAAGAGAAAGTATTTACATTCTGAATTATAGTTAAAGAGAGCATTACAATGCGTTTGCATACCATTTAACGCAGAAAGCAGAGAAAAACAATTTTTGAACATAATATTTGGCAGGATGGTGAGTCTTAAGAATATTTTGATAGATAAAATCGTTGATGAATAACTTAAATATCAATTAATCTTCGATGCAGAGCAGTAAAAATTAGAAAGCATGTCAAAATAGAAACCAAACGAAAACGAAAAAAAAAAAACGTGTGAACATTTTTGAAAATGCGCAAATTTGAGATCAAACTTTTCAAAAGGAATACTGTATAAGTAATCTGCTATCTTTTTAAGACTGTATTTTACTTAACAAAAATACTCTAACAGCCACTTATTACTTTGAACTTATCGTATGCCAGCTCACCAGAGTATTGTGCCGGGCCACCGTTCGCTCGGCCTTTGAATTCGTGTTCTTGGATCAGCCAAGAGGCTGTTGCAACACGCCGAGAAGGAGGAAGCAGCGCCACTAGGAGCCGAATACGGAGGGTGAAAAGTGCCCCCCAACCAAATGGACAATCGCGAAACTCATATGAGAGAGAATAAAAAATGTCTCTCTTCCCCGCCCGCGCCAGCTCAATTTGCCTCTGGAGGGCAAACCTGTGCTGCAAGATCCGTCGAATGGGCGGAATCCCTTTGAAGATGTGACCGTACGCGGCGGTGTTCCACTCTGTTGCCCAGTCTGGCGGCCCACAACCCTGAGTAAAGTTTGCAAATTGTTGGTGGGGTCCCGGTCTCTGCCCTACCCCCCCCCTTCTGGATGAAGATGGTTCGGGGTCTCCGCCAGGGGCTGGTCATTCTGCGAGCCTTGCGCCTGCGCTGGGTTGAGGAGGGTCGAGAGCAGTTCGGCCTCGGGATCTGCGGGGGTGGTGTTCTCACTACGGGAGAAGCGCCGGAGGGTGCTGTCGCATCGACATTTGCCGCTTCTTTGCAGTTCATTTCCGAACTCGCCCACTAGCGTGCGGCGGACTCCTAGTGGCGCTTTCCTCCTTCTCGGCGTGTTGCACCAGCCTCTTGGCTGATCCAAGAACGCGAATTCAAAGGCCGAGCGAACGGTAGCCCGGCACAATAAGCCCTCTGCTGAGCTGGCATACGATAATTTCAAAGTAATAAGTGGCTGTTAGAGAATTTTTGTTAGGTAAAATACATTCTTAAAAGATAGCAGGATACTTATACAGTATTGCCATTTATAAGTACTGGTAGGGACGTATAAATGCACTAAGAAATGTTTTTTATTAATGTGTAAAGAGGCGCCGATAAGGGATATTGCCTGGCAATATTTAAAAAAAATACCTGACCAATAATTCAATGTAAACAATATAAAATTTCAATATTGTTCATTATAAAATTCAAAATTCTAGGTTCGTATCAATTTTCTCACTAATATATTATAGTAAGTAGAGCTCTTTTCCCAGTGTTAAGATGAAAATATTCATTGTTAAAAGATATTCACTTCCGAGCACATTAAATAATTTTTTTTGTAACTGAATTAACAATTCCTTCAGAGGCAAAGAAGATAAGAGCTTTAAATAAAACTTTTGTTAAAGAAAGAAGTCATTGAAATAAATTTGTTATAAAACATGTCCCACGATTTCCCTTGTTAAATGATAATGAGGACCGCGCGCTGCAGAACACCGGCTCTTTCGCCTCGACCCTGGGGAAGAGCGCCACGTCATAACGCGCTGGTACGCGAGGCATTGAAGTGTTCTTCAACCGAGCGGGGCTGAATTTGTGCCCTCGCTTCCACTCATCGCCGTTGTGGGCGGCCGGGGGAAGGGGGCTAGCGCCGTCCGTGCCTGCATTCACATTGGTTCCTCGTTGCTCTCCTGTGGCCCGTGCGGACCGACGCAGTCTCCTGGATGCCAGCGATGGCGACTGCGTATATGGCCTCAGGGGATTCTTCAGAGTTGTTGCTTTCCCGGCGCGAGCAGTCTACGCGAAGCGTCACGAATCTGCCACGACGTCACTTCACTTTGTCGTAGGGAAAGTCGAGAGGTTTTTGCACTTTACTATGCGAATACTAAAAAAGAGTACTACACAAGGGAGAGAATTAGCTTACATATCTCTAGTTCGTCCATTAATGGACAACGGAGCGGTTTCTTGGGCCCTTACAGAAATTCACAAAAGGTATATATGAGTACAGAGAATAGCGTGAAAACGTACTTTCCGAGGCAATGGGAAGGAAGTAGAATGGGAGTCTCTGGAAATCAGGAGGGTTAACGCAAGACTCTTTGCCTTGTACAAAGCGTATGCCGGTTATCCAGCTTGGAAAGATATTTTCGTCTGGCTCGATAGACCCACTTACTTTAGTAGAGGGGTTCACAAGCACAAAATTCAGTTCAGATCTCAGAGAACAGATGTTGGAAAATTTTCCTTCACAAATAGAATAATAACGGACTGCAATAAGTTGCCTGCGACAGTTACGGAACCCTTTCCTTTAGGTGTACAAAGATTTAAAAGTATATTAACTAATGATACTTAAAAACTCTATTAATTAGTAAATAAGGCTTCTTAAATTAGTCATTGTTTTATTATTATTATTATTATTATTATTATTATTATTATTATTATTATTATTATTTTGTTTATTCTCAAAGTTTTTGATTTCACATGGATACCACACAGATACTGTGGCGTCGTTAATACCTGGCCCAGAGCCGTTAGGTCGGTGAAAGTGCTCTGCGGGGGAGGAAGGGGTTGAGCCTGTACATCCGGGATTTGGCGCGCTGGCAGCTGACGCAGACAAGCGTGGCAGAGCCAAAAATAACCCTAGGCTGTAAACTCCTAGGAAGCTGTCTAGCGAGCCTTGGGTGGTGGGGGCGTATCCCCCCTCCTAAGAGGCTGGCGACAGCGAGCGAGTCTTCCTGGGAATCTTGAGTGGTGGGGGCGTATCTCCCCCCCTAAGACCATGGCAAACGAGCCCTCGCTATGACAGCGGGCGAGCCTATCTAGGGAACTTGTGAGGTGGGGGTGTAGCCATCAGCTATTTAACGCGGCGCCTGCTGCGCCCGCGTTCTCATTCAGTTTACTTCGGAGGGCCTAGTACTTGTAGGTACAGGGAGTGTAAGAATGGGGGCGAGATGTCCGGAGAGTAAGGGCCAGACAATCTCGGGTGCTTCGTGCACGTGGTTCGCCAGACGGCGACCGGTTTTAATTTTGGCATCAGGCCATGTGACGGTAAATTGTCACGGACGGTAATTGTCCGGAGGCTCGCATCACGCGTAGCTTGTTTTTCTGCGGTAAAGCAGGGTGTTGGGAAGAAAAGGTTGCCGGAGTGTTTTATTTATGCAATTCATTGTATCTAGTCTGTAACTTTTCAATATACTATTTTTATTTTGTTTACGTGAATTTATTCTCTTTTCACTACGTCACAATACAATATCAAAGCATGGTAACACAGACATATTTAAAATCTACAAAACAAATTAAGGCATTCTAACACATAAACATAAAATAACTGTTTTCAGATGTAAACATAAAATAACAGTTTTCAAATGCTGATAACAAATACAATTTCAAGAATGAGCTTTCAAACTCAACATGCCCTCCCATGAATCTCCTGACTAGTGAGCAGGTACTGATTATAACCGACTTCTGGAGGCCGATGATAATGCTCTTTCCCAAGCACAGTTCTTCCAACAATCTGCAGAGAGTTTTTGGTATCACGCCAGTTGCAGACAGCACAATTGGGATAGTTTTCACTTCTGACACTCCACATTGTTCTTTTACGACAAATATTAGTTCTATGTATTTGTCGGTTTTAGTCTGGTATGTTGTCATCATGTTGCTGGTATTGACGACTGCAAAATCAATAATCCAAACTTTCTTTGCAGATTTGTCCCAAAGAGTAATATCAGGTCTGTTGTGTTGAATATTCCTGTCTGTCAGAATACTGCGGTCCCAGTATAACTTATGTGTACTATGTGTTATTATTATTATTATTATTATTATTATTATTATTATTATTATTATACATTATTCACAGTATCTACTGGTCGATATGTCAACCACACACAGGAATGATGACCAGGTGTGTGGTTGCTTTACTGAAGGTTCAGATGGCTTCTGACAATACGGCATGTATTCAAAATTACACACTTTTGCATATTATATACATTCCTGGCATCCAAGTGAAGACACTCCAGTGCCCGAAGTGTCATTGTTGGGATCACTCCTGTAGCTGATATTATTATAGGCACAGTTGTCACTTTACTGAAGTTTCACTGAGATGCGACTTCATGGGCGAGATCGGTATACTTCTGGATCTTCTCTTGATATTTTCCCGATATGTTGTGGGTATTGGGTATTGATATATCGATAAGGAAAACCTGCTGATGGTTTCTATCAATGTACGTTATATCGGGTCTATTGCCGCCGACATGTCTGTCAGTGATAATGGAGCGATCCCAGTAGAGTGTGTACTCACTACTTTCAAGCACATTCTGAGGCACATATTTATAATACGGCACGGAAGTGGCGAGTAAGCCCGTTCTCAATGCCAATAATTGGTGTACCTGCTTCGCCACTTCATCATGCCTCTTTTTGTATTCCAACTGTGCGTGGCTGCTACATCCACTTGTCACGTGTTGGATAGTTTCGCTTGCAGCCTCACATCTTCTACACGAGTCGGAATGAATGGTAGAATCTCTCAGAATGTGTTTTCTGTAGTTCAATGTTGGTACCACTTGGTCCTGGATAGCTATCATGAAGGCTTCTGTCTCCGGAAAGAGATCCCCGTGCTGGAGCCATGCGTGCGACGCAGAGATGTCGACTTCTGGTTTACTCAGCTCGTGAGGGTACCTTCCATGCAGTGCCTTCGCTTTCCATAAGGATATCTTCTCTTCCGTTTCTATGATTGGTTGAACAGGCGGATCAAGCTTTTTCAAGTTCAGAGGACTATAGTTATTATCAACTGCGCTCACTGCTTGCTGAACTCTCCCACAATGTTCCAAGAAGTATCTTCTGAGTGAAGCAATTTGAGAGCTGTGTAGCTTTATGAGATCTACAACACCTCGCCCTCCTTGCGACCTTGGAAGGGTAAAACGCTCAGTACTTGAATGGGGATGATGTTTTCGGTGTTGAGTCATAGCGGTTCGAATTGTCCTCTGCAGGTTGTCGAGGTCGGTATTGCTCCATTTAATAACGCCAAAGGAGTATGTGAGCACTGTAATAACAAATGAATTGATGGCCTGCACAAGGTTTCTAGCAGAGAGTTGAGTTTTTAAGAGTCCATGCAATCGTTTACACACTTCAGTTGTTAGTATGTTCTTAGTAACAGTGTGTTTGATTCGGAGTGACTGTTGGAAACCCAAGTATTTGTAAGTTTCATGGGGTTCCATGAAGGTAATCTTTGGTTCATTATCAGTTTCCAAATTTGTAACTTGCATATGACCCCGAATGGTATTCACTCTCCTGCACTTATCCAAACCGAATTTCATCTTGATGTCGTCAGTGAACTTCTCCGTCACGTTTATTAGTTGCCGCATATGACTCTCAGTGTCTGCATAGAGCTTCAGATCATCCATGTAAAGAAGATGTGAGACCCGGAGAAGAGTTGAGTTCCCCCTTTTAAGAGCGATTCCATAATTAGCTGAATTAAGTAGAGTAGACAGGGGATTCAGGGCTAAGCAGAACAATAAAGGGCTTAAAGAGTCACCCTGGAAAATCCCTCGGCGGATGTGTATAGTATCTGTGTGGACGTATTGTTTTCCATTAGAGAGATACAGTTTTGTATTCCATCGACTCATCGCGGTTTTCAGGAAGTTTTGGATAAACGGGTGGACCTTGTATACATCCAAACATTGAAGGAGCCAAGAATGGGGCGAATGCTTTAGCGTAATCTATGTAGCATGCATACAAGTTTCTTTGTTTTGCAAGCACTTGCCCCATAATTACAGAGTCTATAATGAGTTGCTCCTTGCATCCCTGAGATCCAGGTCTACATCCTTTCTGTTCATTTGCTAAGATGTTCTGTTCCTCAATGTGTGTCATCATCATTTGTGAAACACAAGATGTTATGAGTTTGTAGAAAGTTTGAAGGCAGGTTATAGGCCTGTACATCGAGGGGTCTTTAGTGTCACCCTCCTTTGGTAACATGAATGTTCTACCTTCAGTGAGGAGTAAGGTAGATTTTCTGGATTGTGAAGAAAATATTGAATTATATTAGCTATATGATGGTGAGTGCTTGTAAATTTTTTCAGCCAATAATTGTGCAGGCCATCACTGCCTGGTGCCTTCCAGTTATGTGCTTTGTTCAAAGCTGCTTGGACAATTTCTACGGTGATGATTGGTTCACCCATTAGAGGAATATCTCGGTGTCTGTCATATTCCATTTCAATCCACGTCCTATCTGGGTTGTGGACACAGCAGATGACCAGATAGGCTTCCAAAAGTCCTCTATTTGTGCCTTTGAGGGAAGCTTTGACTCTTTCATATCATTTACAAGCCCTTTACCCTTTGACATATTCCTGTAGAATGCTTTCTGGTTTCTGTTAAAAAGAGAATTCTGTTGCTTCCTCGTAGTGCAATTCCTGTAGCGTCGAAGGCGTTTTGTTAACGCCAAAAGCTTTTGTCGTAGGGTGTCAAGATGTTCTGTTATTGTTGAATTCAAGGGCTCGTGCTTCGTATGTATTTTTGTATTGATAAGGATGTTATTCACCTTTCTTCTCAGTTTTTCTGAGGTATTTCCTTTTTTAAATTGCGTGAGTCTCCCAATATCTCTCCTAGTGCTTTCTATACGATTCACCAGCCGTCTTTCCCAAGGTGGCATTCTTTTTTCACTTCGATCATTGTGGGCAGTTGCTACGCGGCTGAAAAGCTTGGAACCGTTACATCTTGAGGCCACAACCGCAGCACAATAAATTGCTGTGTGTATTTCTTCGAAAGATGGTCTTTGTTGTAGATGTGGCAGTACTTTCTCATTCAAGACGCTGATTGCTCTTGCTATTATTATTATTATTATTATTATTATTATTATTATTATTATTATTATTGTTGTTGTTTATTTTCACAGCATTCTGGTACATGTTTCAGGAGTCACACAGGTATTTATATCAAAGCATGATCTCCATAATACAATAGTTTTACAAGCGAATTAATTTTAAGAGCTAATTAAAAGGCAAACAATTCTACAAGTATGAACACTTAAATTAAATTATACATTAAACAGTAAAACAATTCTTAGCATAAAAATTTATTTAGGGACCCATAAATCTTCTAACTAAAGAACACGTGATCAGGATCACAGCTTTCTGCAGAATGATGATAATTCGTCTCGATCCCCAATTTATTCAGAGAGAGCTTGAGAGCGATAGGTATCACACCTGTTGCTAAGAGGACAATCGGTACAATCTACATGTCCAGGACATGCCACTGCTCCTTTACAACTTGTGTTAGTTCTCTGTACTTTTGAATTTTCTTTTTGTATGTTGAGTCGAGGCTGTTGGTATCTACAACTGCTAAGTCTATCAGCCATACTTTCCTTTTAGATGTATCCCACAGTATTACATCCGGCCTGTTATGAGGGACTGTTCTGTCTGTGAATACACTTCGGTCCCAGTATAGCTTATAGATGTCGTTCTCGATGACACTTTGTGGATGGTACTTGTAGTAAGGTGTATCAAATTCCCCAGGAATTCCACATTTTCTTGCAAGTTTGGCGTGGATGATACGTGCCACCATATCGTGCCTCTGTTTACAAACCGTTGGGGCCAGCATACTGCAACTCGTAGTGATGTGCTGGATCGTTTATTGGCCAACACCACAAGCCCTGCAGATATCAGAAGGCACTTTGGGGTCTTTAATAATGTGTTTGAGGTAATTTCTTGTCCTAATTACCTGACCCTGGATTGCGATAAAAAATCCTTCAGTCTCGGGATACAGATACCCTATTTTAAGCCACTTGTGCGATAAGCACATGTCGACATTTGATTTGGCTATTTCTGTAGGATATCTACCATGAAGTGCTTTTTGTTTCCATTGTTCTAACTCCTGGGCTTGTGTTGATTGCTCGAGTGATACATTTTGCTGTTTAAGATTGAGGGGTGTATAGTTCTCGCCTACTTGTTGTATTACTCTGTGTAGCTGAGATGACAATGCTTTCTCATTGAAACTCTCTCATGTTCGTCAGCAGTTTTGCATGGAGATTACCAATCTTTAAAATTTCCCTACCTCCTAGTTTCCTTGGTAGTATTATTCTTTGAATAGAACTTTTCGGATGGTGACATTTGAAACGAGTCATTTGAACACTAATAGTCCTCTCCAGTGAGTCCAAATCGGTTCTGGTCCATTTTATAATGCCTAATGAGTAGGTAATCACAGGTATGTCATATGCATTAATTGCTATTGTAAGGTTACGAGAGTTGAGGGAGGTCTTGAGTATGGTATTCAATCTATTGGTAAACTCTGTTTTTAACTCCTCTTTTATTTGACTGTGTATGATCATTTTATTTCGTTGAATCCCCAGATACTTATAAAACTCATCCATTCCCAATGCTGTGATTATCTCTCTTGATGCAGTTTTGTGCTCTGTGCTGTCTGTGAGCTTTCCCCTCTGAATACTTTGTATTTTACATTTTTCTATGCCAAACTGCATGCCTATATCACTAGAGAATCTTTCAGTGATATATATTAGCTTCTTCAGTCCCTGTAATGTGCCAGAGTATAGTTTAATGTCATCCATGTATCACAAACGAGTGATCACACATTTCTCTTGTCCTTTCAGTTCAACTCCCACTCTTGTGTTGTCCAATAGATATGGCAGTGGGTTTATAGCCAGACAGAACCAAAACGAACTGAGGCTATCTTTTTGAAATATTCCTCGCTTGATCTGCAAACCCTTCGTGACTACTCTCTCGTTCCTGGAATGCATGTGTATTTTCGTGCACCAGTGGTTCATCACAGTCTTGAGGAATTCTACAATCACAGGGTTTATACCATATATTCTTAGAACACGAATAAGCCCATTGTGAGGGACCATGTCGAATGCTTTTCTGTAATCAATAAAACATGTATATAGGTTACGATTTTTCCCACATGCCTGAGACATGATAACACTGTCTATTACTAACAGTGCTTCCCAAAGAGCCCTTGCAACAGCCTTTTTGGGTCTTCGAGAGGATGTTATTTTGTATGCAATGTTCGATGATCGTATGTAGACAGCCTGTCATGATCTTGTATAATGCATTAAGACATGTGATTGGTCGGTAATTCCCTGGATGTGTAGTGTCATTGGTTTTTGCTTTTAAGTATGTGACTCCCTCACTTAAGCTGTCTGGAGTTTCTTCCGGATTTTTCAGGTAATGATTGATAAGTGTCAAGAACATTCCATGGTGACATGTGAATCTTTTGAACCAGATGTTGTGAAGCCCATCAGGACCAGGGCGTTTCCAATTATTCAGCTTACGTATAGTAGCCTGTAAAATGTCCATAGAGATTTCACTAGTTTCCATGTGTCTGATAGCATCAGAAGGATTCGTAATATCACTCATCCATGATGTCCTGTCATGAAAGTGGCCTTCTGTTGACCATATCCCCCCCCCCCCATAATTCTTCAACAGCTGACTTCACTGGTAGCTGGACGCTTTGGATTTCTCCTTTCAATCTCCTATAAAACACTTTTTGGTTTCTACTGAATGTTTGATTATCTTTTTTACGCTTTAAACTCTTTTTATAGCGTCTCAGTTTTTGGCTGTAAAGGCTAAGTTTTTGTTTCAACGTACCAATATATTCTAAGATTTACTCATTTTGAGGATTGTACGCTGCGTGTTCGCGATGCATTCTCATGATTTTTGATGCTTTTTTCTTCATCTTATTGCTTTTATTTCCTCTCGGATATGCTTCCAGCACCGCTATATCTGACCTGAGCTGCTTTATTTTATTCTCCAGCCTTATGTTCCAGGGTGGTTCGCGCGGTTGTCGGTGCGCTTGCTGTTCTCGAATATCAACAATTTTCCCACCATTTACCCTTACAATTGACACTGCCATGCAGTAAATTATTGAGTCAAGTTGGTCGTAAGTAACGTTTATTGGTAGTTTTGAGGGATTACTGCAGTAACGATTTCTGTCTTTCGGCAACTGTGACTGTTTATTGAAGTTTCAACCTCTCCTTTTTATTAAAAACAGCCATTAAACCTCCCGTTTCAATATTTCAATTCGCTTAACTGTTAATGGTATATAAAGAAATTATGTGGTGAATTTAATAACGCCCTGAGAAGCAGTTTTAAGGTGAATATGAATATAAACAGAAGCTATATTATTCATTTTTATATTCTCTATTCAATAGTAGAACTTGAATTGCTATACATTTATCGGCTAGAAGGGAAACTATTTATAAAGATATATTGCAAATTTCGTTATGTCGAAAAGGGCTGGCTCAGGAAGCAATAGTGCGAAAGATATTTTCCCTCAAGGGCAAGTTGTGCTATCGAAGCGTTCAGTATTCTGGAACTTTTCAATGACCCTAGTTCAAGTGACTTCGATAGGAAAATTAAACGAAGGTTCATTTACTGATAAATGTGAAAACAATATTTCGTTAAAACTAATCGCTTGCCACAAAAAGTATTGCCATTGAATGAATGGCGGTCTAAATCATGAATCGTTTCGCACTCTGAAAAGCCTCGAAATTTCAGATACGTGGAGTACGCTTTGAAGTCAGGGATAAGGAACATTTCTTTTAAAATTGGGTAATTACATATCTCAAACAAATTGAGTGAGGCGGAATTGCGATTTAACAAAATTCTGGTAAATATTTCAAATATTTACAAAAAGTGGGGTCGACGCAATAATATTAGATTTTTCTAAGGCATTTGATCTTGTTCCACATGGCCTTTTAATTTCCAAATTGTCAGAAACGGGAATAGATCATCGAATAATCCTGTGGATAAATGAATTTCTTACGGGGCGCACTCAAACAGTCAGAATAGGAGACAAATATTCATCGAAAGCCGATGTAACCTCGGGGGTCCCCCAGGGGAGTGTGTAGGGCCTTTGCTATTCTTAGGGTTTATTAATGACATTGCAACTGGATTAAAATCAAAAGTTAGACTATTCGCCGACGATTGCATAATATATAGGAGTATTGGCTCGTCTGAGGACGAAAATGTTTTACAGAGCGATCTTAACTGTTTATGGAACTGGGCGTGCAGAAATAAGATGGAATTAAATCCGGAAAAGAGTAAATTCATTTGCTTTACCAAGTCTCGCTCGAACGTATGCTCCAGTTATGAATGAGGAACTAACGTTATACCACGTGTAAAAAACTGTAAGTATTTGGGTTTGGTCCTGCGAAGCGACTTAGGTTGGTCGGATCATATTAACAATACGGTTAAAAAATCCTGGAGAGTGCTGCACTTTCTAATGCGTATTCTAAAAAATAGTAGTCCAAATGCCCGATCCCTAGCATACACTACACTTGTTCGTCCAATTTTAGAATACGGAGCGGCATGCTGGGACCCGTACAGAAAAGGGCAAATCGAAGCGTTAGATAAAATTCAAAAACGTGCCTCAAAGTTTGTAAATCACGGGTGCGTTGGTGACGAACGAGAAAAATGGGAGTCCTTATCTAAGAGAAGGGAACGGGCGCGTTTATGCGTAATGTATAAGACATATAGAGGGGACACAGCATGGGCAGATATCGGTAAAAGATTACAGCAATCAGATTATAAAAGCAGAGGAGACCATCCTTGGAAAATACGATGTAGAAAGCAAAGAACTGATGTAGGCAAGTTCTCCTTTGTGAATCGCACTATAGTAGATTGGAATAAACTACCTGCAGAAGCACTAGAGGCTCTTCCTTCTAATGTTGCCAAATTTAAAAATATGCTTCATTCCATCTAAATCATCTCGAACAATACTGACTGAGACATTTATCTTTATTATTATTATTATTATTATTATTATTATTATTATTATATACTATTATTATTACTATTATTATTAGTAATATTATTATTACTTTTATTATTATTGTTATTGTTAATATTATTATTGCTTTTATTATTATTAATATTACTATTACTTTTTTTTTTTTTCGTTGATCGGCCAACTAGGACCACGCAGGCAAGCACTCTGCCTTTACCGTGGCCCAGTTTTTATTCATTCTCACGGAGGCAGGTGCTTGCGACAATTCTTTGGGGGGACCAGCATTTAAGCTGGATCCGGTTTTTAACCCCAAGGTTGTTAGCCCTGGGGGTATGGGAGATGAAATTATGATATGATGATAATGGGGGTGAAAGGACAACACATATAGACATACACAAACACACAAATACACCCATGCCCGAGGCGGGATTCGAACCCGCGATCTTCTGGTCCGAGACCACTCCGGCACTACTGCCTTAGCGATCTCGGCCATCTGATCGGCACTATTACTTTTATTATTATTGTCATAATTATTATGGCCCTTATACAGTGAAGTGATGTGAAGTGTAGTGTAGTGGGGGGGGAAGGGAGTGTAGTGTAGTGAAGGGGAGTGCAGTGTAGTGTAGTGTAGTGAAGTGTTATGTAAACTAGAAGTGAATTTAGAGTTAGCTAGAAATAAATTGAAATTATTATATCGACCCCCTAATTTCTAATAGTAAACCCAATTGTAAATGTTGAAAATGTTTAGTAATTCTAATTTTAATTGTTATCATGTTTGCCACCGAGCATTAGCTCAAAGCGAACTTTAATAATAACTTTAATAAATCTTTAATAATAAATCTATTGTCACCCCCTTATGAAGGTATCGTTGTAGGGCACGATAATAATAGTGCAAGTAAAACAAACATACATTAAAAAATTACATTATGTATTAAATCAATACAAATGAATATTTTCTACAGAGATGACGAATCTCAATACACATACGTGAATCTAACCTAATGGCAATGCTTTTACCATTTCAACATTTTAAATATGCCAACAAAATGCCTTAAAACTCACCAATTTCGGGCTATTATATAGTTATTTCGATAAATGTAGTTTTATATATTGGTGAAGCACGAAAATATTAAAGATCCGAAAATATTAAAGATCCGAACTCATGTCCCCACCAGAGGTTTGAGATTTTAAAAATATTAGGTTGATAAAATCAAAGAAACTACATGTGAGTGATTAGGTTGAATGATTAAAAATAATGTGCTCACTTTGTTTAATTAAAAAGAAAATCATTTAATTAATTAAGGTACAGATAACCCCTTTACATTTGCAAATGCTAAGCATGCATTTCATTTATTATTATGTAAATTAATTTCTGATTGATGCGCCTTCAATTTCCAAATCAAAAATTGAATGGAAATCAAATAGTTAATACAGGGTGTGGCAGAACCGACTAAGCAGTTTCTATTGATTACCAAGGGAGCTGTGGTGGGGTTAGGCAGCTGCAAGTGGTCTGCCTTTGTTCAGTAGTTAACCGCATTTCAGTAGCCAACATGGTGTGGACCGGTGCACATCGTGGTTTTGCCATTCGCGCTTATTATGAAAACAACAGATCTGTGATCGCTACACAACCAGCTTTTCGGCGACAGTTCAACATTCCACGCAACAATGCCGTTCCTAATGCAAACACAATTCGGTCCTGGGTTCGGCAGTTGGAGGAAACTGTTAGCACACTAAGAATAGATACACATGGTCGACGCATATCCATCAGAACGCCAGAAAATGTGCAGCGGGTGAGAACAGCAGTTCAACAATCGCCGCAACGTTCTGCTCGACGACATGCTGTTGCATTGGGGATATCAGACCGCAGTTTGAGAAGGATTCTGCGATTCGATTTGAAGTTCCATCCTTTCAAAATAATGATTGTTCAAGAATTACGCCCAGCAGATTACGCCAACCGTCAAAATCTGTGTGAGCAAATGCTTGCTCAGATCCCTCCGACTGCAGCTTTCTTCAGTAGTGACGAGGCACATTTTCATCTTTGTGGGTGCGCGAATGAGCAAAACTTTCGTTACTGAGCTGAAAATAACCCCCGAATCATTCATGAAAGACCGCAACATTCCCCTAAAGTGACAGTGTGGTGTGCCATTTCAAAATTTGGCGTGGTTGGCCCTTACTTTTTTGAGGAGGAAGAAGTGACCGTGACAGTGAATTCCACACGTTATGTTTCAATGTTGAGAAATTTTCTGCAACCCAAATTGGACGAGATTGTTGAAGTACATGGACTGGGGGACTTGTGGTTCCAACAGTATGGAGCTACTGTTCACACAGCTCGAGTTTCACTTGATGTTTTGAGAGAAATGTTTCCGGGACGCCTCGTCTCTTTGAGGGGTGATGTCGGGTGGCCTGCGCGGTCACCAGATCTGAGCATTTGTGACTACTTTCTTTGGGGATATCTGAAGGAAAAGGTTTTCAAAAGCCGCCCTCACACCCTAGCAGGGTTAAAAATGCGGATTATTGACGAATTTAATGCCATACCTCGCGATATGTGTGCAAGAGCTGCTCGAAACTTCAGGGATCGTCTACAGCAATGTATTGATGCTAAGGGCCGCCATCTTCCGGGCATTATTTTCAAAACTAAATGAATGTAAAATGGTATATTGTACTAATTTAGAAAATAAAAACATTTTCTCTCTATATGTCCAGATTTACTTTTTATTGCTCCTTAAAACTGCTTAGTCGGTTCTGCCGCACCCTGTATTTAATAGATATATGAATCTTTCTATTTTCTTTTGCATATCGTCCTGTTTAAGGCCTGTGTTCGGGCTACTGCTCTTGATTATGAATGTTTTGAAGTGGACTCTATTGATGAGGTTAAGGCGGAGCAAAGCAGTCCAGAAACCCTTTGATAGCTCAGGGAGGATTTATGTTGGAGTTCTGGATTGACAGAAAAGAAGTTCTTGCACAAGTACATTTAATAATAACTGCACTTGTTTACATTGTGTAATTTGCTGGAGCACACGAATTGGGTGGAACCCTACTTTGCACAAATAGAATGATACTTTGCGCGTGCTAACCAGGAACAGCCCGAGATTGCACAATAAACTAAATGCTCAAGTGGTCTGTTGAAGATAACCTACACTTCATAGACAGTGCTCTTGAAAGTTGCACGTACGAACTGGGAACTGCCCGAGGTTGGACAGTAAACTTTTACCTGCGTTAATTCCACACCGAGCCCGCAACGCGAACCACACGAGTGCGTCGCGCGCTGCTTGTGCGCAACTGAATTGGCGGTTTAACGACGGGGGCATCGTCAGATCGTTGCGAGCTGCAGCGAGCGGAGGGCGCGAGGCTCGCACGTGTGTTTCTGGGAAAGCCGAGGGCGGCTACCGGTGGCGTGGTGCAGAGAGTATATTTCAGATGCGGCACTCAATGTTATTCTGAAGCTCCTTATTTTGAAGGGATCGACCCCCACTCCGACAGAAGCAACGAATCAGAAAGAAGCATCCATTCCTGCCCCTCACGAGCCAATAAGCATCGAAAGGCGATCTACCAAATGAAATGGAGGGCACACGTTACCCGGGACATTTGAAATTATATTACACTAATATTACACACAATTTTACTGCAGATAAACAACACAAAATATAACCAAATGAAACATACAAAAACCTATATAAAATTAGATGTATATATAATTTTTACCCTTCCCCTCACCTTGGTGGAATGGTGACAATTATATATGAATATAAGGAGCAATAATCGCGCACATGAAAACTGTCCAAAGGATTGGTTGTCTTGGCAGCTTCGTTGTCTTAGCATTGGATTGGTTGTCTTAGCATCTAGGCGTAAACCAGAAGGCCCAGGTTCGAATCCCGACCGGAGCCGATTCTTTGAAACAATTTAACTGTTAAAATGATATCATTCATAAAAGAAATCTTAAAATCGTCATTTAGCAGTTGTGAAGAAATATGTTTAGAAAATAGTGTACATTTCCTGGTAACAATCCCAAGCTATTATACAACGAGCTATGTATATAGCTCACAAGACAAAATGTAAAGATGACTTTTTATTTGAAACACAAACGCATTCAATTTAATACAGCATTGTAGGCTTTCACGGCCGGAGTCAATATTCTTCATGTCTTCCGGGCTGATGGGCCGTGGTCCAAATGGCTTTGAGATACCAAACGTTTCGCCCACGACTGCGGTGGGCATCTTCAGTGGCGAGGTCTCGGGCGAAGTGTCCGGGACGGCGGCTGACTGGCGACTGATGCCGCGTTGGTCTCGGCCGCTCCATTTATAGGCCGCGGTTGGGGGTAGTGGAGGGGGCGGTTTCGCGCGCTGGCTTCTGATTGGCTGTCGCTGCGCGAACTGTTTTGCGATTGGGTGTCGACCGAGATGGAAGTGGGGCAGGGGTTATCATTGTTGTACGGTTTTGCCTTGGTGTTTTGGAGTACGGGAAGCCAGGCAGAACTAATTTTGACTCCTTCTTCTTTCCTGTTAAAATTGTTCGGGTGTTTGAAAATTTCTATGGCTTCCCGTTGTAAGCGGCCGTGATAGTGGTTTATAGAAGATAAAATCTCGGTGTTGTGGAACAAGATGTCGTGTTCTTTTCCCGAGAGAGCATGTTCAGCCACAGCGGATCTTTCAGTGTAGCCGAAGCGACAGTTCCGTTTATGCTCCGTAAGGCGTGTGTTGACAGAGCGTTGCGTTGTTCCTATGTAAACGGAACCACAGGAACAGGGAATTCTGTACACACCTGCTGTCATTAATGGATTTCTTCTGTCCTTCGCTGAACGAAACATGTTGTGGAGCTGAGTAGTAGGCGTGAAAATTGTCTTAATTTTGTGCTGCTTCAGGATCTTGCTGATGCGGTCCGTCACGTTTTTGAGATATGGCAGTGTAACAGTGTAGGTTACCTCGTCTTCGGGGCGGCTGCGTGCGCTCTTGTTTGGATGTAGTGCTCTCTTTACTTCTTGGGATGAGTAACCGTTGGCTTGAAGAACATTCTCCAGATGACCGAGTTCCTGGTGCAAGTTGTTGTCTTCGCATATGCGACTGGCGCGGTGGACAAGTGTCTTCATCATTGCCCTCTTTTGGCTTGGGTGGTGGTTTGACATTTTATTCAGATATCGGTCCGTGTGGGTGACCTTCCGGAATACCTTATGGCCTAGGGATCCGTCTTCCTTCTTATTGACAAGTACGTCAAGAAAGGGCAGTTGTCCATTTTGCTCTCTTTCAATGGTAAATTGTATGCGGGGGTGAATGCTATTCAGATGTTGTCGAAACTCCTCCAGTGTTTCTTCCCCGTGGCTCCAAATGATGAAGGTGTCGTCTACGTAGCGTAGCCAGCAATTGGGTTTGCGTGGCGCGGTGTTTAGTGCTGTAGCCTCGAAGTTCTCCATGTACAGGTTGGCCACCATCGGGCTCAGCGGGTTTCCCATGGCTACCCCATCTTCCTGTTCATAGAACTCACCCTCCCATACAAAATATGTCGTAGTGAGTACGTGGTGAAAAAGCCCTGTGATGTCAGCTGGAAAACGCTTTTGCAGCAACGCTAAAGTTTCAGTGACAGGAACCATGGTGAAGAGCGAAACAACGTCGAAGCTAACTAGTAGATCGCCTGGTTGTATTGTCAGGGTCTTCAGTTTTTCGACGAAGTGCGTCGAATCCTTGATGAATGTATCTGTCTTGCCTATGTGGGGTCGAAGCAGAGAGCAAAGGTACTTCGATAATGCGTATGTAGGAGAGCCAATGGCACTGACGATGGGCCGCAACGGAACTTCCTGTTTGTGAATTTTCGGTAACCCATAGAGCCTGGGTGCTATTGCTTCAGATTTCTTGATTAAGCGTTGTTTTTCTTCAGGAATTGAAGACTCTTTAAGTAGCTGGTTAGTGCGGCGGAGTATGCGTGACGTGGGGTCACGTGGCAGCTGTCGATAGACGTTCGGGTCCAGAATGTCCTTAATTTTGTTTTTGTAGTCAGTTTTGTTCAACACAACGGTTGCGTTCCCCTTATCGGCAGCAAGAATGATCAAGTCGTCATTGTTGTTGAGTTTTCTTAGTGCTGCTCTCTCGGCGTAGGAGAGGTTGTTCTTGGGGGGTTTTGCTCTGTGCAGAATTCTGGATGACTCTCTACGGATAACCTCAGCTTCATCAGTGGGCAGCGTTCGTATTCCCGACTCGATCTTCGAGATAATGTCTTCCACTGGCACTGTCGTAGGTGTAACCGCGTAGTTGCCTCCCTTAGCCAGGAGAGATGTTTCTTCCGGAGAGAGCTGTAGATCTGACAGGTTGACCACAGTGCGTTGTAGGTCGAGCGTAGGTGGGGCTTTACTGGTATGTGTAAGCCGATTGTATTTCTGTATTTGTTTCTCAGAAATCTGTTTCTTCTTTGACATCATCGTGTTGTAGGTGATGCGGTCAACGTTGTCCCAATCGTGCATTCGGAGCGTATTGCTGATCTGCAGATGCAGTCCATATAGGTCCTTGTCTGTAGCAGCAATATCACGCCGGTTCTGATGTATCCTTTCCCGTAGGAGAGCCTTTTCCGTTCGGTCGTAGATGCGGTGCGACGACCGTGTTGAAAAAACGCGTTTCTGGCGCAAGAAGTTGGGAACGACATTGTTGTCCCGGCAACGTAGTAAAAAGGTCAGGGAGCACAGCAAATGACTTTTCTTCCTCCGTAGCCCCTCAAGTCGGCGGATAAGTTTATATGTCTCCTCCCCGTAGAGGCGGTTAATACAGCATTGTAGGCTTTCACGGCCGGAGTCAATATTCTTCATGTCTTCCGGGCTGATGGGCCGTGGTCCAAATGGCTTTGAGATACCAAACGTTTCGCCCACGACTGCGGTGGGCATCTTCAGTGGCGAGGTCTCGGGCGAAGTGTCCGGGACGGCGGCTGACTGGCGACTGATGCCGCGTTGGTCTCGGCCGCTCCATTTATAGGCCGCGGTTGGGGGTAGTGGAGGGGGCGGTTTCGCGCGCTGGCTTCTGATTGGCTGTCGCTGCGCGAACTGTTTTGCGATTGGGTGTCGACCGAGATGGAAGTGGGGCAGGGGTTATCATTGTTGTACGGTTTTGCCTTGGTGTTTTGGAGTACGGGAAGCCAGGCAGAACTAATTTTGACTCCTTCTTCTTTCCTGTTAAAATTGTTCGGGTGTTTGAAAATTTCTATGGCTTCCCGTTGTAAGCGGCCGTGATAGTGGTTTATAGAAGATAAAATCTCGGTGTTGTGGAACAAGATGTCGTGTTCTTTTCCCGAGAGAGCATGTTCAGCCACAGCGGATCTTTCAGTGTAGCCGAAGCGACAGTTCCGTTTATGCTCCGTAAGGCGTGTGTTGACAGAGCGTTGCGTTGTTCCTATGTAAACGGAACCACAGGAACAGGGAATTCTGTACACACCTGCTGTCATTAATGGATTTCTTCTGTCCTTCGCTGAACGAAACATGTTGTGGAGCTGAGTAGTAGGCGTGAAAATTGTCTTAATTTTGTGCTGCTTCAGGATCTTGCTGATGCGGTCCGTCACGTTTTTGAGATATGGCAGTGTAACAGTGTAGGTTACCTCGTCTTCGGGGCGGCTGCGTGCGCTCTTGTTTGGATGTAGTGCTCTCTTTACTTCTTGGGATGAGTAACCGTTGGCTTGAAGAACATTCTCCAGATGACCGAGTTCCTGGTGCAAGTTGTTGTCTTCGCATATGCGACTGGCGCGGTGGACAAGTGTCTTCATCATTGCCCTCTTTTGGCTTGGGTGGTGGTTTGACATTTTATTCAGATATCGGTCCGTGTGGGTGACCTTCCGGAATACCTTATGGCCTAGGGATCCGTCTTCCTTCTTATTGACAAGTACGTCAAGAAAGGGCAGTTGTCCATTTTGCTCTCTTTCAATGGTAAATTGTATGCGGGGGTGAATGCTATTCAGATGTTGTCGAAACTCCTCCAGTGTTTCTTCCCCGTGGCTCCAAATGATGAAGGTGTCGTCTACGTAGCGTAGCCAGCAATTGGGTTTGCGTGGCGCGGTGTTTAGTGCTGTAGCCTCGAAGTTCTCCATGTACAGGTTGGCCACCATCGGGCTCAGCGGGTTTCCCATGGCTACCCCATCTTCCTGTTCATAGAACTCACCCTCCCATACAAAATATGTCGTAGTGAGTACGTGGTGAAAAAGCCCTGTGATGTCAGCTGGAAAACGCTTTTGCAGCAACGCTAAAGTTTCAGTGACAGGAACCATGGTGAAGAGCGAAACAACGTCGAAGCTAACTAGTAGATCGCCTGGTTGTATTGTCAGGGTCTTCAGTTTTTCGACGAAGTGCGTCGAATCCTTGATGAATGTATCTGTCTTGCCTATGTGGGGTCGAAGCAGAGAGCAAAGGTACTTCGATAATGCGTATGTAGGAGAGCCAATGGCACTGACGATGGGCCGCAACGGAACTTCCTGTTTGTGAATTTTCGGTAACCCATAGAGCCTGGGTGCTATTGCTTCAGATTTCTTGATTAAGCGTTGTTTTTCTTCAGGAATTGAAGACTCTTTAAGTAGCTGGTTAGTGCGGCGGAGTATGCGTGACGTGGGGTCACGTGGCAGCTGTCGATAGACGTTCGGGTCCAGAATGTCCTTAATTTTGTTTTTGTAGTCAGTTTTGTTCAACACAACGGTTGCGTTCCCCTTATCGGCAGCAAGAATGACCAAGTCGTCATTGTTGTTGAGTTTTCTTAGTGCTGCTCTCTCGGCGTAGGAGAGGTTGTTCTTGGGGGGTTTTGCTCTGTGCAGAATTCTGGATGACTCTCTACGGATAACCTCAGCTTCATCAGTGGGCAGCGTTCGTATTCCCGACTCGATCTTCGAGATAATGTCTTCCACTGGCACTGTCGTAGGTGTAACCGCGTAGTTGCCTCCCTTAGCCAGGAGAGATGTTTCTTCCGGAGAGAGCTGTAGATCTGACAGGTTGACCACAGTGCGTTGTAGGTCGAGCGTAGGTGGGGCTTTACTGGTATGTGTAAGCCGATTGTATTTCTGTATTTGTTTCTCAGAAATCTGTTTCTTCTTTGACATCATCGTGTTGTAGGTGATGCGGTCAACGTTGTCCCAATCGTGCATTCGGAGCGTATTGCTGATCTGCAGATGCAGTCCATATAGGTCCTTGTCTGTAGCAGCAATATCACGCCGGTTCTGATGTATCCTTTCCCGTAGGAGAGCCTTTTCCGTTCGGTCGTAGATGCGGTGCGACGACCGTGTTGAAAAAACGCGTTTCTGGCGCAAGAAGTTGGGAACGACATTGTTGTCCCGGCAACGTAGTAAAAAGGTCAGGGAGCACAGCAAATGACTTTTCTTCCTCCGTAGCCCCTCAAGTCGGCGGATAAGTTTATATGTCTCCTCCCCGTAGAGGCGGTTAATACAGCATTGTAGGCTTTCACGGCCGGAGTCAATATTCTTCATGTCTTCCGGGCTGATGGGCCGTGGTCCAAATGGCTTTGAGATACCAAACGTTTCGCCCACGACTGCGGTGGGCATCTTCAGTGGCGAGGTCTCGGGCGAAGTGTCCGGGACGGCGGCTGACTGGCGACTGATGCCGCGTTGGTCTCGGCCGCTCCATTTATAGGCCGCGGTTGGGGGTAGTGGAGGGGGCGGTTTCGCGCGCTGGCTTCTGATTGGCTGTCGCTGCGCGAACTGTTTTGCGATTGGGTGTCGACCGAGATGGAAGTGGGGCAGGGGTTATCATTGTTGTACGGTTTTGCCTTGGTGTTTTGGAGTACGGGAAGCCAGGCAGAACTAATTTTGACTCCTTCTTCTTTCCTGTTAAAATTGTTCGGGTGTTTGAAAATTTCTATGGCTTCCCGTTGTAAGCGGCCGTGATAGTGGTTTATAGAAGATAAAATCTCGGTGTTGTGGAACAAGATGTCGTGTTCTTTTCCCGAGAGAGCATGTTCAGCCACAGCGGATCTTTCAGTGTAGCCGAAGCGACAGTTCCGTTTATGCTCCGTAAGGCGTGTGTTGACAGAGCGTTGCGTTGTTCCTATGTAAACGGAACCACAGGAACAGGGAATTCTGTACACACCTGCTGTCATTAATGGATTTCTTCTGTCCTTCGCTGAACGAAACATGTTGTGGAGCTGAGTAGTAGGCGTGAAAATTGTCTTAATTTTGTGCTGCTTCAGGATCTTGCTGATGCGGTCCGTCACGTTTTTGAGATATGGCAGTGTAACAGTGTAGGTTACCTCGTCTTCGGGGCGGCTGCGTGCGCTCTTGTTTGGATGTAGTGCTCTCTTTACTTCTTGGGATGAGTAACCGTTGGCTTGAAGAACATTCTCCAGATGACCGAGTTCCTGGTGCAAGTTGTTGTCTTCGCATATGCGACTGGCGCGGTGGACAAGTGTCTTCATCATTGCCCTCTTTTGGCTTGGGTGGTGGTTTGACATTTTATTCAGATATCGGTCCGTGTGGGTGACCTTCCGGAATACCTTATGGCCTAGGGATCCGTCTTCCTTCTTATTGACAAGTACGTCAAGAAAGGGCAGTTGTCCATTTTGCTCTCTTTCAATGGTAAATTGTATGCGGGGGTGAATGCTATTCAGATGTTGTCGAAACTCCTCCAGTGTTTCTTCCCCGTGGCTCCAAATGATGAAGGTGTCGTCTACGTAGCGTAGCCAGCAATTGGGTTTGCGTGGCGCGGTGTTTAGTGCTGTAGCCTCGAAGTTCTCCATGTACAGGTTGGCCACCATCGGGCTCAGCGGGTTTCCCATGGCTACCCCATCTTCCTGTTCATAGAACTCACCCTCCCATACAAAATATGTCGTAGTGAGTACGTGGTGAAAAAGCCCTGTGATGTCAGCTGGAAAACGCTTTTGCAGCAACGCTAAAGTTTCAGTGACAGGAACCATGGTGAAGAGCGAAACAACGTCGAAGCTAACTAGTAGATCGCCTGGTTGTATTGTCAGGGTCTTCAGTTTTTCGACGAAGTGCGTCGAATCCTTGATGAATGTATCTGTCTTGCCTATGTGGGGTCGAAGCAGAGAGCAAAGGTACTTCGATAATGCGTATGTAGGACCGGCGTGATATTGCTGCTACAGACAAGGACCTATATGGACTGCATCTGCAGATCAGCAATACGCTCCGAATGCACGATTGGGACAACGTTGACCGCATCACCTACAACACGATGATGTCAAAGAAGAAACAGATTTCTGAGAAACAAATACAGAAATACAATCGGCTTACACATACCAGTAAAGCCCCACCTACGCTCGACCTACAACGCACTGTGGTCAACCTGTCAGATCTACAGCTCTCTCCGGAAGAAACATCTCTCCTGGCTAAGGGAGGCAACTACGCGGTTACACCTACGACAGTGCCAGTGGAAGACATTATCTCGAAGATCGAGTCGGGAATACGAACGCTGCCCACTGATGAAGCTGAGGTTATCCGTAGAGAGTCATCCAGAATTCTGCACAGAGCAAAACCCCCCAAGAACAACCTCTCCTACGCCGAGAGAGCAGCACTAAGAAAACTCAACAACAATGACGACTTGATCATTCTTGCTGCCGATAAGGGGAACGCAACCGTTGTGTTGAACAAAACTGACTACAAAAACAAAATTAAGGACATTCTGGACCCGAACGTCTATCGACAGCTGCCACGTGACCCCACGTCACGCATACTCCGCCGCACTAACCAGCTACTTAAAGAGTCTTCAATTCCTGAAGAAAAACAACGCTTAATCAAGAAATCTGAAGCAATAGCACCCAGGCTCTATGGGTTACCGAAAATTCACAAACAGGAAGTTCCGTTGCGGCCCATCGTCAGTGCCATTGGCTCTCCTACATACGCATTATCGAAGTACCTTTGCTCTCTGCTTCGACCCCACATAGGCAAGACAGATACATTCATCAAGGATTCGACGCACTTCGTCGAAAAACTGAAGACCCTGACAATACAACCAGGCGATCTACTAGTTAGCTTCGACGTTGTTTCGCTCTTCACCATGGTTCCTGTCACTGAAACTTTAGCGTTGCTGCAAAAGCGTTTTCCAGCTGACATCACAGGGCTTTTTCACCACGTACTCACTACGACATATTTTGTATGGGAGGGTGAGTTCTATGAACAGGAAGATGGGGTAGCCATGGGAAACCCGCTGAGCCCGATGGTGGCCAACCTGTACATGGAGAACTTCGAGGCTACAGCACTAAACACCGCGCCACGCAAACCCAATTGCTGGCTACGCTACGTAGACGACACCTTCATCATTTGGAGCCACGGGGAAGAAACACTGGAGGAGTTTCGACAACATCTGAATAGCATTCACCCCCGCATACAATTTACCATTGAAAGAGAGCAAAATGGACAACTGCCCTTTCTTGACGTACTTGTCAATAAGAAGGAAGACGGATCCCTAGGCCATAAGGTATTCCGGAAGGTCACCCACACGGACCGATATCTGAATAAAATGTCAAACCACCACCCAAGCCAAAAGAGGGCAATGATGAAGACACTTGTCCACCGCGCCAGTCGCATATGCGAAGACAACAACTTGCACCAGGAACTCGGTCATCTGGAGAATGTTCTTCAAGCCAACGGTTACTCATCCCAAGAAGTAAAGAGAGCACTACATCCAAACAAGAGCGCACGCAGCCGCCCCGAAGACGAGGTAACCTACACTGTTACACTGCCATATCTCAAAAACGTGACGGACCGCATCAGCAAGATCCTGAAGCAGCACAAAATTAAGACAATTTTCACGCCTACTACTCAGCTCCACAACATGTTTCGTTCAGCGAAGGACAGAAGAAATCCATTAATGACAGCAGGTGTGTACAGAATTCCCTGTTCCTGTGGTTCCGTTTACATAGGAACAACGCAACGCTCTGTCAACACACGCCTTACGGAGCATAAACGGAACTGTCGCTTCGGCTACACTGAAAGATCCGCTGTGGCTGAACATGCTCTCTCGGGAAAAGAACACGACATCTTGTTCCACAACACCGAGATTTTATCTTCTATAAACCACTATCACGGCCGCTTACAACGGGAAGCCATAGAAATTTTCAAACACCCGAACAATTTTAACAGGAAAGAAGAAGGAGTCAAAATTAGTTCTGCCTGGCTTCCCGTACTCCAAAACACCAAGGCAAAACCGTACAACAATGATAACCCCTGCCCCACTTCCATCTCGGTCGACACCCAATCGCAAAACAGTTCGCGCAGCGACAGCCAATCAGAAGCCAGCGCGCGAAACCGCCCCCTCCACTACCCCCAACCGCGGCCTATAAATGGAGCGGCCGAGACCAACGCGGCATCAGTCGCCAGTCAGCCGCCGTCCCGGACACTTCGCCCGAGACCTCGCCACTGAAGATGCCCACCGCAGTCGTGGGCGAAACGTTTGGTATCTCAAAGCCATTTGGACCACGGCCCATCAGCATTCAATTTGGTATATACTATGTGTATACAAGTGAAACTATAACTTTATTTACATTACCAAGGTAGATTTCTTCTGTTCTTTTGATCAGTGAAGTATTGGAGTCCTGCAGCTTGGATGTATAGGGACAAAATCCATCTTATGTGTTAAAAGAAGAGAGATAAGCCATATACAGGAAAAGATATGGAGTAGATTTAACAGAATCTCCTTCAAATTGATTTATCCCAAAATACTTTTTAGATTTGTAAATTTCCATTCCGACAATATATTAATTGTCCAAAAGCACAAGAATACACACAATATCAAATCATACACTGAGAATTACATAATATTTCCTATTAGATATTGAATAGTTTTTAATTATTAAGAAAAGATATTCATTATTATCTGTTCAGTCATGACATTTTTTTAAAACACTGCGATGCCGAAATAAATTGAGGGACATTAACGGTAATTCACACATTCAAATGATTATTACTTCTCAGAAACTGGCTAACTAATACTCCCTATTATAGTCTTTCCGCCAAATGGAGAATGTTCACATTGCAATGTTTTTATATAGATAAAATGCAAGAAAAGTGCACTTTATAACTTTCTTTTGAAAACATATTCATATGTACAACTTTGTGACAATTTAGTCTGTTGCAGTTTTAATTAAGAACATATTGAAAGAAAACAACACAGACTTTCAGAAATTCAAAATGAATGGCATGTCAATTTACATCCACGAGTTAATTCACACGCATACGTATTCCCAACTTTTACACACGATTTTTCACACTTCTTATGACGTTCTTTGTAATAATAAACTTGGAGCAATGTACATCACTCTTGTGAAAACTATCCCTAACCTATATGCACTGAACGCACATTTGACACTTCTACAACAGCTTATATTCGAGCCTATTTGTTTGGTGGATGAATACATTTCACAGTAATACTAACTAGTTTCAAAAAATCGCCTAGTTTTTGAACAGACGAATTTTGATCTGAATGGACCATGAGCAACACTACATACTATGGCATATCACATGAAATCCCAAATTACCACACAGCAATACTAAGTGTCTACCAAAATTGACGGTATTATATTTCGTATCACTTATTGTAATAAATGCCACCTCCACGATGTCCTGCACTCTTTTCCAGTAGGTAGGGAGCTGCCTGTAATACAAAAAGAGGCGTTATTGAAATTCAAGATATGTATTGCCGTCTCGGCTTCATAAAACAAGGTTTCTGTACTCACCAGATCATGCAAGGAAGCCGGAATGAATAGTAGCTGCAACGTGTGAGGCAGTCCTGCAAATAAAAGAGACAAATGATTGAGCTGAAAAAATTTTAAAGCTTTCTTATTACTACATATCATAAATGCTCAATGCATGTCACTTTTACTTGCTGGCAAGCTTTCTCTGAATGCTCTGGGCGCTCCATTAGACACCTCAGGACATTGTCAGGAAATTTTACTGGGTAATTCCAACCCTCACAGCTGTTGCTAGCAGTCAACATTTCTGGCAAGATGTGCTCTATGCACACGTACCTCCTTCTGTTCATGTCCTCCTTGGACAAGACGCCAGTGTTAGGTCCTAATTCCAATCAGCCATTTCATAAACCTATAATAAAAGTTGATATATATATATATATATATATATATATATATATATATATATATATATATATATATACACATTGACAAGAGACGCAAATATCCAATTTAATGTTATTGCGAACAAAAATAATTGGACTAGACAAAACGTGAGGGGAAGAGTGTTGCAGTAATTAAAGCAATGTTGTAAAAAATTATCGTAATAATATGACACATTTTAACAAACGGGCAAAATATTAATATCACTTACTTTGTAAGTGTTGCATTTTCCGTGTCTGCCATTCCATTAATATGTCAATTGTAAAGCGAAGAAAATTCGGCATTTTCCTTCAAATTTTGATCAAAAATTTGGAGCACGAACTGCCGAACGTGGAGCTGAGAGACGGTTGTACACGTTTTACATACAATTCAAAATTTGGAGCCGTTGGGGGTCAGTTTCGAGTATTCGCTCAGAGCTATCGTCAGATGGCAGCACTTTTGGAAGGCAGACTTTCTATTTCTTTTACCAGTTTGCAGAAGTCGCCATAGAGCACTCCACAATGATGAACAGTAATGGCGGACCTACCATAAATCTTCTGCTCCCCCACTTCGCTGAAAGAAGGAATTTTCCCCGGCATAAAAAGTGACAGGCCTCTGGTGTGGTCTCTCGACGCTACGGTCGTGCGCTGTGTCTTTTACAATACAACTGTTCTGCCTTCCCTCGTATGAAATGAAATTATATTTATTCTTTTTTGCTGTGGGCCCGAACAGCTGGTATAATTCATCGAAGATATTTAAAATTTCTTACTTGTCCTATAGGGCTGTTTTCAATGATTATTTTGAAAGAATAATTTATTTTCCTTTGATTTCCATCATATTGTTGTTTTTTACTTTTTCACCTATACGTATGCAAGGAGAAAAGGTGTTGTAATCGTGCCGGGAAACGGCGAACTTTTGAGAAAATCTCTTATTTTCGAACCCTGGTAACGAAAAAATAGATAAATAGTAAATTACTTCTTCTAATCACATCTTGTACCCAGAATCCATGTTTTGTAGGCCTTTGATATCGAAAAATCTATTGACAGCAAAACTTTGTCTGTCCTAACTTGGTAAACGCTAGCGCGTAAATCGTACTGCCAATTTTCTCTAAATTAGCTATTCCTCCTTCCATCTGAACGAACTCGAGGATATGGGAGGTTCAAATAAATATTTTGATTTTTGAGGGTACTTTACATGAAGACTCGACATGTTAAGCTTTGGCAGAAAAAGCACTTGCATACGCACACTTCTCGGCAGTTCCTGAATCCAAGGCAAAACACCTAAATCTCTTTCCACGAAATAATCTACTCAGTTTGACAGAGCTCAAATTGTCAAAATCATGTTTAAGATCTTGATTGTCTTAATAATACCATATGATTCCTGCTATACATAGATTAAAATTAACAGTTGTCAAATAGTTATGTACATGAGAATTGTATGAGTATCTTATTACTGTGGTTAGGCGGAAGAGCTGGCCTTATGGCCTGAGCCTTGCTAGAAATAAAGACATCATAATCATTATTATTATTATTATTATTATTATTATTATTATTATTATTATTATTATTATTATTATTATTGATTTTAATTACATAAGCAGCAAAGGTGTTGTCAAGCAGCTAATTATTTTCCGCTCCGAGAACCGAACTCGGATTCTCAGAACCAACGTTCCGGCACTCTTACGCCACAGACGCGCTGCGTGGTTCAATCTCCAACAAAGGTAGAAAAGGTAAAGGCCAGATTTATGTAAAAAAAACATCAACAATCAAAATATCCGTTAGAAACTCCCAAAGCCTCCAGTCCGTTAAAATCAATCAGGGAATATCAATTTCGAAGAAAATCAGCTGAACAGTTTATGCGCTAGCGTTAACAAGAGACGGACAGACAGACAAACGGACCTTTTGCCGTCAATCGATTTTTCGATATGAAGCACCACCAAAACGTGGATACTGGCCACACCACGCGATACAAATCTTTTTTCTAAATTTAGCAACATGCTTTATCCACTTTTTCATTACCAGAACTCGGCAATGTGGTTTATTCTGGAAAAATTTCTGCGTTTTCTGGCACACGGTTACATAAGTTTCTCTTTTTACGAAGAATTCGATAGGCCAGAAAGTAATATTAATTTCTGAACCGTTAGGGATATCTAAGTTGATCACATGGCTAGTGTTCATAATGTATTTAAATTTCATGTCGATAGCTTCATTAGTTTACTTAAATTGGTTCATACAGATGCACAGAAATTCAACAATTGATTTGACACTGCATACGTTCGTAAATCGTAAAAGAAAGTTGAAAAATAATTTAAGTTACAAATTGCAAAAGCATGTATAGAGATACCCAGTTTATTTGTATATGTAATGATTGCTTTGTGGGTAGAAATGCTTCAAATGATTTTCAATAACGTTTCTCAAATCCCTAATAGTTTTCTACAACACCATTTTCATAAAATTAAAATCCACGTCTGAGACTCGAACCGGCGACCTCTTCGCTTCAATCGATTAACCCGAACACAATCTCAGCACCCCAGAAGAAGAGCCACCTACTTCCATATTAGTCAAGACACAACTGTTTCAGTACTAGCATTATGGAGCTGAGAAAACGTGGAAACAAGGGGGTTAAAAACTCTAAAATCACAAAAACACTTCAAATTTATCTTAATTGATTGTTTTTGTTAGTATAAGTGATTCAAATAATTTTCAAATAAGTTTCTGCAATTTTCAATAGTTTTGTTCGGCAACACAGAATTGTGACAAATAACTATCGCTGGGCGGCGCTCGAACAAGTCGACCTCGCCTCCGAAGCACTGAGACAATACACGTCGTTTAAATCAACCTCGGCCAACGGGGTCGTTCAGGCAATAGGCACTGACTAATAGACATAAGGCCGCGAAAAAAGTAAAAATATGTGAAATAAATGTCCATTAAGCACAAAATTATTGCAGTTCAGCAGGCATAAATCGACATAATTTTTTCCGGTTAATAAAAACAAAAGAGATATGTGACATATAATGATCCCTCAGACAGCCTCAAAACAACGGCCCCACCTCCACGAAACGATAAGACCGAACTCGACATCTAATCTCTTCGGCCACCAGGATTATACAGAGAAATGGCACTTCTATAATAGTCATTAGCGCCAAGACAACAGTTGATTCGATTGATAATACATTTCACAAATCCAATAAGAGATGTAAAAAATTGTTTAAAATTTAAAAATTCGAAAATAACGTACTGACACATCCAGTTTATCTTCATTAATACTATTCGCGATTAGAATTGCTTCAAATGGTTTTCAGTAAAGTTTGTGGAATACTCAATTATTTCCTGCGACAACACAGAATTGTCATAAATAATCATTCCCCGACAAGACTCGAACCACTCAACCACCTCTCCGAAGAGCTGAGCCCGTATCCACCAATTTAGCCACCTCGGTCATCACGTTGAGACGTGAAATGAATACTTCTATTATTGTGATAAGTGTATGTTTCTTTTCTGTTCTAGCAATACGGAGCCAAGTAGTTGTGATCAGAGTGTATATATCAGAGGCGGCACTCAATGTTAAACGGAGTGCCCTTATTTTCGTGGAGGGGAGAAATTTGAATCTCCCACCGCAACAGAAGCAACGAATTAGAAAGAAGCAGCCATTTTCGCCCACCGCCAGCCAATAAGCGTCGAAAAGCAGTCTACCAATTGAACCGGACCATTTGGAATTACATTATCTAGCAAATTTTCAATATACATACTAAATAGGATATAATTCACGTATAAATTAATGCGCAAATTAATCTAGAAAATATATATATATATATATATATATATATATATATATATATACTCTCTTATGTACAAGATAATGATTAAGAGGACATTGAATTCGGAGTCAGTAAAGGTAATTTTGGTCACGGAAGTGCAAAATAAAAAAAATATTTCATATACACTATTTATTTCTAAATTATGTAAATATACAGGACACAAAGTACAGTACACACAAGCACATCATACACAATAAAAACAATTTTTACAAAACCAGTATAATAATATACATATATATATTGAAACGCGGAGCGTTTCTTTAAACACATCGAAATGCGGTGCACTTTTTCAAATACATCTATTTTGAATTGCGCGGCAACGGCGGCGAGTAACTGACGTCATCAAGGAACGGGTCAGGCTCGAGAAGGCGGCGAGACCGGGAGAGAGACGACGGCGGTTAGTAGGTAAGGGAACTCGAAGGAGAGCGGAGCGGTGTTGACGCGCGCGGTAGAAAAAGGGAACAAAGTGAAGTTGAATAATGGAAGAGACACCAGTAGGGAGTGAGTTAAGTGTGATAATGGCTGATGATAAATAGTGCAAGCTTGAGGAAGCGGACTTGGCGTCGGGAACTGTGGTGACTAAGCAAGAACTGTAGACCGCATGGCTGGTAACGGCAGTGGATAGTTGACACGTGCATGCGTGATTGTGAAAGGAAAATGAAGGAGAACTGGTAGGCTGTGCCGCAAGGGAGCACTGAGATAAACAACAAAGGGTAGGTGGACAGTGATATTGAGTTAGTGCATACTCGATCTGAAATACATTTGCAACGGTCGGGTTTGAAGCAAAGGTGTCGTATAACCGCCGCGGAGAGCCGGGGCCACGGGCGTCCAAGCAGTCAACCGTCCGACGGGCGCCGAGTCGCGCCGAAGGCCGCCGATCGCCGCAGCCGCTGGGGAGCATCCGAGAAGAAACGAACTATTTTTAGTATTCAAGGTATTGTGTAATTTGAGATCATGGGTATAGTTTTTGTACCAAAACAGGAAGTAATTAGACTGGAATTGATGTACTAAATGTTGGATTTTAGTAATAAATTGTTTGTGTGTTCAAAAAAAATGATAATTGAGTTTTTCCAATGTTTTCGCCAAACTTTCCGAGGCCCATTCACGAACGCAGCCCCTTCTAAAAATAAATGTAGTGAAAAGTACCGCAGTGAAGGTACGTCACAATATATATATATATATATATATATATATATATATATATATATATATACACATATATAAATCAACTCTCTTTGCTGTGGACCGAACACATGAATATTGAATTCATAAATTTAGAAAATAGTCAAAATACACCTAGTGACCATTACTTTTCTAATATTGTCTTATAATGAAAACAACGTACCAGGCATCAATACATGGTTGTGAAATTTCAAGTAATCAAAACTTTAACTGAAATGTTATGATACAAATGAAAATTATTGATACATTTTATAAATGAATAAAACCTTTCATTTGCACAATTTTGAAAGAGAATACCGATAGTAGCGCCGTAAACCAATAATGAACTTGAACTTAAACAAAAGGCTGGTTGGTTTGAAAAATCGTCCTTTTGAATAAAAAAATGTAATCCCCCGAAGTTTGAAAGATTGATAAATTGATATTTTTGAACTCACTGTATTAAGGTGAGGTTGATAGGATTGGATTGATAGGTTGGTTGATAGGTATTAAGGTGAGGTTGATAGGTTGAAGGATTAGCTGTTATAGGCCAAAACAATAACCATGCACATAATTGTGTCAAGGCCGGTAACATGGTACAGTTTTCGAGCATATTCTCACACAGTTTCTGTACAGAAACTTCAAGATTTCGAATTAGAAGTATAAAAGCCAAAAGACGTGAATGCATGGTCTGTATGTTTTCTGTATGAACTCTGTACGAATCGCCACACGACTCTACTATACTGCGGGAGAAGAGAGCTTGATATTGATAATTCGGCGACGTCCTTGGCGTTTCCTTGGCGACGGTATGCACTGGGCCAATCATATGTAAGTTACGTCAGCATCAACAGACCCACGTTGCCGACAATTTGTATACATCGCCTCCTGTACGGTCGAAGACACAATTCGGTTACGAGCTTGGGCGTCACACTGGGTCTTGGACCTGAATGAACCATAAGTCCTGATAGATCGCAAACTATTAGTAGGTTTTCCTGTGAAGCATATATTTTCAAGTAAGATACTGATTCAAACTTACAGCTTCGCAACAACTCAGCTCATACTCGTCAGTAATGTGCACTCGCAAGGGTCGGTCATGGATACTGTTTTTCAACGAGAGCATTGTGGAACGATTTTTACAAAAACGGACCATTTTGACAGCTAGTGCTGGCAAATAAGTGAAGATTCTTAGTCGTTCTGTCCTTCAGCCCATTCGACTCTCCTTCCTTCATTGTTCGTTTGCTGCTGGCTAACTTGTCCTCGTCCGACGAAAATGTAGTTCACCACGAAAAATAATTGAAATTTGGAAGTGAAGTGCGACTGTATTCTTCTGTAAACTTTATTTTTTTATAAGCATTACATTGGATTTACTTTTTGTATGATAAATATTATGTTTATGTGAAAATTGAGTCTTGAATGTCAGACTCGTACTGTCGCACGAGTTTCCTGCTCCTGTGCGGTTAAGTGGCGAACTGTGATCGAGAATGTTCCGTGGTTTGCGTTTTATCAATTATTTTTTAATATAGTTACAAGGTTGTGAACATTGAGAAGCCATGGTGTTAAGATACATGGTGGTAAGACGGGTGCCGTACAAACATAAACACTTTACGAAGGGGTGTGGCTGAGCAGCTGTTGCGGTGGAGCAACTGATTACTGCTCTGAATTTCATGTGGTGTTCACTTGTTTGGCGAACAATCATTTTTTCTCATTCTTAGGCGGTTTCTTCTGTAGTAAAAGACCCGAAATATTTTCGTTAAAATAAATTCTTGCACTCCCCCTTCTGTGGTTCAAGTTTTGAAGTGCACCTCCAAATCATTCTCTGGAAAAAAGTTCTTGAAGTTACAGTAAGAACTAATAAAGAATCTGCTACAAAAGAGGGTATCATGGAACACAATACTGAAGATTTTATAATTTCACTACAGGATTCCAGTTATAGTGATAATGTTAATGAAGATAGTTCTGTTGAAAACACTGATTGTGATAATGACATAATTGGGATCTTTCCAATGAAAAATTGAATTGTTCCTACCTAATCACCTATGAAAAACATGGAGGGTTTACATTGAAAACATAAATTGTAAGCACCCCGATTTTCGAACATAACGTGGCGTTTTTTATTCGTCATATCCTTCTCTCCTTAATGTTGAGCAGTATATAGACATGTTGCATTGTGTAAATAAGAGAAATGCATATTTACAATGAATAAGATTGCAGTGTCGCATCGCTGTTGAAGTGCCGTGAAAAGTTGTAGCGAAGGTGGTAGATATCGCGCGCTTGTACGTTTGGCAACAGCGCTCCGTGTGCTCTCTAGCTGCCAATCCCAGTTTCAGCTCCCGCAGTATAGGTCTACCGCGAAACAACTGAATTCCGCCGTCCGAGTACTTTCAGAGGGGGTATTTTTGTGTGTGCGTCAGTGAGCTAAATCAACGCCATCTTGAATTAACTGTCTTTCTAGAGGGCGTTGGCTCTATACATGTATATGTACAGAAAAGGAAAAAAATACCAGAGAGTATATAACAGAGACGCCACTCATTGTTAATAGGAAGCTCCGTATTTTCGTGGAAGGGGGAAGGTCGACCCCCCACTTCGACAGAAGCAACAAATCAGAAAGAAACATTCATTTCTGCCCCTTGTCAGCCAATAAGTGTCGAAAGGTGACCAATTGAAATGGAGGGCAGACGTGAACCGGGACATTTGAAATTACATTATCTGGTAATTTTTCAATATGGCGGACATAGGTAACTATGTTGAATGAACTTGAATATAATCTATTTTATGTGAAATATATGCGTAAGGTAATGAAGAAGTCAGTAATTTTGAAAGGATTTATAATTGTGAAGTAGTGAAATAAATTGTAATTAAGGAAGTGAAAATAAAAAAGGTATTTCGAATAAAATATATTTATTTGTAAAACATGAAAATATACATCATATACAAAAAATGTACAATATGCATGAAGAAATTTTTTTTACTGCATATACTGAATAAATTCTGGTCAATTATCATGTGTGATAGTAATATACATTATTTTACTGCAGCTAAACAATTTAAAATGTAACCATATAAAACGTATAAAACCTACTTAAAATTTTATCATTCATAAAAGAAATCTCAAAATTGCCATTTAGCAGATGTGAAAAATTTGTTTAGAAAATTGTGTACATTTCCTGATAACAAACCCAAACTATTATATAAAGAGCTTTGTACATAGTCCAATAGACAAACAGTTAAGCAAAATAGGATTGCCTATAACATAAAACCGTTATCCTTCGAAATGACATTCTTTTCTTTTTTATACAAAACACAAACGCCTTCAATTTGATACATGTTATGTGTATGTAAGTGAAACTCATCTAGTTGATGAAGTGTTTTTGATTTATTTACATTGCCAAGGCAGATTCCGTTTATTTTTTTGATTAGTGAAATATTGGAGTCCTGCAGTTTGGATGTACAGGAAAAAATCCATCATACAATGTGTTAAAAGAAGACCCGTTATGCCCTATGTAGGAAAATATATGGAGTAGACTTAACAAAATCGACTTGAAATTATCACATAAGAGTTTTTCGACTTGTAAATTTGCATTCCGACAATATATTAATTGTCCAAAATCACAGCAAGTTGATCAATGGATGTTACACATAATATCACCTCATATACTGAGAATTACATAATAATATTTCCTATTGGGTATTGAATTGTTTTCAATTATTAAGAAAATATTTGCATGTGCCTGTTCAGTCAAATGAGCGGCTTTTTTGACACTCATTGATTACAAACCTAACTGGGTGCAATTGTAGATTGTTTAGAAATGAGCATTTTTCTATTATTTACGTGCATATTTATGTGATAGAAATTTAGCTTCATAAAAATCGTTTAATGAAAGTAAATATTCTGGGCACTTTGAAATTTAGTATTTAGAGTTTGTCTGTTTATATTGTAACCACCGACTCACCCGATTACCTGCTTTCCTTCGGCGATTCAGCTTTGGCCGGCTGCTTCGTCGGCAGACTTCCTAGAGAGAGGCATGCGTGATTGCCTAACTACTGGATAGAAAGACTGAGGCATTTTCTTAAATATTACTTAAATCAATACTTGATTCAATGCGGGTGAAGCCCAATGCCAGAAACAAAACTTACAATTAACTTACAAACTAATCTTAACTTAAAAAAGGCCGGCTTGGCCAGAGCTCATATCAGCTCCGTGGTTTTCGCCCTCCCGGGCGGTCGTGACCCAGCTTACAGGGGCGGCGTTCGGGCATCCCAGCGCCCGGCAGGTCTGGCGGCGGACAGCCACGGTCGGTACTTACACCCAGGTTCCTTTGTGGCGACCGCTCGGCGCCCGCGGTGGCGGCCCCCAGTCACCGGATTAGGCCAGCGGCGTGCGTCGACCGGACAGCGCCTCGGCGTCGCTCAGCGCCGGCAGGCGGCAGGACCGCGCCCGGGCGATGACGGGTCGCTTCGTGGTCGTGTCTTTCACGCCCCGGCTCGTACTCACTTTGCTCTTGCTGTCAGGCACGTCCCATAGTTCGGCTTCCGTCACGCGAGTCGGGCTGCGATGGTTGCGAGAGCGGCGCGGCTGTCGGGGCGACCAGGCACGGAAAGCCCCGGCTCCGAACCAAAGTAACACCTCTATCCGTCCATCCGAAAAGTGAGCGCTCTCCCCGCTGATTCCAAAGGCAGTCAGCTCGCTCCGCCGCTTGAATTCCAAGAACTGAGCGCGGGCAATTCCGTTGCTCGGTTTGGGGGTGCGGGAGGGGTAGTTCCCCATGCGTCACGAGGGTGCGGCCGGCATGGGTTGCGCTGGACAAAGGAGGGGCTCCGTTCCCTAGCCGCGCTTAGCGGCCCTCCCAGGTATGGCAAACAGCGCGTTTCCTGCCGTCCTTTACCCAGGCGCGATTCCTAATTAGATTAGATTAGATTTATTAATAATCCTACAATTAAGTGTGAGAACTTGGTGGCAGAATACATTAGCTTAACATTACAGAACTTAACAACTATACAAACTCTACAAACTTTACAAAATCACATGAACATTTCACCGTGCAATCTTTCATAGAACTCCACTTCACCAAACTTCACTTCACCACACTTCACCGCAATGCGATACAGCGAGCTGTAATGTCTTTCTTACTCCCTCGTTTCTCTCAGTTACACAACGTCACTGCACTTCACGCCACTGCACTGCACTGCACATAATAATAATAATAATAATAATAATAATAATAATAATAATAATAATAATAATAACATTAATAATAATAACAATAATAATAATGCTAATAATGATAAAAACATTAATAATAATAACAACGATAATAATACTTAATTACAAAGAAGACATAGGTAATTACACTGAATTTTATTAAATATATTTATAACATATCTATATTCAAGAAACTAATTTATTTTTAAATTTGCTCAGGCTTTGAGGAAAGGGATCGAAGATTGTCACTATTCCAGTCCCTAATAGTGCGATTCGCGAATGAATATTTCCCAACGTCCGTTTTCTGAATTCTTGTCTGAATTTTGTGCATGTGATCCGCTCTGCCGAAATATGTAGGTTTCCCTAATCGTCTTTGAATTTCTTTTTACGCTCGAAGGCCTGTGTACGCTTTATACATTGCACGCTTTATACATTACTAATTAAATAAAATATTTTGTTCGCGTCGCCATCCGACATGTGCGACCGTCCCATTACAATATCTGTTACTTCCATCATTTAATTCGCTTGCTAATATATTCTCATTTCCTTTTCAGCATGACTTGTATAAATTCTTAAAATATTCTTTTTAGGGATGATATTGTAATAATGTAAATCACTCCTGAAAACTATCCCTAACCTCTAACTATATGCACTGAACTCACACTTGCAACACTCGCAAAATAGCTCACACTCCGGCCCATATTGTTGGTGGAAGAATACATTTTACAGTAATGCTAAGGACGTTCAAGCTCCCGATTGGATAAAACCGTCAACAGCTGATTCCTGCCAGGGCAGAGTTGCATAAATCGCAGTATAGAGCGAGTAGGCCGCAAACTCTCTGGAACATTGGAATAACAGTATTATGACGTGAGAGTAGCCAGAATTTTCGTCATGGTGACGAAAGGGATTAAGAATTATTAATAATAAAGCACAAGTGGTATGAAAAATAATAAATGTAATGTATTTAAATTGAATAGCATTAAAAATATTTTTTCTCAAAGCTTTTGAGTTATCATTAACATGAAATTGTTAAAAACTTAATTTAATTTTCTTAAAATACCAGAAATATTTACAAAGAAACTAAAACATTAAACAAACTTAATAAATTTCAATCAATTTTTTCTTTACTCTTCAATTTTGTACCCTCTCATAGACACAAGAAATTATATTTCTCAACTGAAATTGAAAACAGTCTAAATTATCCATAAATGTCAGTAAAACAAAATGATAGTTCATAATATTTAATAACATCACAATGTAATAAACTTATTCAATTTCTGTGTTACTGAGCTTTTCTTTCCAGGTTCATTTATTGTCACATTTCTTGGCACTGCTCTTAATTGTAGGGTGGTGTACACTCTTACAATTACTTTCGGCAATTTTGTTTCGTGTAAATCTACACAATCAATTACATAATTAATTGAGTGACAACAGAAAAAATATTGAATTTTAAAATAATAAATATGAACTCAGAATTCATGAATTGTCCATACATTTTTAGAGCCTGACTTCCTTTGTTAGTTCTCCTTCCGTAGATGCTATGCTTCCCAAGTTGACTTAATCTGAGAATCTTTTTTTGTTGGCATCCCAGATCAACTGCTTTCTTATCAACATACCATCGGATATAAGATCACATTCCTTCGTATATGATATCTTGTCCCTTTTTTCATTCAAATATTTGAAATCTTCATAAATAAAACCTCTTTCACAATTTACAGAAGAAATCAATGACCTTAGTCTATTTGTATGAGATAATGAAAACATTGATCGGACATACTTGTACGCTTAAGGAGAATAAATGTGCAATGTAAGAGAAAACTGTTTCACAAGGTCACTGTACAGTCTTCCCTTTTTATCACATTTGGAATTTTGATACTGTATTTTGATAAAATCAAACAGAAAACCACTAAAATTCTATTCAAGAGCTGCTTCCAAGTCAGAATTTGAATCTTTCTCAATTCTTTGAATAATTCTGCTATGTTACTAATCGTCTTTTCCTGCGATTCAGTCTCGTTTGAGAAGCTTAATTTCCTTCCTGCGGATGGCTTTGGTCAGTAACTGTGGGTCTGTCTGTGACTCCTAACATTTTGGATTGCTAAGAGATTTGCACTGAGAATCAATTTCTATATCAGAATAGTTTTCTTTGTTCTGTCATACATACAAACTCAACTTTAATGTGGTCAAACAATTCAATAATTATTACCATCAATGTTGAAGCCAAATTCTTACTTACATACATACATTTTTCAATGGAATAAGGATTGTGACATGAAAAAATACATAAATCTTGTTCTCAAATGACTTACAATGACATTAAAAGGATCCAATATGCATGAAGGTCGCATGAATAGTTGCTTCACATATTTGTTTTCAGAGATGATTTGGGAAATCAAACACAAAGGACACTGCATCTTCTTTCAGTAACTTGACTTTCACTCCTGGTCTAACCTACGAATATAAGAAATGATAAGCTGATAGAGCTGAGATAAATTGACTTCCCATACACTGTTAGAAACAATTGTCACCGACATATTAATACTGTAATTAATGGGAGCAATTCTCAAGAAAATGTTTTTAACATTTTCACAGTATGTTTACAGTATAACAGTATAAATTTCTCTTTGGACAGCATGAATCCATTTCTTCAAAATTTCTGGTCGAAAAAAGGGAAACCTGCGTAAAGCAGAAATACAGTACACATTTATGTAGTATTAATAGTTAAAGAGGTGTGATGCAGCATCACACCATGCCGTAACTTTAAATACATTTGTGCTCTCGTTGCTCAGTGACTGTCTGTCTTCGGGTAGACGACGCGAGCGCGAAGACGCTACCTGTCGGCAATTCCCTGACTTGACTATGACTGACGTGATTTGACAACACAGCGGACCCTACAGGGCGCTTAATAACGGAAGATTGCTCCAGTGCGCCCAACGCTCCTTACGGAGTTAGAAGACGCATTGCGTCGATATAGTCGCAGAAACTGAATTCCACTTCCTGCCTTCTGGAGGTGTATGCAACCGTACTCAAAACAGTACTTTACTTTGTGTTTCTTGTTAAAAGCAAAATTAACCGAAGTAAAGCCTTTCCACGCCGTATACGCTGCCAGGGTTGCCAGAATACTATCACGCCTTGTCGCCATTTACAATGCCACATGTCGCCAAAAGTCGCCAAGCATTCGACAGATGTCGCCATTAAACCGCCAAAGTTCAAAACGGTATAAGCGGTTAATAAAAAACACATCTCATTAAAAATGCTATATTTTATTGAAAAAATGGATGAAATGTATTATATTTTAAACATTAATCTATAAAACTCTAAAACAAAACAAACTTTCTTATATGATTAGCATCGAAATCACAATTATACCCCTGCAGTAGATAACAGTCATGCATTAAACTTCGTTGAGTATCGAAAATACGGATTCATCATCTTCGTTGTTTTGGTCCGTCTCTTTTTTCGCGTACATGATTTTCGAGGTGAATTTTGCGAGCATATCTTTCGAGCATACCATCCTAGAACAAATTTCAATATTCTTAACGTGGAATTTTTTTTAAATAAAAATGTTATATTATGCCCATAACCTATTTTTGAGACATATTGTTTGCAAATCAGAATAGATGTTACCTATAGCCCAGGGTTCACGTTCCCAATCGAGCCGATATCCCCTGCTACCACTAACTTTCGGCATCTTTGAATGGGAATCAGCCAAGTTAAGTTAATCAAATCAAACTCAAACTCATAGCACGATTACCATCCTCTACTGATGAAATAGCTCAATAATACACTATGAGTGTTATTAAACCCATTCAGTGTTTAATACCAATAGTGGCAGTGTCCAACATAACAGTATTCAAGAACAGTAGTACCAACATAACTAGAATAGAATTACTACATCATTGGTTACATTCAAAAGCTTTGCTTTTTATTATCGCAGGCATATAAATATGAATTGTTTAATTAAAAAAATGAAGTAGCCAAAAAATCGCCAAGTCGCCAAATGTAAATTTTTGTCGCCAATAATTGAGAATAGTCGCCAGTTTGGCGAGAAATCGCCAAATCTGGCAACCCTGTACGCTGGTATACGCTTACGCAACACGTAGAAGTTGACACTTTGGGATACGTTTCAGGTTAGCCAACACCAGAATCGGGCGTCACGCTTCCGAAGGTTTTCCAGCATTGCAGTTGTGGATACAGATAATATAGTTGAGATCACTAATGTGCGTTCTTGCTATGATCTTGATAGAGTATTAATTCACCATGAGCTTAGAGAAGAGATACAAGATAGAGAAATATATCTCTACTCTATGACCATGAGGAACATAGAGAAGAAATATAAGACGTCAGGAATAGGGAAAGAGGCGATATCCATCGTGTTGGGTAAACAAATCCGTTTGTGAACGATTTTGCCTCTGGCGGCACGTGAGTCAAACTGTAAGAGTTTTGCATGCAAAATTATGAACATGCTCAAATTTTCAAGCAGAAATCGTGCAGCCTGATCTGCACGTTTTCTGCTCATCCATCTGCACGAAAACTGTACTATGTAAATTTACAGACCTTGAAGACAGTAGTAAATATAAAACGTAATGTATGACCATGAATATGCAATATTTTCTGTACTAACTTTCCTACAGAACTTCCTTCTGTGCGATGTAATCGTACGGATTCAGCTAGTATTAATTTAATTATAGTTTTCCGACATATTGAAAAACTACTTCATAATGTAATTTTAAATGCCCCGGTCGTTTACGCGCCATCTACATTGGCTAGATCATCCTAAGACACTATTGGTTCATTGGAGTGTTGGAGAGGGGTCGAGGTGGCTGCTTCTCCTCCTCCCATATGTCTCTAGTTTAACATTGAGTGCCGCCTCTGTTATAAAATACTCTTTTACCATTTCGAAATATTTGGGTTTTATTGCTTGGCACAGGAGAGCCATCTTATGTAGTGCACTATATCAGGGCATTTTCTTCATATGCCAAGAAATAAAACCCCAAGTGTACGTGATTTTTGCAACTCTGCCCCTGGCAAGTATGAGCGGTTGACAGTTTCATCCAATCGACAGTTCCAACGCCATTACAGGTACGTCACTGTGGTGAGATTGGAGCTCTTGATTGGATGAAACTGTCAACAGATGATATCTACCAGGGGCAGAGATGCATAAATCGCAGTATAGTCTCAAGAATTAATATGTTGTTGGCATGTCCTGCTTTGTGCTGAAATGTGCCTCCGTTAGCGTTAGTGGATCTTATTCTGTCAATTTATAATATTATAAGCTGTTATTGGAAATGTACGGAAAAGCTTATCAAGCAGAAACCATTCTTCGGAAGAAGAAAAGTAGACCTTTTGCCAAGGAAATTATTAAGGAAGTTAGTGATGGAGAAGATTTATTCAATGCATTGTTTTCTCGAAACATTAAGGATGTGAAGCAAAAAGTGAAGCAAGATCAGACACGAAGTCGTAAAAATAAGATCAGCCAAAAACCTATTTTTGCTGGTATACCTGAGCATCCTGTGTGTGAGAGTGTTGATTCAAGTGATTTTTTAGATCCTTTTGATGCACTTTTGAAGGATACAAGGTAAGAAAGTGGATTATTCTTTGTTTCTTATTAAGTTAGTAAATTTGAATTATATGGAAATTAACAGAATGGACTATTCACCTGCTGTGTTAAACACTTATTTAAGGGATTGAATGGAAAGGCAGTTTTGAAAATTTTATATCCGACATATATATTTTTTAATTAATGGCTTAGCTTATCTTATATTCCAAAAAAAAGTGGATTTACCAAGAAATCAATGATATACAATAAATTTCCACTTTCATTCAATATTTATATGATATGTTAATACATTACTTGTACGTAATAAAATCTGATAAGGCAATAAAGTAATAATTGTCAGATATATATTGTAGTGTCAGCAGAATTTGATCTATTATACTTTCATGGTATTTCTGTACCAAGTATCAGCTGGTAGTATAAAACTACTGGATTCGATATCAATATATTCAAATATTACTTCAACAAGAAGAATGGAAAATACATAAAGTACAGTATTTCAGTAATATCGAGAAAGACTTTTGTCTGTAAAATAAATTATCAAATAGATGAACAAAAGGCAATGTTGCAGGTGTTCAGATAGTATGCAGTTGCAGATAGTATGCAATGTTGCAGGTGTTCAGATAGTAAAAAGCAGTAAGAAATTTAGATATTTGATCGTTCCCATTATCAGTCTTGCAGGAAAGCACACCATTAAATTTTTCTCTATGGTCTGCATTTTTATTTGTTTAATATAGTGGTCGTATATAATGATAAAATTTATAGACAGTCTTTTATTTCTTTACTTTTTTTTAACATCAAAAATATGAAAAACACTGCTGGAGCCACATAATTTGCATGAATATTCTTCAATAAAATCCTAAATCTCTACTCCCTCTTTTTGCTGTATTAAGTTGAAAGTGAAATGTCAATTTTCATTTTGACATTTGGATGCAATGAATTTTTTTGCTATGTAATATATACTATTTGCATTGACTCTCTATTTTGTAAATTTTAAGTCTGAATGAGAGATAATGAGTTTTAGAGGCATTGTTTATTTATGGGTGTGGGGTACGTAAACTGAAACAGCTTACAAGCATCATTGCTATGTGGCCAAACCTGTTAAACCTCATTGACAAGCATCAATTCAGCAATGATATCACTGACTAAATTTGCAGCAAAATATCAATTTTCATTTTGAAGTGGACCTGAGAACATGGAAGGAAATGGATTTAAATAAGATTTCATGCAATTTGATGAAGCAAGTTTTGTAAGAGATGGACAAAACATTAATAGCTTAAAGATTTCAATGTGGTTATCGTAGTGGTCCGTATCCTGAACAGCCAAGTATCTAATGATGTTACACAATTCTTACAGATACTACAAGAAACATAGTGCCAGGTTGTTGCTCCACTAGTTCAACTTCTTAATGAGTTAAATTAACTGCAGCAATTAGCACTAGATAAAAAAGTGACCAAAATCATTCATCTGAAATACTTGTTATGCATTTACATGCATGGTTATGCATGTAAATCGATTCATGTAGCAAATTTGAAAACTTATGTAAAAATTATTAAAAATAATCTTTGCTTGAAATGTGTGCATTGTGCTCACTTCCTACAATTATTATGTGGTGGTAAAAGAACTGCTTTTTTAAAGTTAATAGGAGCTGAAAGAGAGAAAGATTTCAGGTAGATTGCCTAGATTTATTTTCTCCAATAGCAAATGCTGCTTCTTGTTCTTATCTTTCTTTTTCTTTTTTTAAACAAAGGAATATTGCATAACTCTCATGTAATTGTCCCTTTGGTTGATTTGTTAAGAGGCCACATCGAGAAGAATAAAGTTAATATTTGCGATTCACCATCAAAATCAGGAGTTAAAATTCATGAAAATGAAAAAGAAAACTCTCCAGAAGGGGGAAATTGTTCAGTTTTGGATCATAAAAAGAAAACGGCGGTTTTTGAATCTGTTCTTCAAGGTGCAACAAAGTAAGTGCGCTTTAAACTGTTTATTTTTAAAATTTAATTTAGGTATTTCTTATGTGTATTTATGTTTTGAATTTGCAGAAAATTCTCTGAGAAACCTCATTCAGCCACATTAAAAAGGCGACATTTAAAATTAAAACGTTATAGAAAAGGCAGCAAAATTAAGGAAAAGTTAAATTCTGACCAGACCAATTCTTTCCTTAATTTAATCGACAGTTCCTGTGATTTGGATGCCCTTGAGGATGAGTATGATAATTTTTTCCTTTAAGACATGACATTGTTTAAAGATTTTAGTGGTGTGTTTGGCATATTGAACAGCACATTTCATTTATCGTGGTTCTTTCATGCTAGGGAGAAAGAATGTTGTGTGTACATGGATATTATCTGTATATTTCAATTATTAATTAATGGGAGTGGTTATAACAAATATATCATTCAAGGAAAATAAATAGTGGTTTAAATGATGATGTTATTTAATTGATTGAATAATTAAGTTATTATGAATAAGCACCTTTATTTAATTTTATCCCTGAATTTGAAACTTTTAACCCTTTTCGTGAATAGTAGCTATTTGTTAGTCATAACAGTGGCCTTTAACTGTTTTAATTAAAGAGCCTTTTTCTTTTTGGTGAAACACTAACGAGCTGCACTTATTTATGAATTACAAAATATGACAATACGTATATACTCATATCTTGGGTACATATGTAACGTGGGGCTTGGTCAGTAGGAGCAAAAGAGAAATTTAAAATGGTTGTTTGACAACGTTTTGCAAAATGTATTTCCAGCCTCAGGGCTATACAAAATGAAAATGAAGCAAGCACTATTAAGTAAATCTATCAAAAACGTGTTTGTTACAATTACACTATCTTGTTATAGTTCAAGGCATTTCAGAAAAATAATTCTACACGAGCTTCATACCTTGCAACCACTAACAGAGTACACACACTTATAAGCTGCTACTTGTTCCTGACTATAGGGCACCTCACGGGAAGTGAGGAACTTACATACACCTTCACATCACCAACACACACTGTGACTCTCATGATAGAAAGTTGAGTGGAGGGAAGAGAATTATTTACTATGACTATTCTACCATAGTAGTCATGGTGTGTGTTGTATGGTGAAGGTGTATGTATGTTCCTCACTTCCTTTGAGGTATCCTATGGTTTAGAATATGTAGCAGTTTATTTAATTATGTGCATACTCTCTATTTATGGTTGAAAGGTATGCAACTCAGGTACACATTTTTTTTTAATGTGTTTAATTGTATCAAGATAGTTTACTTGTATCTGACACGTTTTTGGTAGCTTTATGCAATAGTGCTTGCTTCTTTCTTTTTCTGTATAGCCTTGAGGGTGGAAATATATTTTCCAAAACATTGACAAACAATCATATTTTAAATTTCTTTTTGTTCCTACTGACCAAGCCCTGTTAACAAAATTTCAGTATGTTATTTATGTTCATTAAAGATTCTCTGTGTTAAATACTTATGTAATTCAAATCACTATATATCACTGTAGGGACTACTTAACATTGTACACACTACATAAGTATGTTATATATTTTGTCTTCCAGTTTGCAAATTGGAAGTGGAACAACACAGAGCACAGTAATATTCTTGAAGTTAATGTGGGACCTGTCACTGTTTCTTTGACACTAAACTGTCTGTATCAGCTTCAGTGTAAGAAGAAGAAATTCAGAGGCAGTTCTTCAAGTGAGCATTGTAAAGTCTGTTTCTTACTTTTGACTTCATGATATTCATACTGGAGGAAAGCTACTTAAATGTATGCATACAAGCAAGAGGCTACTTTGAAGTTAAAATGAATATTTATTTGTGAGCCACCAAAATTTAAGCCAAGGGACGCAAGACCCTCTAGACTGTAGTTTGAAGACCACAGAGTTCTATTGTTACTCCCTGGCATGATAGAATTAGATTTTTATGAACAAAGTTTTTATGTTTATAAGTAAGGAGCAGATATCTATGATTTTGCATATTTTTGACTGTTGCTTCAGTGCGTAGCGAAGTGAAATTTCTTGACATTTGGTTTGAACATGATGCTGTATAGATTAATATGTTTATGCATATTTGCTTATTTTTCTTGTTGGTGCATATTCTTGTAATTATAGGCACAAATTTTGCATATTTCATTAAAATAGACACTTATTTATAAAATGTTTCATATTTAATGTAATGTCTTTATTTGTAGTGTTCTTTGATTTGAAATAGCTTTTCACAGTTTGCATTTTTTAAATTAGATCTCTGGTGAGATATATAACTTTTAATAATTAAATAAATAAAAGGGGTTGTCCAGCATCAAATATATATTTAAACTAAAGATATTTTCAATTGCGTGGCAATCATCACAACTATCTGAAAATGTTAAAAGAATTCATAAATAAAAAGAATTATAAATTATACAAATTATGTACAAAATGTTGACATAGTATGCCCAATGCATAATTTATTGAGTGTGGAGGCTATTTTTAGAGAAAGGGACCCTACATAAAGGATCATAAGGGACGTGTTCTTGTTAATTAGTGTGTTTGTGTATCCATTCTGTATGGATGTAACTGTAATATCTTTGACAAATTAATAATCAAAAAAAGAAACATGCTCAACATCCACAAACACATCACTCTCACACCAATTGACAAGAACCCAACAGCCATATACCTCACTATCCCTTATGTAGGACCCTGTTCTCTTAAAATAGCCACCACACTATAAATTTGGTCTCAAAACTACTTTCTATAACTCTCACACATCACAGAAAACACTAGCCTACACTAAAGATCCAATCTCACATACCTCCATATGCTCTCGCTTGCAATGACTGCAGTGCCATCCATGTACATAGGACAAACATGCTGAAAATTCACAGAAAAACAGCACTACCTACCACAGTCTCACACTTCGCTGATTACTTAAATCTAAACACACACACACATTCGACAGATACATTAATTTCCAAATTCTAGAAATTGACTATAAGGTACTTGCACAAAATATAATTAGAATCCCTTCATATTTATGACAACCTGAAAAAACAGAATACGACTTGCCTTAACCAGCATATCCTGGAACTCTTGTCACCTCTGCCAAAATTAGCCCAATGTGCACCTCTAACTCCACCTGCCCTCACATGCCCACCCTTCCTTCCACCTGCACCAGACACCTCCCTCTCTGATCCCTGACTACCCCACCCCCACATGTTTCTGACTGACTTTTTTTTTCTCTTAAACAAGTTGATCACTGGAAAAACTACAGAACTTTGTTTCCAGCCCAGACACTGAATGGTATGAACAACCCAGTTTGCTTAGTCATCGAGCATACTACGTCAACACATTTTGTACATAATTTGTATATTTCATATTTCTTTTTATTTCATGTATTCTTGTGACGTTTTCAGATAATAAAAATGAAGATCACTCTGCGATCAAAAAGAGTTGAAATATATATTGAATTTAATTTAATTTAATTAATGCCTTATTTTACGTGGCGAGACTCAGGCCATGAGGCCTGCTCTTCCATCTGACCACGCAAATATTGATTCTAGACAACACCTTTTATTTATTTTATGTGTTTTTTGTTTTGTTTTCTGTAGATGATAAATTACTTATTCAAATACAGGATATTTCTTGATAATGTATTTTTTTAACCAGTCAGAAGAATTACAGACAAGTGCAAGAAATACATCGATGTACTTCACTAAGATGAATAATTACTTCAATTATTTCTCCCGCAAAGTAGGGTATATTATGTGATGGTTGCACAAAATATAACTTTTCATTAACATGCTTCTCCTGAATTTTATCAGTAAACATTTATAAAGGAAATGAAATATTGTTAATTTTAATTGCATATCAAAGTGTATATTTCAGAATATTTAGATTATAAACGCATATTTTTAAAAGCATATTTCACGAATTTTTAGGGCATAAAAATCCTCTCTCTAATTGTAAGAGATGATAACCTTTCCCTTCAAATAAGTACTAATATGTTAAAAAATTAATTAATTAATTTAGAAACTAAAACAGTGGTTTGGGTTTAATTTTTTGTGGGAGCTATTAAAAATCATAAAAATTGAAACTTTATTATCTTAAATAATAGATGATTCATAAACTTGTGTTGAAAAACATGACACCAAGAGCTGTGTAGTGATCATAATAATAAAAATAAAAATGTCTTTATTGAGGCAGTCTAGTCAATGTCCATGTTGTATTAGAAAAAAATGTGGACTTTTTGTGTGAATTGTAATATTGTTAATTGGCAAATGCTACTTTATCATTTCAGATTTTAAAATATTATTATGATTAGCTCTCGTATTAGCTAATTGTATGTAAGGATTCATTATGAGAACTGCAACTGACTTTAGAAACTCTTCTACGATTAGAACTTTGTATTTAACATTAATGCAACCAATACTTATGTACTCTTCACAAAACTGATCTCCTTGTTATTATGTATACAACAAGAGAATTGAATCAGTACAACATAATTTCTTTAATTTAGCAGCTTGGTTTCTTAAATTACCATCACCAAGATTAAACCACAATTACAGTGAAATTTCACTATATCTTCAAATTAGTTCTCTTAAATCCCATACAAAATGTAATGACATCTTATTTCTATTCAAATTATTAAATCATGATATTGACAGTAACAAACTATTATCTTTGATCAATTAGAAAATACTGTTCCGTAACCCTAAATTTAATCAAAATGATACATTTTTTATACCATTCATGAGAACTAATTTGGGTTATTATTCTCCTATATGGCATGTGTGCAAAAATTATAACAACAGTGATATCAATATAAATTGTATCTCTGTTAGTCAATTTGTTAATTATACAAAGTCACATTATCTCTGCGATTACAATTAAAATGTATTTTTATATTTTCCTTATTTTTAGTATCAAATTATAATTATTGTATAAACCTGTAATATTTGGCAATTACCTGTTTAGATGCAAATAAATAAATAATTATTATCATTTCAGATTCAGGGCCAGAATGGAAGAGCTTAGAAAGAAAAAGAAAGAAAATAAGGACATCTCCCAAAGTAAGCATTGCTTAATACTCTCGGAATTTGGTACTAAAAAACATTCATTTTATGTCTTACATATTCATTATTAATTTGTATTAGTATTTGTATATATTATAAAAAATTATATATTTTCTTATTTGACACAATAACTATATTCCTCCTCATATTTTAAAAAGTCAATTGTCGCTGCAGACTTAGTCAGTATTTTGTCTAATGTGGATAAAAGCTAAGTATATTACTTAAATAAGCCTAGTAGCATGAAATATTCATAGATAGGCTTGGCAATGTAAAACGAATATTGCATGAAGTATATAAGAAAAAGAAAGTGGAAGACGTGTTTCGTAACTCATATGTATAGAGTTTTAAAGTGAAACATCCCATCAACACTCACCAACACAAACAACACCAACAACACCAACAATCAAACCAGAAGAAAAGTTTTCAAAATTGTACCCCACATTTGTAAGTTTACCCATTTTATTTATGTTACTTGTTTTAAATTTTTTTTTATCTAAACATTCTGAGCGAAAGAAGTAAACAGCAGTAGACTTGCCAGGGCAATTGCTGATAACTCCAATTGCAATTGCTGATAACTCCAATTGCAATTGCTGATAACTCCAATGCAAATGCACTACTCTGGCTAAAACATAAGAACAGAAGAATGTTTTAAAACAACTGTTTGTAGGAAGCTTCTGAAATTACATGATTTATAAAGTCAAAGTTATTAAAAGGAAAGAGAGAAATAAATTTTTGCAGACCCAGTCCACCTCTAATTGCTGCGGAGTTAATCAAATGAAAATAATCACAACTCTCTCTGAATCAAATGTTCAATACCTTGCAAAAGTAAGTTTGTATGAGTGGTTAATATCATTGTGAGTGCATGGATCAGTATGCAGATGCATTTCTACATAAACAAGGTTTCATCATGTCTATAAACTTTATGAATAAAATTTCAGTGGAAATTTTAAGTTGCTACTAAGAAAACAATCCACGCAAACACTCCCAAATGATATAGTACAGTTAACTTTGCATAAATGCTACAATACTTCGAAATCGCATCAAACAGAAAGTGTTATCAAGTAATTAATTTCTTTCTGAAAATATGTCTCCATCTGCTTTAGGTAACATCTCCTTTCAGAAACAACAATTATGTTTGGTTGGATTTTTAATAAGTAATATTGCTACAATTCAAATCTGAAAATTTACAATCACTTTAGAATCAAAGAATACAGAACCACTCCCAAAAGGCATAGGCCTATGAACTATCAAAATAAAGATTAAGAAAAATTATTTTTACAATTATCTTTTGAAACTTATCAATGGCTGTACCATATCGTATGCTCCACCCCATGCTTACGTTGCTGAATAACGCCTAGTATAAAATTAATAGTTCATTGGTATTCAGAAAACAGCTTAACTTGTAAAATACATAAATGAGATATCTAAATTTTTTAAAATATTTGCTCAATATGTTTATATCTAGGTACTTAGCAATTTTAATTCTATTGCTGTACAATCATAATTTATCACAGTCAATTTTATGAGGTCATCTGACACCTTCTGGGACACCTCCGGCCATCCCTGGACAATAGGGTGGGCACACAACTAGGTCTTACGGCGGCTAATACAGCGCCAGCCAATGTCTGAGCTGAAGCGTGGCAAAAACCTTGACTAGTAAGCGAATGAAGCTTGAGTTCACAGTTCTGAGGTATACTGTTAATGTAACTAACTACCATATGTAACATAAAGAGTTTTCTAAATGTTTAAGCGTAGTCCTTTTTAATTTAGCCATGCACATAATATCTTCAATTTCTGTTCAGTTTTCTCAAAAAGTACATTCCATTAACAAGCTTTGACTAGTAGACTGATATCATCAGCAAATGACATCAGTTCTCCCAATGGCACTTTTGTAAATATCATTTATGCATGCGGTTATTCTGTAACGGCTAGCATATCGGACTGGTATACCCAAGTTGGCGGGTTCAAATCGAAGCCATGAATTTTTAAGGGTGAAAAAATCCTTCTTACGCCTTCCTTCGGAGGGGAAGTAAAGCTGGCTGTCCTGTGTTAGTAGATTTACTTGCATGTAAAAGACCATCAAGCCTAAATGACGCCTCTTAGCTAAATTCAAATCGCCTGTTTCTCGCCCAAGAAATACCTCCTTTCTCTGCTAGTTGGTGAAAGGAGCGTAGCGAAATTTGCGTGGTCAGACGGAAGAGCGGGCCTGATGGCCCGAGTCTTGCCACGTAAAATAAGGCATTAATTCAATTCAATTCAATTTATATGCTGTAAAAAGAAAATACATTCAAGTATAATTCCCTCCTAAAAGAGACTCCACTGTTATTTGAAATTTGTCACTGTATGATTTATTTTTACTGATTGCATTCATGTCTGGTGGCTTTGAAGTAATTTAAAGCCTACACCCGTGAATCCTAATTTGTATTAAAGAGATAATATATTAATATAGGATTATCTTTTAATTGGTTTCGTGAGAGTATTTACAATACTTTGCTTATTCGTAGATACATGGTATAACTTATTAATTGATGACACTGAACAATTTGTTTGCAGGTAAGAGATCACTGAAGAGTCCATTAGGATGTGAAAAGCTCTGTGAAGACATCTGTTCAGGAAATGAGTCGAATGCAATTTGCAGCCATTCATCATCTCCAAATCTGTGTTGTTACAGAAAGAGAAGTATTGTGAATTTTAAGAGTAGCACTCCTGCGAAACATGTCTCTCTGACAAAGCCATCCACGAAGTTTCAAAACAAACATGAACAAAAAAGAGAATGCAATGGAAGCGAGTATAGTGACCGGTTGTCTACACTACCCACACAAGAAGAGCTTCCTTGTTTGCTGTCTCCTATCCTTTCTGTGACTGACCAGAGGCATGGTAAAACTAACCATGTGCAAAAAAATGCAAATATTTGTAGTTTTTTGCGTTTACGTCTCTCTTCGGAAGAAAACGAAAATAAAATGGACATGAAATATTGGAAGAAAATGTACAGGAAACACAATCCTGTTCCTATTGCAGTAGAAAAGGTTACTGTTCAACCATTTATACATGCAAATTATGAAGACTCTGGCACTGAAGATAACTCTGACCCAGACAAATCAGTGAAAAATTTCTCAGACAAAAAGGAAAATATCTGCTCGTTGCAACAAAGTCCAGATCTATTTGCAGATGATGATGATGATTTACAAGACCCTTTTCAAACAAGCACAGAGTGTGTGGCTAAAAGTGAAACTCAATTGGAAGAAGTGCATGAACAATCTAGTTGTACTTGTGAACAAACAAGCAAATATTGTCATTGTATAGAGAATAAAGTTATTCAAGAACCAGTTAAATGTGACAGAGAAAAATCTCTAAGTGATTCTATAAATAAAGAAACAAATCTATACAAAAATAGTGTGTCGAGTATTGAAAATGATGTTATTGGTCATATAGATTCTCAAATTTCATTGAAAGAAAATTGTACACACCTTCAGGACTCGACATATTCACCATCAATAAAAAATGTGTGTTTTCGAAGAAGTTATGGATCAAAAAGTTCTAAACCTGAAGAAAAGAGAAATTCTTTCAGTGCTATCGATCTATTTGCAGATGATGATGATGATTTACAAGACCCTTTTCAAACAAGCACAGAGTGTGTGGCTAAAAGTGAAACTCAATTGGAAGAAGTGCATGAACAATCTAGTAGTACTTGTGAACAAACAAGCAAATATTGTCATTGTATAGAGAATAAAGTTATTCAAGAACCAGTTAAATGTGACAGAGAAAAATCTCTAAGTGATTCTATAAATAAAGAAACAAATCTATACAAAAATAGTGTGTCGAGTATTGAAAATGATGTTATTGGTCATATAGATTCTCAAATTTCATTGAAAGAAAATTGTACACACCTTCAGGACTCGACATATTCACCATCAATAAAAAATGTGTGTTTTCAAAGAAGTTATGGATCAAAAAGTTCTAAACCTGAAGAAAAGAGAAATTCTTTCAGTGCTATCGATGATTCCAAACATTTATTAAATTCAGAAATTGCTGATTCAGTGATGACTTCAAACTGTTCTGCCATCCTCACAAAATTTGATACAAGTGAAAGAATTCCAGATTTCATTGATACTTCACAAGGTGGATCAGTTTGTGAGAAAATGTGTAAGTATAAAACTTTTGTGTTTACTAAATATTATTAAATTGCCATATTTACTCAAAAATAAGATGACGCCTTAATTTTGAAGAACCCTCCTTATAATTCTTTGTCATTTTACTCTTAGTTATCAAAGTAAAATTGCGAATTGTCTTATTTACTAGTGAAATGTCTTGTCGATGAGAAGGTTTTTGCGTGAGCTCTCATTATCACTTTTTCTCTTAAAATCATTTTTGTCACTACCACCTAAGTCTTTATTTGTATTATTCTTTGCATCTTTCTGGACCACCTGTACTAGGTTGTTCTGAGATTTTTGGTGCCTTTTTCAAAATTTTGTATATTGAATTTGCATTCTTAGTGTTTGTTCTAACATTAGAATCTTAAGAATATTCCCACCTGCGTCACCAGATTTTCTCTCTCTTGCTCACTTGTTCTGTTGGTGGCAGAGGAGAGAGCGACAAAGTTACCAAGTTTGAGAATTGTTTGCCAAGAAAATATTTTTTTAATCATACTGTCTCTGGAATTGGATGTAGAATGTGTTCCATCAAGGTGAAGTGTTTCATTGTAATGCATACAAAAAACTGATTTCTACTCTCCAGGCATTGAACTAAGAGTAGAAAGACTCGCGTCATATAACAATATCTCGTCCAGCTTTTCATTAGTTTTCACATTTCGTTTCATTTACAATGTTGTTTGTTTGAAAATCACTCTTTCCTGGACATTTTAAAATATTGGTCTGAATCACCTGGTAAACCAAGAATGCTGCTATATCCACAATGTAATTAGGTATTATAGATATTCCAGATTGCTTTCGTGGAATATTGTTGTAACTCAAAAAAGTCAAAAATTGAGATTATACCGAAAGTCAATTTTTGTAAAAATGAAGATCTCTTTCATAGAAACCCATTGAATTTTTGAAAAACTTTATTCGGAATCATTTGAAGCACTCTCACTCACAAATGCAAAAATGTATGCAAATCTCTGAAAATATTCCTATTTAATAAGAGGTATTTAAAAAAAATTACATTTGTGTAAACAAAAGAATACACCAAAATGAATGTTATGTCATCCTAAATGGTGCAATTAGCATTATCCATTCAAAAAGGTTGAAGAAAAAATTTGGAGCCATTGTTGTGAAAATTAAATAAACGTTTAGATTCGGTATTTTTTCAAGAAATTGTGATTTAAATTGTTGCCTCCTATTAGAAGTGTTTGAGATTCACTTGAATTAATTTCAAAGCTATTGTTACCCAAATTTTGATAATTACAATATCAATAACTTCGTAACTTTATCGAACCAGATTGTTCATATTTGCTGTTAAGCTATGAATACTGTATGAGCTACAGTTATTTTTTAATATAATACTATAAATAATTGTCTCTTGAAAGTTCCAATAATCATATAATTGGGGCAACCCACAAAATTTGATGTAATAATAATTAAATAGTGTGTCTTTATCATTTTCTTTTACAGCAAAAATTTCATTGTCAGAGAGTAGAAGCAGCTACAAAGCAATGAAGAAAAAGTCCTTTGCACAACGCAGATCACAACTGGTTGTTCCATTGGCTCAGAATGTGGGTCAAATTTATGAGAGAATCACAGGCTTCAGGGAAGTGTATATTAGTACACCTTTGCAAAGACAGCGCATAGATAAAAATTTGTCACATTGCCACCAAGTTGCAAGTCCAAACAATGTTTTAAAATATGATGATGAAGATGATGATTTAGGTGAGAGTTTTGTAATTTTCGTGTAATTTTAAGTTGTTTTTTATTTTCAATTGCAAGTGCTGCAACTTATTGCGGGGGGACAAAGGAGGAGGAAATGATATAAGCTAAATTTGGAAAATATTGATGAATGATTTCTCCAAAAAATGGGTTAGCTAACATTTGAATTAAGTAAATGAGTTCAGAATTTTTTTTTTAATGCAATTTTTCCGTTTAATTAGTAGGAAATTATAGATGTTTAGGTCTTTTTGCTCTTCCATTGTTAATGGGTTTAATGAAAAATGTGTGTGTAGATGAAGAGAAGAAAGATGGAATAACATTTAAGGATGTGGTATTGGAAAACTGTGGACAGTCTGATGTGCTTGCTTTTGATGAAGCATTTCCTGAGAGGTGAGATTTTGAACTTTGGTTAAATGATATTGGAAGCATTTTAAAGTATTCTTCAAATTTAATTTGGTTTTAATTGTTTGATTTTGCAGTGATCTTACAGATTGCATGAAAATAGGTGAAGGTGTATATGGAGAAGTATTTGCTCGACTTAATTCTCACCAGCAACAAACAGTCATGAAAATAATGCCTATCGAAGGTGATTGCCCGATAAATGGTGAATCTCAAAAGTCATTCGAGGAAATCTTACCTGAAATAGTTGTAACTGTGTAAGTTAACATATTTTCTGATTAATTTGCAGTGCGTTTATCATGATTAATGCCCTGGAAACCAGGAAATGTCAGAAAAATTTGAGGAAATGAGTGGCCACGCTGTCATTACTCAGTCCTGGTAAACAAGTGGATAAATCTTGTTTTCGAAACTGTGTTAGATTTTCAATATTCAACAAACTCACTCATCAATTTTCATCAATAAATAAATTTGCAGTTTTATTGTGACTGAATATTAAGAATAAGTTAGTTGTTGTTGTTTTTTAAATTTATCAGGTTTCTTCACATATTGGGGATTAATCTTTTAGTTGGGTAAATAAAGTTATTGAAAAATATGTATTGGATTGTTCTTTGTTCCTCTCTTATATCCAAACTAATATCCACAAGCTGGTGTTTTCTCAGAGATAGTAAAGCCTTGAGGAAGCACCTATATGTTTTAAAACATATGCATTAATGTAGTTTGTTACTTATAAAATTTATTCTGATGGTCAAACTTTGTTATTTTATAGACAGCTGAGCAAACTTCGAGAGAACGAAGACTTCAATACTCCCAATTTTCCTGAGTTGATAGATTGTTGGTGTGTGCAAGGAAAGTATCCTCCTAGGCTATTGAAACTCTGGCAAGAGTATGATGAACAAAAAAGTAAGTTAATGCAGCAACAAAAATTCCTTCTGTAAACATCTCACAAATACTTTGGACAAATATGCAAAACTCCAATTTAACTACATATTAAATACTAATACTACTTTAAATATGGGAATCCACTTTTTAGTAAAGTGTATAAATATTGTATTATACTTAGCAAAGTAAGAGTTCAAGAAAACGTGTGCCGATATATGTGGCCTTCATTTTTCTACAAACAGGTGAAAAATAACTAAAATAATAATAATTTTTGTAAAAAAAATTCTGAAAATCAGTGTAGTTTTTGTTTCATTTTATTTTTTACAGAAAAAACAGTCATAAGTGACAGGAAATTTTAACAATTTGTTTCAGCATGGTCAATTTCTATTTAAAATGGCATGTACATAGTTGTGACATATGAAGTTCATAGCCCAGTAATAGCCAATGTAGTACCTAAAAATTTCTCAAACGAAATTTCATAGAGAAGATTAAATAAACTTCTGTGTGTTTTAGTACTGAAAATCAAGAAAATGGGTTATTTCACCAAAAATTGTTAAACATGTAAACAAACTTTAAAAGTATGGGTAATTTACTGAAGAAACAAACAAAAATGGATGTTGTTAGGAAAGGGAGTGTGGTTGCTTTCTCGCTTTTTACAAGTATTGTAAAGCTTTTTTACAAGTATTGTAAAGCTGCAGGAGAAAGTGGCGAACCAACAGAAAAACTTTAATTGGCTGGCCCAAATAATGCAAAAGTTGTCCCTGTATATAGTAAATTACTTTCTGTAAGGCATATAGTCAAAATCCGTTTTCTTGGTTCTTGATACTGAAAAATCAATTAACGACAAAACGTCTGCCTGTTCGTCCATCTGGGTCAACGCTAGCACCTTAAAATTAATCAGCTGGTTTTCTCCAAAATTGTTATTTCTCAGTTGAACTGGCTGATGTCGCAACCCCTGGAATTTGAAGCCAATGTTATAATTTTGGAGGGTACTTTCCATGAAGCCCTACAAACATTTTGAAAAGAACAATGGCACCATATTTTTTAAATAAACTTTGTTGCCGGGAAGTGTAGACAAATGAGCTGTCCCTAAATTCCTAGTCCACCCTAAATTGATTGCATTGTATATTCATATTATCAGAGACTTTGATTATTAAGATTACAATTGTTTGTCTGTTTTTTTTTTCTTTTAGCTTCTGAGAATGATTCACCTGAAATCCTTCCTGATGATCAAATTTTTATTATTTTGGAACTAAGCAACGTGGGGAGTGCTCTTGAGGGCTTTGTATTCAATTCTGCAGAACAATCTTGGTCAGCATTTATGCAGGTAGGCCTATTTGTTTAGTTTTGGGGTATTTGCATTGCTGCAACAATTTATTTTACGGACTAGTAAGTAAAGTGTCCAGCCTATTATGATTCATACATTTTATTCATAAAGCTGTCTCATTCATAGAGCTCCAAGATACATACAGACCAGAAAGTTCACATTGAAATACTTATTCTCACCCATAACTGCCATCTCTAGGTAACCGTTTGTACTTGTACTCCATAATGATTAGTTGCACAATTCTGTATTATTAATAAACATAACAAATCCCTCTCTTTTTTGAAACTAATAACTCCCTGCTTTCATTCCAAACCTAATTCTTTCTTCTGCTTAAACAGAACATTATAATTCACATCTTTGGCTAATTCATATGTTTCTAATCTGGGATTGACAATTGACTTGACAATTGGATATTTTTTGTTCTCACATCATCCTTTACCAAAATTATATTTTCTTGCAATATGTTTATTCTTTGATGTTATTTTTAAACTCTTTGAGTCCATCACCACTTTACTGTCTGTTCGCAATTGTATTGGGGTTTACTAAATAAGGGAGAACTCAATTCAGATATCATCTCTGCAAGCCATTCAGAAATTGGTTCTCTAACCTCTCCTATCAGTTCTACTTCCATTGTTGATAGTGCCACAATCTTTTGTTTTTTTAACTTCCAGCTTCTGATTCCCAAAGACTTTCCCAATTTTGTAGCAAATCCTGCAAAAGATCACTCGTAGTGCTTTAACTTGCATCTGAACCCATTTCTAAACAAACTTTTTTATGTTTATTCTCAATTTTGTTCCTTTCAAATTTATCATTATTCTTTTTAAACTGTTTAATGCACTACCCTTATGTCTTTTGAATACTGAGACATTCTGCTGTATACATATGCCAAGTCAGGTGGCAATCCGGTTAATAAATAACCAGTATCTATCTAGTATCTCTTGATATATTTCTGTACTAATTTTCATTGAGTTTTCATAGTTGTTTAGCATCGATCCAGATATTCCTGGTGTCTTTACTGCAGAGCATTTTCTCAACCCGAATTGCGAAGAATTCTTTACTTTCTCCATTTATGAACAAATATGGATTGCTTTTTGGGGACTTAGAGTTAGTTCGTAGTAATATTTGACATAATTTGCTATACCAGCCCCTTCTATCTTCTGGTAGACTGTACAAACTTTTTTGAGTTACAAAACTGTACTGCCTCCTTTATGCATTCCTTCAGGCGGTTTCATGTACATTACTCTTTCTAATATACCATTGAGGAATGCAGTCTCCATGTCAATAAATCTTGCCTCACATGTTTCCATTGCTGCTAATGACAGAGTATTCTGAATGTCTCCATTGTCATTACTGGACTGTAGCTATTCTCAAAATCTCTTCCCACTACTTGCCTGGATGCATCCACTGCTAATTTGGCTTTAAATTTAAGCTTCTGCTGTTATCTTCTTCATATACACCCATGAACAGTTTAAAATATTGTCTTATTTCGGCGACATAAACTCCTCCCATGTCTTTCTTAACTTTATTCTAACATAATCTTTTTTGATTATATACGTTGCGGGCTGATAGTTGTCATTAAGTTAAATCGAAATTTCAAATTGTACATATATTTTATACGTTTTTTGTTTATTTAAATATTGATAATTTTGTTGTGTAAAACTCTTCACCATGTCTGCAAATTGTAAAAAGTGTGATGAAATTATTCGTCCTAAAAACAAATCAGGAGAAGCAGATTTTGTGGACTGTGATTTTTGCATGAGTAAATTTCATCCTGCATGTTCTGATCTTACAGCATCAGAACTAAAATGTTTTGCACTCAAAAAATCTAAGAGAAGAGTTTTTTATATCTGTGAGTTCTGCTCTGGTGCTGAAAATGGTGATGATCCTCGGGGATTGGAAGACTTCAGATCAGTTTTGGCTATTTTAATTCGTAATATTCAGAAATTACAGTCATCAAATGACACATTATTGAGAGAAGTACAAGATCTTAAAATTTCTAAACCCATAAACTCTGATCCTACTTCTTGTATGAATTTTGAAGAAATTTATATGGAATTCGCTGAGAGAGAGAGATGTTCGAAGAATTTGATTATCTACAATGTGGCGGAAAGTTCTGATGATGCAGTAAACAAACACCAACAGGTTGACAAACAAGCCATTAAATCTATTTTGAAAGAAATTACTGGACATGAGACCACTGATTTTTCATTAACGAGATTAGGTAAATGCACATCTAAAACAACTGATGCCTCCACAAATCCTCGCCCCTTAAGAATTTCTCTTAAGGATAAATCCTCGGTTATTAATATATTAAAAAACAAAAATAATTATAAAGGACCAGCCAAAATTTCAATCGATTGAACTATCAAACAGCGTGACCATCTGAAAAATCTTCTCAACGATCTAAAAGCTGATGAAGAAAAAGGAATAAAAAATAAAAAACTCAAATATATCAATGGTATCCCTAAACTCGTTGATTCTACGACCTCTGAGTCGAGATCTTCGAACCAGGAAAACTAAAATCCAGGCAATCTTCCAAACTTGCTATTTTTTATCAAAACGTGAGAGGTTTGAGAACAAAGCTATGACTATTGCCGAAATCATGGCCATCATTTAATCATTATGATATTATTATTTTAACTGAGACCTGGCTTCACAATGGAATTCTGGACGCTGAACTTGGTTTTCACTCTTTCGACATCTATAGGTTTGACAGAAATCCTGCTTCCAGTGACTCTGAGATTGGTGGTGGAGTTTTGATAGCTGTGAATCGTAAATTTAACAGTACTATTTTGTGTTCTGAACTTGATTCTGCTGAAAATCTTTTTGTTATGTTAAAAATTGCGTCTCTCCAAGTGATAATTGGCACAATATATATTCCTCCAAAAAAACCAAGTGAGAAGTTTCAATTATATGCGAATTTTGTTGAAGCTGTTGAATTGTTGTATGAGAAATATCCACAGGCGAAATATATCTTGACTGGTGACTTTAATCTACCACAGGTTAACTGGGAGGGTGATGAGTGTAGCATTGGGGGTGAGATATTGTCCGATAATAATTTTATTCATAGATCAGCTTCTTTATTAAATCAAACTATAAATTATTTAAATTTAATCCAAAAAAATCAAATTGTAAACAATGACGGTAATATTTTAGATTTGATTTTTGTTGAAGATTCAAATACAATTGTTGAAAAGTCGAGTATTTCACTTGTACCATGTGACACTTATCACCCTCCTTTAGATATTTTATATGATTTGCCTTGCGTGATTCCTATCATAAAGTCTCTGCAGTCGCGATATAACTTTGCAAAAGCTGATTTCAATTCCATTAATGAAGATCTGTTATCTTTGGAATGGTATCCATATTTTGTTGAAAACTCTCTGAAAGAATGTGTAGCATTTTTTCAGAGAAATTTAGATATAATTATTGAAAAACATGTTCCAAAGAAATCTATGTTTAATTCATCTTATCCACCATGGTACTCTCATGAATTAATTAAAATGATTAAAGACAAATCGTCAGCACACTTTAGCTATAAACAATCTTTCAATACATCCGATTATCAAATATTTTCTCATCTTTGAAGAAATTGCAAATTAAAAGCTGCATGTGATTATGACAACTATATAAATGATACTGAATCTTGTATAAATCATGATATAAAATCTTTTCGGAAGTTTGTTAACTCTCGTAGAGGTATAAACGGACTTCCAAATTCGATGTTTTTGGATGACATCAACACAGAAAACCCTCAACAAATTGTTAATCTTTTTGCGAAATATTTTGAATCTGTTTATGTGAAAGACAACGTTCCATGCGAAGAAAATGTATTTGGCGATTTTATGTCTTCTTTGAACTTTATTGATATTTCTCAAGTTGATACTTACAATGCTATTTGTAAATTAAAATTTAGCGATATTCCCGGCCCCGATGGAATCCCTTCATCCCTGCTTAAACACTGTTCTGCAAATATTGCCCCAATTCTACATTTTTTATTTTCAAAATCCTTAACTGAAGGCAAATTCCCAGAGCAGTAGAAGAGTAGTCTTATAACACCAATATTTAAAAATGAAAATCATTTAAATATCAGAAACTACAGACCTGTATCTAAATTACAAACAATTCCTAAGTTATTCGAGTCTATTGTTACTGATAAATTTTATTTTTTAATTAATCATCTACTTATTGACCAACAACATGGTTTCAGGAAAATGAGATCCACTACTACTAACTTATCATTCCATCAATTTTTGGTTGAAAATGTTGAGCAAAAAAATCAGGTAGATGTCATCTATACCGATTTTGCTAAGGCATTTGATACTGTAAACCACCACATTTTATTAGATTGTTTACATAGATTGGGAATTGGTGGTTCTCTTTTGAAATGGATTAAACAGTATTTAAATGGTAGGACTCAGAGGGTTAGATTTGGGTCTTATGTTTCTGATGTTATTGAGGTTACATCTGGTGTTCCCCAGGGGTCTCATCTGGGACCATTATTGTTTCTACTTTTTATAAATGATATAGCTTCTATGTTCTCATATAGTAAATTTTACTTGTTTGCGGATGATCTCAAACTTAGTTGTATTATAAAGTCTAATGATGATTGTTTCAAATTACAAAAAGACCTAGACTCTTTATCAATGGTGTAATGGTGTAATGCGAAAAAACTTAATTTAAATGTCTTGAAATGTAAAACTATGAGGTACACAAGATCCAGAAGCTCCATCATCTTCCCTTATGAAATTGGAAATTTTGTGCTGGATTCTGTTTCTCACATTAAAGACCTTGGTGTTATATTTGTTGATAAATTGAAATTTGATTTATATATCGATTTTATTTTGAAAAAGTCAAATCAAATGTTAGGATTTGTGAAGCGCAATACTACAGATTTTAAAGAGCTTAAAACCTTGAAAATGTTATATTTAACTTTAGTAAGACCGAATTTATTGTATGCTTCTCAACTATGGTCCCCACATTACATTAAATATATTAAAAAAATAGAAACAATTCAGCACAAATTTTTCAGTTATGTAGCGTTTAAACTTACACTTCCATCTCCCTCAAGAGACCATAATTATGAACAAATAGCTAAAATTCTAAATCTAAGTTCTTTACGCTCTTATAGAGATTTTTTTGATATCTTATTTCTATACAATCTTTTAAATTTTCATATAGATTCACCGGAAATTTTATCACATATATCTGTGGTTACTAATAACAGAACTGTTCGCTCTAATAATAAAATTAGATTTTATATACCTGTCGGAAAAACCAATTTATACCATTTTGCGCCTATCTGGAACATGTGTAGAAAAGCAAATAATACTCAACTTGACATGACTAAATCTTCATATAGTTTTTATAATTTGGCACACCAAAAACTACTTAATGATTATAGTTGATGAAATTGTACAATTTGAAATTCAAATGTATACTCTACTGTGTAGTGATTATAAATATTGTATTATTATGTAAATTGGGCAATTGCCTGTTTTGAAATTGATTAAATAAATAATCATCTTGATGTCGCATCTCTGCTGACCCCACACCATTATCTTCTACCTTAGTCACATAATTGAATTCTTCATAATTATATTTTTCATTTTTACTCTAACAGTTTTGTTCCTCAAATCTGACATCCCTAGTTTCATTAACTCTTTTGGTACGTTTATTATATACTCTATATGCTCTTCTATTTCTTGAATAGTCTATAAATATTCCTCTTTTGGGTATTTGAGGGAATTGCTGGTTTTGTGCGGAGTGCAGCATTCACTTGTTCTTGAATTACCACAACCATGCACTGAAAATGTAAGATGCCAACCATCTGCAACAAAAAATATATCGTTATAATTGGTGAATGCAAGATCAGCCACCGAATTATCATCATTATCCTGTTGTAGGAGGACAGTGGGTTTTGGGCATGATTGACCGGGAAACTAAAGAAGTTGCCTGGAAGTGTGCCCCAATAACAAGGATTTCGGCCATATTGTTATAATTGATTTTGCAGTACAAGGAACCTGGTGCCACAATTTACATTGACTTCTGGAGGGATACAGTCAGCTGGATGAAAACATTTACCGATGGAGCAATGAACCACTCTCTTCACTTCATGGATACTGTAACTGGGGTTTACACTAACAACATTGAATCCAGCTGGTGTCCCCTTGTTAGAAAACTGGCCCAACGGGGTGTTTGCCATGAGGACATGGATATGTACTTGGCCAAGTATTTATGGTGCCAATATTGCCTGAGAATGCGCCGATATCTGTTCTGGACTATGGTGGATGCCTTATGAGAAATGAATTCATGAATTGTGTGCTATTTCTACAATAAATTTACTTAAATCTAGGTTGTTTATTTCATGTGTGTCCATTCTTATGATCCCTCTTGTTTCTGTCAGGTTGGTAGCACTAAGTGGAGGGGGTGTCTGAAAACAAGTGAACTTCATACACCGCTCATAACCAGCTAGTATCTCCCCACTTTTATCTAGTTTCTTCATGTGTGGGTTCAAGTTCTAAATTATACTTTACACTTAACTACAAGTAAATGTTTTATTGGTGGTTTCTTGCGGTTCCATGTTTCCGTCTGTACCTTATTTCTCTTCTTATTTGGCAATACATTATGTAAATATGCTGCCATTGCTGCTGCCTCTGCCCAGAATTCATGTGAAAAAATTGCATCAATCAACATTGTATGTGCTGCTTCTACGATTATCCTCTTAGCACTTTCCACTATGCCATTGCTCTGAGGCGCATATGCTGTTTTATTCCTTTTCTTTCATAGTAATCAGTTAATGTATTTCTACAGAATTCTTCTCCATTATCTGATTGCATATATATAAGGCTCTTTCTTTTATCTTATTTTCTCTGTAAATTTTGAAGTTTTTACTACATTCTTCTTTTGATTTTAAAAACTCTAGAAAATATGTTATATTTTATTTATTGTACTTAATAGTTCGTTTTTAATTTTTCATGTATGACGTACTATATTGGGATATTGAGTTGCTTGTATATAAACTATAATTTCCTTGTGAATACTCTGATGGTGATTTCCTCTCTTCCTACTCAGCAATTACCCTGCCATAAATACACTAATTTTTATTTGATATTTCTTTATCTATTTAGCGTGACAATAGCCCAATTTAGGCACCGAGGTTGATCTGACATGGTAAATTTATATTTGTGGGTTGGACAGACCGTCTGAACAGATTTTGGGTTATGAAAACTTACGTACGAGATGTTTACTTCCTTTTATTTGGGATTCAAGATTTTTCCTTACCATTACCAGATAAATAATAATATCTGCTTGAAAATCAAACAAACATTGTAATTTCCATAACACATATAAATATTTACAACCCAATTAATTATTACAACAGCAACTCTGTTGTTATCTGATATTTTTCCCATACTTCTTCCCTTGTATGTATGGCTATTAGCCCTTTTTATCTTAATAGTGTATTAATCTAAACATTTCAAAACTTGGTCTTCATACATTTATCAAATTTAATATATCCCCTGTAGTAACTTTCCTGTTTCGGTCCTCTGCCTTCTTGATTATCATCCCCATATCACTCAGAGTTCAATTTCAGTAAACTAAAGTATGGTCCCAATTCCGACATCATCTTCCTTTCCAAACATGTTTCATATTTTGCCCTACTTATAACATTTCTCCCGAATTAATAATTTGCACCGCACTCATCCAATTGTTATAAGATGTGGATCGGCTGTGTTATTCGACTGCTATCTAATCTCAATGCCTTCTGCCCTGTTTGTTCATCTTATGCCATCTAAATTCATTTCTCTTATACTCCACCATGCAGGATCTTCCGTTTCTCCCGCACATTCTCATTTGTCTATCTTGTCTAAGCATTTTAAGTTTATTGCTTAGTTATGTGCCTATTTATCTCTGGATTACTTTCATACTATAATATGCTACAAACGGAAATCACTCGTGTCAATTCACTATTTAATTGATCGCTAATTACTCTACTTTGCCCTATATTAATTTCACTGCCTTTCCATTGCATTTCATTATTTATCACTTTATCAAATGCTTCTTTGATATCCTCCATTGTTGATGTTTTTACGTTTACATTCTACAGGAATTTTTTTACTGTTGTATACACCTTGTGGTAAATCATCACAATACAATTGGACTAATTGTCAGTTAACATACAAATAAGTAAATAAATATCTCCTGCTGAACTCTTCCACTATTATCAGCATATATCTGCTTCCACCTAGTGATTCCACTTGTATTGAATCGCATGGATCAACACGTAATCATTTCAAAACCCTAGATCCACTTACTTCTGTAACGTCATGGGAAGCATTTTTAACAAATTTGAATTAACTCATTTAGTATATAATGTATACTTTTTCAGTCCCTATTTAATTTTCGCCTACCATGTTAACATTGCCAAAATTCTGTGATTTTACACTATTTCTTCATTTCTGAGACTTATATTTTCCTCATCAAGTGCAACAATAGAAAAAGATATTTAAATGTTAATTGATATGAAGTATACTTCCCATAGAACATCTTTTGTGGTGAACAACATTCCATTCCATTTCGTTGACCTTTCCACAATTTTGTGTTGGTCGTGTAAATTGGAAGTAAACAGATTACTGTAAATTTTAGTGCAATCAGCATAGGGGGTTATAGTTGACAACAGTTCTCTACCCATGTTAGTTAAATATACAGTAAAAAGTAATGGGTCCAATGTGGAGCCTGGGGATGATCGCCACTGGGTGTGGATTTAGATGAACTTCTATCTCAAACTTAAAAGTTACATTTTCAAGAAATGCAGTGATCCATTTTAAGTGCCAAAGTGCTCAGGTATTCCAGTTCAAGTGCAAAAGTTTTCTCTGTGGTATTTGTCTAGTTGGATCTAAAGCCTAGCTGCTAGATCCTTTAGACCTTAGAGAAGAAAGTTGTTCTTCACATTGATTGAGTTTGCTCAAGACAAGTGTGAATAATAGTTCTTTTTTTAATTTATTTATTTTTATTTTCTTTTGCCCTACTGCTATCTATTGATCAGAATCTAAAGTGGTAGACAAGTGGGTCTCTTGTGCATGTGCTGACGATATCATGACTAGATTCACACTCGTCTATCGCTCAAGATCAGAACGGCTCGGAAGAAGGAAGAATCAACGTGCTAAAATATTCTCATTTTTTATTTGTATTTCTAACATTTAGGTTACTTACACTTTGGCAGTGGCAGAGGCATCATTGGAATTTGAACATCGTGATCTTCATTGGGGAAACATCCTCATAAAGCGTACAACAGATAAAACTATCAGATGTAAAATGTATGGAGAGGATCATGTTGTGCCAGCACAAGGAATTCAGGTTAGTGTACGAAAGTGATATGTATTGTTAACAAGAATTATATTTGTAGTTATACAGTTGAATTTCATTATATCGCGAGAACGAGTCCGACGACGACGACGACGACGAGTCGGACATCGTAGGAGTTCGTCGTTGGGGCGGGGGGGGGGTGGCAGCGGTGGCAGTCGACGTCGTGGTACTTGTGGTCGTGGTAGACGACGTTGTGGTAGTTTCGTCTTGGTGGCGGGCGTGGGGGTGTCTGTGGCGGCCTAAGTCCGGTCTCTGGACTTAGTTTTGACTTAATTCTCTATGTTTCAGCAGTAAATATCCTGTTAAGTGCTATTGCAAGAAGATTTACATATCTGGAGTCATGAGGAAAGAGCACACTAGCAGACAATGGATTAACTCAGGAGGGATGGCAAGGCAATATCGCTCTTTTCCTTGGGAAGAACACGATTCACCTCGAAGGACACCTTGTCTCGGAACTGTCAAGGGCTGCCAAAGTTGCGTTTTTATGCTAATATTTCATCCTTACAAATTATCTGTAAAAGTTCATTTTCTTCTAATTCCGTTTATAGTTATTCTGAATAAAATGTTTAGCAAAACCATTTCTGCAATTCAAAATACGTTTAATATTTTTTCAAAATCATCCTAAGAAATATAATATTTATTTTAACAATTAAACAATGAATTTAATCGGCAATTAAAAATTGTCATTCGCTTTAAATCATTGAAATCTAAGAAAAGCTGCACGCCTTTTCAGAGGAAGTGACAGAATTACATGTTACAAGATTCATCAACCATTAACTTGGGTGCAAATTTTACCTCGGCATTCGGGTCAATGTCTCATCTTGGTCACATTTGGAGTCCAATTTCCCTAATCCTTCGAGCGAATGCAGAGGTGGCGCTTTGTTTTGCGTCTGGACATAAACGAAACTTAACTACCAGTGCACGTCTTATAGAGTTCCGTGGGTAATAAAGCTATTCAAATTATAGTTTTCCCTGTTTCCAAGGTCGGAAGTCCTCCAAGATTCCTTCACAAAGGGCACAAAAAGGCTATAATAACCAATATATATATATATATATATATATATATATATATATATATATATATATATATATATATATATATATATATATATATATATATAGCTGATTTGGCTTTGCATATGCTTTTCATTATATTGGGGTGAATTTTTTGCATAAATTCTTGCTTAAAATGATTTCATTTTCGTTTCAGAATTGAAATTAAACAAGTTCACTTATGGTTGGTAGGGATCCGGAAATTTCAGAAAACGTGTACAGAATACACACTTATGAGTACATCACACAAAGTTTTTAACCGTCTTTGACATTAAATATATAAATAAATAAAGTACATCAATAAAGCTCATGCATCAAACAACAGCAGATGTTTCCCAAAAAAGGAAACAATGAAATTCCACTGTACTATTACAAATATATTTCTTATTGAGAGTATGAGGACAAGTACAACGACGTGTACGACCGCGCCGAGGACCACGACGACTGCGACCAGGGCGACGAGGACCACGGCGACTGCGACCAGGGCGACGAGGACCACGGCGACTGCGACCAGGGCGACGAGGACCACGGCGACTGCGACGAGGGCGACGAGGACCACGGCGACTGCGACCAGGGCGACGAGGACCACGGCGACTGCGACCAGGGCGACGAGGACCACGACGACTGCGACCAGGGCGACGAGGACCACGACTGCGACCAGGGCGACGAGGACCACGACGACTGCGACCAGGGCGACTACCGCCACCCCGACGACGACGACGACTACCGCCACCCCGACGACGACGACGACTACCGCCACCCCGACGACGACAACGACTACCACCACCTCTATGACGACTACCGCCACCCCCCACCACCACCGCCACAACATACACAACCAACACAACCACCATCACCCCCACGACGACTACCGCTGCCACCACCATCGACGACGATGACTGCTGCTACTGAATTTGGTGCAATTAGTTTTAAGTGCTGAAATTGTTTTATTGTACAGATTTTGGTTTAAAATATGTTATGTTGCCTGTAAATGTGTAAATGTGTAAATGATTTAATGATATTGTTCAATATACTTTTGGAAGAGTAACATAATTTCTTTTTGATGTTTGTGTAGGCTTCAGTGATTGATTTTACTCTTTCACGAATAACATATGATGGTTGTTGCATATACAATAATCTTGCTGAAGATCCTACTCTTTTTGAAGGAGAAGGCGATTATCAGTTTGACATTTATCGCATGATGCGAGACAAAACTGAGTAAGTACAATTTTCAACATATTTTGTGATTTCGATGCCAAAGTTAGTTGGCAAGAGGAAAAGTATGTTCAACAAATTTTGTGAAATAGCATAAAATGGAAATGTCAAATGTTTTTGCTTTCAGAAACAACTGGCAGGTGTTTCAGCCCTACAATAATGTCTTGTGGCTGAGTTATGTTCTTGAAAAATTAATTACAGAAGTATATTATCGTAATGAGAAAACAAAAATCCATAAAAGAGGTATTGGAAAATTGAAAGAAATGAGAAATCGCATATTGGACTTTAAAAGTGCAACAGAGGTGGCACTATCATTTTCATAGGATTAACATCTATTGAAAAAATACATCTTGTTGTACTACAATAATTTGTGATTGAAAATTAGTATAAAATGTATAATAAAATGTAAGAAATTTTTAATGTATCATTATAATTTGTGTTTTTCTAAAGAATAGTTTGATCAATTCTATTTTATTTGTTTTATAATAAATAATAAACACTTTTTTAAACTTTTGTACTCTTTTCCTCTTCCCTCCTTACTGTTTATGAAAACCGTGAACACAATCCTTTACTTTGGTCAGGTTTTTTTTTTAATATAGAAAAGACAAACATGAGTTCAAAATTAGTTACAAAAGGAAGCAAGAAAAAAAGTTTCGAAAGAGTTATGAAAGTGAAGGTTTAGATCCCAAATTCCAATTTTTGTGTGTTTCACAAATAGTAATTCAAATATTTGAACATAAACGTGATTTCACGTGGGTGTGTATACAGTAGATGGCCAAATTATTAGGGACAGTACTCGTATTTGTGTAATTTCTAGTTTAAATCGTTTTTTGAGCAGAGTATTTGGTTATGTAATATTTCTGTTATCATTACTATTGTTTTAATCCAGATATTGTCACTGTTCTTTTAAAAGGACACGTAATTGCTAAGCGTTTAAGAGTTATTTTCAGTGTTGGATGATTACATTGAAAGATTACAACTAATGTTTAGAATACAGCATGAGGTCTGATGTATCCTTCTTCTGCTAAAGTTGCAGTTCAAATAGTTTTTGAAATAAGTCTTACATCCTACTACGTTCAAAACTATCTACTGACCTCCAACAAAAGCGAGTTTTATATAATTTAATTTTCTTAGAAAATTCAGAGAGAACTCTGAACAAAATTAGTCATCTTTCTTTTAAATCCATTGTTGTTAGTGGAGATTTCAATATTGATTTTCTGAGCAAATCACACATAAATGAGCAGTCACTTAATTTACTGCGTTCTTTTAATGTAGGTATTACAGTGAATGTACCAACACGGAATACATTATCACAAAAAGCAATAGATCAAATGATAATTAACAAAACCACAACTAGATATGAAATAAAAAATACTAATCTAGATTACCATGACCACGATGCACAAATTATTAAATTACTAATAACATGAACACTGACACAAATTATACACTCATGTGCAGAGCATTCATTAAAGTTAACATAAAATTATTTACGGACTACTTGCTGAAGGAAACGGGACACAGTTTATAACGCAACGTTTCCTTGACACAAATGAAAAATATAATCTATTTCATTTCAGTACAACGCAGGCTTTCCTCTAAAAAAGTGAAAATTAAATGTTTTCCGAAAAATATACTTGGACCACACAAGGAATTAGAATAACGTGTAAACACAAACATACGCTTTAATTTTAGTAATTTCTAAATATCGTAACGTATCATCCGGTTTCCATGTCTACTACCGAGAATACAAAAGAATTTTACGGAATGTTCAGGCAAAAATAATGAAAAATAATCAGAATATTGTGAACGCTTGTTACAACGATCTAATGTGGAATAACGTAAAAAATACGACCACCTTATCGTTACTTAGTAGAAAATCTTTTTAAGGATAATGAAAGAGAAGCAAGTAATCCGGAAAAAGTGGCAAATCTCTTCAACCAGCAGTTTTCCAGAATTACGGCTGAAATCACAAAGGAACTAAAATTGCCAAATTTAACATCTTTCCAAACATTCTGGACACGACGTTTATTTCCGAAACCTCTAACGAAATCCTGAGAATCAGAAATAGGATACTCTTTGCTGAGAATAGTCTGTAAACTAAAAATTGAATATTCATCTGATTTAGATGAATTTCCGGATTATTTATTGAAAACTCGTGTACCTGCCTTTATACACCCGATAACTCACATTTTCAATGCTTCTTTATGCACAGGAATATTTCCAGATATTTTCATAACAGCAAAAATTAAGCCACTTTTTAAAAAAATGAACAAAAGTTAAATTCAAAATAACCGACTTATTTCTCTGTTGCAACATGTTGCCAGGTTTCTTACAAATATTAGAGAGACTTTTCTATACGCGAATGGAAAGTTTTCTCAGAAAAAACGAAGCGTTTTCACACTCACAACACGGGTTCAGATAGACAAAATCTTCGGAAACTGCCATTTTTTTCTTTTCTTAAAGATGTTGCTTAATCAATGGACCAAAATGAAGCTCCCATTGGAATATTTTTAGATCTTTCGAAAGCTTTTGACGTTATTAACCATAACATCTTGCTATCAAAATTATCTTCATATGGAATTCGTTGTATCGCCCTAGATTGGATAACCTCGTAACTTAAACATCTCAAAGAGTAGAAATACCGTACTGGCATGAAAGGACATTATTTACTTATCTTTCCAATTCCTTACCAATTGAATATGCGGTCCCGCAAGGCTCGATCTTAGGCCCTATCCTCTTTCTGTTATACGTAAACGATAAGCCGTCGTCTATTAAAAACGGAAGAACGGTTCTGTTTGCCGATGACACGAATGTTCTTTGCAAAAATAAATAAATAAATAGTACGATTTTAGAAGTTTCAAATTGGTATCGTAATCACAAATTAATAGTTAACGAAGGAAAAACTATTTCAATGCATTTTTGCATTTCAAATCAGCAATCGCATGTTCGATTGAAAATGATTAATATGCAAGTACGCAGTACGCAAATATGCAGTAGCTGATGTTCAGGTAACAATTTCTAGGTCTCCCAATTCAAACCGCAAATGGAACGTACATATAACACAATTAAACACTAAATTAAGTTCATTATGTTACGCATTCAAAATTCTTTCAAATTCTGTCAGCCTTCGTGCAACTCTCGTTATTTTGCTAATGTGCCTGAGATATAGCATACTATTCTGGGGAAACATATAGTATTATCCGCGCAGATTTTCTTGAGCCCTCGCTTCGCTGGATGTGAGAGGAGTGGGGAATTTGATTATTTTGACAAAAGGAATTTTACGTAGAATTTGTACTTCATTTTTCCGAACAAAATAGTGTTCAATACATGGGAGCGAACATTCCTCGTCAACAGATTTTGTCTACAAAGCTCATTGCTATCATTTATTCTTAATGCAACTAATATCGGGAAAGGAGTGGGGATATATATTCCGGGGCTCGATAAACCGTGCGTATGCGATCAAACTGTCAGTATGAACAGCTCACTATCAGAAATCCACATACAATATATGTACGTTACTTTACAACGCATTGCAAGATGACATTAAACAATTGAAGTCGGTTCACGAGTTTAAGTTAAAAGTAAAATATTTTCTGCTGCATAACTGTTTCTATACAATTAGAGACTATACTGATTATCAAAAAGAAAAATAATATTTATTTTAACAAAACAGTGAATATATATATATATATATATATATATATATATATATATATATATATATATATATATTCTAACACACCCACCTTGCCCGCAACTGGTACCTTCACAACAGCCGCATGAACCGTGAAGGGGGTTGATAAGATATTTGCTCGTGAAGCGAGCTTTAAATCTAGGGAGCAGGATCTTCAGGGTACGAGAAAGGTTTGAACCCTTGACACAATAAAATCACACAAAATGCACATAAACGAGCGTATAATTTACCCAATAAACTTTGTGGCATAAGTTAATGACAAAAAATCAAGAATAGAATCACACTTTACAAAAATAATCGAAAAAAACACAAATAGAAACCTTTACAGCACATTAAATGAATGAACACATAATTTTCTTCAAAACTAATTCTCTGAAACAATTACTCTAACCTACACTGGGAATTCCCTTTGAAAATTAATTATGTCTAAATTTAAGCTATCCTAGTTACATTTGCACATGAAACCAAATTCAGTTTACAATCTCTTGCTTTTTTTAAAAAAATATTACATGCAAAGAACAAAATGTGGGCAAGTGCATTACTCTCAATTATAATTTAACTGTAACTGCTAACAGCAGAATAATAAATGCTCCAAATCGAATGTTTAAGGCAGGCAATAATGCATCAAAAATCTCCTCCTGCAATGCTACAATTCGTTATCACCCGTGTCCTCGATTTCTTGCACTTTCTTCTACTAGTCTTTTTCCCTGCCGACGCGAACTTGACCTACTTTTCGATGGATTTGAGTGTTACCTCGAAAACTGCCGTTTCCTGCCTGGAAGGTCACACGCTGGCTTCTGCACCGAGGTTGCTGGATTCCAGCGTCTGCGTCGTACGCCGTCTTCTTGCGCCCTCATCCGTTCTTGTAGTCGGCCTCTTCTTCTCCCTCGGCTTCTTCTTCTCCTTTCGCTTTTCCTAATCGGCCTCTTCTTCTCCCTCGGCTGCTACCGGCGCCTCTGACTACGCCCTCGTTGTGGAAAAATGTCTCTTGCACTTCCGTGAATACTAGTGCAAGTTCCTCGCTCGTTGCTACTTTTACTTTGTTAAATAATAACTTTCAATGTTTTTCGCACAACGGTTAACTTTACTTCCCGTGATGCTAATTGAGGAAACACTTTCCTAAATGTTCAAATCTCGCGGACGACTAACTAGCACGTCTGTTCGACGCCGAAAACTCCTATCTAGCAGTCGTTGCGGCGGCAAACAATATCTAAGCTGCCGTTGACGAGCGGTGATGCAAATGCTGCTTACCCGACGAACGGCGACAATCAGAAGAGCTGCTTACTCGACGCGTGGTGGCAAGAAAAGAGCTGCTTACTCGACGCGTGTTGGCAAGGAAAGAGAGCTGCTTACTCGACGCGTGTTGGCAGGAAAAGAGAGCTGCTTACTCGACGCGTGTTGGCAAGGAAAGAGAGCTCCCGCATGCGCGTCAGCTTATTTATTGTGAGATGCCTGGGGAAATTCTCCGTGGCGGGGGTATTTCTCCTCCTTCAATCCTTCACCAGGAAAAACGTTGCTTGCTAGTTCGTCTTTGATTAGTACGGGCAACGGATACCAGGCTGCGCGTTTAGGTACTCTGATTTACGCCTGCTCTCCTCGCTGCCTGTGGGTGTTCATGCAGACGAAACGGTGGTGTTATGGGGTTGTATAATCCCATAACGCCACAATATATATATATATATATATATATATATATATATATATATATATATATATATATATTGAATTAGTTTACATTTTTATTGTATAAATGTTTTAAAAAGACTTAATATGTTTGTAACAAATAATGTGCTTCAGATTCCGGGTCAATGACACCCATCTCGATCAGATTTTTGACCAGTTTCCCTGATCCATTGAGCAAATGCTGAGATGGCCTCTTCTTTTGCTTCTGGACGTAAATGTACCTTCACTATGCGCACGTTTTTTTTAACTCTCCTTTTGCTTGTAATGCTAGGAATAGAGGAAAGGGCGAGTTACTATTTTGTCAGCAATACAGAGAAATCATACTTGCAATTCGTGTACCGATGCAAATAAGTTTTCTATAACTCAGAAACGAAAATGTCTAGTTTGTTTCAAATATTGCTAATCTCGCACTTCTTTAAAATTTATTTTTATTTATTTATTATATACTTTTACCAATCTTTCAACTATTTATAGTTAAAATCATGGAAGGGATTTTGGAACACCAGAAAACGTGCGCAGATGATATTCTCCCCATACGTCACATACACTTTTTTCTGTTTCTTTGACTAAATAAATCTAAATCTAGAAAGATTTCGAGATGAACACCTCAGAAAAGGAAAGGTAAATTCTCATTGTTGTACAGGAACATTATTGAATTGGAACAATTGAAGTTAATTCAAAACAATCTCAATATTGTATTGCTCAATTATGGTTAACATTTGCATTGTACATTTTCAGTTGTTCATAAAACATTTTGTCTGTTCTTTATAAAGGACAGTGACCAAATGTGATACGGTTTGGTGCAGTTTCTTTTTACAGATGTTGGAAAAAACTCTACCCTGCGTGAACTGTTAGAAAAAGTGGAGACAGTGATTCTGTTGTCCAGGAAAATGTAGGTATTACTATCTTTCCACCTGACAATGCTAAAGAAGATAACACTGATAAAGATAGCGGAGAAGAGGAAAATGCCACTATCAGTTATTTGTCTGGCAGTCAGCCCAGGGTTGAGACAGAATTTTTGAAAATACTGGCACAAATGAAAAAATTGTTAATTCTGAGGACGGTCATGAAGATTATGTTCCTCCTTGTTTTGAGGCAAAAAGAAAAGAGGAAAGAATTATGAACTTGAGGTAATGAATGTATCAGAAAATTTGCTTGGAGAAGTAATATTATTACTCTGCATTTGCAATCATAGCAAAATTTTATAACACCAAAAAATGAGTTATCTCCTGTAGAAGCATTCTTTTTATTTTTTGATGATGAGGTAATTGATATGATAGTGGACTATACTAATAGATATGCTGAGATTCAACCTAATGAAATAAAATGTTTTTTGCTATACTTTTATTGAGTAAGTATGTAAGCATATTTAGATGTGAGATGTACATGAAAAATGCTTCAGATCCCAACTATGTTTTGATTTGCAATGCAATGTCTAGGAATTATTTTAGGTTATTTATGCAGAACATTGATTGCAACAATTCCTAAATAAAAAAGAAATTCTCAAAGGTCAGACCATTCTTTGAAATCTTGAATCAGAGATTCATTGACTCATTCTGTGCAAAGAAATGCGTAGTGCTGATTTGTCTATATGGGCAACATGACGTGAAACAGTTCATGAAGGAAAAGCACAATAGGTAGGGTTATATGTTATGGACTGGGTTACATAGAATTGTGTGATCGTTATCAAGATGCTTATCGTAATTTACCAGAACAGTACTAAAAATCTTGGTTGAAGCGAGTGTTGTGGTACTATTTGTAGATGTGCTTCAATCAAACTTTACAGATTTGTCTTATCACATTTATTTTCAAAACATTTTTATTTCTCTGCATTTACTTGGGTGAAATGACATCAAAAAATTGTAAGGGATCAGGAACCATACGAGAAAAAAGGGTTTGTAATAACTGCCCTCTGATTCAGTCAGATGACCTAAAAAAGAAAGGGGCCTACGATTTTGTATCATCAGGAAAAGAAAAAAAATATTTAAAATGGAATGACACAAATGTTTCATACACGTCCAATGATGTTGCGCACATCTCAGGTTATGCAGTTTTCCCAAAAAGAAATGAGAAAATAAAATGTTCAAGGTAAGAAATAGTGGTGCAACACAATGGCACAGACTTTCCCTTATTAGTTTTCTATTTCTTTTGGTCTTTGCTAGCTATTCGAACTTGGCACATACTCTTGCCCGGTCTCATCTCTCGCCACCTAAAGTACATTTAAAAAAAATGAACTAAATTTTTCAGTTTCCTAATTATAGAAAGGAAATATTATTTTAAGAATATTAAATAACAGTAAAACCTCTAAGTGGCAATTTTATTTGAAAAATTTGGACCCAATTTTAACAAAATGGCATTTAAGCGCTACCTGATATTTGTAATTTGGACGTCTTTTTCACAGAAAATTTTTGAGTTTTCGAAAAACTTCATTGAAAGTCATTTTAAGTAAATTAACTCCCAAATACAGTAGTGTTTACAAATTCATGTAAATGTGCATATTAACAGTATGAGAGATCTTTCAATTACAATTATGTAAATTTTGAAAAAACAAAAATTTGGAGCCTTTTTTGAAAAGACGGCATTCGAGCGTTTCTGAAAATGCGAAATTTTGAGCTAGTTTTCACACCGAAAATGATGAGTGATGATTGAAAATGATGAGTTTTCGTGAAACTTTATCTGAAATTACTTAAAGCACATGTACCCATAAATATAATAATGAAAACATCTCTGTTAATGTAAATATTAATGACATTTTTGTCATTTTTGAAAAAACAAAAGAATAAAGCAAACAGATGTTGGTCATCTCATAGAGTACATTTAGCTCTATCATACCAAAAGTTAAAAAAAAATTGGACCGTAATTTTGCAAAAATCTTGTTTTGTATTTCTTCTTTTTAATTTCACATATTGCGCGACAACTACTAATTTCTTTAAAAAAAATACACATGACCTTAATGAAACAAATAATTATGGACAACAAATTTCATTTGAAGAAAAATGTCTAACTTTACTTTTGTAGTTGTAGGAAGAGGCCCAAAAAATTTAAAAATTTTGCAATTATCGAAAATTCAGAGTTAAACCTGAAAATCAGACCTATGCCACCTTCATAAGTATATTTTACTTTAGTTTTATAAGAACTTTAAAGACAAAATTTGGAGCAGTTTTTGAGAATATTTGGAAAGTATCTATGGGGATTCATGTAAAGTGCCTCCAAATTTTAAAGAAACATTTTCAAAATCGCAGCTTCTCGGGTGGAGCCAAATCGACTTGGGAATATCCACTTTGGAAAAAATCTTTCCTATGATTTAGGCGCTTGTGATGTTCATTGACGGACGGACGTTTTAAAAAAACATTTTCGCTGTGAGGGGACCCCAAAACGTGTATTTCCGTTGAAATCTTCCGCAGCATTACATAACTTTCTCTATACTACGTACATTACTCCGTGTATAAATATGTATGTGGGAAAGTAAAGAATATGGGAGGAGTCGACAGAGCAGATGAAAATATTAGTTTGTACAGAGTGGATATACATGGAAAATTAGTGGTGCTACAGAATGGCGCAGGCTTTCCCATATTAATTTTCTATTTCGTTTGGTCTCGGCTATCCACGTACACTTGCCTGCTGCCATCTATCATTTTTTTAATTATCGTATTTTTTCGGTTTCTTAATAGGGGAACGGAAATGTTATTTTTCAAGAATATTACAGTAGAACAGTAAAACCTTGTCATAAATGGCAATTTCCATTTCAGAATTTGGAGCAGTTTTTAAGAAAATAGCACTTAAGTGCTGCAGTAAATTCGAAATTTGAATTGATCACTTTTTCACAGAATTTTTATGAGTTTTCGAAAACCTTCATTTGAAGTAAATTGAAACACTTTAACTCACAAATACAATAGTGTTTACAAATTGCTGGAAATATGCATATTACGGGAGTGAGAGATCTTAAAAAACAGAAACAAACAAAAACAGTTTTGAAATTTTGAAAAAAATACCCCAAAATGATCTTTACAGCATGTTAAAGAGAGCAGTTACCTCTATTCTTTCAAAAAAACAAAAAAAAAAATGAAGCCGTTTCTGAGAAAATGGCGTTTGAGCGTTTCTGAAATTGCAAAATTTTAAGCTAGTTTTCTTGAGTTTTTGAGAAGCTTTATGTGACATTATTTAAAGCACATGTACTCATAAATATAATATTGTGGATTAATGACGAGAGACAAGTAAAAACAATTAATTTTTTATAATATTTGAAAAAAGAAAAGAGCAATATGCCTTTTATGTTATTTCATAGAGTACATTCAGCACAATCTCTACCAAAAATTTTAAGAAAAAAATTATAGCCGATTTGAGCAATCTTGTTTTTGTATATTTTTTAAAATTGAACGCAATATTGCGTGAAAACTACTAAAATGTTCAAAAACATGTACATGACCTAAATGAAAGAATAAATTAAGGACAACAATTTTGTTTAAGGAAAAATCTCTATCTTTAATTTTGTAGTTGTAGGAAGACCCCGAAAAAATTCAAACTTTCGAAATTACAGAATTAACCGTGAAAATTAATCCTCTGCCACCTTTATACGAAATACTTGTAAATGCATTTTTGAGAAAATTTTAAAAATGTCTCAGGGGCTTCTAGCAAAGTACCCCCAAAAACTAATGAATGATTTTCAAAATTGGAGAGCTTTGACTCAGGCCAAATGGACAGGGGTTCATTCAATTTGGAAAAATTCTGCGCATGGTTTAGGCGCTACGGTTATTCATCTGCCGGAGAGGAACGTTTTGAAAATAAAAACAACTCTTTTTCTGTATCAAAGGACTCCAAAACGTGCATTATAGTTTCGGCAATATCTGGGTTAATAAGTGGCAGCACTGGGAAATAAGTTATGTTACTTTTCATTCAGTTGAAATTCATTGAAAACAGCTGCTAATAATAGACATACAAACTATATTTTAATTGATTTTTACAAGTTTTTCCTTTCCAAAATATTCAAAACGAAAGTATTCATCCTTTTTGCGTTATTTTTGGTAAATTTTATGAGTGCATATCATTTTAGTTTACAATGTATCATCACAACCTAGAAGTTTTTATTTTGTATATGGGTAAGGCTTGAGGCAGTCTCCAAGGAAGATTAGAAAAATACAAACAATATTACTTTACTCCACATATTGACAGAGAGATGCAGTAACTATTGCAAGTGTTTAGAAAACTATCATGTACAAAATAATGTAAATGTGGCAGGAAAAGAAACCGGTACATTGTGGTAGTCTTTGTACCAATCGTAGGATCTGGGATATCAACCTCAAATATCATTAAAAGAGAGTTGCGCGTCTGACTACGATGATAAACACCGCGGGAGTAAGTTTCTAAAAGAACAGTCCGGAGATGGTTAGCCGACGAGAACCTGATTGGTTGCCGCTCTAAGTAAAATCCACATCTCACCCAGGTCTCGAAGAAGATTTGATTGCAATGGGCCAGTGAACACTGAAATATGAGTGTTGCAGACTGAAGTTGAGTAATACAACATTTTTATATATTCAAAGCACTAGCTTATTTCAGCAAAAATGATTGTAATATTTTTCATACATTTGATTATTATTATTATTATTATTATTATTATTATTATACATTATTCACAGTATCTACTGGTCGGTATGTCAACCACACACAGGAATGATGACCAGGTGTGTGGATGCTTTACTGAAGGTTCAGATGGCTTCTGACAATACGGCATGTATTCAAAATTACACACTTTTGCATATTATATACATTCCTGGCATCCAAGTGAAGACACTCCAGTGCCCGAAGTGTCATTTTTGGGATCACTCCTGTAGCTGATATTATTATAGGCACAGTTGTCACTTTACTGAAGTTCCACTGAGATGCGACTTCATGGGCGAGATCGGTATACTTCTGGATCTTCTCTTGATATTTTCCCGATATGTTGTGGGTATTGGGTATTGATATATCGATAAGGAAAACCTGCTGATGGTTTCTATCAATGTACGTTATATCGGGTCTTTTGCCGCCGACACGTCTGTCAGTGATAATGGAGCGATCCCAGTAGAGTGTGTACTCACTACTTTCAAGCACATTCTGAGGCACATATTTATAATACGGCACGGAAGTGGCGAGTAAGCCCGTTCTCAACGCCAATAATTGGTGGACCTGCATCGCCACTTCATCATGCCTCTTTTTGTATTCCAATTGTGCGTGGCTGCTACATCCACTTGTCACGTGTTGGATAGTTTCGCTTGCAGCCTCACATCTTCTACACGAGTCGGAATGAATGGTAGAATCTCTCAGAATGTGTTTTCTGTAGTTCAATGTTGGTACCACTTGGTTCTTGATAGCTATCATGAAGGCTTCTGTCTCCGGAAAGAGATCCCCGTGCTGGAGCCATGCGTGCGACGCAGAGATGTCGACTTCTGGTTTACTCAGCTCGTGAGGGTACCTTCCATGCAGTGCCTTCGCTTTCCATAAGGATATCTTCTCTTCCGTTTCAATGATTGGTTGAACAGGCGGATCAAGCTTTTTCAAGTTCAGAGGACTATAGTTATTATCAGCTGCGCTCACTGCTTGCTGAACTCTCCCACAATGTTCCAAGACGTATCTTCTGAGTGAAGCAATTTGAGAGCTGTGTAGATTTATGAGATCTACAACACCTCGCCCTCCTTGCGACCTTGGAAGGGTAAAACGCTCAGTACTTGAATAGGGATGATGTTTTCGGTGTTGAGTCATAGCGGTTCGAATTGTCCTCTGGAGGTTGTCGAGGTCGGTATTGCTCCATTTAATAACGCCAAAGGAGTATGTGAGCACTGGAATAACAAATGAATTGATGGCCTGCACAAGGTTTCTAGCAGAGAGTTGAGTTTTTAAGAGTCCATGCAATCGTTTACACACTTCAGTTGTAAACATATATTCTATACAAAAGAAGTACAACTTAACCTATGAGAAAAATAAAAGGAGGTTTGCAGGACAAAATTAAAATACAATAATACAGTTACGCCCATGGCGTGAAGGCACATATGGTGCGATTGCATAGGACATGTTCCCCGCTGTAGATTGATGAGACTGATGTGCAGTTACGGGCGGGTGGCGAACCCATGCCCGTGAATAGGCGCAAGACAATGTACTGGTTACACATGTGGCGTGAGCGTCGCAGGTTATAACAATAACTGGTTGCACGTGCCATAAATGTGAATATTAGGCGTAAAGATAATGCACTGGTTACACACGTGGCGTGAGCGTAGCAGTCGTAATAATGACTGGATGCACGTGCCATAAGAAGTGAACATTAGGCGTGAGCGTAGCAGTCGTGATAATGACTGGATGCACGTGCCATAAGACAATGAACATTAGGCGTGAGCGTAGCAGTCATAATGATGTTACCAGCACCGGCACGGAATGTGTGCAGCAGGAATAGCCGCGCAGCTTGAAGCCAAGGCAACAACTCAACAGGCGCACCGCATGTAATGGAGAGCGGCGCGCAGCACGTCCGCCCAGCTTGAACATCAGACAAGCATTGCAGGCGCGCCGCATGGAGAGCGGCGCGACACATCCGCTCAGCTCCGCTCGGCTCCTCAAGCAAGACTGAAGTGTGTCGGTTACAAAGTGCCGTTGGCGAGGCGAGCGCAACGGCTTTGTTGCGTCATAGAAACTTCTGGAAAGATTCTGCAGCAACACACACACAGACGCGCATCGCGTCGGCGGCGAGACAAGCGTGGTTACAGGCTTCCGTTGTTGCGTCACAGACTTCTGGGGAATTCTACGGCGACGAGGTAGGAGTGGGGGTATTGGCCACGTCAGGCCGAAGGTGCGCGGCGTTGCCGCGCGGTAGCGTCGGTACTACTCCAGGCGACGCCGCGCCGCAAGGGGCGGCACGGCCAGGGCTGGCGAGCTTGTAAGTTTGCGAACTCTGTTGGCTGAAGGAAGTGTTAACACAAAAGCACATAGGGGCGCGGGGAGTGCGGCCATACAGGCCTGCTCCCTCGCGGCAGGGTGCAGGACCCTCACAAGATGTGCATCTTTCGAAGTAGATATAAAATTAACGTATAGCTTGCTTTGAATTGTAGCTTGCTCTGACACCCTCCTTTGGTAACATGAATGTTCTACCTTCAGTGAGGAAGTAAGGTAGATTTTCTGGATTGTGAAGAAAATATTGAATTATATTAGCTATATGATGGTGAGTGCTTGTAAATTTTTTCAGCCAATAATTGTGCAGGCCATCACTGCCTGGTGCCTTCCAGTTATGTGCTTTGTTCAAAGCTGCTTGGACAATTTCTACGGTGATGATTGGTTCACCCATTAGAGGAATATCTCGGTGTCTGTCATATTCCATTTCAATCCACGTCCTATCTGGGTTGTGGGACACAGCAGATGACCAGATAGGCTTCCAAAAGTCCTCTATTTGTGCCTTTGAGGGAAGCTTTGACTCTTTCATATCATTTACAAGCCCTTTACCCTTTGACATATTCCTGTAGAATGCTTTCTGGTTTCTGTTAAAAAGAGAATTCTGTTGCTTCCTCGTAGTGCAATTCCTGTAGCGTCGAAGGCGTTTTGTTAACGCCAAAAGCTTTTGTCGTAGGGTGTCAAGATGTTCTGTTATTGTTGAATTCAAGGGCTCGTGCTTCGTATGTATTTTTGTATTGATAAGGATGTTATTCACCTTTCTTCTCAGTTTTTCTGAGGTATTTCCTTTTTTAAATTGCGTGAGTCTCCCAATATCTCTCCTAGTGCTTTCTATACGATTCACCAGCCGTCTTTCCCAAGGTGGCATTCTTTTTTCACCTCGATCATTGTGGGCAGTTGCTACGCGGCTGAAAATCTTGGAACCGTTACATCTTGAGGCCACAACCGCAGCACAATAAATTGCTGTGTGTACTTCTTCGAAAGATGGTCTTTGTTGTAGATGTTGTGGCAGTACTTTCTCATTCAAGACGCTGATTGCTCTTGCTAATTTATTCGAGCAATTTTGTCTGGGAATGAGATAGCGGTTCAGTGGGTCAGTTCCCTCAAATTCTGCAAGTGCGACTGCAAATTCATTGTGAATTTGCACCTCTTCACTACTCTTATCCACACTTTCTGACATGCTTGTCCCATTGTTATCCTGAGTTTGCACAGCTGATATCTCCACTGCCCTCAGATTACTAGGTTCTGAGGAGTGAAGCATTTTTCTCACTTCTTCCTTGATTGCTTCCAAAACTGGTGCAGAGAGGAGATTTTTCTGAACAATTGCTCGACGCTGGTCCGCTATTCTTTGCTCACTAACTTCAGAATCAGGGAAACGGTGAAGAAATCTTTGATGTAACTTTTGTCGGTATGCCGTAGTGTCAGTCTCCATTTTGGTAATGGTGTAGTATTCACGCATGATGAAGGTATTTATTTCTGTAGTCCACTTCATCCTTCTGCGTTGCCTGCCTGCGGCAGTGGTCTCAGGAAGCAATAGATTGCTTCTCTGGGAAGCACTTGCGGCAGGTGCAGCTGTAAGTGGAGATGGATGGGTGCTGCTATGTTCGGCTGTAGTATATTCGGGGTTATCCCCGATCAGGGCCCGCCTGTTCAGTTCCTGATCACCACCGGCTCGCATGCTGTCACCTCCAGCGTTGGCTCCGAAGGTGCCCCGGCGCTCCCCAGGCAGCGGCTGCTTTTCCGAGGCCTTACGACGCATATTCCGTGTCTCCATATCTATATGGGTGTGCCATCGCCCTGTTTGCCGCCAAATTTTCTGACGTTGCCCGTCTCCCACGTGGCTAAGTTCTCAATTGCTCGGACGTAGGGCTGGACTTTGGATTATTATTATTATTATTATTATTATTATTATTATTATTATTATTATTACTAGGGGCGAATTTTAATGATGTCATTTTTTCTTTTCACTTAAGAGCAATGCCGTTTAGTATAGAAATTGATTTTATGTTTCGGCGTAGCGAAAGGACCCATTTTTATAGGTAATTTTGTTTGCATTTTTTGTCGATTTCGACTAATAAGTCGTTCTTAACCTTTCAACGTAATATTTTTGTCATTTTTCTTTGTTTTTATGTCATTTTTAAAGGATTTTAAGAGTATTTTATTGATAATTTTGGGCAATGTTTTAGGTCATCAAAATCCGCCCCTACTTATTATTATTATTATTATTATTATTATTATTATTATTATGACAAGGAACGTCAGAATTAAAACCTTTATCTTCTTATTTCTGTGAATGAACTTGATGTTTCATAAGACTATTAGAACCAAGCCCTTCATACTTCTGGTTGACGCCATCTTACGACACGGATGCATCTGATTGTGCTCTTAAATTTTTGTCACTTTATCAATTATTTTTAGAGATTTGAACATATTTGGTGTGTTTAAGTGCTTTCATTACTTGTTGCAGGTTGGCTGGATATATAATTTCGGCAATTTTTTTGCTATTGCCAAGACAAACTAAAATATAACATTTTAAACGGTTACTGGAACATTAACGAACTTAAGATTTACGAGCTGGTGTTAGTGTCAAAAGCTATAAACAGTTCAATTTCTTTTCGATGCTAATTTAATTACTGAAGGATTTTTAGTATATTTCTGTAACGAGTGACGATTCAGTTGATTTGAACTTTACGAGGACTGTGTATCGACCAGTTTTGAATTTGTGTTTCAAATTTAATTTATTGTATATTTTCAAGACAAATTTTCATTTATGTACACACCTTTCTGATTCTTTGCCAATTGCATGTGGAGTTCCGTAGGGATCGATTTTAGGCCCTATTCTCTTCGTACTATACGTAAACGATATGTCCTCGAGGTTTAGAAACGGAAGAACAGTTCTCTTTGCGGATGATATGAATATTCTTTGCAATAAAGAATCTGTAAATAGTACAATATCAGGTCTTTCAAATTGGTTTCGAAATAACTAATTAATAATAAATGAAAAGTGTTGGAAATATACATTTATATTGTAAGGTTGAAGTTTGTGAACATGTCGACAGTGTCGCCATCTGCGTCTAGTATATTATTGGAAATGTACTCTATATTGAGAGATAGAGGTTTGTGAACGCGCCGACACTGTCGTCATCTGTTTTTGGTATGTAAACGAATGATCATATTCATTCGTCTTTTTGTCTTACTGTGCAGCAATGTAGTGTTTGTAAAAGACCGTCAAAGACGTTCAATAAGAGTTTATGTATATGTATTTTGTTATAAATAAAAGTGAAATGCAGTGTAGTTCTCAAGAGTTAATTTAACATGGTAGCAGAGCGTGGTTTCCGGATGCAGATGAATTGCTGAAGAGGTTATATTGGAGTTCAGCCCAGTGTCCGTCGATTCGAGGAAGTTTGCGACATGGACGACCTGAACATTCCAGCTTTTGATGGAGAGGACTACGCAAACTGGAAAACGAGGTTAACTATCTATTTGAAATTAAAAAAATGCCATGAGGTGACCACGAGGTCGAAGCGAGATAAGACAAGGACGTAGAATGGGAAGAACAGAACCTGAAGGCGATGCATTGCATTTTTAGTGCAATTACTAACAAGCAGCTAGAGTTCGTGAATGATAAAGTAAGTGCTTTCGAGGTTATGAAGAAGTTTGACGAGCTATACTCCAAAGAGTCAACAGCGTTGCAGATTGTCTGCAGGAACAAACTAGATGGACTCAGATTAAAGAATTACAGCGACATAAATGAATTCTTCACTGTGTTTGAGAAATGCATAAACGAACTGAAGTCAGCCAGGGCCAAGGTAAGCGAAGAAGAGAAACTAAATTACATGCTCAAAACGCTGCCCGAGTCACTAAGTTATATCGGAGATCTAGTGGATGTTTTGAAGAAGGAAGACCGGACTGCGGAGTACGTGAAGGCAAAAATAAGGATGAAGAGCATCAAGGAGAACCAGGACAGTGAGGGCGTAAAATCAAATGCATTCATCTCGGAGAAGAGACCTAGTGCGAGCGGCCAAAAAGTGTGCTACGGATGTGGTAAACCAGGACACTTCAAGAGGGAATGTCGACAAACTGAGAATCATCGAGGTTCCCGGGGACGTGGCGGAAGAGCACGAGGTAACTATGGAGGTTATGTCAACCAAAGTTATGAAAATGGACATCGCGGAGGCAGAGGAGGACCACGTGAGTCCAGAGGCGGTCGCTATGGTCACGACCGATCTTACCGACAGAACGAGCAAGGAGACCGACATTACCGACAGGACGACCATGGTGGTAGGAACCGTGGAGAACAACAGTTTTATCAGAATGTAAGTGGCGCAAGCAGTTTCGTGACAGAGGTCTTCGCCAAGGAAGTAAACAGTGTAACACAGGATTCAGGTCAGATTGAAATTAATTGGTTGTTAGATAGCGGTTGTACAGATCATATAATTAATAACGAGGAATATTTTTCTAAATGCGTAACGTTAAAAGAACCGATTAATGTAAAAATCGCGAACGGAAAGATTTTAACGGCAACTAAAGTTGGTAATGTAATTAGCGATTTTTTAGTGTTTGACAGATTAGAACGAGTTGAAATGAAAAATGTATTTTACATTAAAGATCTAGATAGGAATTTAATTAGTTTTTCAAGAGTCACAGAGAAACATGATATTATTGCAAAAGGCATCAGCGCAAAAGTTTTTAGTAAAGATAGGGGTTTAATTGCAGTTGCATGGAAACAAGATAGGTTATATAAAGTGACAAGTGTGATCAACAAAGGGGAATTTAACGTAAACTTCTGCAATAAAGAAAATATGACAATAAAGGAAAAGTGGCATAGGATACTGGGGCACGTAAATTTCAATTATTTAGATAAAATTTGCAAACATCAATTAGTAGATGGAATCCCTCAAAACGTCGAGTCTGAACCTATGAAATGTAAAGTGTGCATAGAAAATAAAATGCATAATGTTCCTTTTAAAAACAACAGAAATAAGGCTAAAGAAATCCTAGAAATTGTTCACACAGATCTAAATGGGCCACATTCAACAGTAGGTATGCATGGTGAAAGATACTTTGTTTCTTTTATTGATGATTATAGTAAACTTGCACGCGTTTACACAATTAAAACTAAAGACCAATTATATGATTGTTTAGTTGGGTATGTAAATGAGGTTGAAAATCTTACTGGGAAAAGAATTAAGAAATTGCGGTGTGATAATGGAAAAGAATACATGAATAATAATATATATCAATACATCAAGGAAAAGGGGATTGTTTTAAATGCGTGCCCGCCATATGTGCATGAGTTGAATGGAACTGCTGAGAGGTTCAATAGGTCAATCATGGACATGTCAAGATGTTTATTAGCCGAAGCAAAAGTTAACAATAGGTTTTGGCCAGAAGTAGTTTGTGCTGCCGCGTATCTGAAAAATAGATGTCTTGCAAATACCGCAGAATTGAAAACTCCTTATGAAATATTTTTTGGAGAAAAGCCTAATGTCACACATTTAAAATTGTATGGAAGTAGAGTCTTTGTAAGGGTGCCAGAACAATTGAGAAAGTCAAAATGGGATAGAAAAGCAGATTTGGGAGTTCTGTTAGGTTACAGTGACGTTGGATATAGGGTACTCATAAATAATAAAATTGTTGTGGCCAGGCATGTAGAGGTTGTTGAAGAAAATATTAGATGTGTAGGTTTAAAGGATAATGGTTCCGTGAGTAAAAGATTAGATGAATCTGGGTGTGAAAATTGGGAAACTGGGTCTGAAGATAACAGCGAGGACGAAGAAAGGTTAGTCGAAATCGAATCTCCAAAAGCAGCGCTAAAGGAAAAAAACAACAAGGTCGGGTAGAGTGGTTAAAACTCCACAACGCTATAGGGATGATAATACAAGTAACTTTATTTATATTAACGTATGTAGTGCAGATAGCCCGGTTAGTTTTGAGGAGGCGATTAATAGCAATGAATCGAAAAGCTGGAGTCAAGCTATGGATAGGGAAATTGAATGTTTGAAGAAAAATGACACATGGGAGTTAGTTAGTAAGCCAGAGGGCAAAGATCTTATAGATGTTAAATGGGTTTTTACTAAAAAGTTTGATAATAGGTACAAAGCAAGATTAGTTGTTAGGGGATTTCAACAAAAGGAATGTGTTGATGATATATATGCACCAGTAGCTAAAATGCAAACTTTGAAGATTTTACTGTCATACTGTTGTCATTTTGGTTTAATTATTGAACAAATGGAGGTAGAAACAGCCTTTTTAAATGGCGAAATCATGTCAGAAGTTTATGTTAAACAACCTGAAGGCTACGAAGACGGCACAAATCGAGTGTGCAAATTGATGAAAGCACTGTACGGTTTACGAGAAAGTCCGAGAGCTTGGTATGAGTGTTTAGATACTTTCTTGAAAAGTTTAGGATTCCAAAGAAGTGAATATGATTATTGCCTTTATGTTTTGCGAAAAAGTAATGTCCTGATTTACTTGATAATTTTTGTTGACGACTTGCTCATTTGTTGTGTAAAGAAAAGTCGAATTAAAGAAATCAAAAATTTGTTGTCAAATAGATTTAGTATGAAAGATTTAGGTGAGGTTAAAAGTTATTTAGGAATTGATATAAATTACGAATACAAGAAAAACAAAATGAGCTTGAGTCAGGAAAATTATATTAATTCATTAGCCGAAAAATACAAGATTAAAGACTCAAAATTATATGCTACACCGATGGAAGTTAACTTGAAATTAGAACCAACTCAGGAATTGCGTAATGATATAAAGTATAGAAATTTGATTGGTGCGTTGTTATATATTAGTTCAGGAACAAGGCCAGATATCAGTTATTCTGTTAATTATTTGAGCAGGTTTCAGAATTGTTATGACGGCACACACTATAAGTATTGTCTGAGAATCTTAAAATATCTGTATTTGACAAGAAACCTGAAATTGAATTATTGTAGAAACGAAAATGCAAAAGTTCTTGATTGTTATGTAGATTCAGATTGGGCAGGTGACAATATAGATCGTAAATCTACGACAGGTTATGTGATCCGTATGTTTGACAATGTTGTATTTTGGAAGTCTCGCAAACAATCAAGTGTAACAAAAGCTTCGACGTATGCAGAGTATGTTGCGCTATCAGATGCTGTGAGTGAAGTGAAATTTCTAAAAGATGTAATGAAAATTTTTGATTTGAATTTTGATGAACCGATTGTAATGTATGAAGACAACTCAGGAGCATTGAGTATCGCTAAATATGGTAACTTTACAAAAAACTCAAAACATATTGAAGTCCATTATCATTTTGTCAACGAGTTGTATATGAATGGTTTAATTGATATAGTCAAAGTAAATACTGATGATAACATGGCAGATATTTTCACGAAAGCTTTGTGTAAAGACAAGTTTGTGTATTTTAGGAATATGATGAATATTAACTGAATTTAAGATAGTATGTATATAAATGTAAGGAGGCGTGTTGGAAATATACATTTATATTGTAAGGTTGAAGTTTGTGAACATGTCGACAGTGTCGCCATCTGCGTCTAGTATATTATTGGAAATGTACTCTATATTGAGAGATAGAGGTTTGTGAACGCGCCGACACTGTCGTCATCTGTTTTTGGTATGTAAACGAATGATCATATTCATTCGTCTTTTTGTCTTACTGTGCAGCAATGTAGTGTTTGTAAAAGACCGTCAAAGACGTTCAATAAGAGTTTATGTATATGTATTTTGTTATAAATAAAAGTGAAATGCAGTGTAGTTCTCAAGAGTTAATTTAACAAAAAGAAAACTGTTTCAATGCAGTTCTGCATTTCAAATAAACAGCTCGGCACTTTACTGAAAATGAACGGCGTGCCATTGACTGATGTTAAGGTGAGGTTAAATTTTTAGGTCTTTCAATTCAGTCTAACCTTAAATGAAACGTCCATATAAATGAATTGAACACTAATTAAGTTCCCTATGCTACGCTTTCAGAATTCTTTCAGATTCAGTGAGCCTCCACACTGCTTGTTGTATATATTTCGCGAATGTTCATTCCTGCCTTAGATATGGCATAATATTCTGGGGAAATGCATCTTATAGCTCCCAGACTATTAGATTACAAAAAAGAATTGTACGAATAATAAGCAAATCCCCCCACGTGATTCTTGTAAGCCTCTCTTTATTCATCTACGTAGTATACCATTACCTTGTCTCTTCATATATGAATCAGTGGTTTTTGTCAAAAATGTTTTACTTAAGGGCGGGAATATATTTTCAGCAAACGCCCTTGTCTATAATGCCAACATTCGACGTAGTAATCACATTCATCAGGTGACAGTATCAACAGCTCACTACAAAAAAGTCGCATATAATACATGTACATTATTTTACAACACCTTGCCAGATGACATTAAACGATTGAATTCGATACAAAAGTTGAAGCCCCAAGTAAAATATTTTGTGCTGCACAACTGTTTCTATCGAATTAAAGACTATACCGAGCTTCCAAAAGGAAAGTAATATTAATTTTAACGACATTTACTGTATTATTTACCATTTAGATTGTATAATTGTAAAGAACCTGTAACAAGTATTGTACTTCAGCTTCTGGGTCAATGACCCCCATCTCGATCAGGTTTTCGTCCAGTTTTCCTGATCCTCGAGCAAATGCTGACATGACCCCTTGTTTTACTTCTGGACATAAATGTAATTTCAAATTAACTTCTTCCCATAGTACATCACACACAGTTTTTAACTGTTTTTGACCTAAATAAATAAACATATATCATATTCGAGTTGTTTAACAGTGATGTAAATAGTTTAATTAAGTTGGTTGACGGTAAATAGAAGTAGATACCATACAAGAACCACATGCCTCATGCCTCATGGACTCCTCTCCATTTGCTTCACTGCACTTGGTGCAGCATATTGCTGATTCCGGTTAGGTCGTATACACTTCCCAATGCGTTTAATGTTATATAAAGTTAATCAAGGTATGTCATTGTACTTATTTTAATATATGTACTATTACATGAATCTATAACATGACGTGGTATCATACATACAGCAGTGATGAATTTAAATCCAGTCCAAAATGTTGGCATGAATTCTAATTATGCCACAATGTAAAACTGTTTTATTGTAAAAGAAAATGGTGAAAACCCTTCAATATTAATAATAACTTTATTTCATCAATTCCTGATACATTGCGTTTTGTTAATATTGGCACTTATTAAGGTAATGTAAGTAATGGTTTTATGTGTTTCAGTATGTATACTGAAGTGTGTTTTGGAAATAGATAATATTGCTGTAATAGCATAATTTTTCAGGTTTTTTTTAAGTTGATAAATAAAATAAGTGAAATAGCTTGGTTAATATACAATCATAAACGTAAGAATAAAGTTCTGTGTTTCAAAAGCTCCATGCGATTTGTATTTTGATACTGTAGGAGGAAAACTGACTTTTTCAGTAATACATACATTGCAGGTTTTGTTTATCGAATATTTATAGGGTCACTGGATTCATGCAGAAGTACACATATTGAATACATTTACAAAATAACAATAAAAACTGTTCACTACAGTTCGTTACAAGGGAAGGTAGGGCAGTGCAGTTGTGTTTCATAGAAGTTGGTTTTGAGCAAGCTTGTCTGGTGTTTTTTTTTCCACAAGCTTGTCTGCTTTCCTTTGTTCGGTTCTGCAGGACAGAAGGTGCTGAGATCAGCACAAATAGTTGTGGAAAAGGAAAGATGCTGTAGTGTGCTTTATTCGATGATGTTAATTACATTTTACACAGAATTTTGGTGCTTACAGTGCAGACATGAAGAAAGAAGTATGGTGTATAATAGAAACATGTTTATTTTCTTTACTTTCCAAAAATTGTGCAAAATATCTTGCATATGTACAAACACGTATATAATTATTATTTTAAATATTTCTTATGCCATTATTTATATATCCTTCTGAAAAATGTTTACATGTGCTTATATAACTAAACAGTAAAAATGTATTATTACTGAATATTGCTTATTTGAAAAGACAATCAATTAATAGTTCTCACAAGTGAAATTTACTATTAGTTGAATATTTATTTAATGGACCATTCATGAAAATAACAATGCGAGCACATTGAAGGGAATAAAAAAATCTTATTATTTATTTTATTACTACTTTAGAACAATGGTCTTGGTTCTCTCTAATCAGTTGAACACGGCAGTATCAAAATGAAATAATATTGGTGAGAGGCCTATTGTAATGAATAGAGGAAATAAAATGTAAATCTATAGTAATCTTGTGATTTCAGAATATGAATAAATAGGAAATAAGTTGCCATGACAACTTAATTACATTTGTTTGAATATTCATTAATGCATGCTGATATGCATTTATATTGGAATATAATTTTAATACCTGAAATTGTGTTATGCAAGTTCCAGTATTTTAGTGCACTCCCCTGTTGGAAACCAAGAATGAAACATGAAAATTTGATTAATTTTGCATTTCCGTATGTGAAGTATGTATTTGTTTCTTTTGTATAAATGTCCAATTGTCTTAGCTGATATTTATTTTGATACAGCTGAATTGTTCCCTATGGCTGACATATAAAACTTTTTATGCTAGAGTTTAGTTAGTATTTTATTTTCTGTACGGTCTCATCCATAAATAGTGCATACAAAGATATTAATATTAAAACTGCAGATGGTAGAAGTGATGTTCCCACTGAAACAATAAATAATGTTAATTTGTAAATATAAACATGCAGGTGATTTGAAATCTCTGCATTAGACTTATGACAATACTATTAGACAAATTATAAAAGCACAATGATCTTATTTACATTAAAACACTGAAGCCATTTTAATTCTCAAATTATCTCATTACTAGGGCCTGGATAATTATGTACCAAACGTAGGGAAAATATGTACACATATATGTATTATAATATACAGAAAAATGTACTAAAAGGTAAGAAATATGTATTTTTAAATCATTAATTTTTTTATTAAAACACTTCAATGTTAGGGTATATTTTTCGGTTTCATAATATAAAGGCCAAAATTAAACATTATTCTCTTCCTAATTCTATTATTTACAACGATTTGCGCAACAATAAGAAACAAATATCTGTTTAAAATTTTCAGCAATAAAACTTTTCCTATTATCTTGTAAGAGGGCCTTGTACTGACTAAAAGAGTTTTGTACATCGCACGATTCACTAGTGGGTATATAAGCTTGCACAGATCCTTTGGCGAATAGTCAATATCCAGTGTGGCGGAATTTTCCTCTTCTTGCATTGCATTCATAGAACAAATTGTTTCGAATCTGGGGTTTTCTCCAGAACTGATGACCTTTTTTTCTTCAATAGATTCCGTACTGATCTTCGAACTGATAAACAAACAGTTCTTAGTGATAAATGAATTGTTCTTAAAGAATTGACTGCTGATTCGGCAATTTCAAGCAAGACGTCTCCAAAGATTTAATTGTGCTGCTTGCTTGAAAATGGAGCAATATGATTTTTCAGCTTTTCCCCATAGAGCAATTGCTTTAATATGCAGTATCAGAATCAAATTAATGCATACCTAATATGTTTAAAATCAACTTTTTCTGTAGCTCATAGAATCAATCCAGGGACCCCAACTTTTTTATACTTTTTTGTATTTGAAATCCATGCATCATCTTTATGAACTTGAGATCTCATCAGTTTTGCATCCCAACGCATACTCAGTACAGGTTAGAAGTGGTAAGTTTGGAAACGACACCCGCAGGGCTTCGGCCGCCTTTCATGTACGGGGCTGCATTAGCACCAGAAGAAAGACGCTACTCCATTAGGCCACAAAAATGTCATTGTATTAGTAACAGTTTTGCAATAGTTTAATGGTTGCATGAGGGCAACACTTCACAAGTTAACAAAAGAGACTTACCCTTTTCACCCCACAAAATTGAGACACGATGTTCGTTTCCGAAGCGTCTTCCTATGAAATTCCCAAAATAATCGGTAAACTAAAAAATAAATATTCGGCCGGTTTGGATGAATTTTAGGATTGACTAGTGCGCCTGTCATTATACATCCGTGAACTCACATATTTAATGCATCCTTTTCACCGGAACTTTTCCAGATATTTTCAAAACAGGTAAGATTTAGCCGCTCTTCAAAATAGGCAACTAAAATGAAATTCAAAATTATCGGCCAAGTTCCCTTTTGTCAGCTTTTTTAAAAATATGAGAGAGACTTTTTTACGTACGAACGGAATCGTTTCTCTGTAATCGCGACGCGTTTTCAAATTGCCAACATGGATTTCGATGGTAAAAATGTACGGAAACAGCCGTACTTGCCTTTGCTAAAATCTCACTCATCATTACCACTGTCCTATAAGGTTCAATCCAATAGCTTCAGTGACACATCGTGATTTTACTTCAAATTTTCGGTCCAAAGAGATAATTTAGAAACAACGGCGCAGGTTCGCGGGTGACAGTCGGGGAAAGAAAAATGCCAACGGCGCTTCCTGAGCTGGGTGAATAGTTTTGCAAAGATGCAAAGTGGGTGCGCGATATCGCCCACTAAACGTATCATTTTCACAAACCTGACTTCCTTTGTGTTCTCTGCAACACTCGCGCTTAAAACACCGCACAAGAACTAAGGGATTGCGTTATCCATTTGTCCTTTTATTGCAATAATGTGGGTATTTAGGAACAGACTCATTCCAACGCGATGCAAGAGCGGCATATTAGAAAGGAGTCTACAGAAAAAAAAAGTTTGACAATGCTGAATTGTTTGCCTGGGAGATTCCTTATCAAAAATACAGAAAAAATTAAGAATTAAATAATAAATTTAAAAAAATGGAAAAAATCAGTAAAATGGAAAAATATGTTCTTTCGGGTAAAATATAGACTAAAAAGTCAACTTTTTTGGCACTAACCAATATGAAATGTGAAGATATTTTTGATTCGACTTGACAGAGTTACGTTTGGAAAATATGTTATTACATAATTATCCTGGCCCTACTCATTACATTTATAGAATTCTTTTATTGTATGTTATGAAATAGATTCCAAATATGAAATACTTCTAATGAATTATTATATAGTCATTATTATTTACTTTTCCTATTTTGGCGGTTTTTAATTTTATTTATCAATACTTAAGTGGCTGAAATTAGAATTAAAAGATGTATCTCAAAACAGTTCAGTATTAAAGTGGTGGTATATTTTATGATGAAGTTCTTTTTGTTCATCAGTTTTGCTTGGATAGTGGTAATTGGCCCAGGGCAACCTCAGTGATAAATTTGCTACCTGAAGTTACTTTATATTTCTATTAATTTGTTTTTCCTAGTATTGGAAGTCATAACTTTCAAATTAATCAGAAAATAAGTAAATTTCTTTCGCATTTTTATAAAGACGTAAAATTTATGAAACATATAAGCTTGTACTTACTGGAACAATGATAATCATCAGTTATCTCAAAGTTTTCTCGGCACCAACAGATCTTCACATTCTGTCCTGTCAGCAACTTATTTACATCAATTTTACGTATTTCAGTGGCATTAGTTGAAATGTTTCCTGGTAGAATACACTCTGCATTTTCCAAACAATCAGCATCATCTCTGCAGGGGAATCCAGCAACTAAACAAAACATCAAAAACATTTTGGTGTTAAATTTGAAAATTATATTATTGTAAAAACTAGTTACACTTGTACTACAAAATGGCACATACAGTGAAATATGTCTTAGGCGGTCACCAATGGTATGATAAAAATTGGCCATGTAATAAAAGTTATAAATTTATGGAAATTCAATTTGTTCCAACTGTCGTTTTCCATAAAATCATGTTGTTTAGAGTTGATTCTACGCGCAGACGACAAACTCGACTCGTGCGTGAATCACTGTTTCGCGCCCATGCTACGTAAGCTACTACTGTCTTTCAAAACTGTATTTTCTTCTAATTCAAATTACCGCTGTACGTTTTTTGTGTTGCGTGGAGAAATTAGTTCTGTCAATTTATCTTTTTTGGGGGTGGGAGACTTATTTGAAATAAGGGGCTCTCGTGGGTGTACTGCCCTAGGCCAACTCCTTCTGTGCACACACACACACACACGCACACACACACACATACACACACACGTGTGTGTGTGTGTGTGTGTGTGTGTGTATAAGGACTTGCCCAGGTCGTGTTTCTTCTAGCTGATACTCCTGTCTCGTTTCCTGGGACACGTGTCTCCTCGGCTAGTGCCGAGCATCCTTGATCCTTCTATTCCTCGCGTGACACACTTTTCACCCCTTCGAACAGAACTCACAAACAAGCCTGTTTCCAAAGCGCGTTATTCATATTCTGGGCGCGGGGCTGACCACGAGATTGGCGTGCTCCGCCGCGTCGTCAAGTTCTCTCAGGGGAACAAGGTGTTGGAAAACTCAATGAGACAGCTGTGAATTACCGAAGCGAACGCATTATTGCATCGGAACACGTATTAAAAATGATTCCATCTTAAATATTATCACCCTGTGAGAACGCGACTGTCATGTCAGTTGTATCTGATCATGCACCTCGTCGCAACGAGATAATGATCCACTACTCTTCCCCTCATTCTATTACAGTATCAAAATGCTAGACCTTTTAATAGAAGTAAATATATAAAATGTGTCTGGCCTCTCAAATGAGGAACGTGACTTACGGAAAAAACAATTGATTCCATGAAATAATTACCGTTAACGTTTATTAGGTGACTGCTAAATGAAGGTGGCTATTAAAGCACGTTTCACTGTACTTCCTTGTACAATTTACATAGGGGTTAAGAAAAATTAGAACGAATTTCATGAAAATTGTGTACCTTCTATTTTTCAACTATTGTTTACAAAAATCTCTTCAATAAGCTGCTCGAAAGTGTACACCGTACTTTACTGTACCTTGCTATATACTCTGTTGTACGCCGCGTCTTCTAAAACCTTTTTTCTTTCCCGCACTTCGTAAGAAGAGAACATTTTGTGATCTTGAGCTGGAAAACGGCGAATTTCCAACAGAAAAGTCTTATTGCCAGGTCCTGATAATTAAAATGTCCTTGTCCCTAACACGTTGTTTAGTCAGAATTCATATTTTCTGGGTACTGAAAAATCAATTGACAAAACGCTGTCCGTCCGTCTGTGATCAAAGCTGGCGCATAAACCGTTCAGCCAATTTTCTCCAAAATTGATATTCCCCGATCGATTTAAACTCGTGACCCTCTTGAAACGAATATTTTGATTTTGGGGAATAATTTACATGATGTGTCAACATTTTCAAAATTTTCTTAAATTTTGTTTTCTTTTTCTTAATTATGTCTCATTTCCGGCAAACTCAGTATTTTCAAAATTTGCGAAAAGTTGACATTTGAAAACAAGAAAGTTGAAGGTAGAGATTATTTGCTGTGAACAAAATCCGTTCTAAAAGATCTATCAGAGTAGTTTTGCGTACTTTGTGAAAGAAATTAATGCAATTTAGAAGAAAAAACCTTTTCTCAAAAACCGCTCTAAATTTTTTCCACAGATAGAACAATGAAAGCTTAAAAGAATGGCCCTTTTGTTGAAGTCTCTTGAATTTCTGAAAATTCTCTGTTTACAAATAATGCGAGAAAGTATGTCATTTTCAAGCACCATTAGTTTGTTTCCAGGGTCCGGCAATAAGTTTTTCTGTCGAAAATTCGCCGTTTTCTGTCACTTGATTACGTACTTTCTCTTCTTACGAAGCAAGGGCGAGGGAGTAAAAATAATCGACCCACATTTATGATCCGATTCAAACACAATGGCGCTGCAAGGTCATGAGCTGGCAGGTTAGGGGGACTTTGACATTCAATCGGGAGCTCAAAGACGAAAACTTTAAGTCGTAACCAAGTTCTCCATTGGATGACAATGTCCCTCTCTCCATCCAGCGCGTGACCTTCATGTGCGTCTACGTTCAAATCGGAGTATAATGTTCGTATCTTTTAACCGCCACGCAAGGAAAACAGCCAGTTTAAAAAAGAGTTTCACGAACCGCCGCCAAATTCATCATGAAATGGTTTCACTAATTGACCCAAGGTTTCTGGACATGGTGACATGCTGTCATCTCACCTACGGAATCGAAATGCGAAGGTCAGAATACAATTTCAACTTACAGAAATGTATTGAGGTTGAAATGCATTCCTTACGGGAGCAGAAAGTGATTCAATCTGCCCAAAGAATGATCCCAAAGCAAGAATAATTTGCTCAGAATTTTAAGGACGCGCTAATTGAATACCTAGTGTTATCGCAAATAGTTATATTTGGAGTGGTAACTAACCTTTATGAGGGAATACTACCAATTAGCACATTGAGTGAACAAAAAATCTATGTGCTAATTCGTGCACTGTCATTTTGCGGGTTATCTAAAGTAGACTAACTTTAGCCTGGAGCTGCCCAAAATGACTCGCAGAAGCCTCGTTTCGAACTGCGCGCCCAGAAATGAATAAACTGAAAATTTTAATAAAAGAACATTTTAGCTGCATCATTGCAGTTAATAGGTATCGTAATATTAAGCACAGTATCCAAGGGGCTTTGATTCATCGTATATGGCTATCTAAAGAGTAAGACACTAGTTTACATTAAATATATTATAAAAATAATTCTACAAGCATAACAGGAGTTTTGTTATTTGCATAAGGCTTTGATGGTGATCAACATACATTGTTACACCGGTGCTTACCGTGGTTATAATTTATAACAAAATGTATTTTATGTAAATTTAATAGATTGTATGAATAGAACACTTAATACTATTAAAGAACTCCAGCTGATCCCCTGCGAAAATTTCGCACACTTGGTCTCTATTTTATCTTCTGACATCCAGCGATGGGTTACTTCACTTCACCTCAGGTCACTGACCCACAAATGATTTCACGAATCGTCCCAACACGAAAAGTATTTGCAGGAGCTGGCATGTGAAATAGAAAACATAGGTTTCTGCGGTCGGCTGGGCAAACATTAGCAGCCGAGTTGTTCAACAATTAATATGTCCAACCGAATCTCTCAAACCAGTGGTGCTTCAACAGTTCGTACTTCTTCCCAATGTTCGTAGCGCTTACATCGACATTGCATCTTAATATTTCAACTTTTTCTAGAAAATCTTCTCCAGCAAAATGGATGTGAGATTTGGATTTGCAAGTTTTGATTTTTTGAGGTGTTAATGATTTAATCAGATTTATAATCCCACTTTGCTTTAGTACAGAAATGACTGCATAACATAGTATTTCTATATCTAAAGCCCGGAAGTTCAGGCATTTATTTGACCTAAAATAGGAAAGAAAAAAGGCATTTATTTTTACTAAAATAGGCATGCAAAAAAGGCTTTTATTCTGGCTAAAGTAGGGGTTAAAACTCAAGAAAAAATAAAAAAATCACAATTTTAAAATAATTAGTGTAAAATTAGTAATTAAAATGATTTACTCTGAAGTTTACATTAGCACACGCACGCGGAAGGAAACTACCTTTTCTTATAATCTTGATTGCACAGGACCCGTTATGACGACTACGAATCTTGTACTCGCGAATATACACTCGCGACGCTGTGTCTACGAAATTATATTGTGGACTCCTTTTTGAATCATGACAAGTTATCAGTGAAAACGGAAGTATTGATTTCGTCCTTCGGTCTTGTATAATCGCAGAAGGGAAGAGAGAACAATAAACTGAGAAGGGTATGACAGACAGCTTTGTCTTTAAAAGGGATCCGAGGCCATTCTTATGATGAGGTTTCTCGCGAGCGAATAAGTCAGTATCAATGAAAAATCATCAGTTAGTTCGCGCTTCTTATGTGGCTCAAGTTCCCTAACGTTGTGTTTGGAAAACGTTATGAAAGTCGCCCTTTTGTTAACATCTAGGAAAATATCATTCTGAACGAAGGTGTTTAGGTACTACAATAATACATTTAATTTTTTATTGAATGATTCTGACTGCCGACATTTTGCTGATGAGAAGGAATACAGTACTTACTTCTTTGCCTGTTTTTGCAGGCAGGCTTTCCATTAGGGACGGATCTGTCACCGCACAAGCACCGCTTCTTCCCATCGCGAGGATCCTCAATGCAGGAGCTGTTGGCGATGTCGCAGTCCGAGTACTTGGAGCACTGCACGCCCATTACTGCAATAAGACGAGTTAAGAATGAACCGATCGCATTAAACTTTCAGCGTAGCAAATAGGAGATAATTTGTGCTGACTTCAGTGTTACGCATGGGAAGTCAGGTTACACTGCTGCAACATGACACTTGAGTAGCGATGGGTGGAGCGGGGATAGTGAAATTCCGGGCAACATAAATTAATCTACATGTTTCTCAAATAATTTTGTTCAAGGAAAGTTGAAACAGTTAATTACGATTAAATATCAAGGTTGCCATGCTAAACGTAGAAAAGGTACTCTTATTATTGTGCACCTTTTTATTGAAATTTTATGAGACACATTATTACTATTTATACTCATAGACATTAATAGTATAAACACGTTAACAGTACGTTAATGTGTTAGAGCACTAAATAAAACATCGATTGACAATAAACCAGTCAATCCTCTCTTCACGGTTAGAATTAGTGTTCACTTACATTTCAAACGCAATATAGAGACAAATAACCAATCATAACATACTAATTTCGTATTAGAATAAGCGATCTTCCCAGTTCGTCAGTCCAAAGCCATCGCCATACTTGCAGGTGAAACGAGTACCTCCAATAATGGAATAAGCTGGCACCAGCAAACTATTTTCTTCCGATGCGACTCTAGCAACGTGGCTGATAAATGGACAACCAGAGGAAATTGAAAGCAATCGAGATGAGATGCTGGCGACGTTATAAGTTACCATGCCAGGACAGAAAAAGGAGCAAAGGTAAAAAATGGATTTTGCAGTAGAGACGCGGGAGGAAAAATGACTGCGACGCTTTGAGCTTACTTTCTCGTACGCGAGTAAGTAAAATATTAATCGTAATCGAGTAATATAGTATATAACTGAATAATACGTGTTGATATATACTTGTTTTTTTTCAATTATTTAGAAGTTATGTACACAGTTTGGGAGGCTGCGAGTAGTAGTTACACACGGAAAGAAGCACATCCAACGTTCTTACTAGCCTATAAAAATTTCAGTGTTATCGTAGGTAGTCACGAATATAAAAATCAGCATTGATGACGTATTTTAAATCTATAGATATAAAAATTCAAAAACAAGTAAGAATCTTCAATTTAAAGTAATTTCATTGATAATTAGGAATCTGTTTTCCAAAAGATATCATCTTAGCAGAGATTTGAATAAATTGGAAGGAAAAATGAAGTTATTTATGTCAAGGGTAGATTTAAACTATTTTTATGACTTGCAATGCGTTCATTTAAAAAGGATGTATATTAGGAAAAGTTGTCAATCTGAGAGATGTACCGCTTTCTGAACATGTAACGCGTACCCTAGCATTGGACTGAAATTTTACTTTCCCACTCAAAGGGATTTAAGTTTCCAAACCATCAAAGGGTTTGAAACGTCCATTTTTAAGGTACCTGACATACACAAGGAGAATGTTAGGCTATTTCGAGATATCTGCTTAAAACCAAGGATGACTTTAATCGTAAACCGCCCCGTTACCTTTTGTCGTAGGGATTGTATGAGAACAAAGGTGTATTTTAGGGAAAATAATGATTTGGTTGTCGTCAAAGCCAAGGGGCGTGCTAGTGTGATCTTAAATAGGAGTGAAAGTTGTCTTACAAAAAATGGGAAAGATAAGGGGGTTCTGAACCGTATCACTTTTGGCCCCTCCTCCAAAATCTTACAAAACCTTAAAAAACGGATTTTGAACAGATTAATTTGTTGACCCCCTCAAAAACATCAACGCTGAAAATTCACCAAAAAAGGACTATTTTTATTGAAAATAATTAAATATATCCGACATTCAATCATCAAAAGCTTATTTTACTATTTAATGTGTAACTCATAATGTGCACGATCATAGAAAATATTGAAAGAAAGTTTTCTAATAAATGAATCACATAAAATATCTTGCAACAAAAAAAAAAAATTAAATATCTTCCTGAACCATGTTTGATGGGTATTATAAAATACTTAGACCAAGATGATGTTTTATCTTTATTATTAATAAACAATGATAGAATTAACTGTTACATATTATTATGATAAACACACACATATATATATATATATATATATATATATATATATATATATATATATAGATTATCCTAAATTTTAAAAAAATATTTAAATAATTTTAATAATGTAGATGAACCTGTCGAAAATATAGAAAATATGAAGGGGTTGTTTACATTTTCGTTTGTAGAATATAAAAATATAATAAAAAAGGATTCATTGTATAAAATATCAATATTGATTAAAGAATTAAACTGTAAAAATTGTAATATTACAGATTTTAAATTTTTAGAAAGATTAAATAAATTAGAAAAAAATAGTTATTGCAAACAATAGAAAATCTGATATATTTAATTCAATTTCTAATATTAATTAAAGAATTCAAGTCAGCATAACGTCAAGGAAATACAACCAAAACGATCTGGAAACTAGTAAAACAACATTTTCGGGGATTAAACTTCACTATTTGTCTAATCATCCTAAAAAAAAATTGTCACAATATACAACCTTGTAGATAGATCCATAAAGTTGGCTGTCAGGAACTTCCATTAGAACAACTTACGGAAAGAGTTTCACATACTGAAGCAAGCCGGATTTCCACCAAGGTTCTGTGAAATGAATGTGCGTAACAGATTAAAGTTCTTTAATAACGTCCAATATGTTTAGAAAAAGGAAGAGAAATTACCAGTTAATTATTCTATCACGGTACCGTTTTTAGGTTGTCTATCTTTGGAATTGAGAGAATTGTTTTTGAATAAGTACCAAATGCAGGTTTTATTTAAGCCGGTCAATCAGGCTACTTTCATTAGAAACGAAAAAGATAGGTTGGATAAAGTTGAGAAATCAAATGTGGTTTATAAAATCAATTGTTTGGATTGTGATTATTTGTATGGAGCCACAACAACAAGGAAATTGAAATCTCGAATCTCTGAGCGTGTAAGAAATGAACTATTGCGTCTTTCTAAACAATCTTCGATAAGTAATCATAAAAATAGGTTGAAACACAGACATTGATTTTGACAACGCTGACATTCTTGATGTTGAAAATAGTTATTTCGGTGGGCTGACTTTGGAATCACTTCATATTAAGACTAATCCCACTATGAACTATGAAACAGAGTCGAATCTCTTTACTAAACTCTATGATACTGCCTTAGACCTTAAATAAAATTATAAGGTTTTATTATCCCCCATTCCTCGCCCTCATATTCGTTTTAGTTTTCACCTTCCATTCCCCTTCCCTCTGTGCATTCATTCCGCTGCGAGCAGTCGCACAGTACAGACCTACAAGCACAGCGCCTCGACCTGTGTTCTGTGTTCCTGTTAAATGCTACAGTAACAGTTATCAACAACACTTACTAACTGTGTGGTGCTAATATTCTAACAAATTAGTGCAACATTTTAATCTACAATTGTATTGCAGATACCCTCGCTCAGGTCTACCTGACCGAGGGCGAAATGGCGCTTACCAAGAAGGCGACATCCATGAAACATCATTCCTATAAATACCAGGGAATCTACTAGAACAACATCAACCAAATCAGAGGTTACCTCTTTCCCCATCGCATCAGCCTCACATGTTAAGTGGAACAATGCCGCATGACAATGATAATGGTCAAGAAAATAAGTTCAGTAACTATCTGCCGGCCAACGACCCTGCGAGTTCTTCAAAGTGCAACGGTAAGTCCAGCGCAAGTGCAGAACCAATTTCCCAAGAGCCCAGTGCTAAGCGAGGGCAGTGTGATCGAAATCTAAACAGGCCGAAGGCTAAACCAAACTAAAAAGTCGGGTTTAGCCATTCTCAAGATTATGGTTTTTCTATTAAAAATAGATTTGACCCTTTAAGGGACCTGCAAGAAAGTGAATCAAGTTCCGTATCCCGAAACATGATAGTTCCTGAAAACTCCGAAAATATTAAAATTCCTTCCATCCATATTAACAATGTTGAAAACATTATAGCACTAAATAATGAAATTAATACCCACATCACTAACCAGTTTACATCAACCTTCAGTAACAGCAAAGCAAAAATTAACTTTAATCAAATAGAAGATTTCAGAAAAGATATTAAATATTTTTAAGCACTAACAAACACTTAAAAGGACCCAACCTACAAAACGTTCTCTGTGGTCTACAAAAAATTCATCCGTCTATTTCTCAAGAGGAAGTTTACCAAGATCTAAAGGCTAAACATTCTTCCCCATAGAGGTAGTAAGAAGAACTTCCCTCATTAGTGTTACCAGATTACACAAGAACAATTCACCAATCCCATTGGTAGCCGCTGAATATTCAGGAGAGCAGAATATTGAAATAATTCTTTAAACAAATGTAATATGTAATCTAAAAGTAAAAACTGAAATAAGGCTTAAAGTTAAAGGACCAATACAGTGTCTCTGATGTTAGGATTTCGGGCATTCTAAAAACAACTATAACCATCTAATTTCTTGTATATATTGTTCTGAAAATCAGTATTCGGCATCATGCCCAAAGGACGAAAGGACGACCCTCCGAAATGTAAAACAGCGACGGACGCACAGAGCTGATATCCGAACAACAGAATGCTTATATTTTAAAACAATTTTGGAAAATAAATCAAAAAATTCCCACCAAGGACCACAAAAGTCGAGAACTAACCACCAATTCCCTCCCCTTAATACCACTTTTCCCAACTTACTTAACACGACCCGCATAGCAAACTTCTCTATGTATCAACAATTAACCAGCAATCAAACAACACCACCCGAAACCAATCAGCTAACAATTTCCAAAACTATCTCCCCCAAAATAGCTCACCGCAATACAGTTTCTTAAATTCTCTATTCGTACACTATATCAACTCCTTATCTACACAATTAATATGATAAACTTTATTATACTAGTCCTTGTTCAAAATATCCAACAAGTCATAGCCTCCTATATTAGCACTGCCCATGGCGCACCCTGAATTTAACCATTCATTAACTAATGAATTGGAATGCATCTAGCATCAGTAATAAAAAAATATAACTTCAGTATTTTTTACAAGCCAACAACATAGACATTGTTTGCATCACTGAATCACATTTAAAACCATTTTCTTCGTTTTTATTTTCAGGATATAACGTAGTTAGACAAGATAGAATACACTCACCAGGCGGCGACGTTCTCATTTTAATCAAAACTACGTACTATCTCATATCACCAAATAAACCAAATGCTTATCACTGGGCTTGAGCTAACAGCAATTTGTATCCCCTGCATAAATTTAACTATAATTGCAGCTTATAAACCACCCAATTTAAAGTCTAATTTCGCCAGTTTAAGTAACGTAATCACACCTGTCACCCACTATACTCTTCGGTTCACATACGTACTAACAGATTAAGATTAATATCTCTCCCTGAACCTACATACTATCCCCGTGACCCACAAAACCTTCCCGATATTTTAGATATAGGAATAACCAACATAAAAGCCCAGTTTTACTTCTCACATCGAGCTCGACTCGGACCAAATTCCGGTCATTATTTCCACAGATGAAACCATCCCCCCCACCCTCGCCTAAACTAGTTCTTAACACAACTTAAATTGGGTCAAATTTAAGAAAATAATTCAATCCCAAACATCTAGGTTTAAAATCCTAAACACCTCGTCTGAAATAGATCAGGCAATAACAAACTTAAACAATCTAATAACAAAAACTGTAAACACATTAAAACCCGAAAATCTCACCACACTACGTAAAAATGCACCCATTAAACTGCCCAAAAGCTTAATTAAAATAATTCAAGCCAAAAATAAGAGGAGAAACTCTGTCTAGATCTTACAACTATTGCCTGCTCTTGGTCCTGGGACTAACTTTTGTGAGATGGCGAGATGTAGACAAGGCGACATTAGCTCAGTTTTTGGGCAGGTTTGGGATATTGGTAGAAAAAGGCACGATAAGATTCATTACATTTCTTGTTCTATCCAATTTCCTCATTGATTTTAAGGGAAGTTTCGAAGGAAGCAAGTTCATGTTCACAAATCCCACTTAAGCTATGTCATACGTTACTGCGACCAACAGTTGCCTCGGAACATCCCCTGCTGGGCCTAGCAAAGGTCGCTCCGATCGCTATTCGGCATTACTAAACCCTAGTAATGGGAGTTTCACTGACTGCTGAAGGCAGGCTCCTTCGCTGGCTAATGCATGGTGTGGGCCTTCACTCTAATCAGTGTCCTGGTTTGTCAACCCAGTTTCTCTCTTGTACCCTCCATGAGCCGATAACTGGAAGTCCGAAGGTTCATGGCCTTTCCCTGTCTAGTTACTTCTCCTGTGGTGCAGCCGCCCCTAGCATGGAGACAGACGCTGTTCGAAGCTGCCCGCTGCGGATCATATGCGGCGGTTTTGTTCGAGGCCCCTCTTCAATCCTCTTTTCTTCTTCGAAGATGCCGTTGAGGCTGCCTCTCGAGTACTTACTTCTTCGTCTGACCCCTCACCTTCAACCTTTTCAGCACGGGAGATCCTACCAGTTGCTAGGCTACCGCTGACATAGCTCTCAGGCCAACGGTGACACTTCAGCTATCCCATCACAACGTGCACTTGAACACCCCTCCCTAGATGGAGTTGTTATTATTGTGATTATTTTCTGCAAAATGTAACCTTTTTCAGGTTTCGTATGGCAAAGTCATAAATGTTTGAACATTTTTTTCTTTCGTATTAAGTTTTTGCTTATTATGGTTTCATGACCAAATTTAAGCAATCTCAAAAAACATTCATTGAATTATTATATTTTCTTCACTTCGGTGCTTTTTTCTCTGCGCTATTGATAGATCTTGCTGTGACTACTGATAGAGCTTCTACCTCGCGACATATATGAACACGTTCTAACAATTGCTGCTTTGTCTTGCGAATTAACTTTTTAATGCCCAAATTTAACAATCTGGAAAAAACTAATTCAATTATTTGATTACCTTTCCTTTGTTGCTGCCTTTTTTAGACACGTTGCTAAATGAAGGGAATTTCAGAATACATGCTGCAAACTTCTATGGGGTCGAACTTTTTTCCAATGAAGCTATTGTGGAAAAAATTCGTATAACGAAGATATATATGTGACATTGGCTCCTGAACGAATTGTGAAAAACCTTGTGCGCTGGAGTTTGGAACTTACATGGAATCTCCTTGACAGTAACAGAACTTTAATTGAAGAACAAATGTGCAAGAGAAGTTGCCTATCAGGGGCAAATACCACAGGTGTAATTCTAATATGAAATTTTCAACAATGTGTTAATTGGCAGAAGGTAATATTTTCGATCCCTCATCATGCTCTAGAAGTTTGATACATGTATTCTCAAATATTCTAAATACTCTTTTATAATAATATGGCACTTGTGGATTTGAATCACGATTGTTTTCAGAATAATAACCTTGCGTTGTCGGAAGACTTGGTTCTGAGTGCGACATTTAGGCGTTTTGTTTTTGATCGCGATTCTGCTCGCGGCCCGTCGAATACTCCACGGAACATTTGTATGTATGTATGCTGCCTTGACACATGCGATCTTAAAAACAGTACAAGCGATGGTAATGGAACTGACAACAACCTACTTCACACGCGATCTGCGGTGCCCAGTTAATTGAAACATTTTCCACAGAGTTGTACAGACACCCTGAGACGATTTAAGCAACGAATTCCAGGGATAAATGAATAAAATGAGGTTACGAATGTAAAAAGTTTTAAAATATAATTTCTGCCAATATTGTGTTTTCGTACCTTGCTTCATTTTGCATTTAACACTTTCCTTTTCACAACGTTAATTTTGTCTTGTTTTTCATCGTCAACGTTCATGACCACGTCGAGTACGGATTTTACCTTTCGAATTGGAGGTAAAATTTGATCAAATGCCCAATTGAAGTGACATAATTAATCGGTTATGTCAAGACTTAAAACATCTTATTAGTATCAATACTAATTATAATCGAGTTATCTCCCAAATGAATCCAATATCCATAGCGCAAATATGATGGTTCATTCCTTTGCATGGGCATTGAAGAGAATAAAACGCTAAATTTGACTTCGCGGATTAGCAACGCTCGTGTAGCACGTACATGGCCTTGGAAAATACGACGCAGGCGATCGATGCAGTCTGTTAGGGACCTCACATTTCAGACAGATAATGTGCGTTACGGTTGTAGTTTCTTTGATTTACCTGAGATGTTTATATCCATTTTGTACTACCACATATTTATGTATCGTGCAGGGGAGGTGTACACTGAGCAGCTATTATCAAACATTTATCAACTTGAGATGCTAAACAATTAAAAGGGTAGTGACAGTATACGAATAACGACACCACACTTATACCAAAGAAAGCTGGCTATATAAGAACTACTTTCTTAAAACATCATTTAGAACAAAAGAGTGAGTAATTTAAATAAAACAATACGCATAAAATCTGCAGATTAATACGTGGAGAGAAAACTTTGTACCCTTTTTAACCATATTGCGCACACGGAGAAGACTGAGATTTGGTAAAATTGAAGGTTATATGGAGTACAGAAAGCATATATTTATGTATAATAATTTAAAAATATATTAAATAAAATAAAACATTCATTGTTTAGGTTCATTCTACTTATGTAAAAACACATAATAATTAGTTTGTGGACGAAATTTATATACTAGCGGAACCCACCAGTATTCTGCTCTCCATCTCCCTCCTCCTCTCCGCCTCTCCCTCAACATCTTTCATTCTCTTCGTCTCTCTGCCTCTGTCTCTCTCTTCTTCTGACTATCTCTGCCACGGTCTCTCTCTGTCCCTCTCTCTGAGCCAGCTCTGTCTCTCTGTTTCTTACTGCCTGTCTGTCAGTCAGTTTGTCTATCTGTCTCTGTATTTAATTGCCTGTTCGGGTGACGCCGCGTCCATGGCAAAGGTGCCGACGTTTCGGTCGCCATTCTGTGACCTCCCTCAGGTCGTAATGCCCTGAGGAATTACGCCCTTAGAATGGTCGCAGGTCATGGAACAATTACCCCTGTCTGTGTCTGTCTGTCTGCCTCTGACTGTCTCTGATTATTTACGTTCTAATGTGTTTCAAATATCTTTTAATTTTATAGTGATTAGTGATATTGTAGAATTGTTTTTATTACAAAATATTCATTATATTCATAATATATTATCTTTAAAGAAATAAATTCGACCATTCCTATATATGAATGCTGTATCCATTGATGATGGTATACCTGAAAAATCTGTTGAACCAAAATTTACCAAAATTCTTCTTTTTGAGAATATATTCACAAATTTCAGTATAATAGAGATAATCAGTGGCGGCTCTGGGATTAGACAACAGGGAGGGCACAGAAAGTTACAGGATAAAATAAAGTTAGGCATTTGAAAAATTGTTATATTTGGATTTTTTAAGTCACATAAGTAATATTTACAATCGAATTATTTCCCTAGAATATAGGCCAAACACAGAATCTATGAATTAAATTTAGTCTTCTGTTTTTAGATTCTGGAAATTTATCCATTACTAATTCTTTAAAATTAACAGTCTCGTAACAATTTTTTTTCTAATAATTACACACAAAGTGCATTCAATCTCTCTTCCGACACGATATTTCTTAAAAATGTCTTTAATCTTTTCAAAGTGGAGAAAGTTCTCTCGGATTCTACTTTTGTCATTAGAGGTGAACAGATTTCTTATAGTTCAAATGATCTAGAAAACACATCCAATAAGTTATTATTCACTAACACTTCCAAAAGTGGTAAAAGTCCTTCGGCACAGGCCCAGTCACTCCTTCTATATAGCACATTCAGCTCAGATTTCAGTTTGCTAGATCACGAACGGATAGTCCTGTAAAACGCGATCAACCTTTTGTTGGGAGAAAAATTTTCCTGATAGTTTGGGAACATTTTACGACCAAAGAGAGAATACAAGGTTAAATGCTCCTTAAAATTAAGACGGTCATATACCCCTGTGAAATTTTAGTACAAAAGAACGATTGTCATTTCTATCCGATTGTGTAATATTTCATATCAGATAGAGGTGGTCAAATTCTCTTCATGCACAGCCTTGCATCATAATCAAGATTGACAGTTTTCAGGCATTTTACAGAATTGAACACTTTCAATCTCACAATACGAATGAACGACCGGAACACAGAGCACTCACACGGTTTGTCAACGAATAGGAAAGATGATGCCGACGATGCCTTTAGTGCACTGAATACTTGTTAGGGGGGAGATCAGTTAAACAGAACAGCAGCAGATAGCTCTATCTGAACGTAAGTCAAGCGAAAGGAATATTGTAAGTTTAATAATCGATCAATAGGTAGCGCCAGGCAACCGGGTTCCTACTCGTCCCCTGACACCTCCCCTGTCAGGCTGCTGGGCGGCGGCCGCCATAAGACGCCATTCGCCGAACCTACGTTGCCATTTGAGCACTCATTGGCGGCCATTTTTATGTCAGTACGTTCAGTAACAACACCGCGTTTAGGACACAGGGGCGAGTGTTCGCAGCCAATGAAAACCGTTGTATGGAACAAGCGGGAGTATACATAAGCAGTAAAGATGCGTTCGATTCGAAACCAACGCTACAGACCCACAGATATTATGTTAATCAATGCAGGAAGAGAGGGGCAGTGTACTGATCTCAGGAGAAGGGGGGCAGTGTCCCTAGCGCCTCCCTGCCGCAGCCGTCACTGGAGATTATTATAAAATAAATATGTTTTACCCGAATTAAATTTCAATATTGCATGTATTTTTGATTGTTGTGGTAACCCCATTTTTTTAATATGTTTTGGATATCCACTTACAAAATTAAGACTAGGATAATCGATCATATGATGCATATTCCCAATAAAAAATTATATTTCTGCAGATGGTCGTTGATAAATAGCTGTAATTCCTCCAAAATCTTATGGTGAAAACGATAACCAATCTTGAATGAGATGTGGTTGATTAATTTGATTTGTTTTTAAATTTATGGTCCAAATTCATTCTTCAATTAATACATAATAGATCATGCAAAACCAAAAAAATGTTGTATTGTAACACCTCCGTGCATCTAAACAATGAGCGGTTAGCGGCCCGGTTGTAGCTCAGTCGGTGATGGAAGGAATTGTTAATGAGATTCTCGTGGACATTCAAAATAAACAATTTGATTACTGGTGAAAAAATACTTTTATTCCTGGACAAAGTTGTACCAGGGAAGTTACATTTATAAAATAAAAGAAAGAAGAGATTGAATGAAAAAAAGAAAATAAAGATTAAAATTAATAGGAAAGCTTACAACTAGAGAAGAGTACACGATTATTTTATAACTAGAATTACAATAAAAAAATGACCATTCGATGTGCCTTGGCGCGGCACCGCATTGACAAAAATTTAGAGGTTAATAGCCCCCAGTTACATTGCCTGAGAGCTTCCGTGTCAAAAGTTCAATGTGCCCGCGGGCGGGCGCGGCGAAGCTTGTGGGGGGGCGGAACGACCTTCCCTGGAATGTGGGATGGCCTGCACCCTCTCGACAGCTGGGCGGCTTGCAGCGGCTCGCGGCGTCTGCGGCAGAGTCTGGCGGCGTCTGGTGACGTCAACAGGGGGCGTCTGGTATCTGGCGGCGTCTTCGGCGGAGCTTGTAGGTAGCCGGGGATATCGCTCACGATCGCAGGCGCGGAGCACACAACAATGTGTTCCTCCGACTCTCATGAGAATGTTCTCAGGCACAAATTCAAAAAGTTGCGAAATCCTTCAGAGGCGCACTCGCCTCTCCCCGCGACTGGCTCCCATCCCTAGAGAAGTTTCTCTCTGACTGATCTCAGCCCACTGAAATTTTCCAAGTGCCTTCTGAGGCGCACTCGCCTCTCCCCGCGACTGGCTCCCACCCCCAGAGAAGTTTCTCTACCCACTGAAATTTTGTAAGTCAAAAACGCAGGAAGTTAACTTTTACCCCCACCCTTTCTCCTCATGTGCTCTGGCTCCCTACAACGATCGCGTCGCTATTGGCTAAAGGTGATGGCGTTGTACACTAAATTCGGCCAATAGCGACGGGGGAGTAAAAGGAATTTTCCACTCTCTGTGTTTCTGTCGGAATACAGTGTCCCTTTGTTCCGTCTCGTAAATAGGCCATGTCTGTGAAGGGGCTTCCCGGCTACAGAATTATCGTTTTGGGTTTCCCCGTTCACGACGACAGGCGTTTCAAAAATATCCCAGATGTGGCTGCGTCTGGGCGCTTTTCAATTAACCCTTTGCCCTCATAAAAATCCGAAATGGGCCGGGGGATCTTGGCTGTTATTAGAAGGGGGGCTGCGCGCGTGACGCCGTATGTTTTCTTCTCAGTAAAAATTCCTTAGGTCTGGTTTACTTAATTTAATTTGTCTTAAGAATTCTGTACCGCTACAGTATATTCATAGAATCCCATAACATAGGATTATTTTGTGGTAAGAATGTTGGGTGTGGTGTTAATACAGACGATTTATGACCATATTAACTTTGAATAGCTAAAATATCGTCTGTATGTAAATACAATATGTGATAATAAGCATACATTATCGCATTTCTATTATTTGTATGTCCTATATCTGATGCTTGTCTAATTTCATGAAGTAAAACAGAAAATAAATTCTTTTGACCTTATGGTATTATAATATCAATCTTCATCTAAACAAATATGGATTTCCAATGGAGAATTATTTGCATTAGAAAATTTTGCATGTGCTAATGTACCACCTTTCAAATTTCAACGTCAATTTCACATATCAAATTTATTGGGACACATATATTGATTTCATCACGCATATTCTATACAATTATATCAGGATGTGAAATATCTCTCTCAAAATTTAAATTTGTATCAGACTTGCCACATAGAAACAGCGTGACTGGAGAGGGGAGACGGCGCGCACTGCTTCTGCACGGAGGGCGCGTGCGTTGACAGGCGAGCCCACGGCCAGTCCCTCTCTTTCGTTCCCGCTCGCCGATCCAGCAACAACAACTTGAGACAAGACGCGAGGAGTTAATCTAGTCTACCAGTTACTGTCGAGCTGAGGACACTACAATAGGGAAATAGTTCGCGCTGAGATCAAGTAAATTTCATCACTGGCACTCTTTGGAACAGTACGAGCGAGAGATACGCGTACGCACGAAATACGCACGAATTCTTAATTGCGGTGCAAGGAACATTCGCACACGAGCGTAAATGAGAGGGGGACGAAGCAGAGGACGAAAGGAGCCGGGAGAAAGCGACGCGGAAAACGGCGCAAGAGGGCAGCGAGAAGTCACCGGCGACCCCGGGGTCCGCGATCAGCTGCGCAGAGGCCGAGAAGCACGGAAACAATAGAAATTTTGCTAAAAACCTCTCATCTGTGGCAGGTCGCCTACTTCATGAAAATGTTCCTAGCGTTCGCATCCTTCACACGCTCTGCCGTGATTCTCAGAAATTCCGCGAGCGATGGATGGTGCGACCGGGACATGATCTGCAAGGAAGCTCTGTGCACTCCCAGATTTTGAAACCAAATGCATTTTCTTGGAAATATTGATTCTGATTATTTAAAAACAATTAGCCTTAAATTGGTTTCATAAAATGCGAGGAAAAACAGCAAAGTTGACATATCTATTATCTTGGACCGTGACCAAGGCCAATGTAGTTATCTTGAAATGAGTTAATGAACAAATGACGACATAAAAGTGTCCATTTTATTAATATTAATATATTATTAATGTACATTATTTTACTATAAAACTAGTGACACTGAATTTAGTATCCACTACCCTCATCGAAAGACAACACATATCAAACTCAGTTAATTCGAAAGCTCAAACGTTTTTCTCAATAAAAACTCTTAGTGTTTTAAATATAAAGAGAGAAAAGGCGTTTCTAGTGCAAAAATAGCCGTACTTTTGGAGATACAGTGAAACCACTGTAATAAAGTAATAGCTTTCCGCGAAAGCGAAACACACGTACGTTTTGGACTGTTACGTTATTGAAGAATTATATGTTGTTAGTCTTAAAAACCGAGAGATCTTTCAAGGTGAGGGATAAGTGTGTGTACGTTTAGAGATCTTTGGGATACGCAAGTTGGAATTAGACCGAATAGGTAAATTAACATTAAGAGTCAGCGTGCTTAGAGTCCATTACGAGATCGAAAGAGGGCCAATGATACGTTGCTGAGCGGTTTTTCGGGCAATTGCAAACCTTTTCCTAACAATTTTATGCGCTATTAAGAAAGATTGCCGCAGTCAGACTCGAGTTAATCTGAGTTTATTTCGTTTACAGAAATTACTACTTACATTAGCTTCTACTTCTATCGCTAGAATATCGAGCGGGCAAAAACGTAACTCCAGCTTCAATAATACTTGTTGATATAGGGTCTGAAATTTATGAAACTTTTTTTTTTTCAAAAACTGAATCAATTTTTAAAAAGAGTTTTTCTTTACGTGTAATAAGTGACAGTACAAATATGCTGGTAGACTTATTTTCAGATATCAATCCGACCGATGGATTCCTTCGAAAATTAAACAAAGATAATATTTCCAAACTATGAAATTGAAGATAGCGATTATTTGCTTTAAACAAAGTCTGTTTGTGAATGGTCAGCTAATTAAAAAATCATGTAGAATTAAAAAGGAGGTCTTGCGTAATTTACGCTTAAAATTTATGCAATTTTAAAAAATTGTCAAAAACTGCACAAAATTTATTTATTAAATATTCTTCTTGTATGTAACAAAGTACAGTAAAAAAAACTAGTGGTGCTTCAATAGCACATACTTTCTCGCATTATTTTGAACTGTTCCGCTGTATTAAACAACTTCATGAATATGCAAAAGAGTTTTCAACCAAGAAAAATTATTTTCCGAACTGAGGCTCAAACTCAGGTCCTTCGACTTAACCCGCCATCACCTACACCATTAAGCTAAATTTTTTCAAAAGGTAATTTTTGCAATTTTTGCTAATACGGAGAGTTAACCTAAAATATCACTAGCACATTTTTACTTCTTCGCCCTTACGAATGGACTTCGTAAGAAGAGAAAATTATGTAATCATGCGCCGGATAACGACGAATTTTCAGCAAAAAAAAATATATTGTCGGGCCCTGGTAACGGGAAAGTTGATAAACCCACTTGCTAATAAATATAGAACTAGAGGTGCTTCAGAATGGCGCAGAATTTCCCTTATTCTTTTTTTATTACCTTTGGTCTCGGATAGATATTCGGACTTCCCACATACTCTTGCCAGCTGCCATCTATCGCCGGTCAAAATACATTTATTTTAAATTTTCTCAGTTTTTCGGTTTCCTAATAGTAAAATACAAAACATTATACGAAATATTACTTTAAGAATATTAACGAACAATAAAACCCCGCACTAAATGGCAATGTTCATTGAAAAATTAGGAACTCTTTGGTAAAATGGTGATTTAGCCCAATTTTATATGTAAAATTTAAACCTATTTTCACAGCAAAATTTTTGAGCTTTTGAAAAACATAATTTGAAGAATTTGAATTCACAAATATAATAGTGTTAACAAATTGCTTGAAAAGTGCATATTAACTGCGTGAGAAAGATTTCAGAAAATTACATTTCTGTAATTTTTGAAAAACCAAAGGCTACAGCAAAATTAATTTTAGGTCATGTTAAACAGTATGAAAAATGTGAAGAAAAAATTCTAGCCGTTTTTTAGAATAGTTTATGCGTTTCTGAAAATGCCGAAGTTTTCACAGAAAACTATTTGAGTTTTCAAGAAACTTTATTAGACATAATTTAAAGCACATGTAGTTGTAATGCAATAGTGTGAACAAATTGCCGCTTATGTAAATATTAACGACGTGGGAGGCAAGTCAAAAAATTATTTTTTGTAATCATTGCAAAAACAAAAGAATAGAGGAAAATTGCACTTATTTCATCTCATAGAACATATTTTCACCAAGCCTACCATAAGTTTAAAGAAAAAATTTGGAGCAGTTGTCGAAAACATCCTGTTTTTCTTAATTTTTAATATTGCACATATTGCAATTTTCGAAAATTTTGAGTTAACCGGACCTACGCTCCATCTATAAGGGTAAATTGTATTCTTACAAGGAACTTAAAGAAAAAATTGGAGCCTTTTTTGAGAAAATTTTGAAAATGTCCGGGCCATTATGCAAAGTACCCTTACATTTTAAATAATGTTTTTCAAAATCGTGGCGCTTCGAGTCCAGATAGATCGACCGGGGAATATTCAATTCAAAAAAAAAAAAAAATTCTACGTATGGCTTACGCGCTATTGCTGTTCACGGACGGACGTATAGAAAAAACTTTTTCGGTATCAGGGGTTCCCAAAATGTTAATTTTCGTTGAAATCTCGAAACCGATGTTCCGCAGTATGACATAACTTTCTCTACACTACGTTCTAGCGCTTTTCTAATCTCATTAGTCCGGATTTGCTTTCTGGTTTTGCCTTATTCTCTTCCCTGCTTTCACCTGTTCCCACACAAAGGTCATTTTTACTTTCCCGTATACGTACGTATACAATGAGTAATATACTCCGGAATAATAATGCCGAGGAAATACACGTTTAATGTCCCCTGATACCGAAAAAGAGTTTTTTTCAAAACGCCCGTCCGTCCGTCCGTCCGTCCGTCCGTCTGTCCGTCCGTTTGTCTTTGAACAAGCGCCTAAACCATATATACGATTTTTTCCAAATTGAAGAAACCACTGTCCATTTGGCCTGACTAGAAGCTCTGCGATTTTGAAATCATTTATTAGTTTTAGGGGAAACTTTGCATAAAGGCACTGAGATATTTTCAAAATTTTCTCAAAAATGTTTCAAAATTTTTTCTTTAAATTTCTTGCAAAAATAGAATAAAATACTTGAATATATGTTATATAGATCCAATTTTCACGTTTAACTCTGAATTTTCGAAAATTGCAAAAGGTAATTTTATTCGGGGTCTTCCTACAACTACAAAATTAAAGATAGAGGTTATTTATTTAAATAAAATTTGTTCTCCATAATTTGTTCTTTCATTAAGATCATGTACATCTGTTGAAAATTTTAGTAGTTTTCTCACAATTTTGCGTGCAATTTGTCTAATTTTAAACCAAATTATAGAAACAAGATTTTCTCAAAAACGGCTAGAAATTTTTCTTTAAACTTTTGGCAGGGATTGTACTAAATGCACTTTATAAGATGACATAAACGGCATATTATTCTATTTTTTCAATAATTACAAAAATGTAATTTTTTTAACTTCTCTCTGATGTCGTTAATATTTACACAAGCGGCAATTTGTTCACATTATATTTATGAGAACATGTACTTTAAATAATATCATAAAAGCTTTTTGAAAACAACCGTTTTCTATCAAACTATCTCAAAATTTCGCTTTTTCAGAAACACTCAAATCCCAATTCTTCTTCAAAGTTATTGAACGAATAGTGCTAATTGCACTTCTTAATATGATGTAAAATTCATTTCGGGGTATTTTGAAACAAACACACAAATGTAATTACACAAATGTAATTTTTGTAAAGATCTCTCACGTCGTTAATGTGCGCATTTCCAGTGGTTTGTCAGCCCTATAGCACGTGTGAGTTAATGATCTTCAAATGACTTCTAATGAAGGTTTTCGAAAACTCAAAAAAATCCTGCGAAAAAAATGTTTCAAATTTCGAATTTACTGTAGCGCTTAAGCGCTATTTTATTAAAAAACGGTCCAAAACGTTTCAAAGAAAATAGCCATTGATGACAAGGTTTTACTGTTCTTTAATATTCTTGAAATATTATTACCGTTCTCCTATTAGGAAACCTAAAAATTTAGATAATTATAAAATATGTACTTTGGGCGGCGATTGATGGCAGCAGGCAAGACTATGCGAAAAGTTCGAATAGCTAGCCGAGAATTAAGGAAATAGAAAACTAATATGGGAAAGTCTGTGCCACTCTGTACCACCACCAGTTTCACATTATCTCAATTTTTCGGCCCCCTAACGGTAGAACTAAAACATGACTTTAAAAATATTACTAGGAGGGCATCGCGTTCTTCTGACCCTGGATTTGAGGAGCCCGCAAGAGTGTTGGTGTCTAGAGAGTATGGCCCATCGGAACGTAAAGGAGAACGGGCTATCACCAGGTTAAATATTTAGTAAAAAAAGTAAAGATCTCGTCCTAACTGCAAATTTTCGTTGAAAAGTTTGGAACCAATTTTGAGAAAATGTAGTTTCAGCTTTTCTGAAAAGGCGAAATTTGAAATTCACTCACGTCAAACCATAATCAAATTGTTGTCTGTCTGTCCATCTGTATGAACCTATTTAACTAAAAAAGCTACTGTATCTATGAACTTGAAATTGAAATATATTATAGACACTGCCCACGGGGCCAGCTTAGTGTTTGTTTTACTGTGATCTTAACGCTTCCAAATATTATTACTTTCTCGCTCTTACTAAGGTACTCCATAAAAAAAAGTTGTGTCATCTTGCGCCGGAAAGCTCTGAATTTTCAGCAGGAAAAATTTCTATTGCCGGGCCCTCTGAACAAGAAAAAGGATAAATCCAGTTATTAAATATAGAAAAAGTATCCTCTAACGCGTGGTGTACCCAGAATTCGTGTTTTGTGGGTCCTTGATTCCGAAAAGTCGATTGACGGCAAATCGTCTATTGTTTCGTCAGTGGTGCCTTGTCAGTAGCGCCTAAACCGTTCAGCCGATTTTCTCCAAAGCGGATATCCCCTTATCGATCTGAACGAACTGGAGGCTGTGGGAGTTTCAAACGGTTATTTTGATTTCTGAAGTCTTTTTACATGAAGCACTTACGTTTCTATGCATCTGCCCGAGTTCTACCCATACGGTACTCGCTTCTGAGGCGTAGTGTGGTAGTTGAGGATCTGAGTTCGGGACTCAGAGCGGACAAAATGTCGCTGTTTAAAAAGACTTTTGCAGGTTTACGAAGTAGTATAATATAGCGGAGCATAAATAATGCGAGAAAGTATGTGCAAGTAACACCACTAGTTAAGAGTGGAATTTTTGGGATTTGTGGGATGAAGTGGATACTTTTAATTCATAAAAGATATTCTATACATTTATTGGATTGGGAAATATCTGAAGATCTTGATGTATTTGTATTGTGTGTAAGTACTTTTGAAACAGGGTAATAATTTTAACATATAATGACAAGTTGATGCGAAAGTGGCACCTGTTAAAAACGAAATCGAAAATGAAAGGAGATAATAGCCTTAGGATGACTAGTGCATACTTTAATTTCCCTAACGTCAGACCCGATAACTAATGAGCAACATTGAGGAAACGTATGCTCAAGACCCATTCAATAACATTTTTATCGCAGTACGCCACTCTCTGAGATCTATAATCCTCATGGAAGACTGGAGATTTCATGCAACGGAATTAGGCACAAATAAGAATGAAGTTTACTTCCTTACATCCTTATTTACCACTTTTGGCCGCAAGAAGATTTGATCGAGAAATGTAAAACTGAACTAGTTTGAATGTATGAACTTCATTTTACAACTTTTTAAATACAATAATTGAATAACAACATGCTTATTATTAGTATACACAATACATACTAAGTACTCGTATATAATAATATGCCACATACTAAGCTCTTTCCTGTATTTATCAAACATACTGATCCTTTCACCTTTGTCCTTTAATAACCACCTCACCTTATCCTTAATATAACATCTTATCTTACATTCTTCCTTTCTCAAACACCAGACATCTCTCTAAAACACGTTTCCTGTCCTCCTCTTTTACATAACTGGGAATATCATCCATCAGAATAACATTTGTTAAATTTAGAATTTTTTTCGTAATATTCCTACAATAACTGATCTTTATGACTTTGGATCAATTATTTACTTATTCTATCCCTCCCCTCTTAACCTTTGACATCTCCCAGTAACCTTTTATTATTCCAAAAACATACCCCTTCCCAACCAGATTTCTCAATCTCGGTTTTCAAACAAACTTGCTTCAATAATTCATTTCTCCTCCCTGTCCTAATCTTTTCCTCAAACTTACATGCCATTTTGCCCATCTCTATTCTCATTTCTTTGCCTCTTTGTTACCCATATTACCATGTAACCAGGTGTGTAATAGTCTGTCCCTAAGATTCATTATAAAAATCTTTCATGTATTGCTTCTAGTTTTCTCCTTTTTATCCATCCCCAAATTTCTCCCCTCCACCTCAAAATAGAACCAACGATACTATCATGTATCATCGTACCCTTTGCTCAAAAATCCTTCTTAATTATATCCCACACTTGTTTCATATACACCACCCCCTTCTTACCTATTTCTGCTGTGCTTTTAGTAGCCCCCTCTCTTGTTAAGCCAAAACTCTAAATACTTATAATCGTTCACCATTTCTAAAGCACTTCCTTTTCATATTATTTTCTCACATTTACTCTTCCTTCTACCCTTTTCGAACTCCATCACTTTGGTCATATCCGCATTTAATACAAGTTCTCTATTCTCTTAAAAAATACTCTTATCTGATTTAAGCTCTTGGCTTTATCAGCCAATAATACCACATTATCAGAATAATTATTATTTCTTTCTTGTTTATTTTTCTCATGAATTTCAAATTGTTCTGGGCTTACTCCATTTTTCATCACTTCAATGTTTTCCTGACCTCCAAATCTTTCTTTAAACCATTCATACCATTCTTTCATGTCTATTTGATTTCCAATTATCCTCTTACTTTTTCCTCTCTTTTCTTAATATTTCCCATGCTTCACCCTGAGATTCATAATCTTTACTAGTTCAGTTTCAAAGTCTAGTGCAACAATCTCAATTCAGAAAGGTGTAATGTATTGATGATAAGTATAATTCTGATGGCCCTTAGATAGTCATACATCATGAAAAAATCCAAATTCGTATACAAAAATAGTAGTTTATACAATTAGTTTACAATGTTAAGCTTTATGGATTGAGAACATGTTTTGAAAACGAGCAACGTTAGTGGCGAGTTTTCAAATTGGTACGAATTTGAATAATGCAACATCATAAAGGAGTTGCATGCGCTATTTTTTGTATAACTGCATTATAAATTTATACGAGAATCAAACTTAATTTTTCAAAACAACTGTCTTCTGACGTCTCGGGTATTTGACATTTGCGCGAGAAAACGTGGTTGATTGTTCCGTTTAGCTTTTCCCTCCCACGATTCTCTCGCTGCGATTTGCTGAACGTGTGATGACGCCATCATTCATGCAGTAAAATGCTTATTAGCATCATCTGTGCCGTAAAATGCCCGATTATGAACGATTTCTTGCAGCAGGAAATATAGATTATAATGCTGGTATACAAAAAAGTTTTAACATCTCAATTCTTCTTAAACCGAATACTCATTCTCTCGAATTTCTACTTGGCTCTTCGTTTCTTCAGTTTAAACGTCTCCTTCTTTGGAAAACACAACGTAATTGTTTTCTTTAACACACTTTGGGACATAATATATTTTTATCACAGTGTAGGCTTCGACTGAGTTGGCTCAGGGCCACAGCGGTGGCTACAGCAGAATGGAATAGACGCCTCTGACTGGAAGGAGTTTCGAATTTAGCAAGATAGCTAGGTCGAATTCACCGGCTGTTTTGGAAAAGAATCCCAGCGACCGGTTCTTCCGATCGATAGTTTTTCTCTAATCCTCCGATTAATAACAGGCGAATGACGCAGCAATACCCTAAACGAGTTCCATCGTCCCTTCCACGTCAACTGACGCGCCTGGAAGCATCAATCACAGGCGCACAAAATTAAAATAAAAAACGTTTTCAGACCCAAAGGCTTGGTACATGTTTCTCGATGTATATCGACGCGCTGAATCCGAAAATGAAGCTAGAATTGTGCAACCATCCTCCTTTTTTTGCAACATTTTTTTCCTGATTGGAGGGGGGTGAAAAAACTGGAGAATGGTGGCGCAATTCTGGCTTCATTTTCAGATTCAGCGCGTTGTCTTACATAGAGAAACATGTGACAAGTCTTTGGGACTGACAACTTTTGTTTTGTGTGTGCCTGTATAATCTATGCATTTTCCTTTATTGATTATTTCGGTTATTTATGTCGCCTGAAAATATCTCATTCCATATGTAATATAAGGCATAATGTTGGTGAATCAGGGAATCGACAATTGGATTTCCTGAATAACTATGAAGTAATAAATAACGAATTTGGATAGTATGGAATAGGTGGCGGGCTAGCCTTCCTCAGCGGAATTCAGAAATGAGCTCTGCATACCTCCCGCGGGATTCGCGTTTACAACCTTCGTACATTTGTCGCTCCTGCACGGCTTCACCCGGCTCATCTAGAGGAACTTTACGGTAGCATTTTTGGCGCAGTGAAACCTTATTCCCAGAGGGCAGTGGTTGAATCGCACAGGCATCGAGTCAAGTCAAGCTCCCCGTCCCTTCTCGCGCCCCTGGCCTCCCCGCCGCGCACGCTCACCCCACACCCCTGTGCCCCGCTCCTTCCCTGCCCCCCCCCGCCCTCGAAGGAGCGTGACGCGGTCCATTAGGCGGCGCCGGGCGAGCGGGCAAACGACCTGGCCTTTTTGTCGCTGCACCCGCCCTCGCCTCCCGCGAAGAAAAAGCAGCCAGCATGCGCAAGCACTGGGGATAAAACTCGAAAAGGTGAAATAAGCGCATTGAAACAGTTCGATATGACGAAAAACGATCGGATTTGGCAGTCATGGGAGGAAGCAGAAACATACCCGTATTCACTGTGCTGTTGCCGGTAAGACGAATGTACTCGGTGGGAGGTTTGAATAGTTTCTGTAAAATACCCTTCGTAAATATCAAAATATATTCCATTAACTTGTTCATAAATATGTGGGTATCCATGTACACGTGACTTAAAGGAAAGTTACCTACATTGTATTAGTAATGCCTACATTTTGATTTCTCTAAGAACTATTTCCGAAATCTGGTTACTCATTAATGCGATTGCACTGTACGACATAACTAAATAGGTTCCTTTTTATATCTAAATATAAATATAATTACTGTTTTTCTTTTCATTATTCTTATGAAACAATTCGCTTTCTATTTCATTAACTCCGAACTATTAAAACAGTTAATTGTTTACTTCCCTATATAAGTATTTTTAAACTCAAAAGCAATGAATTTTTAAAATATTTTTTATATTTGCTTTTTCGCAATGTTCTTTTCCTTATTAGTGTTAGTGCTATTATAAATTTTAACCCACGTACATTCAAATACTTAGTTCAATAACATATGTCATTTTAACTTTTTAATCCGCAACACTGAGTCACGGCATTTGTATTTTCAAAATTCGTACTATATTTCATCTCATTGAAACTCATAATGCAGAAAGATATTCTGGAATTGTAAAACCCACACCCCTCTTCTCTCCGATTTTGAATTTTCCCATTGTCGCTGCGCTGCCACCGCTTCGCCTTTCGCCCCCACCCCCCCCCACCGCCTGCCGTGCTCCCCTTTCGAAAAGCGAGCGGGCTCCAGTTGCCTGCTCCCGTAATCTCATTTTCATTGCCGCAGCGCGTGCATGGCACGTCACGAGTCTACAAGTTGGCGTTCGGGGGAAGTGATGGGGAACGCTGCCAGCATTTGGGGCTTTGAAAACTTGACTTCGCGGCGGCAAGACCCAACTTGGGAAACTTTCTAAAAGTCCCCGTTGTATTATTCTAGGCGATGGAAACACACAGAACATTTTTATGTATGATAAAATATAAACATAAGTAAAAGATAACAGATAAAAATGCAAATTTTATATCAGCATGGAGAACGGGTTCGTATATGAAATGTATGTGCGTGTCGTGCTTATAATTTTGCTGCAGAATGTAACATGAGTTGCAGTGCTACTGCCCAGCACATTGCCAGAGCGACACTGCATCATTTGTTTCATATTTTATTCTGGTTTATGTAAAACTTTTAACGTAAGTTTACCTAAAATAAGCAGTTCACATTTTTTCATAAAGCATTAAGACAGCGATGAGTGTTGTAATTTTACAAGTATTGTTCGAGAACTCATGGTAACAGAAATTTTGAATAAAATCCACCATATTTTCCATCCATATTTTGAAATAATGTATCCATCTCCAATCTTTAATTATAGAAATAGGAGTTTTGTCGTTGATGTAAGTGTTTTAATACGTAGTTCTTTTAAAACAAATAAACATAAATCTCTTCAGTTCCAATTGAAAACCAAGTAGAACAAAGAACCGTGCTCTCACTCCACTTGCAGATCTCCGCATTCTACGTCATTGGACCGTCTACATGGCTTCCTTCCAGAAGAAATTTCGCGGTGCTGCGTGTGTCGACGCTCCTAAGTCAGGGGTGGATTCTAAGGCGAAAGCGCCTAACCTGGCACAATGCAGAAACATCTGACACGTCACATTGAAAGACAATTGAAATTCAGAACCAAAAGTCTCATTAATTCAATAAATGTTTATATTCTGTAATAGTTCTTTTTAATAAATAATGAAATCAATAAAATCAATTAAAATGTTCATTAAATCTATAAATATACCTGTATTAAAAATGCTATGAATGATATGCGAGGACTCCTTCTAGCGAAGAGAGAGTACAGACAACTTTAAGATCCAACCTCTCGCGCCATCTGTCTCTTATCATCATCTTCATACCAAAAAACGGATTGAATGTAATCTTCACCAAATGAGTCTCATCCAGAGTTGTAGCACTTCGAACGAGATACGACGGCGCCCACCCTTCCAAGACAGTTTCATTTTGTGCTCCACTGAAAGTTGTCTTTTGAACTGGCGAATCGCCTCCGGCGCAGGCGGTCCATCTCTCAGGTGACAGAGTTGTTTTCCCGTTGACAGAGCGTCTCAGATATTTTTGAGAACACCGTCCTTCTTAGAGCCTCTTTTTTATTGTTCTCAGAGGTCTGCTTTCTATTTGTGCCAATATGCACACATGTTTTCATCACCACAAAAGTCTCAATCATTCCGTGTGAAGCAACAGCAGACAGGAGCGTGTAATACAATTTCCAACAGACACACGTTTCTAAAGTTCTTCATATTATTCTTATTGTTAAACATTGTAGCTAGTAAAGTTTTAAAATTTCAATTTCATTAATTATGTTCGTGCCCAATCCATTCAATAGCCAGTTTATGTAGCAAGACCAGCTGACATTGAAATAATGCATCTGAGATATCGCTACTGTTACTCGATTCGCTATTACTAGCACGTGTGCCGCAGGAGTAATAAGTGTACTTGAATGATTGAGTTATCCGTCTCTTCCCCTACACAAATAAGGTCTTACTACTATCCCTATTTGCCATTCCCATCGATGAATTATGAATATAGAGAATGTGCTTGGGAGGTATGGCATATCCGAACTCGTATCTGCAAATTTATTGGTCAATCATCAACTGCATAAATAACAACTAACGTACCAATGGCAATGCAGAACACAGGCGGGAAGCCATCAACGGAGGCCCCAGAGTAAATCGCAGAAGAATATTTGTTTTATATTTCAAAACTAATGAGACGTGTATGGATGAATATATTATGATCTTCTTCGAGTTTGTATAAAAGATTTATTATTCTTTATTTTCTGTTCTTGCGATTCTCACCGGGGGAACACAGACGACCAAGTCCATTTTTCAAGAACTAGTTTAATATTCACTATGTCACTTCAATTACACAACTGTTCTCGACATTGTCAGATACTAAAATAAGATTGCAACGTTTTCTGGGTGTACAAGAACGCTGGCTTATCCACGAAGATTTACGCATAGCGATGATTTCGGTTTGTTTCGTGAATATTTGAGGCTAGTAAAGGTTCTAATAATAAACGTCTTTGATGGTGAAAGTGTTACTCCTTACGTAAACACAGAAAAGGGGAAATCTATGCGGATCTGTTGTTGACCCCTCTCAACGTTGCGTGACTGTTAAATGAAGTATGGAACAAATTACACTGCATGCGTCGAATTGCGATGGAATGGGAAAACGGTGGACCTAATGATTTGTTTTGATCACTATAGCGTAGGGGCTAGCATGGCTACATTCGATCTAGATACAGAGGCCCTGGGAAGTGGATTGGGCTGCGGCTGGAGCGGAGTGCACTCAGCCTCGTGAGTACAAATTTAGGAGCTACCGAGATGCAGCGTCGTCATCGCTATAGTAAGTCGGGATGTGGGTTAACGGGAGTCGTTGCCCTGACTCCTCGCGAGCTGTCACGCTAAGGAATGATAACGATGATCGGTCCGTTTTGCCCTCTTCTCTCTGCTTCGACCAGACCACTATTAAGCTGGCTTTACACTTGCAAGAACATGGCGAGCAATATTATATCGCAAAAAGAGTTGCCAATGTGAACATTGCGGCAATAAATATTTCTGTTGTTGGCAATATTTCTTGCTAGATATTTCGGTCGTAATGTAAACTCGTGTGTTTCCATCCTCGGAAAGATATTGCCGGCTGTTGCTGGGACTAAAATTGTATTAAAGTATGAGCAAGATATTGCTGGAAGAAGCCAATGTTGACCACGGTCATATGCGCAGGAAGTACGTATGGTAGTACATAGATGTAGTATTTACATTTTAATATGAATTTTTTCGTAAAATGGGTGTGTGAAAAAAGTTTAAGACAGTAAAAGAACAAGTAATAAATATTCCCTCTATGGTTGATCATCAAATTTATAAATTTTGATTCAGCCATAGATGCCCACTGATTAATGATTTTTTACGTTAAATATTATTAAGATATTAATCTAATCTAAATCAATTTTAAGGTTACTCTATAATACATCAGTAGTAGGAAATGGATATTTTAAAACTTTTTACCGAATTAATAATTGTCATTTTTATTAAAAGAAAATTACTTTGCTCCCAAGAGAAGCGAAATCCACGAAATCATTTTGTTTTATGACAAATATTGACACACTTATATCTAATTCGGACAAGCCCCCTTTTCCTTTCTTTTTAAAATTCACTCACACAAATCACGCCCTCACAAATCGTGGGCGTTACTTCAACTTCTCATTTGGCACAACAAGTGCGACCGCAACTTGCATCTTTTGCTTTCCACTAGTTATGCCGGGAAGTTAGGTATAACCTCTCTTAATTTCATGCGCCATTTTCGCGCCGTCAGCAAACACGGCAACAAATAGTCCTAATGTAAAACGATCGGCAATATATTGCCGGAAAGATCTTGATCAGATCGTTCTGACAATATATTGCCCCTTCTTGCTCTTGCTAGTGTAAAGATGACCGCAAGAAGCAGAAACAAATTGCTGAAAGATATTGCAGAAACGTATTGCTAATGTAAGGCCAGCATTACATCGCGCGCCGCGGTAATCACATCTGCCCTGCCTCTGGCTCTTGCCGGTGGATGATTTTATTCATCCGAGGCCGAAACGAGACGCATTAGTGCTGATCTAGTTGACAATGACGCCACTAAATGGAAGTTCAAGGGAGGAGCTCTGTTAGAAAAATGTTTTCTTTTGACCCCACGCTGACACAGGCTTTCTGGATCGTTTCCGAGTCGCATTAAAACAATCGTAGTGTATAACACGGTCAAAGCTAATTTTGTCATATCAACTAAAGAATATATGTTATGCTTAATCAGAAAATAGTCCATTATGAAACAATGATGTAATGAAGGGTATTAATACGTACACAAAGTTCACACGAGTTATTAATACTCATTACATCGAGTTTGAACGGAACTTTTACTACGATTTATGGGAACTTTTATAAGTTAAACTTTTACATTGAATCGTTTCGTTGCAGATGACATGCAGGATTCAGCCAAGGCCATCTAGAAGACAGCACCCTAACCCTCCCTACTTTGCCGCAGGTGGCTTTGGTTAAGAGACCGCCTGCGAGGGAGTACTGCGCTAGTCAAATAGGATGAAAGTGAAATTACGATCCAATTACTTTAAATAATGTTCCACGAAAAAATACTACTAATAAAATACATTAACACTGATAATAATATAATATTAAATGCAATTTTATTGTAGACAATGGAACGAAACATTTATTCGGAAGATTTTCAATGAGTAATAAGTGTCAATACTTGGTTTGTAAACGTCTCTGTGATTGGTCAAGAACCTGTATTATAATGAAATCTGTACCGTAATGAGTATCATTATGCAACAGGTTGGAGCCATCAAATGACATAATAATACAATGAGAGTAGAAAAACAAATTTGGTAGTTACACTCAGAAGCAGAAAAGATGAGAACATTGCTCTCTAAGGCAAGCGGAATGGCCAATGTGAATGCCCTCAGCAAGTGATGCGTCCTCCCGACCTACGCTTCTACAACGATTGAATGGTTCTTGGTCTACATTAACGCGAGGGAAGAGATTGCTTCTCTGGGGATGGCGGTGTTCCTCCCGCGCTGGATCGTAAGATCTTCTTCTAAGCTTCCGTTGTGTGTGGTAGCACAGTGCAGCTCGCCGCGTGAGAGGAGGGGGTGGGTGAAGGGAGATCGGCAGCCTCCTGCTGGTGAGCCGATCGCCGCCGCCGCGTGGGCGGGCGCGCACTTACTCTGCTTGGGCGGGTGGTTCTCCTGCGGCTTCTGCTGCGGCTTCCCGAAGCTCGTGGTGAGGCGGGCGTTGTTCTCCGTGTTGGCGCCGGCGCACTGCACCAGCGAGTGCAGCAGCACCGCCGCTAGCACCAGGCGCGCTGCGGCCGCCGCCGCCGGCCCCGCCTCGCCCGCGCCCATGGCCCTGCGCCGCTCAGCGCCGCTCAGCGCCGCACGCGACCGCCCTCGCCGACTCTGCGCAACACAAATGGCGGCGCATCCAATGCAGGTTAATGCATTAATGTACACGACACTTAATGAACTTTGTACTTTAAAAAGACCTCTTTCGTTTAGTTAACTATCATGCTCATGAATTCCAAGAAAAGTCGGTGATTATCATTATGTTAATTACACGTGTGTAACTTGAACCCCACAACTACCAATGAGAATACAGAAAAAGGATCAGCATAGTTAAATCACTATAACACAGGCGTGACCAAGGTATTTACTGTCTGCCATGAAACATGAACAAAAATGTACATCACAGATTACTAGACCTCGGAATTTTAGGCACAAAAAGTGATGATTTAGGCCTCGAAAACACACAACAAAATTATGACACTAGGTACTATTAGAAATGAAAAGTGACGTTTTAGGCACTAAAAATATGTTTCAAAATGCTTAACCAGGCATTTAAAACACTAAACATGAAAAGTTTTGTTTTTGGCATCTAAAACTGATCACAAAGGATAAAGAATGCACTAATTTATTTTTTCAGAAAAATGTAGTATTTTTTACATTTATGAGAGTGACTTTTTCACTTTCATTTCTTCAGACTTTTTATTCTCAATTTATCAACAGAGCACCGGGAATGGGTGCAATTGCATAAGAAGTGCGTGCTGATCGGAGAGGTATGTGTGGTAGTGTAGTGAAATGTGTGTGTAAATAAGTGGTGAGGATAGCGGTCCATGGCCCGTTTGTTAGGGTCCTGCTCCGGCATTCGCCTGGTGTTGATCGGAGAAACCACAGAAAACTACCGATCAGAGCAGCCGGGCGCTAGAAGTCTCTTCCAGACAGCGACTGAATTCAACCTAGCTGACAAGTTAGTGTCGAAACTCCTGCCACCGTCGGAACTCGAACCGGTCGTCCTCTCGGTCAGAGGCACTGCAGGAATACCAATAGATGCCCTGAGCTCCTAACCTGTTTGAAAAACGAAGCTAGGGTTAAGAAAGTTTCTAATAATAAAACTTCTAAGCTATGAAACAGTAAATCCTTTCTAAAACAAAGATAGAGGAAACACGTTTTTCACAATTGAATAATGTATTTTTTTCCTCGAAAGAACTTGTCCCTTTAAAGCTCATGGGAGGTCAGAACAGTCAATGGAAACCATTAGACAGGAATCTTTTCTATTGGTTCTTAAAATGTCTTATAAAAAAATAAATACACGAAATTTACATGTCAATATTTTAATTTTGGGAAAGAAAACTAAAGATCTGTGGTGTAACAAGTAATTAAAATTAATTTTATTGTATAGCAATGAACCTAATCATAGTAGTGAAATAATTACCGAAACGGTGGGTGAGGACTGTCAAAATGCTTATGATCTGTTGAATGCTAATATTTACGTGATATGGAATAACTAAATTATAAAACTTCTGCTGTCTAAAATTTTAAAGACTCTCCCTCTTTCGAGAAATGATAAAGATAAAACTGCGCTCATCATTGACCTCTCTCATTGGTTCGCGGCTGTTAAAAGTAAAATTAACAATAATATAGTAATTAACGAAACGAATGGATAAAGAGGGTTTATTTACATGAGTGGTATGTTCAAGAAAACGAACGACGATAGGAGCGAGTTTTATTATTTACCGCGAATGCAATTATACCCCTTTATCCACGTATTACGTTTCAATATATTTTAAGCCATGAAAACATTACTTCGTAATACGTTTTGCTGGTGAACTTTTCAGAGCGGGTATGTACAACTAACGATTACATTTTTATATTTGTAATATGCTAACACCAAATGTTTTACACGTACACAATCATGTTAAATATTTTATGTTGTTCAATCAGCTAGTGTCAAACCAGCACGCTTATGGCCATACTTTTTTATGTTGAAGAAGACGTGGTGTGTAAAGGAGAAAACCGATATTTCAAATTATAAAAAAATTATTTGATTTTTTAAAAAGAATAAAGGTGTTGTCAGTGCAAGCTATTTTTATTTCATAATCATATTTTTATATTTTATTCAGACGCATATCTCTGAGGTTTCTGCACGGCCCATAGCGGCCCGCTTCTCAGTATCTGTATTTCCAAACAAGCTTACAGAAGCCACGTGCGGCAACGCTCTGCTTCTCGGAATTCCGCTTACGCCACAACGATGCCAACCCACTCTTCTAGCAACCGCGTGTGCAGCTGTGCTTACTGGAAATCTCTGCTTGCGTCATGGCGCAACACAAGATATCATTTCTTGTAAGACGCGCTACATGCCAACGGTCGGCCTCCGCCGCCCCTCCACGCCGCTGTTTCGTATTAATCCCTCCTCCTCTCACCAGAGTGCACCAGCTCACAGCACTAGCCTGCTCTTGCTTGCGGCTGGCGACACCGCCACCACCGCAGCGCTGCGCCGCCCGCGGCCCGCCGCGCCAGCGCCCCCCTCCCTGAGGCGTGTCGCCGGAGGGTGGGGGCTGGCCCCCCACCGCTGCCTGCAAATAGCTGCGCTCGCGCCGGCGACCCGTTTTCTTTGTGTGAGCTTCCAGAAACTTCGGTCGCCACGTGGCCAAGGCTTCCCCCACCACCGCCAGAGCTTCCTTGTGTGCAAGAATTCCCTGGAAGCCTAACCGACGCCTCGAATGGCTCAACCGCCATTCTTCAGTTCTCGTCTGGCTTTCATGTCGAGCAGACGTGCTCCGCGCTGCCCTGCGGCGTGTCTCTTAGTACTCGTCCGACCTCCTTGCTGTGCGGATGGGCCTCCGCGCCGCTCTGCTAGTGGCGTGAACAATTACTAATGCTCTGTCGCTTCTCATGGGCAGACATGCTTCATGGTACTCTCCTCGCAGCAGCCTCTCCGTGCTCGTCCGAGTTTGCAGCTGTACGGACGGGCGGCGCCGCTCTCCTGGCGTCATCACCTGGGCCCCACGCTACTGGTGACTATTGCGCCTCTACTGCTTGCCACGTGTTCACGTTTTATCTGGCGCATATAATTAACTAGTTTACAAACTACTGCCTGCCATGTGTTCACGTTTATCTGGCGCATATAATTAACTAGTTTACAAACTACTGCCTGCCATGTGTTCACGTTTATCTGGCGCATACAATTAACTATTCAACAACTGTTACTTGCCACGTGCTCAGCTAATTTATATTCACGTCCATGTGGCGCCTGTGTTTAACTATTCAACAAACTGTTACTTGCCACGTGCTCAGCTAATTTATATTCACGTCCATGTGGCGCCTGTGTTTAACTGTTCTACAAGCTGTGTTGCCGACATCGTGTCTAACTGGTGTTTCATGTTCTCTCTGGTGCTACTTACGGCACCCACAATCCCCTCAACTACATCTGCCTCTGTCGGGCCTGGCCTAGCTAGCCGCCCGCAGTCATATCAACTTCAGCAAGATGCAAGAGAAGCAAGTTCTGTGCTACCGCACTAATATTGTATATTTATATTGTGACTTTGTGTGTTGCAACCCTTTGTTTCTTCTTCCCCGTATGATTTAAGATGTATTTTGTTTTTTAAATAGAATATATGTTTACATTCTGTATTTTATCCTTTTATGGTAACAAGCACTCTCCTTCCTCTTTTATCCTTGCAGTCCCAGACCTGCAAGGGTGATTATAACCTGTTTTCTCTTCACAGGAGTCTGGGTGGTCCTTCGAAGTCAATTAATCTAATTAATCCTATTAATGGGCTATGGTTGGAATGTTTGGGAGGAGTCGAAATTTCATTATTTCACAAACCAGTCCACTTTGCTCGACTCACCCCATCCAGGTGTTTTTCCAAAACAATTGCTCTTCCTGGGCCGCCGTGTTAAAATAGGTGAAGTAAACATGTCTGTGCCATATAAAGCTCTGTGTTAGGATATTGACGCCAAGTATGAGTAGGATAACAGCTTCTAATTTAACTTATTGTAATATAAGTATTAACAAGGTTGTCTGAGAAGTATTAATAGTTATTCGTTTATAATTTTGTTTGTACGTTCATTGATTATAAGATTTTGATGTACGTAATCTATAATGTAGATTTTTGTTTATGTTTCTTGGCCGACTGGAAATACATTGGCTATGTCTATATTTTAGAGACATAATTAAACGATTTTGATCATTTTTCTGAGTTCTAATTAATATTTGTAGACTTATTATTTTAACTTTAACTTAACTTTATTATTTTTCAGTAGAGAAATAATAATGGTGCATGGAACACATTCTGACATGGGTATTTTCCTGATATCTTTTATTTGATTATTCTTCCTAAATTTTATTAAATATTTCTATATACCTTTAACCCGACAGTAGCCCGATGGATGTATCGAGGTTGTCCCATCATTAAATATGTATTTGTAAGTCAGATAGACCGTCTTTACAGAGGCTCGGTTATGAAAATTATATTTTTATTTCCTTCTCACGTGTGATTGGGAACTTTATTTACTACTCCAAGGAATAACAATCTTTACTTCAAGTTAAACAAACATTGTAATCTGTATTCTGCTGTGAACATAAACATCACCCAAAAAGCATTTTGTAAGTACGACAGCTCAAAGAATGTTGCAATAAAACCCTTATTACTTTTATTTACTATTCTTTTCCTGAATCCCTCCCCTTGCATGCATGTCCATTACCCTTTTTTTAAATCTTAATTTAGAAATCATTAATTCAATCCAAAACTTGATCTTAATACATTTATAGAATTAAACATGCCCACATTTTGTAGCTTTCCTTTGGTGTTCCTCAGCCTTCTTGAACGTCATTCCGCGTCCACTCAAAGTTTCATTTTAGTTGAAACCCGGTCCAGACCAAGGCATCTCACTCCCGCAATTATAGTTTTTCTTTCTACTATTTACTAATTTACATACACTACCAAATCGTAAACGCGTCTCTGCCATCCGATCGCTACCAAGTCATAACATCTTCTCGCCTCCGCACCTCTCGGCGTCGAAATATCTTCTGCCCTGTTTGTTTGTCTTCTTCCCTGCGCGGGATCGCACCCAAATGCACATCTTCTTCGTCCCAGTGCGCAGGCTATCCCCTTCTCACACATATTTTAATTTTGGTTTGCTCAACATCATTCTAGCACTTCATTTATTTATTATTTTATTATCGATTCCTAATTACTTTCATGATTTACTTCTTCACTCACAGAAATACCTCAGGTGTACCTCATACACTGATTTATTTACAAGTACAATCCCAATTTTTCTTTATATTAATTATGTCGCGATTCCCTTGTATTTTCATTTGTTATTACTCGGTCAATTACTTCTCCTGTCTCCCATTGTTGCCGTTGTTCTGTTTATATATTTTATCCGAATTACTCGTTCCTTTACACTCCTTATGATAAATCATCACAACATTGTGTTTACATTTAAACACACGTAAGGATTCAATGTTTACAATGACTCCTATAAGCCAGGAGGCCATTCTTGCAAACAAGATTTTCTTCTATTATCAAGCTTTTAAGGGCATTTCACTACTACTGTGTTTTGAATTGTAAAATAAGTATACAGGTAATTTCAATTTGTAGCCTATTATGAGAAACTGTTGGGAGCATAGTGGTGAACTAAATAATTCATCATTGTTGCGCAACAGTTGCTTTCGAATTAACTTTGTATGCTATGAAAGGTGATGTTTTTATAATGAATAATTAAGTAAGAAAACGCAAAGTGACTGACCGGAGAAAAATATTTAGTGTTGGCATCCACACAAAGGCGACCAGACGTCCCGTATTAGCCGGTTCAGAACCTTTTTTTTTAAGTTCCTGTTTCATATTTTTTGAAAGGAAATCGGGACGACAAAATGTTCCGTTTTTGTGACAATAACCAGGGGCGGATTAATATTTTTGCCGCCTGTAGGCACATTAAATTTGCCGCCCCCTGTTTAAAATTAATGTTACATTTCAAATTGTAACGTTTCAGTAACAATTCCTCATTAATTTAAACGTTTTAACTTTAAAAGTAACATATTTTGCACATTGTTTTCATAAATTAAATAATTTGTTTGGATTAGCTAATTTTGGATATAAACTGTATCTTCATAGCAAGTAACGTTCAACATTATTAACGTTTCAACACTGAAACGTTAACATTAAAAGGAAACTAAAACATGACAACTAGAATTGCAACATGTTTTCTTTCGTCAACGGGCCTTAGTTTCAGATTCATATACTTCTGAAATCATAAGGTATACTCTAATGAAGTAGACAAATAAATAGCTTGTATTAAATATTAATATGATATTTTTAAAATAAAAATATGATTTATGCTGTTATAGTTTTTAGAGAACCTAAATTTGTTTTAGAAAATATCAAGAAAATTTTGCGCCTTTGAAAATTTGCCGCCCTTGAAAATTTGCCGCCGTAGGCACGTGCCTACTGTGCCTGTGCGTAAATCCACCTCTGACAATAACTAATCGGAATAAAGTGTCGTCAACAATTTTAAATTTATCATAATGTATTCAGTTGGGTTTGCATTAGTTTCTAAAGAAGTAAGCACGAGTAAATCATACGCTCATGTACTACAACGTAACAAATGTGCTTCCCAAACTATTGAAATCAAGAAGGGAGATATTGAATGGTGGGAAATGAGTTATAGCGTCATTTTCGCTTGTATATGCTATATCGCTATCGATATAGTTACCGAGAAATTCAATAATCCGAACCTTCTGCTTGTTTGAGTTTTTGTGCAATTTACTAGCAAGCAAACTTAATTGAAAAATTTGGGCCAGCTTTATAATGAATAAAAGTGCAAATGAAACACGTGTTGAATGTATATACAGAATGTTCTGGGAGGAAACGTAAAAACTTCTCAAATAAGTTATTAAGACAATTTTAAGCATATTTTGTCTAATTAATTACTGGGATATTCCGAATGGTCGATCCGCACTCCAAAGTTGGTTTGAAAAAATGCTTTCGAGGCAAAAATTTGCATTGCATAAGCATAGAAACACTTCAGATACATGTAAATTGTTTATTATTTACAAAAGAAATGAATGTATTTGTTCAGAAAGAAAAATTAACCGAGAAATAAAAAAGCAGTGCAAAAATATAAACAAAAAAACGTCTTGGATTGGAAGAAAAGAGTTTTGCGAGAGGAAGAAATGCACTCCTGTGATGAGGGTTAATAAAATATGTATAATCTTGCGTCCAGGAAAATATGAGTGAAGTGAACGCTAATGTTTCATCAGAGAAAGCGTAAAACCGATTCAATTAACATGAATATTCTGATTATGAATGTCTTGGAAAGACATGCGAAAGTTTTCTAATTGGTTCATCGCATGTGGAATCGACTAACAACGTGTCAATTTCTTTTAGGGTATATCAAAGGTGGCATATAGAATCTATTTCTATAACTGGATATTCATATAATATTTAGCACTTTTATACAAGCTATTTTCAAGCACAACTTTATTGAAAAGATCGATATTTTTATCGTGCACATGCAATTCAGAACTATTACCTGACACATCATGTGTACACTTGGCAAACTTCTACTTTGATGTGTCAAAAGTTTCAAGATTGGGATCAGAAATGTAAAACGTACCGTGTGAACACGCAAAGGGATGTTGCACGATTGTAAAGGGAGCAATATAGCGCACTCATTTGATTTACTACTTTAGAGTGATTTATATTCATTAATCGTGCGTTTTTAAATTCGTTACGTTATCTCTGGTCTCTAGATCAAGATACACCTGAGAATATGTCTGAAAGCAATTGAGTGTATTGCATTCAATCAGAACGAAATGTTCACTTTTCGACAATATGATTTCTATATGTGTAGCACTTGCTTCTTACAAAATGTGTAATTTTGATACAAAGGGTTTGAAATTATTTTATTTTGCGAGTAGAGAGACTACAATACCTAAGCGTGAAGTAGAAATATTCAAATCTAATAATAAGTTATACAAGTGTGTTCTTTTTACTAAATTCACTTATTTCAGTATGTAGTCAACATATTCTTTTTGAATATTTACTTAGTAAAAATATTGCAATGTTATTAAATGTTGCAATTGAGGTCTAAAAGTCGACAATTTCATATACGTAATTAAGGAGTCGTCCATAAATTACGTAACGCTAAAGAGAAAAGAGGAGGTTTGAGGTAGCCTTTCGCTGCTTTACATGGTGGTAGGGGGTATTAGTTTAGAGTTACGTCACATTAATATTTACTTTTTTACTTTTGTCAATATTTTGTTGAAATAATTTCTTTTTTGCCTTTTACTAACTCATTAAATTATGAACTACACAATTTTTTAAAATATAAATAAATGAAAGTTATTAGACGTAAATTGTTATTATGGGCAACTTTTTTAATCAATTTTTTTGAACCTGCAAAATAACGGAGAACATATTCAAAACTGATACGTACTACATTCTAGAATCCATTTAAACAAGCGCTGTAGACTTCCGCCCATGCATCATCCACGACGGCGAGTGCGCGGCTGGCAGTGCCTCGCTATGCGTCCTTCCTTCCCTCACAACTTGTCCCAGTCTCGTTGATAGGGACAGTCAGCATCGCCAATTAATTTCTACTTTATTTAGTCCTATCATTAATTTGAATATACAACATAAGTAAAAATAATACAATTATTTTACTCTGCTATAATTTATTTTGACTTCTTTTATTTGACGCGGGTTATCGCAAGCGTTAAGTAATTAATTAGGGGGTACAAGCGCGCGTTACGGGTGCGTTATAGGGAGTATTCAAGGCAATCCAAATTTGTGTTTCGTAATTTATAAACGGCTCCTAAGCAGACGACATAATCGTATTTACTGACGATGACAACTATGTTTCGAATATTCTGCAAAAACGTCAAGATGAATATCTGAATTGGGGACTGGAAATACATTTTAATAGAAGAAAATACATGTTTGTTGGAGGAAAAGCCAAGTACAATGCTTGTTACAGATTCTTTAGAAGTATACAATTCAAATGGTAAATAATACATTAAATATCATTTGTAAGAATAATATTACTTTTCTTTTGGATGCTCGGTATAGTCTTTAATTCTATAGAAACAGTTGTTCAGCAGAAAATATTTTACTTGGGGTTTCACTTTTGTATCGAATTTAATCGTTTAATGTCATCTGGCAAAGTGTTGTAAAATAATGTACATGTATTATATGTGACTTTTTTGTAGTGAGCTGTTGATACTGTCACCTGATGAATATGATTACTACGTCGAGTGTTGTCATTATAGACAAGGGCGTTTGCTGAAAATATATTCCCGCCCTTAAGTAAGACATTTTTGACAAAAACCACTGATTCATATATGAAGAGACAAGGTAATGGTAAACTACCTAGATGAATAAAGAGAGGCTTACAAGAATCACGTGGAGGGATTTGCTTATTATTCGTACAATTCTTTTTTGTAATCTAAAAACCTGGGAGCTCTAAGATGCATTTCCCCAGAATGCTATATCTAAGGCAGGAATGAACATTCGCGAAATATATACAACAAGCAGTGTGGAGGCTCACTGAATTTGAAAGAATTCTGAAAGCGTAGCATAAAGAACTTAATTAGTGTTCAATTCATTTATATGGACGTTCAGTTTAAGGTTTGACTGAATTGAAAGACCTAAAAATGTTGTTACCTTAACATCAGTCAATGGCAAGCCGTTCATTTTCAGTGAAGTGCCGAGCTGTTTATTTGAAATGCAGAACTGCATTGAAACAGTTTTCTTTTCATTTATTATTAATTAGATATTACGAAACCAATTTGAAAGATCTGATATTGTACTATTTACAGTTTCTTTATTGCAAAGAATATCCATATCATCCGCAAAGAGAACTGTTCTTCCGTTTCTTATCGTCGAGGACATATCGTTTACGTATAGTACGAAGAGAATAGGGCCTAAAATCGATCCCTACGGAACTCCACATGCAATTGGCAAAGAATCATAAAGGTGTGTACATTATGTACCATTGTTCCAGTAAGGTATTTCAACTCTTTGAGATCGTTGTTTAAGGTATGAACATAACCAATGTAGAGCAATACCACGAATTCCTTACGAAGGTAATTTTGAAAGCAAAATGTTATGATCATAGACTTCAAAATCTTTCGAAAGATCTAAAAATATTCCAATAGGTATTTCGTTTTGATCCAGGAATGATCCAGGCAACATCTTTAAGAAACGAAAATATGGCATTACGCCCTGAGGAAGGTCGCGACCGAAACGTCGGCACCTTCGCCATGGACGCGGCGTCACCCGGACAGCCTAGTAAATACTGACTCCGGCCGCGGAAGCCTACGCTTTCGAAAATATGGCTGTTTCCTTAGATTTTGATTTTTGAAATCCATGTTGGCAATCTGAAAACGCTTTGTGTTTACCAAGAAAGGTTTTTATTCGTACGTAAAAAGTCTCTCTAGTATTTTTGAAAAAATGGACAAAGGAGAAATTGGTCGATACATTGGAGTTTTATTTTTGTTACCTTTTTTTGAAAAGCGGCTTAATCTTCATTTTTGTATGGGAAATTCCCGAAATTGCCCGTTGATACTCCCATTACCGAAAATGGGTGTTTTAAGTACGATGTAGGAAAAGCTTTGAACCAAACTTCGGACTTAATCCAGATGAAATGCAGTTTACCCAACACAAAGTAGTTAAGATAGGTGAAGAATGTACGATGTCGAGAAATGGTTGAAATATCTGAAAACTGGTTGCTAAGTCTTGTAAGAAGTAAGGTTTGTAGCTTGTAGTCACATTGTGCTTACACGATACTGCGTGTGTAGTCTCGAACCCACTCCACCTGTAGCTCACTTGACGCGCTTCCGAGACCGCGACGAAGCTCTGCCCTTCGACCTTTGCGATTTACGTAACTCACTTTTAAGTCTCTACATCGCACAGCTTCCAAAGCAATTGTACGCTCATATACCCCTTGTGAACACACGAGACGCCTCACACTACAATCACCTACTTGCCAGGGCGAATCTCGGCTTGTGCAAGCGGTGCGCCGAAGTCCAGCCCCGCCGACCACAAGAAAGACAGGATTGCTTTTCATTTTATTAAATCATCGCGAAGTAAAAAATTAAACGAATTACGTGGCAAACAAATATTCAATTAATACTGCAATAGCGTTAGGGGGGTATTTCAGAAAAGCAACAAATATACCCATGTGGCAGGACAGTGGTTGAGAGAGGGTGTTTCACAGAGCCGCTGTGTATTTACGCATTTACGTTCGTGTATTGGTGATTCGCCTGTAGTCTGAAAATGATTTGTCTAAACTGTTCGTAAACTACGTGCGTAAAACTAGCAACGGCACAGTAAATTAATAGACTTGTGTTTCACGTGAATGACACATTCATTCTGATTTTTTGCCTGTTCTGTATTTTGGAGTGGAAACCCCAGTAACCCGATGTGTGCGTAAATTTCACAAATTCTTTTCCAGAATTCTCTTTCAGAGTCCAGAGAGGGGGATATTGATGGCGTAAAAGTGGTTTCGGCGGCGACGAAGTCGCTCTGCGTATGCAGGCGTTTGTGAGTAGTCGTTCGCCAAAAGAAAGCGTGTAAATCGAGTCACATAGATGTCGCGCTAAAGTAAAATCCTGCCTGAATGTATCTTGTTATGCAAATAGCAGCAACACAAGGCATTATGAGTAGAATACCAAAGATGTAGATATTGGAAAATACAAACATATATTCTTTATTTCAAATCCTTTTTTATATTTAGGTCCCTCTGCATTTGTTTCACATCACGCTCCGTTGTTGCTTTTGCGTAAAGGACCGGGGCAATGGCGCCGTCACTGATGCAGCCCGCGATGTTGCAATTTCCTCATAAAGGATGATGGAGTAGTGTGTGTCTGTCTTTAAAAGGAGCTTCCATATCTCGTAGGATTGTATAAATTTTTGGTAATAAAACTGGAAATACATCTTAATCTAAATTTATTTTTTATTTACGGAGCTTCCTGCAGAATCAGGCTACTATACAAACAAATTAAACAACAATTGTTTAATCTCGTGAGTTACTGAAATGGCGATGGCATAGCCAGTCGTTATTAAGAATAGTGAGAGATTGGTGTCTACGGACTTGTAAACGCTTTCCCCTAAACGTGATAAACGACTTTCCCCCGAGATAATTCTCTACTTCCTCATTTCACACTTTCTCCGTTTTCTTGGGCCACCGACCCTTTTCTGAATACTCTGGTCTATTACAATGAGAAGTAACTCGAAATGTCTTGTGTGAAATTATCTACTGAAATATTTCAATATCTGTAAATAAAGAGAAATGGTTACTGGAACATTTATTTTTCCTCTATTATCTGTTTAAATTGCCTTACGAACTATTAACTAGTAATATATTGTATATAATGAGGTTGGTTTGGGTATTATAGAAAATCCAGAACAACTCTTCTGGTAAAAGCAGAGTTGCGCAGTGAACTATAATTTCACGTCATGACAATGTAATCAGTGTAGGCTATTCATTTTTTCTCATCAAATAACCCAAAAAATATAATAAGTAGTAATAGAAGAGGCATGCTGTAATGTAACCATCTCAAGAAACCAGTAGGGACCTGTTTCAACTCACACATTCGACTCTTTCTCCAAGGGAAGTGTCACCAACCCGATGCGCAGAAATATTTTGCAGATCCCTGACCGTGTCGCCAATCTCTTTGTCTGCCCGGCAAGAAAGGCGGACCCGATAAGTATTTCACAGGGGACGAATTTAATTACAGTCACAACTGTCACCCATCCCATAAATAGTTTTGAAAAAAAACAATATGAACTTGAACTTTAAAAAAAAAAAATTCATCATGGCAGTGCTTCTTTGGATGCGATCCATTCGATATGTAGTATTACTTTGGACATATTTACTATAATTATAAATAAATTTTAGCTTTAGGGACGGAGCATGGCTCTCGTAGATTCGCCCCTGCCCCACAAAAAGTTAGATTACCGATGTCTACATAGATTATCTTTGTCTACCCAGTATACGTTGTCTACGCGTCGTTTACGTGTTGACGTAGACCATCGGTCTTTACGCGTAGACGCACATCACTGGGTTAAAAGAATACAGACTTGTAGATCTCGTGTGGATCTGGATATGTAAAAAATCAGATTTTTACGTAATACTGTTGATAATATTCCATTGAGCGGATCGACGAGTGCTTTAGAAAGGAGTTCAAAATCTTGATCAAAGATGTGCATTTGCGAAATTAAAACTTACTTGTGGTATACTTTTAAAATTTATAATTTATATTAAAAGAACTTATCTTTGTTCAAAGTGCAAAAATATTGATGTAATTTACATTTGTTTTAGTTTGAACATCATTGGAATTTTCAGTTCTGTTACTCACATGCTGGGTTGCTTTCCCAGCCGTTTTTTATAAAAAAGTAGCATAATAAAGAAAAAAATTAATACACTCTTCTCGTTTAGGTATATTTGAAATAATTTCCTAAATTGTACAAATTTAACAATAATCTATTCAGAGCTTGATGATTCATTTGCATTTTCAAGTTAGCCAGAGGATAAAATAAACAATTATAATTATCTAAAATTAATGTTAATGTTATTTTTTAATTTTTTGGTTTTGTTGCTTTGCATTTCAGAGCTACAATAAACTATTCATGTGCTAAATTATTTCTATGCTTCTTTTTATAGAATTCAATACTCGAAGTCGTGTGCAAACGTTATGTTAGTCACTAGGGAATCGTGCATTTATTTGTGTAGGACGGTGAAACTTTCGTATAAGACCGCGGGTCGCGACCTGGTGAATCGTTATATTTCAGCATTCACAGAAGGCATTTCTAATGTTATTCCGTTCAGAGGTCAAAGGCAAGACAGCATTAATTGTAATGGCATTCGTGATCTTCTGTCCTTTGCGTGCTGCTGCCGACTGAATGTGCAGTTATTCGACCACTTCAACTTGTTTCGAAGATGTTTATCAATGTCACAAGAAGTGTGGTGCCTTATTATACGTTTCGCAGCTTAAAGAAACGTTTAATTTCTTTAAGAAAGATATTTCAAAGGTTACTTGAAAAAATATCGTATTATTTATTTGAATTTCTGTTCCAATTCTGTTTTGTTTTCAATCAAAATCTACGAAGTGTGAAGGAACACCACTACAAAATGATTATATTGTTTTACTTTATCTCTTGTGTCCAATATTCACTGTCCATTTTGCGATTTACAAATATCAGACATTTAGAGTGCAGGAAGATTTATTTTTGAACGAGTCGCGGGAATAATACTGTAAATGAATAATACGAAATATGTGTTAAATGGGAGTGAATAAAATAAGCCTAATTCATTTATTAATACCATACAAAGTGTCGTATATAATATCAGTCTTTTCAGATAATAACACCACTATTTCTCATTTTAATTACTTTTTTCCTCTGTTCACATAATTGTGCTTCTGTCTGGAAAGTATTTTGCGTTCATTACGTTGCCCGAAAATAATCAGAAGAAAATTGTAAAAGTGCAACGAAATATTTTTGTCAATTTGTGTTTCAGTTTTTCTTATTGTTAGTAGTATCATTCATGAACATGAACATAAGTAATGTAGCAGGTTCGTCGATATTGCTCCAAATGTGAAAGTAATTAAAAACACATTCTGCTTTGTCGTCGTTTGGCTTCATTGCAGCTGCGCATCCAAAAATGTTACAATTCAAGTCATCGTTGACTCGTACTTTACTTGTAGAAGCAAATACAGCCGTGCACTAGTAGTAATATGCTTATACGGGCAATATGTAGTCCATTCACACGGGAGAACTTTGAACCGGGTCTGCTACTTCATCTCACTGCTTTCTCGACAGTAACAGGCTGGAGCTGTACGTACGTTCATGTTACGAGAAGTACTACATAGTTATGTTTATTACTGAGTTTATTATGTGTCCATATATCAGGTAATAATCTCAATGTGATATATATATATATATATATATATATATATATATATATATATATATATATATATATATATATACTTAACATACATATACTCAACAAACAGATATGATGAAGCATATCTGTTTGTTAAGTAGCCACTAGTAAAAGTGAATACTTTTAGGGCATTTAGAGCTTGCTAAAATTTGTATTTCTAGCGCTAGTGCTAAAAGACGATTCTGAAATATTCAGTCAAATTGCTATGTAAAAGGAAACAAAATACTTTCGTCTGATCGCATCAGCTTCTACTGGTCTTAACGTAACATAGTACAAAAATAAGTGATTTTTATACTCAAGTTAAAATAAAATGAACGTGTATAAGGCTGGTAAAAATTAATGAATGTCACATACTTGATGAAAGAGAGTTTATTATGATCATAGGATGTCCTTTCCTACTCGCAAAATAAAATGTCACTTTTTCCACTCCCATTATCACTATTCCGAAATGTCGCTAAAGCTGAAAAGGCCTGTGTGTTCTTAATTACTCCCACATTTTGATTAATACCCTTGAACCGGATAGATTGTTTTAATTTCTGTTATATTATATTTCTGAGTGTATTTTTTGCATGTTGTTTTGCGTTAAAATCGTATCTACCTTCACATATTTCTGTTAATGCATTCAAGATACATACTTCTTTTCATCTGCAGAAGTCGCTGGCTGACCAGGAGCCAATAAATACTCGTTTATCGCATGGTCTTTGCTGTTTGCCCAATGCCAGGTAAATGAGAGTTTCATGTCACAACACAAGTAGGGGGCCCCATTTCGATTTCAGTTCAGAGCATATTTCAGTAAGAAACAACTTTAGTGCTTGCGTGTAACGTTGACCATGACACATTGTGACAATTCTGTTTAAAATACGTAAATGCATGCGTACATTCTGGGAGGCATTTATATAAAGCTGTATTATTCTGCAATTACAATTGTGCACAGTTAGAGATGAGGGCAACGCATGGGTTTTGCTTGGCTGGCATCAATTTGAAATTAGACACAAGTGTGTGTGTGTTTTCAACAAAAAGTTATTTCTCAGAAAATATTCATTGTCGGATATTTTAAAATGGAAGTGAGGTGAAATATGACAAATGATTTAACCATTAGATGCACCACATGTGTCTAAGAGGCCCTGGATACTTTTTAAGCGTTAATAAATCAACGAAGCGTACTCAGATGTTTTTCTACGAAATATATATCTCTACAAATTTTATGAATAATATATTTTAAATAAAACATACGGAATAAGTTATGCATTTTGCAGAAATTTTGAAATATTAGATTTTACCTCATTCTGCACTACGGGGTATTTTAAGGCCGCGTGAACGAATATCGGTTGTTATGTTTTGAAATAGACACTTCTGGCCTCTCTATTGAAACTGTGGAAGAATATAGATGAGCTCTGAATTCAAACACATAACCAACGGATATAACATCTTGTCTTCATCATTTTGGAAGTCGGTTTTACAGAGTTAGTACATCATGAACTCACACGTCTAATTTTGAATTTGGGAGAAAATATTATCATGGATAGCTATTTTACTAGTGTATTACTAGCAAAATATTTCGCTCAGAACAATATCTCTGTTGTTGAGACTTTACAACCAAATCGTACATGCTATCACGAAGATCAATGTGCAACGTGTAAAGCATTTTTCAGAATTCGGTTTCCATTAAAAAGTGACCATAGTCACCATTTATGTCCCCCAAAAGATCAGGTCTCAAGAAGTCCCAATAAATACAATTCATAGAGATACGACAATTGTTGAGAAAAAAGTAAAACCTTGTATTGTTCTACAACAATCCAAAAGGGGAGTGTTGATCAAATGGATAAAACTTACACCATAAAGAGACAAATCAGAAGATATGCACTAGTTCTTTTTTCTAATATTCTCAAATTGGCTTGCGTAAATACTTTTGTTTCGAACACATTATCCAGGGGCACGGGAGAACAAATATCATTGTTACAGAATATTTTTACGTGAACTGATTCACCAGGAATTGCTTCCACAAATGATACTGCGCAGTTCCAAAAGCCTTCTAAAAAGTGCGACCAAAATGGCGTTGCAACTATGCGATTGAACTCACATGAGTCTAGAAGACGAAGGAGTCAAAATTACAAGTAAAATAAAAAGATATCACCTCACCCCAAAGAGTGAGATCAAAAATCGTCGACTCAGTGCAGTAAGTACAAGAAGAATATTTGCAAAGTGCACAGTAATGTAATGTGTTTAAGTGCGGGTTACTTTATTTTATGTATGTTGTATTTTCAGTAAATTTTCTGTAATTAATACCTATAACATTTTAGTACTACTCGTACTATTACTAATCACGTGATTAAAATATCATATAAAATCACAATCTCTCCTTTTTAACCTCTAAATTAGTAACATGTGGTAATTGTCAATAAAATGTGTATGTTTTTACGAAAATACGTAAATAGTGAGAAAACGTTTCATTCATCACCACATCAAGTTATTAAATAATTATCTTATTTTATTTAAAAAAAATTATTAGGTTAAATTGCCAGACATAGAAGACCCATGTGGTGCATTACGGTAAAATTAAGTGGTGGTGCATGTAAGGGTTAACTGTTTTAATTGCACAAAATTTCGTTTATTTTAACTTTAGTGTCACATTTCTTTACGGGACCCGTGCTATTCCTACGGATTCTGATTTTGAGGACAAGTGGAACGGTATAAAGCGATTTCTCGCGAAGACAAATATTGTAGCGTGCGCGTGATTTGGCGCATGTTCTTTTATGAGTAAGCAGCTGCCTTTAATCGTATATCAGGTCTAGTTGGAATGTTCTTTGTTTCATATCTAGTTCATAGGTAGCATGCTATTTTGTTCGCAATGCGACAAAATTTATGCGATCACTACATTGAATTAACATTACTATACTGAAATCGCCCACTCTATTTTACCCACTAAATACCCACTCTATTTTACGTATTAATGAATATTCTTCATCCAACAATGCATTATGCGATTGCATATCTGTATTCTATTACTTCCTCACTTGTAATTATCCTCCCTGAAATATTCAGGAAAGGAACCAGCTTTTAGAATATTTACGAATTACATCAACTACATATAATGTGTGTTAATATTTCTAAATAATTATTAACTATATTCCGTTATTCTGCTTATCAAATGTTCACCCCTACATTTCATTGTTGTGACTTTTGCATTTGACCTTACCGACTTTTGAACGGACTATATCTGATCAAAACGTACGTTGGTGCAGATAACAAAGCCTAGTAATTTGTACAATAATAATAATAATAATAATAATAATAATAATAATAATAATAATAATGATAATGATAATGATAATAATAATAATAATAATAATAATAATAATAATAATGATAATGATAATGATAATGATAATAATAATAATGATGATGATAATGATAATAATGATGATAATGATGATGATGATGCCATTTATATTTGGCGAGGCTGCGCCGCGAGGTGATTTTGGTGAGGTCTTCTCTTCCGCCTAATCACGTAAATAACATTACATTTACATAGTGACAATTGAGACGCACGGGCGTAAATAATGATAACGGACTTTTTACACTGCAAAGGGAAATGCAACGATCGTATTGGCTACTCTGAAAGGGTTGCACATTGCGTATGGGTGAACTTTCTCAGTTATTTTCTCTCAACTCGAAATCTAAAGTAATGTGCCATACATTTCATCAATAAGAAAGGCATAATAGGTAAAAAATCTTGACTTTGCAAAATAAAGCGTGTCAAAGCAAAATGATGGACAGCAAAATGTCAAAATAAAGATATGCCAATACACTTCTTAGCCAGGTCATACGCGCGTGTTCACATCTGAGCCGAACATTTGGCAATGCCAGTCGTCTTTGGCCTACTTTATCGCCTAAATAAATTTACATTTACATAATTATAATTGAGACACGGATATTTATTAAATTGACATTTCACGTTACACACGAAAGTGCAATGATCGCATTGACTACGCGGAATTGGATGCACTTAGTGCATGGGTGAGTTTGTCATTTGTTCTCTTTGGAGTCCTGAGATTAAAGTGAGACGCACAATTCATTGATAAGAAAGACATAAGTACTAACGTTGGTTTGGCCAAATGCCAGAGCGTGCGAATGCAAAAAGTCAAAGCGGAGACGTGCCGACGCACTGGAGCGGTTCATAGGCGCGTGTTCACATGAGAGCGGAGCGTGGGCGGTGGCGGTGCCGGTGCCGGTGGCGGTGGCGGTGCGTGCTGTGTGCAAGGAGCGCCCGCCGCTCGCCTACATGTTCTGCGTGGAGCGGCGCGGTGCGTCGCGTCGCGTGGGGTCGCGGCTCTCAGAGCTGCCTCGAAGGCGGCTGGCGGCTGGCGGCTGGCGGCTGGCGGCTGGTGGCTGGCGGTGGCCGGTCGCCGGCGGCGGTGCTCTGCGGTGCTGGCGGTGGACGGGGCGGCGCTCGACTCCCTCTCCGTCGGCATGCGTGTCCCGGAGTGCGGCGGCGGCGGCGCCATCGCCCCCGCGCCGCCCCGCGCCGCCCCGCGCCGCCCCGCGCCGCCCCGCGCCGCCCCGCGCACGCGCAAGAGCCCCCGCTGCGCCTTCCCTCCGCTTCGCCCTCCACCTCCCCCCACCCCGCCCCTCCCTCGCGCTCTCCCGGCCCCTCCCGTGGCGGGGAAGGATGCCTCCACATTTACGCACACGGTCGCTCGCTGCTTTTCGCTTGTTTGACCTGCTGATTAGCGTTTATGCAAATACTTCCTTCTGGAAATCCGAGACACATTGTTAATTGTATCAGCGTTCCATTTCAGGGCGCATTGGTTGCCTAACATTTGGAGGGGCTTTGCTTTCAGAACGCCTTTCTCTTCATGAAGAAGATATACTTTTGCACCTGTCTGTCTCGTGTCAGATTTCTCAAATCAGATTTAAATTAAATATTATTATTATTATTATTATTATTATTATTATTATTATTATAATTATTACTATTATCATCATCATCATCATCATCATCATCGTTATTGTCATTATTACTTGCATTTCGGCCATTTCTGAACACACAACACGTTCTCTCCCGAGGCCCAGTCATATTCCATCTCGGACAGAGATTCGTGTGTCATTATTGTGATGAGCTTTTCGGCTGACTCCCTTGGTAAAAAAGGGTTGTTAAGCTTTGAATTATGAATTATGAGATGATTATGAAAGGTGATCGTGGGCTTTTCGAACCATCCCAGCATTCGCGTGTATGACTGAAGGGAAACCATGAAAACCCCGGTCAGGATGATCGGCCCGGGGATGAACCCGGGGAAGCGCGCTGCGCACTGAGCCACTTGGCTCAGGTTGTTGTTGTTGTTGTTGTTATTATTATTATTATTATTATTATTATTATTATTATTATTATTATTATTATTATTATTATTATTATTATTATTATTATTATTGTTATTATTATTATTATTATTGTTATTATTATTATTATTATTATTATATTCCTGTAATTTATGAAAAAACATTTAAATGTATGTTAAATGTAAAAACCTACTCCAGGTGGAAAACCAGAGGAAAGGAACAGATCCAGTGACTGTGACTACGGGTGCCTCTGCAATACTTTGGACTGTTTCCAATAACGCTACCTAATTTCTCAGTCCTGTGAATGATCGGGCAATTCGAACAAATTCCTTCAAACATTTCGCGGATAAAACACCAGAACCCCGATAGCTGTCGGTGCGACCTTTTCTTGCGCCTCACAATCGCTTGGGCTAGATTTCCAAACTCTTTTATTGCAGACGTTTCTCTGCCTCCTTGGTTACGGCATTTTGATAGCACGGCACAGCTGCATTTATGACTAGACACGATGTTTTCTACAAATACCGAATAACAGTTTACAGTTATTGGTACCTCTAACGTATAATCACTTTGTTAGTTATTAGATAGAGTTCAGAGTTCAACAGACGTAACCAGTTATGGTGTGTTTTTGCCTCTTGGGACATGAATTTTAAGGGCGTCACAGATCTCCCAATGGAGGTAATGCGGAACCAATTCGACCATTACTAATATTCGGAATTTATTACAGTTGCACAAGCTGTAATAAACGTGTGTCCACGATTTCTTTGATGTTTTTGTCTCGCATTGTCTCCGGTAGTGTCAGCAGTTCAGTTTCTAAATTATTCTAAGCGCCTTGAATGGTTTTCTTCAAAATGATGCTTAATACATTTGCAATGGCTATATTTCCATTATTTCGATCATACAGTAACTCCTCATGAGGGGACACAGCCCCTATTACCATGATTCTCATTATTATCAACATCAGACCACACTCAACGTACACATCTGGATAGCCTCAACGTAACAAGTCGGCCTTCTCTAGCCACCATATTGGCTTTGAAAAACTCGAGCGCAGGCCTTGTAATCTAGGTGGTGTTAGTTTGTTGCTGCAGAGAAAGCGAGGAAACCGCCGCTCCACATTTCATGCTCTAATTGTTTCCTGGAATCGCGGTTCTAAGCGGCGCTTGCACGGTACATTTAGATTGCGTGTGCAGAATGTGGACGTTCTGAAACTACTGCACTCTTATTTCTCTGGGCTTCATTTCGGTTTGTGTCTCATTCGACCTGATTTCCTTAGTATGTTTTCAATATCTTATACCAGAGAGCGATTGTCAGTTTATTAGTAGAATTAAGCTTCTGTTGAAACAAACCTTCAAGTTTGTTTATTTCAAAATATATGCCACTAATTCTCGCTATTCACATTTTAATGTGTAAAACACATCCATTAAATGGGTGTACTACCAAATTAATACATTTGATGGGGTAATCGATTAGCGTGGTACGTATGTATCATTATACAAGTATTATCAAACATTGTAATTGTAGAACCAAAAAAAGCTAACATGTGATTGATTGGTTGATTGATTACATCGCGTTTCCGGCACGTCATCGGTGAAGGTCACTGTAAGTGTAGTGTATGTTTCTTCCTCCTTAGGTGGCGGTGATCTTCACCATTTGGATGGTGCAATCCGGAACCGACGTACACATCGGCAAGTGGGGTTTTCACGACGCAGGTATCTCCCACCGCCGGGCCACCGCCCCAACCTGGACAAGCTGCAAGCGCAACCTGGTCCCCCGACAGGTGTGGCAGTATAGTGCACGGAAGTGAGGGGTGAGGATAAAAAAATAAAGAAACAGCAAAGATCGCACGCGCTCCGTAGCCCCTTTGTTTGGGTACTACTCCAGCATTCGCCTGCTTTTGATCGGAGAAAACACACAAGACTACCGATCAGAGCAGCCGGTCGCTAGAATTCTCTTCCAGATTGCGGCAGAATTCATCCTAGCTGACAAGCTAGGGCCAAAAAATCCTTCCACAATCGGGATTCGAACCCTAGGGCTCCCAGTCAGAGGCCCTGCAGTGGCATCAGTTGATCCTGAGCCATCTAAGTCGGTTTGAAGTTGAACTCAAGAATATATTTGCAGTGGTAGGCAAACATGAAAGATTAAAATTCGCATGAACAACTTTAAAATAAAACAAAGTATATTTTTCGAGTAGTATTTTCCTCGTTCTCATTAATTATGTGTGTTAATATCTTGATTTAATTTTTTTAAGTTAATTTAAACCTTTCTTATCACGCAGTTCGTGTTTGCCATTGGTGAGATTCGTGTCATGGCCTGCAATTCGTCGCGAAGGTTGCCCTGAGTGGGCCCTGATAAAAAGCCCCTACAGCGCGGTGGCAGTTATGCGGGCTCATGGACAGAATACACAACTCGTGAAAGTGCTGTGTATCCTAGTAAGGTTTTTATCTCATTGAGGAACGGACTTCCCCCAAGGACCCCCAACGGACTCACTCAGCTCTGTATTGATTTTGGGCGCGTCATTTACTGAGATCATTGTGCCATAAGTATACCCCATGTTATACCCCGGGAGGTGGTGGAGTTCCTTCCCAATTTTGCGCTAACCTATACGTGCACGTGGGAGATTTCGCCCCCCACTTACCTCCCCCAGCAGTCCCCTTCTAACTGGTACAAGATCTAATCTCCGACTAGTATCCCAATAAATGTGGTAGACTAGTGGCATGTACGTCTATGTGTGTAAGGGTAGAAGATGAGACAAGGAGGAGGAAGGGATGATCCTTGACCCGTCTCTTAGGGTACAGTTCCGGCATTTTCTTAGAGTTGAGCAGAGAAAGACAACTTTCGATCAGATCAGTTAGCTGCAGGAATTTTCCTCCAGACCGTGAATGAACTCTACTCAGTTGTATACCTAAAATCTGTTCAAAGTCCGCCACAGTCAGGATTCGAACCCTGAATCGAAGACTCTCCTGTGAATGATTAAGCAGAGGCATAGGCGATGTAGAGATTTCTATTCTCAGCTGCATCAGTTTGTCTGCTCTTTAGGGAGGAACAAGTTTATTGGAGTAAAAATGATGGGAATAGAAAGCTTCAAGTAACTAACAAAACTACATCAGTTGCTGTGACACTAGCATACCTACAAGCAAGGCACACCTCGGCTTTTTGCTCTGAAAAAATGTAACCTTTTAATGTTTTGTGCAGAACCAGTGAATTATGGGGTGACCCTACGTCCGCATCCTTTATTTATTTCCGAAAAAAGCGAATGAGGCTTTAGCCACCAAGTTCTACAACCTACACAGCGAACTGCAATCTCGTTTTCGCCAACTCAAATTTCATAAGAATTAATAGAGAATTGAAAGCCTGTATTCAGAGTTTGATAATGAGCGTGCTACCCAGTACGATATGGAGTACAACAATTTAGAGCCTGATTGTCTCTGGTATGATAAGATATATACATATATGCCAATAACTGTATTTTTGTTGGTAGTGAACACACAGAGAAAGTTGTCAGACCCAAGACTCGACACATGTTCCTCTATGTACGTCGACCCGCTGCATCCGATCCTGAAGAATTGCGCCACCACCCTCCAGTTTTGTTGAATCGCGAAAAAAACACCGTGAAATTGTAAATTATAAATTTCACGGTGGTTTTTTTGCGCTTTAAGAAAAAGGAAGGTGACACAATTCTGGCTTCAGATTCTGACTCAGCGCACTGATATACGTAAAGAAACATGCATCAAGTCTTTGAGTCTGACATCTCCTGATAACAAAAATACAATTTCACAATGGTTTTTGCCATTTAAAAAATTTGAAAGATGGTGGCGCAATTCAACGCGTCAAAATACTCAGAGAAGCATGTGTCAAGTCTTGGAATCTGACATTTTTGTATATGTCTGTTATTTTTGATAAAAAAATTAAAATGTTCGGACGGTGTTATTTCACCACTAGCAAACGATGAGGATCACATCCACAATGGTGGATTTATACATAAGTCATTGAAGTTAATTGAAGTAGCTCGAATGAAAGGGGCGAACAAAAATAAGTGGTGGAATATTTGTTAGGATAAAACATAACCATTATTAGGAGGAGGAAGTAATGAGTGTTTATGGAAAAAATGAGTATTTTACCTGGAGATATTTTTTCGCTGGCGAATGAGAAGGGCTAACTCACTCCCAGTGACGTTCTTATTCGTGTTCTGGCCGAAGGAGTCGTGTGTGGCTGCCGATGACGCGTTCGCGGCGCGCGGGGGGCGGGCTATTCTGGGCGCGGGTCGTCAGCACCGCGCCGCATATCGTGCCGCGGCCTCAACGAGGTCAGCTGTATGTGAAATTCATTGGCGCCTAATTATCCCATTCGGGCTGCTCTGCTAGTTCTGATTGGGAGCTAATGGCCAGGCCCACAGGCGCGCTGCAGTCGCTGGAAACACTTCGCGGGGAGGGTGACCGCGATGCGTGGTGGCACGATCGCCAACTGCCCGGACCAAAATTATATTAACGGAAGCTCTGCAAATAGTACATTCACTGTTTTTTTCAGAATGGAACTGAGGGCTTGAGTCCGAGACAAATGAGTTCTCTTACTTTTGAAATAGACGGATTATCTTGAAAGAGAATCTACAAAATGCTCATTACATTTTCAGAAATGCGAGCGACATTGAAACAGTGACGGCCCGTTCGGACGCGTCCCAATAAGCGTTAATAAACTGGACAAAATAATCGGAAACTTTATAAATAATAATCGGAAACGAATATTTACAATTTATTTCAAATGTGAAATAATAAGTAAATACTAGAAATGTGAATAACAATAACAGATGAAATTAATAAAGTCAGTCATTGTCACTTTACTTAGAATCCTTTTCAAATCTGTAATAAAATGATCATTAAAACATTATTATTGTTAAGGTTTACGAGGATTAGAAGTATATGAACATGTTAGAACAAAGTAAGAGAACATGGTTAAAAAAAATTAATTATCAAAACGGAGGGGGAGATAGAGTCGAAATTCTATTGAGTCGAGAAATCTCTTGGTTATTGTCAAGTATTGTATGTTTAGAGCTAGATGATTGGGATGCATTTCCAGACGGTTATATGTAGAGCTTATTTCTTGAATATTTTCTTCAACTGTTGCTATATTGAGGTCTCGATATAGTGCAGCATTTGTTATGAATCCGGGTACAGATGAAGTTATTCTTAAAAGTTTTTTATTGAAATATCGGTAGAATTGGTAAACTAGTTTTCTGGCAGTGTCCCAGATCTGAATAATATTAAGCAACAGAGGATCTCAGTTTGCGAGCGATCAATGGAGGTAGCAAATGGACGCGCTGGGGATTTTGCTGTCCACATTACGGCCGTCGGGCATCCACAAAGAAATCCGAGTGAGCGGGTAACGATTGTTCCGTGTGTATGTATCGGAAAATCATAAGGGATTTGAAGCGATACCAATTCACACTAGTACGAATAGAACGCCGTGGGAAACGAACCTCAAAGCAAGAAAAAAAACAATGCATTCGAGAACATTAAGATCCCTCCAGGTGTCAGTGAACTGGAAGAAGTGACGACAGAAGACAGGATCATCTACGAGGACCTAAAGAATGCGGAAGAAAAAGGAAGAGTTTCCAGAAACAACCGTTCCAGGGGACTGCGGGTCAATTGCGGGCAAAATAACCGCAATTGACATATTTTAGTAAAGTAACAAACAGTCGAGGATGCAATGATGCAGGTATTAAGCGTTACTTTTTTCTCAAAAATTCAAGGAATTGTGCTGTTAGCAGACCTGTGAGTAGTAAATGAGTAAGCAAAGAACATTTAAGAAATAAATAAACAGTTGCACGAACTTTATGTTATTTTGAAATAACAAAAAGTTTAATTAAATAAATGTTAGTATATTAGGCGATGACAATTGAATGTGTTTTATGCGTGATGAGCAATTACATAAACGTTTTCAATACAACAAGTTTAGGAATTTGAAAAGGAAAAAGTAATTAATATTATTATTTGGATTTTTATTTAGAAATTATAGTAGCGAAGAAATTAGAGAAATATAAAGGCATTTGTAAAATAGAAAGTGGAAAGGTACAACGGGTTTGACAAAGAGAAGAGCTGTCCTTTGTTTCAAACTGTGCGGTATAGAAAGGGCAATGAAGCAATGCTTATGGACAGACTGTTTGGGATTTTGGACTGGTAACAACGTGGCTGGGGTCGAGTCTTTGATTCACGTAAAATGTTTATGAAGGCTTTAGATTGCGGAAAAGTGACGCTTAATTTCGTGCATTATTAATTCGAGAGGGCGTTAATTAGGAACTTGGACGAACGAGGACCTGGTTAATGGAACGAATGTGGATATGGACGCAGGCATTGGCAGCGGTCGGAGCGGCGCCATTACGAGGTCCACTGAAATCAACAACCTGGGAAATGGCACAATTTTATGAATTCAAAATTATAACAAGGCCAAATTTGTGAATAGATTAAGAATAAAATGAAATGGCCAGTAGATTTCAGTGCCCAAAAGGAGTCGCTCATGTGAAATGAACGTAAATAAAATATGTATGAATGTGTGAATGATAATTCCATTTTTTTCGGCGTAAGTTGTTTTTATGTTAAAAGGATATATATATATCCTTTATAAGGAAAGATATATATATCCTTATATATATATCCTTTATAAGGATATATATATATATATATATATATATATATATCCTTATATAAGGAAAGATATATATATATATATATATATATATATATATATATATATTGTGACGTACCTGGTGATGCCGGTACTTTCACTGTAAGAAATTACTAAAGGAGGGTATCTTTTTCGTGAATGGGTCCCTACGAGGAGTCGATTTAGCATTGGGGAATTTAATCAATAAATGTGGTACAATCATAAACAGGATTTATTCACAAACCAAATCTGTTAATTACATTATTTATAATACCTCTGCGCTTTGCCTTGGTACCAAGATCAAATTTAACATGAGTTTTATCATACCTTTGGGGCCCCAACAAATATCTTCGATGCTCGGATTACGGTTCGCATCGGCAGGGGTCGCCGACCTTCGCAGCAGCTTGGCGCAGTCGGCAGCTGGTGGTGTAGCGGTCGCCTCGACTGGCGGCCTCTTGAATCCCTCCTGATTCGGCTCCTGGTACTTCGGCGTCGCGCTTCCCTCTAATTGTCTTTCGTCATTTGATATAACTACTGACCACGCGGCCACTGCACGTGTCGGCGTCAGCTTCGCAATACACACAGTTCTGGAATTGTACACACCGCGACATATAGCATAAGCGCAATTTACTGTTTTCTAGCACTGATCTTTTGTATTGATCACTTTCCCGATATCAACCTAACACGCCTATTGTTCTTGCGTGGGCTAAATTCTATAACACACGCCGCGTGCTCCTTTTGCCCGTGCAAAGCGGCGAGCCTCTCGCCACACGTCCGCCGCTACCGACGACTTCTCCGCCACTCTCGCCGGCCGGTAGCACGCCGGCCACGTCCTTCGGCGACGGCCGACTCGACCCAACTGACTCGTAACGGCCAAAACTCCCTGTCGCTCCGTGCTCGGTTCTCAACCGTCGATTACGTTCCCACGGACGCCTCGCAGCGGCAACGGTGGCGGCGGCGGCGGCTGGCCCTCCTCACCGCTGTCCGTCGCGCTGGTCGTGCGTACCGCGCAGTCCAAAATGAACACTAATCTCTTATGCTAATGTTTTTAATTAGTATAAGGGAACACATCGTGTTTCAATATATATATTTCGTTGTTATTTTTTTTGTGTACTAGAATGCTAATGTTATGTACGAAGGCGAACTGGATTCGCCGAATCATTTAGGCAAAATTGTGAATAATACATAATCGCTAATATGACGATCGGCAACATAGTTGAAAATCTATGTTATTTTTCGGTAGGTAGAACAAACCCAATGAAAGGGAAAGAATGCGAGAGAGCCAGGTTCCCAAATAAATATAATATTATCCGGTTTCCTGCATAGGTTCGACTTCGCGGATCCACACTAAACATATAAATTTGTATTGCGCGGGATATAAAGTAAAGAAACATAGGAGTCAGATCTGTGTTTAAGAATTAGAAAGAAAGCAGTGAATAGCATTTTGTAAGTGTGTAAATAAAACATATATATTTTTAGTAATAAGAAGATAGTGTGCATGTCACTCGAAATTTGATATTTTGGTGTTTTCGTCGAGTAAGTTAGCCATTGTAGTCTTGGCGGCCAGTGTGTCAAATTTGTTATCTGTTTATTTCAGGTCGGATTTTCAAACATGAATAGATCTGACTTGCCCAAGTGTGGGGTGATATAATTAAAAATTATAAATATTCACTATTTGATTCTAGGGTTTATGATCCATTACAGAAATCTCACAACAAACAAAAATGGCTGAAGTTAATGACATTACTAAAAGCACATAAAGAAATTAAGAACTCATGAAATAAAATTAAACCCGTTATTGCCACACATCAATATGCAAATTCATTATTAGAATTTATGTCTGAAATCTATTCATCTGCCATTGACATATAGAGAAGGAAATTAATTACTTTTACAGAAAAATGGCCTTTCGTTAAAACATTGGAGGTATAATGAAGGAGACTGACAATCCTCTTGTTCAAAGCACAACACGTTTCCACAACACTGCATGGAGTGGTGAAAGAACTGAAATATAGAGAATAAAGCTCATAAATCAAGGTACTGTTTTGCCTATGCATGCGACGTTGCTCGCTTCGGAAACCTGTAAAGTAGTCGTTTTTCTGTGAGGAAGCAGACATTTAGGGCACTGCATAAATTGAAATGAAACAAAATATATGATAAACTCTTTGCGAAATACGGACGTATGCTGAGCTGAGATCAGATTTAAAAAATACGAATTAAATAAATTTAAAATTCACTAAAAATTTAAATATCTGAGAGTTATTTATTTTCTTCAAATAAAAAGCTTCATGCCTAGCAATAGGCGTGATGAATGATTGCCTTTTCTGTGTAGAAGCGTTTAGGCGCCTCCCGCGTCTGATGGCGACGGTCCTACAGACGCGCAAGAGAGCTCTCAAAACATACAGTATGTCCAATATTACCGATAGAAACCCATATTTCTGATTGCTTAAAAAATGTATGGGGCTTGTGTGGTTGTTGCATGGCAGTATGTAATACTACATCTTATACTCGCAAGTAATCTAATTATTTTTTCAGATTTAAAACACATTCATGGAAATCTCTCGGAAAGTTTTTTAGTGGATCTGAAGTGCCGACAATTCCCCTCGCCATTTTAAAGCGGTGGGAACGTCCCTGGCATGTGATTTGCCGCACTGGAAGCTGTCCATTGGTCAGGCGACAACCTCCATGGCAAAACACGCTGACAGGTATTTTCCCCTTTCAATTTTATATTTTGAGAGAAGAATGCTAATTTTGTAGTGCGCAAATTTTGCCAGAGTTGGTTTTAATACAAACGATAGTAAAGCAGAATCTCTGGATTCCAGGTTTTCTTTCTCTCGCAGTCCTGAGGCTACACAGTCTACTCACTTCAACGTTTCCATCAACGCCTATGCTCCACGTCAACTTGCAATAACCCTTCAAGGATGACCGAGAACAGCACTAACAGTGGAGGGTATATAAAGAGATTGATCATTGGCATTCGAGCCAAGGGGAGAAGCATTTCCGAAACAGCTAAGTTTGTAAAGTGTTCGCGTTCCGCCTTGGATGAAGTATACAATGCATGGCAAAATGGTGACATCCAAAAACGGCGCCGAGGCGCATCATGCGCCATAGATGGCAGGGAAAAACGACAGCTCAGGAGATGTGTACGGGCAGATAGTCACGCAATTCAGGTCAACTGACCGTCCACAAGGACGAAGGGTCTCCTCAACAACCGTTTAGTGAACGTTGCTATATATGGGCCCCGCAGTATGCACCTGGTTCATGCACCCAGGCTGTCTGCTGTTCATCGGCGACGAAGTCTCGAATTTACACTTCAATATCGTCCACTGGGTGGCGACAGATGTTATTTTCAGTTAAATCCGTTTTCTGGTCCACCGGACAAATTTGAGTGTGCGGCGTGAATGCAAACACCTTGCAGCAATTGCCGGACGGGTCTAGGGCAAGTAGGGAGCGTAATGGGGCGAGGAATGTTTTTGTGGTTTTCCCTGCGTGATCTCATCATTCTGGAAATCACAATGCCAACAGAGGTATGCAGCCTTGGGAACCATGGCCCTCCAATGTGCACATCTGTTTTCCTCAGCAAGACGGCATCTGCCAGCAAGACAATGCAACGTCCGATTAAAACGGTTTTCGCAGTGTACTTGCGTGGTTCGAAGAGTACCAGGACGAGTACTGTCCACAGTCCTCCCCTGGTCACCAAACACCCCCCTTGAAACGCCCAACCCCTAATCGAGAACGTGGGACCATCTCGATGATTGGGCTGTTCGCGTGATGCACACGCAACCGAGGAACCTCGAGCAGCAGCCACGGCACAGGAGTCGGCATGGCTTCACCACAGCCCTGTCAGAACGTAATTGACTCTTTCTGAACGTCTCGCAGCGGTCAGCGCTACAAAAGGGTTTTTCTAGGATTTTGACAGGTGGTCACATTAATGTGAATGGACTGTGAATAATCCTAATCAATTGAATCTCAAAAGAACAACTACGTACTTCTGGTTGCCGGTAGGCTAAAATCCTAGTGTTCCCATAATACAATATTCTGAACAAATCGCCGCTAATGTAAATACTAACAACACGAGACAAGTCAAACAAATGAAATTTATGTCACCTTATAGAATACATTTGGAACCATACACACCAGAATTTTAAAGAATGATGTTAAAGAAAATCATACCTCCTCTTCCTTGCCCTATCCTCACTCACACACACACACACACATGCACACACTAATAAGCACGACACAACCACGCATCCCGGGAGACAGCTCGGGAGCTTAGAGCATGTCCTGGCTGGGGTTGTGTCCCAAAATCATTAACAATCAATCATCAATCAACTAGATTAGAGCCGATCGCGCCCGAAGGCTCATTCCCCATTCCTCCACCCTCCCAACGAGTTGATTCAACAAGTATTGGAAGCCACAGGTTGTCCACAGATAAGCACTGGCCTGGGGGATGACATCTGGGACATCTAACTGAGCAGCCCTGGTCTATAGACTTGGAAGTGGTGGTGCATTTTCGCAGTTCCTCGCTATCAGACACCTCACTGGACACTTCATTTAAGCTCTCAGGTGTGTTTGCAAAGGTTCTGGAATTTGAAGGGAGCAAAAAGATGGCGAAAGGAAGATTGCGCACTTTTGATGATGGTGCTTGGTGTACTATTTCAGTATCCATCTGGAAGGAAACAGAATATCATGAAATCGACTGGCTAGAAGACCTGCCCGAAATATTCAGTGAAATAAGAGATATTTTACCCAGCTTTAAGCTGATCTGAAAAGATACCCCAAACTAGGTCTTCTGCATCTAGTTGTAGGATTGTACATACAACGACTGTAGCAGGTATAGAAAATCTCAAAGACAATGTGTTGTAAAATAGTTTACACATGAAATCGACGGACGTCACACATTTGGGTGAGAGATTCAAAACATGTCAGTGTGTTCTTGAATATTATTGCAATAATGTTTAAAAAATGATAATTTCCTACGAATATTTCGTTTTATTTTGAAACACAAAGATATTAGCCCCATTTTGTTGCCGATTTTTGAAAAAGAGCGGGTTTATATTCAAGAAAATTCCAATGTATCTGGTGGTATTAAATTATCGGCAGATTAAATGTTACGTTTCTTTTGTATTTTAAAAAATATTTACATTTTACTAGACATGGGTTTGTAGGATGTTTAATCTCGTTGAATTTGTCTTGTGCACCATCTTTGTAGCACTGAGCGTCGTGGTAGTGGCACCCGCCAGCAGCAGCTGACGGCGGCAGCGCGGCGGCGGCGGGTGGATCGGGCACGTCGATAAATTTGCAACCTACATTCCCGGCCGTCAAGCCCCGTTCTTCCCCTTCTGCCCCCCTGACTCATAATGCCATGATAATGAGCCCCGCGTGAATCATTACACGATAAAAATACACACGGCGTTCCGTAGTTGAGCCACTCATACATATTGCATGGGGTATGTTAATCGTAGTCGAAGACTAAGTGCCCACTCTGATTAATAGAAGCGAGCCCGAAGCTCCAGGGCGAGAGCCGATGTTCGCAGGAGGACGTGAAGTGAACGAGCCGATTGGGCGTCGCTCAAGATCTCGCCAAGTGCCCGGCGCGGCTGAGGAAGCAATGAACCTGATTGTCGTGAATAATGGCATATGAAAGTAAAATTGAACGTACCCATAACGGAACCTGGCGATAAAGATTCTATTTCAGCGAAAATGCCTAGGCAGTTTTGATTTGTAACGGAAAATATTGCATTATTGTTAAAATAAATTGAAAGCGCCTAAAAATACGAAAGCGACTATAATATGAATTTTACATTTTGTATTTTAATCAATATATTCAAATTTACAACACTTTATTGAAACTATCAATATAGTTATAATCATGATGATTATTGAATTTTTGCTTATCTTGCAAAGTTATTTGAGATGTAATGATGTGAATATACAAAATTAATTTTTGGAAATTGCTTCCATCTTAGCAAAGATACCTAATAACATAAAACCAGTTGAAAAGACTTTTATTGGTCTACAAAAATATAAAAACAAAATGTTAAAGAGAAATAAAATAAATAAATAGTATTTTGGACTTAGAACGTAGGATGAGAACATTGATTTAAAGTCTTTTCTATTTGCACTAAATTAATATGATAGACACTCAGGTAATACAGCTCTGATCGTCGTCTGTGGAGATTGGAAATCAATACAAGGCAAATTCGTAATATAACGTTAGATGAAACATAAACAATGAGAAGGAAATTTTTATATGTTTTGAAAAAATTGAAAGTATCCCAACGCACTGGAGAACCTGAAGTGTAACTACTGAAGTTCTACCTGGGAATTAAAAGAAAGTATATGCATGTTTCAGATAAATTTTATTCTTCGTAATCACTGAAGATGCGATGTTTAGAAACTTATATGCTTTATTTTAATGAATATTTATAATGGCTTTTGGTACAAAAGCACTACAAAAATAATGAAAAATTAACAATTCTGTCACATATTTCTTTTGCCTATTTTCACATAAATGTACTTTAAGGGCTAGGCATATATATTTCTAAGCTTTATTCTTGAAATTTATTTCTATTTTCTTCTAGTCTTGGTTAAAAAATTGTTTAAATCAATTTTACTTTTTTTACTCCGAACCTTCATTTTTGTCTAATTCTAGACCGAGAATGCCATTTGTATTTCAATTTGACATTCTGTATCTTTAGAGAGCAAGAGTTCTTCTCAATTCTTTACATAAAGAAGGGATCGTTGGTGTGGGCCATGCGTGAGGCCATGCGAAATAATTATACGTTAGGTATCTTACACACGCCAGTGACGGACATTAAAGAAAATTAAAATATTAATTTTTGTCATTTTTAGGCTTATACTAAAAAAAATATTAGGCATTTTTTGGCCAATTCATTCTGCTTCCGTCTCTGTCTCCGACTCTCTGTCTCCGTCTCTCTCCATCTTTGACTCTCTCTGTTTTGAATCTCTCTATCTCCGTCTCTCTCGGTTTAATCTCTCTGTCTTCGTTTATCCGTGACCTTTTGTTTCTCTCCGTGGCTGTCTCTCTCTTTCTTTCTGTTTTTCTCTGTCTTGTCTGTCTCTATTTTTCTGTCTCCGTCTCTCTGTTTCTGTCACTGACGCTCTGTATCTCTGTCTTCCTGTCCCTGTCTCTCTTTGTCTATGTCTCTCTATCTCTGTAACTCTCTTTCTCTCATCGTTTTGCTCTCTGCGTCTCGGGCTATGTCTGCCTGTCTCTGTCTGTCTCCGCTGCCCCTCTCTCAGCTGCCTCTATCATTTTCTGTCTCCGACTCTGTCTCTCTGTATCTCTATCAATGAATCTCTCGTCCTCTTTGACTCTTTGACTGACTCTCTCTCTCTCTCTGTGTGTCTCTGTCTGTCTCTTAACTCTTTCTGTCTCCCTCTCGGTATCTGTACCTATCTCTGCCTTTACAATATATATATATATATATATATATATATATATATATATATATATATATATATATATATATATATATACACATTTTAGTGTCACTGATCTTCTTTTCAAGACTAAATATATCTAACTCTTACGTATTTCTTCACTTCTGATTTTGTCATTTAGATACACCCGGTTTTTTTGCAAGGTAAGTAGATTTTTCTCATGCAACTATCAAAGCTTAGATTATAGAATTATGTATAGACTTATTTGTTTCTAAATAGTCTGTCTTCTTCTTCCTCCTCCTCCTCCTTTTCTTCTTTCTTTTTAAAAATATGAAGGATATACCAGTGTTTTAAAACAAATGTCTATAAATAATTCTATAAGTTAAGCTCAGTATGAGCTGTGATAGTTGCATGAGAAAATCAGACCTTGCGAAAAAACACACCACTATTTCTCATGGCCAGGCAAAAGCATCATTGGCGATTAGAACTTCGTGAGAACGTCTACTGGGCACCAGCATCTCGCTTGTGATTAGAGGTGCGCCAGCTATCGCTGGCTTTGAGCGAAGTGCAATGGGGGAAGGCGTGTCTATATTTCTTTTCACGCCGTGAAGACACAATGGACACTTACAGACGATGTTATTCTTATGGATGAATCTTCTGCACTGTTTCCAAACGGATTGTTGCAATGGTAAGTAGAAAAAACATAGTTCTGTACAGAAAAATGACGAGGAACACGATGCTAATAAAAAAACCTCATTCATTTACTTTTTAAATAAAAAAAATGGATTTCTGTGGAACTGACTATTTAAACATGTTCATTCAAACCGTTAAAAAGTATCCAACTACAATATCCTCTTGCCTAAATGAAGCCTCAAAGCTAAATTCAAATCACCTGTTTTGTCACTCAAGAAATACCTAATTTCTCCGCTAGTTGGTGAAAGGAGCGTAGAGAACTATTCGTGGTCAGATGGAAGAGTAGGTCTCATCGTCTGAGTCTCGTAACCTCAAATAAGGCTTCACTTCACTTCACTTCACTTCACTTCACTTCACTTCAATTCGATTCGAACTCATTGGACGAAGGTAGAACGACGTAGAAAGAGATTCGACTCGTTTTGTTAGTTTTCTTATTTCTTTGGTCTGGGCTAGCTTTTCGGTCTTGCCACATACTCTTGCCAGCTGCGATCTATCGAAGCTCAAAGTAATTTTTTTAAAAATTTTCTCCATTTTTTGGTTTCCTAATGGTACAATTAAAATATTTATTTAAGAATAATATAGAAGAGTAAAACTTCGTCCTGTATGGCAGTTATCGTTAAAAAATTCAGAACCGATTTCAAGAAAATGTCTTTTAAGCGTTACTGTAACTGCGAATATAGAACTTCATTGGAAGTCATTTGGAAGGACTTACAGTCACAAAAGCAACAATGTATACAAATCGCAGGCAATGTGCACATTAAAGGTGTGAGAGATGTTTAAAAAATTACATTTGTGTAATATTTAAAAATAAAAAAAATACAGCAAATGAACCTCATGCCATCTCAGAGACTACAATTACAATTATTAGCAGAAAAACAGTCTCACTCCAGACGCCGAGCTGAGCGGACGTGTTTGCTACCTGCTGCAGGATGGTCTCGACAGAACAGTGGCGGGCGGCTATCGGCCGCTGGGTGAGGGGCTACCTGCCGCGCGGTGGCGGTGCCCGGGGGACAGCGCAGGGGCTGGGGTTACTTGCGAGCGTGCTGGGCGCGGCTGTGATGGCGGTGCTATTGGCGATCGGTGGGGTGGAGCTGAATTCCGGCCCCCCACTAACGCCGAGATCATCGACATTTTGAACAGGAACCATAAGGAGATAATTGATAGGATCGATATATTACAGGCTAGGGTGACGTCGGCAGAGGCGACAGTGCAGTCGCTGCAGACAGCCAACGAGCGGCTGGTGCGCAAGGTGGATTACCTTGAAAACCAGTCGCGTCGTAACAATACCATTGTTACTGGCATCCCAGAGCAGCGGAACGAGTCATGGCCGGATTCGGAAAGATGTATTCTGGGTTTAGCTGAGCAGCTAGGTGTCAGGCTGGAGCTTCAAGACATCGAGCGCTTGCACCGGACCGGGCGGCGGCGTGAGGGACAGCCGCGCATGATTGTGGCCAAGCTGGCCTCATTCAGGAAGCGGGAGGAGCTGCTGCGTGCAGCCCGGGAGCATCTCTCCCGGAATAGCATGGTGCGCGTCCGAGAGGACTTGAGCTGGGCAGTGCGACAAACGTGTAAGGCGTTAATTCCACATTTGCAGGAGGTGAAAGCGAGCGGGAGGAATGCGTCGATTCGTTTCGACAAGCTTGTCGTGGCAGGGCGGAGCTTCGGCCTGGGCGAGCTGGCGGTCCGTCCGCGGGCTTGGGAGGGGACTGGGCGGCGGGGCCCCGTGAACTCTGCGAGGGGGCAGAACCCCAGGAGGGCGGACACCCCTTCCGAGCAATCGGGTGCCTGCTCACGGCCGCCCCCGCGCGCGCCCGTGGCCGGGGCCGCGGCCGCCCCTGCAGCTGCGCCTCGTTCGGGGGCGGCGCGGACGACCTCTGTCCCCGCAGCATCCAGGCGGAGGCAATCGCGGTCATGTTCGCGCCAGCGGTCGCGCTCGCGATCCCGACGGAGCTCACGGCACTCGTCGAGTGCCGGGCGGGTCGCGGCCGAAAGCGTGGAGCGAGGTCCGCGTACGAGGGCGATGGCAGCCAACATGCAGCAGCAGGAAGCTCGCGGTGCCCAACATTTCACCAAATAGGCAAGAACAGGTTTTAAGAATAGTGTGTTGGAACATCAAAGGTCTAGGCTCTAAGCTCGGTAATCAAGACTTCCATGGCTACATTAATACGTTTGATGTAATTGGTCTTGTTGAAACTTGGTGGAAGGAGGGTGAAACGTTACTGTGTCTGGTTTTACAGCCATATGCAAAAATAAAAAAAACGCAGAGGAGAAAGGCGTCGGTGACCGGGTGGTGTTGCGGGCGTTTTTCGGACTAGCTTAATGCAGTTTATTAATGAAATTAAGACCAACTCAGACAATTTCCTTTGTATTAGACTAGTAATTCAAAATATAGATATTGCCATTGTGATTATATACCGTCACCCACAGGGTTCGCGTTATTACACTCCGGAATCCTTCGGCGAAATCAATGATTTCCTAGATACGTTAAAGCTGAGGTACCCGAGTACTAATTTCCTAGTGTAAGGGGACATGAATGCTCGAATTGGCAATGAGCAGGAATTTTTTTCGGACTTCGACCGGCAAGAAGCGAGAGCGAATTCCAGAAAAAGCAAAGACTCGGTCATCAATAATGATGGGCAGGAATTGCTAGAATTATGGGAAAGATTTAATCTCGAAATCTTAAATGGCAACTATGGACAGGATACGGAAGGGGAACTAACTTTTATTAGTGGGAATGGAGGTAGTGTAATAGATTACGTTCTGTTGTCGCAGGAAAGAGTACACAATTTATTAGATTTTGGGATCGAATTACGGGCAGAATCTGATCATTTGCCTGTGTGCATGCATTTAGCAGTAAATGCTTCTGCACTGCCATCGGCAGGGGAGCGGGCAGGAGTAACGAACTTGACGATAGGAAGACAACGGTTTGTATGGAAAGAGGAAAAGCGACAGGAATTTGTACAGGATATTCTTAACTCGGCAGGGTGGGCGCGAGAGGATTGCTCTCCGGAAACGCAAACAATAAATTTAGAAAGGCGGCTCTACCGCGCAGGGAAGGGTATGCGAAGATGGGGGAGAGGAGGAAGGGAACTGACCCAAGGGTGGTTTAGCAAGGAGTATCGGGAGACCAGGCGCGAAACTGTAATAGCCGTAAGGAATTTCAGAAACAGGGGAACGGAGGAAGCTAGAAACAGTTATTTGTTATTACGTAGGCAGTACGAAACGCAATTAAGAAATCGAAGAAATCTTGGCAGCATAGTGAGGCAGCAAGAATACGGGCAATTCTAAGAAACGATAATAGTAAATCAATTTGGGACGTTATCAGATCTTTGCGTAATAAAATAAATTCAAGTAATGCAATTTCAGCTGACGCGTGGGTGCAATATTTTTCACGGACGTTCGCAGTAGAGACCATTGAAACAGGGCAAGGTATTTTCACTGACCGGAGTGTGCCTGAATTAGACGAACCTGTAACCTGGAATGAAGTAAATAGGGCTATTCTAACAATGAATAATAAGAAGGCAGGCGGCGCGGACGGCATTCCGACAAAATTTATTTCGGAATTGTGGCACATTGACCCAGAGAGTATTATGAAGTTATTTAATGCAATTGCTGATTCCGGCTCGTATCCAGAAACGTGGAGTACAGCTATCCTCCAACCGATTTTTAAAAATAAAGGGGATGCGCATTGCCCACAAAATTATCAATGAATTAGTCTTTTACCAGCACTGAGCAAACTGTTCTGTAAAATACCCAACGGGCGACTGAGTGAATGGGCGGAAAAGTACGGTAAAATATCAGAATTGCAAGCAGGCTTTAGGAGAGGCTTCGCGACAACCGACAATAAATTTGTGTTAGATACCCTAGTAAAACAGGCACTGGCGCGTAAACGGGACCACTTATATTGCAGTTTTGTGGATTTTGAAAAGGCTTTTGACTCTATTAATAGGGATGCTTTATGGCGAAAACTAAATGAGCTAGGCGTCTCACGTAAAGTTTTAAAAGTGTTGCAGAGCATGTATAAGGAAGTAAATTTCTGCATCAGGTGCGGTGACGGAAGTACAACGAAAAAAATAAAATCGACAGTAGGAGTAAGACAGGGGTGTCCACTTTCACCTCTGCTGTTTATCTTGTTTATAAATGATTTATTGACGTGGGTACAGGAAGCGGATACAGCGGCTCCGGTAATTGATGGCTTGAAAATTCCCGGACTACTATATGCTGATGATTTAGTCTTATGTTCGTAGACGATTGAAGGCTTACAGAAGAGTTTAAATGTTCTAGAACGGTATAGTGAGACATGGGGTCTAAAAGTAAATATTCAAAAAACGAAAGTAGTGGTCTTCAAGAATGGGTTCATCTGGGGTAGCAAAGAGAAATGGTACTACGCTAGGGAAGAAATTGACCGCGTCAAAACATTTACATATCTTGGTGCAAAATTTTCCATGAATGGGGGATGGAATAATCACATATTGACGGCTCACAGCAAAGGAAGAATTGCGCTAAAGAAATCGTTTGCGCAGTGCGCAGGGTTCCGGAATTGCCGGTAAAAGTGTGCGATACAATGTTCAAATCGTTAGTTCTCCCAGCTATGAACTATGGGGCAGAAATCTAGGGAGTGGATAGGATAGAACGACTAGAAAGCATCGAAACAGATTATTTCAAATTAATTCTAGGAGTTTCTAGATGCGCAGCAAATGCCGGAATCTTAAGAGGTCGGTAGTATAGGAATTTGGAGAGATTTTAAAATGAAACATATTAAACTGTGGATTAAATTAGCAGATGAACAGGCTGACACACTTATACATAGATGCTTTAGAGTGCAATGACAGAGAAGCGACCATCGCTACTGGGCGTACAAAGTTAAACGGCTACTTGACCGCGCAGGGTTGGGAGACGTCTCTCCGGAAATGGTGGGAGATAGGGGAACCCGTGAGATAGAACGGCTGATTTCCAATAGACTTGCGGATATTAAAAGGCAAGAGATCTGGGCAGCAACGGCTGAAAAACGTTCGCTAGTAGCTCAAATCCATGCGAGTCCGTTATGGGGCTGCGAAAGTTACGTTCATACTCTCGGAAAGGACGCAAGAGGGGGATACGCTTGGTTCAGGGTTGGGGGATGGATGCAGCGTAGACTAAAGGACGCAAGTGGTAATGGCATCTGTGTGCTTTGCGGTGATAGGGAAGACTGTATCCACATCCTCTTAATTTGCTGTGCAACCGAATCATGGAGAATGGGAAATTACTACTTCCTAAACAGGAACGTAACGCTCACCCAAAACATTTTAGGTGATAAAAGGTCTAAATTTATGAAAGAATTAGGAACATTTTTAGGAAAGGTTCGGAACATTAGGGAAACTGAAATTAGGCAGTGGGAAAACAGCACCGGTTAGCTTGAGCGGAGCCTAGACTGGAGAGAAATAAATAAGTCAATAAGCTAACAATATGTAAGTTAATCAGTAATTTTATGTTAAGTTAGTAAAAAGTTAAGAAATAAGTCATAAGTGGTAGTCAAGTGGTAAGTAACAGGTCAATATAATAAATAAAATAAAACTGGCATAGTAATAAGCACATTAGGGGGGGAGGTAAGGGGGGATCGAAAATATAAGGGCAGAGGCGTTGGTGCGGACGATCTTCTATGGCGCTGTTTGATTTCAGGTGCTGAGGAGACCAAGCACTGGAAGGAGACGGCGGGACGCCCGCGCCAGAAAATAAATAGTTAAAATAAACGTCGGATAGATTAGTATGTACTCGGCTTCTCACGGCAGGTTTTCCCCCTTCAGGGTTTTTTTCCTGAGCCGTACCTTGTGGTCTCTTTTCCGCGGCTTTGATGCGATAGAGAGACCATTTGGGGTGAATACCAGAATTCGAAAGACTAAAACGCGAAAGGATGTAGGTATTGTAATGGCTTAAAGGCCCTCGGCCTAGCCACATAGGATCACGTAAGCTAATTTGTTTGTAATAATTACCTATTAAATAAATAAATATTAGCAGAAAAGTTTGAAGGAAAAATTTGGAGGCATTTTTGAGAAAATGGCGTTTAAACATTTTTGAAAACACGAAATTTTGAGCTAATTTTCAAATAAAAGTTTTCAGTTACTGAAAATTTATAAGACATCATTTAAATCACATCTACTCATTAATGCAAGAATGTGAACAAATCACCGCTATTATAAATATTTAACTACGAAAGAGACAAGTAAAAGTTTTTGTAATTTTTGAAAAAAAAATAATAAAAATATTTGGCATTTATGCCTTCACATAGAGTACATTTAGCACTATCCCTTTGAAAAGTTGAAAGAAAAAATTTGGAGTCATTTTTTAGAAATTCTTATTTTTGTATTTTTTTGAAATTGCACATAGTATTGCACGGAAACTACTAAAATTTTCAAAAAACGTACATGACCAGTGTTGCCAGTTTAGCGGATTGGCCGCTAGATCTAGCGGAATTTCAACCGTTCTAGCGGCGAGAAATAATGATTTAGCGGCTAGCGGAAAATCTAACGGAATGAAAGCAAATTGGCGGAATTTCTAGCGACAAGGTTGAAACATGTTTCCATTTATAAACTTTTGTTTCGATGACCAAAAACTAATGGGGACATGTAAAGTATTCCGTCCCTTATTATCCAAAGTAAACAAATACCGCTGGAACCATAAATCTGATATCTGAGTCATACAAGTATTACCTTAACCCTCAACTAGGCGCGTGGTGCCTTTCTCATTGGCTAGCGGCCAGAGATTCTCCACCAAATATCCAATCAAACGTGGAGAAAATATTATCCGCGTTCTCTTTAAATATGCAATATCTCTTTGTACAGTTTCTGAAATGCTAAGCATAATAGTTTGTGAATAAATAAATAAATATTCAGCCTGCAAATTCAAGTCTCTATAAGAACAATACTTTAATAATATTGCAGTAATATACTTTAATATTTTTTCTACATCCGCGTTAATATTCTATCATATTAAATTATGAAACTAATATTTAAAAAGTATTATTTTAGTAGACATAAGTATATCGTGAAAAGTAAGCTAAGAAATCGTATGGAAACCGAAATGGTGAATGCTGTTTTAAACATTCGATTTAGTTTAAAACGGCATGGAAAATGTTATAATAATTTTCGATTTCCAGATGAAGTTCTTAGGCTTATAGGTTCAAATGCGAAATATAATAAGCAAATAAATGAGGACAATAATGAAGTGCAAATAATAGACGAGCTTGTTTCAGAACTTAATAGTAGTGAATAGTAATGTAAAATTATAGTAATAATAAATCAATATTATTATTCAATTATTACTGCGATGTGCAATTATTACTCATCTGTGTAAACTATTATATAGTTAGATTTAAGTTATAAATTATAAATATAATTACTCAAACATGTGCAATATTTAATCATTGCTTATATTTGTATATTTTATATATATTTAAAATAAGTTGTAAATATCGAATTTGTATTTTTATTATCATGTAATAAAATAAAAAATTATAAATTATTTATTCTACACGCGTAATTAATATTATTTCTTACATGGCATATTTATCACCCTAGTTCTGATTCATAAATTTCAAATATTTTTATTTTTAATACTTTTGTATCACATATTCATTTAATATTTATAAATTATTTATATAAACAATTACTCGATATTATAAATATTATTTATTAAAAACAACTGTTATTATATGTAAAATTAAATATCTTGATTTAGCGGAAAATTTAGCGGCAAGAAGTTTTAAATTTAGCGGAATCTAGCAGAATTACGCGTGCCATCTAGCGGCCGAATGTCCATCGGATCTGGCAACACTGTACATGACATTAATGAAAGAACTTACTATGGGTAGGAAATTTTATTTGAAGGAAAAATCTCAATCTTCAATTTTGTAATGGAAGAAATAAGCCGAAAAATTCTTTCTTTTTTGAATTTTTGTAAATTTACCATATTTATAAGAATACATATTACATCTTTGTATGTTATAACTGTATTTTACTCTATTGTTTCAAAAAAATTAAACAAAAAATTTTGAGTCATTTTTGACGACATTTTTAAAATATCCCTAAGGTTTCATGTACCCTCGTATTTTAAAAAATGTTTTTCAAAATCGCAAATCTTCCAGTCCAGCCAGATCGACTGGGAAATATCCATTTTGGAAAACATCCTTCGTATGGTTTAGGCACTAGTGGTATTCACAGGTAGACGGACGGACGGGCAGACTGACACAGGGAATTCAGTGCAAAGGACCCACAAAACATGGAAACTGGCTACACCACATGTTAAAGAATTTTTTTTTCAAAACTAGAAACAGGATTTATCTAATTTTTCCTTATCAGAGCCTGTCGATAAGTTTTTCTGCCGAAAATTCACCGTTTTCCCGCTGCATTACATAACTTTTTCTCAACTTTGTACACGGTAGCGAGAAAATAAAAAGAATTTAATGTTTTGTTATAAAGTGGAAATAAACAAATTAATTTACAAAACAAGAGACACTTTCATTTTATTCATATAGACGAGTAATTATGGTGATTGATGACCACTTTTCAAGCAGTAGAAGCAGTAAATAATGCTTAGGTTGAGCACAATCGCTCCACATGCTCTTTGGTTGTATTCACAGCCCCTCACAAAAATGTAATCATTTGCATCACAGATGCTTTCCCCCGTCCGAATATGTCCGACATGTAGCTGAGTAGCTGCCTGGTGGCGGTTTATGGCAGCAATTTCCTAAAGAAAACTTTTCTCCTTGTCTCCGTTTAGTCCGAGCCAATCGCACGGCGTCCATAATCCGGAACGGATTAGCTAACAGTGAGTGGTATCGAGGAGCGTGGACTGGGGGGGGGGGGGGAGATGGGGTCTTCGCATGTTTGCGAGTCTCATTTAACCTTCCGTGGGTCGAACGTGTGCGAGTCCGCTCGAGGGTGGCAGGTCGATGAGGGGCCGTTGAAGAGGGATGAAGACATTCTCCGTCTCGGTTCTTTTCCGCGCCCGCCCCGCTCGCCCCGCTCGCCCGCCCCGCTCGTTCCCTTTCGCCTTATCCGGTCGTCCGGCCCACTTGCCCTCGTTCCCCCGTTCTCTGCCCCAAATCCCCTCCCACGTTCCTTGCCGCCTTCCTCGACGTCCGACGCCGCCGTGTTGATTGTTCTGTTCGCTCTGCCAGTGTGTCCCGCTCCCCGTGCAGCGACTGCCCCCCCCCCCCGCTTCCTGGAAGGCCGCCTTTGCGTGCTCGCGGGGGCGGCTCCCCGCTGCGCGGTGCGCGACGATTGGCCAATACGGGGGATTGTTGCTGCTCTGGACCGACCCATACGTTAAGACCAGTGTTCAAATGAGGTACAGTAGTGTATTGGGGCAGATCCCAGTAAACAATCTAAAAGTGAAATGGAAGTGTCTTATACAAACACCGGTTGGCTTAATATTAAGGCAGTGAAATGACAATAGGAATCTTGGAAAACAGTAGGTAATTGGACATGGGTCAACATATTAAAAAAATTTCGATTGAATAGTCAATAATATGTATAACATAAAATAAATTATAGTATAATTACATATACAGTACACTCTTCCTCGCTTTATTCGGAACAGTTACGTAATATTGAAATATTGCAAATTCTGCGCTACTAACACCTCAGCTATTTTTTGAAGACGTCCAAAGCAAACAAAGCGCCTGAGATGCATATCGGCATTCATTTCGATAGTCAGGATCAGAAATAATTTCTTAGTTTGACAAATGAAACAAACAAGATTAATTTTGACTGTTACAGCATTTGCTTCAAATTATACAGAAGCGAGCAACGCACCTTTGCCAGCTCAGCGTTGATAAAACTATGTGCATTTGCTCCGCATTCGCGAATAATAGCAATTCTTGGCAAAAACACCAATTTTCATCTGCATACACATTTCAGCTTGTTTATCAGTTAGAAGAGAAAGAGAGAGAATACTTACAAGGAAAGACAGAGAATGATAGAGAGAGACAGAGACAGGGACAGAGAGAAAGAGATGAAGAGAGACGGAGAGAGAGGGAGAGAGGCGAAGAGAGAGAGAGAGAGAGAGAGAGAGAGAGAGAAAGAGAGAAAGAGACGGAGGAGGTAGAGGGAAGGGGAGGGAGATGGAGAGCAGGACAACGTCTGCCGGGTCCACTTGTGATCTATACCTCGCAACACGGACAATTAAGTGGTGCTACAGACATACACACACTTTATCGTTTTGGTTTTCTATTTCGTTTGGTCTTGCCTAGCTATTCACTTCCCTCATAATTGCGTAAGCTGCCATCTGTCGCCGCCCAAAGTACATTTTTTGTCATTTCCTCAATTTTTTGTTTTCATTATAGTAGATCCGAAATATTAGTTTAAGGATATTAAAGAACAGTAAAACGTCGTTCTAAATGTTAATTTTCGTTTTTAACAAAAAGGCGTTTAAGCGCTACTGCAAATTCGAAATGTGATACTCTTTTTCACAAACAAATTTAAGAAACAAAACATTCATTTGAATTCATTTGATACACTTTAACTCAGAAATACATTAATCTTTAAGAATTCCTGGTAATGTGCATATTAAGGGCGTGACAAAACTTTCAAAAAAATTAATTTGGAAAATCTTTTGGAAAATCACCATTATACAGCAAAATGAACCTTATGTAATCTTAAAGGGTATAGTTAGCACTATATACAAAAAAACTTTTGGGCTAGTTTTCACAGCAAACAGTTGAGTTTTCGAGAAACTTTATATGACACTATTTAAAGCACATGTACTCATCAATATAATTATGTAAAGAATTCGCCGCGAATGTAAATATTAACAACGTGAAAGACAAGTAAACAAATATATTTTTGTAATTTTTGAAGAAAAAAAAAGAGCAAACTGAGGTTTAAGTCATCTGATAGAGTACATTCAGCACTATCTGTACCGAAGGTTTAAAGAATTTGGAGGCGTTTCTAAGAAAATTTTGAAAATGTACACTAAGCTTCATGTAAAGTATGCGCAAATTATGAAGAGAAAGCGCCTTGAGCCGAACCAGATGGACCGGAGATTTCCATTTTAGAAAAAATCCTACGAATGATTTAGGCGCTAGTAGTGCTCACCGGCGGACGGACAGACACACGGACGGACAAAGGGACCGACGGACCGACGGACGGTTTTGATCAACTCCTTTTTCACTATCAGTTGACCCCAAAACGTGTATTTCCGTTGAAGTCTCGAATTCGATTTCCCCTGAATTACATAACATTCCCTGTACTATGTATATTACTCAGTATATACTTATGTATACACGAAAGTAAAAAATATGGATTATCAAATAGGTTTTGAATAATTCCTAATTGGTAAACTCAAGGTCGTTGTAAATAAAACAGCTTTATCTTATCTCCGCCACCATCCCCACGTCAACAATGAACTTCTCAAATATTCTTTGCGGCATGTAATGCGCAAATTTTAATTAAGATTTTTTGGTTTGATTGAAATAAACATATCAAGGCTTTGAGAATACAAATTGTAGAATGGGATAAAAATAGAATTATTATTGGTATCTTCAAAAGTAAATTTTAATCCTTTGGATCCATTTTGTTCTTTGAGAATTTTTCTCGTGGCTCGCTCTTGGCAAATCTGTAAATATTTCATTAATTTCAAGGAGAGAGTTGGTGAAAACGACTATTTTTTTAAACAAATGTACACGACCTCTTTTAATGATCTCATTGTTTAAAACAGATTAAGTCAAACATCTCTGTTTTCCATTTTGTAGTTTCCAAGTGTCAAGAATTTGCAATTTTCGAAAATAAGGAGACTTAAACAAAATGAGATTTGCGCCATTCTTCTAAGCAGCTCATTCTTCATATCGCGGAAAAATGTAGTTAAACATTTTGAGCGGTTTTCGAGATAATATTTTTGGAAATTGCTTAAATTTCAGGCGCAAATTACGTAAAAACTATTTTTTTTTTCAAAAAATTGTACATGCCAATTTTTAAAAATTAGACTTTGCCTGAATGTAGTTTTGAGATTTTAACTTTTTATAATTTTCGAAAAATCGAGCAATATCTGAAAATGGAACAAAAATTGCTTACATTTCCGGAAATAACTACACGAAAACTACCCATATTTTCGAAAAATTGAAAATGACCTTAATTCTAGATCTGTCTTTAGAAAATATTTCATTCAGGCAAATAGTCTCTATCTCTATATTAAATTTGTCGGAAGACGCCGAAAAATTTTCGAATTTTTGTAATTTTTGAAAAATTAGGGATTTTAACGAAAGTAATCCTGCACCATTCTCTTCAGCGTCTAATATTCTATCCAAAAACAAAGTTTAACCAAAAAAATTGATACGAATTTTTTGAAAATTTTGAAAAAGTCCGAGGGACTTCATGTAAAGTACTGCCCTCCAAATTAAAATATTGGTTTCGAATTCCAGGGGCCGCTATAGCAGCCAAAACAATCGGGAAATATCAAATTTGGAGATGAACGGATTAATGCGCTAGCTTTGTGCAGATGTGGACAGACGTTTTCGTGTGTATCGATTTTTCAGTATCAAGGACGCACAAAACATTGATTCTGCAACACCGCGTGTTAGAGAATTATATTTATATTTAGCAACTGGATTTACTAACTTTTTCATTTCCAGGGTCAGGTAATAAGAATTTGTAAGTCGAAAATTGGCCGTTTTCCGGCTTAGGATTACAATATTTTTTCGTGTTACGTTAGTAAGAGCGAGAAAGTAAAAATCAATGTTTGTTTGTATTTTATGACTGCTACAGCGTTCATCCGATTGCGATAAAACGTTTTGAACTTATTGCTTTCACGTGCGCAATGGAAAGCATAATACAACGAGAATGTGCTTATGTCAGTCGTAAATGCGTACGGGCGTTGATGCAGATATTATGCGTTTGAGTACCCAAGTACCTCCGAACAGACGCTCTACGCGCCCTCAAATATTAAGCGCATCTTGGCTGCATATTATTCTCCTACGATTGTGAATGTCAGCCGGCATTATTACTTAAACGTATTCTCTGACAAGGAAATCAAATTTCTCCAAGACAGCGTCATAACGAATGCATGCCCAAACTTGAGGGAGAACGTTTTATCAATATCTATATACCTTATTTGACAACCAAGTGCAAACCACAACATAGAACCAAGCCATACTCACGAGAAAGTCTTTCGTCTATTAAACGTTTTGCAGAGCGTAGCGTTAAACGTGATTTACAATTAGGTGACCTATGGCGCGTGAAGTGTTACACATTGCAATATCGAAGCATTGCTGGGTCCACTGTATATACGCAGAGTGAGATGACCCGCTGCCAGTCTGCATGTTCCAGGCCAGCCGTTCCGGACACCAGGCGAGTCTGTAGCGACGCTGCTGCCGCGACAGTGGCAGTCGCCGTAACGGTCTGCTTGCGACGAGCCCTGCGTTGCGCAACCGCCTGCCAAAGGTACTTGTGAGAATAACCGCTCGTGTTATTACGACGAAACTGTAAACGACGGAATTTTGTTCAATCTGTGAGAGGATGGAGTTGTAATTAAGCCGCCGTTTACATGAACAGTGATTTCACAGAGAGAATTTGAGGAAAACAGGCTACTCTAAATCCATCAGTTAATACGTAATGGGTTGCTTAGGCTACATATTTAAAGTAACGTCGGTGCAGTGAAAAAAGCTAGAAGGCTTCATTATTAAATGACTTGCTGTGAATAACTCAGTGCTGCACAGTATCCCGAAGGACTGAGAGACACAAACAGAGAAGGACAAAAGGAGGCAGAAAGAGAGAGACAGAAAGAGAGAGAGAGAGAGAGAGAGAGAGAGAGAGAGAGAGAGGGGGGAAGGACAGTGAGAGAGACAGTATTAAGAGTTTATTTAACATATTGACGGATTTTATTAAATTGCAATATACACATTTTGAATTTCAACGAATCTCGTGTTTAAACATGATTTATCTGAAAAAAAATTAACACGGAGAAATATGAGATTGAAATATGAGAAATATGAGACTGATTGAGAATAATATTTTCTACATATTTTTTTATATATTAAAAATGTATATCGTGACTAATCCAATGGCGAATGCCGTCTGAAACTCATAACTAGACCGCGGATATTTCGGTAAAAACCAATTTTTTCCTGGTTGCCTTGTATTAAATGATGTGTTAAATCAACATTTTAGGATTATTTGAACTAAAATCCGTCAATTTTATAGCACCTAAAAGAGCATATTTCTACATTAATGACTATTTTTGTTCTTATTTTACCTGTAAAAACCTAAAATAAGACTAATTTGCCTAATTTATTTTGTCTGTGACTACTTTTAACTTTCGTCTTACGTCGGCATAACAGATACAGGGTAATAATGATTTTAAGTTGCGTTAATATGTGCAAAATAATATACAGGACAAGGATTTTGCCATAAAAGTCTCCTTGCCCCTACTTCCAGACTGCGTGGAAAAGACTACCTTCGCTTGTAAGATAAGGCGATTGAATTTCCGCGAAAGAAAAGTGACCTTGCCCGAGAAGAGATATTGGAGAAACTAGAAGTAATTTATTGAGGAAAAATGCGGTACGAATTATTGTAGCAAGAGGACAAATAATGTTCGTGCAAGCAACTTATTTAATTTAAAATTAATTATATTTATCTCGATACGCATATCATTGCAGTGAGGTTTCAGTACAAATCAATTCTGTAAAGCGTTTCATTACTGACTTTTGCAACAAGCTCGCGCAGGAAGCATGGTTCAGGAAATTCCAGCTCGCCTTGCGTTCACAGATTAGTACGCTAGCATTTACTAGTACTATACTAGCATTATAATTTCTTCAGTTAAAAATGCTACACAACTCTATTATTACTTTCATTTGTTAATAACAATAACTTCAGTTCTTTATTTACAATGTATTTGGAGGAAGCGTTCCCATTCGCTGGGACCACAAAAGCGCGCGAAGGGTGGCCCCTACGCCACGCTGCATGTTGCCTGCAGTTCTGCTCGAGAGAAAACCTTCTCGCTGGCGCATTTGTCCTGCACAAGATCGTGCTCGTTTTGTCAACTCTTCACATTGCAATGTTCGCAGTGTACGCGTGCGCAAGATTATTCAAACCCAGTGCAATATTTTATTTATTGTACGATGTGCTGATTACTTTAATAATCATGGCATTTTGCACTCTGCACACATGGCTGCTCTTGCACAATGGCATTTTGCACTCTTGTGTTTTGCCATCTCGCGGCTATTTCATACCTTCCTTACACCTCTACATATTCAATATTCACGTGTGTAAGACTTAATTTGCTACTTCAGTGATTCAATATGTTTTACAACGAACTGATCATTCCAATTACATTTGCCCGGTTGTGAATGATCACATCGCGCGTGAGAGAATGTTCGCGCTGCAGAACTGTTAGTTTATTGTCGCAGCTATTTATTTCATTAGTGCACATTCCACAAATATTTGTGTTAATTTTCCTGCTTAATCATTGAATATGCGGGCAATCATTCTTGCGATAACATGTTTATTTCATGTATCGCGAACCCTCCAACGTATTCTGCCGTATGGAAGGTCTGCCAACGTGCCTGCCTTAACCCCTCGGCGCAACAAGAAACCCCCTGTATGGACGGATCTGGGAGCGAGGTACTCGTTTCATCAAAACGCGCGGCAGCTCTTTCAGTAGTCACACGCAACTTTTTGTATTCTTTTTTACAACACTACGTGTCAATTGTACTGTGAATCCCTTACAACTGTTTTTTATTCATTTTGTAGATGCCAATCATAAACTGTGAATGGCATGCCAAACATGTTAATTACATAAGAATTAATCATTGCATATCGTGTTTACATTCAATCACATCATTTGTGCTTCTTGGATTCAATGAAGCTTGAATGCAGCATATCAGATTCATCATTTAACTTCTTGTAATAATTTAGTGGTTCAATTACATACATTAACTATATTGCATATAAACATGTGTTATTTACACCATTGAAAACTCAAGAACGACTGGATCAATTTTAATTATCCTTTATTTGTTGAATTTATCTCCGGCTGGAATAGAAGAATAGCTATTAAAATATGGGAAAAATTAATGAAGAAAAAAGAAGGAACTACATATTCATGGTAAGTGCAACCCGCATCACACTACCAATTTTTGACTATATATCGTAAACTAACTCCTAAACGGAGCGTTGTAGGGGATCAAAAACTAAAATTTGAGTCCGATGGCTTCTAAGAAACGTTTTTGACACCGTAATATACAGAATCTTTACATATTGACTGATTTTCATTGTAATTTTAATTAATTTTAATTCTATGGTAAAGGAAATAATCTCCCCAAAAGTGGAGATTATTTCCTTTACCACGTTATGGATTACCACAAGATATCTGCTACCACCACGGAATTCATTTTAATTTAATTTCCATTCAAACTGGAACCACACGAGCTTCATAGTTGCTGGCCGTTGCCGTGTGTACTGGGGTGGCGTCGAGAAGGACAGGACGTTCTGGGGAACGTGGTAATGTGAACTAATACTGAGCTGGACGACGACAGCGAGAGGGCGATTGCTGCATGAGATCAACCAGGTCGTAATAGCGCTGATAGAATGGAAATACGACGGCGGGGCGGTGCCATTGCACAGCGTAGACCCCCTGCCTGAGACGGCCGCAACACCGACCTAAGGAGTCCACAGAGATCGTATGGGCCAAGTTTGCGCCAGGAACCGAGCAATGGGATCCACGCACGCCCTTCAAGCGTGTCGTTGTGAGAGACTTTTGATTAACCACAGAAAGAGAAATTAAATGGTTATTGGGTTTTAAAATGGCATGCCCGCGAATTGGACCAAATATAATTCTGTATCTGTTCATTAGTTTAACTTTTAATTTTGACAATGAGATCAGTAAAATGATTTAGGATTTACTGTATTATAATTAACTTCATTAAATTTTGTTAATTAGTTTCATAAAATATTTTTTTATTAATTTCAACAACGCCCACCCTTCCATCCATCGAATATAGGAATCCAGCAGAAACCAGAGCTAGCCGGACCACCTACAGAGAAGGAACGCTCGGCTGTCAATTGGCTGTCCCAAGCGTGGGGCTGATTTTTGTAATATTAAAAGACCGAGAAGTGTCACAGTATCGTATAGAAAGTGGCATCAATGATCACTAAATATCTTATTTTCTTTGTTTATTTTTACCTTGCAAATAAATGCAAAAAGTATTGGTGTTTTACAAATGTACTTTCCAAGTCTTGTACATTCTCACATACTTTCATTCACGAACAAGAACGCCTTTCCTTGGGTCCTCAATAACTCTTAAATAACATTATTATTTTCTGTACCCACAGAACAACATATATACATATCGTCAGTATTCAGTAAAATATCGTCCTAACTGTCAATTTTCTTTTAAACATTTTGAGCTGTTTTTAATAAAATGGCGCTTAAGCACAACTGTTAAGTCGAAAATTAAATCTTTTTTCACAAAAAAAAAAAAAAAGCTATTGAATTTTCGAAAAGCCTCATCTGACGTCATTTCAAGCCCTTCCGGTCACAAATGTAATAGTGTTTATATATCGCTGGAAGTTAAAGGTGTTAAGAGATATTTAAAAAATACATTTGATGGAGATTTGATAAATAGGCGCTGGCTTTTCAAACTGGTCTGTAGAGTGAATGGTTCAACTTCTTGAAGCCACAGTTCTTCACTGCCCTTTTTGCAATCTGGGCAGAAAGTACACATTCATTGTCCCGAAAAACTAAATGCCATAACATTGCACTCTCCGCATCCAATTCAAGTATCTCTCTTCACAAAACTGAGTGAGATGTAGGTTGCAAACTAATAGCATTACAATAAATTTCGAGAAACAAGACTACTGCACAAAAGGTTCTCCCATTAATGAGTGTTATTTTGGTCGAACACGGAACAGCCTCTGTAGTTTAAAAACACATCACATCCAGGGAAGTTTTAGGTGTGTCATACTTTTCGAAAATGTTTCATGATTTACATTTTTTCTAACATGATGTTTTGTAGTTTCGCTTTCGTCTTGATTTCTAATCAACAAAATAGTGTGGGAATTAATTGTTTCGGTAATTCCATGTATACAAAGTCTTTAAAGAAGCGACGTTTCTCTCTATAACACTACTATTTTTTCATTGATTGATTGGTGATTCCGAGCGCGTCGACGGTTAAGGTCATTATTCCCGTAAGTGTAGTGCATGCTTTCTCCTCGAAGGCGGCGGTGTTCTTCCCGCTGGAGGGGGAGGTCCGGCGCCGACAGCCGGGACGAGCTCTCAGCTCCCGCCCGGCAGCCCGGCACCAGCGGCGGCGTAGTGCCCTTCCGAGTAAAGTTAAGAGTAGTTACCCGAAAGTAAGCATTGCTTTCTGATAGATACTCTGGAGTAGAGTATAAGCGATTCATCACGCCTTTGGATGGTTATTTTACTCTCGCGTACATACTCTCCCATTTACTCCGCGAACCAGCTGAATGCTCAATTGTTCATGCACAGCAGAGAGCTTCATTCAAGAGGCCGTGAGCCAGAGTGATGCTGTATACCTACCTTTGTTTAATTCCTTGTAATCCAATATTCATTTCAGTTTCGAAGTATTTGGCGGCGTCTTCGTGTTATAATCTGGTGTTTTGGAGATTTGAGTTAGCGTAGTTTTCTTTGTTTTGTATCTTTATTTTTAGTTCTTTTAGTCCTTGTAGTTATTATTTTCCCTTTTGATATAGTATACTTACTATCTTTATTTAGTATCCACATGACTGAAAAGGAAATTTACAGTTCCTCCACATTCCTCCATTTATATTGTACCTGATGAAGTTTAGATCGTATTTTACAAATAAAATACGTTGTTTCACTGTTAAAATTATTTTTAACAGACGTATCCTATTTTTATATGGAATGTGAACTGATTGCTTTTAATCTTAAGATACAATTCATTCAGTACATAAAAAATTGTTTACGAAATTATTCTATTACTTGTATTTTTTAGTTTTGTAATTAGTATGCAAATTATTTGTTTCCAAATCAGTTTTAATTATTCCTAATAGAAGATCTGATTTGGTTAAACATAACCTCGTGACAATATCTCGACTGTCATAATTGGCAAAGCAATCCATTCCCTCCCGCGCCCAACTTTGTCTCTGCACTGAGAAAAAATATTCCAAATCATCGATGTAATCTTTAAATACCGTCTTTCGCAATTGTCGAGCCATAACAACACTTCGCAGGTACACGCACGTTGAAATTAAGTTTACTCTGTACTTTACTCGACGGATTTTTGCTGTGTAAAGTCATTCTTGAATTTACTCTCGTATAAGCGATTTACACTCGAGTAAAGTGTTGGTGAAACGCTCCAAGACGTTACGCTCGAGTATAGGTATTGTGGTGAGTTTTCGTTGGCATTTCCAATGAAATAATTACATGCGTCGTCATTACCAACAATATTATTTATTAAAAAGCAGCTTTCGATGGCTTAGCCATCATCATCAGTTTTCTAGTACAAGAAGAAATAAAATTTAAAAAAGTTTACTAATAATTTACAATTTTTAGAAAATATATTTAACATTCTAAGAGCTGAAAAAAAGAAAAAAGGGGGGTTAAGTCATTTAATACTAAAAGAAAGTGAATAATATTGAATTAGAACACGTAAAATTTGAAACAGAAAACATGGAAATGTAAGTTGAGCCATTCTTTACCTGATGTATGGAAGCCACAAAAACGACTACGCGAGGTCGGGCGAGCTAAGGGGCTTAAGTATCCGGCCGTGGGGTGGAGGAGGGCAATGGCCTGGGTGCGGTGCGCTGTCTACTGTGCCGTCCCGTGGGAGAGCAGTGTGGTGTCTAATAATAATTTTAGTAGATGAGAAGGGCTATGGTTTATGTTTTCATTCAATAAGTTATTATTTAAATGAATATGCAGGTTTTCTAAAGTTAATCTGGTGTGGTAGTGATTTTATATTTCCAGTATACGAATGTCTGTGTGTGGATTGAATGTATGGCTTGTCTGGAGTAAATGATTGGCAAAGTGAGATTTCCAGGTGTTGTGTTTCCAAGCGTGTATATGTTCCTTAATTCTGGCACTAAACGTTTTGCCTGTTTGACCAATATATTTGCCTTCGAAGTCATGGCAAGTTAGTGAATAGACGACTTTTTTCTAAAGGATCTGTGTGTTTTTTGGGGGACAGCATTTTTTTGAGGGAATTCTATGATTTGAATGAAACTTTGATACCTGCTTTGTGAATATTGTGTGCGACTTTTTCTGAAAGGGGTCCAAAATACGGTAAGCAAGTGTACTTGCCTGGTGTTTGTGTTATTGGAGAAAGTGTAGTGTACATTTTTTGTTTCTGTTTGACTATTTTGCGGCGTAGTGTGTTGTTAATGAGTTCCGTGCTGTAACCGTTAGACATAGCAATGTGTTGTATGGTGTTCAGTTCTTCCAGAAAATGAGATTGTGTCAGGGGCAGGCTTAGTAATCTGTGTATCATGTAGTGGAAGGCAGAATGATTATGTTGAATAGGATGTTGTGAAAAGTTGTGGATGACAGTGTCTGTGTATGTCGATTTTCTGAAAATATTGAAAGTATGTTTGTTTAATTTAATCTTGGTTACTCTCGAGTAAACAAGATTAAATCCAGAGTAAACTCTTACTTCTTAGTTGGTGAAATCGACTCTAATTGTGTGTGCAAGTAAGAAGTGAGGATAGGACAAGGAAGATGAAGGAAAGATCGCGCGCGGTTCGTGGCCCGTTTGTTGGGGTACTGCACCAGCATTCGCCCGATATTAATCGGAGAAATCACGGAAAACTATTGATCAGAGCACCCGGCCGCTGGAATTGTCCTCGAAACAGTGACTGAGATCGACCTAGCTATCTCGCTAGTATCGGAAATACTGCCACCGTCGGGACTCGAATCGATGACTTTCCAGTCAGAGCTTCTGCAGTGACATTAGTCGATGCGCTGAGACACCTCTCCCAGTACTAATAATTTGAAATGCAACTCGGTACAGTGGTATTTTTTTTTTCCTTTTTCTCGGTTACACGAAAATTCAGCCGAACCTAATGCATCCTTCGAGATCAGCCATTCTCCCTCTGCGTTACACCCCCGAAATATCACTATGCCGACGAGGGCTGTTCCCCTCGTGAATGACCAATACGCACCCCGGCATGGTGCCAACCCCTCCACAAAAAAGTAACTGCCGCACTCGTGGAAAGGTAAAGGTCTCCGGTCCTCCGATGACTATCTTTAGGGTTAATGCATAATGACCACACGGGGTGCAAGAAAAATCTCTCGTTTTAACACTGTTACAACCTTTCGGGAGGAAAGAAATATCAAACAAAAGCCCATTATACGCCGCCGACTTTTTGAGATAGTAGTGTAGAACCGCGGCCGCAATTTAAAGCACATTATTGCTCGTACTCATGTGAAAAATACACGGCTCAGGAGGATGGAGGGGGCGAATTTCCATACCGGCCGGACACGTTTATCTGCATTGCGGCGGGACGGGGTGACTACTGCCCCCCCACCCCCCAGCCCCCGCTCCGCGCCCCCGCGCCCCGCACCGCGCGCTGCTTCGAAATAGACCGAAACGCGCCCATTAGGCAAAGAGGCGTGCAACCGTTTTTTAAAAAGAGCGAAATAATTAATTCATCACGAATTGGAATAATTGCTTTTCGGATTTAGAGAGCGACATTGTAAACTTTCGGTCACTTTTAAACTTTCAGAACGGTATTTTGCAGCTGATAAAATGATGGTACGAAGCAACGATGAATCTGTCAAATAATGCAGTTCTTCATGAAGCTACATAGAAAAGTGATACTGAAAAATGTCGATTTGTAATTTTTGTCCTTCAAGATAAGGATATATTTGTCAAAAGTTACTTTGAGATAATTTCAATGAGTAACTTTACTTAAGCAATTTTAATAATCATATTAAAACAAAAAAGTCGTGAAAAATAACCAAAAATATCTGTATTCTTTTGTTTGGTTCTATTGAATATCGTAAGTAGAATTACTTTCTATTGGCAGAGTCCTGCCAGGCCTGGGATGCGGTTGGGCCTCCGTGGGAGGCTCCGCCCCGCGCCCCCTGGTGGCGCGGCCGCCGCCTCAGGTCACGCCACGTGCTATTTTAAGGGCAGAAATTTACGCGTGGAACTTTGTAAACAAAACCCGGTGGAAGTGAGCTAGGAAGGGGATGCGAACCTGCGGAGAGTTACAAGTGCTGTTTAAGAGAACATCTCGTATGCAGGAACTCGGGGAAAGCTGAATATTCAAACTTCCAACATTTCCAAAGCAGCCATATTTAAAAAGAATATTTAGCAAAACATTGCCATACATTTTTGGAGAGTCTTAGAGATTTAATATGAACTACTCATTAAAACTTACGTTTCAAATTTGAGAAATAGTCTTTGACAATTCGAGAGAGAGTAGATCGTGCGGGAAATTTACATTTTAGTGAAACTCCTCTGAACGGTTTAAACGCTAGTGTTGTTCCGAGACAAAAAACCGATGTACCGAACACAGAGACAAAAAGCAAAAATTCTTTCAAAAAACGACAATTTTCTGGTAATAATTACTCTTAAAACGTATTTCGGTCTAAATCCCGATATTATTATTATCCCGATATTATTGAACGTAACTTTATGTATATCATATGAATAAGAAACAATAAAAAATGGTTTGTAATTATTAATATTGTTTTTAAGTGATTAAAGCGCGACTTTAATGAACGCTTTTCCCATGCCAAACAAGTCCATTTTTGTTGCCACTTAAATCACGGTCGGATTTCAGTAAAAGTCAATAGCAAATAATTTGTGTTTTCATTCATGCCTTACAATCACTGAAGAGTGAACATCTATTAATAACTCTGGCTGCCTTCTGAATGTGGAAAGCAGTGCAAATATCGATTGTCATAGCCACCAACCAATTTGAAATAAACGCGTATGCGTGTTTAAAACTAAGCAAATATTAGAGAGAAATAAAGGAATCCTTGTGTTTAAAATCGCAGTAGCAATAAAGATACGTGTTTGTGCGTTCTTCAAAATTACGCTTTGTATATGGAAATGGTACTATGTAGGAGTAACTGTTTATGACTGAGTTTAATTTTATTCACTTGGAAGAATTGTAATCCTTTTCTAATTTTTCTCCCTATTTCATGCCCAGTTACTAAGATTTCTAAAATAGTATGCAAACTTTGCTCCGTAAATGAATGGTTATAATCATAAGAACCCTGTGATATTCCAATTAAAATCCAAGGATCTGGGCAGGGAACTTCGAGTTGCAGCCGTTCGCTCTACCGGGATCAGCTTCATAACATCATGTCAAATACAAAAACAAAAGAACAATGTAACTAACGTTTATTGCAAAACAAAACAACAATTCTGCAGGGCGATATCCCATTGGGCAGCGGCGAAACTGTGGACGCGCCGCCACAACATTCCGTAGCCTAGGCTAACCATGATCGAAGGAAGGCTGACATCCAAGCAAGGCCCGTCATCGCGCAGCGGTGCCGTGTCTCCGTGCGTGGCGAGGCGCCCCCTGTGCAGGGGGAAAAGGGGAAGCTCCCTCTCCGGACGACCTGCCAATCGGGTGTCCGAGGCCCCTGAAGGGAGGGGGGTAGGCTGCGATGGCGGTCAGGAGAAGAGCCACGACCTGAAACAAAAAATATGTTATTGTCTTTACAGAGACGTCGGCGATTGTTTTAACACTCATTGATACCAAACTAAATAGGAGAGGAGTGTTGGTGAGTAGCTCGTTGAAATGGCTCTCACTCATTTCCAATTTCGGCTCGTGCTTAGATTGCACGGTTGCACAATCCCTCAGAAAATCGAAAAAAATCGCGTAATATCTTAGGAATATACATTTTACTTTTAATGACATTCAATATTCAAGATATTGCAGCAATATCGATGCATATGAAATGATTTTGAAACCAAAGAGGATCCAACTGGCGCTTTCTACGGTGCCTGGTGCCTTGCCAGGTATTTCACCATGCTATTTTGCTGTTGCCTGTATTATTGGATTTACTGTATTTACCCTTTGTCCCTTGGATTTAACGCGGGGAACGTAAGGCCTTTTGGCGATGCAACTAGATGCGTGGCGCTGCCTAGCGCTGCGCGGCGACGTAGGGAATCTCAGATGAATAGTATTCTGCATTTGTCTGACTCGCTACAACGTTATTTTATGAATATCGCTTGTTACAGAAAGTACACAAGTTCAGTCTATTGTTGACGGCATATAATGTATTATTTATGATGTTTAGAGAATTTGTTTTTTTTATTTTAGATCTCTTGATTCAAATTGTACACTTGATGAACTCTTTGTGTGAAGTTGTCCGTTCTGGAAAAAGTCCCTTTCTGTCTATAACGGTGGATGCATACTTCCCCATGCAACAACCTGTGGTTACCTTAGTGTAGCGCTGAATATATGAGCGTGTGTGTGAAAGGAAAATATACCAGGGTAGTTAAAGTTTCCAAATAAAAAAAATAATGTGTGGAACGTGTCGAAGTAATGTGCTGAAGTCGAACTTAATTCACAGTGGAAATAAAAGGCAGAACCACGTGTACGAGAGGTATAGAATATAATTGACACAGACTCATCGCATAAAATTATGTTTCATTATAATGTCTATAATGTTTCATTATAGACTTGTATTTAACTTGCCTTTAATTAATTTGAGTTGCTTACATTTTTATTACATATTCGTATTTTGAATTTTGGAAATTACATTTCCATCAATCGATGGAGTCGCAGTCTCCAGTCTTTTAGAGCCTCCGCCGCCGCCACGGTTCATTTCACACGCTTAACTTGGATTTCAGGTAATTGAAAGTAAAATGAATACCAATAGTGGAGGAGTCATAACCGTGTTTGGAGTAAATTTGATGAAAGAATTTTTATTCAAAGAGAATGTTTAAGATTGAGTATCAGCTTAGAAGACGTCGTGCGTGGAGGCGAATGATCAAGAAACTGTACATCTTACTTCTTTGTACACGCATGTGAATGGGTGGCCAGAGCACAAGGTTCTGATCGCACAATGAATCTGAGTAGAATATCATTCACTTCTTTTACACCGATACCTTGGCTTGAGGTGGACATGTGCAGAATGCACCTTTAACCGTAACCAATCCATGTGTAGTTCTTTTGGAGTGCTGCTACAATACGTAATGATAATTTTGTATCTATTGAAAGCTACGGTTAGTATAGTTTCTTTATCATTTATGTACATTATGTTATTTCATTGGATTATAATGTGTAATTGTCATATGAATGTTTATAGTGTTGTTGTTATTTATTTTTATCACCGCCTTTAATAATGGAATTAAAATATTCCAAAACATTGGCAATCTCAACGATTTAATACTTTAATTAACACTGACCAAATTCAGTAATCTGAATTTCCAATTTCAATTACATGGTCGGAATTTACAATGTTGCAGTGTGACAATGAGGAAATTCACTTCTCAGGTTGAGAAGACCGAAATACGGTGTGGGGGTGTCTACGTGCTAACCACAAGTCCTCACTTACCCACGTCCGCGAGGCACAGACGTCGCCGGTAGGCCTGAGCCCGTTCATGGGCTGTCGCGCCAAGTACATACATACAATATTCTTTTTAGGGACGTAATCGGCACATTGTAAATCATTCGTTAAAACTATCCTTCACCTCTCAACGTCATGCAATGAACTAACTCTTTGAGTCATTAACAGTTTGCGCTATACCCCATATGGCTGCTGGAAGAATATATTTCGCAGAGTGATGGCAATATTCAACAGTATTAGGACCTGTCAAAAATCGTTTACTGTTCTGAACGGGCAGCAGTTGAGCTTCTCAAGCCAGAAGTGTTCTCAAAGCGTCTTTTCTACAACGCGTAGAGGCATAGATAAGTATTTGTCTTAATTATTAATTCAACACTTAAGTACAAATACCGCAATTGGCAGCAAGTCGCTGCGTACACATTTATAATCGTTTCTACAAACTGAATTCTTACGCTGTTTATGTTATATAAATATAACTAATTACATCTCATTTGCTTCAAAATTAAATTTCTATTAATTCTCCCTGTTAAATATTCCCAATAATATCGATAATAATGCTAACAATAATAAATTGCTGTGTGCACATCTGGCGTTAAAGTTGGCACCCGCGCAGCGAGGCATTATTCGCTCCCCCTGACAGCTAGCCACTGGAGCGAGTCTGGGCCAGCAGCGGCGACGAGTACCGGAAGAGCAGAATAGTTTATTATTGAGATTGACTGCGCTTGATTTTGTGATAGATATCGATACGCCGACCGCGCCAGTGCTCCGTTAGTTCTATTGGATTATTCTGAATTAAGCTACGATCTGGTTATGGTAACACGGGGATCGGCCAAGGACTTGGTATTTTCTTTTCTGGCACGTGGTATACCTGTCATCGTTTAATGTATGATTTGAATAGTGGCTCTTGTTTGTAAAGCTAAAAAAAAACAATAAACTGTTATTCTCGAAACACCCGCCTTCCAAATTTGTTCATTAATAACAATATATATATATATATACATATATATATAACTAGTTAATAGTTAATATATAACTATTAAAACATCGGAAAAATTCACGAAAAAAGAACAAAGAATACAATTTCACGACAAATGCAACCCGCAACACAGATTAAGATTACTTTTACTCTATATTGTTAAATAACTTCTATACGAAACATTCTGGGGAATTAAAAACCAACATTTTGAGGCCAAATCCCCAAAGAAGCGTTTCTTACACTGTAATATACATAATGAGATCTTTTGAAAATTCTATTACATTTCTGCTGGTTCTGCGCTTCTCAATTATTACACCACCTGTCCAGAGACGCGCAGTATTTGCAATTCGAGAGAGAGAGATGGAGGGGAAATGAGAGAGAGGGAGATCGAGAGAGAGGAATATCGAGAGAGAGGGAGAGTGAGAGAAAGGGAGAGCGAGAGAGAGTGAGAGAGAGGGAGAGCGAGAGAGAGGGAGAGCGAGAGAGAGGGAGAGCGAGAGAGAGGGAGAGCGAGAGAGAGGGAGAGCGAGAGAGAGGGAGAGCGAGAGAGAGGGAGAGCGAGAGAGAGGGAGAGCGAGAGAGAGGGAGAGCGAGAGAGAGGGATAGCGAGAGAGAGGGAGGGCGAGAGAGAGGGAGAGTAAGAGAAATGGAGAGCGAGAGAGGGAAAGCAAGAGAAAGCGAGAGAAAGTCAAAGAGAGGGAGAGACAAAGAGAGAGGGGGGACGAAGAGTGGGAGAGCCGAAGAGAGAGGGAGAGACGAAGAGAGGAGAGCCGGAGAGAGAAAGGGAGATGAAGGGCTGAACTCCGGGGTCTGCCGGTGTCAGCTAGTTAATAATAATAATGATCCCTTGTGGTGCCGGAGGGTTCAGTAGAATAGACACGTGGGATATCCTTGTCGTAAGAGGTGACCAATCGGAGCAGCTGACAGATGTGTTTGCCTGAGTAGTAGCTCCATTATACAGGAAAGAAAAACGCCTATCGGCGACAGGTGGATCGAAGGAGCTTGTCGTCTTTCGTCACTTGCCCCAACCTATCTTATTATTCTTCCCGCACTTTTCTTCGTTCAATCCATCGTTTCCCAATGTCCAAATCTACGATTGAACACGAAACACCTGTGCCACGTGAGAGACGGGCAACGCAAAAGAGCAGCAAAGAGGGCATGGCACACCAAAGCTCTCCTCCCATGGCACACCAAAGCTCACAAAAGTCGCTCGCTGGAGAGCGCCAAGGCACCTTTGGAGGTTACCGCGAGTGCGTTCAATGGCGCTCAGGAGCTGAACAGGCGGGCCCTGGCCGGGCGTCAGCTCGAAGGAATCACGGCCGATAAGCAAAGGAGCGCCCACGATCACAAGATTTTCCTGCGGAACGTGTTTTGTTATACAATAGACCAGCAACAAGCAGGTTTCATTAGGCAGATTTCAACGAAGGAAATGGACTAAAAAATGAACAAAAATGTCAGTCGTTGCTTTACGAGTGTTACTGCCCAAGAAACTGTAATGGGACGGTCGCACATCGCGGATGACGACACGAGAAATAAATATATTTTATTTAATTAAGAACCGCGCCGCCGTTAAGAGCAGCCGGAAATGCCGTTTCCTGCTGAACCGGGGAGAGCCGATTAGCGCGCCCAGGGAAAGGAGGAAGTAGCGCCTTCTTTGTTCAGCGAGACCCACGCCGGGCGCACCCCTTATGACGTGTGGGGAAGTACGCCACCCACACCCCCTTAACCAAGAAACGGACTTACCCGCTCCTATTTCTGAGAATTTATGTGACGTAGGTTACTTCGGGGGAAGTTACTGAGGGGCGGCTTCGCCCCTGGCGCCGGGATAGGCGGAAGGATTACAGGTGGCACGACAACCAATAAAAATAGACAATGCGGGGGAGGATTCACGTGATCCGCGAGCCTTCCTGAGCGACCGCGGATGAGAGGGTCGATCACTTGTATCGGGGTTAGCGAGGAGATCACTTCTTTCGGAGGCGGCAGGGGGAGCACTTGCGTTGTAAGCCGTGAGGACACTTGCTTTTTGAGGCAGTGGCGAGGCCACTTAATTCGTGCCTGGTCGCCCAGAATGCCACGCCGCCTCGCCACATTGCAGCCCGACTCATGTGAGTACGAGCCGAGGACGTGAAAAACTATATCGCAAAGCGTCCCGTCATCGCCCGGGCGCGTTCCCGACGCCGCCCGCACCGAGCGCTGCTGAGGAGCCGCCGGTCGACGCCCGCCGCTGGCCTAATCCGGGGCCGCCGCCGTGGCTGCCAAGGGGCCGCCACAAAGGGACCTGGAGCAACGCCGTACCCGCCGCCGCCAGGCCCTCTGAGCGCAGGGATGCCCGAACGCCGCACTTGTGAGCTGGATCACAACCGCCCGGGTGGCAAAGACACCGGAGCTAAGATGAACTCTGGCCATACCGGTCGTTACTAAGTTAAGATTAGTTTTAAGTTAGTTGTAAGTTAATTCATGTTACTGGGCTTCACCCACACCCAATACTAAAGCGATTAAAGTAGTTTTATGAAAATGCCTAAGTCTTTCTCTCACGAAGTTAGGCAATCATGCATGCCTCCCTCTAGGGAGTCTGCCGACGAAGCAGCCGGACAAAGCTGAATCGCCGAAGGAATCAGGTAATCGGATGAGTCGGTGGTTAAAAAACTAATAGAAATTACAATTACAGGAATGTACAAACAAATTCTTGAAATTTACTCTGAATTTGTAGAAATCTTTACCGAATAATACGAGATCAATAATGAAGACGCGTCTTTTGTCACAGAAAGAAATCAACTACATCAAAACAGAAACAGTTTATCAACAGTGCTAAAAAATCTGATACAGGAGATTCTGTTGATATTCCCACAGAAATGCAACTCCAAGATACTTCAAGAGCAACAAATGCAAATACGGTCAATAAAGCTGAGCTGCCAAATGATGTTCACGGGAAAGACGAATTAAGATCTGTGGTTGAACAAGAGGTTGAACAATTCCTGAAACCGAAGTTGTCTTCAAATATGTGGAACATCATATGCGTTCTTAATAAGCATACAATACTGCTAATGCAGTTACAAGAAAGCAGGACATCAGAAAAACTTCGCCACATTGTGAAATGTGCTGCCTCTACAGGTTTAAACCTATTGGAACTATCTAAGGCAATATAGGACAATTCAACAAAATACACAAACAGAGACGGCAAAGAAAATATTCCCTGCTCGCAAATAAAACTAGAAAATCGTGCACAAAAATTTACAGCAAATATGGAAGACATACAATATTACAAAGGTGTTATCGCGAGGAAACTAAAGAAACGGCTTTAAAAGATTATCACTTCAGTAAAATTGCAACAGCTCTCACATAATATGTTAACAGAAGAGAGAGATGTTATGTTTAACGAACACACTCAACAACTAGCAGTGTACACGAAAAGAATTGGAAAGTACAGAACGTCTACCACTCCAAAGAAACAAAATTCAAAGTTTCAAGACCAAAAAAGATTCTACAGAAGACTCAAAACGATCTGTAATAAGATCAATGAAAATAACATCAATGAATCCATCGCCCCGACTGAACCAACATCTGGTCCGGTGTTTGGAAGGTACCTAAACAACTTGAACAATTGTACGATATTAAATGATGAAAGAGTGATAATGAAAAGACTTGAAGTAATACCCTCGTCAGACATTAGTGAGAATGATGTGAGAGAAGCAACCATGAAAACTTCAAATTAGAAGGCATCCGGACCTGACCATTTACAAAACTTTTGGTAAAACCAATTCCCACGCATTTACAAAAGCCTTGCAGAATGCTATAATGATCATTACCCATCCTGAGAAAACACCTACCTTTTTGTCCAAGAAAAAACGATTCTACTACCTAAAGATCATCAAACAAGGCAGCCGGCCAATTGTCGACCAATTACATGCCTTGCCATAATATACAAATATTTAATATCTATTATCGCAAATAAGATCTATGCACTTCTAGAGGAATACAAAATTATGACAGAAGAACAGAAAGGATGCTACAGATCATCAAAAGGTTGCAAAGATCAACCGATCATTGGTATGGTGACTGGGTCGCTTGCAATAACGTAAAGTAAAACAACAAAATATCTGCATGGCTTATATCGGCTATAGAAGTGCACTTGGCTCCAGTTCACATTTCTATCTATTGATACCGTAATTATACAAAGTACGCCGAAAATTAACAAACTTTTTTACCACATAATGGAGAATTGCACAGTTCTGCATCTGTAAACTAATCATCAGTCTATAATCTCCAGAATCTCTATAATTTCCAGACCCATCTGAATTAGAAGAGATATCTTTCAAGGCGACTCATTAAGTGCACTATGGTTCTGGTTGACATTGAATCCACTCAGCAAAACACTCCTTTCACATCATTAAGATACAAATTAACCCCATGACCAAACGACAAATACATTATCAACTATTTATTGCACATGGATGACCTGAAAATACATGAATCCAAATAACAGCTTCACAAAATTATTGACACTACTTTCAGATTTAGCAGTGAGATACGTATGGAATTTGGATATGATAAATGCAAAACTGTTCATTGCGAAAAGGGGAAATGGTCGCTTCCGAAGTATATTGTGCAACATCTGATGAGACCGTTGAAGATCAATTTTATAGTAAATAGTAGTAATAATAATAAATAATTCTAGTAAATATTTAGGAATACCGCAGCGAATACAAGAAATTGATCACACCGACTCAAAAAATAATTTGAAACATAACATACAGAGAACTAAGAAATCAACACTACAGTAGAAACAAAGTAAAAGTTATACATACTTTTGCAACTCCACTACTTACATACCCTTTTCTCATTTAGTGATCAACTACAAATTTGGAAGACCAGTCATGAATTATCAGAACGCCTCTAACAGACTGCTGTATGAGACACCCACAAAGCAGCATTCGAATGTATCACTCTTTCTACATCCCTGGAAGAAAAGGGCATAATCGATATAACCTCTACAATAAACAGGTCGACAGTATAAGGTAGTCTTCTTCTTCTCGGACGACCGATGCTCCTTCGGCCAGCTGATTTGTAGCCCCTTGGCAGTCGAGGAATTTGGCTTCTGCTCATTCACTCCAGACGACTGCACCAGTTCATTTTAGAGTCACTGATCTTCTTCTCGAGAGTAAATATCTCTAATGCTTTACGTATCTCTTCACTTCTAATTTTGCCATCTAGAGCGCATCCTTTTACAGCTCATAGAAATCTCATTTCTGCGGCTCTCACTCTATTTGTTTATCTTTTCGATAGGCTCCAGGTCTCGCTTACTTATAACACTACTGGTACTGCCATCGTCTTATAGAACTTAAGTCTGGTTTCTTTTCTTGTTTTATGTTTCAGGGTTCTATGAATTTTCCCACAAATATGTATAAACCTGTTTAGTTTGTTTGTGACATCGTTGTCAAATATAAAAGATACTTCACATCCCGAGTAAACTGAACTTGCTCTATAGTCTTCTCATTCAATACTATTTTTGATCTGATAGGATATTTTCCAGGAAAAGCCGTCACTTTAGTTTTATTAGTAGATATTTTAAGATTATAATCTTTACATATATTTTGCAATATATACATTTCTCTTTGTAGCATGTCTTCAGTTTTCTGAATCATTACTACATCATCTGCATATGCAAGAAGGTTGAGTTTCATTTGAACTGGCTTTAGTTGAATTTCCGAGTAAAAATCTTCTCTCCATTTGTCAAAAATGTCAAGATATATAATTAAAAATGTTGGGAGATACAACATCCCTGTCTAACACCCTTATTTATTTTAATTTCTTCTGTCAACCTTCCTCCATTATCAACAACTGTCGTTAATAACTGTCGTGCTTTGGTACAGACTTTTGATAGCTTTAATAAGATGGAAAAGTAAACATCTTCTAACAAGTAAGCTCCACAACTTTGCCCTATTTACGGTGTCGAAAGCTTTTTCAAAATCAATAAATGTCATCTGAGTTTGCAAGTTATATTCACATGGTTTTTCTACGATCTGTTTGATAGTAAATATGGCGACCCTTCCTAAATCCCATCTGATCTTTGCCTATTAAGCAATCAGCAATTATTTTCAGTCTTCGATTAAGTATTCTACTCTCTCACTTCACTTCACTTTACTACACTACACTTTCACCATGTCTTTCTATGGTTAATCCATTTAACTAATTAAGGTAGCTTTCCACTGCACTACACTACACTTTATCTATAATACGCTAGAATTCACTTGAATTATGGATTGTGAGCTGAGCGGTAAAATATATCCTCTACAAGTACTTATTAAGTCGTCTTCTGGAAACACCAACAGAGCCAGGAATAGACTCTACGACTGCTGCAGGGATTACATTCCAATTTTTAACCTACGATTTACAAATAAATATTTCCCTACGTCGGATCTTTGATCTCTCCTTTTTATTTTGCATTTGTTGTCGTTTCTCCCTACTCTTGAAGGGGAGTTTAGTCTTTCCAATAGTAATAATGATTAATGAAAATAAACGACGGAATAATAACTCCTCCTAGGGAAAGCTCGACCTTGTACTTGGTGGTGGAACTTGAGTACCCCCGTGACTCTGAGATCTATGTCGGCGGTAGCCAGGTAGGATCTCTCCTGCAGAAAAGGTTGAAGGTGAGGGGTCAGACGAAGAAGTACTCCAGAGGCAGCCTCATCGGCATCTTCGAAGAAGAAAGGAGGATTGAAGAGGTGCCGCGAACAAAACCGCCGCATCTAACGCAGCGAGCGGCTGCAAACAGCGTCTGTCTCCATGCTAGAGGCGACTGCACCACAGCGAGAAGTAACTAGACAGGGAAAGGCCATGAACCTTTGGACTTCCTGTTATCGGTCCATGGAGGGAACAGGAAAGAAACTTAGAAACTGGATAAAAATAAGAAAGGTAATTAATCTTAACGTGCCATGTTTTGACAATGTCCCATACCGCCGCAGAAACCTCGCAAATGTCACTTTGTCAGAGTCTGACCAACCCACGGATGTTAGTCTCAGGGACACACAGTCGGCAGTAGCTCGAAGCCATCGTCAGGGATGAATGGGATGAATTAAATGACGTGACGTAGTGCGTTGACAACGGAAAAGTGAACACAATTCCACAGTCTTTCCCGTATTACTTTTATATTTTCTTTGGTCTCGGCTAGCTGTTCGGACTTGCCATATACTCTTGTCAGCTGCCATGTATCACCACCCAGTTTTTATATATATATATATATATATATATATATATATATATATGTACATATATCAAACACTTTCAGTCACAAATGCAATTGTGCTTACAAATTGCTGTAAATGTGCATATTAATGGCCAGAGATGTTAAAAAAATACATTTGAGTAATTTTTGAAGAAACCAAAAAAACATCAATACAATATGTCATCTTAAACAGTGCAATTAGCACTATCCGGAAAAGTTTGAAGACAAAATTTGTAGCCATTTTTGAGAAAATGGCGTTTGAGTGTTTTTGAAAATGTGGAATTTTTAGCTCATGTTTACAGAAAAGTGTTGAGTTTTCGAGAAGCTTTATCTGACATTATGTAAAGTACATGTGCTCATAAATACATTAATGTGAACAAATTGCATATAATGTACATATTAACGACGTGAGAGATAAGTAAAAAATAATTTTGTTTCATTTTTAGAAACAATTGGAACCATTTTTGAAAAAAACGTGTTTTTAATTTTTTGAAATTACAATTATTGCATGCAATATTGCTCGAAATCTACTAAAATTCTCAAAAAATTTACGTTTTTGAAAGCAAAATACTTCTATATCTCAAATATATATATATATATATATATATATATATATATATATATATATATAATATCTCAAAAATGACGTTTTTGAAAGCAAAATACTTTACTTGCAGGAAAAATCTGTCTTCAATTTTGTAGTTATATTAAGACGCAGAAAAAATTCAAAGTTTTGCAATTATAGCTATTTCAGAGTTAAGAACGAATATCAGACCTGTGACGCCGTTATAGTTATATTTTACTCAATTCGTACTAGGATTTTACGGAAAAGAGTTGAAGCCGTTTTTGAGTTGATGTAAAAGAAAGTTCAGTGGAGCCAGATTGACCGGGGAATATCTATTTTGAAAAAAAAAAAATGCACGCATGATTTTGATGCTAGCGGTATTCACAGAGTGACAGATAGACGGCCGGACGGACGTTTCGAAAATAACCACTTTTTCGGTATCAGGGAACCCCAAAACCTGTATTTCCGATAAAATCTCAAAATCGATTTTACGCAGCATTACATAACTTTTCCTTTACTACTTATATTACTCCGTATATACGAATGTATACGGGAAAGTAAAAATCGAGGCTCAGAAGTAGACGTTTTGAAGATATAGAGAGAGCGAAACACTGATATGTGACCTACCATGGACTCAACGAAGCTTGCCAGACACGATACCTATTCAGCAGTGGAAAATTTCCAGTAAAACTTTGATCTGAATATGAATAATGTGATATGGATGTGACGCAAAATCTCCTTTCACGCGAAATAGAAATATGAATAGGAGAATATACGAAAATGTAAAAATGAAGAGAGTAATAGAGACAGATAACTGTGTCTTAAATGAAGTAGTCCATACCCCAGGCAGAGATCTAGATATTACTTAAATAAATCACATTGTGTATGAAACTGGATGTGTGATATCTCAGATAATTTTGGGGCCACCATCAGCCGGCGTAGAATAGTAGGATTCTTTCACATTATAAACGCGCAACCTAGGGCATGATTTCTTTTTCTCAGAATGCATAATATTTTGGAAACTCATTCTCTAATTGTATTACAGCATTATGTTTACATTTTGAACCCAAACTTTCTTTTTGCCCAATAATAATTTATTCCAACTTCATAGTTTTAAAATTTAATGGAATAAATTAGGTCTAAAAATATTTTAGGGAAGACTAAAACTCACAAATTGTACTCAAAGACAATACTTTTTCTCTAGGTTCAGGTAAACTAATACTACTATTTTCTCCTCATTATTTCAAGGAGTGCCTTGGAGTATATTTTACTTCTGTGACAACTGCATTTGTATTATTTGAAATGGAAAAGAGCTGAAAATCACAAAATAAAAAACTCCACATCATCGAAAAAAATAAGTTCTCTTAACGTACCAGCAATGCTGTCTTCATGAGAAGCATTTTCCAAGAAGGTGGTTGCGCGCTGAAAGCTTCTGTTTTTCTGAACGAGAGCTAGGTTCGTGACGCCCGAATGATAGCAGAAAGTGGCAAACCTTTTTAGCTTATCGGGTGCGAAAAATTGTCACTGTTCTATACAGCACTAAAGATATCGCTTTTGCAAGATGGAAAATAAGTTTCATGTTTAGTTACGGCACGTACTGTTACTCATTTATTAAAACTTAAGGTCAAGCTTTGCGTCACGAGTCGCCTTTCGCAATCTTTTCGCCAACTCATTCGAATATCCTACATAATACATTCATCAACACTTTTTTCAACACACAACACAGAAATTTTCTCTGAACAAATAAACGATTTATTACTGAAATCACACATTTAGTACATCAAGTTCAGTTTACTTATTCCCTGTTTTGGTACCAAAACTACTAAATTGGGCGTAATTGGAATAACATGCCCTGCGTTTCTAATTAATTAGAGAAACGCTCCGCGTTTCATCACCCCCTCCCCCTCTTTTTCGGATTTTTCTTGCCAAAAAAAATTCCAACAAACTAATATGGTTCATGCCAACACTTGCAGCAATCTTATACAATATGTGATTCATCAATTACCGTAGTTTTCACAAAATCGAATTGGTACATGATCGTACAAGTACAAAATAACTGCTTATATGTACATAATAACTGCTTATACACTAAGGCATACAAATATCTTTTTCTCAACTACTTTAAAATAATACAAGTTCAGTTTCAAAAGATAAGGACAACTTTACAATAATCATTCCAGTTTTCTGGATAACACAAGTACTCGACCTTTGCCTAATATTTAATACTGTCCTCACTTGTGGGACATGGTTTCCGATTGTGGAACTTGTAATGTCCTACCGTCTCTTGCCTATTGTACGGCGATTTAGCCCCATTTTGACGAAGATGATCTACTACATAACTGTTGTAGGACATTGCTTCCAATTTGTCGAACGCATCCTGGTAGTTATCGTCCCATTTCCATCTACGACCTCTTCTTAAACTTTGGTCTAACAGGTCCATTATCTCTGCAAATTCTGGACAAAATCTTGCATAATAATTACACGTGCTAATAAGTTGACGTACTTGCCTGACAGTTCTCGTCGGCGGTAATTTTCTAGTCTCTTCGTCCCCATACCGTTTGAAAAATCTGTCTTGAAACTCCTTTAATGACTCAGGAATTGCATCACATGTATAGGCCCACGTCCGGGCGCTCCCCTCCAATATTGAATATAGGACTTGGACTTTGCGTCTTTCTGACATGTTCAACTATGCTAAGTATCGTTCTGCTGCTCGCATAAATGCACGAGGGTTTTCCCTACCATCTCCCGAAAATTTCAGTGACTTTGGAGGCATAAATGGTGCCACCCCACTCTAGACACTCGGTGACACTTTCCACTCTTCTATCTGTTCGATCTCGGCTTGTGGTAATAATACTTTCTCTTCGCACTCTTGTATGTTTTCCTCGATTTCTTCTTGCATTATTCGCTGTAATTTTTCCGTTTTCACTTCCCCTCTGCGAACATCGTCCACGACTTTGACTTGGAAATTCGCTATTTTATCCTCCACTGTCCTGATTTCCTCTCGAAATTGGTTCTGCACCCCCTCAATTTTATCATCCTGTGCGGCAACCTTTGCATCCAATTGTTGGTGTAATTGGGTTTCCAATTCCCCGCCCAATTTAGTTAATTGAAACTCTAGTTCCTTCTTCTGTTTCATAAATCCATCGGAAATTAATTGTTTTTGAACTTCTACTCGACCGGCAATCCTGGACATTTCACTCTTGGTCAACTCGATTTGTTTATTAAGATATTCTATTTGCCCACTTATTTCATCTCGTAATTTGCCGCTCCGTTCATCAGCTTTCCTATCCTGTTCCTCTAATTTCCCATTCAATTCTTCCCTCATTCTCTTCTGTTCTTCCAATATCTTTCTATTCTGTTCCTCTAATTTCCTGCTCTGTTCTTCGGCCAACTTCCTATTCTGTTCCTCCGCCTTCCTGCTCTGTTCTTCGGCCAACTTCCTATTCTGTTCCTCCGCCTTCCTGCTCTGTTCTTCTGCGATTCTTTTCTGTTCCTCTAATTTCCTATTTATTTCCTCCGCTTTCCTGCTCTGTTCTTCGGCCATTCTCTTCTGTTCCTCCGCCTTCCTGCTCTGTTCTTCTGCGATTCTTTTCTGTTCCTCCAATATCTTCCTATTCTGTTCCTCCGCTTTCCTACTCTGTTCTTCCCTCATTCTTTTCTGTTCTTCCAATATCTGCATCATCTGCATTAGATCTGGATGGATGTCTACTCGGCCCTCCTGATTTGGGTTTCCTGCTGCCTGATTCATCGGCGTCGATGTGATTTTCACCTTTTCATTAAAACAATCTCCCGACGTGTCATCTAATTGGCTTCCAATTGCAATATCCCTGCTTTCCAAAGATATACTTCCACCAATTCCTTCATCGGTATCATCTACTCGTTCCACCTTCTCGTCCTGATCCAACATTATGCTTCGGGCCTCCATCTTGTTATCTTGAACCTCACGTTCGTCCCCAGCTAATCCGTAACGTTTACACAGCCTTTCCACTAGCTTCCCAATGGCTCTGCACTTACAACACCGCCTATCTCGTCTGCCTACTTTGACAACAGTACAATAATTACCCCACTATTTAACTGGACCAATCTCTACAACAATGCTCTTGTCAATGTCAATGTAATGTCTCTTGTCAACTCAATGTCCTAGCACACCATTACTTCGGATATTTGGGTAATATACCAGATCCTCAATTACCATCTAATACACAAATACACTATTTCTGTAAAACAATAATTTCCCAGTCACATAAACATCACACAAGAATACCCTTCATAATACATAATACATCCACCAAATAAACCAATGTATACTGCTAATAAACTCATTTAAAACTATTAATAACATAAAATTCAAAATTATGCAACTCCACTATATGCTTTTGAACCAATTTGCATCTCTCAATTAACTCCATATATTTCTATAACAACCACACCCAATTTAGTTTGATACCTTCTTTGCAAAGTCCCCTCAGTAATGATACATGGATATTCAAAATGCACATTTAAAATACCACTAAAGAAACTTCACTGAACAATATCATTTCCATTGAGTTTTTAACGTTTCCCACCAACAACCAGTGACCACTGCACTTCTGAACATGTATTCAAGACAAGCGACATGCACAATTCGCACAAACAGTATCAAACACCTCTTATGTTTTCATAAAAAAATATTTCTATTTTCACAAATTCTTTGGTTTATACACCATGAACGAAACCAGATTAACATTGATCTGTATTACAAAATCTCAGAAGTGATGATACCCTTAACCACTTGAAACATACACACTATTTGTTTACACATGCACAGTAAATAGCCTGCACATTGTTCTGAAACTACACTATTGCATTAATATTCTTGTTCAGAAGTCCCACTTTGTTCCATTGCCTATGGGTTGTTTTCATAGCTGCTTAACTGGACATATGCACTAACCAAATTAACATTTACAACTACACACTGCATGTTATTATTGCCACAAATACTTCATAATAGATTTATGCTAATGATTTTCCAAATAATCAAGCATACATGCCCACTATTAATTTAGAATTGTATAGTCACCAAGTAATTATTATATCTTCTTAAATCTTTACACATATTTACCAGTGCATATATTATTGCTCTTATTTCCCTCCAAATAATGAATTCTTGTAACTGCTTGCAAGTTCTTTCAAATCTGCTTTGTTGCATAATTATACTAAATCATAACCAATATTTTCTATTCACAAAAATGCTCATTTTCCTTTCCAACATCATTTTTCTCACTGCTTGCACAATTATCACATACTGACAAAATATACACTTCACATACCTTACTATTTATATCCTCAATCCAGTTTATGCACACTGTAACTTCCAATGTTTTGTCAAATTCCCTCGAGCCACATTTCTTAAATACACGAGTCCATACTGTTCGGGCGTCAGCTGTGACGTACCTTGATTTGCGGTACTTTTCACTACATTTAATTGAGAAAGGACGGGTGTTTTTGTTCGTGAATGGGTCTCGTAAAGTTTTGACAAGAACATTGGAAAAACCAAATTATAATTTTCTCTGAAAAAATAAACAGTTTATTACTGAAATCACACATTTAGTACATCAAGTTCAATTTACTTATTCCCTGTTTTGGTACCAAAACTACATTCATGATTTTAGATTTCACAATACCTCGAATACCAAAATTGCTCGTTTCTTCTCGGATGTCGCCTAACGGCTGCGATAATCGACGGCCTTTGGCGCGACTCGGCGCCCCTTCGGACGGTTGGCGGCGTGGGCGCTCGCGGCACCGGCCCCCCCCTGCAGCGGTTGCACAATGCCTCTGCTTCAACTCCGACCGTTGCACGTGTTCTCCAAATCGGGCAGACACTACGTCTATATTACGGTCCGCCTCTCCCTATGCAGTTTATCTCGATGCTTTCTTGCGGCACAATCCACCAGTTCTTCTCCGCTAACCTTTTACGATAATGCAGGCACGTGGTCACTACCCATGCTGTTACCTACCACGCGGCTTACAATTCTTGCCCTTTCCACCACTGTTCCTGATACTAATTCCACGACTACCAGCTTGCACTATTTAATATTTCCCACTGTCACACTTAACTCACTTCTTGATAGCTTTCCTTACATTATTGAACTTCCTTTTGTCCTTTGTTCACCGCACGCACCAACATCGCTCCGTTCTCATTCGAGTTCTGCTCCCCTCTGCCACTGCCGTCGTCTCGCCCCGTCTCGCCGCCTTCTCGCGCCTGACTCGTTCCCTTGTCGCTTGTCCGTTATTCGCCGCCATTGCCGCGCAATTCAAAATGGGCGTAATTGGAATAACATGCCCTGCGTTTCTAATTAATTAGAGAAACGCTCCGCGTTTCAATATATATATATATATATATATATATATATATATATATATATATATATATATATATATATATATATATTGTGACATACCTGGTGGTGCCGGGTATTTCCACTGGGACGTACCTATCAGTGCAATACACTGTTCGGGCGCCAGCTGTGACATACCTGGTGGTGCCGGGTATTTTCACTGCAATACAACACTAAGAGAGGGTGTCTTTTACGTGAATGGGTCCCTGGATAAGTTGGTGCAACGTTGGGGTGGTTAATCATAAATTGAAATACAATTATAAACAAGATTTATTTTAAATCAAATTTGTTATTTACATAATCAGACAACGTTTTTACACTCTGCCTTGGTACCAAGATTAAGAGTGAAATGCATTTCTCATACCTGCGGGGCCCCGAACGAATATCTATGATGTTCGTAGAACCGCTCGTGCCGACAGGATTGTCGACCTCTGCTACTGCTGCGGGCCGTCAGCGGCGGATGGCGTGGTAATCGCCCACGGCTGATGCTCCAGCAATTCTTCCCCGATCAGGATCTTGACACCTCGGCTTCGCACCTTCCTCGAATCACTGTCCGTTAGTGGGTTTAATTACACAACCCGCGCCTACTCTGTATACTGGTCACAGTTCTGTACCGCGCAATTTCAAGAATGTTTCCACCGCGCCAACTAATAAGAACAACATCAATTATTCTACCAACACTAATCTTTCACTATACTGATACTTCTAATGTTCTATTTACACGTCAATTACTTTGCGGTTTCTAATAGCACATAAATACGTCGCAATGTTATATGCGTCCATACACCGGCGGAGAACTCTCGCCGCACGTCCGCACTCGTCGCCGCTCTGCTAACGTCTCCCGTCCGCGATTCTCGTAACGAACTTTTGCACGTGCGCGTTGCCCAGTTCTAACCGAAATTCACACGCTGGTCTCCCCGGCGGTGGCACCGTCGGCGGTAGCCGCGGTCGCTCGCCGGCCCCGGCGAGCCGCGCTCGGCGCGCGCACTGCGCAGTCCAAACTAGCGATTAATTTCTTACACTAATGATTTAATTAGTGTAATGAAACACATATTCTGGGTTTCATCACCCCCCCCCCTTTCTTTTTTTGAATTTTTTTCGCTTCTGGAAAAAATTCACACTAGTAACATCGTCACTGCCGATGATTGCACTCTCTTGCATATTGCTCGACGCCCTATATACACTTATAGCCTAAAATCGAATTAACATGTGATTACTTATATTAACACTAATCTTGCACTATTTACACTTCACTATTTTCCATCCATGTTGAACCAGGTTTCCGATTTGAAGCTTGTAATGTCCTACTATGTCTTGTCTCTTGTGCGACATTTCATCCCCATTTTGCTGACCGTGATTTCCTAACTCACAGTTGTAGGACATAGCTTCCAGCGTGTTAAACACATCTTGATAGGTATCATCCCATTTCCAGCTACGACCTCTTCTACGTTTGTACCAATGGTTGACCATACCATCACTCTTCCCTCGCCCCTGACTTCGCTCCATTCTTGACCTGCCTACATCTCCTTCATTCCCATACTTTGGGGCATCTGCAAAGGTGAATTCGTACCCCTCCAATATCTTCAAACCCTTTCCTGAATCGGTATGATCTGCTCTGCCCAGTATGCTCTGAACGGTGACAGGATACTGTCGCGTTGACATGCAAATGATTCCTTGATATTTTATAGGAGCACATAATGTGTTTGGCTCCATAACGCTCTTCGTTCTGTATTCACTACGACTTCCCGTGATGTAATTGTAATGGCTATTCCTCTGGTCGCTCTTGATGTTTATTTGGGTTTCTTCATTCCACTTTCGTACAGAAATCTTGTTTTCAAATTCCTTCAAAAATTTCGGAAATATACCAAAATTCTCTGCCCATGTCCTGGCGTTCTCTTCTAAAATTAGGTGTGATAACTGGATCTTGTATCCTTCCAATATGTTGTTTGATGCTAGGTGCCGTTCTTCTGCTCGCATAACTACCTTAGGGTTTTCCGTCCCATCTCCCAGAGATTTCATCGACTTTGGAGGCATAATTGGTGTCACCCCATACTTGACACTTGGCGACATTTTCCCGTCTTCTTCCTGTTTAAACTCTTCTTGTACCCTTTTCTCTTCGCACCCTTGTATATTTTCCACGATTTCTTCTTCTATTATACGCTCCATTTCTTCTATTTTCATTTCCACTTCTTCTTCCATTATTAACTTCAATTCTTCCGTTTTCACTTTCACTTTATAAACATCCTCCTCGGTCTCGATTTGGACCTCCACCGTTTTGCCCTCCGCTGTCTTGACTTCCTCATGGATTTGGTTCGTCATCCCCTCGTTTCTATCTGTTACCGCTACCCTAGCATCTACTTGATGGCATGATTGAAATTTTAGCACCTCATCTTTCCTATCCAGTTCCTCCGCTTTCCCATACGGTTTTTCGCATATTTCGATGAGCTTCCTATTCCGTTCTTCTGTGATTCTTCCCATTTCTTCTGCCGGCTTCTTAATCTGTTCTTCAACCACCTTCCCGTTCTGTTCTTCTATTAGTTTTCTATTCCGTTCCTCCGCCTTCCTATTCTGTTCCTCCTCGGATCTTTTCTGTTTACCTAATTCTTTGCTCTGTTCTTCCGCAAACTTCTCAATCTGCTTCTCCGTTTGCTGCCTCAGCTGTTCTTCTAATGAATCTTTTGCCATTACGCCCGTACACGCTTCGTACTCTTCGTCCATCCCCAAGTCAAATCCTACCGCCTGGCTCCCCAGTTCTACCACCTGCCGTTCTAGATCTATATTTACTCTGTGATCGACCAGAAAATCCATCCCTATGATTACCGAATACAATAATTTTTTGACTACCAGGGCCACCATCTCATATACTTGGTTGCCAATCCTGGCTTGAAACATGATTTGTTTTGTGATGGGGCTTGACTTCTTCTGAGTTGCCCCAATCACATACGCCCTATTCATAGGCAAACACATTACTTCTTTTCCTGTTGCTTTTAACTCCTCATACATTTCTTCTGATACTACTGTAGTCGTGCACCCTGTATCCACTAAAGCTTCTTTAATTATACCTTCACATTCTATCGATATCGTGGGACATTTCCTGATTCTGACCGCTGAGTTCTTACATCTCCGCCACGGTTGGGTATCGTAGGTTACCGGCTGCATAGCGTTTATGGAGACCGCGTTTACGTCATCGATTTCCGCGTCCGCAATGGGGCCACCTATCACCGCGGACTCTATTAGTTTAAATAGTGTCCTTGATCACTACTTGTGCTAGGCTGTGCTAATCGGTCGGGTGCATTCCCGCCCCCGCCTCGCGTCTCCGTACGGTTTGAATTAGATCTGTTCCAGTCCGGTCTCTGGTTCCCCGGCTCTGGTCTCCATCCGTCTCCCCCTCTTCCGCGTTGGTTTCTCTGGTAATCGTTGCTCCTATCATTCCCTTGCCCCTGGTTACGTTCCGATCTAACCATATTAACATTCCCTTCATTTCTGTTCTTTGGTACGCCTGCAAATGTCAAGTCGTACCCTCCTAACACATTCTGGAATCTTTCCAGGTCGGTGTGCTGCACACTACGTAAAAGATTCTGCACCGTAACTGGGAACTGTCTTGTCAGTACACATATTATTTCCTGATCGCTCATCGGTGGGGATAGCGTTTTGTATTCCATAATACGCCTTGTTGCGTATTCCCGCAAACTTCCCATTGATTGGTTGTAATGATTATTCATTAAGCTGATTTTAAAATTAATTTGAATTTCCTCATTCCAATACCGCTCAAGGAATCGATCTTTAAATGCCTTTACTGATTCGGGAAACTTATCAAATGTATCGGCCCATATCCTTGCGTTGCCTTCTAACATTAAATATAATAATTGTATTTTACACCTTTCCGAAGTATTGATAACATCTAGATGTCGTTCTGCTGCCTTCATAAATATACATGGATTTTCTTTCCCGTCTCCTGAAAATTTTAGTGATCTTGGAGGGGTAAATGGTACTGTCCCGCTTGCTGCACTTGGGGATGCCTTGCATTCTTTTATTTGTTCAATCTCTGTTCGTAGTAACACAACCTTCTCTTCACATTCCCGCTTATTCTCCTGCATTTCTTCCTTGACTACCGATTGTATCCTCTCAATTTTCTCGTCCTGCTTAGCGGTTTTAGCATCTAGTTGTTGGAATAACTTATTCTTCAAATCCCCCCCCAGACTACTTACTTGGAATTCTAACTCCTTTTTCTGTTTCCCTAATTCTTCGGCAGTCCATTGCTCATGACTTTCTACCCGCTCCGTGATTTTAGTCATCTCATTCTTCGTTAACTCCATTTGTTCTTCAGCGCGTCCTATTCGCCCCCCTATTGCATCTAATTTCCTATTCTGTTCTTCTGCCAGCTTCCTAATCTGTTCCTCGACTTTCTCATTTAATTCTTTAGCTAACTTCCTGTTCTGCTCCTCTGTGAATATTTTCTGCTCCTCAGCTGACTTCCTAATCTGCTCCACTGTGGATATTTTCTGCTCCTCAGCTGACTTCCTAATCTGCTCCACTGTGGATATTTTCTGCTCCTCAGCTGACTTCCTAATCTGTTCCACTGTGGATATTTTCTGTTCATCTAGTTTCCCATTTAGTTCTTCAATCAACCTCCTATTCTGTTCTTCAGCCAACTTCCTACTTCGTTCCTCCCACATCTCCATCATTTTCTGCATAACGCCTAAATTCATATCTTCTCCACCCCCCCGATTTGGAGTTCCTGCTACCTGGTTCATCGGTGTTGATGTGATTTCTACTTCTCTATTGAAGCTATCCCCTGACGTATCATCTAACCGGCTTCCAATGCCACTATCCCTGCTTTCCGATGACCTGCTGTTATCGATTCCTCCATCTATTTCCCCTACTTCATCCGCCTTTTCTTCCCGGTCCAGCACTACCTTTTGCGCCTCCATTCTGTTGCTTTGAGCTGTCCGATCGATTCTCACTACACTAAAATACCGCACAAATTTTCCACTTGCCTCACCTACCAACGATATCACAGTTATCCTATGAAGTAACTATATCCGCCACAACACTGTATCCTTCGTGAATGGATTAATTCACACCTATTTCAATTGCTAACTAATGACGGACAACCCTCACTCACCACCAAAACACAATAACACTAATTCAATAGCCATATAAATTTCCACTCACCTACCAATGCATAAACATAACCCTTACAATACATAATATTATTACCATTGAAACACATATACACTGCTAATAGACTCATTAATACTATTACACAAAAATGCTTTCAAATTATAATAAATCCCTTATTAATTGAAATTACTTTTCAACGCACCTATTGCTATATTATGTACATCATCATCATTCACATTTGCATGTCATATCTCCTCCCTGAATTTTCCTCAATAATATAATATAGATATTCACAACAAACATTCACACTGCTGGTATATATTTCCCAACCTGGTATCTTTTCTAATAAATTCCCCACACTTTACCATCACCAATAGATAATGCACTACTGAGTGAATGTTCCCAGCAAAAAAACAATTTTGTGCATAATTTGTACAACACTATTAACCACCTTTATATTCTCATAAGAATTATTACTACTTCCCCATTTCTTTGATTTCCATGTTATAAAAAATTGCCAAGCAGTTCAAATATTATTAATATGTCTTACAAAACTTGGAATTCTATTACATTATATTATCTGTAACATGTACATGTATAGCCTTCATAACCTCAGTAACTACAATATTAACTATATATTGGATGCTCACAAATAATTGCCTATGTCAGCCCGCAATTAATTACGCAGCAACATTTTTGTAATTATCAACATTTCATTATGCTTACTTGACTTGTGCATGTTTTTGCTAACACATGTATTGTTATTTTTTTTTGTACTCTATAATAATACACTTTGCACTGCCTGCTTCTCATCTATACCCTGCATTACTATACATCAATTACATGCACATTATTTTCCAACATTTCACCAACTTTCCTAAGGCCACATTTCTTAACTATACGTTTTCCACTTGTTCGGGCGCCAGCTGTGACATACCTGGTGGTGCCGGGTATTTCCACTGGGACGTACCTATCAGTGCAATACACTGTTCGGGCGCCAGCTGTGACATACCTGGTGGTGCCGGGTATTTTCACTGCAATACAACACTAAGAGAGGGTGTCTTTTACGTGAATGGGTCCCTGGATAAGTTGGTGCAACGTTGGGGTGGTTAATCATAAATTGAAATACAATTATAAACAAGATTTATTTTAAATCAAATTTGTTATTTACATAATCAGACAACGTTTTTACACTCTGCCTTGGTACCAAGATTAAGAGTGAAATGCATTTCTCATACCTGCGGGGCCCCGAACGAATATCTATGATGTTCGTAGAACCGCTCGTGCCGACAGGATTGTCGACCTCTGCTACTGCTGCGGGCCGTCAGCGGCGGATGGCGTGGTAATCGCCCACGGCTGATGCTCCAGCAATTCTTCCCCGATCAGGATCTTGACACCTCGGCTTCGCACCTTCCTCGAATCACTGTCCGTTAGTGGGTTTAATTACACAACCCGCGCCTACTCTGTATACTGGTCACAGTTCTGTACCGCGCAATTTCAAGAATGTTTCCACCGCGCCAACTAATAAGAACAACATCAATTATTCTACCAACACTAATCTTTCACTATACTGATACTTCTAATGTTCTATTTACACGTCAATTACTTTGCGGTTTCTAATAGCACATAAATACGTCGCAATGTTATATGCGTCCATACACCGGCGGAGAACTCTCGCCGCACGTCCGCACTCGTCGCCGCTCTGCTAACGTCTCCCGTCCGCGATTCTCGTAACGAACTTTTGCACGTGCGCGTTGCCCAGTTCTAACCGAAATTCACACGCTGGTCTCCCCGGCGGTGGCACCGTCGGCGGTAGCCGCGGTCGCTCGCCGGCCCCGGCGAGCCGCGCTCGGCGCGCGCACTGCGCAGTCCAAACTAGCGATTAATTTCTTACACTAATGATTTAATTAGTGTAATGAAACACATATTCTGGGTTTCAATATATATATATATATATATATATATATATATATATATATATATGCATTGGAATGTGGTTACAGGGAATGTGGACACAGGGAACAGAACGGTTTTCTTTGAGTTTCTAAAAAGAGAAAGAAGGAGAAAAAACAACAGATTGCATATGATGTAGAGAGTAACATGGAAGGTAGTATTGTTTAATTATTTTGAAATTATTTTTTAAATTTATTTATTTTAGGTCGCTTTATAAAGATCTAAGGCCATACTTGAATAACTGTTAATTATGTATTAAATGATTAGATATTGTTATTATTAGGTGTAGGGGAGTACGAATCAGGTTAAGGTTACGTATTCGGTTTGGGCAAAAGTTACAAAGCAACATAACTTGCTTGCAAAACAATGCCAGCCCTGATGAAGGACCGAAACGTCGGAAAACAACAAAAAATAATGTAAAATTATTTCTTCTACGACTGTTCTTACCCTATGAAAACTAATATCCATCCTGTTCATATTTCGGAGGTCAAGAAACAGTGTTAAACCAAATTATTTAATGTTATCTTTATACTTACTTGATAGCCACAAATACTGAAAACTGAGTAGATTTCATTCTCTATATTTCTTATAAGTGCCGTTACTAAAAACTAATTAATATTTGGTGATAATGAATAAATTGCGCCGTTAATTATCAAAATGTTTTGAAATTGGGATCGATATGAATAGATAATACATATTGTACTAATAATTATTGCATGTTGTTGAAAACGAACCCCAAACCTCATTTTTGAATCAATGAAAAACTGTGAATGCACAGTTTATTTCCATGCCATCGCAATATCTCTAATTCCCCTATTGTTTTAAAAAACAGGCTGCAAATAAAAATATATTAATTCACTAGCTTCCCATATGAACTGCTAATGTGCTGTATCTTATTTATTAATGTAAATCTACAAGTTATTAAGATATACTATTCTAAAGATAGCTTTTAGTAAAAAATATTTGACATACATTATATTTGTACGATAATATAATAATATAAACTCATAATATAATAGTATAAACGCAAATATTATAAATCTTCTACGGGGTATCTAAAACAAATAGTTTAGACATAATGAAATATCAATAAAATACATTAAATTTTGAGCAAAAGGAACTTAATTATTAAGAACAATTTAGTACTTTGACTCCCCTTAAAATATATAAATAAATCTCGACAATAATAAGGTGGATTTGCTGCAGATGGCTGTCCAGGCCGCATCCTCTACGGTGAAGACGTCTTTGTCGTAGTCGTAGGTGTGAAGTAAGGAAGGTACTTTCTATATTTTGGTTCTTATTTCCTTCACTGAAGTGCTATCTTTCACTAAGGTGTTGAATACAATTCAATAATTTCCATTTTTATTTTTTTTTATTCTAAGAAAACCTTTTTCTTAAAACTTCAAGAGAGAAACAGTTTCATGGATGTAGAGGGTTCTGTATCTATTGCTAGGTGCAAGTATTAGGATGACTTAGTTTGAACATGGCGGCGGGGTAATGTCGCCGCCTCTAGAAGATCAAATAAACCGCCGTTAAGATTCCTGTCCATATTTTCTCTATTCTGTGGTTTGGCATAAACCTCAGGATGGGCCGAATGTAGGTACTGAGCCACGACGTGCCTCAAGCAGCGCCAAGGGTCTCTCGGAATAAATGGTGCAAGTGTCTGTGGCGCGCAGAGGGTGGCGATAATCGTTTGCCCGGCTGAGGTGGCTGAGGGCATCAAATGATGTCAGCGCAGGGCCGCTGACCGGGAGGTCCTAGGGCTGCTTAGCTACGTCGAATTCAGCCGCTGTCTGGAGGAGAATTCTAGCGGCCGGCTGCTCTGATCGGTCATTTTCTGAGGTTTCTCCAATCAACACCAGACGAATGCTGGATTAGTGCCCGAACAAACGGCTCACGGACCGCGCGCGATCGTTCCTTGCTCTTCCTCGTCCTATACTCACCACTTTTTTACATACACTTACACTTGAATGCACCACACTACCACACATGTCGGGAAGCTGTCGGGAGCTTAGAGCTTGTCCCAGCTAGGGCAGTGCCCCGCTGGTGGGAGATACCTGGTTTGGGAAAACTCCACACGTCGACGTAGATCGGAACGGGATCAATTCTTGAAATAAGGTCGAGTATAGTTTTTCTTAAATAAGAGTAGTTATTGCGTAATTATGCGTGAAATATAAACAGTTTTAAACAATTAATTTCTTAAAAATTTCAGCATTTTTTTTCTTTAAATTATATCCTCGTGTGTATTAAATGACGGTAAAAAATTGTGCTAGTTCTATTTAAACTAAAACACTGTATTATCGAAAATTACAGTACATTAACATTGCCAGAAGTACAATATTGATTGTAGAGACATTTTGCTTTCATGAACTCTATTGTAAAAAGTAGTTACATAATTGTAAAAAAGGTCTTGTACAACGTGTTTGAAAAAAGAAACATGTATTTTTCGTTTTTTAACTCCAACTCGAAGTTAATGCAATTTAGAAAAAAAATCTTCCAAGAATTACTGAAAATCGTTTCCTTAATTTTTTCGACGGATAGAGAAAAAGACGTTTCAAAAATGGCCCAGCCTTCATTTTCGTTGAACTTTTTTCATTTTCGAAAATTGAAATTTTTTAAAAATAATATAAGGAACTATACACGCTTTGTAGTGTACGCTCCTGTAGCTCTCCTGTACGCTCCTGTAGCACTACTAGTGTTAATATATGTAATCGGGTAACATACGTGCGTCCGTCTGACCGTCGCTCAAGGTTAGACCCCCGGGTTCACCATGTGGTTAAATTTCACGTTTCCATCTTATGTTTGGGAATGGGCATCTTTCCTAGCATTATTCGAAAAATTTCCATAATAATTATCAATAAACGTGTTTTTTAAAAGAAAGAGTTACATCAAAAATTCATTTCTAGAAAGTTTAAGACTCTTGTATACGTGATCAATTGCTCATAGGTTTTATCTCCACGTGACAATTAGATTGTGCTATTTTAGCAGAACCCTTCTCGAATATTCTGGAACAATAAATTTGTTAGAGGGATAAAGGCACCTACATTAACAAAACACTGTGTTTTACTGTACTGTTTTTTCATACTGTAAATACTTATATATAAGATTATTTAAAATTATTAAAAAAACATTATTTATAAGATTGATGAGAGTTAAAGAAAAATATAATGAAATATTTAATTTTTAAGGTATTCTTTCCATATTTTTCATAAAAGAGTACATGCCATAGGACAAACGAGACAATCAACTTAAATGTGTTTAAAACTCTTTCTATTTATAACTACACATTGAAAAAATAAAAAATAAAATACCCGCCGGTGACGCTCCACTAGTTTTACAAGTGTGTAGATCTTGAACAGTCGTTACATGTATGTTATAAGATATTCAGAAAACAATGATCCGCCGACGTCTGTAGAGCCTGGGTAGGTTTTTTCTCGGCGTAAACAAAACGGTTTCAGATCCTTGATGCAGTCCGGAACAGATCCCGCGAATGTGGAAACTTCAAACTAACACGTTACCATATGTACCGCAGTTTCGTGAAAAATTAAAGATTCTGGTATGTTTTCTCTATAATCAAATAGGGATTGACCCGGGAAATTAGAAAAATATTAACGACAGAGTCTACTTCCTAGAAGTGTCTTCATAGTGCACTTGAGACCATTGCGGGAAGAAGGATTCGAGGATTAAGCGCAGCTTCGTGACATCTCAAAGTAATTCACAAATGAATTGGCAATTCAGTCATCTGTCATATAGCGTCCGCTTACTGGCGGATGATGTGTACAGGAAAATACGGAATTAACTGTGGTAATTACAGAGATAATTACTCTTGTAGGGATTTCAATTGTCATGTTTTATAACAATATATTTTCCTCAATCTACGATTTTATGCTGCTCAATCCATGTGGTAAAAAGTTAAAAAAAATTGGGATTGGGATTGGATTTTTGGGCTTTGATACCAAAAAAGAGAATACTCATTGCTTCTATATATAGCAAATAGCTTTCGCTAGACCTTGTGCATTTAGATTCAACGTTTTGTGGGTCCTTTATATTAAAAATGGCTTCAGGAAAAGGTCCAGAGGTGCGCCACTGTGTCGACAGCACCAGCGCGTGAAGCGCCCGTTGGATCCAAAACGAATCTTCTCCGAGCGTTGGAGCCGGACTCGAGTCTCTGTGAATTGCAAAAGAATCTTTAGGCTTTCAGGGTTCTTTGAATCACAGTAAGGCTCAAATACATTTACACAAATTACTTCAAATATCTTAATTATTATTTTATAGAGCAAGTACGCTTAAAAAATTATGCAGATACGATTTTAGTTGAATTTTCTGAAATTGCGAAAATTGTAAAAGAAAATATTTTTTCGGCATCTTGCTGCAATTGCAGTATTTGTGAAAGCTAATTTTATCTTAATGAAATCTGATCTTTGAAATTCAATCTTTAAATAATGTAACGTAATTTATGATTGGAAAATATGAGTGGTTTTTGGCAATATCGAGTAAAAAAGTGACAGTTTTTAAAAATAATGTAATCAAGAATTGTGTTCACATGTTTGCAAATCTACATTTTTTTCGTTTTTTTACTCAGCTTGTCCGATTTTGATTAAGACCTCTGAAATTTTGAAAAGCATAGGAATGGTTATAATGGGGATCAAACCGTGTGTTTCGTTAATTTCTTGCTAAACGTAAGTAAGTTCGAATCTCAAAATGAGGAGAATTTTTTTGCGGGTTCAAGTAGTATTATAATATTACCTAACCGTTGCAAATACTGCGAAAAAGTGCGTACTCATCTAGCATCACTTGTTTCTTTTACTTCGGAAATCTGCAATATTTCTAATTGACAGCATGAAATGTAACAAGAATGTTAGAATGTAGACGCTACGAAAGACAGACTTAGAATAACATCTGACAAATTTGTGTTCTCTTTCTACTCCATTATTATTCTAAGAATAAGACTTAGAATAACATCTGACAAATTTGTGTTCTCTTTCTACTCCATTATTTATCTCTACTCCATATAAACTACCATCCATCTGAAGTCGCTCTTAGATCGGAATTTAGGCATAAAAATCCACGCAAACTTAAAGAGAAGAAAAATAGTCTTAAATTATTTGTCAAGGAATAGTTAGGATGCAAGTGGCAGGTGGGTCTCTAACCTAGTGCTGATGTGAAACGAGAACAACAACGGAAACGCGGTGGGCGGGCGTTTGTTGGGCTGCTCCGCGCAAGAAGCAGTTGAGCGCCGTCATAAATAGGGGAGCAGTTTAATGGTCGAGGAACGAGTCTTGCGTGCGACGGGGCGAACTTCGCGTGAACTACCCATTTCGACTCCTACACGGAGAATTGATTTCAGCGAGGCGGATGCTATTAAGATCTCTCCCGCGCTGCGGCTTCACTCTCAACCCCTGAATAAATTAACGTCTTCTTTGGCAGATAACAAATACCCGGGCTAGTTGCTGTCGCCGAGGCTTCCTACGTTCGGAAGTTTAAAACACAAGTTATTGTTCAATTGGCATTGGCAAGGGCTTCAGATTCAGGAAGGAGTACGTTCGTTTTATGGATGTTTTAGAGCTGAGAGTGACCTGAACATGACCTCAATGGAAATGGTTCCGGCAACTGAACGTCGTGGCGATGGAAGACCAATTTTAGTACCTTCACGAAGAAGACTTCTGAAAATTGTAGAAAATGAAAATCAATATTTGCTTATTATTTCGAATTAGAGTATCTCCTATTTCGTATTTCTTTTGGAGCACACGATATTTCTTCAAAGATAAACTAAAAACTGTTTAATTATTTTAAAATAATAAAAGGTATTCGATAGTTATGGGGTAAATTATACTTTTTTAATCTTCTGACAATCTTATTTGAAAATGCGTTTTTAAAAAAGTATATCGAAATATTTTTCATTAGCGATTTCACTGAAATATTTTGTCTTTGGGGTGAAACGCTCAAAATCATTTTAAAAGGCTCGCTCTCTCTCGCACGCGCTCTCTCTCGCTCTCACGCTATATATATATATATATATATATATATATATATATATATATATATATATATATATATATATATATATATATATAACTAGGCATACAAGTAATCGGTTAGTTCATTCTTTTAAATTAATTTAGTATTTTTATAATGCGTGAATTACCTACCTACTCGTAGGTGACATATGGGTGCTGTTGTAAAAGCTTACTCACTCGAATACTTAATATAAGAAGCATAGCAAGGGAATTTGTGGAGCACATAAAATTCATCAATCATCAAGAAATCAATGTGAACGTTGGCGTGAGGTTCAATTCGTGAGACTCTGTTCCACAAATCAAAGTGTTGCAAATCTACTAAAGAATCAAAAAAAAAAGTAAGTTTGTAATACTTTCATGACATCACGCAAAGTGTGACGTAACATTTTACCCTCGTCATCGGTTTTCCACTGAGTCTAACCGGTTTCCTATATGTTAATCTTAATTAAATATTTTGACAACTTAACTCCAGAATTTAGTAGAAAATTTATCTCACAAAAGTTCGGGCGTCATTGTTCATCATTGGTGAACAGCCAAATAAATATTAAAATGATATGGAAAGCTAGCGATGTGTTTTGTTTGTTCTGGTTTCCATCTGAGTGTATAAATAAATATATAATGTGATTCATGTAGATATTTAAGACTAAACCAGAGAAGGACATACCTATTATTTCCTTGTTTTATCCAATCAAAAAATATTAAACAATGTAAGTCGTACTGTGCATTAAATGCCGATATCACAGTATCAGTCTTTAAAAGAACAAATAGTATTGTTCCAAATACGAAACTTTTTTTTGCAACAAGTCAGAAATTTGATTTTGAAATACGAGTATTTTATTTCAATCAGATTTTTTATTAAGACCCGTTTCTTTGTATTAAAGATAATATAAGAAAAATAATACATGGACAGACATTCACGCGGAAACCAATTTTTGGTCAGAATCCATCAAATGAGGATTCTGATTACACACCATACTTGAAAAAGTAAGTAAGTAATATAAGTACTAGAGAATGTAAAAGAAAACAGACAATTTTTCAATACATCATTGCATAACTTTCACTCTTCTGCTAATTTCATGCACGACAAAAAAGGCTGTGAGTAAAAATACGAATCCCACGTGAGGCAGAGATGTAATCGACTCTTTGGGAAATGCACAAAAAATTAAATCACTATTTATCACACATAATTGTTTGTAATTCTGATAATTGTCTGATCTTGGGCAATATTTTCATTGCTTTCATATTGATCAAGAAAGCCAAGTACACTCTCGGTTTTTGGTTGAACCATTTGATGAAGTATGATTAATACATTAAATGCTCACATTTCATTAGATTATTCCCAAATAAAATAGATCTTTTATCATTTTTATTTTCGTTTTTATTTTCCCATTTCTTTCACAGTTTCTTAAACTTCCCTAGAGAGAAATTGTTCTGCTTCCAGTGTTGAGCCTTGCGTGTGTGTGAGACCGTGAGGAAAAGGCAAACTGAGATTTGAAAACGCACTTTCACCCGTAAGAGTCGTTTTCATACACTACGTGTAAGCAACACATAAATGATATGAACATTCTCACGCGAAGCTTTCTACTGTTATTTATTAGGATAGATTAAATACTAAATTCAAGGCCATACTGGCAGCCGTCTACCGTTCTTCCTCCATTTGGGCAAACGATGCGGAAGACATTGGGACGCATCAATACGTTTACTGGCACATTGATTTCAAAACGAAACTCCATTATCATTAACACTGCAGAATAGAGAAGCCTGGCTAGGCGTAGCACTTTATTCCGTTCTATTTCCATTCCTTTCCAAAATCGCGAGTCAAAATAATTTTAAAAACAAATTATGATATTTAACTGTTATATTTAGGAGGATTTCGAGTATACGCCGCACGTTTTTACATTATTATGAATATTATAAAAAGTCAATTTTTCAAGAAAATTAATTTAACGATACTAATAAAATAATGGTAAGAACATTTTTATTTTTCTAACGCATATGTAGATATTTGAAAATAATTTTCAAACTGTTCAGTCACGTGGATTTACACGTGCGTGTTACAGAAGATATTTTTAAAATAACGACTTTTAGTGCAGATCGTGGTCTTCACGTTTTGCTTGTTCCTTTAGAGAAAGGGTTGATGAATTGACGTTTGTTCAATTTTAATTGAACTGGAGAAAATGTCAGGTTTACGAAATTATGTGTATGTGTAAGTTTCAAATTCGTGGACCCGGTACATCACAGAGATTGATCATGGAATACCTGTTTTGGTAAATTAGAAACTTATAAAAATGAATTGTGGCAAAAATAAGCGTGAAACATATAGTATACTTTTTATGGTGCTATTTTTCCATCACAATTTCTAAAGAAAAATCGAAGGAAAGGTAAGTCAACCAGGGAGCACGCAGGGGCTGACTGCCCACCGCACCGCGACGCCTGGCTCGTCCGGCGGCGGCCTGTCCGTGCTGGGCCAAAATTAATATTCAGATCCAACGCAAAAAATGTAAATGTGTTTGTATATCTTCATCCTAATTATAAAACTCATATTTTCACAGTGATGTATGAGTTCAACAGGAATGAACATAAATGTCGTTCAACGTCAATGTTTTTCCTTCCTCCCAGTGCAAAATGGACCGGAGTGGAGTTAAAAGGTATATTTATAGTAGGACGATATGTTTCATTTTGTAATAAAATAGAGAGTAACTAGCTTTCTGTGGCACCCCCTGCAAGTTCATCGCTGTGGTGGTGAGGAGCGAGGGACAGTACAGTTTTGTCTGCGCTAGTGGCATTTAGTGAGTTGAAGTGCAAGTTCGGGGAAGTCGGACAGCGAATTCTGACGACTCTTCTGGTTTCTCGTCTGCTTTTAATACTACTATTACAATTCGCACAATGAAATAACGAATTTGAAGGTTTTATTAAAATTTGGACTGTATGCTCTGAATAGGTTAATAAATGAACGTGATAACACATGTACAATCCACTACCATTCAATTATAGGATAGATTACGAAATTTGGTTAAGTTCAACGCTCAAACTTCTAAACGAAAACGCTTAATGTTTTAAGTATGAAAATCGTATTTTAGAATTCTAATTAGTTCTATTTTTACAACTTTTTAGCCCCAAATGTAAATTCTAACTTAGAAAATGAATTCTACAACAAAAAGTATCACCAGGCACATTAAAAATAATAAGAAATGATATCACGTCACAAAATAAAAATTCCTTTTCTGTTATGAATCCACTGCTCCACCACCACAACTATAATGATAATAAACTCCCAATGGAAATGACTTTATTTCTAAAATTGTTTAAAAATGTCCTTGTTTGTGCAATTCTGGAATCTTCCTGGGTAAAATCTTAGAGCTGACCATTGAAGAAAAATTAAATTAAACTAGATCTTTGTCCTGATGTATTTATCAAGTTTGAGCTCAAAATCTTCAAACTTGGCGGGTTATACCTGTCATATACTTCCAATCATTCACCCATTCAATTAGACACCCCGAGTTTCAAGTACGAAATTTGCGTGTAGTTCCTCTCCTACTAACCCAATCTTAACAATCTTCGAAACAACACTAACCTATTTTAATTCTAAAGCCTGTAAAAAGAACCGAAAACACGGATTTATGGACTGAAATTTCGAGATCGTAAGAAAGAATGGAAGAGAAAAATAAAGAGAGAATGTAGTGGTGCTAATACAGCACATACATTTTCGCTCCTTACATGCCTCAGGGCATTACGCCCTGAGGAAGGTCGCAGAATGGCGACCGAAACGTCGGCACCTTCACTATGGACGTGGCGTCTCCCGGACAGCCTAGTGTGTGACAGTGACAGCCAGTACATGTGAAGTGGCGTGCCCGCACGAGTCGAGTCGCAACAGGACAAAACAGGAGCGGACGTGACGAGACAAAACATGGCTGGGCAGGGCCGTAACTGCACGGGGGGGGGGCGAATCGAGTTGGGAGGAGGTGCGGCAGTGCGCGAGGGGGCGTGGCTGAGCAGAGCGGGACGGGGCGGAGCGGGGCGAGAAGAGGCGTGGGCGCCGCCGTCGCCCTGGTGACCCTTGCCCTTTGGCGGCGCCCGCGGCGGAAGCAGTCGCTGGCGCCAGCTGCACTATTGAAGGCCGCTAAAAGACACGGGAAAGGGCGCGGGCCGTTGACATTTGCGTTGTGCAGGATTTCCGGATCGTACATGAAACATGACTACAATCTCGGCCGAGCGGGCGCCTACTCCATGTTTGATGAGTGACGTTGGGCAGTGAACGGCGGGCGCAGGCGGGCGAACGTGGGGGGGGGGGGGGAGGGGGGGAGCTTGAATTCAAAGTTTGTCTGTTGTGCCTGCGTCACACTGAAACCCCTCTCATACAAACTTCATTACCAGTAGAATGTTATATAAAAGAAAGCTTTCGTATTACAATTCTTTAATTAATTAGATTGCAAATGTACTTGTGACATATTTTTACAAATAGAGATTTCCACGTATGATCATTTGACACATGAAATATTCCTTTAATTTACTATATGGTATTTTTCGACAGCTTTACAGAACTGTCAAATTATTAATTATTTTTAGAGAAGTCGCAAATTCGCCTTTACCTAACGTGAGGCTAAACTATCATTACTTTGTCTCCAAAAGAATGGCTTTCATTTTATCAACAAAATTTCAAGCAATCTTTCTGCAATTTCTTTAATAGAAAGATTTTGCAGAAGGAAAGTGTGCTCTTTACTAATATTACAATTAAATTCGTTGATTAATGTTTTTCAGATTTCAGTTCTCTTTTATGAAACCTAAACATTTTTTATAATACATGTATTAGCTAGAACATAAATTTCCTTCCCTTCTCTACCTTTCCCTTTCCTTTCCTTAGTAATTTTCTTTCCTATAAGCAGAAATTAATTTCATTTTTTACTGCCACCCAAAGATATCTCAGTTCTAAGGTAACGCACAGCCCGAAAGGAACCTTAAGAGCTGAGCAGATAAGAAGCCGGGCCAGTTATTAAGAGGCGATGTCCTTTGTGTCGATAGTGAACTTCAAAATTCGCCTTATGGCGGCCTTTTGGCGACATACATTATTCTGCTAAAACGCGCATTTCGCATGTTTCTTTACAAAATTTAATCCAATGTGCGAGGACTGAGTAAAACGAAGTCCCTAAAGCTGGGAAATTGTATAATTTAACGTTGGAGGCTTTCAAGAAGGCTTTCAACGCCAACGCCTTTAAGGGCAGATAAGTAAGTATTTCTGACTGTACTGTACTGAGCATTCTTACGACTTAAATTTAAATACTCATCGTATATGTTGTTCACACTAAGCATTTATCCTCGTATTTTTTGAAACTGTTATGTGTATTTAATAATTTCACATTGCTTATTCCGGTGATATTAGTGTTATCAAATATTTATGGTTATTTTCTAAATGTAAATGACGGTTAATTTCCTAATACTTATCGTCCAGAGATGTATTACACATCAATATTCAAATTACAATAGGTTATAATATTATTCTTACAATATTATTTTTCATGATTTATCTTTTGTAATGAACATACAATAGAAAAACTACGAAAATTAATAAAACAAAATCTACATTTAAGAAAATAATACAATATTAAATTACTGTTTTATTTATATTGAGCGCAATTTATAAAATTAAATGTTGAGATTTTGGAAAATTAGAGAATTTATATGGCTGCATTTTGCATTTAGCTCTTTTTAAGAGGTGTCAGAAAATGAAATATTCTTTAAAAAATGAAGGAAGTAGTTTTCTTTCTTTTCCCACTTCTGTTTGTTGATTGTAAGGGTCAAAAGGAGATATAAACACATAAAAAGTTCTCGTAATATCTTTTATAGGCATTATGTCGTTAAAAAAATTAAACTTATGTAAGAAGCTAGAAACAGGTTTTTTATTTGTACAAAATGCCCCGGGTAAATTGACTTAAATCGGGCTAAAACGTTTCTTTTAAATTAATTTAATTAAGGTTTTCAACAAAAAAATGTTTATTGAAGGGGAACTTGTGCCCATCGTATCTCGCTACACTCTTTATATACGAATGTATGTAATGGACTGAAAACCTCGAATGTACTCATAAAATGATGTTGCAATGTTAATATAACGATTTAGATAACAATTGATGAGAAAACTGTAAAGTGGTTAATAGGTAGAAAAAATAATGGATGTAACCTGGTAAGAAAATATTTGGGGGACAATAATATTATGGTAATAACATTTTCTTATGACTGTGGATTGTCCGACGATATTTATCTACCATCAGAAGACGCTAAGAATGTAGTACAAATTTAAAATCGTATGGGTATTAAAAAAAACATTTTAATCCAAAAGAACAAACCGTGCCATTATGTGCTCGATTAGACGCCAGATAGAGAGAACGCTGTGTCCTTTGTGCAGAGGTAATAAAAGTTTGTAAACAATAATCGGTTAAAAACAATCATCGTTTTCCGGCACACAATTACATAACTGTCTCTTCTCAAGAACTCCCTCTTAAGGACGAGAAAGTAAAAGTAGGCCACCCTTGTGTCCTTATTCCATTTCTAGATATGGACGATTCAGATATTAATTTCGTTAGCTCATTAAACATAATTTGTGTTTACAACCATATCAGTTTCAATAAAGATGTTATTAAGACTGCTTTGTATCGCAAAATGCTTTGTATGCAAAATGCATCAATTTTTCGAGATTCGAGAGACACTTTTCTCTTCCCGTCTTTGCAATTCGTAACAAAATCCTTCAAATGTAACACAAGACCCTTCTGAACCCTACAGATAAGATATGAAGATTCCGTGCTTGAAACTTCCCTTTCCCTCGTTTTTAAAACCCTCGTTTTTAATCTCATTTACATTTTAAAACATTTTCCTTGTTGAATCCTTTTCAGATTGAATTACTTTTTTGCGTAACAAGTAGAGAAAATGAGTATCTAGTGTGCGAATGAAATATTGATGGACAAGGCACCGATAGAAGCCGCGTCAGGCATTTTGAAACGAGTAAGCAAAGACAGCTTAGTACGAGCTGCGAAAGGGGGTTTTAATCACGAATTCATGAAAGCGCACTAGAAAGGCTTGCATCTTGAAATCATTAATTGTTTCGTCTTACAATTGACTTAAATTGAAAATTTTCCGCCCTTTTTAATAACCTTTAAAAATAAAGATATTCCAATTGTTTTAATTCTCATTAGATGAATTCTCTTCATCCATAGGCGCGTTCATAGCGACGAAGAAAGTGCTAGTATGCAGAACCCTTCCAATTGCGACCTACCTTTCCAAAGGTATGCTTCCGGGGCGTGTAGTAGGTCGCCGTCGGCGGCAAAGCTTGTTAAGAGACGCAATTAAGGAGCGCGTGATAAGGCGCGCTCCACTGCCTGTAGATAGCCGCGTGCGCGCGCGTGTGTGCGCGTGCGCGGGCAGCGCAGAGGCGGAACCGCTGGGTGGCGGTGGGGAGGCAGGCAGTTTCGCCGGCGGGTACAGAACGGACGGGGAAACAAAAGAAATGCAGCAATTGCCATTGGAGAGGCAGATTCATGCATTAGAAAGCTAGACGTCAAACTGAAGTTCAATTAAAAGAAGTTGGTGATTCACACTCCTAAAGACTGACTAAAGAGCCCCTCTGGTGTTTCCATTGTAGCCGCCAATCAGAACGTGTAAACCTGTTGCTGAGTTTTCACTGACGAACTGGAAACAAATGGGCATCACGCTGCAACACTTCTCTCCTGTGTCTCGCGTTGCCACCTTGCTGCATCGCCTTCGTCTGAGCTATGTGTTCGTTATTTGGCCGTCAATTGTTTATTTGTCCTTCTTTTCAAATTGGTATTTGTATTACTCTTTGCACGTAGCAATGCCCAAATCACGATGGGAACAAAGATAGTCCAGAAAACTTCCTGAAATACAACGAACATCAACAGCATAGGGTGTGGTATTACACGTAAATGCTCGAAGAAACTGAAAAGTTGGTAACATTGACAATGATAGAGAAAGAGATGTGAGCAGTGCACACCGTTTGTTAGGGTATTGTTCTGGCAATCGCCTGGAATTGATCGGACAAACCTCGGCAAACTACAAGCAAGAATTCTCTTAGAAATAGAGCTGAATTGGACGTAGCTTTGTAGCTTTTGCCGAAAATCCGTTTCCATGGGGACTCGAACCTTAGGAACAAGCTCTGCACTCCCGACATGTGTACATGTGGGGCTTGTGTGTTTGAGGGGAAAGGCAAGGACAAGGAAGAGGAAAGGCGGATCGCAAGTAGGTTCTGGTTCAGCATTCGCCTGGTGTTAGTCGGAGAAACCACGGAAAATCACCCGTCAGAGCAGCCGGCCGTTAGAATTCCCCGCCCCAGACAGCTGCTGAATTTGGTGAAGCGCCGAGGCAGCGAGCGAGCAGGCCGCGCGGTAGCAGGGTGCGTCCACCGCGCGGAAGGGCGGCGCCGGCGAGGGGTTGGCGCCGAGGCGGAGGGGCGGAGGCGGCGCGCACGCAAGGCGCGCCGCTGCGCGATAAAGACGGCGTTGCGCCGCTGCCACGGCACGCCAGCCTTCCCCGCCTCCCACGCCCCCTGCCTCCCCTGCCCTCGTTCCCCAAGCACCGCGCTGCCCCGCCCCCCGGCCCATTGCTACAACAATCACCACTCTCTTGAAGTATTGACCAAAGTAAGATGACACTCAAGGAAACGCTAAATTCTCCATTAATCTTTCCTATCCCGCTGCCTCCATCGTCACCAGCCCTACTGTTTTCTCTCCTGCCGCGTGTGCCAACGTTCAATCCTTCATGAGACTGGCGGTCGCCACAGACTTCAAGGTTAACTCCTGCACTCCCTACCACAGCTATTGCTTCTTGTCTTCACTATTTCACCATATTCCTCTACGCAACACATTTGAAAAAAGTTATCAAAAGCTAGCGAACTTAGGATTTTTCAGGCAATAATTTCGACTCTGCAAATTCTGCTTCTTTTGAGGTATCATCAGAAATATGCGTCTCACAATCAGAGTCGAAATAATACAGTTTTGTATGGTATGTTAATATCTCCCCTTCTTCAATGCACTATCCAAATCAAAAATAAGACTATACTGCTATCTTGAGTAAGAAAGTAACTGCCAGATGCTCGCCACCAACACTTCTCAAGGTGGCCGCGGCATGTGGCATTTTAAGCTCGTACATCGACTTTAATTAAACAAAGTCCAGTGGCGCTAGAACGGGAAATTCTTTCTCGCATTATTTGCACACTCCGCAATATGAACGTGCAAATGTGTTGAATTCGAGGCGTCTGCAAAATAGCCTATTGTTGTAAATTTTATAGCAAGAAACTTGTTCATTACAGGATAATTCTGTTGAAGCGTCGTGTAATGAATTTTTCTTGACCTCATTGTAACCACCTTTTTACCATGTAACTGCTGCCGGCAAAGTACCCAGGAGCTTTGCATTGTTTTAAAATTTCGTGCCTTTGTGTTACTTAACCTGTTATAGATCTCGTCTCTCAACGCGCGCAGAGCTTTCACTTGCGGAAGAAGCCTCGTCTTCATCTAGAAACAACACATCGGCAAGCTACACAGCAAAGGTTCCATGCCAAAATATATTGAGTTTGCTTTCAGCACATACAAAACATGGACTTACCAATTGAGACTTTATTTCGAACTATTTGTATTATTTGTAATTAAATAACGTATTAAAGAGCAGTACGACGGTACTTTCCACTCATTTTGGAAAAAATAGGACTCCATGTTTTATTTTTCTCTTGCTTCTTCTAATATTATTGACACAAGCCCAGATATCACAGGGGAAATATTGAGTAAAACAATATAAAATAACATCTCATTTTGAAATATTGGTACCCGGGAATGATAATACAGAAGAAGTATGTTACATTACAAAGAGGACATTGGGTATCCATTTTGGACATCGAAGTATTAAATGCAAATATTGTAATGTAAATATTACGACTTAGAGATGTTCGAGGCTGAAATAAACATTAAATATGGGACATTTGGAGATTCTTAGGACAAAATAAAACAAAGTTGTGATCCGGGATTGGGAAGTTTATAGAATATACATTATTTTGAAAGCTTACACCTGGCGAAATATAAGAAAGATGGACAACCAATGGTGACAGATTTTAGTAAAGGCAAAGGCGAGTCAAGATGACTGTCGCAAACGAGGTATAGAAAATAGCAAAATATCTGACATAAATTTAGAGAGAGAGATACGAAAGTGAAAGAGAAATGTTTCATTGGAGCCGTAATTTTGGCAGAAGATATCTGCTAACCGTCGCGAGCACATGAAAGACTAGCTGGTCATTTTGGTAGTACAGCATATGGCCGGTTTAGGTGTAATCTGAAACAGTATTAAATAAAGACGTCTATCTGTGGCATTAGCGAGTAATATTTTTATGTTAATATTAGAAATTGTTTAATAGTAGATTTAGAACAGTAATTTTGATTATTTCAGCATCAAGAAAGAAGACCAGAAGATTATTGGTAGTCTACAAGATTCTGCAGGGATGATTCTTCACTTCGACAGCGCGGTCTATTAGGAAATCATATTCACAAACTGTAAGTGCCACAAAACACATCTGGCAAGACCATTCTTTGTAAATCATTCTTTGTAAAGAAGTTATTTGAGAATGCTTTAAAGTGTAGCGGTACAGAATTATTAAGATAAATTAACTTGAGTAAAGTAGACCTAAGAAATTTTTTACTGAAGAAAAACATACGGCGTCACGCACGCAGCCCCCCTTCTTGCAACAGCCACGATCTCCTGACCCATTTCGGATGTTTATGACACCCCACCCAACGGCCGAAGAAAGGGTAAATTGTAAAGCGTCCAGCGGCAGCCACATCTGGAATATTTTCGAAACGCCTGTCATCGTGATCGCGGAAACTCAAAGCAATAATTATGTAGCCGGGAGGCCCCTTCACAGACGTGGCCTATTTTCGAGACGGTACAAAGGGACACTATGTTCCGACGGAAACAGAGAGAATGGAAAATTCCTATACTCCGCCGGAGCTTATTGGACAAATTTGGTGTACAACGCCATCACCTTTAACCAATAGCGACGCGATCGTTGTAGGGAGCAAGAACATATGAGAAGAAAGGGTGGGGATAAAAGTTAACTTCGTGCATTTATGAGAAACAAAATTTCAGTGGGCTGAGAACAGTGGGTTGAGAGACTTCTCTGGGGTGGGAGCTATTCGCGGGAAGAGGCAAGTGCGCCTCTGAAAGCACTTAGTTGAAATCACTGGGGTGATAGAGTGGAATTCTCAGTGAGAATTTTAGAGGAAGTGCAAAAGCACTTCAAAAGTAAATTGGCGAATCTTTTATAATTGCCTGTTCGCTACAGGATTTCGCAACTTCTGAATTTGTATTTGAGAGGATTCGCATGGTTCAGAGGGAGGCATTGTTGTGTGCTCCGCACCTGCGATCGGGGGCGATATCCCCGGCTATCTACAAGCTCCGCCGAAGCAGCCTCCAGACGTTCTTTCGCTGACGTCACTGACCACCGCCAGACGCCACCAGACATCACTGACCACCGCCAGCCGCCGCCAGCCGCCGTCCCGGCCGCCTACAAACTCCGCCGTGCCCGCCCGGGCACATGGAGTACTTTTGACACGGAAGCTCTCAGGCAATGTAACTGAGGGCAATAAACCTTTTTGAAGTATTGTCAAAGCGGTGCCGCGCCAAGGCACAAGAAAGGTCCTCAAGGACGACTCTGTAATTCTAGCTATAAAATAATTTTGTACTCTTCTCTAGTTGTATGCTTTCCTTTTAATTTTAATCTTTATTCTTTCTTTTTATTCAATCTTTTCTATCCTTTATTTTATTAATGTAACTTCCCTGGTACAGCTTTGTCCAGGAATAAACGTTGTCTTTTACCAGTAATCAAATTGTTTATTTTGAATGCCCATGAATTTAATTAACAATTCCTTCCATCACCTAATTTTAAATGAGCAAAGGAAATTGTTACAATTGGCTATTTTTTTAAACGAGTAAAGGGAATAGGACCGACTGAGCTATAACCGGGCCGCTAACCGCGCATTTCCCTTCGCCGGAGATGAGTGGAGGTGTTACAAAAGAAAAGGCTAACAATTTTAAATAACATAATTAATATACAATTTGTTGGCATGCCGATAGTACTGCAGAATGTTGTAAATAAGTTAATTTCCAAATAAGGCCAAAAGACCAAAATAAGTTAATTTCATAAAACAATTTTTTTTATTCACTATTGCTGAACATTCAAAGAAAGCCGTTAACATGCGTAGTCACAAAATAACCATTAGAATCACCGGGGATTTGCCAGATTTACAAAAATTTGAAGAGATGTCTAACAACAATGCCGTGGTCACGATTCAAATACCCGACGAGACGTCAGTTATACTGGCCAGCAGCGTAGTCACTCACAAACTTGCACACTCGAGCTCGCACCATGATGGGACGACTGGAACTGCTCGCTGCGCGCCGTTTTATACACGGTCAAGACTAAAGGCTCGCCGACTGGCACGGCTGCCGACTGGTGCGGCCGATGGCGCTCTCTGTTTCGCCGACCGAAGGGTGACGGCTTCGCTGAGCGCAGCCTCTGTGACCTCCCATGAGCGGAGTCTATATTTTTCTGGGGCGTCGTCGCCTCGCTGCTGCGTCCCGGTGCCGGTACTTTCAAAGGCGCGCGGGTGACCACTACACTAATTATGAAATTGAAGCATAAAATTATTCAATGGAATGAAGGCTGATTTTTATTAATAGATAGACTCCACAGATCAAACATCTTGTGTTTTTCTTATCAGAATAAAGTTTCAGTAGTTACCCAATCCATACTGGTTAGAACGTCGGCCCACGTAAATAATATTCAACTATAGAAGAACGTGGAAGTCGGGTATTAATGAAACCGTAAAGTGTGATGGTTCTATTTTTTTCCTTTAGTGAAATAAATCCCCAAAAAGAGAAAACAGAACTATCCATTTCTTTAATTCAGAGTCGATGATTTTGGCATACATCATAAATTTAAACAAGGGAACTTCCGTTTGGTTCAATAAAAACATTTTCATGATTGAAATTAAAATAAAACATTTATTTATATCAATTAACAATACTTATGAAACGAAACAATAACAACGAGAAGAGATTTACACAAATAATTTAAAAAGTCCTTTACATTTCCAATATACGTCCTCCCACTCATGTGCACAGGTCGTCAAAAATTACTTACATCTTTTGCAAATACACCAGCTCCTCCAAGACGTGCACGCTCTGTCGACGATTAAATTACTCAGTCCTCACTTCCGACTTGAAATGAACGTCTTACAGTTCATTTAATTTTATCGTCCACCCGACCATACATCACATTACACTTAGTAAGACGTTCATTTCAATTCTGGTAATTGATTTTTATTTTATTGTGTGTTTTCTCTGTAACTATGTTATCCGTCATATTATTTTTATACAGATTGGCCGTGAACACGAACATTGAAAGTTTTTGATTATCTCGAATCGTTACCAAAGATAAATATTTTCAAGTAGATGGATATTAATAGTAAATTATGCAATTCGTTTGTAATGTTAAGCTTTATTGCGTGAGTACATGTTTTGAAAACGAGTGTCGTTAGGAGCGAGTTTTCAAATTTGTACGAATGTAATAAAGGAACATTATAAACCAATTGCGTACGTTAGTTTTTGTATAAGAGGATTATAAATTATAAGAGGATCAAACTTCAGTTTGCAAAACAATTTTTTTGTGACATCTCGGGTATTTGTCATTTGTATGAGAAAACGGGGTCGGCGGTTCCGTTTATCGCTACCGAACCACGATTCTCTCGCGACGATTAGCTGAATGTGATGACGCAATCATTCATGCCATAGCTTCTGTGCTTCTGTGCTAAAATGCCTTTTATGAACGATTTCTTGTAACAGGAAAGGTCGTTTATAGTGCCGATATACACAAAATACTATCAAATTGGTTTGCACAATGTCGGACAAATGTTAAAGATAAATAGATTTTAAAATAATTTCAGTATTCAGAGTAATTACTTTATTTTCAAATTATTTTTCATTTCAAGATCCATTACATCGATAGTACCTGATATTATCGTAACAATAAAAAAAACACAAGAATAACGATCAACAAGTATGTGACTGAAAAAAGAACAAATGATAACAATCCTAAATTTCATACCAGTACTATTATTTAATAAGAAGAAAATGTACATTAACTACTGGTGCTACAGAATGGCGGAGACTTTCTCGTACTAGTTAGTTTTATAATGTCTTTGGTATGGGCTAGCTTGTCAGTCTTGCCCCGTCCCCTTACCAGCTGCCATCTTTAGCCGCCCAATTAAATTTTTTAACAAAATCTCAGTTTTTCATTTTCGTAATGATAGAACCGAGATATTTCTATAATAATATTAAAGAAGAGTAAGTAATTGTCTTAAAGGGAAATTTTGTGTTGAAAATTGGGACAAGTGCCTTTTATGCGTTACTGTGAAAGCGAAATTTGAAGCTCTTTTACACCGAAAATTTTTGAGTTTTCGAGAAACTTCATTGATGGTCATTTGAAACACTTCCACTCACAAACACAGTAATATATACAAATTGCTGGATATGTGCATGTTAATGGTAATGTATTATAATTAGAAATAATGCAAGGAAGTATGTGTTGTTTCAGCACCACTAGTTTTTCACCGTACGTCTGACACCGTACGATGTAAACAGGATTTTCACTTAAATGGAATCTAATGATCTAGCTGATGTCACGAACCCACGCATTTGAAACGGATCATTCAATGTCGAGGGAACTTAACATCAGGCACCAACATATTGTTGAAATTTTCTCAACACTAGCTCCAATTTTTTTCTTTAAATATTTTCTTCGGAGAGAGCAAAAGCGTATAAAATGGTCCAGATCAAATTTCGGTGAACGATCTGAATTTTCGAAAATTTCAAACAAAAATTAACATTGTTAAAATACAATATTGACGATAGAGATTGTTTCCTAATGAAATCAGTTTTTAAAACTAGATCTTGAATTAATGTAATTGAAACACTGTAAATTAAACAACTGCAAATGCAAATCTTCAACATGATTTTGGCATCGGGAAGGGAAGCGCTCAGATGTGTAGCTAGTAGTGTAGGGGACACGTGTCAAGCGTGATAAGTCTAAGGACATGAGATCGAATCGGAGTATGAACAAAATAAATTTTTCTGGAATGATTTTTTTCTGCAAATTCACGTAGTATTGCGTAGCCCTTACAAATAAGGCGTGAAAGTTTATGATGTTAAAGCAGCATTGGCTTTATACAGAACACACTGTTTAAATAGTATGTATATAGAGAGAATATTCAAATGGGTGAATTGAGACCATTCACCATTGTATGAAAAATGTTTACGAAATTGAGATCAGTATCATAATAAAAGTTATCACGATCATATCGATTATTACTTCATTAATACCAAAAAAATAATAATTCATGTAAAGCAAGTAATATTAGAACAAACCCATTGTATATGTATTATCAACATACGTGATATCATATTGTAACGTTTCTTCGTGGTGAATTAAAACACACAGGTAATATTTTAACAAACACGTTTATTTTGTTTCTTAATGATACACTAATACTTGATTTATTTAAAGATAGGCAGCACAGTCCTTGTGTTCTTCACTTGGTTATTTCCTTACATACGACTCTGTTCTCTTGACTGTTTATTTACACTGTTGAATTGAATTGAACTGAATAGAATTGAATTAATGCCTTATTTTACGTGGCGAGACTCAGGCCATGAGGCCTGACCACGCAAATTTCGCTACGCTCCTTTCACCAACTAGCAGAGAAAGGAGCGAGAAACTTCTTGGGCGAGAAACAGGCGATTTTGAATTTAGCTCAGAGGCGTCATTTAGAATTGAGGTCTTTTACATGAGAGTAAATCTACTAACATGGGACAGCCGGCTTTACTACTTCCCCTCCAAAGGAAGGAGTACGAAGGATTTTTTCGCCCTTAAAAACCCACGGCTTCGATCGGGTTTGAACCCGCCAACTTGGGTACAACAGTCCGATACACTAACTGTTACACCATCGCCGCGCGCAAACTGTTCACTTCTTCTGATTATTTATTTACACTATCGCACCCACTTCTTGTACATTATCGCTCAGTCCGATACACCTAGCACTGTCCGATGCACTGTCGACGGTCCACATCGCTGACCACAATTCACTGCGCTGATCAGGGTCCACTGCACTGCTGTTCACCGCGCTGCACACTTCACAGCTCAGCTTCCACTGTAGACTTCAGACTGCTGACTGCTGTTCACCCACTGCACCAGTGTTCACCGCAATGCACACTTAACAGCTCAGCTTTCACTTCCGACTGACTTAGACTGCATACTGACTAACTGCATACTGACTGACTCGCGGCCGCCAGCAGCGGGGAATTTATACCTGTCTGGCACCCGTCTCGACCCATCCGGCGACTTGCGCCACGTCTCTACGCGACTCGCGACTAACCGTCCAGTTCGGGGGGCGCCGGCAGATGACGCAATCCACGCAGCGAATCCCGGCAGATCCCGAAATTTATCTGTATCAAGGAGACACATAACATGGATTTTGACCACATAACGAGTTAGAGGATTTAATTTTCTGTATATAGGACCAAAATGTATCCATTTTTTCGTTACCTGCACCCGAGGATAAGAAATTTTTCTATCAAAAATTACGATTACAATTCTTTTTCTTTTTACCAAGTATGTACGAGAAAGTGAAATTGTAACGACGCGACACGGTAGTTTGAAATTATTAGAAGTACTTCTCATTTTCTGAATGAATGAAACGGAATTTTGGATTGTCGAATTTCTGTTGATATATTTGCTTTTTATAATTTAAATGCGCTACCATTGTCAATTAGCTTTATAAGCTGTGGCTGAGAAGTGATAATTTGGACAGAAACTGCAGTATTATAATTTTTTTAACCGCCACTGTTGTCAGAGAGTAGTGTTGTGGCACCACTAGTTTCGTATAAAGAGAGAGAAATAAATAATATTTCTGCTTAATTGAAAGCACATTCATAGTATTGTATGTATTGTGAACGGGCTCAGGTCTATCGGCGACGTCCCTGCCTCGTGGCCATGGGTAAAGGGGGTATGTAAGGTTTGCACGTAGACATCTCGCCGTATTCCGGTCTTCTCAACCTGAGAAGTGAATTTTCTCATCGTCACACAGCAACATATACTGGGATATTGCAAGGAAAACGCTCACTATAGTCTCGGATCGACCAGGAATCAAACCCGGGGCTGCGTAGTGGAACGCGAGCACGCCGACTAAGAGCTATCTACGACCTCACGTTTACAATATTAGTTGTAATAAATTATTAATCAACCGAAATTGTCCAAAATGCCAATAAAATGAAAACTTACGTTGTCTTCGGAGCCTCGCCCCTAGCAAGGCACGTGGCTTTGTGCGCCCTCATATCGCCGCATCGAGTGCAAAGACGCCGGCGGGCGTCTCAACCGCGGGCAGCCCTGGTGGCGATTTCGATCGAGCGTGTCGGGGCGAAGGCGTGCGTGCGCGCGTGCGATAGGCCCCTCCGTGCAGGAGCACGTCCGCCGGCGCTGGCGCCGCGCAGCGGGGCGGGGGCGGGGGCGGGGGCGGGGGCGGGGGCGGGGGCGCGCGGCCTCTGGCCTGCTTCGGCCGGCTTTTAGGGCGATGCCGCCAGATAGAACCGTTCGAATGCGAATGCGTGTAGGTAGGGTCAGCGACTGAATGGGGTAAGGTCATATGCAGGGAAGATATTGCAAAATAGGGCGCGACTTTCGAATTTATAATCACCGCAATTATTTGAGAATGGGATTAGATAACGGACCATTCTCTCAAGTTCGAACCAAACTTTCAGCTGTCTGAAGATATGTATATCAGTTATGCCGAATTTGATAATTTGTTAGTTCTCTTCTTCCGTAGTACGGTTGATCAAAAACGTACAGAAATTATAATTCCATGGAAAATTAAATCAATCATTTGAGATTCCGTGCGATTTGAGGGGTCTAACTCTCGGTTTAGTAACTAGGGGAGGATTTTTAAACCCTAAAAAATGTTGAAACATGCCTTTAAATATATGCATTATGTGCTAAAAATTCTTTAATATGCAATTAAAATTAACAATATTGCATTTCTTACATAAACCTTTCTTGATAAAATTCAGGGGAAGCATGCTTGGAATGAAAAGATATATTTTTGTGCAAACATAATATAATCTACCTTATTTCGCGGAGAAATAATTAACGTAAATATTCACCTTAGTACGTCTTGTTGCGCTTTTTGTGCCTGGTTTAAAAATGTATCAAGAAATTAATTAATAATTTAAATAATATCAAGAAATATCCTACATTTACACAAGTATTTTATCATTAATAGAAAAGAAAATCAATGAACGCTCACAAATAAATAGATTCTATGAAACGTTTTGGAGATATTATGTAACAAGAGAATGGTACAGGAATTATTTATAGACAGTCCGTTTCATTGTATTTTAACATTTATCGACCAAATTGACATTTATTGTTTAATAAAAGTTAAAATACAAAGAAACTGACTGTCTATAAATAAATCCTGGATCATTCTCCTATTACAAGTTATAAAGGCAGTTTTAAAAATAAGTCTCAATTTTATAGAAATTGCAAAATATGCGCCTATATTTAAACGAATATGCACCAACAGGCAAAATCGGCCTAATATGCACTAACATATTAATTGATATACCATCCAATTCTAACAATATGACAAGAAATTTTACTTAGCTACGCTCTGAAGCAACGGCCAAAAATATGCACAAGTAATAACCGCTTAGAATGTTAAATTGTTTACCCACACACAGTATCGGGCTTATTTGGCGGAACGCGCAGTTTCGGGTTTGGTCATTCGAAGTTAACTTTCAGCAAAATTTTGGAACCATAATTTAAATGCTAAATATTTGAACAAATTCTATAATAAACGAATTATATTAATAAAAATCGTGTCCTTAATATTTAACGACAATTATTTATTTAAGACAAATATTTGCAATGTATCGTAAATATCTTACATCCTTAGGTATTGTAAAGCAGAAATGTAAGGCAATACCTTTAGATATCTGTATGACAAGTTCGATCTAGTTTAAACTTTGTATAAAAATCATTCAATTATTTTTGCTTTGCTCCTACGCTCGCAAGTTTATATTGTTATCAGAGTGCACTTTACTCTTATCCATTGTAGAGAATATCAAAAGTTTTCATGGTTCAGTGCAAAATAAGAGATTTTTTAGGGGGGAAGACGTACTTACATATCTAATTACATCCGAGAGAAATGGCTCAGTGCATCAACTGATGTTACTGCCCGGAAAGTATTGCACTTCTTGCAGCAGCCATCCTCTCTGGTCCTTCCTCTACTAAGAGTAGTTTTATTGGCGGAGGTATTTGTTCTCAATTGGAGTGCAGTGATAAAAAGACTAGGTTTCAGAAAATGATAATCTTTCAAAAAAGCATTTCCAATCGGATCGTTTATATGCGCCCTGACTGCTCTCACTTGGGATCCCAGCTTCTCCCGGGCGGCTACATCGTCATCGGCGCATTTCTTCTTACAAGCCCTTAAATCTTGTTCAGAATTGAACCAGTGGAGTCTCAGTGATTTTAATGTCCCATGGCCAAAACCCGGGCCACGGAGTCTTTAATGTCCGTTGGTAAAAACCCGGGCAGGTGCTCAACCATCTGCAAAAAGGATCTTCAGATTTTTGTAGTCGTAATCCTAGGTTCAGCGCAACTCTAGGTACGTGTTGGGCCAGCCGCAGCAATCCCAGTCCTTCATCTCTGACAATTTTTAGAAAAAGCCATCTGCAGTCCTCATACACAGATGAAGGAACTGTTTGACTGCCACTCTGATTTGACCATCCGCTTCCCTGAGTATCGACAAAGATGGCATGGATAAAACAAATTGATAAACGTAATGTAGCATTATGTAGGTATGAAGTCATGCCAACTTCTGAGTGTTCTTTAAATGCGCCGTATGAAGCCTCGACACTGCTACCATGAAATTCGATATGGATGATTTAGATGGGAAGCCGTTCGAGATAGAGTAGTTCACTCCCTGGTATGTTAATGTGTGATCATTACTGACCAGAGCAATTCTCTCCCCCAACCTTTTCAGAGAGGGTCCTAATTGACGCAGGATCTTTCGAAAGTTGTAATTTGAAATAATGAACATTTCGGGACGGACAATGTCATTCCGAGGGCCCCAAGATATTTCATCACATTGTTGAGCTCCTGGGGCATCTTTTGTTAACAGCATTAGATCGTCAGCAAATGCTTACTGACACATTCCTTTCCAATAGCGTGTATCCTAACATGTTTTCCAATTTCTCAAGCAGGCACTCCTCGATGTGATTAAAAATGAGTGGGGACAAGGGATCCCTCTGTTTTACTCCTCTACCAATTGGCACCTCAATTCCTTTCGGGGAAGCTGAATGACGATGGAACCATCGGGATCCCTTTCCTGGACAGAGTCCACCGAATCTCCGCGTGAGGAACAGTGCCAATGCTTTAAATATATCTAGCACAGCACCTACACCACCCTTTGTTTTTTCACATCACTGGCTGCTTCATGAAGAATTTAAATATTAGCGAAGCAGTCAGGTTCAGGGATAAACCCTTTCTGGCGAGGATTGAACTTCACCACGGATCGAGTGTGTTTGCCCCATCCATTATGCCCCAAAAGATTCTGCAAGGCAAAGAACTAATTGTGATGGGGCGATAGTTAGTGACCACCGTATTATCCTTATCCTCTTTTGGTATAAGGACGGTGCGAATAGCTTTCCATCCAGAAGACACAAAGCCACTCTATGAAACTTGGGTGTACAATAGGGACTATATTTTAATTTTTCTGAGGATATGAGGCTAACTTTTATCTTATCTGGTTCTGGAGCCGTGGCAGTTTTCATCCCAGTCAGACGATTTTTAATTTTGGCAACTTGCACCGCGTATAGAGTTGTGTCTGGGTCCATTTTAGGTGTCAACAATTTATCATCCTCTCTTAATTCGGAAAGCCGAATTGGGGACATGTTATCTCTGGTGGATTTGTACAGGTCATTAACCTCATTCCTGTTAATGTGCTGTTTATTGACAATATTACAGTCAATACCCGTTCTAATGCACTTTGCCAAAAGCGCTGGATCATTCTTGAAAAGATCTTGCGCCCTAGTATAAAAGTAGCGCTTTCTAGCGCGTTTGCCCCATGTCTACGGGATCTTTTAGATCTGATGATGGCGGGTACAGAGGAGCCGACCAAGTTCTCCACTAACTTGGCATAGGTTTCGTTCAATTCGTCCTGGGATTGAATATTTATTTTGAGTTTATTTCCTACCTCAATGAGCTCTTGAGCTACATTACTTTGAGAAGTGCTCCAGGTTCCTGTCCAAGTTGAAATGCTTTCCTTCCAATTAGGCTTGGCTTCTAGCGTGGCTCTGTTAGACAAGTTTCAGTAGTTACGTCTCCGGGTGTCATAGCAGCGGAGGCCTCAATAAACGTTTGGTCCTGTCCTAACCGACCAGCGGTGTCGGAACGGGCCATGTCAATAGCAGAAAAAGCAGAATCAAAGAGGACGGGCTCAGCCAAAAGCTCCTGATTCATCTCTGAAACTATAACGGCCTCCTCATTAGAGGATCTCCCCCAATCTACTTCCGGGGAGGCAATGTCTACCATTACAAGGTCCTTTACTATACTACAAATAGAAACAATATTTATCCACGTTATCATTACCAGTGCTTGACAATGCATTTTTGTCGGAAAATCGTCGTTTTTACACATTAAAATACTTTCCCTATATTGAGTAAGCAATATGGGAGAAAGTAAACTCGTCGCTGCGGATAAACGTTGACCCTATTCGTACGTGACTGGTGATTTTTTGTGTTACGCTTACTGGTCTTTCCCAAACACTCTTACAATTCCTGTTGGGAAGGGAAACGACAAGGTGAACGACAGAGGTACAGAAGTGCAGAGTTGAAACAAGGTATATTGGGAATACAGATATCTGAAAATTAATTTTTGAGATATGTTTACTATGTCATAAAATGAACAAGGTGTGTAAAAATAATGATTTGTACAATTTTATTTAATAATATACAATACATTAAAATAGTTTGTTGACATTTATATATACACATTACCACCAATAAGAACGTTATGCATTTATGCACGTACATTGGTTTTGCTTTCAGTTTTTATATGATCTCACTTAGGACAATATTAGGCACTTTTTGAGATTTGATGTAGAGAGTCTGCTATCTTCACAAAAAGCGAGATGCGAGTACGACCAGCATCAAAGAGAAAACTGATTGCCCAACCACAGAAACTGGCGAGCCATCTGAAAAAAATATTTCGTTACTTTTGTATTACTTAGTTTATACTAGTCCATTACTCTTAGTATTAACAATCGAGTTAATGCCAAATCAACAAAAATTAGTCAGAACCATTAACAGAAATTTGTTCACTAGTGATTCAAAACGATAAATAAACAAAAAGAAATGTGTATTTTCCGATTGCTGTTAAAAATATTTTTCCCTAATCCTTATTTATTTAAGAATCACAAAAATTGAGAATTTTCACAACTACAGGCGAAGGTGGTAATATGAGCCCCCACTTTTATTTCGATTCGGATAAATTAAAAGCCTTTTTTAAAAACAAATAAAACTTAAATTTCAACAATTGTTAAAACTACTTAAAAAAGATGAACTTTCTTAACTGCGCAGAAAGAGGATAAAGAATCAATAATTCAAAAGAGCTCATATTTAAAAAAAGATATGTGCTGGCCCTGTCAAAATATTAATTAATGCAAAACTTTAATGAAAATAATTACATATTTAAATTTACGTAAAGGCTACTTTCTTAAAAAACGTGGAAAATAAAAACATAATTTACAAAAATCACAAATATAAATGTCATTTTCGCCTCCCCCCCCCCCGCACAGTCATAGTGCGCCCACATTTTATACCATCCCCTAGACCCTCAGTTCTCGATGGTGGTCGGTAGAAAATAGTTCGCCACAAAACAAGCAAGGCATTTAGCTGTTACAGGAGCTTTGAACCCCTACTAGTGTTTCCAAAATAGAGACTCCCGAATTAATAGAGTATTCCGATTCTTCATGTTGCTCACCTTCAAGAAGTTTCCGTTTGAAACCTTGATCATGAGCAGTTAGGCTTTCTTATTAGTCTGTTTTGTGATTTTCGCCTTTTCATTTTTGCATTTTTTTAAAAAAAAATTTATTGTATCAGCAGATATACGTCCCCACCCCAGCCGCCATAAGAACCTCCATGAAAGAAGATGTTAAGGGGTTCCTTTGACTTTCTTGTGGCGAAGATGCATTAGCTTTTAAGGAACCAACCCGGACCGGGTAATGTAATTTCTGTAAGCAAGGGTTTAATTTTATTTGTTTCACAAAGTTGGTACGCTACCCTGCGAAAATATTTCTTGTGAGACCGTAGAATTTACTTTCAAAGATAAGCAAATACTCGTACTCGACTCTTTTTTCAGCTCATCACCTAATATAGGTTTTCTTCCTAATTTAGATAAAACTATTTCTTTAAAGGTTTGCAATCACGAACAGGCCTTCGAAGAGAAGATCTTGGTACGAAATGGAAGCCTTTTTCAAATTCCCTTCCTTGCTCTTAACATCGTTGCCTTAACCATGTCTTCAGTGTTCCAGTTTTTCCTTTTTGTTTGGAACCTAGAACCTTTCGATGCATCTAAGTTGTAGTGTATGTAATATGAACCCTTTAATGTTTGTAACTCTTGTACCCATCTTAGTTTGGGGCTCATTTTACAACCACCGCTATATTAAAATTCTGCAAACCAAAACAGGTCATTCTTACGTTCGAAATTGTAGTTTGTGGGCATAAAACAATGTTTAAAACACATTGTATTTCATTTGTTAGGAATAAGAATTGATCTAAGCGAACTCGAAATGTGATTAAAAGCCAAAGACTTACCTTCCAAGGTTTTTAGAACTGAGAGGTGTTTAACACCTCTGTTACACATCAGCCACTTTCTCAACTGAACCACAGAGCAAAAGAAATTACTAAACTAGTAGTTAAAATCGTTCCTGCTAGAGTGATTGCGATGTAAGAACAGGTACTAACGGGGCTCATATTATATACATAACTAATATTACCACCTTTACCTTTACAGTAAGTTATCTATGGTGACGTTTTTAAAAATAAAGCATTTTTAAACGTAATACTCGTAATTAGGGCCTGGATGTTTATGACATGTAGTATTTTTTTCTTTGTGTTATTTCCACGGAAAATATAAGGTGATCATGATTTTATGTTTTTAAGAAATGTTCCATATCTCCTAATTGTTATATAATTCCTTGCAATTTTTGTTGTATATAATTGTCTGTCTTTTCTGTAAATATATGTGAATTAGGAGGGTAAGCAAGTATGTAGACGGTAAACTAGAATGTAGACGGAGAATAACAATTGTCCAGATGCAAATGAAGTGTTAGTTTAGTTTTGTCAGGTTTTGTGCCAAGGTCAACCGCTCATATAAAATTTATTTAATATCTTTTTCAAGTAGAATTGTCTCTAAGGCGCGCTAAAGAAAGTGCGCATTGTGAACGGTCTAGATTTTCAAAGAATATTTTCAATCTAATGGATAATTAAACAGCGAAAAGATTTGGAAGGTTTCAAAAATCCAACCAAAAATTTTTAAGTCTATTTATGGTCAAATTTTCATATTTTTTAGGTCATAAATGTTTGCATATTTCTATCATTTTTAGGTCATCAACATCCGGGCCCTTGTAATATAACGCTTAAGTAGAGAAGGTCGTAGATAACACTTAAAGAAAGAGACTTACTGACACATCCATTAGCACCGTCATCAATGAAACCGTAATCACAAGTACAGTAGTTATTCCGACATACAGAATTTTCAACAATACATTCACTCTGGTGGTCGCATTTTTTAGCCAAATCTAAAAAAAACAAAAATGAAATTATGGCACGCTATACACGTCTTTCATTTGCATTAAACAAATTATATACAAATATAGAATATTAACAATATGTTTTGAGAAAAATAAACATTGATATTTCAAACTCTAGAATAAAAGGCACTGAAAAATACAATTTTGCCCATAAGTAGATTATTAATTGAAAATTCAATCATTAACGTTGAATTATTATCCAGTGGCAGCTCCTTGTGTTAGGTAAAGTGAATCTGTGAAACTCACATCCGACAAGCATGGCAAGCCTTTGCCGGTCCGAGCAGTGAAGGAGAGGCAGTCTCATGCGGACGAGAGTGCACTGAGCAGCCGTAATTCTTGAAACGGCTCCTAACACAAGTAAAGAGGGGTAAAGGGGGACACCTCCTAACGATTTCGTATCGTTCGCCGTAAAGCGCGTTCTTCCCCAAATCCCACAAAATTTAAAAACTTGACGAAAGTAAATTTTCTCATACTAATTAACTGAACTAGTGGTGCAAAAACATCCCCCCCTTAGTAAGGGTTAGCTAATACTATGTACACCGCAATTTATCTTTCAAGATCTTTTCGAGATGGTTCAAAAGTTTTGACGTCATTGATCATAACATTTTACTTTCAAAATGACAGTGTGGAATTCGTAGTATTGCTCCAGATTGGTTATGTTCGTACCTTAAGAAACTATATCAGAGAGAAGAAAAACCTCACTGGAATAATAGTACATTATGTACACACCTTGCTCAATCTTTCTTTTAATTGCATGTGGAGTCCCGCATATTAGGCTCTATTCCCTTCGTACTATACGTAAACGACATTCGGTGATTAGAAATGAAAGAACAGTTCTCTGTACGGATGATACGAATATTCTATGCAATAAAGAAACCGTAAATAGCTCAATATCAGGAATTTCAAATTGGTTCCGTAATAATAAATTAATTGTAAATGAAAAGCAAACGGTTTAATGCAGTTTTCCATTTCAAATAAACAACTCTGTACTGCATTGAAAATGAACGGTGTGTCATTGACTGATGTTAAAGTAACAACATTTTTAGGTCTTTCAATTCAGTCAAACCCTTAAATGGAACGTCCATTTAAATGAATTGAACACTAATTAAGTTCTTTATGCTACGTTTTCAGAATTCTTTCAAATTCAGTCAGCCTCCACACTGCTCGTTGTGAATATTTTGCGAATATCCATTCCTGCCTGAGATCTGGCATAATATTCAGGTTAAATACATCTTATAGCTCCCAGATTTTAAGATTACAAAAGAGAATTATATGAATAATAACCAAATCCCACCCACGTAATTCTTGTAAGCCTCTCTTTATTAATCTAGGTATCTTACCATTACCTTGTCTCTTGATATATGAATCAGTGTTGTTGTTTTTTTTTTGTTTAAAATGACTTACTTAACGATGGGATTATATTTTCAGCAAACGCTGATATCTATAACCACAACATTCGACGTAGTAATCATATTCATCAGGTGACAGTATCAACAGTTCACTACACAAAATACACACAATACATGCACATTATTTTACAACACCTTACCAGATGACATTAACTGATTAAATTCGATACAAAAGTTTAAGTCCCAAGTAAAATCTTTTCTGCTGCACAGCTGTTTCTTTACAATTAGAGGCTATACCTAGTATCAAAAAGTAATATCAATTTTAACAACCACATTTAGAGTATTATTTAATGACATTTAGATTGTATAGTTCTAAAGAATCTGTAACAAGAATTGTACTTCAACTTCTGGGTCAATGATCCCATCTGGTTTTGATCCAGTTTCCCTGAGCAAATGGTGAGATGGCCCCTTGTTTTCCTTCTGGACGTAAACGTAACTTCACATTAACTTCTCCCCATAGCCTATCACACAGTTTTGAACTGTTTAGGACGTGGATAAATCTAAGCTAAATCGTGTCCCAACAATAGACTAATTCACAGAACTACAGCTACCGTCTCGCGGGACGGAATACCATTGTTGCTTTCCAATCGGATATTTCCTTAAGGTTATCAATTTCTTTCATATTATATTTAAACAGTATTTTGAAGTGAGAAAACCTGATTTGGGTAATTTAAATTAAAGTTCAAAGCTTCTTTGTAAAGAGATTATGTAAAGGGGTTCCTTTGAAACTAAAACTTGCGGCAAAGATGCGTTGGCTTTTAAGGAACCAAACCGCCTATCGGCTAAAGTACTTCTGTAAGCAGGTGTTTAATTTTACTTCTTTCACAAGGTTTGCACGCTATCCTGCGAAAATATTTTCTGATGAGACCGTAGAATTTACTTTCAAAGATAATCAAATACTCGACTCTTTTTTCAGCTCACCATCCAATATAGGTTTTTTTCCTAACTTAGATAAAACTACGTCTTCCGACGGTTGCAATCACAAACAAGCTTTCGAAGAGATCTTGATACGAGAAACGTTATGAAAGCCTTTTTCAAATCCCTTTCCTTTGCTCTTAACATCGTTGCGTTAACCATGTTTTCAATGTTCCAGTTTTTCCTTTTTGTTTGAGGCCTAGAACATTTCGAGGCATCTAAGCTGTAGTGTATGTAATATGGCCCCTTTAAAGTTTGGAGCTATATTAAGCCATTGGATTCATCTAGTTTTTCGTTACCAGGCCCTTGTAATAACAGTTTTTCTACCAAAAATTAGCCGCTTTTTCGCCCAGCATTACATAACTTTCTCTCGACGAACTCTCTCCATTCATCTCTTTCAGCGATGTAATCATTTTGGACCAATTAATTTAGTATATGAAAAAGCACATCATGCAAACAAGGTTTTCTGGCACATTACAGAGAAAGAGACATTGAAGACACATATTGAAGTGAATTAATGACCTTTACTGGACTCTTCTTCTTATTAGGATTGCAAAAATGGATAGAACAGATCTTTCAGAAATTTGGGCAAATGACGGGACAGGAATAGAAATTTGCCTGCAGATACGAGCCAGAAAATATTTCTATAAATATTGTTAGCTGTGAGATTTGATGACAAAAGCACTAGATCAATTCACAGAAAAACAGATAAACTAGCTCCAATTAGATCTGTTTTAGATAAGTTTGTAGACAATTGAAAAAAATTCTATTCGCCTGGAGAGTTTCTCACGATAGACGAGAAACTCGAACCTTTTGGGAGCGGCAAAATATGGGCTAAAACTATATGGTCTATCGGATTATAGAACATTTTATACAGTGAATTTAGAGTTGTATTGTGGAATGCAACCGGAGGGGCTGTATTATACTGAGAATTTGAAATAGTTCACAGACTACTGCATCACCTGAAGGGATAATTGGTACACAAGTTATCCACTCGCAGTCGCTTTTGAAGGACAATTTTACCTTTCTCGGAACAATGAAAGCCAACAAGAATAATTTACCAAAAGACTTTATCCCTTCCAAAAATAGAACTGTTGGTACCAGCCATTTTGGTTATCAGAATGATGTGAGAATTGTTTCTTACTTTCCAAAACGTAAAAAATATATAACTTCAACCATCAATCAAAGCGTAGTTGATCCAAAAACTTCCAAACCGGAAATTATTCTGGACTATAGTTCTACAAAAAGGGGAGTAGATACAGTAGATCAAATATATGCTGCTTATTCTCTTAGTCGGAAAACAAGAAGATGGCCTATTGTGTTTTTTTTTATTTTTTAAATGTATCTGAAATAAAAGCAAATATTCTTTGCCGTGCTATCCTCAATTCAGAGTGTACTCAAAGAATTTTTTTAAGAACCTGTGACCAAGCCTTTGAAAACCACTCTGGATCAAAACAGCATTAATGAAATCACTTCCAGTTATCCTAAAAAACACTGTAAAGAAACATGTCAACCGTAAGACTGACTATTCTTCTAATGAATCTGTCTGTTATTCTATCTGTTAAATCTCCTAATATAGACGTAGGAAGTTAATGAAATTATTGCACCCTTAATTATAAGTGATTGGAAAATCAACATTCTTTTCAAAATTCTTTCTTTAAATTTTTTCTTTCTCTTTATTGACAACTTAAAATATGACTTTTGTATTTTATTTTAATGGACAATTTCTTTTTTAGTAGAGGAAAATAATATTGCTTTTTCGTCCATAACTGTCGACAGGCATCAAGCGACGTTACGAAACCCCGGAGTAACCTTTACTTTAAATCTCGCGGCGAAATGCCAGCGAACTCAAGTGAGCTAGTGTAGTGACAAGTTGGCTGACCTGTGTTTGGTGGGTACCAGACGGACGTCAGATAGACCCAGAGATTCTTCAGAACTGAGTAATAGCTTTGGGCCGCCATGGCGTCGGAGGGAGTAGGCCGATATTTTTAGAACCGAGTGCTCGGTGGTGCCGCTGACGGTTCTCACTAGCAACGGGAGTGTCACGTGGTAGTCTACAAACACGCAGGTGGGGGCTGTGCCGGCGGGTGTAAAACAGGCCGTCTCGCTCCCGCCGACGGGTTTTGATTCTGAAGACCGCGCGCTTTGCGCAGGACTTCCGCCCAGGTTGGTGCGTTTTAATGCGTGGTGCCGGTGACGACAGGCCTCATGAGTGGCGCAGTAGAAACGTTAATTAGTGAGGCTGGGTCTCTCTTGTATATCCTGTGTATCCTCAAGGGTGTACGTCGTGAAATAGTCGCGAAACGGTCGTGAAATACCACGAAAAAGCATACGGGTGTGGTGTAAATTGTGTACATATGCAAATAAATCTGTAACAAATGTTCATGTCTGTGTCGCCTTCCACGATGCCACACTAGTTCTTTAGCCACGACCTTGACTTCCCGCCTTACATAATTTTATTTGTCTCTTCGAGAGTTCATGGAGAAGGAAAGCTTAATGTGATGAATGAAAAGAGCACTTACACTTGGTACTCCAGCAGCCATTGTTGTGATAATGCATGTTGGGAAAGCAAGAGCATACTGAGTCACAATAGATGAAACTCTGTCCTGGCGTCAGAGGGGTGCACTGGTCGTTCTCCTCACATTCCTCTCCATATTCCGTTGCAACTGCAAAAATTGATCTTCATTGATTAATTATTCTTAATAATTGATCCAATCACTAACACTTGAAAATAGAAAAATTAGTGCAAATGACATTTCTGATAGAATCTGTAGGTACTTACAATATAATATAGTTTTGGGGGTATTTACAAAAAATACAATTTTAAAAACTAGACGTAATAGTTTATTTTTCAACTAGTTTTATGTTAATATTAATTGCCTAGGTACACGTTTTGAGAACGAGCGACGATGTGAGTGAGTTTTCAAATGTGTAAAAATGGAATAAAGCGACATTATAAACATACGACTTGCATACATAATTTTTTTGTACAAGAAAATTACAATTTTTATAGAAGAATCAACGTTATTTTTTTGGAAACGACTTACGGGTATTTGACATATGTGAAAAAAATTGGTTGTCACCTGTTTGGTTTACCTCCTCTTCAGGATTCGCTCGCTACGAGTGGCTGAATGTGAATTGAGGCAATCACTCGTGCTTTAAACGGCAATAGTTCATACACTGATCTATTTACTAAAACTTAATGTACTACAAAATCTTTACAAAATTCCACTTGATCAAATAATATTCTTCTCAACTTACCTGGAAGACATTTGTCGGCTCCTCCTCGTACGAACCCGGTTCGGCACTTACATTCTCCCTCAAGGCACACAGCGTTGGCTACATGTTCGCAATCCGGAGTCCTCGAACATTTTCCACCAACACCTAACCATAGAAAAAGTACATTAGATCCATAGGTCACGTTAAATGTGATCTATGTGTTGTTACATAGATCTGTGATGCTACCACAGCACATTCAGTTTTACTTAAGTAGTGGTGCTACAAAACCACATACATTCTCTCATTATTTGTAACTGCTCGCATTATGACCAGCACATCATATAGGCGTACAAGAATAATTTCACATATAAATTGAAGATCCAAAACTGAAGGCCATCGAATATATTGATGGCCTTATAAATGCATTCGAAACGATATAATTACCTTAAGCATATCTGTAAATATTTTCTTCCCGACTTGAATAAAGATGAAAACCATTTTATTGAATATAGAGAACATTGTAACATCAACGTTAAGAAAATAAAACAGCCTGATCTTTCACATCAGGTTGCGGGTCAACAATGAATTTATCAAATATCCATCGATGCGTTGTACCGGGAGAGGTAGCTCGAGGCATTAATTGATGTCACTGCAGTACCTCTGACCGGAAGGTCCTAGATTGAGTCCTGACGATGGCAGAAGTTTCGACACTAGCTTGTCAGCAAGGTTGAATTCAGCCGCTTTCTGGAGGAGAATTCTTGCGGCCAGCTGATCTGATCGGTAATTTTCCGAGGTTCGTCCGATCAACACCAGGTGAATGCTGAAGCAGTATCCTAACATACACTACGTGATCAAAAGTATCCGGATACATGGCTGAAAATGACTAACCAGTTCGTGGCGCCCTCCATCGGTAATGCTGGAATTCAATAGGGCGTTGGCCCACCCTTAGCCTTAATGACTGCTTCCACTCTCGCGGGTATACTTTCCATCAGGTGCTGGAAGGTTTCTTGGGGAATAGAAGCCTATTCTTCACGGAGAGCTACACCTCAGTGTAGGTGTCGATGTCGGGTGTATGTGTCGGAGAGGTGCCGATGTAGGTCGGTGAGGTCTGGCACGAAGTCTGCGTTCCAAAACATCCCAAAAGGGTTCGATAGAATTCATGTCAAGACTCTGTGCAGGCCAGTCCATTACAGAGATGTTATTCACTCCGACACAGGTCGTACAGTATGAACAAGTGCTCGATCGTGTTGAAAGATGCAATCGCCATCCCCAAATTGCTCTCCATGAAAGAAAAAGCAAGAAGGAATTTAAAACATCTACGTACGCCTGTGCCGTGATAGTGCCACACAAAACAACAAGGGGTGCAAGCTCCCTCCATGAAAAATACGACCAGACCATAATAACATTTTAGACGTATCCAGATACTCTTGATCACGTAGTGTGTGTGCAACAAACCACGCGCGATCTTTCCTTCCTCTTCCTTGTCCTACACTCGCCCTTACACTCACACTAACATGCCACCCTCACCCTTACACTCCCACTCCATCATACATGCCGGAAGACAGGTAGGGAGCTTAGAGCTTCTCCCGGCTGGGGCGGTGCCCCGTTGGTGGGAGATACCAGGTTGGGAAAACATTGTTAGCCGACGGTAGGTCGGCGCCGGATGCATCCATCGGGGAAAGGTCACCGCCACATCACGAGGGAACAACATACACTACACTTACGAACCCTAGCAGTTGACGCGCCCGGAATCACTAACCATCAATCATTCTTCGCATTTTTGCCCAATTCACCGTCTTGTGGTGATAAAAAGTTAACTTAATGAAAGTTTTTACAAAATTATGGTACTCATTCTTTAATTTTTTTATTTCATATGACATTTAAATCGTATTTTTAAGAAGAAACCTAATTGGGGTAATTTGAATGAAAATTGCGGAGTTCTCGAAGCAAACTAGAGGTGCAGCAACAACACATACTTTCTCGCATGGTGGAAAATAGTTACGTTATATTACAATATTGTAATTTCCACCATACTAACGTCTCGGTTATAACTTAAAAAAGTCTAATTCAAACGAATCACCTCTCGTGCTTGTCTATTTCCATTGTCAGGTAGAGTAATCATTTCTTACTTTTAGAAATGAAACGGAAATGAATAAATTTAAATTTGAAAGTAGTTACAGAACTTGAAACAGAAAAGCAAAAAGAATTCCAAACAAGTCTACGTTGATTACGTTCGAAGTGAGCATTCAATTTTTTAACACCATAATCAGCGATTAAAACGTCTTATTGATTATATTATAGAAGTGTGTTTCTATGTTCTAAGTAAAAAAATTAATTACCTTCCTTCAATCTATATCCTTTTATATATTAACTACATGAAACAATCATGATCGACAACAAAGAATTCGAAGAATTTTAAAGCTCTTTGTTCCTATTTTCCGAACTGGCAACGCCTGAAACAGCGCGTGAAATTCGAATTTACAATTCCATTTTTTTTTTAATTTTCAAAAATGCAGAGTGAGCCGAAAATTATAACACAAAGAACATTAAAAACAGTTCTTTGCTACATACAACAATTAAATGAAAGCAAATTTGAAGCCGTTTCTGAGAAAGGTGTTTAAAATGGTTTTAAAAGCGCCTATGTTACATCTAAAATTACGCAAAATACATTTATTTTCCAAATATTGAACAAGAACTCTTATGAAGAACTGTTTTTGATGAACACATTTCACAAAGAAAAAAATCTTCAAAATTGTTGTTGTAGGAAAATATTTGGAATTTTTACAATTTTAGAAAAATCAGGGTTTTAACCAATAAGAGACCAGCACCATTCTCTGAAAAGTTCTTCATGCTGTACAAAAACAATATTTAATCAAAAAAGATTAAACCATTTTTTGAAAATGTCCCAGGAACTCATATAAAGTTCTCCTCAAAACTAAAATTTCGGTTTCAAAAGCAAGGGGTCGCAACATCAGCTAGGTAGATTACGAAATATCAGAGACAACCAGCTGAACGGTTTAACAGCTAGCACAGACGGATGATAGATGGTGACAGCCGACCGGCCGAATGGTCACAGACAGACGTTTTGCCGTCAGTCTACTTTTCGGTATCCAGAACGCACAAAACATGGATTCTGGCTACACCACGTGTTAGAGGAGTTTTAAACATTTAGCAATTAAATTCACCCACTTTTTCGTTACCAGAGTCCGGCAATAAGAGTTTTTCTGCGAAAATTTTCCCGGAGCATTACATAATTTTTTTACTGCTTTTTCCCCTCAGCATTACGTAAGTTTCTCTTCTTAAGAAGTACATTCTTGAGGTCGAGAAAATAATACAGAAATTCATTGAGAATACAAATAGCAAAACAGAATAAAATCGAATTAATATTGGGATTTCCGATAGTAAATTATAAAGGGAGTTAAATTATTTCTCTTATCCTTTTCAGCCATTCCTGTTCTCTGAGTATCTTTTGTCGCGGCTCATAGATGGTGAGAGACATATATACTATATTTCATTCATTTGAAGCAGAAATTTTGCGAAAACTAAAAGTTTTTTAAGCAAGTGTACATTAACTTTTTAATGAGCTGATTCTTCAGAATTGAACTTCTTTAGAAGAACAATCTCCTTAATCCATTTTTAGATTTCCAATGTTAAGTTATTGCAAGTTTTGAAAATACGCAGATTTTAATGAAAATGAGACTTGTGCCCTTCTTTTCAGCGTCCCTTCTTCAATCCTTGGAAAAAAACAAAAATTAAAGAAAAAAAATTGAACGGGTTTTGAGAAAAAATTCTTGATTTATTTAAAAGATTGCCCATATTTCATGAGAAATTGCACGAGAGTTAGCCATATTTTCGCAGCATTGACCGTGCTCTTATTTAAAGGTCTGTCTTAAAAGAACAGATTTCATTAAGAAAAAAATCTGTAAGTGTAGGAAGACGCCGAAAAAATTTTCAATTTTTGCAATTTTCGAATCTGCTTTCAAAATATGTATTCTGACTATATAATGATTGTTTGCGGATGTAATTTGCTATAAATAGAGACAAAATTTATCCACCTTTTCGATATCGGTGTCCGCCATTTTCTGTCAAAAAGTCGCCCTCTTTCCCGCAGCATTACACTTTCTCTTCATTGCGTAAGCAGCAGTGAGAAAGTACATATACTGAGTTTCGAAAACTTTGAATCATCGGTCACTAATTGTTTATTATTTGCAAAAAATTAATATATTTGTTGAGAATTAAAAATGAACACAGAAATGAAAAAGCACCCAATTTACATAATTTGACTGTCTTTTTATTTTTGGGTTAATTTTTCTTTCTCAGCAAATATATTAATTTCTTTTGTATATGATAAACAATTTAAATGTTTATAGAGTGTTTTGATGCTTCTTCAATGGAAATGTTTGCTCAGAAAGCATTTTTTCAACAACTTTTAAGTGTTTAAAGCGGCTTAGCAATTGGAAAAATCCAAGTAGTATATAAGACAAAATATGCTTAAAATTGTCTTAAGAGCTTATATTCGAACTTTAGTTGTTTCTTCCTCGGACACCTTGTGTACAGTTACGCAGAAAGTAATGATATAGTCGTTTCGAATGCATTCGTAATGCGATGTCCTTTCGTTCTGGATGTTCAATGTATACGAAGTGAAATTACCCTGGCTGGTTTGCATGATGTCGTGCATGTAAGTCGAGCAATAAAAAATAATACAAAACAATATATGCTGTTGTCGCTTCACTACTTTATTAATACTATTCTTTTTTCAAATACAAAATAATCAAAAATATTTTATTAAAAAAGAATCCATTAACTCTCAAAACTCTTTTTTCTTACTTAGTGCGCTCATTATTAGAGGTCGACAAATAAAATCACATTTTGTGAGAAGAAAGTTGATTGATGAGACAATGTTTACACATAAACAATGATAATGTAAAGCAAATTAACTTTGACCTCGTAATTGGCAAGAGTTTGTCAAATGTAAAGTTTTCGTTTTTGAAATTACGACCAATAGCGTGTTGACATAAACAATTTTTTTGGAATGAAGGACCAACAAAACCAGAATTCTGTCTAAACAATGCGTTAGAGGAAGTAATTGACTTCATATAGGAACAAAATTTATCCACTTTTAGATTTCAGGGATTGGTAATAAGAGTTTTTCTGAGGAAAAATTGTCGTTTTGTCGCAGCATTACAGTAGCACGTAAGTAGTATGCAAAAAAGTAAAATTGAAGCAATTTTGCAGAAAATGTTGAAAGTGTCACAGTGGCTCTAAATTAAATGTTTTGATGATCTCCCGTGCGGCACAACTGTATCTTACTCCTGTCGTATTTACCACGTTTCAGCAAAAAATATTCTCATCTAACACGAGTTGTGCCTGACACGTAGTAATACTTCCATCCATCAATGACACAGGTTTTGGGGACATAAATCACCTGTATTTCTTGGCCCCCAGCACGAAGCTTGAGCATTTTAGAACAGTTCTACTACCTTAATCCTGATATGTGTGCAACTTTACGGCTGAAAAGAAACTTACACGCGGCCAAAAATTGAAGATCGAATTGTTGAAGTGCTTCACATTCGCTTCCTCCGTTCACTGTTGGCTGCGGAGGAAAATGTGATTACACTCTACACCTGATATATCATTTTCTAAATCTGAAATCATCTCAAATCCGCCAGCGCCTTGTACTTTCTTTAAATATACTGTTTCCCAGTACCACAACAATGTTTATACTAATTCTGACCAGCATCGTTCGTAACACTTCTTACTCACCTACTTGACATGCTGTTTCGTTGAGTGGAAAGTACCCGTAAACGCAAGAACATTGCCTGCTGACGCAGCTAATTGTCGGGTCATCTTTTGCAAACCGACAATCTTCGGCTCCGACACAGGAATCTGTCAACTCTGCAACATGCACAAATTTGTGGTAGAATTACTAATAACTATATAAAAACAATCGTTAAAACAAATTATTGAGATGAAGCAATTGTTTTGCATTTAATAAATAGGAATAAATCCGCTCTACGCAATAAAAGTAGATAGGGTAGGGATCCCAAAATTAAAGAAAACGTCCAAAGAATACACTTCTACAGATAGTACGTCCAGCTTTTAAATGTTTTTAAGTTAAATAAATAAACAATGAAAGTAATTGATCATCAAATTTTTTAATTGTTTATGAACTTTGTTGTGAATAATGTTATTTTGTTCATGATTAATGTTATTTGATGTTATTTTACTATATTTTACTTTCACGAAAACGATTTCACGACTACACTCTGTTCAGGTCATTGAAATTAGGTCTCTCAGACTAGAAATAAGCGGGTATTTGTAGTAACTTTAAAAATTTAACAACCCTTTTGGGTTGTCGTCTTTACAAAGTTAAACGCAGAATTTTAGAAATGTTATGGGTTCCACTAAAAATATTTTTAACTTATATTTTTATAAAAATTCCGAGTATTTGAAAATGAATTCAAAATGATCTCTCTAAATAAACAGATTGATATGAAGTGAACTATGCCTGTTCATTAACTCAGGCAGAATTGTTCGAGTTAACTGGGTTCCAAACTTATTATAAAGTCAAGACCTATTGAAAAGTTTGTTTAATGTGTCGACTGTTATTAATTTTATTAATTATAGGTGAATCCCATTTTGGCGCGGAATTGCTTTTTATTTACATTTCTTGTCACTTCCTGAGGTGCACGATGATGCGATCACTGAACATGCTCATGTAGTAACTCAACAACAAGTTTTAATTCGAATACAGATTGGAATCCATGGAAAAATCAAAGAATTCTTATATCCCAACTCGTAAACTTTCTACAATTCTACTGTAACTTAAAAAACGAACCTTGGAAATTTAAGGTAAAATGGTGACAAATCATTTTTTGTGGAATAAGTCTGTAACTCTGAAACCAATTGACTCGACGTGGCAATTTGTACTTCAATATTTCATGAGCAGGGATCGGCATTTTCTTTTACGGATAAATGTTGCTATAAGAAAGTTATCAGCAAAACATGCAAGAGATAAGTAACATTTTCTGATGTGTTTGTATTTTAGCTTAACATTTGTGAATAATGTTTTAACGACCTCCACTGTATTTCGAATTGTGTTACATGACAACCACTCTTACACACGAATTATTAGGAGAGTTTATATTTTAGTGTTGCAAATCAAAACGTCATATTACTTTCTGAAATAATCCAAAAATGTAGGATTTAAAATGTTTACATTATAATAAATTAATAATAAAGAGACATATGTGATTTTGTTACTTAATTTGCAAGGTGATATTACTGATCGTCGATAAATAGAAAGAAAATTATATTCTAGGAAAATTAAATTACAGAGTCAGAAAATCATTCTTTTTCATTGCAACAGTATTCTAGAAAAGTGACAAACAGTCAATCACCAACTTCTTTAATCGCACCTTATACCTCGTCGTTGGAGCCGTACGCTTTTCAAGAGTCTACGTCTTTGTATCCGCCGGTATATGACACTCATTTACATCAAGGAAAGATACCTGATGATCGTGTATCTCTTTTTGTGAAAGTGTGTTGTTTATAAACGTGTTGCCTTTACCTGGAAAAGGCATTCGGCCAGAAAATTTCGATATACAATTCTTCTACTTGACTCTCGTTTACAAAGCAATATAGAATCTCAAATGGCTTGGACCTAATGTTATTAACAATGTAACATTGTTTTCATTGTTTAGATTAAGAACTGAATGATTGCCCTAATACAAAACACAAGGTTTTTTATTTACTAGTACTTAGTAGGATCATATGAATAAAAGAAAGTAAATGCTTACGTTAGAAACCTTGACAATAAATACTTAGTTTTCGGTGAATAAAACATAAGTGCTAATTACTCACTAGTAAATGCTACTTATTTATAGTAAATATTTAATCTCTTTGTAAGTATTTACTTTCTCAGGAATTACATATTTGATACAGATAAAATTGAGCTTTTACTTCATTTCGTATGTAAATACTACGATTTTTTTATGTACGAGGCTGACTGCACTTGAAACATCTTTCATAAGAGAGTTTAAGCTTTTGTAGGTAAGATTTAGTTTTTTCAACTGCGTTTTGCTGCTAAGTCCGCCAAGTGTGTTAGAAATACCAGAGTTTCTGTATTATTTGTGCAATAATGACTGAATTCTTGAATTTACGAGCACAAAAAAAATCCGTAACTTGCGGTATCAGGAATTGTTTCGATTTGATAGAGAAAAGTACAGTGATTATCAGAACACCTGTTAAGCTAGGCGTATCCACGAAAACAAGAAGTGTTGCTTTAATGAACATTCGAACACTAGAAATTTTCCTGTGTTTCGTAGGTGATCCAGGTTTTCAAAGTAGAATAGCAAAATACATGGGTGGTCATCGCCCCATTGAATCGAAGACAATATCAAAACCCAAAAAATAATTGGAAAAATTCCATTTCTGGATAATATTTCAGAACAGTGATGTAGACAGACAGTGTGGCAGTGTTTTCACTTCCCGAAGTGCAATTGGTACTACAGACTCCTCATGTGCGGATTGTGAAACCGTAAGTTCATGGGGATGAATATATACAATCCAATGAATTGTCGTCGCATAGGCCTATGGAAAATATTTATGATTATAATTAGAAATGTAATAATTAAAATGAATTTCAATTCAGATGAAACGTGACAGTTTTTCGTCTTGACGATCGATTTTGTCTATCACAAACAATTTTGTCTCTGTTCTCTTGCTATTAAGATCCTCCGTAATCGCTCTTCACGATACGAGTGGGTGTTGATTATCCCAGCATTCCCAACAACTACTTATTTTTCCATCCTTTACTTCCTAGGAAAGTAAAAAGTTATTAACACCAAATTAAGTAAATACTTTTGCTTGATAGTAAGTGCTTTTACCTCTTACTTCAGGCTTTATATAAAGTCTAGGTTTTTATTGCAACTACCCTATATCAAAAATCAGTTATTCGCTGTTGAGAATCAATCCCTATTTGCGAATAATGTTTAAGAATTAAAAGAACTGACATCTTAAATTTTAAATTACGATTGACCATATTAAATGTAATACTTACTGTATGCTTCCTTTCTGCAATCGGCAGACACTGCGTAATAACCACTTTTACAGTCACAAATTCCTTTCGTTTTTACTGCTAAACCTTCTGGTTCTGTAGGATTTTCAGTTTCTGATGAATCAATCTCGCAGTGAATACTGTTTGCTGTACTCACACTACAGTCTATATCACTTTCACATTCTTCATGTAATCCTGTGGAAAAAATCGTTTCCTCTCACTTGTGACTACAGAGTCATAGGATAAAGTAAATATGCCAAGTTTGAATTATTTGACCATGTATATTTACGACCATTTCATTTATGGCACAGTTCTCAAATATCGCAATGTTACTTTGCTAGAATATTTATAACGGCTCATGAAACGAGCATTTCATTTATGGCACAGTTCTCAAATATCGCAATGTTACTTTACTAGAATATTTATAATGGCTCATGAAACGAGCATTTCATTTATGGCACAGTTCTCAAATATCGCAATGTTACTTTACTAGAATATTTATAATGGCTCATGAAACGAATTCGCGCGTGAAATCTGTGCACTCTGCTGACGACTCTGAGGAGACACTGAAAAGGCAGAGCTACTCTGAGTCGCCTCAAAAACGTTGGCTTCCTAGCTTTTCGAAAGCCAACTTCAGCACAAAAATAAATCATTTAAATTATTTGTAAGGAAACGCAAGATAGTCAATGTCACAAATTACTCTGGTGGGATAAGAAATTTCTTGCTGTGCAGAATAGCGTTCAGAAGTGTCTCCTCGCACTTTAATAGACACAGTGCACAGATATTCGCGGAATCTTACCTCACGGCTGACGACGCAAAGGGAAGTAGTTGCTTACAGGGACTTCCGCCACAAAATCACACATGACCTAACTTTTCGACAGGCAATCTTGGCACAAAACTACATTTACATTTGTGACTATAAAACCAAAGCGACAAAGTACTAAAGCAGCCGACACAAATATCTGGGTGATTACAATCTTAGTTTGCATTAGGGTACCCGATGTTTTCGGAACAGTTAGTATGCGCATACTGCGCAAGCGCAGTGTCCCCCTTCTCGTGTGTGTCTCACACTCAGTCGTCGATTGCAATTTCCAGCGATATCTTTATTTCGTGCGAACTCGAATACGTATGCTTTTTAGACTTCGTGACAAAGAGTTTGAGGAAAAATGTATACATTCTATGGTGATACTTTTTTAATGTTTGCACCCAGACAACAGTTTGAAGTTTTGATTTAGACAGAAACGACTTATATACTGATCCTTACCTTGTGTAGGCCAACATAAAAATTTGTCCGACACGTAGTGATATTTTGACTCGCAACTGCAGCTCCTTACATTGCATACACCGCCGAAGTAACCGCATTGAGCGTTGATCTGGCAATTGAATCCATTCTGTCGCGCTGTGGGAAAGAAAGTTCCATTATGACAATTGTCCAGGTAAGATGCCCTGATAGTAATAATTGTAATAAGACATCGCTTGGGAAAGAGAATTAAAGTACAATAACGTGATCACATAATTTTATTTTGAAATTTTGTTCCACTCATTTCAATTTTCTCGAACACAGGAACCATATTTTTTCTTCGTATGTCACCCTTCAGTAAACTGACAATGCGCTGCAGTGAATCTGTAAACCCTATTTTTTTTAATATTCACATCGACACAATCACAATAAATATATTCATGAGCGAAAAAATACCGGAACGAAATGTAATAAATGCAATTTTATGAGGTAAATATTCGGTTACTAAAACATAAGATAGATGCAAATGGTTTAGAAAATTAAGTATTTAAATTCAATTATTTCACTAAAGAACTGAAGGGGAAAAATAGTTATAGAATTATTTTCGTATCGCTGTGAATGCTCGAAATACATGAAAACTGTGGAGCACTCGTGAACAGTAGCGCAACGAATGGAGTACAGGCCGCCCGCAAAACGTTATACGACCCCCTTAATAAAGGTGTGAAGCAAACACAAGTAGTGTTAGTACCTTAAATAATAAAATACTCCCTAATACTCCCTGGACAAATGTCTATTTTTAGAAAAATTCAAAGGCTTCAAAAAAATGAGATATTCAGAATGAGATATTATTGAACAATCTGTTGCATTATTCCTGGTCCTGCGCTTATCGAGACCCGGAGACCGTCTTGCTTCATTACTTAAGGTCGCATCAATATCTACGTCATTGGCGATAACTATGGAATTAATTGTATGGTACCTGTGAGGATGACACAATATGATGGTGATAGGGGGTGAAAGGACGAACACAATTACAACCTTAGCTATCTCGGCCATCCGGACCGGCGGAGGCCGTCCTTGTTTGTGCCGTCACGATTGGAGGGAGGCTATGAGTCCTCCATCGTATGTTTACACTTGCTGTGTACATCGTAGGTTGCGCCGACTGACGAGGTTTATTTGCATAATCAACAAATAATTCAAGATTCGCTCTCGCAGCAACAACTAGAAGTAATATTGCGAGTCCCTATTAACGATGGAGATTGTTTCTTATGCGTGCAGTGCAACCATTTATGTAACGTTTTTCCGTGGTCTACATGTGCTGTGTACCTAACTGTGGAGGGAACTATGATGGAAACTGACCGGTGTTCCCAAGTTTCAGTTTCACGATACCCTTAGAAAAAGTTGTATCTCTGCCTTCATCAGCAGAATTCCCACGAATAAACGTATGTAAGAGTTTCTGTTACAATTTTGTGACGTAACCTACATTACTCAGGCACTTAGAATGGTACCACAACATAGATATCTACTAAACGTTCATATTATTCTTATTTAAAGTCTATTTGTCTGTTTTCATCGCTCACCCTTGCGAGAACTCTCATTTATTTAAGAGAAACCTCACCCTTTTCCTTATTCTTCCATTTCAGTATAAAAAGGGAAAGTTGTTAACGAAACGTGTTTATTTGTTTTAAAAAAGTATATTGGCAACTTCCAATACACTTACAGAATATTAAATAAAAACAATGCAATTTATGTTTGTAACAAATTTTCAATGAAGTTTTACCCAGTATAGTAGACAAATGTTATCGAAACAATTATAGCTTGAAATTAAGTAATATGGCTTGAAATAAATGAACAATAAATATAAAAAACGCGCTATCATACAATACTACGTCAATTAATTTGAAAGCAACAAAATTTAAAATTGTCGAGAGAATAGCGCAAGTCACTAGACAACTGCCGCCATCGAGAATCAAACCCTACACCTCCGGGACAAAGTTAGTGCAAAGACAACGGTAATTGTGCCTTGAATGTAGATGAGCTGTAATGGAGAACCAGGCAGGTTACGTACTTTTCTCGCACTCGCGGTTGGTGGGCACCGGCACGAAGCCCCCCATGCACGCCCACACGCCGTCCGGCGCCGGGGCGGCGTCGGCGCGCCGCTGCGTCGCTGCGGGTGGAAGCTTGGCGCTGCGGCGGCACGACGCGTACTCCACGTGCGGGATGCTCGCGTCGTCGCCTACGAAGCACGGCTCCCCCAGCTCTGTGGGCGAGGTCCAGACTCAGTGGTTGGCAGGCGGTGTCGGAGGGGGAATGAAACAAAGTTGCTTGGGTTTCTTTTGGCAGTTACATTATGTCCTAAAAGGACTTTTATGATGCATCACACAAGTTCACTTCTAAACAAAGATAATTTTAATCTCCAAGCTTCTTTTTGAAACATTCTGGGTAATATTATCAGATTCCATGTCTGTGAAAGGTATCCTAACCTGGTACACATTCCGAGTTGCTGGTGGGCTTATAGTAGCCCCTCTGGCACATGCAGGCCGTGTGGCTGGGGGTGAGTTGCTCGTGAGGGCCACACACTAATCTGCCATCACCCTCTGTTGGTGCTACCAACTGCTGACGTTGGGCCACAAACCATCTGCCTCTGCCACGCGAACCTGGAAATAATCGAGTAAGTGGAGAGGCACTGTATTGAAGCCACAATTGGTACTTGAATGAAAACTATAGCGTATATTACCAACCTATCAACTTCAAAACTATCTTCGTCCACTATTTTGCCGTAAAGCTGACTTTTATGTTAAATATATTTTGTTGCAAAAATGGTAATTGAACATTTTGTTAGTGGTATGTGTGGTTGTCTTTGACATGAAAATAAGGAGTGTTTTTACAGTAATTGCTGACTAATCAATCTTTGTAATATAATTAAATATTATCTAACTTCCATTCTGATATATTTCACTTTGTGAAAAAGAGTTTCAGAAACATATGCTACTCAATATTTAACAAATTTTGATTATATGCTTAAGTTATAAGTTCAATCATTTTTACAGTCTGTAGATCGTGGAACAGCAGAGAATAGTTGAACAAGTAGTCTACGTGTTATAATATGTGCGGCAATTGTATTAATGGAGATATACTAATGAGAATCCTTTCAAATCATTGTTAATTATGTAAGTTAACAAACTTGTTCTCGTATACGGAAAGATTGTAAAGAAGCGTTTAATTACACACACATACACACACACACACACACACACACACACACACACACATATATATATATATATATATATATGTGTGTGTGTGTGTGTGTGTGTGTGTGTGTGTGTGTGTTATATTTACATGTATTCATACATACACATATATATTTCGAGTACTAACCGCGTGCAGGGTTTGCGGTGCTGTTGACTTGCGGCCCGGACAGGCGTGAGGCTTCTTGGCAGATGGAGTCCAGCGCGTTGGCGGTCGGTTTATCGCAAATCAGATTGTCTACGCAGTCGAGTGTGGACTCGCATTCTTCCCCCGCTGTGGAAAAGGAGATGTTTTAGATTGCGCAATTGGGGGCTACGCAGCCATCCAAACGAATTGGGAGCAAAATTTACGAGCATCTCTCATACATCGAGTTGCTGCCCAGGAAATCGTATTGAGTTTATTTTTGAAACAATGGGTTGAGCAAATTTTCAATGAATTCAACAAACAATAATAAATAACTTACTAGGTCAAGGTGAAACATATGAGTATAGTGAAAAAAATACTTGTGTGCAGCCAGCGTGTACCACAGCGTATGCCACATACATGTCGTGAATGAAAAAGAATCCAAACAGTTATTCAGTTAGCTAAACTTCTATTTTCATTAAATACGTTCATTCCAACTACGCTAAGATTGTTTGGGGTTTTCGATTTTTTTGGTGTAAGCGTAATAACTTTTTCGATGGTGGGCGCCCGTGTGTGTGTGTCTCTGATACGTACGAGTCTTTTCAAAATTTTCAATCGTAAAATATAGGGAAAGGCAGACTTAATTGAAATATCTTTGTGTCCAAAGAAAATCTACAAGAACATTCTCACCTATTAACTAGTTTAACAGATTGAAGTGCTCATTTAATAAAGAAGGATTTAGGATAATATTTGAGCTGCTGCTTTCAGATCCGTGCTTCGTCATTGACTTCATCTGGAGATCCCCTGTCTACTTCATTTATTAAATTTTCTTTATTACATTACAATTACACTATTTATGTAGATGAACTTTTAGAATTACAATTGGAGATAGTAATAGATATCAATTAATTTAAATCTGCTTTATTGCATTTTTTCCTATGTTCAATTGTTTAAATTGTAAATAACAATTTTAATTGTCTCTATTTCGCACAAAATTACACGAAAACTACTCATAATTTTTAAACTTGAGCATTAACTAATTTGAAAATGTCTTGAAACAAAATCTCTCTTCCATTTTGTAGTTTTGAAATGTTACATTTTTGCAATTTACGAAAATATAAAGTTTATCAGTCATGAGACTGAACAAATTTTTATTCTGTTTTTTGATTTGTACGAGGAGTAAAATTTAAACAAAGACATTGGAGTCGTTTTTAGAATAAAATTGTTTAAAAATTACCTAAATTTTACGCAAAATTACGCGAAAACTACTTATATATTTTTGAAACATTGTACATGAACTTATTTCAAAATTTGTCTCTCAAAAAAATATTGTTAGAAGACGTCGAAAAATGTTGAAATTTTGCAATTTGTTAAAAACCAAGGATTTTAACGTAAGCGCACCATTCTTTTAAGCATTCTTTACGCTATCCAAGGATGAAGTAAAAATAATTTGAAGACATTTTTGTGAAAATTTTGAAAATGTTGAAAATTTCGAAAATGTTTGAAAATGCAAAGTACCAAGAGTACCAAAATATCAGCTTAAAACTCAGCGGCCTGGTGTTTATTTAAATTGATTGCGAATAGCAATTTGGGAGAAAATCGGATAATCGATTTAGACACAAGCTTTGACCATAGACTTTCTGTCGGCAAACAATACTTTGGTATTAAGAATCAATAAAGCATGCATTCTGAAAACACATGGTGTTAGAGCGAATAATTTACTATACATATGAACAATATTGATACCTTTTCGGTACCAGGGCCCTAGAAATTGTTTTTTTGTGGAAATTTCTCCGTTTTCCAGCGCTCGATCACAATACTTTATCTTCCTACGATGTAAGGGGAAAAAAGTAAAAATTCGTTAGTTTTCTTCAACATTAAATTTCTGGAAAAACTAACAATTAATTTAAAGTAAATTATTTTTAATTAAAATAAAATTATTTACCAAACAACAGCCTTCTGCTTTGTTTTTAATATCATTATCACTGAATAGTTACTTCGACGAAGTTAATATTAGAACGTGGCAAAATTTCACTTTGGGGTGGGGTGAGAGAGTCTCTCTTTCCCCATTCCTTTACCACGCGAGTCTCAATGAAGGTTGGTTGTAATGCTTCTGCTTACTTTGCAATTTCCGCAACGAACCACCTACCTTCATGGAGATGTTCTAGTTCCATGATGGAGATGTTCTAGCTTTAGTTTTTGAGCTATTCAAGCTCTGCGTACCCTCAATCAGGGAAGCGTACATCGTTAAGGCATGATACCTTGGGGACCTTGTGGGATGTGGTCAGCGTAGGGGCCTCCAAGGTGTGCAGGTGCAGGAGCAGGGTGCAGGAGCGGGCGGATGCAGGAGCAGCAGGGTCCCAAAGGGCCGTGACCAGGGCGGGTGCCTCAGGGGTGTGCAGGAACAGCAGGGTGCCAAATGGCCGTGACCAGGGCGGGTGCCTCAGGGGGGTGCAGGTGCAGCAGGGTGCCAAAGGGCCGTGACCAGGGCGGGTGCCTCAGGGGTGTGCAGGAACAGCAGGGTGCCAAAGGGCCGTGACCAGGGCGGGTGCCTCAGGGGTGCGCAGGAACAGCAGGGTGCCAAAGGGCCGTGACTAGGGCGGGTGCCTCAGGGGTGTGCAGGTGCAGCAGGGTGCCAAAGGGCCGTGACCAGGGCGGGTGCCTCAGGGGTGTGCAGGAACAGCAGGGTGCCAAAGGGCCGTGACCAGGGCGGGTGCCTCAGGGGCGCGCAGGAACAGCAGGGTGCCAAAGGGCCGTTACTAGGGCGGGTGCCTCAGGGGTGTGCAGGTGCAGCAGGGTGCCAAAGGGCCGTGACCAGGGCGGGTGCCTCAGGGGGGTGCAGGTGCAGCAGGGTGCCAAAGGGCCGTGTCCAGGGCGGGTGCCTCATGGGTGTGCAGAAGCAGCAGGGTGCCAAAGGGCCGTGACCAGGGTGGGTGTTTCAGGGGTGTGCAAGTGCAGCAGGTTGGCAAAGAGCCGTGACCAGGGCGGGTGCCTCAGGGGTGTGCAGGTGCAGCAGGGTGCCAAAGGGCCGTGACCAGGGCGAATGCCTCAGGGGTGTGCAGGGTCAGCAGGGTGCCAAAGGGCCGTGACCGGCGCAGCTGCGGGTGCGCACCTCTGGCGTTGCGGCGGCAGATGGGGTTGGGCTCCGGGCGCCTGCCCGTGGCGTCGGCGGCGCATGCGCAGTGGCCATTCACGCACGCGTAGGCGTCCGACTCGCCGTACTGGTAGCACTCGGCGTCGTGGCTGCACGCGGCTCCGAAGCCTGGGGGCAGATTTATTTCATTTCTAGTAATAGCGGCATTGCTGTCGACTTACTTATGCCTTTCCCATACAAGAAAGAGTTGGTTTTGATAGAAAGCGCCTCTCCTAAGCTTATGTAGATGGCTCAGTTATAAATGTTAGAACTTCTAGAGATGGTAATATATGCGTACGTGCTGTATAAGAAGTTGTGATCCTTTTTGTGTCAAAACCAATTCATTTGATTTGTTAAAATACTGTATGAGAGACACAAATAATCTCGATTTCACAAGCGGTATGATATGAACGGCTTATTCTCCGAATTTTTGGCTTTAACAAGATTGGATTCAACTTCAGAATGTGCCAACATGATTGTTACAAACTACGATGTAAAGGTCACGAAACTTTTTCACATCAGGAGCAAAGCACCAATCGCTGACAATGTGTTCCCTCCAGTCAGAAGCAAATGTCACATGTGAAGCATCATATAAGATTATCTACTTTATATATCATTGACTAATATATATATATATATATATATATATATATATATATATATATATATATATATATATATATATATTTCCTTACCACACGCCTTAGTAAAGTGTATTCGAGACACCTGACTATTCAGATCAGTCAAATTATTATTTTATATGGCAAGGCTCAGTGCATCAGGCCTGCTCTTCTGACTGACCACGCAAATTTCGCTATGCTAGTTTTTACCATCTAGCAGAGAAAACAATATCATGGATTAGAATTCATCTCAGAGGTTTATTTTTAGACTTCTTCTTCTGCATGTAGTAAAACTACAGCATTGAACCACTGGCTTTAGTTCCCATTCAACCAACTACACCACGGAAGCCGATGAACATTTATCCGTTTGGGAAGTTATAATCGACCACCTACACTTAATAATAATAATAATAATAATAATAATAATAATAATAATAATAATAATAGTAATAACACCTCTATTCGGCATGGCCTTTGTTGTAGATAAAAATGTCCTAGATTCAGTAAAAGACGTGAAACCCATCAATAACCGACTCATGACCATGAGGATCAAACATACGAATAAGAATTACACTTTCATCAATGTTCACGCGCCCACAAATGCAGACAACAAAAAAGAACCCGAAAAGACTGACAAATTCTGGGAAGAACTCGGAAATGAAATGTCCAAAATTCCACAAGACGACGTTAAAATTCTCCTCGGAGATTTTAATGCACAAATTGGCAGAGAATACAGATACAAAAAAACAGTAGGCAATTACCCTGCACACAAATTCACTAACAAAAATGGCACCCGGCTCATCGAGTTATGCCAACAGAACAACCTGAAAATTATGTCAACCTCACTACGAAAATGCCCCAAGAAACAGAAAACATGGCACTCCCCCATCCAACAATTAGGAGAATTCCAAATCGACCATGTTGCAATCTCTTACTTCTACCAGAAAGAAATTCACGATGTACAAGTCCGCAAAGGAGCAAACATAGATTCCGACCATTACCTTTCCCGAATCAAGATCAAATTTACCCCCATGAGAAAACTCAACAAGAAACCCCCAACGATTCCAAAATTCGACACACACAAAATCCAAGACTCCAAAATTACTGAAAAATGGGAAGAACAACCCGCAAAAAACTGGGTAAATTTCAAGGACAAAATCATAGAGACTGCCAAATCCTTGATTCCCCTCACCAAAAGACCGAAACATCCCTGGTGGAATAAAGAATGCGAAGTTGCCCTCAGTAACAGAAAAAACGCTTTCCAAAATTACAACAGTAACAAATCTGAAAAAACCCACAAGATCTTCCTCGAAGTACGAAAAGAGACATCCAAAACTTTAAGACAAATCAAACGGATATACATCAATGACCAACTGACGTCGATCGAAGATAACTTTCGAAACAATAACACGCACGACTTCTACAAGGTATTCGCCAACCAAATGAAGGGATACACACCACACAACTTATGTTTCAGAAAGCAAGATGGAAAATTGGCATTAACGAACAAGGAAAATTGCCAAGAGTTGGCTAAATACTTCTCACAACTTTTGAATTGTCCGGAACCTACAAGGAGATTCCCAAAGAAACAACCTGACCACACAAATGAAGACTCGTCACCACCAACTCAAGACGAAATCCACTCCCACATCAAAAGACTCAAAAACAACAAGGCATCAGGTGAAGATGGAATTACAGCAGAATTGCTCAAAAACCTTGGACCCAACTCACTCAAAGAAATCACACAGATCGTCCAAGAAATTTGGCAAACAGAACAAATCCCGGACGATTGGAAAACCGCACTCATTCACCCACTACATAAAAAGGGAGAAAAGTCAGATGTAAACAATTACAGAGGAATTTCCCTCCTTCCAGTTATTTACAAAATTCTCTCGGCCTGTCTTCTGAAACGAACACAAGAACAACTCGAACCAAAATTATCAGATTTTCAAGCAGGATTCAGACCAAACCGATCCTGTCCCGAACAAATCTTCAACCTAAAAACATTAATCAAAATGCGAGCAATTCGAAACAAACCAGTAACATGTACATTTGTCGACTTCAAAAAGGCCTACGACTCTATCGATCGACCATCACTATTCCAGATCCTAGAAGAAAGAGGACTAGACCACAAAACACGGAAACTTATCGAGCAAACACTTACAAAAACAAATTCTAAAGTGAAATTCATGGGAGAAATCTCAGAACCTTTCGAAATTCGGACAGGCGTGAGACAAGGAGATGGCCTCTCTCCTCTCCTGTTCAACCTAGTCTTGGACAAAGTAATGGAAGAATGGGAAAAAGAACTTCAAAGACAAGATGCTTGGAAACCTATCACTCTCGGCATACCCAAAAATAACCTCTGCATACCATACCTTGCATTTGCCGACGATATAGCAATACTGTCTGAGCCGGTCCGGGTGGCCGAGATCGCTAAGGCAGTAGTGCCGTAGCGATCTCGGACCGAAGGGTCGCGGGTTCGAGTCCCGCCTCGGGCATGGTTGTGTTGTGTTCGTCCTTTCACCTCCTATCATCATCATATATCATATCATCCCCACGTGGGTTGGCGTCAGGAAGGGCATCCGGCCGTAAAACTTTCGCCAAAACCAGAAAAACAGCGACCCCTTAAAGGGAAAAAGCTGAAGAAGAAAAAAAAAAAAAAAAAATAGCAATACTGTCTGAAAACCAAGAGACCGCTATCAAACAATTAGAAACACTCAAAGAATGTGCAGAAAGGGTAGGATTACAGATCTCTTTCGAGAAAACTCAAGTCCTATCCCACAAAGGTGACAACATGCGCACAAGGTATGGAACGGTCAAAAGGGTACCACATTTCAAATACCTGGGTGAGTTCATCGAACCAACCGGATCCGAAAGAATTTCACAACAAACCCGCCTCCAGAAAATCAAGAAAGCATTCGGACTAATCCAAAACCTGTACAACAAAAAATGCATGTCTAAGAAAACCAAAATTCGACATTATAATACTGTCATCAAACCGGCAGCTCTTTACGCTAGCGAAACACTCACGCTCAGCAAGAAATATGAACTGGAAGAAATCAAAAAAGAAGAAAGAAAAATCATTAGAAAAATACTCGGTGCGAGACTCACTCCCGATGGATACAGATTACAATCTATTGAGACAACTGAAAAGTACTCGAACATAGAAGTCGACATCAGGAAAAGACGACTGAAATTCTTCGGACACATAGACAGGCTACCAAATACTCGACTAACTAAAAGAATGCTAAACTATATATCCTCACTTAAAAGTACAACACCATGGATGAAAGAAACAAAAAAAGACATGCGACACGCCGACATAACTGACACCTCAGACAAAAACACCTTCCGCAACAAAGTGAACAAATGGGAAGTCAAAGCAGAACAACCAAAATCAAAACCCTACAGACCGAAATGGTCTGAAGAAAGAAAACTGGCATTCTCCAACAGAATGAAAGAATATTGGAAAATTAAGAAGAACTCAACAAAAACTAATTAGAACTCCACGAAACGAGTCAATTTTTGCTTAACGTTTTCCATTATTGGGAAAATACGCTAATAATAATAATAATAGTAATAATAATGTGGCATTGGTGAAGAATGGAGTGGGCTGGCTTCGGGAGACGAGGCCTCCAGCGCAAACAGACCTTTGGTGGGCCAGCACTCCCCGTGCAGATAGTGGAAGCCCTCCAGGCAGGCGCAGGCGCCGTCGACGCAGCCGGCGCCCTGGCCCATGCGCAGCAGGCACTGCGCGCTCTCCTCGCACGCCGCGCCCACGCCGTCCAACGCGCCTGCAAGCAGCGCACGCCGTGCCATCTGCGAGAGCATCGCCGCTCTCTAGGGTTCCAAACTAGACGGTGGGGGATTTTTGAACTAGCTAGACTACTGGGTGGAATTCAGCCGCTTAACGGGGAAAAAGTGCAGCTGCCGGATGCTCTGAAAGGTACTTTCTCGTGGATTCTCAGTTAAATGCCATGCGAGTGTAGGAAGAGTATTTTGACACTGGCGCGCCCATTTTCTCGAATTATTGGCAAATGGTTACATAATGTTGAAATATTGCAAAATTTGTCCTTCTATTACTTCAGCTATAAACTTGAAGTTCAATTAATCCAATTCAAACGAATAGCCTGTGGGTGCATTTTTTTTTTGATACTCAAGAACATTCGGAAGTCATTTCTTACTTTTACAAACAAAACAAACTTGAACAAATTTAACTGTTACAGTATTAGCGGTATATTGTACAGAAACGCAAGAATAAAGCTAGTCTTGATTACATTGAAGTGAGATTCTAATTTTTGAATTCCATAATCAGCGATCAAAACGTCTTAAAGCAACGGAAGTATATTTGAGTTTTAAATTAAATTTATTTCCTTCCTATCACGAGAATATTGCCTCCATCATATCATCACACAACATTGAATGGTAAGAAAGTAATTTAATACCGTCGTGTTGCCATTTTGCGAATTGAGTGCGTCAAATAATGCGTCAGAAATTCGAATTTACAATTTCGAATTTATTTCGCAATTTTCGAAAATAGAGAGCGTCCAAAATGGGATAGGCGCCACTTTCTTTACCGTACTCTTCTTCTATATACGTGGAAAAAGTTAAACAAAAAAATGGAGTAGTTTTTGAGAAAATAAATGTTCAGAATTTAAAAATTGCCTGTTTCACGCAAAATTACGTTAAACCTACTCATATTTTCGAAAAATTGAACCCATTTTTAGTTGAAGATTTTTTTATGGCTATATTTCATTTGGAAGAAAATTATCTTCATTATCGTGGTTTTAAGAAGATTCCGAAAACATTTTGAACTTTCGGATTCTCAAAACTTCAGATAGTGCAATAAAAATGCGCCCCAGAAGAAAATGGTGAAAAAAATATAACCTTTTGTTTTTTTAAGGTTGAGGTTCATGTACAAATGCGCTTCATGTAGAGCACGCGGCGCCCACTCACTCGATCTGTGATGTGACGGCTGGACTTTCGGAGGTTTAATGTTTTGGCCAGTGAACTACTTTGGCCATTAGTTCATGTTACAGCCGGAAAGTGGAGGTGTTCGTTTCCGCACTGCAAGTTGAGATTCGGCGCCAACATATTCGCCGGTTTGCGGGTCTCCCCCCATTAATTCTCTCCTCTTCCGCCCCGCTTCGCCCGACCCCCTTCACCCCTCTGCATCCCGCTCCGTGCCTCCCGCCCCGCCGCCTTGCGTCTCCCGCGTTCTTCCCTCCCCGGCCCTCCCCATCCTACCGTCCCGCTCCGCTCCACTCAGCCCCAGCTATGGGTTTTTGATAAATAGAAATCCGAGAAGTCTGAACAAAGCTGTACTCAAGAGATCTGGTAGTAGTGAAATGCTTATAGTGAAGTTGACTTACTTTTAATACATTTGGAGCGACTGCCGTCGATGACATAATCCCGATCCTTGCATACGCATTCTCCATTTTCTTCAATTGCTCCTTGTATTAAATCGCATTTAGTGGTAATTTCAGCTGTAAGAAATTTTGTATTAGAAGGACATTGATTACAATTTATGGTTTACTTACGAATGAATCTAAGACCCAACATATGGGTTCAGGATTTTAATTATTTTTTTTCCAGACATTTTGTTGTAAGGAATTTTATTTGATGGTATTGCTTAAATGGGTTATTTGAGAATTAAATGTTATAAATGAAGCAATTTGGAATTTCTTCTTCCACTAGAAAAAAAATTTATTAGTTACTTCTTCTTCTCTATTTAACTTAGATTCTTGTTTTTTTTAAGATTCGCAACTAACAAATTAAGTTTAAATATATTGACAATAATTTCCATTCATGCGTTCCAATTCTTAAAAATTGCTCTTACGAATGCAAATGGTTAGGTTGTGTTGAACGTAGCCTTCTCTGCAGGCGCACTGTCCGTCGGTACAAGTTACAGAAAGGTCTCCCTCAGCAAACACGCAGTCGTTGGCACCAATGCAAGGATCCCCTAGTACTTTATTGAGGACATCACATTCGTTTATTGTATACGCAATGTGAAAATAAATCAACAAACGAATAAATAAATTAAATAAATAAATAAATAAATAAATAAATAAATAAATAAATAAATAAATAAATAAATAAATAAATAAATAAATATATAAATAAATAAACAAATAAATAAATAAATAAATAAATAAATAAATAAATAAATAAATAAATAAATAAATAAATTCATAGTTTGCGTTCGCATCAGTTTGTAGGAGTTTAGAATATAAAACGATGTGTTTCTTACATTCAGCATCTTTCCTACAATCGCCGTCCGCCGCATGGTAGCCGTTCTTGCAGACGCAGATTCCCTCCGGGTGGTCGTCGGTGGAACCGCTGAAGTCGCACTCAACGGTGCCGGTAGCATCCACAGAGCAGACTTCATTCGATATGCAGGCTTCCTCCAACCCCGCTGAAATGAATTTGAAACGTATTATTTACGAGTTGTTGTACACATATTCTTTGTTCAACTTAATTAAAGACAATTAATTCAAATAAATTAATTAATTGTATATATTGTTGTACGCACGTCAGCTCTGGCGTCTGTTATTTCCATATTAACAGCAATTTTACCTTCTTTTCAGATAACTTATCATTATTACGTTTGAGTTATGATTCACTTCATTCGATTTTTATAATTAAAATTCAATACAAATAGTCAAAAAACATTTTTCTTGAACAGAAATGTTAACGTTCAAGAAACGCTTTTTTCTTTAAAATATTGAAAACTTTCCTGCAGACATTTCGAAGAAACTAAGTTAGTGAAATGCAATCTCTAAAGAAGGCACATTTCTTACAAGTGGGCCAGCACAGCTGTCTGTCGGCTATGTACACGTCTTCCTCCGCACAGATGCATTTGCTGCCGATGCATCTACCGCCGAAGTAGCCGCATTGAACGTCTAGGGTGCATTCGCTGGGGTATTTTTGAGCTGTAAGCAAAGAACAATTTTAGTGTCAAATTCTATCCAAATGTTTGTGTCTTTAATGAAGGTTAAACGAGCTTTAAAAACTAACGTAGTGGTGCTAGCACTTTCTATTTTCTCGGATTTTTTCTAACATTTTCAATTTTCGAAACCAAATAGAACATTTTTATAAGCATGCCCTGCCATATCCTATATAAATAAAGGAACTAGTAGTGCTACAATAGCAAATACATTTTTTGCATTATTTCCTCTTTTCGCAATTTTCGAAAATTCGAAGAGTTTAACGAAAATAAGACCAGGACCCTGTCTTTAAGCACCCTTTTCTCAATAAAAGGAAACAAATTAAATGAAAGATTTCGAACAGTTTTTAAGAAAATGTGTTTCTATAAGTTGTATTAAACTCAGGTAGAAAATATAAGAAAACTAATTGTTATTTTCAAATAACGATACATTATTCTTTTAAAAATATTATTTTTAGCCCATATTTTATGTAAGGCAAGAATTTTAATCATGAATATTCTACTTTTGTAATGTTAATTTTTTGGATACAAAACATGTGTATTCATTATCGCTCTTGCTCAGAGACGCGCAGAATCCGCAACTAAATGTGAATGAGAGGGGCAGAGAGAGGCAGAGGCAGGGATAAACAGAGAAAGACACACACACAGATACAGAATCAGACAGAGTGAGAGAGACACGGAGAGAGAAAAACGGAGGGAAAATGACGAAGAGAGAGATGGAGAGAGACGGAGAGAGAGGGAGAGAGAGGAAGAGAGAGGGAGAAAGAGACCGATGAAAAGAGATGAAGAAAGGGAGAGACGGAGAGAGAGACGGAGTGAGAGGGAGAAAGAGAGAGACGGAGTGAGAGGGAGAAAGAGAGAGACGGAGAGAGGAAGACGGAGAGATTTCTGTGGAAGGGAAGGAAGAGGCAAGAGGGAGGAAGAGAAGGGAGAGGGAAGGAAAAAGAGGGAGATGAATGGCAGAACGTCTCCTGGTTCCGCTTGTTGACATATATTTTTTGTTTTCTGTTCTCTTATGTTGGACTGTGAATAAATCATGTTATGAATATCAATGTGGTCTGTCCTTAATGAACTGGCCAAATATCTAGTATTATAATATTAATTAACATTTATCTTATCAATATTGAGCTTGCGATCATAGTTTCCATTATCTTAATGTGAGAATATGACATTATTAAAAAATATTTGAAGAACATGAATGTAATACTAAAGTTTTCAATTAAACACTTCTCATTAAAAAGTGATGACTTCGAACAAGTAATGCCCGAAAGGAGCGATGAACAATCAATACTTCATTGAGTTTCGTGTAGCGTTGGAACCATTCGACCAACATCAACTGCATTTCAAAAAATACGTGCTATTTTCCCTTTTTTGAAAAAACGTTGATAATGATTTACAATTCCTTATTTGAAAAAGCTGCTGTTGTACAATACATACGTACTTTTGTGACAATTGCGGTTGTCAGGTCCGGGTGCATAGCCACCGCTACAGGACCAAACACCTTTTTCGCCAGTTGCAGCAGCACCTTCGTCGGATGCAGGCGGAACGTAAGGGAACTTAGCACTTCGTCGACATAAAGAATGCGGTATATCGGGATTTACGGTTCCCACACGGCAACTTTCTCCCAATTCTGCAGATAAAAGTTTAATAAATTAGTTACAAAAATGTAATTCGATTCATGCGGGTTTTATTTTCAAATACACTCAATATTTTCATAATTGGATAGTTGCATCGACTAAAGTAAGCCGTTGTTAAAATATGCCTTTTCATTGAAAATTAGAAGTTATCATTTGTTTTCAAATCTCTAATATTTTACCTAAAGTACTTCTTAGAGTTAATTGTTTCATGTTACAGTTATATACCAATAAATTTAATTATTTTCAAGAAAATTTGTTTCAAATGAATTGATTACAATCAATAATTATTGTAAGCTTGGCTTCAAATAAGAATATTCTTATTCGATCATATATGACGATTTGACAGCCAATGTGAAACTAAATTGGGAAATGGTCGATGAGAAACACATAGGAACGATTCGCATTTATTTCACAAACATTGGCTAACATGTACTGGAGCAGAATTATTCCGTTACTTTGTCAATCTGCCAACTGTCAAATATTTGAATAACGAAATCAATATATTTATCAACAAGAAAAGTACAATTTGAAACTTTCTTTTTAAGAAATATTATTGAAATGCATAGTTATGTGATTAAAAGGTGGTGTATTGCGAGTTTAATTAAAAAAGATGTAAATGTAATGAATGTAAAAAATGCAGATGCGCTATTTATCGAATATTATATCCTTTTGATGGTTTAATTCATACGCATTCATATTTTTGTTGTGTTCTTTATCGTCTCCTAGACCCTACAGAATTATTTTTAATGACTATAAGAGAAGAATGTAAATCACATTTGAAAACTATGCTTATCTACCAACTGCACCCACGGAACTTTGAGGTATTGAGAGCTGGTGATTTGCTCATGCGGTTGGCGGAGCGAAGCCGCCCAGAAGCCCGTCTGTGCGCCTCCTCTGCACACGTCGCGCAGCGCGCAGGCGTCACGCGCAGGCGCCGCTGACCTACCAGGGCTGCACGGCGCCGAGCTGGAGAGGCGGAAGAAGCCGCGCGCGCAGACGCACTTGCTGCCGCTCGCCGTCCACACCTCGTTCTCCCCGCACTCGTCCCTGGGCCCCGCGGCAGCTCCTGCGGGGCGAGGAAGCAATTCGCTGATGAGCTCGCTTTTCTCATGAACAGAGCCAGACCTATGCTATTTCCGCATCGAGCATTGCAGGGAAGGGGTCAGCGGCGGACCCCCGAATACATTGCAAAATAATTGAACAAAAAATGTATGTAGGTAAGAAATAAATTACAAAAAAGAACCTGACGAGACCAAACTTATTTCAGAAATGCATCCTATTTGACAAACGTACATATTAAACTAGTAGTGCTCAATATTACATACTTTCTCGCCTTATTTCTAGCACATCTTACAGATATGCAAGGATAATTTCTCAAATAAATTGAATACCTAGAACTGAATGCCATCCAATATATCGCATCATGAATGCATTCGAAACTACAATATCGTTACCTTATATAATATATAAGGTACATATTATATAATATATATAATATACAGGTGTCCCATTTAACTTGACAACTTGAAATAACTAAAAAAATACGCGATGTACGAAAAATTGAGTTGAGACCAAATCTCTACAGATTCGAAGGGAAAATCATTCTACGCCAAATCAGCACCCCCTGCCCCAGCAGATGTGGAGGTGGGCAATATTGAAATCTTGGAAAGGAACCCCCATTTTTTATTTCAGATTCGGATTCTACAAACAAAAATACATAAGTTTTGTCTGAAACTGTTTTTCTGATTTGTGATAGGTGGAGCTGAAATCGCAAAAATTTAATTTCCGAATATTTCCGACTGTAATTGGAGAGATTTTGAGTGTGGCTTCAGGGCACACCCGTCAATTTGTGGGTAGCGTCTCTCCATGGTCCGTGCCTACAGTAGTTAGAGGCGATCCGATATTTATTAAACATTTTCCTTTCTGAACTAACATTCCTCCTAGTTGCATCATGGATTATGTAAATGTGCAAGAAAAAATTGATATGATTTTCATTTACGGCGAAGCTGGGAGAACTTTCGACGCTGCTGTTAATTTGTATGCTCCACGTTTTCCTGACAGAGTATGATCGCGTTCTTATATCGTTAGAATTGTTCAACAATTCTCTACTGACGGAAGCGTACAACCGAAGAAAAGAACACGTAGAGTTTCTGCTACTGGAGAAAATAATCAAATATCAGTACTGGCTGCAGTAGCTCATAATCCACATGCGAGTGTTCGAGAAATATCTCAACAATCAGGGATTCCTCGTAGGAGTGTTTGGAGGATACTGAAGATACATAAATTTCATCAGTTTCATGTATCCTTGTATCAGGAAATTACTGACAATGACTTTCAAAACCGACTACAGTTTTTTCAATGGGCAGTTCAGAGAATACAGACGAATCCGAACTTTTTTGCTCAAGTTCTATTCTCTGATGAATCGACATTTACAAACCACGGTGAAGTTAACCGCCATAACATGCATTTTTGGAGTGTAGAAAGCCAACACTGGATTCGTCAAGTAAATCATCAGCGACATTGGTCGGTTAACGTTTCGTGTGGAATAATTGGCGATAAACGTATCGGACCATACTTTATTGACGGTAATCTAAAAAGTGACAAGCACCGAAACTTTCTTGATAAAGAACTACCGAGAATGCTCGAAGACGTAAGTTTGGAAGTGCGACAAAACATGTGGTTTCAAGATGATGGTTGCCCAGCACATTACTCTAGTAGCACTACTCTAGTAGCACATTACTCTAGTAGCACATTACTCTAGTAGCACGCGAGGTATTGGATCGGGATTAGAATAATCGTTGGATCGGTAGAGAAGGATCAGTGCACTGGCCAGCCAGATCACCAGACCTTACCTCACCAGATTTCTTTTTGTGGGATTACCTAAAAGAAGTCGTTTATAAAGAAACACGTACTACTCGGGAAAACATGATGCAACGAATAAAGGATGCTAACGCTTGTGCTGCGATTACACCAGATATGCTTATGCGATGTTTTCGTTCATTTGTAGACATTTGTTCATTTGTAGGACAATAGATGCATTGACGTTCATGGCCATCATTTTAAGCACTTACTTTAAATAAATGCTGAGGTATTTGTAGAATCATCTAAAACGAGCACTCCGATAAGGAGAGGCAAGGGGACTCACTGAAAACAAGCACCCCGAAGGGAACAGAAAACTACTACGTCTAAGACGTTCTTCCTGGGTTACGCTAAAAGTAGTTTATTGACTTCCGTAGAAAATTCTGATTTTTATTAACCACTCAGAAATAATTGACCACTCTCAAAACCACTCAAATTACAGTCGGAAATCAAATTTTTGCGATTACATCGCCACCTATCACAAATCAAAACAAAACAAAAAACTTTTCAGACAAAAATTATGTATTTTTGTTCGTAGAATCCGAATATGAAAAAAATTGGCGTTCCTATTAAAGATTTCAATTTTGCCCACCGCTTCACACGCTGGGGTCAGGGGGAACTGATTTTAGCATATAAAATCCCCTTCAAAACTGTTAAGATTTGGTCTCGGCTTAACTTTTCGTACATCGCGTATTTTTTGAGTTATTTTAAGTTGTCAAGTTAAATGGGACACCTGTATATAAAAGCGGTATATTCCGAGACAGTGGGAACGTCTCCATGAAATTTGACACATCAACGTCAACGTGTTTTTTCTCCCAGAACGTTTATATGCTGTTCATTTTGTTGTAACTTTACTAGATGGCGCAGAACAACATTGCGCTTCATTGTAGTACAATTTCCATTTAAACTTCGCTCCACCTGTTCTTCATTGTTGTGTTGCCGTGTGATGCTGAGCGTTGCTGTGTGACGCAGGGTGAGGTCCAGGAGCACCGGACGGGCGCGTGCGAAAAACAGAGAGATCGAAAGAGATCGATAGAGAGAGAGAGAGAGAGAGAGAGAGAGATACGGAGAGAGACGAAGACAGACGTAGTGTGACGGAGAGAGCGAAGGAGTGATGCAGAGAGTGACGGAGACAGAGAGGAACAGATAGGCAGACAGAGACAGAAATAATGAGAGAGAGGGAGAGAGAGGGAGAGAGAGGGAGAGAGAGGGAGAGAGGGAGAGAGAGGGAGAGAGAGGGAGAGAGAGGGAGAGAGAGGGAGAGAGAGATAGAGATAGATAGATAGATAGATAGAGAGAGAGAGAGAGAGAGAGAGAGAGAGACATGAAGACGTTTTATATTTCACAAGGATTGAATATTAAAAAAAAGGAAAGGAAAACGGACAACGCCGGGTATTTTGCTAGTATTTTGAAAAAATTCACAATGACCTTATTTGTATCTTCAGTATTGCATCGTCAGTATTGTACAACTGCAGTTGGCGCCGATATTTTTTTTTAATTTTCCAAAAATTAAGCACTTTACCGAACTTGAGAGCTGTACAATTCTCTTGAGCGTTCTTTACACTATATTTAGTCGAATTTAATATTGAAAAATGGTGCCGCATTTAAGAAAAATATTTTAAAGAAAAGAAAATTTCCTATATTTAGAAAAATACTCATTTTTTGAAAAATTGAACATATTATTTTTAGATCTGTTTTTAATGAAAACATTCATTAAGAAAAAAGTTTATCTTCATAATTCCAGTTGTAGGAAGACGCCGAAAAAAATGTTATATTTTCAACCTTGGCAAATCCACAAATTCAAGAATCAGAATCCAATCCCGTTTCCCTTATGACGATATTCGACCTCCATAGACATTTGTACTCAGTTCTATGGACAAAAAATTAAAGATGCACATGTTCAAAGTCTTTTAAGACAAAATAACATGCAAAATAATTAAAAAAATAAGTATAATGCAATGAGTCAAATGAGAAAATTAGCAAAAATTAGAATAAAAACCCAATAAGTTCATATAATGTACCAGTTCAACACCCTGAAAAGTATGTCATGCTGACCACGAAAGAAATGAACTAGTGGTGCCAAAATTCACATACTTTCTCGCATTGTTTCTAAATGCTCCGCAATGTTATACAGCTCTATAAACTAGCAAACGTGTTTTCAAGCAGTAAATATTTTTCTTTAAGTTTTTGGTAGGGATGATGCTAAATGCACTCTATAAGTTGACATAAACGCCATATTGCTATATTCTTTTGTTTTTTCCTAAATTACAAAAATGTAATTTATTTGACTTGTTTCTCACTGTTTCTCTCTGTTAATATTTATTTAACACTTTTCTCTCTGTTAATATTTATACTAGCGGCAATTTGTTTATATTATTGTACTTATAAGTATATGCGCTTTAAATAATGCCATAAAGTTTTTAGTTTTTTATGAAAACGAGCTTAAAATTCCGCATTTTCAGAAACAATCGCGAGTTTCTTGAAAATAGCTCCAAATTTTTTCTTCAATTTTGTTCTAACGGGTAGTGCTTATCACACTGGTAAAAACGACATAAAGTTAATTTGGTGTATTCTTTTGTGTTTAAAAAAATCACAAATATACGTTTTGAAATATCTCTCACGCCGTTAATGATCACATATTCGGCTATTTGTAAACACTATTGTAATTACGAGTTAGAGTACCTCAAATGATTTTGAAGTTTTTCGACAATTCAAAAATGTTCTGTGAAAATGAGCTTCAAATTTCGCAATTACAGTAATGCTTAAACGCCATTTTATTAAAAACGGCTCCAAATTTTTCAATAAAAATTGCAATTTACGATGAGGTTGTACTCTTCTTTCAGCTGCCGGCCCGGAAGGTGCAAGCTCTGAGGATGATCGCTATGCGATCGAAACGATTATAAGCTGAATAAAAGTATTGATACCAGACAATATCTTTATTTATTTATCATAATAAAAAGGTATCTACCTCACCAGCGATCTAATTAATCTTCTTTCAGTCTTAAAGTAATATTTAGGTTCTATTTTAGGAAACCAAAAAATTGAGAATTAAATATATATATATATATATATATATATATATATATATATATATATATATACACATATACATTCTACACCAAGCCAATTAGAAAACTTTACTACAAAAAAGTACCACTATTTTTTTGTTCTCGTTGTTAAGTGTGAGTAACTTACTTTGAAAAGTGGCCCAAAATACCCCAAGTTGTCGTGGATCTTCACTAGCCCCATTTTTGATATCTTAAATTCTAGTTGTGGGAAGAAAAATCCAAAATTTTGGGGGTGTCTGAGATCAGCCCTAAATTACGATGCAAAAATGGTTCAGTTTTGTGAAAGTGAAAGCTTGTTTCTCCGATGTCAAAAAAGTAAAAACAAAAGTGTAAAGCAAACGTAAGTTAACATAATAATTCCTTAACTCACAACAAATGAAAAACGAATCTTAAGAGAGTCAGAGTTTTCAGTTTTAATAATGAAAGGAGCTTTGTCAAAGATCTTCGTCTGATTACTTTATGTGAATTTCCAATTGAAATTCTTTGTTCAACTGGTACTCTAACTAAACACTTACTCATTCTGTAGGTGCTTGTATTGAAAACGCTGTTAGACGTTGATTCATAGCAGTAGGTGCCCCTCGAGTCTGATGTAGGGTTGTCACACTCAAGTCCCTCGATGCAATCTAATTTTGATTCGCACTCCTCATTCTCTGCGGGCAGAAATATCGCATTATTAATAATTAACTTAATTTTTCTTATGTTATTAATGGCAAAATTTATTTTAATACACAACTTTATAAAATGCTTTAGAATTTATGATTATATTTTTTCAAACTGAATGTTAATTTTCAGTTCATGTCTAAACTTGAAGCCATGTTCTTTGAGGTCAAAGCAGCGCCCTCTGGAGAAACAGAGAATTGTGGTATTTCGTTTGGCGCTGGTTAAGGCGGGGTGGGTGCGGGTAGCGCATTATATAAATCCTCTTATTCTGTGGTTCACGACCAAAAACCAGTCATTTAAAAACGAAATCACAATATGCAAGGAGAATGAATTGAGAAACTTTAAAAACACGTTGCTCCTTGCATCGGTTATTGTCATTAGAATGGAAGCTGTTGAAATGTTATTGCAGTTAGCATAACGCCTAAAAGTGAATGTTATTACAAGAAACAAACAAACCGATCACAAATTAGGTGGCAAACTTGAAAAATGACATATTTGTTGTTTAATGATTTCTATTTTTACAGTTATGTGACAAATATACTGAAGTTATCGTGAATATTATTATTCTAACCACTAATATAATTTAAATACAAATAAATGAAAAGACAACAATATAAAAAAAATATCTAACACAAACACGTCGATTCAGTTCAAAAGTTCACAATAAGTTTTGACTGCAAAAAACATGGCGGCCCCTAGTTCGCCGCGCGTCCACCAAGAGCGCTGAAACCACAGGGTCAGCCTCTCTATGTAGGCTATTACAGCTCGTTGGCCCACTGCCAGGCGGCCGTCGTGATTCCACGGAATGCAGAGCGACACGTTGACGTCCGCGGAGCCAGCCGGTCGTGCAAAGTAGCCTACCTCTGGCGATTCTCCGGCACAGAGGTTGGGCTCCCGGCCGCTTCGCTACAGCGTCAGGTGCACACGCGCACGCGTTGTTCACGCACGCGTAGGCGTCCCATTCGCCGTGCCCTACGCACTCTGCGTCCGCTGTGCATTCTTCGCCATACCCTGAAGCACGTGCCACATACACACATTTCAGCAGAAAGCTTACCTGTACACTTGCTCAGTTGCGATCTTGGGACATCAGCTATTATTTCTTTCTCGAGTTTTCGAAGCAATTACTTCAAATATTATGAATGTAAGATGTAATTGCTGTTATTTTGAGTAATTTCTCTTTTGGTGTGTAATTCCTCGCGCAAACTCCTTACTTTTCGTATGAATAAATTCGAGAATTTGCTTCTCGTGCGAAGCATTTACTTCGAATTTTCGGAGAAATCTCTGTAGGTGACTCAAACCGTATAGAATGGTAACAATATAGGTTACACACGGCTGTTGTGAGGCGGATGTAACGTTTTCGCCAACAAAGCACGTCGATTATGTCACTTAATGTAACACGGTCGACGCCATTAGGAACAAGCACGCGCCGCCGTAACGTAGACGAACTAAACAGACGAGAATCGACCAATCGCAACAGATCAGTTAGTGAGCAATTATTCAGAGAGAAGTAAATGTTCCAGGTTTCACGAAACTTTTTATTCATACGGAAAGAAGAAATTTCTTATGAGAAGTAGTAGTTTGTACTTGAACTGGTGAGCAATTGCCTTTATTATATTGAGGGTGTATGTGAGTTCTTTATGGTTTTATTCGCGGGTAGATTGAAATTTTCTCAATAGGCTTTAGGAAATGTGTACAAAGCTGCCACGGTTATTGAGAAAATTACAAAAACACCTTTCTAAGAGAATCTACGCTTTTGAAGCAAAAAAATATAAAGAAATTATTTATTGCCAATGATATGAGGAATACTATGTTGTGTTTTGTCACCTAAAATGACTCATAATAATAATATCAATCAATAATTCAATAGTAAGATAAGTTTCCATTGCGAAGACGTGATATTCGTACACAGAAGCCATCACTGACGTTCAATTAGTGCCAAAGGCGTACCTGCGCTGTGCCAGCAGACGCCATGCAGATAATGGTAGCCAGAGGCGCAGCTGCACACTTTGGTGCGTTGTGCGCACACTGCGCCGTCGCCCATGCGCAGTTGGCACTGGATGTCCTGCGCGCAGGGCTCGTTGATGCCCCCGAAAGCCTCTGCAAAGTTTGTTAATTTCAAGCCATTTCGTTCCTTAAATTTAAGTTTAAAGTTGATCGAAGGAGGAAAATAACCAACAATTCAGAAACACATTTTTCTACTTTTAATTTTCTTCGCGCGTTTTTCCTTTGTGTTTTTTTTATAATGGACCTTAGAAAAGTGAATCTCTTAGATGTACTCCATGGTAATCTCAAAAGACTTCTAGGTCTTTATTGCTGGATTCTGGAATTTAAGTATTATATTTACGAATTTTCATACCATAATTTGAATAAAATAAAACCTCAACATTTTCAAAATTTTCCAAAAAATAACTCCAAATGTTTTGTTTAAGCTTTGTCTTTGGATAGCGTAAAGGGAGCATAATAGTTGAAAGGGCGCATAATAGTCGATTTTCGTTGAAATTCCTAGTTTTGCGTCAGTTGCAAAAGTTCAACATTTTCCTCTGTCTTTTTACAATTACAATATTGAATAAAGAGATTACTACTAGATGATATACATGTTTTTAATATAGATTTTGCAATAAGGACACCTACATTTTTTCATAATATGTAGGTTCTATCTTCAATAATTGAGTTGTGCAGAGTTCCAATAATTTTCAAACTTTTGGGAATTTCACAAATTCAGAGATAACAGGGAAAATTGGATCCATGCCATCTTTATAAGTGTATTTCACTTTGACAAATGTTATGAAAACTTTGAGAGCCATTTTTGAGAAAATTGTGAAAAGTCCAAGAAACCTTGTGTAATGTAGTACCTCCAAAATTCAAAGTATTTTGTTAAGAATCGTAGGGCTTGGCCTGGTAGTCAATCGGGTAATATTCAATCGGGTAGATGAATCGGGTAATATTCAATTGGGTAATATTCATTTTGGCAAAAGTCTTACTAATAGTTTCAGCACTAGTCTTGTTCAGAGACGAGCAGACGGACGTACGGGTTGACGGACAGACGGGTAGGTGAATGGACGGACTGGCGGATGGGCGAACGGATAGACAGCCGGACGAAACGGCGCACGGACGGAGAGACGGACGCACGGGCAGAGAAACGGGCGGACGGACAGACAGACGGACGGGTGGGCGGACGGGTTGGCAGATGGACGGGCGGACGGATGGGCGGCGGATGGACGGGCAGGCGGACGCGCAAACGGACAGGTAGACGACTTACGAACGGACGGAAGGGTGGACGGACGGTGAAAGCTTAAAATTTGGGTTTAAAAATTTGGGGCTAAAAATTGGGGTTAAATAGAAAAAAACTTTAGAGAAAAAATGCTTACGAGAAGAAATGAACATGAAGATCCCATTCGGTGTGCCGGTTCATGAAAAAGATCGATTGAGAAAGTGAGGCTAGGGGCGACGTAGTCTGAGATGTGCTATGGCAACAGCAAGAGAGCAGATTGATCAAAAACTTGCGGAGATCGAACGACAAGAAATCATACATCGAAGGAGGCTGTACCAAATCAGTTTAATATAGATGTAAATACTCTGAGAAAACGATTTAAATGTATGAAAAACGGAAAGTCGCGGGGTCCAGATGTCAGGCAATTTTACTTTATCTAACAAGATTATTTCATGTATCCACCAACAATTCAAGCGTGCCCGGCGATCGGAAGCTAGCTACGATTACATTGTTACGTTTAAGAGTGGTGACAGAACAGTTTTAGCCAATTACACGCCGATAAGTCGTATGTAAGCTAATGGAACGTTTGATAACTAGCTATATTAAACAAGAATGGGAAAATGGTTATTTCATGGACTGCATGGTTTTAGGAATGGTTTCTCTTGCGACAGTCAGATAGAATCATTCTTTCAGGATAAAGCAGATGAAGTTGATGATTGTGGGAGGGTGGATGTCGCAATAATAGATTTTGCGAAGGAATTTGTTATTGTCCCACACGATAAACTGGTTCAGAAATTACTGCATTCGGGTACTAACATCAGAGTTATGGCGTGGGTAAAAGAGCTTCATCGAGATAGGAAACTGAAAGTCAACAACAATTTCTGACAATTTTCAACACTGGTAAAGGGATTCTTCAAGGAAGCGTTTTTGGACCTCTCCTGTTTCTCGCGTTTGTGAATGACCTGCCAGCATATTTATCTGCAGGCGACTGTAATAGTCATTCAGGCGACTTTGCAGGCGACTGTAATAGTCATTCAATCAAAAGTGGACGAAGATATTTTGCAGGGTGATCTAGAAAAACTGCATATCTGGGCGAAAAAAATAGCATGACAAAAACAGTTCGAAAAGCAAAACCATCACTTTTGGTAGGGACCACACAGTGAAACTCAATACCGTAAGCAAAGCAAATATTCCAAGAGTCGTGTCTTGTAAATACCTGGGAATCATTTTTGATTGCAAATGGAGTTGGAAAAATCAGGTAACTTGTTCGTAGGGAAAGCCCGAAGGTCTTTGCATTTTACTATGCGGGTACTAAAAAAGAGTACGGCGAAAGCCAGAGAATTTGCTTACTTAACTCTAGTTCGTTCATTAATGGAATACGGAGCGTTTGTTGGAACCCTTACAGAAAATTGCAAAAGGAATATGTTAATAGAGATCAGAGAAGAGCGTGTAAACATTCTTTTCGAAGCAATTGGAATAAAATAGAATGGGATACTTGAAATCAGGAGGGTAAAGGCAAGACTCTGTGCTCTGTCAAATCTTATGCCGGTTATCCAGCTTGGAAAGATATTCGTATCTTTATCCGACTCAGTAGACCTACGTACTTTAGTAGAGGGATTCACAATCACAAAATTCAGTTCAGACCACAGCCAACAGACGTAGAAAAATTGTTCTTTACAAATAGAACAATAACGGACTCGAAAAGTTGCCTGCGACAGTCTTGGAACCCTTTTATCTAGGTGTTCATAAATTTATAAGTAATCTAACCTACAATATTTGTACACTTTATTCATTAGTAAGTTAGGCTTATGAAAACAGTTCTTGTATTATTATTATTACAATTATTATTATTATTATTATTATTATTATTATTATTATTATTATTATTATTATTATTATTATTATTATTATTGTTACCATTAGTATTGTGATAATAATTATTAAATGCAATGCTTTATTTAATATATAGTTATGTTCAAGGTAGTATTTGTATTGAAGAGTGGTGACGTGTTGTGAAGTGGAATACAGTGTAATTAAAATATCTGTGCAGGCCAGACATAAAATATAGTTATGCTGTTATTGCCTATACTGTTATCATTGTTATCGTATTAGTATTATTATTATTATTGGTGTTGTTTTATATATTAATTTAAAGTGTAATTGTATTAAAATTTTGTAGCGTTACAGAATTCTTAAGACAAATTAAATTAAGTAAAGTAGACCTAAGGAATTTTTACTGAGAAAAAAACATACGGCGTCACGCGCGCAGCCCCCCTTCTAGTAACAGCCACGATCCCCCAGCCCACTTCGGATTTTTATGACACCCCACCCAATGGCCGGGCCAACGGGTTAATTGAAAACCGCCCAGACGCAGCCACATCTGGGATATCTTTGAAACGCCTGTCATCGTGATCGGGGAAACCCAAAACAATAATTCTGTAGCCGGGAGGCCCCTTCACAGACATGGCCTATTTTCGAGACGGAACAAAGGGACACTGTATTCTGACAGAAACAGAGAGTGGAAAATTCCTTTACTCCCCCGTCGCTATTGGCCGAATTTAGTGTACAACGCCATCACCTTTATCCAATAGCGACGCGATCGTTGTAGGGAGCCAGGAGCATGTGAGGAGAAAGGGTGGGGATAAAAGTTAACTTCATACTTGGTTGAGAAACAAAATTTCAGTGGGCTAAGAGCAGTGGGCTGAGAGAAACTTCTCTGGGGTGGGAGTCATTCGCGGGGAGAGGCGAGTGCGCCTCTGAAGGCACTTGGAAAATTTCAGTGGGCTGAGATCAGTCAGAGAGAAACTTCTCTAGGGGTGGGGGCCAGTTGCGGGGAGAGGCGAGTGCGCCTCTGAAGGATTTCGCAACTTTTTGAATTTGTACCTGAGAACATTCTCATGAGATCGGAGGGAAACATTGTTGTGTGATCCGCACCTGCGATCGTGGGCGACATCCCTGGCTACCTACAAGCTCCGCCGAAGAAGTCACCAGACGCCGCCAGACGCCAGCCGCCCCCCTGCTGACGTCACCAGACGGCGCCAGACGCTGCTAGACGCCCTGCCCGAGAGGGTGCAAGCCATCCCACATTCCAGAGAAGGTCGCGCCGGCCGCCCACAAGCTTCGCCGCGCCCGTCCGGGCACATTGAACTTTTGACACGGAAGCTCTCAGGCAATGTAACTGGGGGCTATTAACCTCTTTAAATTTTTGTCAACGCGGTGCCGCGCCAAGGCACATCGAATGGTCATTTACTATTGTAATTCTAGTTATAAAATAATTTTGTACTCTTCTCTAGTTGTAAGCTTTCCTGTTAATTTTAATCTTTAATTTTCCTTTTTTTATTCAACCTCTTCTTTCTTTTATTTTATAAATGTAACTTCCCTGGTACAGCTTTGTTCAGGAATAAACGTAGTCTTTCACCAGAAATCAAATTATTTATTTTGAATGTCCATGAGAATCTAATTAACAATTCCTTCCATCACCTAAATTTTAAACGAGTAAAGGGACAAGGACCGACTGAGCTACAACCGGGCCGCTAACCGCGCATTTTTCCCAGATGCGTGGAGGTGTTACAATTTGTAATTGATATGTAAATTGAGGTGTTCTGCCACCAGGTTGCATAAACCTACTTTCAGAAATAATATCTATCTATCTATATCAGAAACTTGAGATACAACGCCGACATTTCGGATACCTACTTCTGTCGCTCGGGTGGGGTCGCCTAGATTACAAAATCTCGGTGGGTCATTAGTGGTAATGACGATTGGGGCTGGAAGTTGAGAAAAAGTGTGGTACTCACCCGTGACACATTCTTTATTATTATTGATGGTAATGATGATTGCATCAGGGTCTATGCAGACACATTTGCCTTCCTCTTCAATTGCTCCTGGTATCAGTTCGCAATTGGGAACCTCCACTAAATCAAAACATACATTGTTAACAGACAAAATAAACATCTTAATTGTTGGTATATATGAGATATTAACTTACATTAGAAAATTATGTAAGGAAAGAATGAAGTGTCACATATGTCATACTATAATAATTGTTACAGAATGCGGCCCGCGAAAGGTTGTTACTTATTACTCAAATGTGAAAGCCCCTTCTCTCGATGTCGGTCTAGACCATTTGGCACCTAGCGCACGCGCTCTGCCAGGCTGAGCACCCCCTCTATGTAAAATAGTAGAGTGCTTAGACTTGAATATTGTTTCTAGTAAATTCAGAAATTCAAAATCATACCCATGTGTTTCGCTGCGTTAGGCTTGGTACGGCCTAATACCACTAATGGTTATCTAATCTCTTTACTCTGGACTAACTTTTCGGTTAAGACTTAGTCTTCCCCCAACTGCCTTTTTTTGTCGCCCAAAGGAGATTTTTTCTCATCTCCATAATTTTTCTGCCCCCAAATGCTATAACTGAAACAATCTATTTTTAAGAGTATTATGGAAGTTCCAGGCCCTTGTCAGAAGGGGATGGTGGTTAAATGGCGTGTGTGGATTCAGCGCTTTAGAACAAAAGGTCGCCTCACAAGTCCCGCGCAGGAATTTTCATTTGTTACTTATCTAGCATGAATGTGAAATTGCAAAAAACTAATGAAAGTTAGAGAAACTTTATTGAAATCGTTTCAAGCATTTCTACTCACAAATACAATCAATACAGTTAAATAAACAGTAAGTGTCTATGTGATTTTCGTATTTGCAGCTTTTAAACATTTTTTAAACTCTCTTATTCGATTTCTAAAAAATATAACGTATCAAATCAATTGTCTGTCTCTCCATCTGAATGAATCGATTTAACTAGATATTAAATTTGTCATCATGATATTTAAATATATTATAGACACATGTGACCACCTAAGTTTCTCTTTTACCATGATATCCGTAACGGTTCCGTATATTATTACTTCTCGCTCTTATGAAGGTTCTTGTCATATGGCACCTCTGTGACAGTACTATGGTCGTCGGCAGCTCTTAGGATCTGAGTTCGTGTCTCCGAGTGGAAATAAACTGTTGCTGGTTGAAAATACGTTTGCAAGTTTAGTATATAAAAGTATAATATCGCGGAGTAGTTAGAAATGGTACCAGGAAGTATGTGCTTTTATATTTCCACTAGCTTTTATTTTTCAGCATAAGAGAACGATGAAACATTCGTTCTTGGGGATGAAACATTCGTTCATGTTGTTTTCCGAAAAACGTTTGAAGACATGTGGATGGAAGTATTGTTGAAAGTCTTCACTCAACACATTCGGTAAAACATTTAATACAGAGATAAGCGTAGATAAATATAAACACAATAGATTATTTACATCAATTTTGAGTATTTATATTTAAGAGGGGGTTAAGTTTTAAAAGAAGTGAACATAGGCATGCAAAACAGGTAAATAAAATTGTAATGTAGGTATTTAAATAGGCATTACCAATTTATTTTCTTCCTCGAATAATACAATAAAAATAATGTCTAAATTCGAATGTCATAAATCAGAACAACATTACGTACGATTGCAATAATGAACAACGAAATATCGCTCATTATTCTCCAAAGTAAACTAAAGATTACTTACTTAAGATTGGATTTCCTTAAAGTTAAAGAAAAATCTTCTTTACCCTCATAAAAAAGTGAAAGCGTGAATAAATATGCACACATTCACACATGCTCCTCAGGAATCTGAACTCCTAAACAACGATTCTGGCCTCTCTAAACTCATATCCCCACAGAAATACGACTTCACACGACGTCCGCGCTCTGATAGTTAGAGTACAGTATTATCGATGTTTATTCGGCTTGTCTGGCACTCTATTGGATCATATTGGAAGCACTCGCGGCTTTGTATAGTTCAATTTTTATTAAATGACAACTAACGCCTCATGATATTTACACAATACAGGGATCATAACGGATATTTTTCAGGGAACATAAAGGAGATTATAGGTAGTGTACAATTAGCATGTAATAATCCTAATATCTCAAAATTGATATGTAAAGTAAAATATTGAATTTTCTGTTTAAGGAATAAAATATAAATATGAGCAAAAATTGGTAGCTTCTTTAATACATATCGACGACCAAATAGATCTATTTCTCAGTGTTTTTGCCGAAAACTTACCCACACATTCTGAGTCTTGTTCTTCGTAACCTGCGATGCATTTGCATTGCATGTTCTGTGCGTCACCTTGACACGAGGAGTATTTTGGATAGCATTGATTGTCATTTGCACACGGGTCTCCAAGATCTGCAATTTATTTTTTTATAAGTTGTCTTAGGTACAAGGAAAATAAGATTGATTTCATTTTCACACTACATCCAAAGATTTTACCAAAGGTAAAAAATACTGAGGGAATCACATATTTTAAGTTTTTTTAGCAATTTACTATAATCAACTTAGTTCATTAAATAAATTAAAATAAGGCACAGCACTTACTAGACGTGACCCAACATGTGTTTGCCCGGTAATGCCATCCAGTTGGGCATCGACAGGTCCCATAGGCGCAGTTAATTAGAGCAGGTGTCTGCTTAGGAGTTAAATGCAAACACTGCTGAGTATCTTCACATTTCTCATCATAGCCTACTTCTGTAATCAACCAACGGAAATAATTTCTGTTTAAATCTTGATTTATGGTATTGTAAACGAAACATAGTTGCGAAATGTGAAAAGACAGAACGTAATGAAACTTTTGTACACGTGACGGCTAAGGAATGTTTCTGAGTAACTGTTGATTTAATTCTGTAAAAGCGTTCAAAACGAATTTGTGTGCAAGGATTTTATATAAAATTGGAACTTACGTGGAAGACATTTCGTTGGGTCTATTTCGACAAAATTGTCTTCACACTTGCAAGTGTTATCACTGCACAAGCTGTGATCTATGACGCAATCTTCCGAAGATTCACATTTCTCATTCAGATCTGCGAGTAGAAAAATAGTTTTAATTTTTACCAACTGCCTTTAAAGTTTAAGATATATCGAATTAAAACGTCGGTCACCCCTCTTCATAATTCATTCAGGAAATCTACAGACTAAAATAAAAACTAGTGGTGCTACAACAGAACATACGTTTGTCTCAAATTACACGTGAACTTATTGTAAGAGCTATCACTGCAGATGAGATTTTATTAAGAAAACAAATATCTGTCTTCAACATTGTAGTTGTAGGAAGGCGCCGAAAAAGTTTAAACTATTACAAGTTTCAAAAATTCGGGGGATTCAACGAAAATGAGACTTTTTTCATTGTTTCAAGCGGTCTTTGATATCTCCAAGGAAAACAAATAAAAAAATTGCTGCCGATTTGGAGAAATTTTTCAAACTATTGTGGTTTCATGTAAATTTCATGTAAAATCTACATATCCATTTCAAATCCGTAAAATGTTGACTTCAGCTTAATCTGTTTGGTAAATGTTAATTTTGGAGAAAATCTTGTGATCGGTTTAGGCGTTTCGGTTTATTACAGGCGGAAGGTCAGACTCTTAGGCAGCAACCAATGTTTCCGTATAACGACCGACAAATCGAAAACAGTAACGTGTTAGAGGGAGTAATTTACTATATATAGGGACAAGTTACAGGGTTATAATCCCGCAAGTGTAGTGCATTTTTCAATCGCGGGAGGTGACAGTGGTCGTCCCCGCTGCATTGCGGCATCCGGTGCCGACCTACACGTCTGCTTGCGGGTTTTCCCCATCCAGGTATCTCCTACCAGTGGAGGCACCGCCCCAGCTGGGACAAGCACTAAGCTCCAGGAAGCGGCAGAACGCGACCTCGCAAAGCAGCTAGGGTCGCAAATCCTTCCGCGGACGGGGTTCTGGAACCTTCCAGCCAGAGGCACTGCAGTGACATCGTACTATGAAAGCAGGAACGGCAAATGCGAAGAAGACGTGAGTGAGAAAGGCCAGAGTGAGCGGACTACGCGAGTAAGAAGCGAAGGACGTGGGAGTAGAGGCGGGTGCAGGAGGCGCCTACCTGCGCGCGGCGCGACGGCGGCGGCGCCGGCCTGCCCGGCGACCAGCGCCAGCGCCAGCGGCAGCGCCAGCAGCAGCAGCAGCGGCGGCGCCGGGGCAGGGCGTGCGGAGGCCATGGCGCGGCGGGGAGCGGCGACTGAGCGGCCCGCGCCTGCTGGCCGGCGCAGGTGGACGCTATCGTCGGCGCGGAGATAACGGTGCTTATCTGGCCATCGCATTGTCCCGCTTGCCGCCCAGGTGGCTGGCTCGAGTGGCCCTGCGCTTGAGATAGCGCCGCGACGGCCGGGCGGGCGCGGGCGCGGGTGGGGCGGAGCACGTGCCGGGGAAGGGCGGAAAAGAGAGAAGCTGCGCCTGGGATTACAGGAAGGAGTGGATAACGATTTGCTCAACTCGGGTTATGACCCATTTCTAATGCTATTATATGGTCGTCCAATTTGATAAATTTTTTATGTCAAGTGTATCGCCTTCAATTAGGGTCAATTAAGATTTGCCGTTAAGCTATATAAGCTACAACTTAAAGACTTTGAGTTAAACGTGTCTCAAAAATTATTAAACAAAATGGAAAACTTTCTAAAAAATTTATGGAATTACACAAATTTATAATTAGTATACTTGTATATATATATATATATATATATATATATATATATATATATATATATATATATATATATATATATATATATTGAAACCCATAATATGTGTTTCATTACACTAATTAGATCATTAGTGTAAGAAACCAATTGCTATTTTGAACTGCGCGGTGCGCGCGCTGAGCGCGGCGCGCCGGGGCCGGCGAGCAAGGGCTGCCTCCGCCGACGGTGCCACCGCCGCTGGGAGGCTAGCGTGTGAATTTCGGTTGGGACTGGGCACCGCACACGTGCAAAAGTTCGTTACGAGAATCGCGGACGAGAGCCGTGGGCAGAACAGCGACAGCAGCAGAGGTTAGCAGAGCGGCGACCAGTGCGGACGTGTAGCGAGGGCTCTCCGCTAGTGACTGGACGCATGTAATACGCGACATAGTTATGTGATTAGGAATCGCAAAGTAATGGACATGTAAACAGAACATTAGAAGTATCAGTATAGTAAAAGATTAGTGTTGGTAAAATAATTGACGTCGCTCTTATTAGTTGGTGCGGAGGGAACATTCTTGAAAGCGTGCGGTACAGAACTGTGACCAGTATACGGAGTAGGCGGGGGTCGTGTAATTAAACCCACTAATGGACAGTGATTCGAGGAAGGTGCGCAGCCGAGGTATCAAGATCTTGTTCGGGGAAGAATTGTTGGAGCATCAGCCGTGGATGATCACCACGCCATCTGCTGCCGACGGCCCGCAGCAGTAGCAGAGGTCGACAACCCTGTCGGCACGAGCGGCTCGACGAACCTCAGAGGTATTCAAACGGGGCCCCGAAGGTATGAAAGTTGTATTTTACTCTTAATCTTGGTACCAAGGCGGAGTATAAAAACGGTGTCTGATTATGTAAATAGTAACTTTGATTTAAAATAAATCTTGTCATAATTGTATTTCTATGTATGAATAACTTCCCCAACGTTGCACCGACTTATCCTAGGACCCATTCACGTAAAAGATACCCTCTCTTAGTGTTGTATTGCAGTGAAAATACCCGGCACCACCAGGTATGTCACAGCTGGCGCCCGAACAAGTGGATAACGTATAGTTAAGAAATGTGGCCTGAGGAAAGTTGGTGAAATGTTGGAAAATCATGTGCATGTAATTGATGTATAGTAATGCAGGGTACAGATGAGAAGCAGGCAGTGTAAAGTGTATTATTATAGAGAACAAAAAGTAACAATACATGTGTTAGCAAAACATGTATAAGTCAAGTAAGCATAATGAAATGTTGATAATTACAAAATTGTTGTTGTGTCAGTAATTGTGGGCGGATATAAGAAATTATTTGAGAGTAACTTATATGAAGTTATTATTGTAGTATTGGGGTTATGGAAACCACACATATACATATTACAAATAAGATAATGTAATAGAATTTCAAATTTTGTAAGACATATTAAGAGTATTTGAGTTGTTTGGCAACTTTTAATAACATGAAAATTAAAGAAATGGGGAAGTAGTAATAATTATTGTGAGAATATAAAGGTGGTTAATAGTGTTGTACAAATTGTGCACAAATTTTTTTTGCTGGGAACGTTCACTCAGTAGTGCATTATCTATTGGTGACGGTAAAGTTTGGGGAATTTAATAGAAAAGATACCAGGTTGGGAAATATATAGCAGCATTGTGAATGCATATTGTGAATATTTATATGATACTATTGAGGAAAATTCAGGGAGAAGATATGACATGTAAATGTGAGTGATGATTATGTACACAATAGAGCAATAAGTGTGTTGAAAAGCAACTTCAATTAATAAGGGATTTATTATAATTTGAAAGCATTTATGTAATAGTGTCAATAAGTTTATTAGCAGTGTATATGTGTAAATGGTAATAATATATGTATTGTAAGGAGTATGTTTATGCATTGGTAGGTGAGTGGAAATTTATATGGCTACTGACCTAGTGTTATTGTGTTTTTGGTGGTGAATGAGGGTTGTTCGTCATTAATTAGCGATTGAAATAGGAGTGAATTAAACCATTCACGAAGAATATACAGTGTTGTGGCGGGTATAGTTAATTCATAGGATAACTGTGGTATCGTTGTTAGGGGAGGCAATAGGAAAATTTGCGCGGGTATTTTAGTGAAGTGAGAATCGATCGGACAGCTCAAAGCAACAGAATGGAGGCGCAAAATGTAGTGCTGGACCGGGAAGAGAAGACGGATGAAGTAGGGGAGATAGATGTAGGAATCGATAATAGCATGTCATCGGAAAGCAGGGATAGTGGTATTGGAAGTCGGTTGGATGATACGTCAGGGGACAGCTTTAATAAAGATGTACAAGTTACGTCAACACCGATGATTCAGGTAGCAGGAAATTCAAATCGGGGGGGTGGAGAAGATATCCATCCAAATGGAATGCAGATGTTGATGAAGATGTTAGAAGAACAGAATAGGAAGTTATTAGATGAACAGAGTAGGAAAGCAGAAGAACGGGATAGGAAGGCAGATGAACAGAATAGGAAGATGTTCGAACAATTGAATGGGAAACTGGATGAACAGAAAATATTTACAGTGGAGCAGATTAGGAAGTCAGCTGAGGAGCAGAAAATTTTCACAGAGGAGCAGAACAGGAAGTTAGCTGAAGAACTGAATAGGAAAGTAGAGGAACAGATTGGGAAATTGGCAGAAGAGCAGAGCAGGAAATTAGACGAACAGAAATTATTCACAGAGGAACAGATTAGGAAGCTGGCAGAAGAACAGAATAGGAAATTAGATGTAATAGGGGGGCGAATGGGACGCGCTGAAGAACAAATTGAGTTAACGAAGAATGAGATGACCAAAATCACGGAGCGGGTAGAAATTCATGAAAAATGGACTGCCGAAGAATTAGGGAAACAGAAAAAGGAGTTAGAATCCCAAGTAATCAATCTGGGGGGAGAATTAGAGAATAAGCTATATCAGCAATTAGATGATAGAACCGCTAAGCAGGACGAGAAAATTGAAAGGATACAATTGGTAGTCAAGGAAGAAATGCTGGAGAATAAGAGGGAATGCGAGGAGAAGGTTGTGTCATTACGAACAGAGATTGAACAAATAAAAGAATGCAAGGCATCCCCAATCGCAGCAAGCGGGACGGTACCATTTGCCCCCCCAAGATCACTAAAATTTTCAGGAGACGGGAAAGAAAATCCATGCATATTTATGAAGGCGGCAGAACGACATCTAGATGTTATCAATACTTCGGAAAGGTGTAAAATACAATTATTATATTTAATGTTAGAAGGCAACGCAAGGATATGGGCCGATACATTTGATAAGTTTCCCGAATCAGTAAAGGCATTTAAAGATCGATTCTTTGAGCGGTATTGGAATGAGGAAATTCAAATTAATTTTAAAATCAGCTTAATGAATAATCATTACAACCAGTCAATGGGAAGTTTGCGGGAATACGCAACAAGGCGTATTATGGAATACAAAACGCTATCCCCACCGATGAGCGATCAGGAAATAATATGTGTATTGACAAGACAGTTCCCAGTTACGGTGCAGAATCTTTTACGTAGTGTGCAGCACACCGACCTGGAAAGATTCCAGAATGTGTTAGGAGGGTACGACTTGACATTTGCAGGCGTACCAAAGAACAGAAATGAAGGGAATGTTAATATGGTTAGATCGGAACGTAACCAGGGGCAAGGGAATGATAGGAGCAACGATTACCAGAGAAACCAACGCGGAAGAGGGGGAGACGGATGGAGACCAGAGCCAGGGAACCAGAGACCGGACTGGAACAGATCTAATTCAAACCGTACGGAGACGCGAGGCGGGGGCGGGAATGCACCCGACCGATTAGCACAGCCTAGCACAAGTAGTGATCAAGGACACTATTTAAACTAATAGAGTCCGCGGTGATAGGTGGCCCCATTGCGGACACGGAAATCGATGACGTAAACGCGGTCTCCATAAACGCTATGCAGCCGGTAACCTACGATACCCAACCGTGGCGGAGATGTAAGAACTCAGCGGTCAGAATCAGGAAATGTCCCACGATATCGATAGAATGTGAAGGTATAATTAAAGAAGCTTTAGTGGATACAGGGTGCACGACTACAGTAGTATCAGAAGAAATGTATGAGGAGTTAAAAGCAACAGGAAAAGAAGTAATGTGTTTGCCTATGAATAGGGCGTATGTGATTGGGGCAACTCAGAAGAAGTCAAGCCCCATCACAAAACAAATCATGTTTCAAGCCAGGATTGGCAACCAAGTATATGAGATGGTGGCCCTGGTAGTCAAAAAATTATTGTATTCGGTAATCATAGGGACGGATTTTCTGGTCGATCACAGAGCAATTATAGATCTAGAACGGCAGGTGGTAGAACTGGGGAGCCAGGCGGTAGGATTTGACCTGGGGATGGACGAAGAATACGAAGCGTGTACGGGCGTAATGGCGGAAGATTCATTAGAAGAACAGCTGAGGCAGCAAACGGAGAAAATTGAGGTATTAAATACGCGTTACAAAGAGCAACTACTGCAGCTGCTGTTGGAAAATAAAGAAGTCTTCCAGAAGAATCGCGCCCCAATCAAGGGATTCACATTTCGAATACAACTGACGGATACGACGCCATTTCGACAGCGGAATTATCCGATACCAGCTGCGCTGAAGCAAGATGTCGCAGAATTATTGGCAATAATGGTGAATGATGGAATTATAAGAAAGGCACAGACATCTTACACCAACCCAATCGTGATCGTCAAAAAGAAAGATGGAGGAATACGATTATGCCTGGACGCTCGAAGACTAAATGCGGTAACAAAACCATATAGGGATGCTCCATTACCGGTGGAGGAAGTATTGCAGAGGTTCGGAGGGAACATCGTCTTCTCCAGTACCGATTTCAGTAAAGCCTATTGGCAAATGCAAGTGGCGGAAGAGGATCAGCAATATACAGGGTTTGCATTCGAAGGAATCTGTTATGTATTTTGCAGAGTGCCATTCGGACTACGAAATAGCGGAGCCGCATTGATTCAATGTGTTGACAAAATATTGCAAGGGAAGCTACAAAATAGGATTACAACATATGTGGATGACATAGTTTTGCAGGCCAGATCAATAGATCAGCATTTTGAAGATCTAAGAGAGTTATTTCACATCCTGAAAGAAAACAATTTGGTATTGAACGTGAAGAAATCAAGCTGGTTTACAAAGAAAATAGAATTCCTGGGTTACGTGATAAACACAGATGGAATTAGTATGAAGCCGGAAACCATCGAGGAGATCAAGAAGATACCACCACCGAAGACAATCAAGCAGGTACGCAGATTCATCGGCACCTGTAACTATTACGCCAGATTCTGCCCGCAATTTGCGGAAGCGATGCATCCATTCTACCAATTAACAAAGAAGGACAGAAAATGGAAGTGGGATGAATCATATCAAGAAGCATTCGAGAAAGTTAAAGAAATGTTTTATAAGAGTTGTTTTATTGCACATCCGGACTTTTCAAAGAAGTGCGTGGTTCAGACAGACAGTAGCGATTTTGGCATGGGTGCGATGTTATACCAGGTATTTGACAATCAGGAGAAAATAGTAGCAATAGCCAGTAGAACGTTAAAAGGACCCGAACTCCGATTTTCGGCCACGGAAAAAGAGGCGAACGCTATCATATGGGCTGTAGCAAAATTTAAACCTTACCTGAAAGGGAGACACTTCACAATAAGAACGGATCATCAAGCGCTCACATTTTTAAGCAGATGCCACTTGCAAAACGATAGACTGCATAGATGGGTACTCGCACTACAGGAGTTCTCATTCGACATAGAACATTGTCGCGGGACCCAAAACCATCTACCGGATCTTCTAAGCAGACATGAACCAGGCAGGGACAATAAGTACGCTAACGCCAGGGAGTTCCACGTCATGGCGATCGATTTAGGAATTGCGAGATCACCCTTATTCGACTGGAACGACCTCATTAGGTTACAAGAAAGTGACGGCGAAATCCGCAAAATCAAAAGATTCAAGCAAGGTCAGATGGCGGAAGAAGAGGCGGAATTCGCAACGTTACAACAAAAGGAGGATAGGTGGAAAGTGGTACAGGAAGCTGTACTAATTAAGACAAAGGACAACCCAGAAATATGGAGGATCTGGATACCTCAGGCTTGCACTAAGGAATTGATCAAATTTGCGCACACATCATTGGCACATTTCGGTGCAGAAAAAATCTGCCAAGTTTTACAGTCCCTTTGCTATTGGAAAGGAATGCGGAAACAAATTAGGCAGGTGATCAACTCATGTATGACATGTCTGAAGGTAAAACATACCAATCGGAAGTATGACGGCCCAATGCAGAACATTATACCAACAGAGAGAAATGATTTGGCTGCACTGGACGTGTATGGACCACTGCCCCGTGCAGAGCACGGTAATAAATATATATTCGTAATCATGGACGTCTTTTCAAAATTTGTCCAAGTATATCCCATCAACAAGGTAAATTCTAGGAATTGTTTAAAGTTAGTGCAAAGGTTTATGCAGACCGCTGGTTCATATAAAAGGATATTATCGGACCATGGAACGATGTTCACAAGTGAGAAGTGGGAAGAAGGAATATGCAGTATGGGGGCAATTCCCATCCACTCGTCGGTGCGGCATCCTCAATCGAATCCGTCTGAACGAATAATGAGAGAGCTATCGAGGCTATTTAGAACGTACTGTAAACATGACCATACAGCATGGAACAAACTAATTCCGGACATTAACCGATGGCTGAACCACATCCCGCACGATAGCACAGGAATCTCCCCATGGGAAGCGCATTTCCAAACTAAACCGCCCCATATTTTATATGCGTTGGAAAGACCTGAGATATCGCAGGAACCAGCTAAAACATCAGAACAAATCTACCAAGCGCTAGTGAAGTCGGGGAAGGAAAGGAAATCGAAAGTAAAGAAGAAGATCCACAAGTTCAGTGAAGGGCAACTAGTGTTACTACGAGTTCCCAAAGTATCAAACCCGAATTTGAAGCTGTATGCAAAATTTTTCCCATTATATGAGGGACCATATGTGATAGATAAAGTTACGGACAAGAATGTGGCTAAGTTACTCAATAACAAACGAGAAGTGGTGGGACACTACAATTTCTATAACTTAAGACCTTGTCCCATAGGAATGGAAAATAGTGAAGTGTAAATAAGTGCAAAATTAGTGTTAATATAAGTAATCACATGTTTATTCGATTCTAGGTTATAAGTGTATATAGGGCTTTTAGCAATATGCAAGACAGTGCGATCATCGGTAGTGACGATGTTACTAGTGTGAATTTTTCCAGAAGCGGGAAAAATTCAAAAAAAGAAAGGGGGGGGTGATGAAACCCATAATATGTGTTTCATTACACTAATTAGATCATTAGTGTAAGAAACCAATTGCTATTTTGAACTGCGCGGTGCGCGCGCTGAGCGCGGCGCGCCGGGGCCGGCGAGCAAGGGCTGCCTCCGCCGACGGTGCCACCGCCGCTGGGAGGCTAGCGTGTGAATTTCGGTTGGGACTGGGCACCGCACACGTGCAAAAGTTCGTTACGAGAATCGCGGACGAGAGCCGTGGGCAGAACAGCGACAGCAGCAGAGGTTAGCAGAGCGGCGACCAGTGCGGACGTGTAGCGAGGGCTCTCCGCTAGTGACTGGACGCATGTAATACGCGACATAGTTATGTGATTAGGAATCGCAAAGTAATGGACATGTAAACAGAACATTAGAAGTATCAGTATAGTAAAAGATTAGTGTTGGTAAAATAATTGACGTCGCTCTTATTAGTTGGTGCGGAGGGAACATTCTTGAAAGCGTGCGGTACAGAACTGTGACCAGTATACGGAGTAGGCGGGGGTCGTGTAATTAAACCCACTAATGGACAGTGATTCGAGGAAGGTGCGCAGCCGAGGTATCAAGATCTTGTTCGGGGAAGAATTGTTGGAGCATCAGCCGTGGATGATCACCACGCCATCTGCTGCCGACGGCCCGCAGCAGTAGCAGAGGTCGACAACCCTGTCGGCACGAGCGGCTCGACGAACCTCAGAGGTATTCAAACGGGGCCCCGAAGGTATGAAAGTTGTATTTTACTCTTAATCTTGGTACCAAGGCGGAGTATAAAAACGGTGTCTGATTATGTAAATAGTAACTTTGATTTAAAATAAATCTTGTCATAATTGTATTTCTATGTATGAATAACTTCCCCAACGTTGCACCGACTTATCCTAGGACCCATTCACGTAAAAGATACCCTCTCTTAGTGTTGTATTGCAGTGAAAATACCCGGCACCACCAGGTATGTCACAATATATATATATATATATATATATATATATATATATATATATATATATATATATATATATATATATATATATATATATTGTGACGTACCTGTTTTGGTCGGTACTTGCCACTGCAAATAAATTACAAAAGATAGGGTTCTTGCTCGTGAATGGGTCCCTACGAGGAGTCGATATAGCATTGGGAAATTTAATTAGTAAATGTGGTACAATTATAAACAGGATTTATTCACAAACCAAATCTGTTAATTACATGATTTAGAACATCAGTACACTTTGCCTTGGTACCAAGATCAGATTTGACATGAGTTTTTATCATACCTTGGGGCCCCAACAAATACCTCCGTTGTTTGGATGGCGGCTCGCCTCGGCGGGGGTCGCCGACCTCAGCTGCAGCTTGGCGCAGTCGGCGGCTGGTGGTGTAGTGGTCGCCTCGGCTGGCGGCCTCTTGGATCCCTCGGTTTCGGCTCCTGGTACTTCGGCGTCGCACTTCCCTCTAATTATCCTTCACCGTTTTGATGTAACTACATAACACGTGGCCACTGCACGCGCCAACGTTAGCTCCGCAACACACAGTTCCGGTATTGTTCTCACGGCGTCAAATGGCATAAACGTGATTTACTGTTCTCCCCGCACTAATCTCTTCTATATATCACCTATCCGGCCTCTACCTGGTATATCTGTAACTCTTGCGTTGACTAATATCCTATAATATCCGCCGCGTGCTTTCTTTGTCCGTGCGAGGCGACGAGCCTCTCACAGCGCGTCCGCCTCCCTCGACAACTTCTCTTCAACTGTCGTAACGGCTAAATTCTCTGCCGCTCCACGCTCGGTTTCCAACCGCCGATCAACGTTCCCACGAAACCCTCGCAGCGGCGACGGCGGCGGCGGCGGCAACCGTTGGTCCCTCCCCACTGCTGTTCGTCGCGCCTGTTGTGCGTACCACGCAGTCCAAAATGAACTCTAATTTCTGATGCTAATATTTCTAATTAGCCTAAGGAAACATTCTATGTTTCAATATATATATATATATATATATATATATATATATATATATATATATAGAGAGAGAGAGAGAGAGAGAGAGAGAGAGAAACGATTCTCATCAATTTTTAAATTCAAATTTGAAGTAAAGTTATTATTTAAAGGCATTGTTTAATTAATTATGAAGCAAAATATTTATTGATTCTACCTATATTTCGAAACTAGCCCATGTATATTTCCTATATTATAAAGAAAAAAATTGAAGCAGTTTTTTTAAAAATTATAGTAATAATAATAGAAATAAATTTTATTCATTTTTGATAATCAAATCGTGATATTATGCATTTTTTAATGGTATAGTTTTAGGAGATTTTTGTTTTTTATACCTCTACATGACAAGGACTATGAGATAACAGCTGTTTTAGAGATAGTTAGGGATATCAGATTTGCATTTAGCCAACCATTGATAATATTCATATCTTTCTTTACATTCTTATAAACCTCAGGCCAATTTGAGTTTCTGAAAATTTCAACAGTATCTTCTATATAAGAAACTATCGTTCTACAAAATATTTCCAAGTTAATATGCAGTAGATGATTAATAAATACCAGAAAGACCTTAGGTCTAAAACGGTACCTTGAGGTACTCCTGTAACATCACTATCTGTCTTCAATTATAGTAATTTGAGCTCAATTTTGTTAAATGATGAAAATATTTGTAAATCTATACCTTGTACAGAAAGAGGGGCGAATAACCTTGGGAGGGAAAGGTTACGGTTGAATGAGCAGGCTCCTTCTCTGCACTAAGATTTTCACACCTCACCGGGCCCTGAGCTGCCCTAAGGGAGGGGGAGAGGGATGGCGCTTATTTTGGTGAATCGTCACTGTTCAGTTCCTGGCATGTAAATTCACATGTCCCACCTCACGAAAGGCGAAAATGAAGTTTATACCTTACAGATGCCGGTGATGACAAGTGCAGACCTCTGCGTTGTACAGAAGGGTCGATGTAAGAATGCTCACTCCCATAGAGCCCAGCGATGGCTGGGCGCATTTACAGCGCCGAAACAGGATCGTCGTGGGGGACACGTGCAGACAAACGGCCGCAAATGGAAGGCAGCGGCTCGCGTGGGGGGCTTCGAACAATCGCCTGAGGAAACGAATGCCGCACAACGATGTGGAGTCGACACACTCGAACGTGCGGAAATGCATTGCGGAAGTCTACCGGACGAAGAGCTGCCCAAGGCAGAAGTACCTAGTCGACAATGACATCGAGACCGCTGGACCCGGACAGACCGAAAGTGCTGTAGAAAAAATACTGGAGATTCATATATACCAATATTATTTCACATATTCACATGGAGATTGTTTTAGTCTATAACAGCAAATCCTACTATCAACCTTTGTTTAATATATGTAACAAAATTTAATTTTCAAATAACAATCAGAACACACTCATCTCTTTGATGTTTTCCGTAGATATCAAAAGAATTGTACATAAAAATATACATTAAATATTTACAATTGATAGTCTCAAACAATCGTTTTAACTATCACACAACACGATATTCTCTACTCAAGATTAACTGCTCTTTCATTTCTCGCGAACTCATCAAGTTGCACATGCGCATCTTACAGTTTTCATTCTACCCGCGCATTTCAAACAACACAAATTTCCAAACGAAATCTGAGATTTATTCAATTTATAGTGACCTCCCCTCCTAAACCTTTTTTCTCTCCTTTTGGTATCTCAGTAGCTTCAAGCCATTCGCTGGGAGCGGAATAGGAGGGGCATCGAAATCGTTATCTTTGCAATTTTAATATAGATGATGACTGGAAATCCGTCCGCTTGTCGAAAGCAGCGGAACTGCTGAGGGCAGCGTAGTTACGTAACAGAAATATCGAGAAGGAGCCGGGCCGGGGAGTTGCTTGCGTGCTCGTAGGCAGGGATTTTGTCCCGGAGACTGTGTTTAGGGGGACGCAAGGAAGTGCTTTGGGTTGGAGAGCACATCGCTGGAGGCGCCCGGTGAATGGTCCGGTGGCTCATTGGGGGTGAAGGGAGCGGTGCGCAAGTAGGTATATAATAAACTAAAAATATTAATAAACGCAAAGAATTTCTTCCTTAAATACAACCCAGTAAACATTTTGTAGTAACTTTCGTGATAGCTTCTCAGGTGGACACATAATTTCTGAAGCCGTATTCAGTTTTTCGCTATAATTTATTTTTTCAGAAAGTTCATTAACCTAGTTTTCAAACAATTTGATGAACGTGGCAGAAGGGATATTGGTCTATAATAATTTACATTTCTCTTATTACAAGATTTGTTTATTTCAACGAGAACATCGTGTTTATGTTCTTGTGGAAATATTTCTTGTGATTCAATTATTTCAGAGTAATTATTTGACACTACAGATACTTGAAAGATATTTATCGGCTGAATGAGCTCGGAGAAACCACTGTTGCCACTCCAGTAACTCTGCTCGGGTGATCCTATGGTTCGAGTCTCTATGGTTTCGAATTTTTGGCATCTAGGCAAATAGCTATGTCCAATTAATCCGCTCTCGGAAAATTCTGTGATAGGCTTCTTGGATCGGTAATATTCCTGACATTTGTAATCAGAACCCAGAAAATCCCCGGAGCAGTGGCCTAACGAACTGGAATACTCCTAAAACCACTGAAATTAAAAGAAAAAACAAAATTCTTGGTTATTTTTTACTAAATATCCGTGTACGATTTCTATATTATTCAATCGTTATTTCACCATTTCAGTGAAACCAGAGAAATCCAACACAAATACTTTCCACATTTCTGAATATTATCTTCATTAATTAAGATTAAACAAGTTATTGACTTCAGCTCTGATATTTGAATTGATAGTTAAAAGTCTACTATTGTCTTTCACTTAATTCTCACGTGAAGAAATCACCGGCAGTTGATGTGACGTTCGTATCAGCAGACCTCGAAATATACGGAGTGTTTAGGAGCCCAATCCAAAGAGTGATCCGCGTACAAATACGTCTTCAAACTGCACAAGCTGCACTGCGCACACAAGATGAGCAGCAACTGTGCTTCCGTGAAACGGTCTCAACTCTGTTTTTTCGGGTTCACTACAAATCTCTTTGAGTGTACATCAACCCATCTAAATGTTTCTGGAAACATTCCGTTAAAAATAATAATTTCTTGATTTCTTCCATTTTTAGTTTTAGATCTTTCTGTGTAATTCTTGAATTTTCTTCAATGAATTTAACCATAGTAGGGTAGGGCCTACGGATCTGGAATGAAGAAATAGCGCAAGCAGTAAAGGATAAAGAGAAAGCATATTTACAATGGATCCAAAAAAAGATGAGGAATCAAGAAAAACATAAAGAAAAAATAAATGCAGCTAACACAATCGTGAGAAGAGCACATCAAAAGTCTTGGGATAAATTTATAAGCCAAGTAGAACATGACATACACGGAAGACAAAATATTGCTTACAAAGTTCTAAAACATATAAATAAAGAACAAAAAGATATAGCAAAAATAGGTATGATAAACAAAGATTTATGGATAAGGCATTATAGAGAACTTTGGTGCAGGAAAATAAGCAAAAATTAACAACAAAGAGATTGCCAAGAAAAGGATGAGAAAGTCGATTTTATTGACATACATGAATTGAAAGAGGAATTGAAAACAATGAAAAACACGAAAGCTTCAGGAAGAGATAAGTTAAATACAGAACTGTTCAAATATGGTGGAATGGTGTTGTTATGGAGACTGTTACACATAATAAACGAATGCTGGCAAAAAGGTAAAATACCAGAGGAGTGGAAAATAGCAGAAGTTATATCGCTATTTAAAAAGGCGACCGAAACGAATGTAAAAACTATAGAGGGATAAGCTTGCTCAATTGCATATATAAATTGTATGCCAGAATAGTGAATAAGAGACTGAAAATTATTGCAGAAGTACTGATGGGAGAAGAGCAAAATGGTTTCAGGAAAGGAAGATCGACCACAGATAACATCTTCATAGTACAACAAATATTGGAGAAAAGAAGAGAATATAATCTACAAACTCATCTAGCATTTATAGATTTCGAAAAAGCCTTCGAAACTGTAAATAGAGATAAACTTTGGTACATCATGGAAAAACAAGGCTATCCACGACATCCTATCCACGACAAGGCTATCCACGACAATAAAGGTGGTCAAAAGCCTATATGAAAATACTAAAATAGTAATAAGAATAGGAAACACAGTATCTGAAGATATAATAACAAATAAAGGGGTAAAGCAAGGTTGTCCTATATCACCTACATTATTTAATATCTATGTACAGGACATAAGTAAGTCTTTAAAACAGAAAGTTGACACTGGTATAAGAATGACCAAAGAAGAGATATTAACGATTTTATTCTATGCTGATGACGCAGTTATTATCCAGGAAACAGAAGACGAACTACAGAGAGTAGTAAACCACCTTAATAAAATTTGCAAAAGCTATGACATTAATATATCAAAAGAAAAAACAAAAGTGATGGCATTCAGGGGGAAGGACACAGTAAGGTCAAAAATTGTCATTGAAAACAAAATTATAGAGCAAGTTCTCTCCTTTAATTATTTAGGGTGTAAAATAAGTTATGAAGAAGATAAAGATATTGACAATAAATTAACGAAATATCAAAAAATATGTGGAACGATACATAACACTTTAAAAAATAAAACAAGACCGGAAACAAGAATTAAATTTTACAATACCATGGCAGTTCCTACATTACTCTACGGCTGCGAAAGCTGGGTATTAGCACAAAAAACACTGACAACAATACAAAGTAGTGAAATGAAATTTCTGCGAAGAATAAAAGGATGCACAAGAGAAGACCGAATAAGAAATGAAGAAATAAGAAAAGAGTTACAAGTGACATCAATTAATACTAGAATGCAAGAATATAGACAAAGATGGGTAGAACATGTGGAAAGGATGAGTGATAGCAGACTTCCCAAAGCAGCTTTGTTATACGCGCGGAGAGGAAGAAGAGACGTTGGAAGGCCACGAAAACGATGGAGAGAAACTGTGAGGACGGAACAGGCAGTAGCCTAATCCACGAAGTGAAGAAGAAGAAGAAGAAGAAGAAGAAGAAGAAGAAGAAGAAGAAGAAGAAGAAGAACTTAACCATGAAGGCCGATGTCCTTTCGTAATTTTCATCCTCCCCTTACCACCTCGTTATTATGGAAATTATACTGAAGTTAAGATCTTGATTCTTCACCAAACGATATGCGATCGCTTTTTTTTACCGGAATCGTATTATTTTGTACACCAAGCTCTCTCCAAGCACCATTATTATTATACGCAACACAAAACTGCTTTTTTATACTTTCTGCTTCCAATTTCTTACAGCATTCTAACCTCACGTTTTGATTGCTCGGAAAACACAACTAGATATACAATATAATATATTAAAACAATAACCGATTTGTCACTGTTTTTTCTCAGTTTCAAATTGCTTAATCTCATATTGAAAGTGACTGGGAAAAATCAATATGTGAATTCTCAATATGGTGTTGTTTGGTATCAATTACATTTTTTCTCCTCAACTTGAAGTTGAAAAGGTGTAGATGATGAGATTCGTAAATATCATCAATTAATGTTGGAAACCTTTTACATAAGAATGAGCTGGACAGCCAATACAAATTTAGAAAATTTTGGTTTACTTATTTCTATGACCACGTTATTAAAAAACTATAAGATGTGTCGTAGTCCATTTGTTTTACACATTACATTTTTGAACAAAATGTAAAGCATGTTGAATTGGCTGTCATCTTAGCACCTTTCATTGCCCCCTCTCCCCCCTATTCAATGAAGTGCCAATGACTTGAATGTAATCCTGTGACATGAAATCCATTGACTTTCTAAGGCAAATGTCTTTCACCCTTTTTATAATCGTACTTTCCTCCGATAAAAAACAATCAAAATTGTGAGTAATTTAGGGGGAAATTTACAATGTATTTTATGCTTACATAAAGTATTACGAGAAATTAAAATATTCGTATTATTGTATACACAAGGCGCCGCAATATCAGCCAAATTGATCAGGGAATATAAATTTTAGTGAATGTCCTTTTACAGTATAGCCGCTTTCGTAATTCACAGACAGATGGACGGACTGACGTGAGGACGAACAGACTTTTGCCCTAAACCAGTTTCTGGGAATCAAGCACCCACAAAATGTAGATTCTGATTCAGAATCCATCTTTTGTGGGTCCAAATTAGAGGAAGTTATTTACTATATTTAGAAGCAAAAATTGATTTTGGGTTATTACTCGCACAACTTTTCTTGAACGATGGATTGAAGAAATATGGGTAGAGTGGGAGTTTTAGTTTCAAAATCAGCCACTAGATTTTATGAAGCAATGTAAATCTCTAGAGAATCAGTCATGATTTTGCAACTTTCTAAAATAATTGCGTTCCAACTTTGTCAGGAAGTCGAGGTATATCCTGTAATAGATCTTTATCTGCTTCCGTTATTTCTTTAGATTTTTTTGGAGAAATTAACGGACGGAAGTTCTCGTCTTCAAAAGCAAATTGTTTCTCTTTCGCGCCAGAGAAGATGTTTGGAATGTAGTCATCAGTGCTCCCTGCGAGCTTTTGCCTTCAACTGTGTATTGTGCAAGAGAGGGGGAAGCAAGGTAAACGTTCAAGAGAAGTTGCGTGAATAATACTACAACTTGATTTTGTCTGCAAAAAAATAAGGGTTTTTCTCTGCAACATTATTTAACTTTCTCTACACTACGTATGTTGCGATCAGATAAAAATATTAACAGTTTAAAAACGCTTTTACTTTCACGATTCGCAAAAAGAAATATACTTTTAATACATTAACATATTTAGTCAGAGACGTCTGTTTAATATACGAAAACCTTCAGTTTTCTAAGTTCATTTATGTGAGACGTGTTGTGCTGTTTAGTAGTGAAAATGCTAAATTATCGAACAATATCGCCTTACTGATTTACAAAACAATCATTTCACCAATTATATGCTAACCTAGTATGAGTCAGCGCAGCCAAATCGAATACCAAAAAACTTCAAATAGTCCAAACTCAGTTCCTCCTCACCATCACGAATGCACCATGGTTCATCTCCAATTCACAACTTCATAAAGAATTCCAGTTAGAACCGATAACCAACCATATTATTTTTTGCATATTTTGCCGGAACGATACATTATAATTATAGGTTAGTAGCAAAATAACTGGCGTTGCCCGGGTTTTCTTCATATCCAGTCCTTGTGAAATAGGAAAAGGGTAAATTTTATATAAACAACGGTGTTTCAGTTTATTATTAGTAATCGGATCAAATCGGTTAGTAATTGGATCAAATTTTAATACAATATTATAATTTTCGTTTATTTTTTAAGTACATTGCTATTAGATTTTTATTTACTTTGCAGTCCTCAGGGTTTCAACGTATTTTCTTCAAAATCTCTATTTAAATGTCCATACTTTTTGCAAAATGTATTTCTACAAATATTTTTTTCGTAAAAATTACAATTTTCTGATAAATATGTTTCAATAAATTAAAATGCTATCCTTACCATACATTAGAAAAGATATCAACAAATGGTAAACCAGCACTATTCAAAATGATTCAAAATGCATCAAACCAATATTAACCTACGTTATATTAATATAAATCTAAATTTATGTTAACCCCCACGCCCACAAACAGCTTGGTCAGAGCTTGGAGCTGGAACTGCTTTCGATCAGAATCGCATATATTGAACAAATACATGCACTGCACTTAGGCTGTGGCGACTGCGCGCGCACTATCTACGGTGAACTACGGTAACAAAGGCGCGCGTCTATGTGCGCAACGCAGATGAACATTCCCATCGCACTATGCCTGCATTGCTCCAATGCAAGCAATCAGTTGACAAACGAGATGTACGAGTATTAAGTGAATGAATGCATCTCTATATTATGACTAATCTAATAATATCAATAATAGAAGCCTACGAAATTGAAGATTTTGAAAAAGACAAGAGAAATTTTCGCTATTTTTATGTTGTTTGGTGTGCTAATTTAAAACATGACCTCCATTTCCCCCTATCACGTAAGGATCAGTTTTTGGTTAAATCCATATCGATGTTTTTGCTCCTATTTGAAAAAAAATTCTCGAGTAATTTTTCATGTAATATCTGGCAACAGTGGTTTTTATCTATATAAAATATAATCTAATTTGTTGGGGCAAATTGCTTTTTTAACATTAACAAATAATGTTATAGGTTTTAATGGATGAAAACGACTGTCGCCAGATCGCACTACACGCCTCTCGTCGAAAGAAAAACAAAACGTTCTCTGAAGGTTCAATTTTTACACCAAATTTTGGTGCAGGTTCTAGAAGAAAATCACCGATACACTATTTTAATTTTTTTATTAAAATAACTTTTATTACATAGATGATTGATCAAGAGAAGCATGTGAACATGAAACTTTGAAACAAATTTTAAACTGACCCCAAAACAAAACAAAACTAAATACGAAGGGTCCACCAAAAGAAATGTTCATTAACTTTTTTCAATTCTTTTTATTTTCTACGTATTTTCTCTTTACAGATTTCGTAGAATCGTTCTTCTTGCTTGAATTTAAATTTAGTTCAACCTGTTTCCGCAAGTGTTGCTGTGGTAGCACACGTTTAAGATGGTAGCTACAAAAGATGTTAGTCGGAAGCAATGTGTTGTGATAGAACTCCTTTGTTGTGATAATGAGACAGTAACAAACAATAACAAGAGATGATAAACGTTCATGAAAATGATGCTGTTGATTGCAATCGATGGGTTTCCAGACTCTCTGGTGAATTAGGGCAAGTGAATACTCAGGATCTCTCCCGCAGCGGCAGACTACGCTCTTCACTTATTTCTGGCAATGTGCAGCGCAGTCACAACCTAATGTTGGCTGACAAACGTGTAACCGTGAAATAATTGTCAATGAATCTGGCTATAGGTGAAGCGAGTTTGTGCAGAATATTGAAAGAACTTCAGTTGAAAAAGGTTTATGCCATCTGGGTTGCAGGAGATGATGAGTTCCTTGTGACAGCTCTTACACCGTGGCTCACATGTGCTGGCCCTGACTTCTACCGTGCGGGTGTAAATGATCTTGTTCCAGTGTGGCGTAAAGTAGTAGAAAGTAACGGAAATAATGTGGAGAGGTGGAGTGTTCCCCAAAGATGGATCAACATACTGGAAAATAGAACAAGTTCCCCTCTTCTTGAAAGTACTTAACACATAACGTTTTCGTTTCCCATACCAATAAAAATTGTTCCTTTGGCAATATTTTTTTTCTTTCAATCTGGAGCCTCTTTTGAAAGGTCCGAAAACAAAATGATAGTAAATGATCATAAAAATTCAAGTAAAATTGTTCTTTTTTTAGGACAACATGACGTTGTAGAAATTTTTCATTGTTTTTTTACAAATCGGCACCAAAAGAAATAATGTTCAGCCATCATTGTAATACATTCACCCTTGCAATTTTTAACACAGTCCAGTACAGTCAATAGAAGACTAAAGCCAAGCTTGTAAGTAATGAAAGGCAAATGGTCGTGTATTTTGATTCCTCCTCTGTTGTTCCTCCAAACATTAATGGACTGGAGATTCTCTTGTCCGAGCAACTGGAAAATCGTACGTAAACGAGATTCCCCTGGAGGCCTCTGCCGGCGGGCAGGGCTCTGCCCCACCCGGAACAAGCGCCGTCCTCACGGCTCTGGCGTAGTGCAGCGCAGGCGTGTGTGTGGAAGACGAGCGGAGAGGAAGGATGAGAAAGGAAAGATCGCGCGCAATCCGTGGCCTATTCGTGAACGTACTCCACCGGCATTCGCCTGTTACTTATTGAAAAAAACCATGTATAACCAGTCGCTAGGCCTCCCTCCGGGCGGCGGCTGGGGCGCCAGTGAGGCAAGTGCTTCATTGGCACCCGGTTTTTAATTGTTTATAGTTGAGTACAAAATTTTTAATTGTGGTAGATAATTAGTACATAATTAGTAGATAATGTTAGGCTAGTTGATTTTGAATTTATGAGAAGTGGGGGTGCTAACTTAACGTCAAGCTAGCACCCCCACTTTTGGATGTGTTTTTTTTTATTGTTTATAGTCGAGTACAAAATTTTTAATTGTGGTACGAAATTAGTACATAATTAGTACAAAATTGTAGGCTAGTTAATTTTGAATTTCGAACAAGTGGGGGTTGCAGCTTGACGGAGGTAGTGACGCAACCGGCAGAGCCACTGCAGCGGTCACGTGGGCAGCCGCCGCGCGGGCGACGCACGGGTCGAAGCCGTGCGCCTAATTGTAATTAACACAACGCCCGCGGCGCCACTTGTTCCCGCCCGTGGCGTGCGGCTACCTTGTTCTGCGCGGGCCCTTTCTCATGGAAATGCGGCCCTGCAAATGCACGCCGGTGCGCCGGCGGCCGCGCGCTCGCGTGCTGGGGGGGGGCGGGCGAACGCCTCGCCTCGCCCTCGGGCGTCAAGTGCATCCTGAGAGGACTGCAGTCCGAGAAAGACCCCTCGCTTCGCTCGTATTTCTTCTTTCGCCTTCCTTTCGGCTTTTATTCCCCACCTTTCCGAATAATTTTCTGGGCGTGTATTCCAACACCTTACACATTCAATCGCTCGACCAGCTCTTGACTCGGAACATTGCTTAAAAGCAATCGATAATATATACTCACATTGTCCCATATCAGATTCATACTTCATCAGAATCATTGTCTATCATAAATCAAGAGGTATAAGACATTAATTGAGTTCTGATTTTGATCATATTCATTTTGATCAAATTCAATTACTCCGCGCATCGCTGAAAGGCAGAAAATCAATAATTTATACTCTCATTGCCCCGTTTAAAAGCATGCCATCACGACAAAATCATTGTATATCGTAACTCAATACGTAAAATGTGTATTTAGTGAGAGTATTTTACTCGTAGATTGTTGCCCTTTTAGGTCCTGAACCTACGGAAACATTCTCATGAATGTTTAGATGATATGTTTATGAATGTTCATTTCATTAGTGCGTATCTCATGAACCTTTTGCGTCGAACTCACACTTTTAAACAGTCTCCTACCAATCGGGAGTCAATGACGGACCCCATTTTTTATCTCTACTTAGCAAGTTTATTATTATTATTATTATTATTATTATTATTATTATTATTATTATTATTATTATTATTATTATTATTATTTTCCTTTACATCACGACTAGGATGTTATCAGTCGGCTGAATATAAAATCTACTTCAGGTTGCAACCAGCTACATAAGGAGCAGATCTAGTTACTCTCAGTGTCTCTACAAAACTGCGCAAAGTGTGGGCTGTTCCAAATAAAGGATCTTCTTGCACTTCCCAGTCTTTTCAATGACTTGAAGTTTACACAAGTTGTTACACAAATTTTGCAAAACAAATTCTAAAGCTCCAATGACTATCAGCACGACCTGTGCTTTTACGCTCCACAATCGGCTGATCTCGATTTCCAAGCACTTGTGTTTAAGATGTGTCTCTGCCTCTTTGGTAGCGACGTTTTGATCGCAAGACACAGCCACATCTACAAGTTGACACAAGTTGACATAAGTTGATCTGTTTGAATTTGTTGGTCGTGTAATAGAGTCCAACTGTTGTCACCGGTTTTGGTGAGTTCGTACCATTTCGGGCATGTGTTTGGAACTTCGAGGGTGGTACAGATCTATCAGTGGAGGTAACTACCACCCTGTTGTCTTTTGAAGTATTCTGTATTTTCTAGAATTGGACAATCTGAAACGATATGATCAATTGTTTCTACTTGTTCCTGGCAGATGCGGCATTTATCATCTTGATACATTTTGAAACCCGCTTTATCATAATGTCGTGTTTTTAACGCCTTATCCTGAGCAGCTATGAGAACTGCTTCCGATTCTGGCTTCATTCAACCCCTTTAAAGCCACATATATGATTCATGGTTATTGATCTGCAGATTGTCCATTCTTTTTAGATATTGTCCATGGAGTGGTTTGTCTCTCCACGATTTCTTTAACATTTTTGTATCTTACATTTCATGCCCTCCTCCAGGAGACACCGTCTTAAAGTAGCACTGTCCGTGCGGGCGAGGATGTTTGCGTACTCCAATGAAGTCGAGAGCATTACGGGGGTATGGTGCTGGCAGGTTGGTAAACTTGTCAGTACTACTGCCGGTAGGGTCACCCATGCTGTATAGGTCTCGGCAGAGGAGTCAGACAAAGGGTTGTCTCACAACGTCCCGTCAAGCAGATACCTCACCTATTCTAATTTCCAGGCTCCATTGTATCCTTTTCCTACTACTTCCCCACCTGCGGCACTGTCGTAAAGATGGATGTCTAATGTGGTGTTATATCCACTTTCTTGTACCACACTACTTTTGTCTTTACTATAAGGCCTCTCTTGGCCGCTTGTGGTATTTCGACCCCGACGCTATTAGGTTGCTAGGGCTAGGGTGTCTTTCACTTTTCTTTCTTCCCCTTTTCTCATGTATTCAATTCTTGTTTCTTTTTCATCTTCTCTCATTGCTGAAGCATGGCCCCAGTTTATTATTATCTTACTCAACTGTACAATAGATGTTTAATGGGGAAGAATTACCCAAGGACTTCACGAAAGGATATGTATATCTAAAATCTACAAAAAAGGTGATAGAAAACAGTGTGAAAATTATAGACGTATAACAGCAGCATTGGCCGAGTGTATGGAAAAATATTAAAAATCCGACTTGAAAGAGAACTCATTGATGTCGAGGAGAAGGCTTTTGAGCAGGGCGCTCATGTATTGATAATATGTTTAGTATTAGACAGGTAACCGACAAACGTCTCGCCCATAACTTGGAGATGCACCTTGTGCTTATAGATCTGCGTAAGGACTACTAGGCTATGGATCCATTGTTCCATTATCTAGGCTATGGATGGCGATTGAGAAACAAAATGTAAATACGCAATTGATTAGAACCGTTAAAGATTTGTACGAGCCAAATAGAAGTAGGGAGAAATATTTCAGCACCATTTCCAGTAAATAAAGGTATACGTCTGGGGTGCTGTGTAGCCCCGACTTTATTTAAAATATATTTGAATGAAGCCCTGCAAAGATGGAGAAAGAAATGTTGTAATATGGGTATTAAAATTGGTGGCTCCATGTTATTCTCTCTACACTTCGCAGATGATCAGGTGGTGTTCGCTGAAGATGAAGACGATGTTCTATACATGTTGCGGAAATTATATGAAGAGTACTCGGAATGGAATTTAGAAATAAACCTTAACAAGACTGAGAATAAGGTTGTAGGAGGAAGTGCTGAAGGTCTGAAACTGGATGATGGTTCGGAAGTAAACTCTGTCAAAAATTCGTATACCTCGGTTCAGAAATAAACGCAAATAGAGTTATTACACAAGATATTATAAACAGAATTGCAAAAGGTAGAGTGACTATAAGACAATTACATCCACTGATATGAAAAGATTAAGTAAGAGTGTAAAAAAATATATATATAAGACTGTTGAAGAGAATATTGCTCTTTATGAATCTGAGGTATGGGAAATAACAAAAAAGAGCGAAAACAAATTGAAAGCAATGGAAATGGATTTCTGGCAACGGAGGTGCGGACTGACATTAATGGATAAAGTTAAAAATGAAGAAATTAAACGTAAAGCGGAAGTGATAATTGACACCATAGTAGAAAAGTTTTAATATAATTGACATCATAGAAGTGAAAAAACTAAAATGGTATGGGCATATGCAAAGAATGAACAAAGAACAGTGGCCGAAAATATTGTGGAAATGGCAACCAGCTACCCATCGACGATGAGGATGACCCATACTTACATGGGAGAGGGAGTGGATGAGGCAATGGAGAAGAGAGAATTAAGTAATGAAGACTACACCGATAGAAAGATGTGGAGGCTGGGATGCGAGAGACACCTTAGGGTGTAATATATACCACTACCTTTCATGTTTACTAGCATCAGATGTTCAATGTATGCGTTATTCTGCGTGTCTTGCATAGTTTTCTTTGCACTGCTTCTTGCTACACTAACAGCGCCTCTTTTCCATATTCCCCTTCGGTCAGATTTCATGATCCGCCTCATTAGAGAGTCATTTTTATAACTGTCTACATACTTTCCCACCCCGACTATTGCATTGTCCCAGGAGGCTTCAATTTGTCTCAGGCCTCTTTCTCCTTCCTTACGTGACACATTAAGTCTATGTACATCAGCTTGAGGATGAACGATATGATGTATTGTTTTGCAGTTTTCAGGTTTCTCGATCCATGTTTCGAATTTATAGCTCAGTCCAGTCCACGAGTGCGAAACTGTACTCGACTACAGGCACCGCCAAACTACCAATTGCCGATATTTTATTCTTGGTGTTCAGTGCGGACTGCAGGACGATTGTCTTCTTTCTCTTTTTCTTCTTCTTCTTCTTCTTCTTCTTCTTCTTCTTATTATTATTATTATTATTATTATTAATTATTATTATTAATTATTATTATTAACTTTTTAAAGCTTAGTGGTTGTTTTGCCTTTCATCGTTTATAAGCTGTTTAGAATGTAGCTGTATGTAATGTACAGACTGAATTTGCCCAAATTGGATACTCTTCGACGTTTAGATTTGCAACTAATTAACACTTTGGACCATGCGCTTGTGCCCGTGTAACACGGGCTTCGGCCAGGGAGCGAGCGGCTTCCCCTTGGGGCTTGCCACTTCTCTGGACTGTTAGTACTCAATTACATTTCATTCAATTACATTACTTCAACGTAATTACACATCAACAACATTAACTCAACAGTTAATAGGCACTATCCAAGAGGTCTCGGAGGCGAGTACAAGGCAAATCTCGCGCGACGTCGACGCATCACCGTCTCTTCTATGGTGAACAACTCATGCGGAGATTATGTTGGCTGGGCTATCCGGATAGCCCAGCCAACATAAACTCCGGCCGCGGAAGCCTACGCAACCAACTCATGCGGAGAGATTACGACTTTTCCGTTTCCAGTGGGTGCAGCGTTGCACAGTAGACACGTATAATGTCATTTTCAATTATCTAGGCATTTCCAGTCCAACACAGGCGTTCAATATCTGAATTTTGACTTATCTTATTCTCAATGTTCGGCTTTAAGCTGCATTGAGATTTTTTCTTGGTTTACTCAATCGATTAAGGCGTATGCCGGGATGATCCCTAGTATTGCATGCCAGACGTAAAATGTAAAGTATACCCCCCTTTGTTCATTGTTCACAGTTGAGGCATTTCGAATATAGTGACAACTGACATTTGAGCGAAATTGGAATAATTTATTTTAAGTAGGATAAGAAGTAGGTCTTTTGTATCTACTTTTAATGATTTTTGAAATTTGACTTTCCATTTTTAAAAATTCAACAATAAACAAAAAAAATTACATTCACTTGGCTAGTACAGATAATTTCATGTAAATGACAATTTCAATTTTTTTGTCTGTGACATGAAATGTCAGTTAATATTATTCCATTTAAATTCATTTAAGTGGTTAGGCGGAAGAGCAGGCGTTAAGGTATGAGCCTCGCCACAAACGAAGACAATTTTTATAATTAATTTATAACGGAGCTACTTCCAACGCTTGTGGAGGGTTGGGCGGGCGTTCTTCGGCACATTGACAGCGCGGCGACAGAAATAAACGCAAAGTCGTGCGCGTCACGGAAGCTGTGCGATCTAGAAGCGAATCTTGCGTTTAGGCACGAGGATGCCATTTCGAACGTGTAGAGCCCCTTTTACACAAGGTGAAAATGCAAATTTCGGAAAGTATTCTAAATAACACTTAAATAAATGTTTTTTTTCTCTCTGTCCTTTCATATTCGCTAGGTAAGTGGGCAATAATAGCAACAAGGGAAAATATATAATGTAATATTTGGGCTACCCATTCCGCAAATCATAACCAATGACAAAAAATTCTTGGTTCAAAATTGTGAATAGGATTTACACTATTTCGTTTTGCACTTACGAATAACTTAGTGTACTCTATCACCTGGTCCAGTACAAGCAACGAGGTCAGAATCACCCTGTACAAACATGCTGCAATTCCTGTTTAGTATCCGTATGTGGAGACCTTCGTCACAACAGTTGTTCAGACGAAGAAACATTGTACATATTAAACTTGTTCTTAAACAAGTGGTGCTACAACAGAAAATGTCTTTGCCTTTCTTATACCTGAAAATATTTAACACAAACGTGGAGAAAATTATTGTTGTACATTGCCAAATACATGAAACACTAGTTCTAAAATACAACTTTTTCTTTCAATCATTTTGCAATTTACTCCGGGAGACGGCGTCTACCATCCCGTCGGTACTTTCCGGGCGCCAGAAGGGAATTTGTATGCCTCTTCAAGAAACCTTGTTTTTGTGAGAAGGTGACGTTTTTAATGAAGGTACAAGAATAGAAAATGTGATACATACGAATATGTGATATTCGTATTGTGCATAATAAATGTACTGAAGGATTTTTGAAGCATTGGATCTTTTTATCAGCTCTTTTCTAAAAAAAATGAAATGACATGGCACATTGCATAAATTACGTTTATCACGTAGACATTCAAGGCGAAATATAAAAGGAACTCGAGAAGAATAAAAACCCTTTCAGTCTCCTAATATATTCTTTCTAAAATAGAATGGTTATAAATAAAACATGAAAAAGAAAGGGTGAGAGCAAATTTGTCGCAAGAGAATGCTTCCCCTTTTTCATTTGCCTTCGTTACTACCATAATGCCTATGAAATAATCGACGCGACAGAGATGAATTAGAGTTCTGAATATTGTTTGGTGTGATGGATGATGGAACTGACAGACGAACCAAGAGCATTCGTAACAAAAGGTCCTTGAAAAATAACTTGCTGAATGTGTATCGCGTTGCTTTTACCATCCCTGTCAAGTACTAAATCTAGAACGTTAGCTTAAAGGTTACGCTCTTGTGGATGTATTCGCTCTCAACTTTTGATGCACCTAAATTGAATTGGGTTGAAAATGTAATTGAAAATATATATGAAAAATAAAACAATAAAAGTCTAAAGTTAAAATAATAAATATTACACAAAAATGAATCCAGTCTTCCATGGACGAAGCCATCTTTCGAAAAAAATAGTATCGACGAATGTAGTTGTTAATGTGCTCAAATAAAGGAGCGTGTTTGTCTGAAGGATGGAGTCGCAAAGTTCCCCATATAGTTATCAGGAAAGGTCGAATGGAAAATCACCGCTTCAGTGGAAAAGTATGTTACAAATTCACATCGATTTCTAAAACAATATTCGCTTAAATACGAAAATGTGCACATATTTGAAATAGTCTTTCTAAGTTATTTGCGCCACGCTAAACTTTAGCATTAGGTTACATTTAAAATACAAAGTTCACCTTATATCTTCGAAGTGCAAAAAAGTTCAAAGACGAAGTAGTCCTTGATAATTCAATCGACCGTCCAAATGGCGCGTATGTTTCATGGTTGAGAAGTTACAAGGGGTGTTATTCCACCCTGTATATTGTGAATATATATATATATATATATATATATATATATATATATATATATATATATATATATATATATATTGTGACGTACCTGGTGATGCCGTAGTGAGCCTACTTTCACTGAAAGAAATTACTAAAGGAGGGTATCTTTTTCGTGAATGGGTCCCTACGAGGAGTCGACATAGCATTGGGAAATTTAATTAGTAAATGTGGTACAATCATAAACAGGTTTTATTCACAAACCAAATCTGTTAATTACATGATTTAGAACACTAATACACTTTGCCTTGGTACCAAGATCAGATTTAACATGCGTTTTTATCATACCTTGGGGCCCCAACAAATACCTCCGTTGTTTGAATTACGGCTCGCATCGGCAGGTATCGCCGACCTCCACAGTAGCGTGGCGCAGTCGGCGGCTGGTGGTGTAGCGGTCGCCTCGGCTGACGGCCTCTTGAATCCCTCGGGCTTGGCTCCTGGTACTTCGGCGTCGTACTTCCCTCTAATTATCTTTCATCGTTTTGATATAACTAGCTAACACGCGGCCACTGCACGTATCGGCGTCAGTTTCGCCACACACAGTTCTGGTATTGTTCCCACTGCGTCAAACAGCATAAGCGCGATTTACTGTTCTCCTAGCACTGATCTCTTATTCTTATCACTTTCCCGGCCTCTGCCTAACATGCCTATTGTTCTTGCGTTGGCTAATAATCTATAATACTCGCCGCGTGCTTTCTTTGTCCATGCGAAGCGGCGAGCTTCTCACGACACGTCTGCAGCCAACGACAACTTCTCCACCACTCTTTATCGCCGGCAGCACGCCGGCCACGTCCTTCGGCGACGGCCGACTCGACCCAACTGTCGTAACGGCTGAATCCCCTGCCGCTCCATGCTCGGTTCGTAACGGTCGTTCCCACGCTGTGTTCGCGGCAGCGACGGCGGCGGCGGGCCTCCCCACTGCCGTACGTCGCGTCTGCCGCCTGTACTACGCAGTCCAAAATGAACTCTACTTTCTTATGCTAATGTTTCTAATTAACATAAGGAAACATTCTATGTTTCAATATATATATATATATATATATATATATATATATATATATATATATATATATATATTATATTCGCAATGTATGTAATTATTTAGGAGAATTGTAAATAAGAAATAAGTAATATTTGTATTTGAAAAATACTGGAGAAACTCAAGGGCCCTACAAACAATGAGCCCAAATATAACGCAGCACACGAAGGGGAATTGACAATCGTCAGGAATCACAGAATAAATATTACTAACTTTTGAGTCAGGCTACACACTTGTGTTAATTAAATGTTTCAAATTTCATATAACTTTGAAAATCTAATGGAAAATTTGATATAATTGACTTGTACAAATAACATTCTCTAATTGTAGGCATATCATTATTCATAGGTGTTTCGTAGGACTCGTTTTGAAGCAATCGAGGAGCAATCGAAGCAATGTACAAAAAACTGTGCATTCCGTTTGCGAATAATAACAATTCTTTGCAAAAGCGCTTATTTCCATCTGTATTCAGATTACAGCTTGTTTATCTGTTAGTTATTCACCGTTGATAAATATTTCTAATACCTTTTTCTCTGGGTTGTGCCATTGCACAAGTTTTCTCCTACTACCTCCGCGTACCCGCGGGAGAACTCTCGCATGTTAAACCCCTCACTCGTGCCTGTCCTTCTATTTCCATTCTAAGAGGGACAGTTGTTAATAAAACGTTCTTTATTTGTTTAATAATGTATAAAGGTAACTTCCAATGTTCTAACACAACATCAAATAAAAATTAAAAAACAATGCAATTGATGTGGGAAAAAAATTTACACTAAAGATTTATTCAGTATTTTCGAGAGATTTCTTGGAACAATTCACAACACTGCCTTAAAAATATTTGACAATTGACAGTTTGCTTTTCGCTTTCTGTGATAGTTACAAACATAGTAATAAAGCTTTTTACTCTAGAGAAAGCTACGTGACTGAACACGCTGTCTTGAAACTTCACTGACTCACTACTAATAACGAAAATACTTGTACAGGTAACACGCAAACAAAACTTACATCCTTCCACAATTAGGTACACTGCACTTGTAGACCTAGGCAAAACGTTAAATGAATATTTTCACTACACACATAAGAAACTATCTTCATCAGTGTCAAGCAACTATTACTAGTACTTCTAGTTGTTGCTGCGAGAGCGAAGCATGAACTAATAATTATGCAAATAAACCTCGTCAGTCTACGCAAGCTACTGTGTACAGAAAGCGAAAATAGTTTAAGATAGAGGTGCTTAAGCCTTTTAAGCGAGGCCACCATCATGTAGGGTTGAAATATAGGTGGCATTTATAGCATTGATAAGGGCAGAACCAGCAAAAAGTAAATAGATTGTCCAAAAATATATCATCCTATAGTAATCTATAGGATGATATGATACGGCGTGAGAAACGTTTCATTAAGGCCTTTGGCCCAAACTTGAATTTTTAAGGCCCTAGAACGCATCGTTTAGGAGTTATTTAACGAGATAGCTGATTCTGTGCTACGGGTTGCATTTAACATGTCAATTTAGATTCTTTTTTTAAAACAAATCCTTTATATTTTTTTAAAAATCAAAGTGTAATTTGTCCCATCTACGTGTAATTGTCTTTCTTTAGGGACGTCATTTGTAAACATTTGTGAGAGCCGCAAAATTTGTGTATACTACTGAAGTAATATAGGAGACAATAAAACATTATTTTTTATTTTTTATTTTTATTTCCTGCATAATTTACAATCTGTTCTTGTTAGAACAACGAGTAAAAGGTGTCTAATAAATACATTTCTGACGTGAATTTTTTATGACATTGAAAATTTCATTTACGAAATCGGTATGGCATATCTAAAATATTCTCTCGTTTCAGTCTTTAGACATGTTCACTGTTGTCTAGCAGGTTTGTTGAAAGGTAATTTGGGTGCTCGTACAATCGCTTCTGGTAAGCTTGGCTCTTCGTGGTGATAATTTCTTCTAGCGGGATGATGTCGAGGTCTCTGTATATCGTCTTGTTTGTCAGGTACCATGGTGCGTTGCTAAGTTTTCTTAATGTTTTAGCTTCGAATCTTTTTAGAATTTCTAGATTCGATATACTGGAAGAGCCCCACAATTCAATACCATAGGTCCATGTTGGTTTGATTATAGTTTTATAAATCTGTATTTTGTTATGCAAGGACAGCTTTGTTTGTCTGTTTATTAGCCATGACAATTTGAGGACTTTAAGCTGCGCTTCTTTTCTCTTAGTTTTGATGTGGGTTTTCCAAGTCAGGCGTCTATCCAAATGCAGTCCAAGATATTTGATTGTATCAGCTTCGTGGAGTTCTGTGTTGTTTAGTTTTACTTTTGGGCAGTTTTCTTTTCTTAGTGAAAATGCTATATGTTTTGATTTTGTTTCATTAACGGTGACTCGCCAACGATGACTCCAATCTTCGATTTTGTTTAGATGTTCTTGAAGATGTTGTGAACCGCAGGAGGGATCTTTATTTGCAGAAAGAATAGCTGTGTCGTCTGCATAGGTGGCTATTGTAATTCTTTCTGTAATTGGTAAGTCTGAAGTTGATATAAGGTATAATACAGGTCCAAGAATACTTCCTTGTGGCGCTCTTGCAGCAATAGGTTGGAATTCTCATAGAGCGTCCTGGTATTTCACTTGAAATAGGCGATCGCAAAGATATGGTTTGAGAAGTAAATAGTAGGAGTGCGGGAGAAGTTTTTATTTTAAATAGAATTCCTTCATACGATACCTTGTCGAATGCTTGTTGTATGTCTAGAAATGCTGCAAAACAATATAGATTTTTTTCAGGCTTTAAGAAATTGTGTTTACAATAAGATGGGTCTGTTCTATTGTTGAGTGTCCTTCTCGAAAGCCGTATTGAAAGTCAGGAATTAATTCTTTAATTATAGGCTTGAGACGCTTTAAGAGAAGTTTTTCAAATACTTTTGATACAATAAAACATAAATAATATACCAAGTAAATGGAAAATTAGATAAATTGGGGGAATTGATATTAATAATAGATGTGCTAAATTGATAGCATTTCCTCGCCCCCTGCACCAATTTGAATTATTTTTTACCGAGCAGCCCTAATAGACATTAATCCTGACGAGTGCGTGTGTGTGTGTGTGTGTGTGTGTGTGTGAGAGAGAGAGAGAGAGAGAGAGAGAGAGAGAGAGAGAGAGAGAGAGAGAGAGAGTGAAGTTACTGGGCAAAAAAATATTACACACAGATTTTACAACCGAAAATTCGAGAAGCACTGTTGTCAGTGCCTGACATTGTGGATGTGATGCTGATTCTTTTTCTCCATACACTATAGTGTTGGGATGAAAAGAAAAAGGTTGGAGACGTTCTTGAGAATACAGTGTTCAAATATTTTCGGAGTATTGTCAAAATTAGGCAGTCGAATGAATTTAATGAAATATAGACAAAATCTACTAATACACGGAAAACTTTGTAATGAAATTACTTTATGTATAATGTAAAGAATAATATTGCATAAGGCATTTGAATCACTATTTCTCCAAATCGGGCGTGCTTGTAAAATTTAGTCTTACTGCGATATTGTGGTGTGTTTTTGCATTGAATATTGATAGATAATATTTTGTGTTTAAGATTGTTGTGTTAATTGAGCATGGTTTGGTCTGCCTGTTTTAATACTTGCATCATTTTTCTAAGGGAGTCTTGAATCAAGATTTAATCCGAAATATGTGATGGTTTGATTTTGTCGTTTATTGTGTTATTCTTTATTTGTAACGGGCTGGCGACAGAGAATTTTTTTTTTGTTATTTAAGGTCGCATCAACTTCTAGGTCATTAGAGACCACTATTGCTTGTAACGGTACGGTAACTGTGAAGATGAGAGAATGTTGGTAGCGAAAATCTTAAGGAGAAAGAAGTTGCAGTACACCGTTGGGAAGTGAACCAAAGAGAGGCGCCTCGTTGCCGGGTGTTCCGCAGGGACTTGACCCCCACGCAACTGGCGCCGCTGCGGAAGCGGCCGTGGGTCGATGGCTCCGCGCCGGGCACGACGGCGGGGCAGGGGGAGGGAGGCGGTCCCGCGCCTGCCCGGTGACGCTAGGGCTTGCAAGCCATCGGGTGGGAGCAGGGTCTTTGAGTGAACAAGAAAAGATTCGGATTGAGAATTCATTTGTTTCGGGGATGTTTGCGATGTGCTTCTTTTTAACCGAACGCGACTTATTTGCGCGATAAAAGAAAACTTATAATTCGTTACATAAATCAATAATTTAAGATGTATCTTTGCGTGAAAAAATTTCGAAACTCTAATGATAGTTAATTCAGTTGAACAAGTATAGCACCGACAGTATTTAATACTTGACTATTGTCTTCTCTCAAAACTAACATTTTACATTATGTGTCGCAGTAATACTATGATCAACCGTCGGGGTGAGGGGTAATTTCATCCTTCAACATGCTAGCTTAGTCGGTGGGACAGTTGACCTCATGTTTAAATAAGTACATATAAAATCTTTTTCGGACTTCAGGGCTGTGGTTTCTCTGTACCCTTAGGATTCTCACAATCATTCAGATTAAAACACTTTGCTTTTAAACAATATATACTGTAATCTCCTTCAACTATTCTCACATTTACAATTACAGAATATACACTCATAACATTTAAATTAAATCTTCCTGGAAGAAAAACAATCCTTAAATGCTAACATTTACTGTACATGCCTTCGCTATCTAAGTTTTATTCTCACCTTTACAATGATACCATAAAATAATAGATTATTTGGATTTCATTTCCACATTAAGAAAGAAAGATTGATTGATTCATTAATCTGAATTAACTTTTGAATAGTTATAAATCCTTTCTAATCTGATTATTGCATTACTCGACCCTAACCTGGTTGCAAATAGTAACGGAATCCTCACTGGATCGTTCTTACATGATTTCAACCGCAGAGGAACGAGGCATTGGTTACACGGTTCTTCGTTCGCTCCGTGAACTCCAAATCGACTCGCCTCCAGTTGCCGGTGCTCAAGTTGCATGAAGTGCGCGGTCTGGCAGCTCGCTGCTCCTCGCTGTCTCGCATATCCATGAATCTCCTTCCCCAATCACGTGATTTGCAAAAGGGAAGTGAAATGAAAGTAATGTTGTAATAGAATAGCTAGTTCTATAACCACACAATGAAACTGAATGAAAGAACAATCGCGTGTACACTACACTAATTTGTTTAATGCTATTTAATGCTTTATTATTTAACTCTTCTGAATGTCTGCGAAGAGTTTCAGTAGTTCGTCCGGGAGTCGTCCGTATTCGATGTTTCTTCGACTTGCTATGTTACTGAACACGACTTGTCCGTTCGGTTGTTTCGTAGTGAAAGAACGTTTTCGCTAGTGTTGGAAGTTGTATCGCCTATTTGCGACACCAGCGTACCATTTTATTACTTTGCGACACTAGGTGCGCGTCTGTCAAACTTCCTATTCTCGCAGGTGTGGTAAGAGAAAGGTGCCACGTTCTTCCTTTTACATACGAAAAACGGGTGGTTACATTACCGTTAACGTTCAAGTAAATATTTTGTTCTTTATTATATTTTGTACGTACTGTCTTGTCATTGAAGGTACAATAAAAATAAAAAATGAAAGAACTGATTCCTTTTACCACCAATTTTTGAAAAAAACAAACAAAATAAAATAAAATGAATTTGCGAAAAATTAATGGATCTAGTAATGACGAACCACGGTCTGGAACTGAGAAAGATGGAATTAGAATGATGGAAAAACTCTACATCTGTAGGATAAATTTCTTACTTCTTACTAAAAACACCTTTGACATTTTGATTATTCTTTTTCCCATATTCATTTATCACCCCAGAAGAAATATTTTGCCAAATGCTTTGTAATTTTCTTTTGACTTTCTATAAACATTATCACTGTTGTCATCCGTACCTGCCCTGCGCTAGCGAATTCTCGGGGCAACATTGACAACTATTTGAAACTTCTCCCTCTAACGTACTTCTTAGCACAGACGGATGTGAATGACTGGCAGGGAGAAAAATAGTGTTATTTTTCGCATCTGTTGTAAAAATTTCAATAACTCTTTAGGGGATCACCATACTGATGTAACACTTCTTATACACTTCGAATTACTAGGTACCCCGCCGGTATACGCAGTGTATAGGAGAATTAGCCACTGGATTACATGCAATTGGATCAAACTGCAGTGACCGAACTTGAAAAATTGAGATTTTAGGAATCATGTTTCCAGTTTTCGATAAACGGTTGCAACGTAGGTATCACACATGGATCCATATTCGTAGATTGTCGTCTAAGAATTATTGAAAGTTTTTTGTAGATGTTGGTTAATAGTTACAACAAAATATTAGTAAGAAGAATTCTTAATTCAAAAATCGCATTTTTCGTGTTGTGCCAGTGTTACAGGATACAAACTTTTTTCGAAATGTATGTTCGAGCAATATTGTAAGATTTTACATTAATCTTATATTGTTATTTTGTCTAAGCCGCACTGAAGCAAACAGAAGAAAAGAAAACTAAGTTCAAAGGCGTTTACTTATTAAGTTACAGTAGATGGAATGATTATAGAAGTTTTCTTCAAGAAAACGAGACCACATGATCTTATCCACAATACTTAGGGACACGAAAATATTCTTGCTTCACGAATCGAACATAAAGGTCAAACTGAACGAGTGGCGAGTAAAGCCAATGTAGACTAATGGTAGTATTTAATAGCACACCTTAAAATATTTATCGACTGAATTAAAAATAAATAATCTACCAAATTTTATTTATACAATATGTAACGTAATTTGAAAACTAAACTAGTTAAATTTCATTGGACATTGCAACCCTTTTCTTTGAATTTAAAATTGAGAATTTTGGGATTAGAGGCAATGGATTGTTACTCAAAAAGAAAAATTGAGATATTTACTTTTTATTGTTTCTAGCAAATGCTGGCAAGTCACTGGAAAAGTATTGTACAGTAACAAACTGTAATGTATGCTGTGTCTTTTAATGTAATAAATAGGCTTTATATTTTCATCTACTATTTGGTTAGAATTCTTATATCTTTCAATTTCCTCTCCTGTAAATGTCACTTGAGGTGATCAACCATTATAATCGCGGACGCTTCAACAATTGACCATAATCATATTTGAATACAATTAATGTTACCTCGCAGATATTCCTGGATTTCACAAAACAGAAAATTGTATTAAATACACCCGTCCAGACAGCTAAAGCGCCACAGTCACTGAGCCATCTCAGAGTCCCAGACGTTACTAGTTCGAATCCACCGGTGTCTCAACAGATAAATGTTACCAACTTCTACGGTTTATAGAGGAGTTGAAAATGATAACTTTTTGCCAAAGAGCTTATAATAGACAATTTGTGGCATTTCCCCTGGTTAGGCAACCCCGTGTGAAAAGCTATTCGGAAGTGCATGAAATCTTCTGTATAATTTGCTGCAAATACTCTATTAGTCAAATGTATTCATGTTTGATTCATTTGTCATAGTAAAAAATATTTCTGCTAGCTATCGAAATGAATCCAGATATGCATCACAGGCGCTTTGTCTTTTAATTGGACGTTTTCAATTATTGGCTGAGGCGTTAGTAGCGCAGATGCAAATACGTCAATATTTCGAAGTTCTTTCCAAATACGCGAGAACGTATGTGCTGTTGTAACACCAGAAGTTCTTCTCGCTTACTGCTTACATTAAGGCAGTTTGATTTAAGGCTAAAATACGCATCGGATTTGTGAATTCTCTCAATACCTGAGTTCACTGCGCTTAAGGGCATAAATATATTTTCATGTAATCATGTGTTTTGAATTTAAAAAAATATATTTTTCAGTCTTCCTATATTTACGAGATCAAGTGATATTTAAAATACAAGAAAGGCAGAAATTTTGACATAATATTACAAAACGATAACATTATAATATTGCGAGAAAGTATGTGCAATGTAACCTCTAGTTTTTAGTTGTGTCGCTGTGTTTTCATGAACTTTTCAGAAGCAAGATGCTGCTATGAATGCGGTGAGTGCTTTAATGGATTAATTAGAGAATAAACATTATCAAAAATGCATGATAACACACGTTTAATTGCGCAAAAATGTATTGTTAAATAAAATCATGAAACAACGTTAGTGGTCTCCCAATACATTAAGTGTGTAGTGCGTATAATTAAGGCAAGAAGTATTTCATAACATCTACGAAAAATCAGTTTAAAATAATAGATATAGAAATAATATTTCGCCGTGAAATAAAAATGACTTTGTTTTTCTGTTAAATTTCAGCTCAAGGGCTGGCCTTAAGGCGTTAGGATTCGAATGAAGGGCTATTTTCACATTCGTAATAAAGATAATACAAAGCGCGTAATGTACAAACTGGACCGCTTACTAATAATAAATTATGTATACGAAGCTTAGCACTAGAATTGTCGAAGCAGATAACTATTATCTTACGAAATAAATGCTACAAACTTTACTAACATGTTATGTCCCATTATAGTATATTTTTGGATTCCCGCCTCGTTTCTTGACGGTTTATCATTTTACAATGAGATTTCCTGGAAAGTTACCTGAGTGCTTGTGACAAAGAGCACCATCTGCTCTTCTGTGATATTTTAATGTCGTGTTATCAGTAGTGCCATTAGTTTGAGTTGAGTTACGAACGTTTTTGCCTCTCTGAAAGAAGAAAAGTAAAATTGTCACAGTAAAAATTGTTGTGTGTTTATTTTTTCTTTGCCTACCGCTTATCAAAATAGGAATTGTATTATGCCTGGTTTCAAATGGTTCCTTTGGGTCCAAAATTGCGTCATCGATTTCTCTGAAAGTTGAAGTTTGCATACAGTGGTATCAACAGTATCTCACAAAATTGACCGTACACCATGTACAGTTCCTGAGGATACAGTTCTCCCTATTGTTGAAACCACCCACAGAGTCGTATTAACGAGACTTTGGCGAGGACTCCTGCTGAAGATATTGACAATTTTTCTTTTATCTCATTCTTTGATCTAGTTTGGGCCTCAGCCTATTTTATTAGTTAATCTGCCATTGTACTTGTATTGGTCTTCTATACCTTGAAAAAGGAGGTCTTCCCATTGTCATCGCAATACTTCGTGATCTTCCCCTCATGGCTAAATTCACAATGTCTTCGTTCTTCCATCGTAGTTTCACTTCTTGGGGCCATTTTCAATTCGACGATGCTTTCCGTAAATCTGACCATCAACTATCCTGTTGGTCACAACATTGTACCCAAGAAATCATTTCAACCGGTACGTTTCAAAGCGCGCTTGTGATGGTGTATGTTCATTACTGTGCCCCGCTTATTTGTTGGTACCGCACAAAATATATAATTTTGCACCTAAAACAGCAATTTTCTGGGTTCAAATTGCACTAGTTCTTCCAGAAAACTTCATGTATAAAAATTACATTTTATTGTTTCCAGAAATATTCATATGAGAAGTATGGTATCATTTAAGGGGGGCAGGTGCAACTATTGTGGGATAAAATGTCAATTTTATGTTTTACGTTCTCGCCTTACAAATTGTTCGTAAGAACAGAAAGTTAGTAATCGTGCTCCAGAAAAGGGCGAAAATTCGCCAGAACACAACTTATCTCCGGGTTCTAGTAACGAAGAAGTAGATAAATCCTGTTGCTAAATTTAGAAAAAAAATCCTCTAACTCGCGGTGCTGCCATAATCCATGTTTTGTTGATTCTTCATTCCGAAAAATCGTTTGACGGCAAAACGTGTGTCTGTCTGTCCGTCTGAGGTCAACGCTAGCGCCTAAACCGTTTAGCCAAATTTCTTCAAAAAGTATATTCCTCAATATGATCTGAATGAAATCGTGGATTTGGGGAGTTTCAAACGGATATTTTGATTTTTAGGGTATTTCACATGAAACCTCAAACACTTTTTCAAAATTTTCTCAAAACCGCTCCAACATTTTTTATTAAATCTTGTTGTTGAATAGTGCGAACGACGTTTAACAGAATGGTTCTGGTCTCACTTTTGCTGACATCCCCAATTTTTCCAAAATAAAAATAAAAGTTTTAAAATTACAAAATTGAAGTTAGAGATTTTTGGCTCAGACAAATTCTGTTGTACAATATTAGATATTTGGAAAACGTCATGTACATTTTTTGTAAAAGTTAGTGGTTTTTGGGCAATTCGCGCTTCAAATTTACAATCTTTTTTCTTCTCAAAAACTTTTCCAAATGTTTTCTTTAAATTTTCTTTGCACATGTCAAAAGGTACGGTAAAAAATACGTTGCTAGTCCCATTTTCGGGTATTGCACGTTTTTTTCGAAAATACAAAAAACAATTTAATAGTACAAAATTGAAAATTGATGTTTTTGTCTCAGACAGTCTGTTGTGCAAAATTATCTCTTTAAAAATGTCATGTTAATTTTTTAAATTTGTTTTTGCGAAAATTGTGCTTGAAAGTCTCGAAAAAAATTGTTCTTAAAAACCGGTCCAAATTTTTTTCTTAACATTTTTTCCACATATGTAATAAAGAACCGTAAGAAATATGTTGCTAGTATCATTTTCGGGTACTGCTCGTTTTTTGCGAAAATTGCGAAAACAATTCAAAACTACAAAAGAAGATATTTTTGCCTCAGAAAAAATTGTTGTAGAAAATTAGCCTTAATAAATAAATAAATAAATAAATAAATAAATAAATAAATAAATAAATAAATAAATAAATAAATAAATAAATAAATAAATAAATAAATAAATAAATAAATAAATAAATAAATAAATAAATAAATAAATAAATAAATAAATAAATAAATAAATAAATAAATAAATAAATAAATAAATAAATAAATAAATAAATAAATAAATAAATAAATAAATAAATAAATAAATAAATAAATAAATAAATAAATAAATAAATAAATAAATAAATAAATAAATAAATAAATAAATAAATAAATAAATAAATAAATAAATAAATAAATAAATAAATAAATAAATAGAATTAATTAAGATACTGGAACTTATTGGAAGTGTCTGTATGTGATTTTCGAATTTTCCACTTCTAAGCAATTTTCCACATCTTTTTTTGGATTTGTATAACGTATGTCTCGACAAATCAATTATCTTTCGGCAGTTATGACTATTATAGAAGTGACAATTCTCTGCATGACACGGGAGGCTGAAGTGGTTAAATGTCAGGTTCGGACTCAGCGTCTCAGAGGGAAGTACCGCTGGTTCGAGCCTGTCTCGGGAATAAGTAATTGCCACGTCTGGGAATTTCAGAAACTCTTAATTTCAGAAATTTTATTGAAAATCATTTGAAGCAATTCTACTCACATATACAATATGTTAAGAGTCTAAATAAACTGAAAGTGTCTGTATGTATGCCATTTTCGTATTTCCAAATTTTAAACAAGTGTACATCTCTTGTGTTTGTTTTAAAACGTATGTCACATCAAAGAAATTGTTCAATATAATATGCAAATCAGTATAATATTGCGGAGCGTTTAGATACATTGCGAGAAAGTATGTGCTTTGGCAGCATCACTAGTTTTATGTATTTTTATTCCCTCGACTCTAAGGAGTACGAGTGTACTTTTTTTTTGCTAAAATTCCATTAAAAGTGGGTTTTTATGTACATTTGTGAACTACTGCACTTAAGTGACTACATCCCCTTCTTACTTTGACTTCTTCAAAACATGAATTTAACTGTTGTACCTTTCCGAATTTGTGCGTTCGTTCACATTTTAGGAAGAAGAAATGTTGGCAATGCTGTAATAAATAGTCCATCGAATAAGGAAAGCATTGATTTTTTCCGTCGGTTTCGTTCTGTTGTTGTTTTGTGTTCTGGTGAGAGTGCGTGCAAATTTTGAAGGTTGTTTTTGTGTTTTCCGTGTTGGTGCTTTGTGAGCGCTTGTTCAGTCCACGCCATCACCGACGATTGCTAATGTGCAGAGAGGAGAGAGCAGAGAGGAGAGATGAGAAATGAGAGAGGAGAGAGGAGAGAGGAGAGAGGAGAGAGGAGAGAGGAGAGAGGAGAGAGGAGAGGAGAGAGGAGAGGAGAGAGGAGAGGAGAGAGGAGAGGAGAGAGGAGAGGAGAGAGGAGAGGAGAGGAGAGAGAAGAGAGAAAAGAGAAGAGAGGAGAGAGGAGATAGGAGAGAGGAGACAGGAGACAGGAGAGAGGAGACAGGAGAGAGAAGAGAATTCTTCTGAAAAGAAATTGGCGAAATCAAAATGTTTATATGAAGAATTCCAAATGGAAAATGAACGGGTTGATGGTGTATTGAAAACTGGATTTCAATTAATTGATGTGGAACTGTTGTGAATAGCTATTAATACTTTTGCAGAGTGCAAACACTGTGGTTGTAAAAGTTGAGTGTTGTATAAATAGTGAACAAAAGAATTGGTTTAGCATGTGTATTAAAAATTGTTTATAGCAACTGTAAAAATAATATTACCCTTTGAAACCTCCAAATTATTAGATAAAGAATTTGAGGTTAATCTGAGATGTATTTATGGTGTACGCTGCATTGGAAAAGGGAGTGATGTAGGTAGAGTGTGTGGAGTAATGAATTTGCCTAACCCTCCTACAAAATTCAACAAAACAAGCAAGTGTATTGGAAAAAGTGTTGAAGCATGTGCTGAAGAAGCAATTAAAGAGCAGCAGTAGCAGTTGAAGACAATGAATCAGATAATATTGCTGTTGTTATCGATCGAAGTTGGCAAAAACGTGGTCACAAGAGTCTCAACGTAGTCACATCAACCTTTGTTGATACAGGCAAAGTTGTAGATGTGGGCACACTTACTAAGTATCACCATGGTTGTAAGGAAACAAGACAATGCCAATCATCAGTGCTATAAATTATAGTGGTTCGTCGGGGGGAATGGAGGAAGAAGGTGCTGTGAATATTTTCAGGAGATCCCTTGGAAAGAGAGGTGTGCAGTATACTGCGTATCTTGGTGCTAGTGATAGAAAAGCTTATAATGGTGTTGTGGAAACCAAACCTTATAACAATACTAATAGTAAATTAGAATGTGAGGGGCATGTTCACAAGAGAATGTACACAAGGTTGTGACGCATTGTTCACGAAAAGAAAAGGCGAAAAGGTTCCAGGTAAAAAATTAATAGGAAGGGAAAATTTTCAGGTGATGAAATAAAGAAGCTGCAAGATCATTGCGGTAATTCAATTAGAAGCAATACAGATAAATTATTATCAATGACGAAAGCAGTGTGGGCAACGTGGTTCCACAAAGCATCAACAGATGAGAATCCTCTGCATAATTTATGCCCAAAAAATTCATGGTGCAAATACAATAAAGATATTCAAAGTTACAAACACCGTTGTCTGCCTTAAGATGTAATTGAAGGTAATGAAACCTGTATATCTTGCAAGTGTTTACATGGAAAGTTTATTGAGAAAGTGTTTACATGGAAACACACAGAATGATAATGAATCATTCAATAATTTAATTTGGAATAGGGTACCAAAAGGAATATTTGTAGGATTCAGGACATTAAAGATGGGAGTTCTTGATGCAGTTGTCACCTTTAATAAAGGATATGTTGGGAGGTTGAAAGTTTTGAAGAATTTGGGAATAAGTGCAGATTACAACACAGCAACATCTTTTGAAGCGATCAACACTTAAAGAATAAAAATGCCAATAAATGTATTGAAATAAAAGTTAAAGAACAGAAGGAAAGAAAAAGAATGGCTCCTGATGATGAAGAATATTCAACTACTCTGAATGAAGCTGAAGGCTATTAAAATAGATAAATAAATGTATTGTGACATATCCAAAATGTCACACGAGTGTAATATAACGTAATGCATGCATCTAGAATGTTGAAATCCAAGGAACACGCGTATCACAGCAACGAACTATAAACATTTAGGCGCTATGCTGGATGCTGGACGTGAATTAGATACGGTACGGCCTGATATCATGGAATTCATATGGGGTAGGCGTTGAAAATTATCTTTAGCATAAAGAAGCATATTCTTACTCTCACGGAAGCATCCAAGCAGTTCACATGGTATGAACATTACGAAATTATAATTTTGGGATAATAGATTTATATTGTTGGTAAATGTTTGTTTGATTAATTCATAATAGTATAGGCCAAGCAGCACTGTGTATTTAAGTTTTAAGTGGGTAAATGTTTGCATTGTTTAAATAATAGTTACATTTGTTGTCATGTATGAATTTTTCATTTGAAAATATTTAGACTTCGTGTTCGTGGGATTATATGAGGTTAGTTCCGAAGTGGGAATTATAAATTATTCATTTTAAGAAAATAGTAGTCGCGAACTAAGCCTAGTGACGGAAATTCGCGACGCGATAATATTAGAGCAGATGTAGAGATTTTACGAATAGCGGACTGTATAATTAGCAACAGTTGGGTGACATTTAAAGTTCACACGGACAGTAGGCTCATATATTACACCACAGGAGGACCCAGGACATCTCCTTTTGGACAATGTGGCATCATATCAACCGAGAAGACGCTTACGAACTTTATCAAAGCCGTACGGTTGAATAATCTTTAAAATTCATAGAATCATGAATTAATAACGAGCTCGAGACATGTACTAGAATATTGCAATAAATGTTAGTTGTTGTTTGTAAAGAAAAGGCTGATATATTCATTGAATTGTCATCAATTCCGAAGGCAGTAAATTCCACAGAAGTTCCAGAAATCATGATTTCTGTACAGAACCACACATCCACGTGCAGCAGGTAAGGTGACGTATGGTGTACGTCGAACTCATGGAAGTTATTAATAGAAAAAGAGCCTTAATAGAATAGAGCTACCCAAATTATGAATTATTGGAGCAATTCAATTACAAGCGTAGCAGGGCAAATTCAGTTCCTAAAACATCACAAATGGTTACCCAGCTTGGGGAATAATAAAATACGTTGAGTTAAAGATAGTTGATGAATTGGGCAGATATGCGGCTCGTTGCAAATTGGCATAGCCAAAGCGGGGCAGATTCATTTTGGTTACGGTATGAACTTTAAATATAAATTTATTAGTTTTTTTCTTCATTTCTTCAAGTTTTAGATACGCTCGTCTCTGTTACAAACAAATATAAATTTTTGAAATTAATACCATAAGTTAAACTGGGGTGGATTGATCTGTTAATTGTATTTTCATTCTTGTTTATCAAAAACTAGGCAGTAAATGAGAATATTCCTCAGAATGTTCATAAGTTTTGGAGTACATTATAAAAAACTACGAATATAAAATAAAACATTTTTGATTTGTAAGTAAATAATATAACTTCTTACATCCCTGAAAATGTAAATTTAAACATTCATACAGCTAGTTAAAAAGGTTTCTGAAATGAGCGTATCTAAAATAAGCAAATTTAACATTGCCAGTATAGGTGGTACCTGGTGCCCTTCAGGTGTACAGTAAAGGTGAACGTTCAATTTTGAGAAACACTGTAGATCTACCTTCGCGATATGTAAGATTTCCAGCCACCAGGAAAACGCCAGCTCTGCAAATGGATCCATGGGTAGCAGCTGCCGATGGGTCGAGGTCGAAAGATGGAAGGGACTAATAACAGTCACTGTGTGGCATTTACAAAATGTTCTTGGTTAATAGATTTTGATATTGTGAACTGATTTGAAAACCCGAAAATCTGTCAAGTGAATGAGGAGGGTGCTTTAACCTCGCAAGAGCAATCCTGCAATGATAATCACTGTACAGTATTTGAGTAAACTCTTGAGTGTGCAGATGTGTATTTTTGCCATTCCGTCATTGGCGGCTAGGCCACTTCCCGTGCACCAACCAAGACGTATGAGGTGTCATTCGTCGTGCCACGGTCACCTGATGGGGAACTGATACTTTTTTTTCGTATCCGGTCAGAAGATTCAAATAAATTTCCAAAAACCTGTTTCTTCGTGTTTTGGCGCTGTGACCTTAGTGATAATGCCAGGAATTAAACCAACGCCTCCTAAATCGATCTATGTAGGTGGCATTAATTAAACACGAGTATCTAAACAAGTTTTTAGAAAAATACGCCATAATTTTCTTTCACGACGTTGGCAACAATAATGTTGACATCTTTAAGTGAACAAATGAATTAGCAGGTAAATCACGCTGCAGTTTGATTTCTATTTAGAGTCGAATTATTATCGTATTTAAAAAAATAAATTTGCAAATACCTACGAACAGTATTGCCTGAGAACGTATTGAACTTGAAGAATTTCAAGTCAATATGGAGAAAACAAAACTGTAAGTAATGCTAGAGAATGAATGAACGTTATGTTCGACTTCGCACTTTCAAGTTTTCACATAAGTGTGCAAATACCGTTTTCAAGAGAATATGACCCACAACTTATTTAAATTAACTAACACCTTATACACATAAACATACAAAGCAGCCGCCTTTTAATGTTCGATTTGCATGCAATGTTAGATTCGCATTCAAAACTATTGGTAGAGCAATTGCAGCAATAGAAGTTAACACAAATGAGTTTGTTATCAAGTTTAAATTTCCTCAAAAATTAGGAGAAAAAAGTATCGAAGAGTTAAAGAAATTCGGGGAAGAATCCAACGTAGTTTTAAACGATGTTGCGACAGAATTTTCGGAACTAATATGGAATGAGCTGCATTTGTGCTAATGCAAATGTGCTATGTTCATATAAACAAAGGAGATTAAAAATGTAGCTGTACTAAAATTCGGTTAATCCGGAGGAGAGGGTGTCGTTCACTGACCTTTGGTTCCTTTGGTTCACTGATTCGGTTCACTAATCTCGTGATTCACAAGGTTATAGATTCACGGTTCACTTCTATCACTTGAGAAAAATCTTGATGGCATTGATTCAAAGCATAAATATATATACACAATTTAACTATGTCACTTTTCCAAATTAAGTTATACATTTTTCCAATTACGAAACATTTTTTCTTCATGACGATACAATTCACTTCTAAAATTTCACTTCACAGCACTCTTTTAAATCACAAAATTAAGACTTTTGCTTGCATGGTTTAAATAGACTTGATATATTAATAAAACAGCCTCCTAACAACACATTTAGTTGTTACTATGACTACAAAATTATTTACTTCATAATTTTATGAATAGTCATATTGCGAAGAATTTTGTGGCGTGGATTTGCGTGTTTCATTGCCATTTCAAGTTCCTTTTTAATTGTTTTGTGTGTCTACCGAGATGGAAGGTATGAATTCAGAATTTATTTATGATTTGCGCCGAAAGGGAAGTTTGAATGTTATTCATTGGTGTCAGAAAGTGGGTTTGCTTGCGTCTCGACGTGTATGTAATGTATGCCAGAAAGAAATGAAGTTTATTGATTTGGTGATACGTTGATGAATCATTGAAGTTTTTCGTGTTATAATGATGTTCTACGTAATTAGTGCAGTTCTACGTAATTAGAGTATTTTTAATACTCTAAAAATTCTATAATTTCAGCGATTATGTGAGTTAATTTTTTATATTTTTTTTCTAATAAAATACTGCTATCTTTGACATATAGTATTTGTTTGAAAAAATAGTCTGGTTGATTTTATATTATTAAAATGGGGGGTTTGGGGGGCGATAGCCCCCCAATAATAAAAATGTTTAAATAGAAAGTGTTAGTGAAATATACTGCGAATTCTAGAGCGTATAAAAAAGTGTTAAGTAGATAAGATGCTTTTTTTTTGGTAATTAAATTTTGGCTTTGAGTAGTAATGATAGTTTAAGTAGCATTTGAGTGTTGGTTGATTTTATATTATTAAAATGGGGGGTTTGGGGGGCGATAGCCCCCCAATAATAAAAATGTTTAAATATAAAGTGTTAGTGAAATATACTGCGAATTCTAGAGCGTATAAAAAAGTGTTAAGTAGATAAGATGCTTTTTTTTGGTAATTAAATTTTGGCTTTGAGTAGTAATGATAGTTTAAGTAGCATTTGAGTGTTAAATAGAAATTATAATTCTTGGGATAATAAAAATGTTTAAATAGAAAGTGTTAGTGAAATATACTGCGAATTCTAGAGCATATAAAAAAGTGTTAAGTAGATAAGATGCTTTTTGTGGTAATTAAATTTTGGCTTTGAGCAGTAATGGTAGTTTAAGTAGCATGTGAGTGTTAAATAGAAATTATAATTCTTGCGATAACATAGTGACCATTACAACACGTGATCAATAAACAAAGATTCGGTTCAGTGAGTCGATTCCCCTCTAGTGAACCGGTTTAGTGAACGACACCCTCTCCTCCGGATTAACCTAAAATTCAAGTATTAGCATCACAGCCTGTATTTGTTACGGCGATTATAAGTTTGAAATTGCAATAAGACCAATTCATATCCACTATGGAGGTAACACACAATGCTCTGGGCGTTGGGGAATTTGATCGAGAGTATAAAATTATCAGAAACTTCAATTCATTGTTAAGTCCAATGCCTGATACTGAAAGAACATTTTGAACAAGGCTGGGCATGAAATAAATTTTGAACACATGAAACTATTTGCAAAACAGTTTACAGCGTCAGCTGCACCACATTTTCCTAGTGTATGAATATCGTCTCTGCAGAAAAAGGAAGGACTGATTCTGCAGAGACATCTGCGGCGCCAAGGCGACCTGCGAAGGGGGTGGTGCAATGCCTCACCCATTCCCGGGGATTCGAGATTTAAATTCCTCCGCAGAGTAAACCGCGGCAACCCACGCATGAGCTTCTACACGCAAGGGGCCTACGTCAGCAGTTCTAATTCCAGCACACGTCGCTGGGTTGCTATGCGTTGCATTGCGTTGCGTGATGTGCTCGCGTGACTGGAATGTGCGTGAAGGTATTTTTAGAAGCGATTTTGTGCGGAAAGGCCGGGAACAAGGGCAAGAAATCGAAATGCTTTAGAACTACATTTTTATTCTTTGTATGAAACCATTCAACGTTCCAGAGATCGCGATAAGCTGAAAGTACATTTCTTCTATCTCAGACATTACTCTTCTTATCTCTTTCCGGTCTTTCTGCACAGTGTATGTTGGAGATGTCCATGAATACGCGTTGTTTCAAGTTGAATTATAAAATTATTCTAGGGTAAGTACCTTCAAGGCACTATGTTAAAGGTGTCGCAGATATTTTCACAGACGAGACTCACAATTAATTTGTAATCCTTTTATTATTTCAAATATTTTTTTCACAGAGCTAGTAACATAATGTCCATCGATACTACCAACACCTTTCTCGTTCATGTCGCGACATAAACGAGAAAGGAATCATTATTAAACTCAGAGAAATTTTAAATATGGCATTAGAATGTTGATCTAAGCACAGCCGATCTGAAATGGAGCAATAAATAAGAAGAAAAACGTGTTCATTTTAACTCTAACGTACTTTTTCTACCGGGATAAAACGTCCTGTTGGAGAAAGCCGTGACAAAATAACTGCGTTAAAAGCGTTATTAATATCAAAACTTTTACCTTAATTAATCTTCAAAAGGTAATGTATACATTGCAACAACATACAATTGCATTACAATGCATGCATCGATGAAGGGTAATCCATTTTTATAATTTAAATTTTTGGCAAAAATTAGCATTCTGTTTAGGGTTAGGAAGATATGTATTTGTCAGAACAAGAAGAAAAGTTTGAAATCTGTTGCAGATATTCTCAGTTGTTCAGGTGAATGGACTTGAGGTTGGAATCGTCTCTTATCAGTACTGATAGCGGAGAATATTGTTGGTTGGCGTTACTCGCACACTCTTATCACTAGTCAGTGGCCCACATTACATCTGAAACACGTCGGGGATTATAGGGCTCAATGGGTAAGAAAAGCTTGCTACATCTTGCCGGAACTTTTATTTTAAAGGGAATCCCAGAAGACACGTTGATATGATGTCTCGCTGCAGTTACATTGGCCTCAAACTTCACAGCAAGCTCCCCGATGTTTATAAATTTTAACATCTCGATTTTGGTGAAAGCGTGGCTTATCATGTTGTATGAAGCGCTTGGGGCAGTAACAAGACAAGATGTATTTCGACTAAATTCAAGATATACTAAGCTCTTATGAGTTGCGGAAGGCTTGCTGAGACTGGCGTGACTTATCTTGTTACTCAAGCTCTTCAAAAGCAAAACAGTTCCTTGATATTTCCTTATGATTTTTATTGTAGGGTGGAAAGCAACTGCGTGATCATTAATAGAGTCTACTTGCAGATTTTGGAAATGTTTAAAAGTTAACTATTCACTCATTTCATAATAACTTAATAAATATGTTTGAAAATGTTTATGACTGTTATGAAGAGGTTAATTATTTTTTAAATCATTGGTATAACTTCTGTAACTGGTCAAACTCGTTTTCGGAATCATCAGAATGAAAAAATGCACTACCACTCAATACATTTTTTGTTTAAATCTTATTTACTCTGAAGACAATATATTTGCGTCATTCGCTTAAACGTCCTGGATACTATCCACCAAAAAAATTAATCAAAATCGATGGTACCATTGTTTTGAAAATTTTGAAACTGTCCCAGGGGCTTCATGTAAAGTACAACTCAAAATTAAAATATCGATTTCAAATTCAAGGAGCAGCGACATTAGCCATATTGATTGGGGAATATCAATTTTGGAGAAAATCGGCTGAACGGTTTAGCCACTAGCGTTGTTCACAGACACGACAGACTTTTGCCGTCAATTGATTTTTTGGTATCAAAGATTCACAAAACAGGGATTCAGGCTACACAACGTATTTTTTCCTAAATTTAGCATCAGGATTTATCCACTTTTCGTTACCAGGACCCTGTAATAAGAGTTTTTCTGCCGAAAATTCGCCGGTTTTTCACGCAGCATTACATCACTTTTTATTCTTAAAAAGTTCCTTCTTAAACGCGAGAAAGTAAAAATCAAAGAATAAGAAGTCGAGAGGAATTGATTACAGCGCTCAAAGTCAATCAAATCGCAGTGTAGCGTACCTAATAACCATATAAAACAGCTGTCTAAGATTAGGCCTCTTCGCAGATAATTTCTATATTGAAGCCAAATAAATCCACCCATATCCTCTCTCTAAAAACAACCTAGTTATCTCCTGTAAAATCGGTTTCAATTATATAGGATAACTGAAGATATAAACCAATCATTTCATTAATTTAAAAAAATCCTTACTGCCGCTCTTTTCGACTTCGCTTCAGCATTCGAACACCACAGATAACGGCTACGTATCTTGGACTACTAACGTAACATAATTCACAGCTCCATCTGAGGTCGTACATTTTGCATCAAAATGAATTACATTTCCCCACCGCCAATAATTCACACTGGTGGCCCGCAAGACGCAGCTAGGTAGGGCTCAGGGGCCAAGGTGTCCCAAGGGCAGGCCGTTTGCTGCCTCGCCTCTGTGCTCTTGCGCGCTCCGTCGTTCGAAATGTTGAAATGGTGCCCCCCTTCCCTCTTTACGAGAAATTGCCGCAGCCGCGTAGTAGCTGCGTTGGTTCTGCAATGCATCAGTGTTTGTGAACAGTTGAGAAGATTGTTCATTTCGTGTTTCTGTTAATTGTTATGGTCATTATTGTCGTAAGTGTAGCGCATGTTTTTTAAGCCCTCCCGTGCTACACAAAACGGCGCTTTAGAAAACGCGGCGGTGTTCTTGCCCGCCTGGATGCGGCGCCGGTCCACAAGGCGGCTTTCTGGCTTTTCGCCTCACAGATATTTCCCGCCAGCGAAGCACCATTCCACGTTCTAAGTCCCGGTTCTAAGCTCCCGGTTGGTCTCCCCAGATGAACTGAATTGAATTAATGACTTATTTTACGTGGCGAGACTCAGGCCTTGAGGCCTGCTCTTCCGTCTGACCACGCAAATTTCGCTATGCTCCTTCCACCAACTAGCAGAGAAAGGGGGTATTTCTTGGGCGAGAAACAAGCGATTTGAATTTAGCTCAGAGGCGTCATTTAGGCTTGAGGATCTTTTACATGCAAGTAAATCTACTAACATGGAACAGCCGGCTTTACTTCCCCTCCGAAGGAAGGCGTACGAAGGATTTTTTTGCCCTTAAACATCCACGGCTTCGATCAGATTTGAACTCGCCAGTTACACCATCGCCGCGCGCGAAGATGCGTGGTTGTTGAGTCCATGTGTTTGGGTGCTGGGTGCATGTGCAGGGTGTTTAGCGGCGGCGATGGTGTGACGGTTAGCGTACCGGACTGTTATACCCAAGCTCGTGGGTTCAAACCCGATCGAAGCCGTGGATTTTTAGGGCGACAAAATCCTTCGTACGCCTTCCTTCGGAGGGGAAGTAAAGCCGGCTGTCCCATGTTCGTAGATTTACTTGCATGTAAAAGATCCTCAAGCCTAAATGACGCCTCTGAGCTAAATTAAAAAAAAATCGCCTGTTTCTCGCCCAAGAAATACCTCCTTTCTCTGCTAGTTGATGAAAGGAGCGTAGCGAAATTTGCGTGGTCAGACGGAAGAGCGGGCCTGATGGCCCGAGTCTCGCCACGTAAAACAAGGCAAATTCAATTCAATTCAATTCATGTGACTGTAAATGTGTCTAAGTAAGTAAAGACGAAAGTGTGAAAGATCACACATGGTCCGTGGCGCGTTTGTTAAGGTAATGCTCTGGCATTCGCCTGATATTGATCGTAGAAAACACGGAAAACTACCGATCCTGCCGCTAGAACTCTCCTCCATACAGCGGATGATTTCGACTTAGCAACCGTTGAGGCGAAGTAAGACGTTGAAGAGGGAGTAGTGAAAAATGATTAACTTTATAAGTATACACGAAGAATTTGTATACTTTATTCTAGTGCAAAAATATAGCCACATTTTAATTTAACGAAAATAAAGTTTATTAATGGTTTCCTTCAACATTTTGCAAAATAAATGTCAAAACATTCCCAATATTTACTTTGCGATAACGCGACATATCGGTGTCTGTGTCCACACATACGGCATTTGGAGACTATCGAGCCCAACCAATCCCGAGCAGCCAAATTGTTCAGCGAGAGTTCTCTTCCTTCGATCGCTCTAAAAGTCGTCTCGCTGCCGGTGGGGAAGCACAGAGTGTTTGGAACGTGGCCATTAGGCGAGTAAGTCCTCCACTCTACTTGGGATTCCGCGGGCGGACGCTCTGCTCCAGCGCGGAGTGTCCAGGTAGGTCGCCGTCCTCGAAGGGAGGTGACGAGAATGTGTCGTTTGGGTGAATTACTAACGCCTTATTTTTGTTCAGAAGTACTTTTTAAATGTACGCAGGTGCTTTAATAGTGGATTCCATATTTCATGACTTTTCAACACATATATACACTACGTGATGAAAAGTATCCGGACTCGTTCAAAATGGTGTTATGGCGTGGTCGTGTTTTTCATGGTGGGACTTGCACTCCTTGTTGTTTTCAGGGAATTATCACAGCACAAGCCTATGATGATGTTTTAAATACCTTCTCGCTTCCCACTGTTGAAGATCAATTCGGGGATAGCGATTGCATCTTTCAACACGATCGAGCACCTGTACCGCCTGTGGTGGAGTGGTTCCACGACAATAACATCCCTGTAATGCACTGGCCTGCTTAGAGTCCTGACTTGAATCCCATCGAACACCTTTGGGATGTTATGGAACACTGACTTCGTGCCAGGCCTCACCGATACACATCGATATCTCTCCTCAGTGCAGGACACTGTGAATAATGGGCTGCTATTCCCCAAGAAACATTCCAGAGCCTGATTGAAAGTATGCCTGCGAGTATGGAAGCTGTCATGAAGTTTAAGGGAACACCCTATTGAATTCCAGCATTACTTATGGAGGGTGCCACGAATTGGGTCATTTTCAGCTACGTGTCTGGATACTTTTGATCACACAGTGTAAGTATAGCTGCATTTCAAAAAAACAATACCACGGTAAATACTAAAAGAAGAAATAATTGCTGAATGTACTACATCATTTTGCCTCACTACTTACTATTTGTTTGTGCAAATTAAACTAATACTTTACACAAAAAATAGTGAGGGTGGCCACCCTAGCTGCTCTCTTGAGTAAAACACTGTTTCTGACTGCGAAATTAACACCTTTCCTTAAGAAAAAACCGATATGTTGCAACGTGAACTCACTTTTCTTGATCTTTCGCGATATATCAAACTGTTCATAGCTGTATGTGTATTGAAGTGATAAATAGGTGGAGGAATAAGTGGTGAGGAGAAAGATTGCAAGTGCGAGAGAGAAAAAAGACAACGGTTAAGCTAGAAGGGTTGAAAAGACAGTCCTGTGAGTCCCCCAAAACTTCGAAACAAACGAGGGTGCGGAGGCGAGATCAACAGGGGGACCAGGAGGCGGCGGCGGGCGCTGCCTGCCGGGAAGGGGCGGAACGGCCGGTCCCCGCCCCCGCCCCCGCCCCCGCCAGGCGCCGCCTTGCGCATGCGCCAGATTCGGGAGCAACCGCCGGACAGCCGCGCCCCCTATCTGGCACGCAATCGGCGACGTACTTAATTTACAGCAGGCAACCTTGCGGTGGCGGCTTCCCCCGTTATGAAGGCACTTCCATACGCTCGGCATCTAACACGCAATCAGTGACGTCACGAAGCCGCTGAAATAGCCTGCCCCGAAATTTCGGGCTTCAACACCGGGGCTACCAACCTCTCTAATTCCGGCAGCGTGGAAACCAAATTGACCGTGACGTCACGGTTTCTCCGTCTTTGTCTGCCTTTTCTCGGCCTACGACCCCGCCCAAGCCTCTTCCGTGGGCCTTTAGGCCTATATAAAGACCTTACGGGTGCGGGGAGGTCCACGTGGCCGGCAAAGATGGCGCCGGGGTGTGGGGTGGGGCGGGGCGGGAAGCGTTTTGTTCCGTGACCTTTCGGGGTTAAATGCAGAGGTGTAATGTTATCCTTGTACTTGATTACTTTCGACGTTACATGTAAAGAGGGATTGTTGCTCTTCCCGAGTGTTGGAGGGTGTCGGAAGACGTAGCGGTGGGGCGAAGTAGCGGACACTAGTGGATAGCGGCACCGCCCATTATTGCCAACGCTTGCTACTTATATCAAATATTTAATTATTTTTACGTAATGTATTTAGAGCCACAAATGAACTAGGAAGGAATGACGTTTCTTTGACTGCATACGAGTTCAAAGCCTATTTTTTTTATCCGAAAAGAAATGTAAAAGTGTATATTCGTCACGAAAAGAAACATAATACTGTCGACTGGAAGTGAAGAAATGTTTAAAGTTCTAAATATAGGGATTGAGAATCGTCAAAATTGATTTATATTTCGATGATTTATTGAACATAATGAATGCGTGTTTCACAAAAGGTTCCTATTGTGTATTTGGTTAATGAATGTGCATTTCAATGGAGATAATAAATTGAATTGAAAATGTCTCGAATAATGGCATGCATACATTGCCTTTCTCTCCATATTTTATCGGTGTTGTTAATTTTATATTGAAACCAGTGATTTATTTTTACTGTGATAGAACTGCACGAAGTGCATTACAGGCTAGTATTCAGTCTACCTACAGGTACGAAATATATGAGAAAACGGACAATTTATCTTCATTTCGTAAACCAAAGGTCATTACATTTTTTCCTAATGGGGAATCTATCAACTTCAAGTAGTTCTGAAAAACTTAGTTCAACATTTTATCGTTTAACTTTAAAATTAGAATAACAAATCATTATTAATCGACATACAATTTTAAATATTTGCTTATAGCGTTGCGGAGGTGTATTGTCATAGTTTGTGATAGATTTTCATTTTCAAAAACGATGAGAAAGAAAGGAAAAAGGTTTTCCATGATGAGTATAATTAACCATTTTTTCATTCTATCTATGTTACAAATAAGACGTGGATTTTTGTGTATATGCTTGTTTTATTTCTTAAATTGGACACGCAACGTTTTAGTTTATGGATCAGGTTTGAGATATTAGAAGGTGTATTAATTTCAAATATAATGAATATCTATATGTCGAATAAAGGTCTATTATAAAAACGTCTGTTTAGTATAAATGCCTTTTGAAATAATACTCAAAAATGTTGTGTATTATTTGAGCTTACATACGAGAAACCTTTGGCTATAATTTAATAAAAATTGAATTACATAAAGCTTAATTTCTTTTATTTAGCAGAGAACAGATAGCGGTTTACGTTGCGTATTTTTAGTAATATTAAATTTTCGTATAGTTTTATATTCTTTGATATCTTCCTGCTATGCAATCCATCTCTCGTGACACCGTCCACGCGATTGGCCGTAGCTGTGCCTTCGAAGTATTGTCTGTAATTGGAATCTTTGACTGCGAATAAAACGTTCAGGATTATTCACTTGAAAACCGAACATTCCGAATACATTTTGTAGAATTTGAGTGATAGTATAATATCTTAATACATTTTTATTTAATGAAGAAACATAGGCTTATTCATTAAATTTATGTATGAAAAGTATGAAAACCTAATTTTTTGTATAAAGAGGCAGACATTTAGTATTGTTTGACACAAATGATTGGAAGTATATTATTAGTTATATTGCTTTACTAATTTATCAAAATGGTCCCAGACATCAATAAAATCCAAAACTAAAGACGTGGGCCACGGAGGTCCTTGGGGGCAGCCACCTTTTGCAATTTGGCACTACACGCCTTTGTGACATTTATTGGAATGATGACATTCCTGAAAGTTTCTTTCTTACAATAAATTTGTATTTAAATATTTTTGATGCAACTTTCTGAAAGTTCTTTGCTTACTATATACAAAAGGAGAATTATTGAAATAACACAGACATTCAAAAAGAGTTGTCAGACCCAAAGACTTAAAACATTTATCAATGTATTTCGAGGCACTGAATCCCAACCTGAAGTCATAATTGCGCGAACACTCGCCAGTTCTTTTTAAATCACAAAAAAAACCACCGTGATATTGTAGACTGTAAATTTCACGGTGTGTTTTGCGATTTGAAAAAAGAACTGGAGAGGGACCCACAATTCTGGCTTCCGTTTTAGGATTCAGTGCGTCGACATAGAGAAACATTAATCACGCCTTCGGGTTTGACAACATTGTTGAGTGTGCCTATGTAATTTCTAAGCGTCCAGTAAATTTTAAAAACCAACAATGTAAGACTCGTTTTTATACCTATTCATTTAACAAAAGTATACAGAGATTCTTCGACGATGTTCGTTTGTAGCGTCACTTTAGAATACACTTTTAATTAGGCGAATAAAGAGTGCACTTTCAGTCAAACCGTCGGTTTCGGAAGGGCTCGGGAGGAGTTGGAGAACACTCTGTACTGCCCGCCGCCCGGGCAACCACACACAGACAGCGCGGGCGGAGGCCAGCGGGGGGCGTCGGGGGCTGCTGATGGCAGGCGATAGCCTAACGCGAATGTAATGAGGGCAGCCAACGAGGGGGTGCAAAGTGCAGGTGGTGTAAGGTAGGTGGGAGAACAGTCGGGGAGATGGAGTGGATGGCGCTAGGATTCACACGGATCGACCAAAACACACGGACGACAATTAACGTACTTCGACCAAAATCACCCAGACAAGCCATTCATTTCACAGGAATATACGGTTACTGAGATTTGCAACTACTAATAAAATGTGATTTTTAAGACAGAATTCAACACCAAGATACAGTTTGATTAGTATCAGACGGTTGCTTCTATTAATTTTGTTACAGAATAAGTTCGAGTAATACCCCGATGAGAGCCTATGAGAGCAATAAGTTTAAAGAATTCATAATTCTCACAGTCAATGTTCGAACATTCTCGTAATAAGCAAAAAACGGACAGCACTCTTCCAAGCAAAAAAAGAAGATGGGTAACTCGAAATCCTCTGAGATTGACAAGATCCAAAATTGTTGGATCAAGACATTCACAGCATTACATTCGCATAGAGCAAAGGTTATTAATAAGGTTTTGAAAATCCAAAGAAACTCCCGGAATGACTCACACGCGGCATCGCGTCTTTGCTACCTAAAGCGGGAGACAGTTCTTTGGCGAAGAACTACAGGGTAATAACTTATCTGTCAGTAATTTAGATTTATTTATATTTAGATTTATTTAGTAAAAAAACAGTAAAAACTGTATGTGAGTATGGGGGAGAAGATCATCTGCGCACGTTTTCTTGAGTTCCAGAATCATTTCCCATCATTTTAACTATAAAAAGTTGGAGGACGAGTAAAAGTTAAAGATTAAATAAATAAATAAATAAATAAATAAATACATAAATACATAAATACATAAATACATAAATACATAAATACATAAATACATAAATACATAAATACATAAATACATAAATACATAAATACATAAATACATAAATACATAAATACATAAATACATAAATACATAAATACATAAATACATAAATACATAAATACATAAAAACATAAATACATAAATACATAAATACATAAATACATAAATACATAAATACATAAATACATAAATACATAAATACATAAATACATAAATACATAAATACATAAATACATAAATACATAAATACATAAATACATAAATACATAAATACATAAATACATAAATACATAAATACATAAATACATAAATACATAAATACATAAATACATAAATACATAAATACATAAATACATAAATACATAAATACATAAATACATAAATACATAAATACATAAATACATAAATACATAAATAAATAAATACATAAATAAATAAAGGGTAAATGATTGCAAATTTTATTTTTCTGGCAGCAATTGAGGTACGTTCAACAACTGTTTTCACAACAAGACAACAACATGCCAGTAGATCAGTTACTATTCCCAATAAAAAGGAAAAGTTAATGCATTCGTATGAATAGCAGGGAAGCAAAATACGATGACTTCGTGAGAAATGCAATCTGCAGGTAAGTGCATTCATTTTCTATGAAGGGGTCAGTATTCTTTTATATAAAAAATGCGTCGCCATACTTTTCAGTAATAGTATCCTTGCGGCAGTACACTGTGTCAATGACATGCCCAAATTCAAGAAATCCCGTTTTCATCTTTTACTAAAAGGGAATAGTTTCAGATTTGAGGGAAGGAACGAAAATACGCTTTCACTTCATTGAAAAGGTTGAAGACAAACTAATTTAGCGCTAAACTAGCGCTCCGGTCTATTGTGGGGTTCGTCAACACCGTCAAGGGCGTAGTTTCGGGCTCATGCAGAACAGCAGAAAAGCTCCGCCAAATGAGACTGTACTTCAAACTTAATCTCGGTCGCGCCTCAGCGGAACTCCCGCATTACTTCGCACAAGAGGAAAAACTGTAGACACGTCACAACAGAAAACTACTTCAGAGGCACTGTATTGTGATAAGTCAGAAGACCCTCCCACGTTAATATAAATATTTAATATGACGTTACTTCCCTATAGGACACTGCATTGTAGTAGTACTGACCGGGCGGTTGGGGAGGCACGTGTGCTTGAGTGAGGTGGAGGGCTAAGTAGGTGGTATCATGCCTTTCTGGCATGAATACTGATAGGGTCACCTACGTCGGACTGGCCATAAATGACGAGCCAGGCAAAGTTGTGTCCGACAACGTACTGTTCACCCTAATGTCCATGCCCATCCTAACTCTTATTTTTCATTCCTACCATTCCATTGTTTCTATTGGAAATTCAGGATGAAATCATATGAACCGTTATGATGCTTTGAAATGAAAAAAACGTTTTTACATTATGATATATTTTTGAACAGGAATTCTGCAAGACCAATGAAATAATGCAAGTTGACACACTGTGGAACAATACAATCACATATTCTTTGCTAAAACAAAGTTAAATATTTTTATGAAAATTGAAGTGTTATATTTTCCTGTCCAAAACATGTGTATTAAAGAATTACAGTAGGATATCCTCCTATTCATCAACTGATGCCACAGCGGGCCCTCTAACCGGGTAGTCCTAGGTTCGAGTCCCGACGGTGGCACAAGCTTGTAAGCTAGGTCGAATTCACTCACTAACGGCCAGTTGCTCTGATCGGTAGTTTCCCGTGTTATTTTCTGATCAACACCAAGCGAATGCCGGAGCTGGTCTCTAACAAATGAACTACGGACCGCGCGCGATACTTCTTACCTCTTCCTTGTCCTGTGCCGGGAGACCGGTCTGCAGTTTACAGGTTCCCCGGCTGGGAAGGTGCCCCGCTGGTGGGAGATACCTGGTTAAGGGAAACCCCTCTCGCCGACGGAAGATCGTCACGCAACGTGGGAAGACGAGCAAATGCATGGACTGGACTCTCGGGATTAGAAGCCGTAGTAGTTGACGCGCTTGGAATCACTAACTGTAACAAATAAACCACACCGCGCAAATGAAATGCATCACATGTAGTTATAATCACGGAAACGTTTTACTAAGGGGAGACGTGTGTCTGGAAATTGCGTTCAGGTACACTCACTAATATTTGCAGTAAAGTCAAACTTCGAACTTTCGAATCTTGTTATCTATGCTTCGCTGTTTCTGAAAATGTTATACTAATTAAAAAATGACTACAGGTAAGCGGCCATTTTGCTAATTTTATTATACATTGTCAATATACTAATTGTCAAAGCCAATTAGAGTAAGCGACAACACATCTAGAGCTCACCACCTGCCATTTAAAGAAAAGAATCACAAAATTTAATGCAATAGAGCACTCAAATTTCTTTCTAAACGAAAAACCTTAGAGTTTTAAATCTATATACCATTTACGCAGTATATGTGACATGAATTCGAATATCAGCAAAAACAAATAATAATATACCTTATTTAATATGGTTGCTTTAGTATGAGAAATAGTAACCTTAGAAACGAATTTAGAATTCCCTAACCTTCATTATACATCTTATTAAATATTCATTGTCTTGACACAGATTTGTTATAATTTACCATCCAACATGTTTATATACCGAATAATTACTTGATATCGATATAAGTGACAACACAAATGGAAAAAGAATCGTTACTCATTTTTATCTCCGCCTAAATGTTTCCGAAAGTCATAAGCAAATTTTCTTTCTCATAATGTCACGCCTGTCTCCTGACCTGGAAAACTTGCGTCACGAAAAGGAAGAAATCCTTCATTAGAGCTACAGTCACTTTTCTCAACTACGTTTCCCAATTAATCAAACTTTTTTCCTCCACTTTTTTCTTTCCGCCGACTTTCCTGTGAAGAAGCTGCCTCGTATTTCACATGCCCTGTTCGTGCCCCGAAGCAGATCTCAGCGGGGCCGGGGCGCCCCCGTACATTTATCTTCTTCCTTAAATGTTAACACAGCCCTCCGCTCCGCGCCGGGCGACGTGACGTCACCGATCGCATGCCAGATGCGGCGAGCAGCGGCTCCCGGCGAGGCGTTTGGGCGCCCCTCCCCCCTTGCCCTTTCACCTGGACACGCTCCAGCCTTGCAGTCCTAACAACTTTTGCCAGAATTCAGCGCCCGCCCAGTACGATATCTTTCTGATGCGATTTATGTATCTATTTACTTATTTGATGTCTTATGTATGTATCTATTCATTGTGTATTCACTTATATATTTATTTGATATCTTAACTGATGAGATGTAATGAATAGATAATAGAGATAATAACGAAGTTAATGTATAGTAGGAGGCAAGAAAAAAGGGAGAAACCTAAGAGAAATACCCTCTGAGTTATCTCAGATCCAGCATTTCCATTGCTTTTGCAACAACTCTCACCGAAAGGGCCTAGAGTGGGAGACACGGAGGAGGCGGATTCTCGACACTAACTCGGGGGAATTATATTCGGTACGGATAGCATGAATTAAGAACGATTTTTTCTTTCTCTTGTGGAACACAATATATGATTGTTGATATGCATACTGTGATTCTAGATCTTGAGCTAGGAAAAACTTAATAATATCTCGGCATTGCCGAATGTCGAACGACACAATGAAAGAGAGAATTCTTAGGGTGAGACTTGTCCTGCAGTCCTGCGTGAACTCAAGGAATAAAATATCGGCAATTGGTACTTTGGCGGTGCCTGTAGTCGTGGACTGGACTGAGCAAGAAATTCGAATCATGGATCGAGAAACCAGAAAACTGCTAACAATGTATCATGTAGCCCACCCTCGAGCTAATGTACATAGATTTTATGTGTCACGTAAGGAAGGAGGAAGAGGCCTCAGACAATTTGAAGCCTTCTGGCACAATGCAATAGTCGGGATGGGAAAGTATGAAGTCAGTCATCAAGATGACCCTCTAATGAGGCAAGTCATGATATCTGACCGAAGAATGGGGAACAGAGTCATTATTAGTGTAGCAAGACGTATTGCAAAGAAAACTATGCAAGACACGCAGAATAACGCTTACATTCAACATCTGATGCTGCTAAACGTGAAATGTGAGATACAAAGAATGTTAAAGAAATCGTGGAGAGACAAATTACTCCATGGACAATGTCTAAAAAGAATGGACAACGTGCAGATCAATAAAGACCAATCATATATGTGGCTTAAAAGGAGAAGAATGAAATCTGAATCGGAAGCAGTTCTCAGAGCTCTCAGGATCAGGCGTTGAGAGCACGAAATTATGATAAAGCGGTTTTCAAAATGTATCAAGATAAATGTGTTCTGTATGTATAAATGCCGCATCTGCGAGGAACAAGTAGAAACAATTAATCATATCGTTTCTGATTGTCCAATTCTAGCAAAGACAGAAAACTTCAAAAGACAACAGGGTGTGTAGTTACCTCTCCACTGGTAGATCTGTACTACCCTCGAAACTCCCGACATTGCATAGTTAGTCTTCAGAATTCTTTCAAGTAAATTAAAGTTTGTTAGGGTGTATTAAAATACAAAGGAAACTAAAGAAAGTGTTGTGTGTCTGCATTAGCCCCATGCCGTGGTCACATTAACCCCCAAAATAAATTTAAAATGTATTTCGTACGAAAACATTAAAACTGCTTGAATAGCAAAGTAAATATGAAATACTAAGGTATGCAGCAGACATAAAATTTACTTTTATGAAACAATTTATGACATAGAAGCATGAAAAAACAATGTAAGGAAAAGAAATATACATTATAAATTATCATATATTTATAAGTTTTTGAATTCATCTCATTGTTTAAATAACAGATTTCGAAAACGTATGCTAGTCAACATTTCAAGACTTTTAAAGCTTTTATTTATACAACAAAGGATATATTAAGTAGTAAGGGTAAGGAAGTCAAAAATTTTTCCAACCCAAATCGGCAATCTCGATGAACATATGAAAGAGACTAAAAATGACTTAGATCCCAAAACATTTGGCTTCGTAGGGCAGTCTGTTGCAGAGATACAATAGAAACGTGCTTTTGTGGTTGATTTTTTTCTTCGAAGTTTCTATTGCGTTTATCAGGCTGAAAAAATCGGAGAGGCGGGGAAAAATTGTTAAATTTGAAGGTATTTTGTCAACCAATTTTGACAACGTTAGAGTACTGTCTCAGTTTTTTTACTAGAATGTGTCTTGTAACATTTTTTAACACATATTTTTTAAGATTTTTCACTGATGTGAACGATAATGAAAAAAGGAATTATATCAGTTATTTATTAATGTTTGTCAACAACTTGAAATTCGTGTCAAAATATCACTGGAAAACAAATTTTCATCAGTATTCAAACAATTTATATTTATATTATTGAATAGTCTCACTTACCAACATTATTTTCAACTTTTTGTTGACAAATGTTTGTATGTTGGAAATTATATTGTTGAAATAAAATTATCTAACCCCTTTTGTTTTCAGATTTATGTATTGTTTCTAATATAAATCAAATTATTCTGTTTTAGGTTTATTAATCATTCATATTTAGAATATAAATCAAATTACTTAGTAGTAAATTTAGTAATCGTTGACAGTTAATCACAGTCTTCTGCAATACCTGAGATCACGCGTTCGTTTATGTACATTCTACTCAAACTTTCTGACGGATTGACAATTTGCGGTAAGTAACGAGCGTGTGCCAAATAATAAATGAACGCAGCTGTGTGGGAGCAGCATCCCAGAGCGCTACTTCCGTTCGCACTTTTGCAACAATATCGTTTCACCCCCGATTTCTCATGGTGGAAAGAGATGGGTGGCCGCCTCCGTCACACCGATTTTTGCTCGTTCTCCGCAGCACCAGTTTGCGTGACGAATCACGTGACCACATGTTCATTTGAGAAGCTAGAAGAAATGTTGGCCGTCATGCAGCATGGAGAGCAAGAAGTGCTGAGAAACATTTTGAAAGTGGCCTAAATTAACAATTTTCAACGGAGACCAATCAGATATAACACAATAAAGGTGTAATTAACATAAAAATGCAATATTTAAAAAAGTTATTATTTGTTTCTGTTTCAATGTTATGATTTTGACATTTTTTAAAATACCTGCTAATATTATGTTGTAAACTGGTGGCTGAAGCTCATTGGCTGAAGTCGGATACGCAAGAACCAACCCACCTCTTTCCAACATGGATATTCCGATTGAATTTGCTACATAATCGACGGAACACGTACAAGATTTCGAGTTCATATGTCGTGATTGAATCTCTGTTTAGATATTGGTAAAACCTTTTTTCAATTACATTTTGGCGCGAATTTCAATTTTTTAATCTGATATTTTTTTTTTTCACTATCCTCCACATTTATAAAACCTGAAAAAATATATGTTATAACATGTTATAAGACGCATTGTAGAGGAGACTTCTCCAGCGTTATTATGTCGAAAATAAATTACAACTTTTTGTATTTCAATTTCGCGACAACATTGATTGACATCAATCATACTATCAAATTAAACATATTTTCCCGTCTCTCCAATGGTTTTCAGTCTGACACATGTAATAGAAGATGAGAAAATAATAAAACATTAAAACACGTTTCTCGTTGTATCTCTGCAACAGATTGCCTCAGAAGGCGAATTGTTGGGGAAACTACGTCATTTTTTATTCTCTTTCATAGAAGTATTGCTATTAACGATTTTTTGAGTCATTTTTCACCGTGTTAATCGGCTATACACTTTGCGACATATAGTTTGTGTATTTTAACATGAAAATAAATGTGCAAATACATAGTCCGTTTCATTAGTGCATCAAATCAAGTTTTTTGATGACATAATATTAATTCTATTTGATTTAAATTTATAATCATGTAGAAGAAACAAGTTGAAGATTTAAAAGCGATTACGAAATGTTGGAAGTGTATATATAATTTCTGGTAAGACTCATCATAAAGTTTTTGTAAGAAAACATGCATACTTTTCATTCTTTCAAAAGGGTCTCTCGACGATTGAATCTTGTGTTATCTTTTTCCCAAATCTCTGATTATTCAGTTTTTGTAGAATAGTGCAAAGCTTTAAATAAACGTTGCTCGCCGACTCCGGTGCAGCGTACTTTCAGGTTATGAATGTGTTGCTGCAACTGCAAACTGTTATTTCGATAGCAACGCAGAGCGCTATTCGTTAACAGAATTGTGGCATATGCGCCATCTGGTGAAGTATAATTTACTATTTATTAGATTTATTTTCCCAATTAAGCCAATCCCCTTTACGTTGTCCAGCACCGGTCTCTCGGCCATCTCAGAAAAGATGCATACCATACACATAAATTTCATTTCGGTCACTTAAAAGTCAAGATGACATTTCCATTTGCAAATAAAAACAATATTTCTCCTTGTCACGACTTTTCCCAATGTAGTAATGTATTATTTTCTGCGTAATTTTTGTTTAAACATACTTTCAGTTAAATCTCAAAGTTGAAAGTACTCTTACACTGGAATTTGTATCATAACTACCTTTTATTTGTGCAATTTTAAAATTTTTATCTGGGCTCCTAGCAAAGATATAGTTTAAAATATGTATTAAAGTTTAAAATATGGAATCGAAAAATAGAAGTTTCAAATTTTAGGACGCGTAATTTGTCAGTACGCTGCTTATTGATGTTTTACATACTACTACCCTGGAAAGTGTAAAAGCAGGGAAAAAGTTAACTTTTGTCTCTACTCCTTCTGGGAAAACGTATCTTCTGAAACACGAAATTTATTCATTGTCATTTGATAGTTTTGGTTGTAAATATTATCCAAAAAATATTATTAAACAAATATCACTTAAATCTGTAGGCCGGAGTTAACTGAATCCAATGCATCTTAGTTTAAAAAGCTACAACAACAAATCGCTGAATAATTGGCAAAACCAAAAACATCTACAAAAGCGAAAAATGGCGCACAGCTTAAAAGAACCTTTTCAAAAAAACGTAAATAAAATTGTTAAAAAAAATGAACAACCAAAACATAAGTGAATATATAAAGTATGAATTTTTTTCTGGGATACCGAGTTAATGAAGTTAATTCTGCACCACTTAAAATGGAATGACCTCTTTCCTCACATCTCCTCCTCTCATTCAAATATTTATCATTTATTTGCATCGTGATTAACAGAGAGGGCTCTAGCCATTGTGTGTTAGTTAATTTTGCAGCCATGCGACGGGACTGTAACGATGAGGTATGATTATAGCATGAAGGAGAATTATAGCCTAAGGTATGATGTAAGGAGGGTGGAGCAGAGAGTGGATTAAGAAGGAGTGAAAACAAAAGAAATCGTAGAGAGAATGGCTGCCTAAGGTAAACAACAGCAAGTGTATGGAGTAGATTTGGACCACTTGAAGTAACTGGTTGCGATCTAGAGCAGAAATTGCGTTCGGTCGCCCGTTCAGGACGACCCACCCTCCGCCGGGCGTTGGCAGCGGCCGCTTACCGTCCCACATGTTACGTATGGGCCGGGGGGAACTTAATTAAGATGCAGACGGCAGCGCTCGCTGCGGGCGTGCCGAGAAGCTCCGGAAGGACGCGTACGTGCGATAAGAAGGTTGGCGCGGGAGGGAGGGGAGGTGGCGGGAGATATTCGCTATGGAAATCGGTGGCTTTGACCCGTTCATTAAGGTGTTACCTCCAGCTCCATTTGCCTCTCGCCAATACTGATGAATGGGCTTTTCGCTCTCGGTTTACAACGCGGCTGTTGATTTACATACAAACAGCGAGCTCTTTCCTGTGTCCCATTTTCGCGTTTGATTTACGAGCAGCGGAGGGAATAAGAACCTCTTTACGCAGATTAGCAGGTTTCTGCTGCGAGAATGTTCCGCCAACTGTCCTACATTTCTATCCTGTATCAAGTTACTTTTCCTACCTCTGCCTTGAAGAAGATCCACAACAGGAAACTGTAGGAGGTGGACCTGGCATTCGTATTATGTTTAGATGTCGCTGTATCTGATTTGTACGTCTGGGTGGCTCAGCAAAACTTTCCGATTCCATATGTTTCAATAGTAACAATTCAGTTGGCATTTTAAATGTAAATACAGTTCATTTCACGTGTCTTTTTTCTAAAATAGTCTACACTGCATCTCAACCGAAACGAGGGAAAATAAAACTTAAAGGCATGTGTTCGTTAGATTGACCACCCGTCTAATTTTGTAATTAAAGAAGTTTGAATTAGAACAGGCTCTTATGCAAAAACTTTTGCGGGCATTGTTTTTTTTAGTTATTGAAAAGTTACACGGTTAATGTACGTATTTCTTATATTTAATACGTAATCATTTTTTACTGATCAGATGATATTAAATGGTATATAACACATCTCACTGGTAATTCTGAAGTGTAATTTATTACAAATTGCTACGAAATGAATCGATAACGGAAGTACTGGCTCATACTTTCACATGTAGTGTAATTTTAGGACAACTTATTCATTTTTAGACAGCGGAACTTCATGCAATTGCATATTTTTACTGATTGAGCAGATTGAAAGGAAATATATTCCAGGTTTTTGCGAAGAATTAGGCCGGAACGAGATATATTCGTTGTTTAATAACTTTTGTAGTGCAGATTGTTCCGGGGTCTATTAATGACAAATGGTAGAGCATCGCTAGCGAAAACTAAACATTTTCAAACAAATATCAACAGAAATTTGAAAAACATAACTCCTTTTTACACAGCTAAATCATACCACAACAACGAGACATAATTCACAGAAATTCGTGTGGGAGACGTGGAATATCATTGCTGCATTCCCTGGATTGTTGATATTCCCTTGAAGCTAGAAACTTTTATTTCATGTATTTTAAATAGTTTTAAATAATTTCTAAAAAATGTGTAAATGTATAACAAATGGTTGAATGTAAGAAACGAACAAACAAATATTAAATAATATACGAATTCTAACTTACGAAGCATCCAACTGTCTGGAATCGTTCACGAAGCGCAGTAAATTCGCAGCGGGCATTTCATTTTGTCTCCAAATTTGTGTACAAAATACTCATATTTTCAAAAAATTAATAATGACCTTACTTGAAGAACTAGTTTTGATAAACACATTTCACTACAAAAAATGGTATTTTCACATTGTTCTTACAAAATGCCGGTGAAGACGAAGCCTAGTCAATTCTAGCGGGGTATTGTATTTGTCCCGAAATTACACAAAAATACCAATATTTTCAAAAAAAATCAACATGACTTTATTTGAAGATTTGTTTTTATGAACTCCTTGCATTAAAAAAATGTATGTTCACAATTGTAGTTTTAGGAAGAAGCCGAGTGTTTTTTTTTAAGTTTTCGCCATTCTCTTAAGACTCCTTTAAGCTAAGTTCCCAATTTAATCAGAAAACGTTGTGCGGTTTTTAAGAAAAAGTGGTTTGAAAAAAATAAAAATTGCTAATGTTTGACACAAAATTTCGCAAAAAGTACTGATATTTTTGAAAAATTGAACACGATCTTATTTAAAGTTCTGATATTGGTGAACCCATTTCACTACGAAAAAGATGTAGTATCTTCATACTTGTAATTGTAGGGAGACGCCGATAAAATTTTGAATTTCTTCAATTTTCAAAAAATGAAGGTTTTTAATCAACATTACACCTACACCATTTTCTTAAACGTTCTTCTGACTATTCACCAACAAGATTTCATCGAAAACGATAGAGCCGATTTTGAGAAAAAAATTTAGACAAATATTAAAAATTGATTATATTTCACGCCTAATTTCGCGACAAATACTCAAAAATTTCGAAAAATTTTACATTATATTATTTCAAAATCTATCTTCCCATTTGGTACCGCTGGTCCAAACTCAGATCGTGGATTTCAAACGCCCTCTTTCGTAACAATATTGTAAATAGGTTCTTATTTTGTGTTTGGCTTTGGTTTTGTATGTTGAGTGAACTGCATCGCAGTATTTTCGTGTTGAGTCTACAGATTTTAGAACATCGTATCTTCTGCGAAAAAGAAAGTCTTTTTATATCAATTTGTTCCTACTTCAATCACTTCTTGTATATTATTTTTAATGTAGTGTATCTACTCGTACACGTTTGGTGTTCTTCACTCCGTTCTTTCATAACCTCACAATACGATTTTGATTTGTAATGTTCCAATATCGGATCCGTGGGATCAGATGACCAGGGTATTTTCGCTGTTGTTACGGTTGTGAGTCGAGAAGATTCCTTAGAACTAGAGGAAGAAGAAAATATTTTGGACACAAAAATTTATTTGGGGGCCCCACATAAAAGCTGTCAGACGAAGATTCAGGTGACGATGACGCAGACCTAGATCATTTGAGCGGAAATCAGAAGCGACGGTTGCGAAATACGCTTCTGGCGAAATAGTGAGGGAAGAACTACGTTAAGTACACGAGTTTCAAATCTTTATTATTAGATACATCTATTTCATATTTTGTATTTCATTTCAGGTTTCTTTGGAAAACGTGTATTCCATTCAAATTGATTGAACCTCTGTTCAATGTGTAGGGGAAACCAGTGAAGATTACGATTCAAAGCAGCATGCGCATTGAACGTACAAATGTAGGCGGAAAATGGGGGAAAATAAGGAATGGAGGAAACAGGATATCCCGCAACAAACAACTCGTGAATGAAATCTTCCAAATTTCATGGGTTGTGATGTCAATCCTGTAGAATGCTTTGAACTCTTTTATGATAAATTTATTGAAATCGTAGTAAATTATATGAATGTATACGCTCGTCAGCGGGGAAAATTTATGGGGAGCGGGGAGACTATGGGAGAAATTATAGTTCTATTATCAATTCTGTTGCTCACATATTACAATCCCTTGCCTCACTACAAAATGTATTGATGCCATAACAAAGCGGTCTCAAATAGAATGCCACGAGGTACATTTGAGAAAATTATTAGATATCTATATGTATTGAACAAATAGTTATAGTAATTGAACAAAAATAGACACATTTGCCAAGATCCGACCACTATGAAACAAGCTAAATGAAATATGGATGAAATATTTGAACAATGAGAAATATGTATTGATGAAGCCATGGCATCGCATTAAGGCAGACATTGCTCTAAGCAGAACATGATGGGAAAGCCCGTGAGATTTGTCTAAAAATGCTTATGCAATTAGGCTAGCTTGTGCAAAGTGAACCTTAACGGGGAGCAAAAATCGGAAATACGAGGCTGGGCTTAGCAGTGGGTCTTGGATGATCTGTAGTTTTAGATTGGATTGGAAATCAACCCTTCAAAGGTTATGATCTGTTTTTTTACAACTTCACTTCATTTTCTCTCTTGTACTTTTTTTTAATTTTTTTTTCTGCCTGTTTAGCATACTATGCCTTTCAGGGGTTTTAATTTACCATTTATTATTACACATAATTTTTTGGCCTTTCGGCTGACAGTATTTGAGGAGGACCGCACGGCTACCTCGTAAACAAAGTCTGCAGAGCAGTAATTCAAAAGATGTTTATTTAATTTTCTTTTTTTAATTAATGTATTTATTTGATTTTATTTTATTATTTTTTTTCTTCTTCTTTTTTTCAGCAGCGGAATTGATTAATGGGAGGGGATGGAAATTATTCTAATTTAAGGTGGTTTAAGAGAGTCTTTGGGGTATCGAGAGATAATGCGGGTTGGGATGGAAGCATTTTTGCCTAGATCAAATATTTGTGCACTTGTACACGACGGAAGAAGGATGAAAAATCTGTTACTCATCCGTTGAATATATTCGTTAATGGAAGGAATGTTTAGCTCTCTGTGAATTTGCATATTTGGAATAAACCAAGGGGCTTGTACGGCTTTTCTTATATACTTGTTTTGAATGATTTGTAGTTTCTTTAGATGTGTGTTTGCTATATTGTTCCAAATTTGACAGGCGTATGTTAATGAGGGACGTATTATCGTTTTAAAGATTGATAATGCGCAGTCCAGACTAAGCGATAACTTGTTATTAATTATGGGGTAAAGTTTGTTCATTTTTGCGTATGTTTTGTTCGTTATTTCTTGAATGTGGTTTTTCCATGTTAATTTTTGATCCAGTAATACACCCAGATATTTTACGGGCGTTTCATTATTAAGCCAAGGAATTGCAGTATTATTAATTTTAACTAGTCGGGGTTGATGTATTTTTCTTAGGGAGAATATTTTAGGTTGTGATTTGGTAGGGTTTATGGCAATTCTCCATTTCATTGTCCATTCGACAAATTCATTTAAGTCCGACTGGAGATCTTTGCAAGCGTTGGTAATGTTTGAATTTGCATTAAATAATACTGTATCATCTGCATAAAGTGCTATTTCTGAGTAAGTCATTTGTGGATAGTCAGCTATATATATGTTGAACAATAAGGGAGAAAGTGGGGAACCTTGCGGCACGCCGGCTTTGATGATATGTGCTCTTGATTTATTGTTGTTTATACTAACTTTGAAATCCCTCTCTGACAGAAAGCTTTTAATGATATTTTGGAGATAATCGGGGGTTCCTAAGGTTTAAACTTGTAAAGTAGCCCAAGATGCCACACTTTATCAAAGGCATGTGCGATGTCGAGAAAAATTGCAGCTGTGTACATTCAGTTGTGAAATGCTTCAGCAATGTACTCTGTTACTCTTAATAGTTGATGACTTGTGGAGTGGTTTGGACGGAATCCGAACTGCGTATTTGGTAGTGCATTGGTTTCGGTGAAAAATTTGAATAGTCGGGATTTTATAAGTTTTTCAAACATTTTGGCAAAGGTCGGTAACAAACTAATTGGTCTATAGCTAAGAGGATCTTGTGGATTTTTGTTCGGCTTGCATACTGGTGTTATAATAACAGTTTTCCAGGTCTTTGGATAATATCCTAATCTTAAACAAGCATTATAGAGAGCTGTTAATGCTGCAATTGCATTGCGAGGTAATTCTTTCATCATTTTATTATTTAATAAGTCATGGCCTGCTGATTTTCTCGGTTTTAAAGCCTTGATTATTTGATATGTCTCAGACGGGGCTATAAATTTAGTTTTTGTTGGGACGGAATATCGCGGTATTGACAAGTTTGTTTCCACTTTTAATTGGAAATCAAAGTCGGTTACCGGGTTAGTTGTAAATATTTTCTCAAAATTTTCCGCTAAAGTTTCAGCTTTTTCGAAATCCGTCGTTGCTAGTCCTGAGTTAGAGGATACCTGCGGGATGAAAGATTTTTCCTTTGTAATCATTTTAATTGTATTCCACATTGTCCTGGAGTTTGGAGGGATGCTGCCTAAAAAGTTTTGGAAATGTGTACACCTCACTTTATGTAATTCTTGTTTAATTTTTACCGATATGCTGTTTAATTTTTGTTTCACTGTTTTATTGCGTGAATATTGCCACAATCTACGAAGGTTATGTTTTTCTTTAATTAAATTTAGTAGTGGTTTAGGAAGCGGAGTATAATTTTTGGTGAAATTCCTAACTTTAGTAGATGACCTTTTGATAGCATTTTTAATAATGTTTTCGAGAGAGTTGATACAACTGTCTATATCAGATGATGTTTTAAGATTCTTAGGTTACTGACATTCGTTTATTAGAATGTTTCTATACATGTCCCAATTTACTTTTCCCTCTATAATTTTTTCGTTTTGATGAGTCTGAAGTTCAGCTTTGAACGAAATTATTACTGGATTGTGGTCTGAGTCTAATTCTGGTTTTACATTTTGGTAAATCGGAATGTTTAAATTTTATGTAATAACTATATCTAGAATATCAGGAACTACATTTGGGTTATAAGGGTAGTATGTGGGCTCTGGAGGAGCTAGTATATTAAGATTTCTTTGCAATGCGAATTTATGAAGAAGGTTCCCATGATATGAAGTAGTATTACAGTTCCAAATTTGGTTTTTACAATTCAGGTCTCCTGCTAATATTATTTGTGACCTACCATCAAACAATGCTTTCAAGAAACTTGACGGAAACTTTTTGTTGGGAGGTTTATATGCTGCAATCAAAGTTATGTTAGAAGAGATCAGTTCGATTTTGATAATAATTGTTTCTATTTCATTTGAGGACGGGGATTGTATCAGTGTATGTTTAATTTTTCTATTAATGAGAATTGCTACCCCACCTGATGCTATTTGAGAAATTCGATCATTGCGGTATGATAAATATTTTGGGATCGAAAATTTTTCTACCGGCTTTAAATGTGTTTCTGAAATACACGCAACATCTATGTCGTGGACTTGTAAAAAGTATCTTAGTTCATTCTCTTGGCGCTTTACGCCATTTGCATTCCAGTTGAGAATTTTGAAGTTTTCTATTTTATTTCGTGCCATTGTTATGTACAGAAGTAAGCCTTTGAACCATTTGTTGTAACTGAGGAATGATTGCAGAAAGAATATTATTTATAATTGTTTGGATTAGGTTTTCGTTTATTACATTTACATTTTGGAGAACTGGGGGAGAATTCCTGTTATCTGGCCTAGGCGGCTGACTAGTGCGATAAGCGAAAGAAGGCAAGGGCGTTGAATTATGCGGCAGAGGAGGAAACTCTTGAGGGGCATAGTGATAAGGTTGCGTGTTCTGTTTCAATTGGTGGTCAATTGTGAGTTAAAAATTTATGATTAGCCTGATTCAAATTATATTTTTTAACTGCTTCTTTGTAAGCTTTGCAGCCATTGTAGTTAGCCGTGTGCTCCCCGCTGCAGTTAACACACTTTGGTACATTATTATGTTTAGGTTTATCACATTGCGAGTAATGATGGCTTTCTAAGCATCTCACACATCTAGGTCGCCTTCCGCAATTTGCCTGTGAATGACCGAAAGTCTGACAATTTTTGCACATGATGGGAGTTTTAGACTTTATGCGAATTTGAACTCTGACAAAGCTATATATAAACTGATTTATTTTTAAAATTGCTTTGTTATTTTCATTATCAGTTAGATTGACCGCAACGGTAGTTAACGGTTTACGTTTTCTTCCGAACAGTCTAACAACTTTTAAAACTTCAAAGTTTTTCGAAAGTTCGTTAAATATTTCCTCTTCTGAATAGGTAATTGGCAGATCTTTTATGACAACAGAAAAAGTTTTTTGGGTAGGATCCCTATATGCGTGATGCTCGATTTTCTCTTTTTCACAGAATTTTCGATATTCTCTATAGTCCTCTATTGAGTTGAATTTAATTTTTATAGTGTCTTTTTCTAATTTAGTAGAAAAATTGTTTTTTGTAATAGCTTTTAGTTCACTGATAAATAGGGGATAATCGAGTACTTTATGGACATAAAAGGGGGGTATTTTAATGATGGATTCTTCACTTTCTTCCCTTTCGTTTGGCGAATTTTCTTCGGTCATATTTTGAAAACCTTGGTACCTATTTTTGACGGGCACGTTATACAATATTCTTTTAGAAGCATTGTTTTCATCTGGTAGATCTACGTGCATGCGTTTTAGACTTTTACTGGTTTCATTAAAACCACTGGTTGACTGTTGACTAACTGATTGTTGCGGGGCAACACCATACCTGTTAAAATAAGCATCTTTAGTGCTTACTGACTGAAGGTTGGTCAGAGTCCCTTCCGCTTCTCCATCCAGCTGCAGGACGGGTGGTTGTGATGTGTTGAACTGTTCCAAGGGTTGAATATTTTCCATTTGTGGTGGAAATGGAAGCACATTTCCATTCATTGCTGTGAACTGATCTGGCGTGTCACCATTTAGAACGTGGGCTGCTGACACCAATTGACCCCCAAAAGCGGGGGCACTTGTTGCGAACATACAGCTTTCGCTGCACCACTACACTTTCACTGAGTAACACAATATTTCGTTATGAGCAATAAACAATTCTATTGCACTTAATAAAAACAACCACTGTTAGAAAAATGGGGAGCCGCTGGTAGCGGCGCCCTTTTGTACTTGCACTAAACACGAGTTTGAGCGTAACACCAAAGCACAACGATAAGCGGAGCGATGCGATGCTTACTCCACGACGTCTAGAGCGAGACTGGTCTTGTACTTTCGTCAAAAAAAAAACGGTACGGGAACAATAAAGTCCAACCAAGTAGAAAATGCTCCATTTAGTGATTCAGCTAAACTGAAAGAAAGCAAATGTAGCTATGAACAAATTACTGATATCAAGTTTGGTACAACGCTCATTCGGTATCATGATAACAATATTGTACAATAGCTTCAAACAGAAATGGTGTTCTCCCAACTGGCAAAGCAAAGAGATTTAGCAGGTTCGAAAGTAAATATATTGATATTGTTTCTCCTGCTGCAGTTATAAGTTACAATACTTACATGGGAGCTTGTGATCGGATGGATGAGAATATTGGTAATCTGAGAGTAAACTATCAAATGAAAAAATAGTACTACCAACTCTTTGCATTTCCACTGAATGCATCCGCAAGAGAAACGGACAAATACTTGAAACATACTTAGACGCAAAACGGACTGTACTTGTCAGATCCCACGCACTTCATCCAAAACTTTCCTCGCGACATCCTTGACTTCGTCATCCCCTCCTCCACCATAACCTTACGTACCCACATCTTAACCCAGAACTTACATCCGATCACTTCCGTATCATCTTTACCACAGATACCACATCCTACAATATCACCATTCCCAAAAGAACTATCACCACAAACTGGAAACAATATAAACACCTCCTCTCCAAAAACGTTAAACCTCCCAACGCCCTCCAGAACCTTCGAGAGATAGACCTCGCTATTAAACACATCTTCCTCCACATCATTCTTTCCCTAAGAAAAGTCTCCACCTACTCCCAAGAGACGAAACCCCAACTACCGAACAACATACTATTACTATTACGCTACAAATGGAAAACCAAAAGACGTACTACAGAGCACATTGACATGAAGACAAAAGGAATTACCTGCCCTACAAAAGAACGTTACATAACTCACTACAAGTGTACAAAAGACAGAAATGGACAAACACAATCGCTGACTTGATAAAGCACCCCAGCAAAATCTGGACTATCCTTAAAACACTCAAACCCCACTCACAACATCTCTCCACTGACGCAACCAGTCGGCACGGAAACCTACGACCCGCAGACTATGACAGAACTCTTCGCTGACAATCCCTATTCATCTCCCACACCACCTTCAACAGCCATGGTCTATAACGGACAAAACGTAACCGACGAACTTAACGCCCTCAACAAAAGCAAAGCGACCGGCCCCGACGGAGTAGCTCTTAAGTAATAGCTCTTAAACGACTTACCAAAAACGCGACAAACTTCATCACAAAAGTCTACAAAGCCTATATCAAAACATCGTATTTATCCACCCCTTGGCAAACAGCAAAGATTAAAATAATACCTAAGCCCAACTAGCCCCTCCATAACTCTGACAACTACAGACCCATCAACCTCCTACCCATTTTAGGAAATCACTCGAATGCATCATCCTCCGCAAAGTATCCCCAATACTAGACTAACGACTCAGACGAACACAATTCGGCTTTCAAGCGGACAGATCCACTGGACTGCAGACGCTACACATCACTGCCGCCATTGCGACAAGACTCAGGAGCGAACAAAACACGCGATATCAGCCGTTTTCCTTGACTTTTCCACTTCCTTCGAACCCATAATTCATGACTCTCTTATTTATAAAATCAGCCCACACATCCCCCACTTTCTTCTTCCACGTCTTAAAAAACTTCCTGACCAAACGAACTTTTTTCGTCAACCACCTAAATTCCTCTTCCACTCTCAGATGCATTCTCGCCGGCATACCGCAAGGGGAAGTTCTATCGCCTGTTCTCTTCTCACTGTACATCAATCACTTGTTTTTTGATATCTACAATGTTTTACCGTAATTAGCTATAAGGATAACGTGTTTTTGTTAAGAACGACAGCAATAATTACACTTCCAGAGAAAAAGGAACGGCCATAATTTTCACTTTCTATAAAACCACAAAAGGGGGAGTGAAAGCACATTGGATAATATATCACAGTTTGTGTGATAGCAAGTAGGTGGAGTATTTGCCTGTTTCGTGAATGGTGAATATGGAAAGAATAAATAGTTGCCATAAAATATAAAAATGAAAAAATAAGTGCTACTTTTTAACATTTTGCTCTAAAGCATGTCAAAATAAGAAATAGCCATACAGTATGTCAGCCAGCACTAAAAACGTTTATTAAACAACGTAGAATTGTTTTAGCTGTCATCTTTAGAAACCTGAATGTTAAACAAGGAGATACTCAAAATTGCAAATTACAAGTCAGCATTCAAGTAACTGTTTACATGAAGGCTTCCAGTGGACTCACAGTAAGCAGCAATGTATTGGAGGGATGAAATCCTCAGTAGTTTCCAGCCACTAACAGTCGCACACCAACGCCATTCCCGAATAGGAGTTCAATGGGGCAGGGGGAGAGATCGCCGGCGGGCCCCACAAGCAATATAAATTTAGCAAGGAAGTTGCCAAATTATGACCGACTTTTATTTTTCATCCTTATGCTCTCTATGAAGATTCAATTGAAACAAAATACGAAAACAATCAACAATCTATGTACTTTCAGAAAAAATATAATAGTATAAATAAATAAATAAATAAATAAATAAATAAATAAATAAATGGGCTGCCCTTATTTCTATTTATCTAAAGAATGATTGTATTTTTTTATGAATGTTATCCTTGTTTAAATGTTGATTGAAAGGTATTCTGCTGTCTTATTTATTTGTATACTTGTATTTTAAGTTGTTATTATATGAAAACAATCCCTGTAAAGCACTTATGTTGGTCTGTGGAAATTAAATAAATAAATAAATAAATAAATAAATAATAAACACATTAAAAATATAATTATTATATGTAATATATAATAATTATATTTGCGTAATTTGGGTTCATAGTTGAACCTCAAGGTTTGTGGTTTCTATAGGTCATAGTTGAACCTGAATCGTTATTCTTAGTTGAACCTTGAGGCTTCTTAGTTGAATGTCAAAAGGAAAGCGCAAATGATAACAAACAAATTGGGAAACCAGCTTGTTTCTAGAACATCTTTTGTAAGTGTTGAAAGGCAAAACTATCCCTATGGGTTTAGAAATATTCTAATAATAAAAATCCTCAACAATGAAACTTCTTACTAAAACACTGAATGAGTAACTCTGTACCAAAACAAAGATGGAGCAAAAAAGGTACACTAGCGTCTGTCTACGATCCACCTCCATTGCTATGCAACTGTTAAGGACCTCTTTCACTGTTGTAGATAATAGCTATTGAAATATTATTATAAGAATAGTAGAGGTGGTAATTTATTTTGCAAGTAGGGAACGTTGCGACACGAGGCCAATATGTCTAGTAGTGCAATCCTACGAGTAATATAAAATCACTTCTACCACATGTGTCATACACTATTTTTTAAACAGCCTACTGACATTCATTTTATTTGACTTCAAGCATACAAATCATTAGGGGGCAAATTTTAATAAAATGTAATTTTTTCATCTCACTTCAGAACAATGCCTGTGCAATGCAACAATACAGACATTAATTTTATAATATGACAAAAACAAATGACTCATTTTCTGTTGTTTTTTACGTTTTTGTCGTTTCCTGCCTAAAAATAATTTTTTACCTCTTCCCGTCATTTTTAAAGCATTTTCGCTGATTTCTCGATTTTAATATCATTTTAATTAATGGTACTTACAACAAATAATATTTACGAATTGCTATAAATGTTCTCCACAGAATTACTCGTTGCCTATTCGATTTCTTCGCTCTGAAATGGTAATGTCAGTCGTTGTATGTAATCTAAACTTCCTGTATCGACCATTAGTGCTATTGTCAGTTCGGCCGATTTCTGGCTAACTGAAGACAGATTTTCTGGTAAAGAACGGCCCAAACCAAAAATTTGCAAGCCACTTGAACGAAAGGAAGAAGTGTCGATTACATCAGTAACATATCCATCAGCTTGAGTTGTTCATTTGAACTGTTTTTGTTCGATTTTTATCTCTTTTTGGTTGCTTATAGGGCATTTTAAAACCATTAAAGGAGTACTTTATAGATAATTTTTGGTGTTGTAATAGGTCATGAAAATCCGGCCTCTACAAATCACTATGTTACATTAATGTCAGTAGCACCTCACATTTTTTATTTTCTTTGTTCCTTGACAGTTTCATCTGAACATTTGAGCGTCGACTGACTTCTACCCTTGTTAAAAATTGAAGTTTTGGCGTTCTCTTCAGGCCTTAAAGTAACCTCTTTTATTATGGACTGTCTGAAAATGTAATTCCGAATTGTCATACGTTCTGAGGGCAATGCTGAACTACTCAACGTAACATATTTCATTAATTTTGCTGAAAATTGTAAATGTTCGTGTTACTGAGGGACTTAAATAAATATACTCATAAACTTTTCGTTGCTCCTAACAAGTTTTCCGGAGTATCCAATTAAACTTGCACGTGAATATTCATTTTTTAATAGTTACGAACATCACAATATGCAGAAATTTTTACTACACTGAAGAATATTCTTAAATTATCAGTAGGATGGAAAGAAAGTATTGAAGAAATTTTTGTGAAAATAAGAAATTGATAATGCATCTTCTTTATATAAAACTATTACAAAACATTTTCGGCGTTGTACGTCTTAAGGCAGGTTGTACGAATGAAGGATAAAGCTGTGGTCAGATTGATGGAGGAATATCAATTTTGGAGAAAATCGTCTAAAACGTTTAGCCGCTATCGTTGTTCACAGACGGACAGACAGACGTCTTGCCGTCAATCGATTTTTCGGTATCAAGCACCGACAAAACTGGGATTCTGAATACACCAGGTGTAAGATTTTTTTTTCTAAATTCAGCAACTGGATTTATCCGCTTTGTCCTTATCCGGGTCTATGATCTGTGTTATGCAGTTGAGAGAGAGTTATGAAATGCTGCGGGAAATAGCGCCGAATTTTCGGCAGAAAAATCTTATTGGGGTTCCTTGAATTTTAAACCGAAATTTTAATTTTGGGAAGTACTTTATGTGGAAACACTGGAACCTTTTCAAAATTTTCAAAAAAATTGCTTCAACGTTTTTTATTAAACTTTGTTATTGGATAATGTGAAGGCCGTTTAAGAGAATGGTGCAGGCCACATGTGTGTTAAAAACCATAACTGTTCGAAAATTGCATCAGTTGAGAATGTTGTCGGCGTATTCCTACAACTAAAATATTAAAGATAGGGATTTTGCTTTAACCCATTTATGATCAGATCATTTTTAGAGTAATCTCTTTCAAATCATGATATTAGGCGTCTTGTAGTATTGTATCGTGTGTGAAATCATTTTGATAGAAAATAGAATGAGGGTTTCTAGTATGGGTTCTTAATGACCCAGTGGGTAGATAAGACATTAGAGAGGAAAGCATTTTAAATTTTATTTTTTTTCTGTACTATGTTAATATACACTTAGAATACAAATTTAGGATCATAAAAAAATTCTTTGAGAAGAGAAACTTTGCCTTTTATATGTGAATTCCATTTACTTTTTTTTTTCCTTCTACACACCGCCCACCAGCGTCATGGCTGCCGAACATACAACAAATGTCCTGTTTTGCGTGCTGAAAATGAGATAGTATTAGCGATACTTATTTCACGTGTCGACAACAATTGTACAATTTTCCAATACGACAACGATGTACAATTTTCCCCTCTAATGCCAATTCTGTAACGGGATATAATTTGTTCCATTTGGTCCACCCCACCCTATAATACCCCTGCAAATAATACTGATATCTTCACAAATTTGGCATCACAGTCTCATCACAAAATTGTTCAAAATATCAAATTATAGATCATTTTTTTGGGAAGAGGCTCTTGGAGATGGCAATTCAGCCTCTGCGTTCTGAGAAATGAATTCAGAAAAGTTGTCCAACTGAGTCTGCGTTGATTCTCGAGGTAGATGGAAGCAATGTCATAAAAGAAATTTGAAAATTGTCAGTTTACTGTCCGTGTCCGTGCAACTACGTGCGTCTTCGCTATTGTTGTGTTCTATCAAATACAGAGGGTTTTCTTTCCATCTAAAACTTTACCTGAGCATGAAGCAAATGTTTACTGAGACGATCAGGATAGGACAGCACATTCCATCTCCATACCTGCACATCCTCGAAATTAGTTGTTCAACAATGAAAGAATTTCATGTGTTCTTAATCCTTTATTTGATCTAGATGTGCAAAATATAAGAATGGCAGTGCTAGAATATATGTAACGTACAAGAATTACCATTTCTATGGCGAGTTATGACAATGAGTTATTTGCCCACTGGGTCGTTAAAGACCCACCAGGATTTGATACAAGTACAACTGCACAATTTTCAGAGATACGTAAATAGTTCATACATAATTAAAAATGTACATGTTTTAGGATCGCAACAATGCAAAATCACTGCACCTAAGTCTTTTGCTTCGTGCGAATTAAAAGATTATTTCTTAGACGGTGCGGAATATGACAATGACGCCAAACACGAATGCGGAAAGCCGCACAGAAATGCAATTGAGATTATCGATTGTTAAGATGCGGGAAATTTTAAGAATACATATTAATGGGATGTCTGGTTTAAAGATAAATATTTGACAGATGTAACAAAGCATGAACAATTTTTGGCGTGGGTCATTAACGACCCAGTGGGAATAAATGTATTAATGAAATCTGTTCCTTAAAGACAGATTTTAAAATAAGGTCATGTACAATTTTTCGAAAATTTGAGTTATTTTCGCGTTATGGTTCGTGAAACATAACCAATGTTTAATTTTGCTTAAACATTTTTTTTCTCAAAAACGGCACCAACAATTTTTAATAAATTTTGAACTCGAATAGCCCGTATGACACTTAAGAGAATGGTGCGGTCTCATGTTCGATGAAAATTCTGAGATTTGCAAACACTCAATTTATTTTTTCTTAGAAACGGCACCAAATGTTTAGCTTAAATTTGGACCTTTGATGGCGTAGAGGACGCTCCAGGAAATGGGGAAGGTTTCAGGTACAACTACTATTGTGACGATACATTTTTTTCTGAATGATATGAGTTCATAAAACCAATCTTCAAATTAGGTCGTGATAAATATTTCTAAAATATGAGTATTTTTTGTGTAATTTGGCGCCAACTATAATCGCCAGCTTCGAATTTCCTGCACTTCATGAACGTAATATGGAAAGTGATTCGAGGCAGTTGGATGCTACGTATTAGTACGTACGTATTTAGTGTATTTGTTAGTATCTTTGTATATTATTATTTAATATTTCTTTGTTGGTTTGTTACATTCGAGATTTTGTCATACGTTTACAAATTAAACCTTTATAAACTATTTAAAACCTATTTGAAATACATGAAAGAAAACTTGCGTTAGCAAATACTCATATTTGTTCGGCTGGACTAGAAAGGACGAAATGTTCTCTTTTTTATTGGAAATGGAGTTTTTTTAAATGCAATCTAGACGTATGATTGACTAAAGATACTGTGCTTTTGTGAACTTTTTTCAAATCAACGTCATAACATTTCATTCATTGTTGTAAAAATAAGTGGCATTTAACTTCAATCATCTCGTCTAACAACCACCAATATGGAAAAAAAACTATATTTACATTTACGTCCTTTTCTCCATGAAATGCGACAGAGCTGCCCACTGCTGTAGTGTTATATTTCAAGCAAGGTTCCCAAAAACAAAGTCCTTCTATACTAACAACCAAAAGCAAAGCTCTGTATTAATTGTTGAGGAAGATATCATAGACGAAACACCTCTGGTATAAAAGGAGATGTTGGGGTGAATGTCTCGGCAAAATGATCGCCTAAAACTTCAGTTTTCTCACTTGTAGAATATTTTTTACCATTAGTGCTAGATAAAGGGGGGATTATGTTTTTTTCTCAGTATCCTTTTAGTAAAATTCCAAATTAAATTTTTTTTGAGTGTTTAAAGATTGTATTAGATGGTTATATTTGGTCTGTTTCAAATCTGCTATGACTTTTCGGCATATATATTTGTTTATAGATTTCGTTCTGATTTTAAACTGGGTGCTCTAAGAGCTAGCCAGAGTCTTCTCGTTTTATTATTGGTTTGAATTATTTTAATTAAGCTTTTGGGTAGTTTAATGGGTACGTTTTTACATAGTGAGTTGGGATTTTCGGATTTTAGTGTGTTTACAGTTTTTGTTATTAGATTGTTTAAGTTTGTTGTACTAAGTGTTATTGCCTGATCTATTTCAGACGAGGTGTTTACGATTTTAAATTTAGGTGTTTGGAGTTGAATTATTTTCTTAAATTTGACCCAATTTAAGTTATACGTGTTAAGAACTGGTTTAGGCGAGGGTTATGGGATGGTCTCATTTGTGGAAATAATGACATGAATGTGGTCGAGCTCGATGTAAGAAGTTGAGTAAAACTGGGCATTTATGTTGATTATTCCTATATCTAAAATATCGGGAAGCTTGTTTGGGTCACGGGGATAGTATGTAGGTTCAGGGGGAGATATTAATCTTAATCTGTTAGTACGTACGTGATTGTATAGTTGGGATCCAGCGGCATTGGTGACTCTGCACTCCCAGGAAGTGTGTTTAGCGTTGAGGTCACCTAAGAGTATAGTGGGTGACTGAGGTGTGATTACGTTACTTAAGCTGGCGAAATTACGCTTTAAATTGGGTGGTTTACAAGCTGCAATTATATTTAAAAATGTATGCAGGGGATATAAATTGCTGTTAGCTCAAGCCCAGTGATAGGCATTTGGTTTATTTGGTGATATGGGATAGTAGTCTTGACGAAAATGAGAACGTCGCCACCTGGTGAGTGTATTCTATCTTGTCTAACTACGTGAAGAAGGTTTTAAATGCAGTAATGCAAGCAATGTCTATGTTGTTGGCTTGTAAAAAATACTGAAGTTCTACTTTTTTATTACTGATGCTAGATGCATTCAAATTCATTAAAGTTAGTGAATGATTAAATTCAGAGTGCGCCAGGGACAGTGCATGGGCTATTTTGACTATATGCTATGGAATATATTGAAGGATGACTTGTATAATAGAGTCTTATTAATTAAGTGTGAACATATGGAGTTGATGATTTTGTGTACAAATGGAGAATTTAAGAAACTGTATTGAGGTGAGTTATTTTGGGGGAGATAGTTTTGGGAGTTTTTAGCTGATTGGTTTCGGGTGGTGTTGTTTGATTGCTGGTTAGTTGTTGATAGATAGACATTTGGTATTCGGGTCGTGTTAAGTAAGTTGGGAAAAGTGCTATTAGATGGAGGGAATTGGTGGGTAGTTCTCGACTTTTGTGGTTCTTGGTGGGAAGTTTTTTATTTATTTTCCAAAATTGTTTTAAAATATGAGCATTCTATAGTTCGGATGTCAGCTCTATGCGCCCTGTCGCAGTTTTACATTTCGGAGGGTCGTCCTTTCGAGGGCATGATGCCGAATACTGATTTTCAGAACAATATATACAAGAAATTAGATGGTTACAGTTGTTTTTAAAATGCCCGAAATCCTAACATCGGAGACACTGTATTGGTCCTTTAACTTTGCGCCTTATTTCAGTTTTTACTTTTAGATTAAATATTACATTTGTTTTAAGAATTTCAATATTCTGCTCTTCTGAATATTCAGCGGCTACCAATGAGATTGGTGAATTGTTCTTGTGTAATCTGGTAACACTAATTAGGGAAGAATGTTTAGCTTTTAGATCTTGGTAAATTTCCTCTTGAGAAATAGACGGATGAATGTTTTTGTAGACCACAAAGAACGTTTTGTAGGTTGGGTCCTTTTAAGTGTTTGTTAGTGCTTATAAAATATTTAATAGCTTTTCTGAAATCTATTTGGTTAAAGTTAATCTTTGCTGTTATTGAAGGTTGATGTAAACTGGTTAGTGATGTGGGTATTAATTCCATTATTTAGTGCTATAATGTTTTCAATATTGTTAACTTGGATGGGAGGAATTCTAATATTTTCAGGAACTATGATGTTTCGGGATACGGAATTTGATTCATTTTCTTGCAGGTCCCTTAAAGGATCCCTATTTTTAATTAAAAAAAACAACATAATCTTGAGAATGGCTAAACACGATTTTTTTTGTTTGGTTGCATGTTTAGATTAGGATCACTATGCCCCCGCTTACCACTGGGCCGTTGGGAAATAGGTTCTGCATTTGCGCTGGACTTACCGTTGCACTTTAAAGAACTCGTAGTGCCGTTGGCTGGCAGAACTTATTTCGATGACCATTGATGATGGGCATTGTTCATTGTTCATTGATGATGCGGCATTGACGCGAACATTGTGATGCGACATTGTTCCACTTAACATGTGAGGCTTATGAGAAGGGGTAACCGCTGATTTGGTTGATGTTGTTGTAGTAGATGCTCTGGAATTTGTAGGAATGATGTTTCACGGGCGTCGCGTTCTTGGTAAGCAACCTTCATTTCGCTCTCGGTCGGCTAGACCTTTCTCACTGGAACAGGTACGAGGCGAGGCGCAGTGCTGTGCTTGTAGGTCTGTACTGTGCGACTGCTCGCAGCGGAATTTTTTTCTGCTGTTACAGACTTATTTAAACATGGAAATTTATCAGATAGTTCAGTGTTTTTATCCAAAACAATGAATTCGTGCCTGACTATAAATTCAGTCCTTTTTTTTAACCTCACAATTCAACAAACCCCACAGAAAAATCTGTACGTTTTCCGAGTTTTGAAACCATAGATTCAAATATCATGGAAAATTGGAAAATAGCCATCAAAGAATGACATAGGGATGTCCTGCCTTATCCACAAGTTTCGGGAGGATGGATTGTGCTAAAAAGGATTCTCCTCGCGAAAAGTGGACGTCTGGTCAGATTATTAAATGTCAAAGTAACTTGTCCCGTTCAAAGTTTTCATCTGTTTTTAAAATCTTTTACTTACTGTTGACTTACTGTACTTATTTTTGAAGAATTTTATATTAGTTGTGGCTATCCAAGGATAAGCTATATAAAACCGCAGAGTCTTTCTTTCTCTTTTTATCGTAAAGCACACTATCTCGGAGAATGCAAAACAAAGCTCGATAGCAAATCCCATAAAAGTAACGTGAGTTCAGAGTCCGTGAACCTGAAACCGTGATTTGTCACCACAGGACATGCAGTTATGAAACAATATCCCCTGCCTAATAGGAGTATAACCGTTCACTCAAAGCAATTTGTACTTTCGGCTGCGGCGTTTCAAACCCCGTTACTCATTAGCCGCATGATCAATGCATACATCATAATAAAGCGTGTTTAGGAAAGAAGGCGGCTGATGCAGGATAAGTCACGCACGGCGCGACGCCGGCGCCGGGGCTGCGTGCCTCCGCCTCCGCAGCGCGCGCAGCGGCCGGCCGCGCAACTAACCGCTGCGGAATGGCGCAATGGGCAGTTCGCACCTCCGTCCACTGATTGATGATTCCAGGCGCGTCAACTGCTAAGGTCATTAGACCCTTAAGTGCAGTGCATGTCTTTAAATCGGGAGAAGACCGATCTCTCGCTGAATTGTGAGACCCGGCGCCGACCTACGTCCGCTTGGGAGGTTTTCCCACACAGATATCTACCCCAGACCGAGGCAGATCTTAAGATTGGTCTCCCGGCATGTGTGTTATTGTAAGTGTGCGAAAGGATGCAGTGATGATACAAAAAGAGGAACAAAAGATCACGCGCGGTCCGTGTTTCGTTTATAAGGGAATTACTCAAGTATTCGCCCGGCATTGATCGAAGAAACAGAAAACTAGCGATCAGATTATCCAACCGCGACTCGAATTCGACTATCTAGTAGTGTCGGTAATCCTGCCACCGTCGAGACTCGAACCTAGGACCTCCTACAGTACATATGCACGTGTGTGTATTCCAGCAAACAAAAATTCCATTCTTATATGTTCAAAATAAGTATCTACATTCATCTCAGGAAATATGTGATATATTTGCAGACAATTTGGCAAATGTTTTAAAATCCTCATTAATATTTTAATAATGATGATTTATTAATTCAAAGTTCTATTTCAACACAGATACCAATTGTTCCGCATCCCATTTCTTACATTTCAACCCTCGAAATAACAAACTATGTTATAAATTGGCCTCCAAAATTATCATTTGGGCCATATTATATTTCTTCATTAATAGTTAAACAATTTTCATTTTCACTTATTGTCTGATACACAGCTATATTTAATGTCTCTTCGTTATTTTTCCAAATCATGGAAGCATGCTCATGTGATTTCGATTCTTAAACCTGGAAAATCAGCAGAAAATACTTTAAATTACATACCAATAAGTTTACATCCATCTTCAATAAAATTTTTTGAACGATGCATTTTTCATAGACTTAATTTTTTTTTTTTACATTCTGAAAATGGTCTTCCTCACTACCAATTTGTCTTGCGCTCCCTTCTCTCCACGAAGCACCGAATACTCTGACATAACTGAAGACATACTTCTCGCTTTTCATACTTTTCAGTACATTAGTGCAGTTTTTCTTCATATTGAAATGGCTTTTACTATAGTTTGGCACCCAGGTTTAATTTACAAACTTTCACTTTTAGGAATTCCTCAATATCTCCAAGATTTAAATCGTAGTTTTTTAAATAATCGCACCTTTTCCCATTCATTTAAAACAGGATTTCATCTCCAAAATCAATTCTTGCTAGCGAGCAAGGAGCTGTACTTTCATCCTCTTGAATTTATTTATTTCATATTTTCCTTCAACAAACGACACTTTATTAGCATTATTTGCAGACGACAGATAGAAATCTTGAAACTACTAATACTTCGCTTCAAAATCATTTAAATCAGGTAGATTTACGGGCTAAAAAGTGGCATATCAAATTGAATACATCAAAATGCAATGCTTTTTTTTTCTGACGCAGATAAATTGAAGCACCTCCTCCCATATATCAAAATAAATCAATAAAATTCATTTCATCCACCAAACCAATACATTCTTTAGGAGTGTTAATGTACAGAATAATATCGCCCATAGAATTTCGTTAGTTAATAAATGATGGCATCAGCTACTTCCTGTCGTTAAATACTCTGCTTCACTAACTATACTCACTAAATTACATATTTCTAAAACAATGTTTTGGCCTATAATATCTTATGCGTGTCCAATTTGGATATCAGTATCTAAAACAAACATGAATAAAATACACATTTTTCAGAGTACCTGTCTAAGAACTATTATTAAGCGCCGTGGTTTATTTCAAACATACGAATTCTTTCTGAGTTTTGTATACTTCCGATGCAAAACATTTTTCCAGAAATTTCACCAACATTCTACCACAAAATTAATATTATTCCATCTGCACCTCGTTTTGAGCATGGTAAGCATAATTCCCATCGTAACCGACTAAAACGCAAATTACCAAAACAATTCGTCGACCCTCCATAACCGCCTTTCACATCTTATTAACCACATGAAATAGTTTTGTTCTCGATGCGTGAGCTTCATTTTTATAGATACTCATTTTCGGTACTTCTTATTCGATTTCTTCATCTTCTGCTGTCAACGGCGTAACTGGCCAAAGACATGTAATTATTCAATAAAAACGAAACAAAAAGAAACATTCAAACCTTATAATACACCCGTACCCACAGACCAACAGGCAATAATTGATTTTAATGGAACACCAAACTTCGACGTCCTTCAGAGAATAAAATTAATTTCATCTGCCGCAGTCAAAAACCTCATTAAAAATTTACCCGAAATATAAGCACCTCCACCTGACCTAATTAGCAACCAAGTATTAAACCTACGCCTGCAATTACATACATAAACATATATAATGCATCATTCAGAATAGGTTATTTTCCAACAACTTGGAAAATATCAAATATAATCCCGATTCCTAAACCCAAAATCATAGTATTGCAATCAAAACAAATCATAGTCTTGCAGCAAATTATATACCAATAAGCCTCCCCCAACTCTTTCAAAACTATTTAAAAAAATAATATAAAAAGACTCAACAATCATCTAACGAAGTCGGAAGCCATTCCAAATTACCAATTTGGCATTAGAAACCACATCTCAACTGCACACCAATTACTAAAAATAACTGAATACATTCACACTGCCTTTCAAGAAAATAAACACACAATAGCAAAACACCTAGATGTATCGCAAGCTATTGACAGTCTGGGACCCTAAATTAATCTTCAAATTCAAAACAAAAGGAAGACCTAAATACTTACTAAACATTATCATACGATTTATATCAGACAGGTCTTTCACAGAAACCATAGACAATCATAGATCCAACCCACGTACAATAGAAGCAGGACTTCCACAAGGCTCACCACTATCCCCAACGCTATTCAATCTTTACGCAGCAGACATCCCCATCACACGTCACACACAACTTGCAAAGTATGTATAGCACACAGAAGTACGCAAATTCACCATTTAAACAAAATAGACGAGTGGACAATAAAATGGAAAATTAAAACTAAACCCAAATAAATCAAAAGCAGAAATATTTTCATTAAGACCATTCTGCCCCCCACCCGTTACTAATAAACAATATATAACTAAACTGAACAACATCAAATTAACCTATCAAATACTTAGGTTAAATTTTGACTCAAGACTCAACTAGAAAAACTACATAAACATAAAAATGCAATAGGCTAAAATCAGATTAATTCAACTCAAATCAATACTAAATATAAACTCCAAACTTAAATTAACAAATGCAATAAGGCCCATAATGCTATACACATGTTCCATCTGGACAAATTCCGCAGCATAGAACGTAAACAAAATACAAGTAATCCAGAACAGATTCCTCAGAATAATCCCCTAACGCCCCATGGTTTATTTCAAATCAACAACTCCATAGAGAATTAAACATGAAGTCAATTACTTTAGAAGTAACATATTTATCCAATTACTTCTACACCAACATAAAGTCAATAAAGGAACTAAAACAATATAATTTGGCTTCAACGTGCGACACACAAACCAGAATAAACAACAGATACCCGTTCGATTCATTCCGAAAAAAATTCTCAAGCAGTTGTGAATAATAGGTACTTTCATGAGAAATCTATCTCAATTGTAATAACAATAAAATTAGGTTAAGCTAAGTTTTAAGTTAGTAGTAACACATACATGAAAGAGTGTAAAGTGATCTATGATATGGAATAAATGAAAAAAATACACACCTACGAGGGTCAATACAGGTTGTAAGTTCCCTTTTGTTTCGCTCCATCCAATTCACAGCTTCGCCTTACTCTTTCAATAGGCACATATCCCGAATTCAATAATTTGATTGAATGGCACCGTATGCTTTGAAGCATCCTTCAGCACGGCCGTTAAGACGATTAACCTCTCTCGTTCGTGAACGAGCGACTAGTCATTGTAAAACGCTTTATTTCGCTAAGACTTGGCGCTTTTGGCACATGTGGAAGGGTACTGTGTACATTCTATTTTGGTGTGGAATTTTGACATTTCATCACTAGTGACCTTATAGCAGTTATCTGGTAGTTAATAAATAAATTACCTCGTTTATATCTCTTTAACAAAAATAGGACGTGATAAGGATCACGTCATGTTCGAAATATTCGTGAGGCTTGTTCTGATTGAGAGTTATTGGAATTACCAATCTCTTTAAACGAATTATTGACTGATCAAAGAACCGTTTGTTAACAAAATTCATTTTTCACGCCAAATAAGTAAGCGTTAATGCACATTAAAAGTTGCAACATTTACTTTTACATATATTTACGTGTTGTTTTATTGAAGAACTTAGGTATTTTAAATTTGATGGGTATTCTTGTAAACAAGACGTCATATGTCATTACTCGAAAGGAAAATTTAGCAGAAAGTTAAGGCTTCTTTTTTCCCCAACAATAATCGTGCAAAAAACCCCTCTATAATCCTCGAAATTGTATCATTTGACCCTCCAGGGTTGTATGCAGTATGCCAACAGAACTACCCTGGAAAGCTATTCTCGTTCCGAAATCTGCTCCGGGTTTCGTATTTCTTCTTGACAGGCGCTCTCCCTCCCCGCGCGGAGGTCAAGAGCGCGTTCGATCCAGGAGATCGATGACTTCCTGCAGTCTCGCCCGCCGCCTGCGTGAAAGACGAAGGTGAAGCCAGGGTGTTCGTCTTGGAGAAAGCCCACAGCAGCGCACTGCGCCGACAGCTGTCAGTTAGGTTGGCAACACACGCTCACCCTTTGTGATGATGTCAAGTATTGTTGCATGAACTGTGGATCGTATATCAAAGTCGGCGGATACCGCGGGATCTGATAGCTCTCCGCAGGCCACGCGCTTTTCGCAAGGTCGCGTTTTGAGAAATGTTTTGTGATCTCGAGAATGATTCTAGGAGAACTCGTAAAGCATGACGACTTAATAACCTGATACAAAACCTAAGCCAGGGGTGATTCGTGATGTGTGTAGCTAATGTGTATATATTTTAATGAAGATATTAACTTGCTAATTACCATTTGAAAGTAATGTATTTACTGTTTTTATACAAATTTATATTATTATTTTTTATCTTATAATTAATACATTTGAAAAAGTGTCGATTACAATTTCATTGTTCATTACTGCTTTTTCTCTGTAATTTCGAATTTGTGGAAAATTGTTGTCTTTGTTCGTACGTTTTGCTTTCTGCATATTCATTGTAAATAAAGTTGTTGGATATATAACAAGTTTTTTAAAGAATAAATTATATAGAAACAATTAAATCAGATGATATAATCAAATTAACAAGAGCAATCGCATTGTGAGACTTTATAACACATTACATAGAAGACTTTTTAGTATTGTTAATATGATAATGAGTTGCTAATAAAACTGGGAATATGCAGGTGGTTCAAAATAAGTGTTACAATCGTGTAGGATGTAATGAGTGGCCAAAGATGATCAAATGACCTTTTCCCACAGTACATGTGTTAGGAAATCTCAATTAATGCGAATACACATGTGGTATTTTGTGATTTTGCGTTCCTAGTCAGTTTAGAACACAAACTGCACAACACCTTACCCAGAAGACTTTTGAGTATGTGTAGAGTTCTGAGTGTTTCGATATTTTAAAAAATCCGGCGCTTCTTACCTATTTCCTCTTCACTTACGAGGTAGCTGAGGAGGTTTATCAAGAGTGAAATCTGTAAATCAGCCCCAACTGGATTTTATTGGAAGAAACGCACGACCTCTGTTGGCTTCGGGGGTCTCAGCCGGAATCTCTTCGAATTCGCGGCTTTTTTTCGGTTTGTTCTGGAGTCATTGCCGTAAGTCACGGAAAGGCCGCAGGTAACCCCTATGATTCAGGAAATATGTAGCAATCTTTGTTATTTGCTCGGATAACGGCTTGGTCGTGTGCGAAAGCATTAAGAAGTGGAATTGTGCTACAGTATAGGAAGACAGGGCTTCAGATGGCTACGCTGAAGCCATTAATTCTATTCTAAGTCAGAGACCAAGGATAACGTGGCATTGATGTTAACTGTGTCTAACTACCTAAAATAGGCCAGCATTTCGTGTTTTACCTCCCCTACGCGAGAAATAATTCGCAAAAGATTCGTGGTTTTCGCTCCGAGATAATTTGTAACTCCATATTCATGCCGATAGATATCAACTTTCATGCATCTGAACAACAAAGTAAAATATTTTTATAGTAAACTATGAGTAACTCGTCAAAATGTCGGGGCGAAGTAAAAGCCCCATATTGGTAATATTGCATTAGAATGAATAGTAGAACAAAAAACAATTTATGAATATTAAATTTAATTTTATTTCTCGTTTCGAACTTTCCTTTATCATAAGTAATAGGATCTAATATCGGTCCTCTAAGAAACAGCAAAGTGGTTTGAGAGGCTCTGAAGGCGCGAACGAGCTCTCATTTGCGATTGTTGCCACTGACAGCCAGGGCAATGAAGGAATCGAATTTATGACCTCTGGTATATTTATAGTCATTTGGACACACTGCTTTCTCGCAATCCCACAGCGTGTGAAGGTCAACTGTGTTCCCCAGATACACAGCCCACTTACACAGACTTCGTGAATTTACCGCAATCTAATACATTCAAAAATTTCACTCACATCTCTAAGTCCCAAAAACAAAATCAGTCCACAAATTCTAGACATTCACGTAATAACCAAATACAACCTCCAATTCATACTAATAATTCAAATTACCCACTCTTAAACACAATCATTAACTCGATTCCATCCTACATTGTAAATTTCATAAATTCTCTAATACCTACAATAGTAAATGCAAGCCAAAACTCAGCTTACTTAAATAATAATAATAATAATAATAATAATAATAAGAAGAAGAAGAAGAAGAAGAAGAAGAATGGCAGTACAGACCTAGTCTAAGTAAATTGGAATATCATTGACATTTCTAACAACAAAAAATCAGAATTAACTCCATTTCTGCATGCTTACACAGTAGACATTACAGTCACTACTGAAAACCACCTAAAAAAGAAATACAGATTATTCATTCCCAATTATACTACATACTGAGCAGGCAGATCTAAAATTAGAGCCGGCGGAGTACTCATAGCCATTAAAATAAACTTTATTCACCATCAAATTGACTCAATAAACACACTAATAACTGAAACGCAGCCATTCGCTCCATAACAAATAACACCGTGTGAAATATAATAACCGTATATAATCCCCCAATCTCTAAAATAAAGGATGTTATTTTAGAAACCGTATTCAATCTTCAAACAACAAATTAATAATTGACGATTTCAATGCTAAAAACACTAATTGGAGCTGCTGACACAACAATGAAAATGGGCTCATTTTATCACATCATCATTTATTTTAACCAATTAATTCTCAATTTAATCATCTCCACATAGAGCTAACTTATTATCTATTCGATTGCGACAAAACTCCAGTCTTAACATCGACATTGCGAACTCCAACATAACTTTTTTTTACTCCAATATTTGAATTAGACTCAGACCAAATTCCCGTTCTAATAACTACACAGCAATTACATCGCAATATACCCCCAACACCCAAATATAACACAGGCAGAATACACGGAAACCAAATCCAAAAAATGATAAATGGAAAAATACCCCTTTTCAAAACACTCCACCGAAATTGAACATGCTCTCACACATCTCAACACGATAATTCACACGAGCATACCAGCGGCACAACTAAAAAATAAACTAGCCTTTTAAAAAAAAACTAAAAATCAAGAGCTCCCACCTCAAGTACTTAAAGCTATCACGGTGAAAAAGAAAACCAGAAGACTGTAGGCCCATCTAAAATCTCCCGAACGTAAAAAAGAATTAAATCTCATAACACAGTCAAGAGATTAATTAAACTCACAACAATCAACAAAATCATAACCTAGTGCAATCATTCACCACCAAAAATAATACGCTGTGGCAGTTTACAAAAAAATTATTAAAAGACGATTACACCTACACAAAACACGACGACGAGCAAAGTATATACCTCAACCTAGAAAGCTGAAAAACTAGCAGATTACTTTGCGTCAACATTCTAAACAAACACGACTAAACCGCAGCCAGAACACAAAAAAATTAGTAGATACCAGAACGAACCCTGCTGCTGTCCACACCCTAAAATACCCAACAGAAATAAATATAATTATTAAACAATTACCATGTAAAAAAGCACCTGGACATGAGTACATAAATAATAACGTATTAAAAAACTTACCTCGACCCGCAAAAGCATATCTAACCAATATATACAACTCTTGTTTCAGAAATACCTACTTCTCTCAACAATGGAAACACGTAACAATTATTCCCGTTCTCAAACCTAACAAAATTGCTACAGTCTCAAACAGTTATCGCCCTATAAGCTTACTGCCCACATTAAACAAAATATTTGAAAAAATAATTTTAAAACGTCTAACCCAATTCTTACGAGCAACCAAAGCCATCCCTCGCGAACAATTTGGCTTCACCGAAAATATATCCACACACTACCAGCACCCAAAAATCACCAAACACCTATACTCTTCATTCCAGACAAAGTTTCATACAGTAGGAATCTTTATCGACATAACCCAGGCTTTCGACAGAACATGGAATCAGGCGCTGCTAAACAAAATAATACAAATTGTAATCTCTCAGTACATGATCTCAACTATTCACACTTTTTTAACAGAACCTGTTCAGTTAATGTCAATAATCACCACCCAAACCCCAGTCAAATAAATGCAGGACTCCCCCAAGGATAACCATTATCCCTCATTCTCTTTAATATCTACGTCGCAGATTTACCTACATTAAATTCAATAACAATCGCCCAATTTGCAGATGACACGCACTATTTTCTCAGGACCGAATCTACACAAAATACTTAATACAATGTAACTATACCTTTATCTAATCGATAGCTGGGTCGCTAAACTAAAAGTCACCTTTACCTATCAAAATCCGCTGCCAAAATATTTACCACAGACCATACACTCCTACTCCCTTGACACTAAACAACAAACCAATAATCTGGCAATACACAGAACAACACAATACCTTGGACTCAATATAGACACAAAAAATTGGAGAAAACAGAGAGACCAAGCAAAAATAAAATTACTGCAACTAAAACCTGTTGTCAATAGAAATTCCTCTCTACTGTATAGAACAGCCATAATAATATATAAACCTTTTATTAAGACCCCTCCTTTCATACGCGTGCCCTCTCTGGATTAATACCGTAAAAACTAACATTCAAAAACTACAAATCTTCCAAAACCAGCTCCTAAGGTTAATAACCAATGCCCCTTGGTTTGTTGCCAAACATATCAATTACCTTGCCTCCATCTTCTATTTTTATATACCACAAATTCCCACATTAAATTCACTCAACGTAGGCCGAAATCCTACACAACCAACTCGAATCCAAAACAAATTTCCTTTCCATGTATTCCTGAAAAAACGCAGAAATTGAGCATTAACAGAGGTGCCTAATTTGGCTTCCTCGTCTATGTAAAATATTAAGCTTAGTTTGCTATTTAGTAATAAGCAACCAAAGCATGTGAATACTATAACGTTTTACGTACCCATGTACTAATCAACATGAAAATAAACAGAAAAAACCCTTCGGGGAAGGAGCTCCAGACGAATGTGAGGTGAAAGAAGCACCTTTTTTACTAATTTCATAACAAAAATTTGGAGTATTTTTTAAAGGACTACAAACGTTAATATACATATATGAAAAGTGTGTTGGGGTAATGGATGATAAAGTTGATATGTTACGTATTTTTTCCGTGCCCAACAAAAATAGTAGTTAATGAGGCCAGACACTTGTGGAACCTATCACGTAATAAATTGGTGTTTGTGAAAATTGCAACACTCAGAAGGTATCTCCGGAATTTTTTAAAAATTGTTGGTCGTGTAGAATAGTGTATCCATAAGAAGTGATTATATTTGCACAGATCTCGCAGGCTTGCTTTCGCTGTTTCGCAGGGCACGCACCGGCAAAGGTGGCTCAGGGATGTAAACAGATATTTTGCTAAAGTAGTCAGTGCGAGAACACCCACCACTTTCCATACTTACATTTTTCTGTTTGCTCTATCTTATAGGCATTTTGTTTGTATCAGAGATCATCGCTCGTGTTCCTCATCTAGTTTCTCAAGAAGGCACCTCACACCAGATCAAAGCCACACCAGACTCAGCCACAGGCTTGGGTGGCTCAGGGCATCAATTGATGTCACTGCAGAGCCTCTGACCGGGAGGGTCTAGGTTCGAGCAGACCGGGAGAGGTAGCTCAGGGCATCAACTGATGTCACTGCAGAGCCTCTGACCGGGAGGAACTAAGGTTCGAGTCCCGCTGCAGGATTCTCGACACAAGCTAACAGCTAGGTCGAGTTCAGGCGACGTCTGAAGGCGAATTATTGCGCCCGGCTGCTCTGATCGGCAGCTTTCCTAAGTTTCTCCATCAACACAAGAAGAGCGCCGGAGCAGGACCCTCATAAACGGGCGCTTTCGATCTTTTCTTCCTCATCCTTGTGCTATCCTTACCCATACACACACCTACATGAAGTACATCACCACATATGCCGGAACCCCAGTCGTGAGCTTAGTGTACGTCCCGGCTGAGGCAGTGCTCTGCTTTTGGGAGATACCTAGTTGCGGGAAAACCCCAATTGAATCGGATGTTTAAGGCACAGCATCTTTTTGGAAAAATTAATTCAATATTTTTTTCAGAAATGAATGTATATTATTTATTTATTGAATACGGAAGAATGAATAAATATTTTAAAAATTCAAAAACTGCAGAATCAATTTTTTCCACCTTTTTGAGGCCTTAGTCTCTTTCTGTTGGATTTATTTTCATAATTCCTCTGAAATTAATAATTTTATTGTGAATAAATAATATTCATTCAGTATTACTTTATTACACAGAGAAACAAATAAAAATAATTGACAGAGGCAATGGATTTGCTTGTACAAAGGAACTGAGTAGAAAATGAAGATATATAAATACACAATAAAAGAACAAAATGTGATAGAAAATTGATTTAATGTAAAACAAAATTATTAGTAATATTATTACTAGATAATATTATTATAATTATATAATGTTACCTACCTTTTTTTCTTTGATCATTTTAGAAATTACTAAATCGGAAAAACTTTTTGATTCGTAAGGTTACAATCCAATCCATTCTCTATTTGACAATATCCATTTGACAATGTTTCCTTGAATGAAATTTTACTATTACTTAAAATCGAGGCCAAGTGACAATTTATTAAATTTCTCTCTAAACATTTTATTTCGAATGTTCTATCGATGGTAATATTTTTTTTACCGAGATATAACTTTTAATATAGAGCGTAATGGTAATACAACTACAACTTACCTAAGTATGAATTCGAGGGTTTGTCCTAATTTTGCAGAATAGGCATATCCAATAACATAATAGCTGGCAAATAATATTATCACACCCTCAATAATGTCTTTACAATATACTGAAACCTTTTTTTCAGAATCACAGTAATTTACTTTGGGCTTACTATGTAACATCATTTCCTGAACTTCAGTCCGTTGACTTAATTTGTTTGGTCCATTGTTATATTTAAACGGCCACTTTAAATCTGCAGCACATCCATCAATAGATGGAGATTAACAAGATTCACATTTCATGAAACTAATGTTAAATAAATAATACTAATTAATACAACAAATCTAATAAGCCTGAATTGCTTCAACTTCTCTCAGTGCTAACCGCCAATCGCTATAGGAAATTGCTGTGATGAGAACAGGAAGTGAAGAATAACATTCAACAGTTTCACACGCTTTCATATCAGAAAGTTATAACCTTTCTTTTATATTGCGCAAATCTGCTATTAATCTATCACGTAAAAACATTCGACTAGAAGAGCTTCTGAATCCGAATGAATTCTGCGGAGACCAGAGTAGCTGCGTTCCCGCAGGACAACCAGTCTTTCTATTTCCAGAAATAAGCAGGCTGCCGGCACTTACGTGTGCGAATGTCTTCAAGGTACCGTGTTCTGGGAAAGGGTTCGGACTTCCCTAAGCCGCATTGTGCTCCCAAAATAAAGCGTTGGGAAGCACGCAGCCCGAAAAAAAGGTTCAAATTACCATGTATCCATTTTTTTCAACAGCGAATATTGAACTTTCAAATACAATATTAAACTTAGTAGTTTTGTGAAAAATGATAAATTATTGTACAGAATAAAATACTAAACTCGAACAACTAGACCGAACTAGACCAACAACGTACCGAATACTACAGCAAAAGGAAAAATAATAACTACAGGAACTACAAGTACTAAGAAATATTCATTTATTTATTCAGTAAAAACTGTATGTGGCGTATCGGGGAGATCATTTGCGCACGTTTTCTTGAGTTCCAGAATCCCTTTCCAACATTTTAACTAGAAATAGTTGAAAGATTAATAAAAGTTTAAAAAATAAAACAACATATAATAATAAAATTTAGAAAAACACGAGATCAGCAACATTTGAAAAACTAAACATGTTCGTTCCCTAGTTATAGAAAATTTATTTGCACCACCATCGGTAAACGAACTGCAAATTAGATTTTTCTGCATTGCTAACAAAATAGTAACTCGTCTCCAGAGAAGAAGAATGAATATTTATTAAGAAATAAAGATGCAGAAACTAGAAAATAAACTATGCTAACTCAAACCACCATAACACCACACCAGATTATAACGCCAAGAACTCCGAAACTGAAATGAATGATAGAATATAAGGAATTAATCAAAGGTTCGCATTGGTCCGCATTGGTTCCCAGCGTCATTCTCGCTCACAGCCTCTTGAATCGCTCTCAAATATTGTGTGTTCAGCTGATTTGCAGAGTAAATCGGAGAGTATGAACTCTAGAGTAAAATAACCCTCTAGAAGCATGGTGAAACGCTCATATTCTACTCGAGAGTTACTATCTTGGAGTAAATGGTTACTCTCGGGTAACTACTCTCAACTTTACTCGGCTGTTGGTGAACCGGCCCTAAAAGTTGCCCCCCCCCCGTCAATACTGACAAATGTACCCTATTTCACTAATAAAATATGTCTATAAAAACTATGTCTATAAGCCTCAGTACTTGAAGACCATTTAATATTTTTGTTGAGAATAAAAGGTTAAATTAAGCAAATATTATTTACGGAGAAATTTTCTCATCTGCAGGATTAATTGTGATATTAGACATTCATTATGAAAAAGCAAGCACGGCTAATTGTGACACTGAATATTTTCCATAAAAAATAAGAAATTAATTTTAACTTGGTTGGCCAGTTCACTATTTTTACTTCTCCACCGCAATGCGGGAAAAGTGCAACAATCGCATGTGAGCGTGCGCTTGCAACTTGCAAAGGCGCGAAGGAAAGAAGTTCTATGGAGTTTCTACTTCCAAGGAATGAGCCTCAAAAACGAGTCGTGCAGCGGCTGGCCTCCTTTCGTGACGGCCGCGCGTTTAAATAATAAGTTTCCTAAAGCAAACGCCGCGTGTGTCTATGCGAAGTTTCTTGTGTCCTTGCTCAGACGTTCCTTACTCTCCGGGAATTTGCCTCATTCTTGTACGCACCGCAGTGGTTGTGGTTTCAAGTGAGCAATGTAGCCCTAACTTGGAAGCAGTTTCCCAGATATTTCATGAAAACGCGCTTTAGAGACACGTTCTTAAACTGATGACATAGGTGTTGATTGGGTATTTTTAACTTAATTAACTTATGTAAGCACTTTTCAAGCACATGTGATTAGTATTTAAACGAATCAACACTTTTTCCTTGTCTTTTAATAACTTACTTTAAACTAATTACTATATTTTACTGCCTCCTATTGGGCCTGCCATTTAAGTAAATCGTAATTCCTTTGATAATATTTACAATTTTACAATATTTTTAATTTTATGGAGTAGATAGCTCTGGTTTTAATTTAATTTCTGGGCATCGGCATACTTACGCTTCGTAGGGTGCTGTATTTGTTTTCGTGGGCGCTCATATGAGTATTCGAATGGTAACCAATTTAATTATCGGTAGGAAATGTTTGTCACTACTGTTACTAATAAATTAAACAATTTACAAATTTTGTTTATAAATTGCCAGAAATAGTGATGGTTGCCACAATTAATTTATTTAAAATTTCTTTTTAATTAATTTTACCGTTCAACAATGTATCTTCATATTTCCCTTCTGTTTCTGTTTGATGGCAATCAAATTTCTACAAACAAAACTCACATAACAATTTTTTCTCAATCTTAATGTTAACTTAATATCCAAACATGATTTGGTCTTGCTAAAATATTTTCATTGATGTATTTCTGTCATTTATACCTTATTTCTCTCACTTATACTTACACTTCTAAAATTTTCTTTTGACGAATTTACAGCAATCTTGGCGTGGTCAATGACTGTTCCACCTAAAGCTCTTTGAATTGAATTTCACCTAATAAATTTGTACTCTTATTCGCGACCTAATTATCTCACGAATATTATAGTTTCTTCTCCAATAAATCGCATTTAAATTACTTTCTTCTCCTCCCATTACACCTGGACCTCACGTCCATTTTCTATCTTCTCGGACAAATTACAAAAATATTTCAATTTATGCCCTGACGGCCATCGGTGCTTCCTCTACAAAATCCAGCACAGTTCTGAATAAACACGAAATATTTCTACCCAATGCCTTGTCGGCAATCGATCCTCACCCTACCAAATCTGACACCATTCTGACTAAAATTGTTCGCTATCTGGCCTAACTGGTTTACTTGTTCATTGTTATATTTATCCCTCGATGCGCTCTTGTCACACCGTAACCAAGTATCAAGCGTGTTTTGTCTTCTATCAACAATGTTCTACAATAGATTTGCGTTATTTTTTGTAATTCTTGAATTTACCAAAATTTACTTTTAATCCAATTGATATTTGAATTTACTGACACCTCATACTCTCCTTTAATCCTTTTAGGCATTTTGCCTTGCCTCAAACCCCCACTTCAGATGACAATTTGTTGCTGACGTAGTCTGCAACAGTTGCAGTATATGCAAAGTTGGCATATAAAATAAAAACAATTTACTTGAAACACTGAATTACGTACTGGAGTAGTGACTTTGACTTTTCCATTCAGCTTCGACTACAATGTACAAATCATTGACCTTCTCTCTTCTTCTCTAGCGATGTCTATTCTGTGGTATATCCCGCAATACCCCACATAAAAAATTGTACCCAACAAATAAATATTTCACTCTTGACCACAATGTCGAATAACTATTTGTATTCGATATCTTGTCATTTTCGTACCCCCAATTCACTTTTCTTTTGCGCACTGCCTTATTACTAATACTGTAACAATCTTGTTACTTCTTTTATAATTTTTAACACTAAAATCTTACAACTTATCATAATCGCTTACATTTAACTTATCCCAATCGCTTGGCATTTATGTTATAGGCATCCATTTACCCATTAATTTAATTTATCTTAATCGCTTGACACAGATGTTATAAGCGTCCATTTGAATTTACTATACTATATTTTATATACCATTTCGTACAATAATATTCTTATGTTTCCACCCCATATCACTACTATATTTAGATTTATCCTAACTATACAGCATTTTGTAAACATGACATTCCTATTTTATCTCTATGACTATTTTATTTTGTCACATCCTTATGTTTTCTGATCCTGAAATTTTATTTACTAATTTCACAGCATTTTTCTTTCTCTACTACTATGGTGTTATTATCAGGTATACTTTTTTTGCAAAAGGGACACGGTGCAGAGGAAAAAAGTTATGGAATAATTTTTGGTCTGCTGATGACGATTAAGGCAAAGTTCCCCCCACAAAAATTGGCGGGTGAAATTCTAATTTCCCAACCGCTTCAGACTGGGCAAAGAAACATGGGGCGGGAAAGTCGCTTGTTCCCTGAGGCGGGAGCCTTGATTGTTTACGTATGAAGCAGAAATATTGTCACCTTTCCCTGCCGAAGGAGAGATTTTTCCTGCCATAAGCCATAACGAAAAAAATGTTTTTCAACAGAGATATTCCGTCTACAATTACTGTCAATTGACCAGTAAATATTTAACATTTTTTCAACAATTGTATTACCTTTTAGCAATCAATTTGTAACTCTCTCAAACTGTTATATTAACTTATTCATCCCAGGCACAGTTTGTGGATCCATTCTGGCTTCAATTTCCAAATAGAAATGAAATAGTTAATTTTTAATAAATATATAAATATTTCTATTTTGATGTGCATATCATTCTGTTTAAAGTCGGTATAATACATCCAAGATATTTAATGTTTTTGCTTCTTCTATAGGGCAGTTTTCAATGATTATTTTGTGAGAATCATTTCCATCATATTGTTGTTTTACTTATCTCTTCTATACGTATGTAAGAAAAAAGGTACTCGCGCGCCGGAAAACGGCGAGTTTTCTGCTCTTGTTGTCTGATCCTGGTGACGAAAAACTAGATAAATCCGCTTTCTATATATAGTAAATTACTTCCTCACATCATGTATTGATGTATTGTAGCCAGAATCCATGTTTTATGGATCCTTTTTACCGAAAAGTCGATTGAGGGCAAAACGTCTGTCTGCCTGTCCTAACGAGATAAACGCTAGCGCGTACTGCCAATTTTCTCTAAAACAGGAATTCCTCCTTCCATCTGAACGAACCAGAGTATTTGGGAGTTTCAAATGAATATTTTTATTTTTGAGGGTACTTTACTGATGTCTCAACAATTGTAAGCTTTGGCAGAAAAACCACTTGTCCCTGCATACGCACACTTCTCGGCAGTTCCTGTATCCAAGGCAGAACACCTAAATCTCTTTCAACGAAATAATCTACTCAGTGTGGCACAGCTCAAATTATCAATCATGTTTAGGTTCCTGTTTGTTTTAATAATGCCATATGATTCCTGCTATGCACATAGCTCAAAATTAATGAATGTGAAATAATGAACCCTTCCATCGCTCAACTTGCCCTTGACAGAAAATATCATTGGCACTATAACTTCTTGACCCAGCCTTTTGACACAATGAACTTTGCAATATATCTTTATAAACAATTTCTATGTTAGTCGACAAATATATAGCAAAGCAAGTCGTATTATTACATAGAGAACATATAAATGAATGATACAGCTTCTGTTCTTATTCGCCAAAAAACTGATTCTCTTTCCGTTATTAAATTTACCAGATATTTTGTATTTATGCCAATAACACTTACGTGAATTAAAATATTGAGACGGGAGTTTTAAAGGCTGTTTAAAATAAAAAGGAAAGTTTGAATCATTAAAAAACTGCCATAGTTGCCGTAAGACAGAAATTGTTAGTGCAATGATCCCACAAAACTACTAATAAACGTTACAGCTTGCTTTTTTAAAAATTATTTTCAAAAAATGATAAAGGCAATTATTTTGCTCCGTCGCACCGTTTATCGCTTCGAGGCGCGAACGAAGCCGCAATATCACCTCTGCCCTGGGCATTTAGTGTATGAAGCGTACGATCCACGCGAGACATTGTTCGTGTCTCTTTTTAGTGTACTTGTGTGCGGAGAGTGAATGGAATGAGTGCAAGAGATGGGGTGAATATGAGATGCTAAGTTCTAATAAAGAATTAAATATCTCGAAAACGGAAGTTGATAACACCGATTGAATTGCAGAATTCTGTATTGCGTTTAAAAGGGAATTTAGAATAGGCATTAAAAAATTGGCAACATTTGCTAATTTATAAGCAATTTCTAACTTTTGCAGATGTAAAGAGGGGTGAATCTTCCGATGTTCCAGAGCCGAAATCCGCGAATGAACAATTTTGCAACAATTTACAATTTTATAAACAAATTCGAAATATCCGCTAGAATGGCCACAAAGTATCCGCAAATTGTGCCTAAGATGAGCTTTTTTGTATAACAGACAAAGTTAAAAATTGATTGCTAAGAGATAGTACAATTGTTGAAAAAATGCTAAATATTTCCTGGTCTATTAACAGTAATTCTGGACGGAAAAGCCCAACTCAGATATATATTTTTTTGTTATGGCGTTCGTCCAGGCAAAATATCTTCTTCGGCAGGAAAGATTATATTTCCGCCTCATACGGAATCAATCGAGGCCCTCGCCCTCGTGAACCGCGTCTTTCCCGCCCCGTGGTACTTTGCGCCAATCACATAATCACTAAGATTCTGACTGTAGCGATTGGTCAACGCGCCCTCCCCCAGATCGAAGGCTGTCCAAGTTTGTCTGGAGGGTTGGGAAGATAGAATTTCACCCGCTTGTCATTGTGGTGTGAACTTAACATACCATGAAGTTAACCCGACCAAAAAAACAAAGCTTATTAAAAGAAAAAAAAAGCATTTCCCATTTTTGTCAAACATTAAGAAATCAAAATAATGAACATAAGGAAACGGGAGTTACAGCAAATAACCTTTTCTCTTGAACTTCTGATTTTGCAAGCCGTCGAATCATTCATTCAAGACCAAATAGCAACACCTGTGAATAAGACTGACTCAACAAGGAAACCACTTCAGATGTGCTGGTTTCGCATCAGTAAAGCAGGTGGCCACCTGCTTATCTCAGCCCAGGTGTAGCTTTACTGATAGCGATCGGTGATCGGTTTTCTTTTGTGCCCTATGCAAGTCTGGAATCAACCGTGATAAAAGTAGCATTATGCTTGCGTTGCTATGTGTCACGAAAGATCTTGAACTCTTGTTCTTTTTCTTTTCGCATATTGAAGCCGACTCACTTATTATCGGTGCGTAATAAAATTATGTCAAAAAATTGCGAACGCTAAAATAATCTCTCTGCAGGAGAAAGGTTTTATCGTGAGCGAGCTGTTCATTTCGCGTTCGCACCAAATATTTATAAAATAAGTGACAAAAGAGGAAATTTAATCTTGCGTGTTGGAAAAATTGCAGCATCAGGTCGGTAAGCTGAGTTGTGCAATCCTATGAGCAACACAAAACCACTTTTACTACGTGTGACACACAATGTTAAGACAACCTTACAAGCTTTCATTTTATTTTAACTAAATTTTGTACAAAAAACTTAATTACGTTTGTTCTATGTTAAATTGAGGTCTGTAGAACCAACATCACTACATAGAATGGCAAATAGAATGTCAGACGGATGGAAGTCCGGATGGGCGTGGGGCGCGCATAATAGAAACCCGCTTTGCAATGAGTTCTTACGACCTAAAACAAATCATTCAGAAACGAAATCCCAACAACTAAGGAGAAGAACTTGATCCAGTTTCTTTTCATTTGATTTTTTTGTTTTCATGAAAACAGTAAAAACTGTATGTGACATATTGGGGAGAATTATAATCTGCTCGAGCTTCACAATCCCTATCCTACACTTTAACTAATCATAGTTGAATGTCAATATAAATATCAACAAAGCGAGGTAGGCAGCATTTGAAAACTAGAAATTTTCGCTACCGAATATAAGAAAACTTATTTACATCGGTGATTGTTAGTGATTTCGGGTGCGTACATTACTATGGTCATAAGTCCCATACGCGTAATGCATAATTTTGCTCAGGAGGTGGCGGTGGTCTTCCAAGCTGGATGCTGAGATCCGGCGCCGACCTACAGTTGACTAGCGGGGTTTTCCCCAACCAGTTATCTCCTACCAGCGGAGCACCGTCCCAGACGGGACAAGCTCTCAGCTCCCGGCCGGTCTCCCGGCATGTGTAGTAGTGTAGTGCATGTTAATGTGAGCGTGTGTAAGGGGAGCATAGGAGAAGGAAGGGGTAGGAAAGATCGCGCGCGGTTTGTATGGAAGGGTACTGCTTCGGCATTCGCCTGGAGTTGACAGGAGAAATCACGGAAAACTACCGATCAGAGCAGCCGGTCACTAGAATTCTCCTCCAGTCAGCGACTTAGTTCGACCTAGCTGAAAAGTTAATGTCAAAAATTCTGCCACCATCGAGACTCAATTCTAGGACCTCCCGGTCAGAGGGACTGCAGTGACATCAGTTCATTTCCTGATCCATCTCCCTCGGTTTATTTACATCGATAAAAGAACTGATTTTATTAGTGTTACAAACAAAATAGCAAAGTAGTGTTACAAACCAAATAGCAACCCATATTCTACTCCTATCGCAACTAAGATAAGAAAAGCTCAATAGAACGTGCGCCTAGTGGAGTTAAAATTAACAAGAAGTATATCTAGGGATGATCTCGGCAACCTTAAAAATACATTGCTTTCTAAACCGATGCAATTAGTATCGAAGTTATGAAATGTTATTGTACTACGACACCAATAATATAAAGTGTAAATCGCATTTAAAAGTATAATACAGTTCTTTGCAAACTCTTAATTAAAAATATTTTTTTTGTGTTTTTACTACCCTTCTGAGTGCGTTATGCGATGAAAAAACTGAAAGCACTATGTATACTACGCTCCAGTCACTAACAAAATTAAAATAAAGTTAAACGCAATAGCTATTTTCATATTAAAAGTGCGCGAAGTCGTACTCCTCCTTTTATTCCAATGTCTGAAAGAATGTAAGAAGTCATTGTTAATTTATTGTACGCGTCACACATCCTGCACATCCAAAGGCTCTGTTTCGTTATTTGAGGTGAGTCTCAGGCCATAAAGCCTATCTTTCCGTTTAACCACTATAAAGAATTTATATTTACAATTGAAGCGTTCGGATGTAAACAATATGAACTCGCATTCCTTAGAAAAAAGTAATATGATGCTATTATGTATAAGAAATAAGCTGTGCCCTAACGTTCAAGTGAATTTTATTGTCATTTGTGTCTATTCTTGACATCTTGCGATATTGAGTGAACTACCACTGTTCTTTCAAAAAACAAGTAGTCCTTATTTCGCCCAAAATATAATATTCCATTTTTATACGAGAAACGTCAACTGTGAACAGTTATCAAAAATGAAGATGTTATTTAGGTTTGATGTGCAAGCCGAGGAACCATCTCGATATACGTCTTAAACATCTATTTTAGTTCACCCAGAAAATCTTTCAATCTTGGTGGTGGCAACAGACCGCACATTAATAAGTAGATATCAAAGTTGAGAGTGAAAATTAAGAAGGGAACATAGAAGAAAATCTATTGAAAAAGAACAATAATTGCAAGAAGTAGATGATAATGAAAATAGATTTGAAGACGTAAGGAGAGTACGCCTAGTACAAAATTATACAGGCGTCTCAAATAAAATTTATGGTAGAAGAATCTAGTTGTTGTTGATAGGTCGAAAAGGATTTTTGCTAATGAACATGTAGCGGAAAATTTAATATAATAAAGTTACGTAAGCGACATTTTCGCCTTATTTTAGGCGACTTCATATAAACAGATGTTTGGGAGATCATGGTTTGATCCTATCAAGGAGATTTCATGTATCTTTCGATCATTTGTACATGTGGGGTTGCCTGAGAATCAGAGGCATGTAACTCCGTTAAATACAACTCACTGCAATTAAATGGCAAAAATTATCGTTTTTTACTCTTTTAGGTGCTTTAAATGTTTCAAATATTTCTTCTGAGATATCTGTAGTTTTTGGAGGCCCTCACTTAGGACAGTAATATAGGACAAAAAATTATTTTTAAACGCAAAAAAAACAACAAAAAACAAAGATGAACCCACATTCATGGAATTAGTAAATATAATACACTGAAGAGCCAAAAAACTGGTACAGTCATTCCTATTGAAATAAAGAGGTCTGGAATCAATCAGAATACGACTGTCCGGTCAGCAAAGACTATACAAGACAACCAGTCTGGCACAGTTGTCAGATCTGTTACTGCTGCTACAATGGCAAGTTATCACGATTTAAGGGAAGTGGATCGTAGTGTTACAGTCGGCGCAAGAGAGAGGAAGCATAGTATCTCCGAGGTCGCAATGAAATTTGTATTTTCCCGTACGACCATTTCACGACTACAGTGAATATTGGGAATCCGGTAAAACATCAAACCTTCGGCATCGCTGCGGAAGATCGTGCAAGAACGAGACCGACGACGACTGAGGAGAATCATTACACGTGACAGAAGTGCAATCCATCCTCCAATTGCTGCAGATTTCATTGTTGGCCAAGTGTCAGCGTTCGAACCATTCAAAGAGACATTATCGATATGGGGTTTCAGAGCCAAAGACACACTCGTGACCCTTGATGACTGCCCGACACAAATCTTTACGTCTCGCCTGGATCTCTCAACACCGACATTGGACTGTTTTTTTGTTTGTTTATTTATTTATTTATTTATTTATTTATTTATTTATTTATTTATTTATTTATTTATTTATTTATTTATTTATTTATTTATTTATTTATTTATTTATTTATTTATTTATTTATTTATTTATTTATTTATTTATTTATTTATTTATTTATTTATTTATTTATTTATTTATTTATTTATTTATTTATTTATTTATTTATTTATTTATTTATTTATTTATTTATTTATTTATTTATTTATTTATTTATTTATTTATTTATTTATTTATTTATTTATTTATTTATTTATTTATTTATTTATTTATTTATTTATTTATTTATTTCCACAGACCAGCATAACTGCTCTACAGGGATTGTTTACATATAATAACAACTTAAAATACAAGTATACAAATAAATAAGACAGCAGAATACCTTTCAATCAACATTTAAACAAGGATAACATTCATAAAAAAATACAATCATTCTTTAGATAAAGAGAAATAAGGGCAGCCCAACAGGTTCCTCATTGTTGTTTGATGTTTTACAAGTAAGTTTGTTGATTATTCTTTGCATTGTTTATTCTAATTCTGAAATATTTAAGGGGGTCAGCAAATTGTATTAGATATTTATCATATGGAAATCTGTTTTTGATTCGGGATGTTGTTGCTGATGAACCAAGGTTGTAGTGGTCAGTTGTTGGTATATTATGCAAAGATGTGAAAAAGGAATGTGAGCGTTTGAGCAGTATATGGTGTATAGTTTCTGTTTTTAATTCTGATGAATTCTTTTTAATTCTGTAATTGATTGTTTCTAATGAACCAGGGGGCATTTACAGCTATACGTAGGATCTTATTTTGAAATGTTTGTATTTTCTTGATATTAGTCGCCGATGTGTTGTACCATAATGGGCATGCATACATTATAATGGGAAGAATTGTTGCTCTGTACAGGACTAGTGTACATTCTGTTTTGAGAACGTTTTTTCTATTAATTAGTGGGTACAATTTATGAAGTCTTCTATTTGCTTGTGTGATTTTGTCATTTATATGGTTTGTCCATGTTTGTCTGGTGTCCATTAACATTCCCAGATATTTAATAGGTTTCTTTTTTGGTAACCAATCCAGTGTTTTATCAAGTAGTTTTAGGGGTTTGAGAGTAGTGTTTATTGGGCATAGAGTGAATATTTTTGCTAGACATTTGTTCGGGTTTAGTTTTATCTTCCATTTGTCTGACCATTGTGTTACTTTGTTCAGTTCATCTTGTAGATTTTTTGTGGCTGTTTTTAGACACTTGTTAGAGGTTAGTATTGCACTGTCATCAGCAAATAATGCTATTGTTGTGTTTTTAGTAGTTGGGAAATCTGCTGTGAATATATTGAACAAAGTTGCAGATAATGGGCTGCCTTGTGGTACTCCAGCTGTGATTTATTTTTGTTTAGAGTAGGTTGAATTTATTCTTACTGAAAAAACTCTTTCTTTAAGAAGTTTTTTATTATTTTTACCAAGTAAAGGGGTAATCCGGATTCTTGTAATTTATATATCAAATCCTCGTGCCAAATTCTGTCAAATGCTTGGGTTACAAATAAAAATACTGCCAGTGTATTCTTTTTTGTTCAAAGTTTTTATATATTAATTCTGTAATTCTTAAAAGTTGATGTGTTGTCGAGTGCTTTTCTTTGAATCCAAATTGAAAAGGTGGTATGTATTGTATTTCATTAATATACTTCAGAAGTCTTTTTAGAATTAGTTTTTCCATTACTTTGGCTACAATAGGGATTAGGCTTATAGGTCTATAATTTTCTATAGATGCTGGGTTTTTGCTTGGTTTTTGAATTGGTATTACTATAGAGTGTTTCCATTTTTTGGGTAGTACCCTGTTCTTAACATTGAGTTCAATATTGCAGTTAGGTAGCTAATTGCTTTCTTATTTAGTTTTTGTAACAGTATGGTTGGTATTTGGTCAATTCCAGCTGATTTTTTCTTAGGTAGCTGTTTGATCGTTTGGTATGTTTCATTTGGTGATATATATTTTACTGGGTGTGGAACTGTTGTTACTTCACAGTTATTGAAATGGTTTAAATTGTTATTGTTTGTGGAGTAAATGTTTCTTGGAAATGTTCTGCTAGTATTTCACATTTTTCCTTTGTTGTTGTAGCTGTTTTATCTAATTTCTTTAGTTCTGGTATGATTGTTGGTTCTTTCAATATGTGTTTTGTAACTTGCCATAAATTACTGTCTTTAGGATTTATTTTTTAAATGTAGTTTTTATATTGTTGGATTCTGTGCTCGTTTAAAACTAGTTTTACTTGGTGTGTTAGTTAATTTAGTGTTTTCTGTAAGTCTGGTCTTCTATATTGCTGCCATTGCCTGCGTATTTTGTGTTTCTTTTGAATTAATTTTTCAATGCCGATAGGTATTGTATGTTGTGTATATTTTGGTTTATAATTTGGGTTAGTATTTGCTTCTTTTGCTGCTTTTTGTATGATTTCAGTGAAGGTATCTATGGCAATATCAATTTCTTCTTTGTTTTTCATGAATCGGTTTGTGGGAAGAGAATTATCGACGTTTGTTTGAAATTTTATCCAATCTATGTTTTTTGTGTCTAAGCCAAATGGCAACTCGGTTTTAATATAATTCATATCAGAAGTGAGAATAACAGGACAATGGTCAGAGTCTAATTCAGGCAACACATGAGCATAGAGGGTATGTTTTAAATTTTTAGAAATGGTAATGTTAAGGATATCTGCTTCAGCATTACAGTTTTTGGGGTAGTGAGTAGGGTTTGATTGAGCTATGATTTGGAAGTTTAGTAATTTTCTCCCATTAGGTGTATTCACTTTACAGCCCCAATTGATATGTTTGCTGTTTAGATCTCCCATTAAGATTGTAGGTTCTGTATTATGTAATATTGGCTTTAATTCATTTATATTGATTTGTTTTTTAGGTGGTTTATATGCTGTTATGATATTTAAATATTCATTTTTTAAAGTTTTTTTAATGCAATCAGCTCTAGGTTGTTCGATTTTGGAATAGAAATTAATGAGTGGTCTAATTTCTTTTTAATTAGTATTGCTACTCCCCCTGCTGCATGTTGACATATTCTGTCTTCTCTGTAACAGTTATATCCAGGGATTTTGAACGGTTGTCCTGGGGCAAGGTGTGTTTCTGTTATGCATGCAATTGTTATTTAGGGATCGTTTTTCAGGAATTGTATAAGTGTATTTTTTTATTTGGTAAGACATTTGCATTCCAGTTAAGAAGTGTTATTGATTTTAAGTTGGGCTGTTTATCCATTTCTTATTATGTTTGAGATTTGATTTGATACAAAGTTTTGTATTTGTGGAATTAATGTAGCTGTTATTTGTTTAACTATTGTTTGTAACATCTGCATTATAATTTGTGTAATATTTGACTCTATGGTATTTTGTGTAACTGTTTGTGCATATGTGGGTGAAGTTGTGTTTTGACTGTTATTAAGAGCTAATTGTGGATGTAATGGATTTTGATTCATGTTTATTTGTTGTGGGAATGTTTGTGAGTGAGTTTTGTTTTCATATTTTTGTTGTGATTGTAGAGCTTGGAATTGTGTATTGAATTGATTTGATTGCTGGATTCTCTTTCTTTTTGGAAAGTACTTGCATTGATTGGAACTAGCCATATGATTTTCTTTACATAGAGTACAAATTGGGGGTGGTGGATTTGTGGATTGTAATAATTTACAGTCTTTTGTCCAATGATGTTCTGCACAGTAGCTACAATTTGGGGGCATTGTGCAATAATTTTTTGTGTGTCCATAAGTAAAGTATTTTTTACATTGAGGGGGGCCTTGTGGTTTTCTTCTTATTTCTACTTTTACAATGCAGTGAAGTAATTTGTCTAGTTTGAATATTTCTTTTCCTTCAATGGAGTTTGATAGTTCCAAGGCAACTACTTTGAATGGTACTTGTTCTCTGTTGGTTAATCTGGTTACTTTTTTTATTGGATAGTTTAGATTTTCTAATTCCTTGTAAATTTCTTCTTCAGTGAGTATTAGGGGTACATTTTTTATTACTACTGATAAGTTTTTTTCTGTTCGCATACAGTATGTATAGTATTGAACACTTTTCTATTCACAATGTTTTCTGACTTTTCGATATTCTGTAACATTATTTGTATATTCGATATTCTGTTTTTCGATAGTATTTTTACCGAATTCCCTATGGTTTTGAGTGTAAACCCATTTCCTATTAATTCTTTTAGGTCTTTTGTTAGAAGAGTTATATTTCCTGCGTTTCTGATGCAAATTCGAGGTATTTTTGTGTATTCTAATTGTGGTTCATTATTATTTACATTTTCCTCTGATTCGTCTACTGATTCTAAAATTAAATATCTATTTATTGAAGTAGCGTCTTTACTTGCGCTATTGTTCAACATTCTACGCTTTACGTCACTATAGTTACTTACTTTTGTGAGTCCTCTTTTTTTGGTGAGTTGATGTTGTGCGCTTGTTGGTTGATGAAATTCACTGTTGATATCTGTAGGCCTATCTTCTGCAGTTTGGGGGTTCTCCGTTGACTGTGCACGTTCCGCGTGTATTTGAGGAATATGTGCTGTTGGGTCGGTCCGTGAATGATGAAGCTGTTGTTGTAGAATTTGGTTTTGGTGTTCTAATTTGTTAAGATGTTCTTGAAGAATATGATTTCGATGTAGGAGATGTTGATATTGTTGTTGAAGATCTGCTATTTGGTTTTCGTGTGAGAATTGTGAATTAGTTTGTCTTGTGTATAATTCACAATTTCCATCATTATTTAATAGTTCGATGGATCTGCTGATGTGTCCTCCTAGGGAATCCTCTTCTGTTAACATTTTGAGCACTTTATCGTATTATTTTGTTGCACTATTCGCTGTGGTATTAACTATTTTTAGTCCTGTTATGACTCACTATATAAACACACTCGGTGATTTTGTCTCTGTGGCGTTGCGATCGTTGGCAAAACGATCGTTGACTACGCCTATTCACACGCGTTATCGATCGCACTAGTTCTGATAAGACTTTGACTCAGTCAATGATAACTGCACGAGCAACTCGGAGCTAGGTCACGTCCGTTCCGCTCGGCGGTTGAGAGCAAGCTATTGGATTGTTGATGACTGGAAACACGTTGCCTGGCCTGACGAGTCTCGTATCACATTGTTTCGAGCGAATGGACGTGTACGTGTATGGCGACAACTTCTTGAATCCATGGAACCTTCATGTCAGCAGGGAATTGTTCACGTTGGTGCGGGCTCTATGATGGTACGAGGCGTGTGCAGTTGGAGTGATACCCATGATACGTCTATATATGACTCTGACAGGTGACACGTATGTAAACATCCTGTATGATCACCTGCACCCATTCATGTCCATTATGCATGCCGATTGACTTAGGCAATTCCAGCACAAAAATGCGACAGCCTAGACGTCCAGAATGGCTCCAGAATTTCACTCTTCAGAATTTAAACTCTTACACTAGCCTCCAAAATCCCCAGATATGAATATTATTGAGCATATCTGGGATGCCTTGCAACATGCTGATCAGAAGAGATCTCCACCCCTTCGTTCTCTTACGAGTTTATGGATAGCCCTGCAGGATTCATGGCGTCAGTTATCTCCAGCACTGCTTCAGACATTAGTCGAGTCCATGTCACGAGTTGTGCAGCACTTTTGTGTAATCGCGGAAGGAAGGAGTACCATTTTGTTTGGCTCTTCAGTGTATATTTCCAGAATTGCTACAGAGTGTTTCTAGAGACACTCTTCAGTGTTTAAACCCTTGCACCGGCCACCAAGATCCCCAGGCATGGACATTATTGACCATATCTGGGATGCCTTACAACGAGCTGTTCAAAAGAGATCTCGCATTCTCTCGTTCTCGTACCAGTTTATGGATAGCCCTGTAGGATTCCTAGTTACCTCCAACACTACTTTAGACATTAGTCGAGTCCATGCTACGTCGTGTTGCGGCACTTCTGCGTACTTGCGGGAGCCCTACACGATATTAGGCTTGTGGCCCATTTTTGGTACTTCAGTGTAATAAGAATAATTGAAATATATACTAATGTTACAAACTTTATTGACAGTAAAAGTAAATGAGTTTGAAAATAATTTGTTGTAAACAATATTAACTGAATAAATTTTGATTTGCTGAATTCGCCACCTGTTCGGTTTGTGAATGTTCGAAACAAATCATATTCCTTCTTCTTATCTTGTAGACGATCTCAGCAATCGCGCCTGGTATTTCACGCGACGAGAGGTCTCTCGGCCGTGACCTCGCCCATTACTCCCGGGTCTTGTACGCTCCCAAGAGATAAATCACCTGCTCACCGTGTCGACGATTCTCGCTGAAGGGCCTGCTCATCACTCACCCTGTCGCTGCCCTCCGCCAAGAGCCACATCAGCACACAGCGTGCATCTCATGGTAGCTCTTCACCTTCGCTCTTCACACACTTTTTGGGAAGATCTCTATCCACGCTTTTCTACAACAGGGTCATTAGCTACCTCAGATGCAATGAACAAAAATGGAAAATTCATTACCCGTTTTAATGATTTATATTATTTAGCTAATTAGAAAAAATCAGTAGCTTTTCACAAATGGATACTTTCAATTCAAATTAATTCCAATGGGAAGTTAAATACTGCTTTAGTCCCGTTGGCCTAAAACCATTATATTTTGTTATTTGGTAGTCTGAATAACCTTCAAATTGGGAGAGACAACTGTGTCCGACCGTCTTCAGAAGAAATCGTCAATACCTTTAAGGATTCTGAGATCAGTTCTTAGATGTACCATTGGATCTACTTGACCAAAGTTTATTAATAATTTTATGCATTAAGTGACGATTTGGGATGGGAAATAGTAAGCGGTGCTTGCACATGCATCAGTTACTGGAAGTAATATTTCTTTAAAATATTTCTCCAGAGTACATCTAATTCGGAGATAGAAGTTCGAATTTCGTTCTTTTGCAGGGTCTACTTCAGATCACATTTTTCAGTTCGCGTGGATCAAAATGCTAATCTATTTCTTTCACGGAGAGCAGTAAGTGAAATGAATTAACTTGGAAAACGCTCATTTAAATTCCGGGATGAAATAATTTGAGGGTTATCTCACGAAAATGTATTATTCTATGTTTTATGAAGGCTGAAAGTGCACTATAATGCTTTGCTAGTGCTGAATTTGCAACACAGAATCGTACGATATTTTTTCAGCTCGTTTTCTTCGAAAAACTAATTATAAATAAGAACAAAGGTGAAACACATTTGTATAAAGTAATGTAATTAATCATTTTATGAACATATTAGTCTATGTATCAACTACGAAACTCTCGAATTAAGAAACATAATACTGTTGTAAGACCCGGCGAACTTAAAAACTGAAACTCTATATTTTTTACTTTGTGCTTGTAGTGAATTTTTCATGTCAAGGATGAAGAGAAGATTCGAAAAGAGTCGAAACTTCGAGATTTTGAAAACATTCTTCGAAATTTGAAGGTACTTTGCAAGAAGCCCTCCGGACATTTTCAAAATTTTCTCAATTTTTTCCTGAAATTTCTTTTAAGAATAGAGTAACTTACACTTATAAACGTGGCATAGATCCTATTTTCACAGCTAACTCTGGATTATCGAAAATTTCAAAAGTATGAATAAGTATGAATTCTTTTCGGTATCTTCCTACAACTACAAAATTAAACATAGAGATTTTTCCTTCAAATAAAATTGGTACTCCATAGTAAGTTCTTTCATTAAGTTCATATACATTTTTTGAAAATTTCAGTAGCCTGTGCATATTATTTCGTGCAGAGTGTGCAATTTTAAAAAAAATACAAAAACAACATTTTCTCAAAAATGTCTCCAAATGTTTTCTTTAAACTTTTGGTAGGTATTGAACTAAATGCACTCTACTATGACATAAATGTCGTACTGCTCTATTTTTTGCTTTTTAGAAAATTAAAAAAATTCAATTCATTTGTCTTGTATCGCACTTGTTAATATATACAATAGTAGCGATTTGTTCACATTATTATATTTATTACACCTGCCTTAAATAAAGTCATGTAAAGCTTCTCGGAAACTCAACCGTTTTGTGTCAAAACTATCGCAAAATTGGGCATTTCTAGAAACGGTTCAATTTTTTTCTTCAAACTTTTCGAAAAGATAGTGCTAATTGCACTGTTTAATATGATGTAAAGTTCATTTCGAGGGATTTTTTAAAAAAACGACACAAATGTAATTTTTATAGTTATATTCGCAGCTAATATGCAAATTTACAGAAATTTGTAAACATTATTGTATTTGTAGGTTAAAGTGCTTCAAATGACTTGTAATGATGTTTTTCGAATACTTAAAACTTTTATGTGAAAAAGTTCAAAATTTGAATTTACTGTAGCGTCTAAGTGCCATTTTCTTAAAAACGACTCTAAATCTTTCAAAGAAAATTGCCATTTAGGAGGATTTACTGTTTTTTATTATTCTGAAAGTATTATTTCCGTTCTACCATTAGGAAATCAAAAACGAAGAATATTTTCAAAAATGTACTTTGGGTGGCGATAGATGGCAGCAGGCAAAAGCATGTGGCAAGTTCGAATAACTAGCCGAGACCAAAGAAAATAGAAAACTAATACGGAAAAATCAGTACCATTCTGTAACACACTAGTTTAAAAACCGCTCCCAATTTATCCAAATAAAAATTGCCTTTTAGTAAGAGGTTTTATTGTTCTTTAATACTCTTAAAATAATATTTGTGCTCTGCAAATAGGAAGCCGAAAAATTAAGAAAATGTGAAAAAAACTGTAGCGCCTAAGTGCCATTTTCTTAAAAACGACTAAATTTTTCAAAGAAAATTGCCATTTAGGAGGATTTACTGTTTTTTATTATCCTGAAAGTATTATTTCCGTTCTACCATTAGGAAATCAAAAATGAAGAATATTTTTAAAAGGTACTTTGGATAGCGATCGATGGCAGCTGGCAAGAGTATGTGGCAAGCCGAGTCGAAAGGAAATAGAAAACTGTCTGTGCCATTCTGTAGCACCCCTAGTTTCCTATGTCTTTTATCCAGCTGACAACCGGTTGCCCTTTACGTCCAGACGGGACGCACATTCGACCATACACTGGACTCCAACACACTCGCGGGCTCCTCTCATCAGGGGTCGGCAGCTGTCGGTCCTCTGTGACGACTCGTACATGAGACACAAGGGGCAAATGCCTTGCGCTAGGCGGGACTCGAACCCACCTCTTCGCACCGAAGGGCTAAGTCGGTACACGCTCTTAGCTACTTCGGCCGTCTACGTTGGCGAAATTAATTTTATCTTTCGAGAAAATAGGTTTGACCAATCTGTCATTTATTCATCATTTTATCGCTAAGAATACATATGTTTGCACCAATTTTTTTTCTCGTTAATCGGCCGACTAGGACCACGCAAGCAAGCATCCTGTATTTACCGTGGCTCAGTTTTTATTTATTATCGCGGTAGCAGGTGCTTGCAACAATTCTTAGGGGGGACCAGCATTTAGCTGGATCCGATTGTTATCCCCCGTGGTTGTTAGCCCGGGGGTATGGAAGATGAAATATGATAGGAATGGATTATGAGGCGATAGATGATCGTGGACTTTTGGAACCATCCCAACATTCGCCTTTATGACCGAGGGAAACCACGTAAAACCCCGGTCAGGATGGCCGGCCCGGGAATCGAACCCGGACCTCCCGATTACGATGTCAGTGCGCTACGCACTGATCCACTTCGCTCGGTGTTTGCACCAATATTATAATAAGCAAAACTTAATAATACATTATTTTTTTGTATTCAAGCATTATAAAAGAACCTTTTCTGTCGCAAGAAATCGTTCATAATCGGGCATTTTACGGCACAAATGATGACGTATTAGATTTTATGTCACGAATGATTGCGTCATCACACATTCAGCCAATCGTAGCGAGAGAATCGGGGGGAGGTAGCTAAACGGAACAGCCGACCACCGTTTACCCGCACGATGTCAAATACCCGAGTCGTCACAAGGAAGTTGTTTCGCAAAATTAAGTTTGATTCTCTAATTAATGGATAATGCTGTTATACAAAAGAAATTAGTATGCAACTCGTTCATAATGTTGCTTTATCGTACAAATTTGAAAACTCGCCACTAATATCGCTCGTTTTCAAAACATATACTCATGCAATAAAGCTTAACATTATAAAATAATTGCATAAACTACTATTGTTCGACCTTATAAAACCAAGAGTTTTCTATGCTCTTGATAAATGGGAAAGTGTAGAGTCTGCTATGAGTGGCGGGTACCTGGAGAAAACTATTCCCTTACTAAAAGGGGGCGTCTAAAACAACTTGCCTTGTCAAATCGGTGGACAGGGCACGTCTCTCGAGTCAGTTTCCCTGTAAATTAAACAGGGTAACATTCTACCGCAGGCAGAATTTTTATGTATCTGTTGCTAGTAGGGCATGTTGAGATGCGCACCAATAAAGGCCAAATATCACGTAGCTTCGTTACTCGAAACTTACCTTCACATGTTCATTGGCAAAAAGAAATAATCTTCAACTCCTCTAAAGTCCTAGAAATTTGTGCTAATTATTTTGAGTATTGCATCTGCCTTCACCACTTTCTCAACACATGTGTTGAACGGCAAGCTGCCTGCTTGTTGTTGGCGCTGACTTAGTTTGTAATCGTAATCTGTGTGATGAAATCTTTGTATTCTAATATAGAATGTTCAAGTGTCTAAAGATCTGAAGAACAATTTTTGTATTAGGTAGATGCCTAAACCTGCCTTATTTTCTAAATAGTATCGGAATTCGAGAAACCTAGGCTAACACATAAATCCTCGAAGCTCTAACACTTTCAAAAATGTATCGATTCCAAAATGAGAATGTTTTTCATAGTACAGCCTCGTTGGACTGGGAACTGCATTATTGTACAATCGCATAGCTCTGAATGAGGTCAGATCGACAACGGTTTATTCAGTTTGGGAAAAAATGCTACATATAGTTTACAAGCTATTGTTGTTCACAAACGACAGACAGACAGACGAACGGACGAACGTTTCGAAAAAATACGGTATTTTCGGTATCAAGGAATCTCAACACGTGTTTTTCCATTGAAATCTCGGAATTGATTATCCGCAGCATTACTTCACTTTCTCTATTCTACGTATATTACTTCGTGCATTTTTGTTTCAAGGGGATCTCAACGATAATGTTCGTGATTTAAACAGCGGCGGATTAATATTTTTGCCGCCTGTAGGCACATCAAATTTGCCGCCCCCTGTTTAAAATTAATGTTACATTTCAAATTGTAAGGGTTTAGTATCAATGCCTCATTAATTTGAACGTTTTAACTTTAAAAGTAACATTACATTTTGCACATTGTTTTCATAAATTAAATACATTTTTTGGATTAGCTAATTTTGGATATAAACTCTATCTTCATAGCATGTAAGGTTGAACATTATTAACGTTTCAACACTGAAACGTTAAATTAAAAGGAAACTAAAAACATGACAATTAGAATTGCAACGTGTTTTCTTTCGTCAACGGGCCTTACTTTCAGATTCACATACTTCTGAAATCATAAGGTATACTCTAATGAAGTAGACAAATAAATAGCTTGTATTAAATATTAATATGATAGATTTTTATTTACAACAACTGAACGTTTAGAATATCGTTCAGTTGTTGTAAATGTTATGTTGTTATATTAGAATATAATTACCATTATAAACAAGGAATATATCATTTAACTTTTTGGATAGGGTTTTTTATACAGTTGAAATAACGTTTTATTAATTATAGCTAATTTGTTTATTGATGTAAAATTCTGCGACGTGCCTTTTGGTGAGCAAATTCATCAATAATTATAGTATAATCTAAAACGCTGAGATAATTTTCTTCGATACACAATAACGCTAAGGAGTTCAGTCGATACTGTCATTGTAGAACGCAAATAATTTTTAATCCTTTTTAAACAAGAGAATGAACGTTCTGCTGTGCAATTGGCCACCGGAATACATAAAAAGATTTGAAGTGCAGTGTCAACGTTAGGATAAATACATTCTAATTGTTCTTTCCGTAACCACTTTAATAAAGCTGCAGGATTCGTTGGCTTAACATTTTCGTCAAGAATTTTTAAATACGAACTTAAATGTATAAGCTCAGAAACAAGCGATTCTTCAAGATCTTGGGGAAATTGTGAACATAAAAATATCGCTTCTTTTTCCAAATCTATTTTTCTATTTCAATGACAGACTTTAATTTGTCATATACATCTTTATTCGCTTCAAGTCTCTTATTCAATTCTGCAAGTAATTAATCAACAATAAGCAAATAAGTGTCGATTTTAAACTCTTCTCGTGCGGCCAGTTCTGCTGCATTCTCGTTAGTTTCATCACATTGCATTTTACGTTTCCTTTTTCTTTCCTTTTAGTTTTCCGATTCGTACGTTTCAGTATTTGACAGCTTCTTACCCTTCTCTTCAAAAAATTCAAAATTGTCTCTGTTGGTTTTTAAAAGTTCTGCAGGCGAAGTGTACCAACCACGGAACTTAAATCGATATCGACTTTTTGCAGTTGTTTGTTCGACGCATTCAAGCGGTCTAAAATGAATCCCCTAACCTCGGTCATAATAGAGGTTTCAAGTCGATTTCAAGCAACAATAAGACCCTTAGCTTCTGAACGCGTTGACGGTTTTGCGTGGAATCATCAAATATAATTTGAAGGGCATCTAAAACATTTTGCCAACGATGATTTAGAGCCTGACATGCATCATCAATCGAGCTGACCAGCGCGTAATTGAAAGACTTTTCAAAGAGGATGTACTGGATCCTTCATCTACTAAATTTTGAAGTGTGTCCCACCTTGATGTAGATGCACTAAAGAAATTATATAAATTTTGTAGAAGTAGAAAATAAGTACATTCTTCAGTGCATGATTCAGCTGCATTTGTGCCAACTAAATTTAAAGAACGAGCAGAACAGGGGATGAATTCAATTAGAGCATTTACATCTTTCATACGGGCTTGAAGACCTGTGTAAAAACATTTGACGCGTTGTCGTAGGACTGACCACGACAATTTTTAATGTCCAGTTCGTTAATCTCCATAAAATTACATACAGCGTGGAACATCTCCTTTAATTTATGGCCTGTGTTTGGAAGGAATTCCAAAAATGACTATTTAGGTGTGCCATCTTTTCCCACATGTCTAATAACTATAGCGAGTTGATCCACGTGTGCTATGTCTGGTGTAGAGTCCACAATTATGAAAAAATACTTGGCACTTCGAATGTTTCGGAGAATTTCATATTTAACTGCTTTAGCTAATATACCTATTAGTTCTTCAACCGTCGTGGTGGATAAATACGATGTATTTCCTTTTCCGCAGTTACCAAATTTTTGTATGTGATCTGCTAAGAAGTAGTCATATTTCGAAATTAACCTAAGCAACATCATGTAATTACCATTTTGATTTACAAACTTTTCGACATGTCCTCTCAAAGGAAACCCTCTTGAAACAAGAGTTTTTATTACTAAAATGACACGCTCAAGAACATTTCTCCAATAAGTTGCCTCGGTTTCAACTTGTTCAAGCAGCTGCTTATTCACTTGGTTTTCAGTCCGCTGTCTATTTTTCAATGCGAACGTACAATTTCTATGTCACGTAGAATTCTCATGTTCTTTTAATTTGGTATGCGCATTTTTCCAATCATTGAATCCCTCCGATGATAATTTTGTTCTTCTGAATTGCTTGAAAACAATAGACAAACACCGCAGAAAACAGTTCCATTGCTCTCAGAGTAAACAAGCCACTTGCGAGGCATTTTTTCTTCACTGATATGCGTATACTCAAACATATTCGAAGTTAAGTAACGAACTTTGCCATCATTGTACTCTTTTCTTGATTAAGAAAAGTCAGCGTTTTTGTTTTGTTTGAACCCATGCTTGGCAACATAATCACGTGTAGCTTCATTAATAGACGCCAAAGCTGGACCGCTTTTCCAACAAAAACGATCAGTAGAAGTTAAGGTTTCATCAATTTTATCTTCTTGCAGTTGTATACATTCGGTAGAAATCCTATTTAATTAAAAAAGAAAATAATAAATTATTATAATAATGTATTGTAATATTATAAACAAATATTCTAGAATGATTATTATATATATATATATATATATGTTTAATTAATTGTACAAAAAAATGCTTAAACTATTTACATTGGTTGAATCGTCGACTCATAATCAATCGCAGTTATATTTTCAATTGCTTGAGGAACCATTTCATTTTTAGTTGTTTGGAACTTTGCAGTCTCATTATTAGATTCAGTGATAACCCTGAATAAATAAAAGCGTCAAAATATTATATGTATTATTACATATTATATAAAATAAAGTTTAGTAACATAATTATAGTAACATATTTTGTGCTAATTTATTTAAATTCTATATTAAGATATAGTTCATTTTAACGAATAGAACAACACGTCAAGAATATTTAATTTCTAATCATTGTACTAAATATTTTTTGCATTTGAAAATACAACTCTATTTTATAGCAACACAACTCTGCATTAAAAATATATTAATGTTAGCATTTATTTATCACAAGTTATTAGCACATGGAAAAAATATACAAGCGGAAAACCAAATATGTTATCTAATCTATATGTTTATACTAACTCAGTAATAGAATTGTCGAATGAACTGCAGCAGTGATCAGTTTCACATATAGGTTTAAAGAATTCATTTATTTTTTTTGTCTTATCAATTTCATTTTGACTTCTTCCTTTTCTTTTCGGAATTTTGCATATTGACTTCCGTTGAGCCTTTTTCGATAATCACTCATTTTAAAACTTCATAATATCATTTTTACTCAGCAGGCTCTTACAATAAATGATACACAACAATAGTAACAAAAGAAAGAAAAGGGTTATTTCCAGATCAGTCTTCTAGAACTAACTCAAGAAGTAATAGATGTCGCTACTTTCTATATAGCGCAATATGGCGAAATCTGTCAGCGATTTCTGCTTGGCTAATTCAAACTCCTTACTCTAAGAATGTAATTCTTTCTGCTCAATCAACCAATCAGAAGTCGTTGGCGAATTCTTTTCATGTATACTGTAACATTGAAAATGTCCCCATTTGAAATTCAAACTTAATTTATAAATCAAAGGTTGAGGGGGCGGCTTTAGTTTCGTTTAAACCATTTTTAAAATAAAAATTTGATTTATGCTGTAATAGTTTTTAGAAAACCTAAATTTGTTTTAGAAAATATCAAGAAAATTTTGCGCCTTTGAAAATTTGCCGCCGTAGGCACGTGCCTTCTGTGCCTATGCGTAAATCCACCTCTGGATTTAAATGTCAAAGCAATAGTCTGAGCTATTAGCTTTGTGACTAAAGGGATGGAATCTTCCTTCCGCATGTAGAAAAGTGCGTATTTTTGGTGATCTCTCTTTTCTGATCTTGATGATCTGATATATTTTTTCATAACATTTTTCCAAGAATAGTAACATAGCTTTTCGTAATGACATCGAATCCGTTATGGAGAGACTTGACCATGATTTCAATGAAAGTCATTGGCACTAGTTCATATATTGTAGGTCTGAAAACAGTACTTTTCCACAATGGGAACACATTTCTTTCTGTTCTGATTGTTCATGCAGTTATCCTGAAGGAGATATATGAAAACTTTAAACTGCTCCTCACACTTACCAAATATGGGAAGTTGAAATGGAATGTATGTGGATATCTTAAAGTAACTGCCAGTCTGCTCGGGTACACAAAGCACTCCTTCTTTCTAATTGAGTGGGACAGTAGAAACAGAAAAAGTCACTGTTGTGGGAGAATATTGCCTGCTTGAACTACTGTCTAGACAGAGAAATGTGGTTAACATTCCCATTGTTGTCCCCAAAATGTGTAATTGCCTCCCCTATACATGAAACTGGATCTCGTCAAAAACTTTGTGTGAAAGCCATGGTCAAAACATCACGGGGATTCATGTATTTCCTAAAGAAGTTCCTGGGGACCAGTGAACCAAAAATAAAGGAATGAATAATTGTAGGAGTGCAAATTAGCAAATGAATCGCTGATGTTTGATTGATTGATATTGATTGCAGGCGCGTCATAGTGCATGGCTCTTCCTTGGGAGGTGGGGTGAACTTCCCCGTTGGGTAGAGAGATGCGGCACTGATCTACCGTCGGCTAGCGGGGTATCTCCCACTAGCAGGGCACCTCCCCAGCCAGGCAAGCTCTAAGCTCCCGATCGGTCTCCTGGCATGTGTGTGTGTTAGAGTAAAGAGTGAGCACAGGACAGGGAAGAGGAAGGAAAGATCGCGCGCGGTCCTTGGCTAATTTTTTCCGGCATTCGCCTGGTATTGATCGGAAAAATACGGAAAAATACCGATCAGAGCAGCCGGCCCCTAAAATTCTCCTCTAGACAGCCACTGAATTCGATCAAGTTGACTTCAGCGACGAAAATCCTGCCACTGCAGGGACTCGAACCCAGGACCTTCCGGCCAGAGGCACCGCAATGGCTGGTGAAAACGTCACTGATTTATTGCGTGATGTTAAAAAAAAGGCATGTCTATCTTTCACGACTGTCTCTAAAACGTTTTAATGCAAGCACAATGTAGAGAAATAGCGCAAAATTGTAGATGAACTATTGAGGTTATACCACCGTAGAGGATGAAACAAGTAACGTAAACTAGTATATTCGCGTTACGTAGGCGTACTTCTCATTTGTTATACATAAATCAATGCACCCCGCCAGCCCGGCAAAAAGAAAACGGCCCTTCAGTTAAAAAATGTGAAGCCCGCTCTTGGTGCGCGTGGTCCTTTGACATTTGCCCAGCCGCCGCGCCCGGGGGGGGGGGGGGGGGCTTCGCATGTCGGGAGGAAAGTCCTCGTCAGGCGAGCGCTCCTGGGGCGTCGCCCCCTCCGTTCACCCCCACCCCCACCCCCACCCCGCGCGTGGCCTCGCCGGCACAATCGGCGAGCGAAATAGGGCGTGCACACTCACCCGCCAGTGTAGTTGATTGGTAACGTTTCGAAATATCAGCAGGATCCCTAGGTGACTCGAAATAACTATTACCAACTGCTACGTCAGATACATGAATCGAAAATGATAATTGTTTGCCAACATATAGTGGGAAATTCCATATAACGGAGTTACGCATGTATTTGATTGTTAAGCAACTCCGTATGTACAGATGTTGGGCAGGTGCATTGTATCTCCTCGATTGCGTCGGAACAAGATCTGCCGAACACCCGTGTGTAAGTAGTTACCTAAAAATAGGAGACAATGTACCATATATAGATCTATAGAATGAAATACCGTACTTCATGTTCATTGTGAAAACCCGCTCGTTTCAACACCTCTGCATGGCCTAGAAATTTGTATAAGTCATTCTGATTATTGAGGCCTGTATCCCTAGGGAGTAGGACCCAACCAGCGTCATGGACTCCTGCGACTGTGCTCAGTCCCGATGCGTCAAGTACTTACGTTATTAGTCCCGTTTGTGCAGTGCATGGAACACCGTGGAAAGTGGCGGTGTTCCTCCCCTGCTGAAACTTAAACTTCGGCATGCATTAAATTGAATTGATGCCTTTTTTACGAGGTGAGACTCGAGCCATGAGGCCAGCTCTTCCGTCTGACCACGCACATTTTGCTCCGCTCCTTTAGCGGAGAAAAACTTGGGCGACGAAACAGGCGATTTGAATTTAGCTCAGAAGCGTCTTTAGGCTTAAGGATCTTTTACAAGCAATTAAATATACTAACATAGGACAGCCGGCTTTACTTTCCCTCCGAAGAAAGGCGTACGAAGTATTTTTTAGACTTCAGAAATCCACGGCTTCGATCGGGTTTGGACCCGCCCATGTACATGTGTGTGTGTGTGTGTGTGTGTGTGTGTTGTCTGTGTGTGTTTGTGTAAGAGACAAGACGGAGAGAGGAAGAGAAAGGAAAGATTGGTCGCGTTTTTTGGTCGATAGGGCACTGTCTGGGCATTCACCAGGAAATTCTCAGAAAACAAACAAAACTATCAATCAGATCGGTCGCTAGAAATCGTCTTCAGACAATATCTGAAGTAGACTCGGTTGTGTCTTAGGAACGAAAATCAGACACGAACCGAATTCCTATCCTCGTCCCTTCCCCTGTCGATGATGGTAGAGAGGCGTGGTGTTACAGCTTACCTACCGCGTGCAATGGTAATTGCGAGATAAATTGAAACCCACTTCCAAAAAACTTTTCTGTGAAAAAATGTTTTCATTTTTGACGAAATGTATAAAAAACAAAAATATGTCAAATAGTTAATCTGCTACTCGCATACAAAATAAATGATTTTTCATAATTTACAAATATTCTATTTTTCTAATGTCTATCGTTCAATACGAACTATTCGATATAATTTAACAACTGACTGGTTTTCACTTAAATATTCTGTTCACAGAGGTATAGCTATGTACTCGAAGGCCCTGGTACAGAAGGTTCACATGAGACCCGTAACTGCAATTCACGAACGCAAAATCAAATTTTTTATATGTAATTAATACAGGAAAAGCATTACATTATACATTTAATTTAATAACGGAAGAACACATTCTATATGTCACACCATAAAATAAGTCATTTTCGACCCCTGTTCTGATAATACCAAAATCGTAATTTCGGGAAAGGTTTTACGAATTCATTTTTGTAATATAACTTGCGTAAATAAACGGCGAGTGCGATGCCAATACCTCTTTTCCTCCAGGATGTTCTTCGTTAGTCTTTTTTTTCTCTTTTGAAATAATTCTCCCACATATAACCTTAATTAAATATTCGGGCGAGAAATTTGCCGAAAATTTTTTACCACAAAATATCTTCAAAATATTTTTGAGCCTTTACGGAGTGTCCGCGGGGTCCCTGACTTCTGGACCTCCGGTACGGTGCCCTGGTAACACCAACCTACCTACGCCCTACTTTTCCTTTATTTATAGTCGCATCGACAGTTGAAGTCATTAGCAACTAAAAACTTTTATATGAATTTAAAAATACCTTGTTTCTAATGAATAGAAAGTATAGATATGAGTATAATGCTTAGGTTTACCATATTTTTGCCTTACCATATTATCAATTAAAGTATTGTTCAACATTAATATATTTGTACAACATACTAGGCCAATTCTGGTATACGGTCAAGTATTCATAGTTGTGTGTACTTAATAAATAAATAAATAACATTTAGATTGAATACAATTTATGAACACACTCTAAAAACACATACTTCGGTAGGCCATAATATATAATAATATACTTCAAATACAGTTTACATTGCTAGTATACTTTCACAGGCGTGAAGGTGAGATAGGGAATTTGGCAACACACTGCCAGGCCACTTGGAGCGCTAGTTGAAAGAATATCAAGCAATGATTGGTAAGCGGTTTTCGATTGTTTTTCGTACGTCACATCCAGCCTGAATGCCGGAATTCCACATGACGGAAAAGTGAATCATATTGCCGTTGGTTACATCCATGAGTTACTTTAGTGTTCTGTGCGTTCATATCTGTGTTTCGCGTTTCAAGATATTTTGTTTTAGCGGACACAATCACAACGGTTTCGAGTTTTCTCCATTTCGATTTGCTGGTCTTGGTGGAATACATGGATGTTTCGCAATACAGAGGTTAGCATTTAATTTAAAGTGTCATTCACGATTATTTGTATGAAATTTGTAGCCTACTGTATTTACATAACACTATAAGGAAAATATGTATGTTTTTCTTATGTAATATAATGATTTATTATGATTTGTTATTTAATGCAATATTTTTAAAGAATGTTCATGAATATTTGTATACATTTCTAGAAAACAAATGGCCATTTAAATAATTTGGAGAGAAGGTTTTGCCCTAATTCCAAATCACCTGATTATACATTATTTGTTAAGTGCATTTATCTGAAGAACTTATTTTTAAAATGTGTGTACGTTTTTTAATATACAAATACGTAATAGATGAAAAACATAAAATACAAACTAAAAGAAAATATACAAAAGGCCATGAAAAGGTAAAAAAATTTAAAATGTTGAAGTCTGTATTGGATATTGTTTAATATAAATTGTACAATAAAGGCAATGATTTATTTATTTATTTACTTATTTATTTTATTTCATTTCTGCCATTACCATATAATTATATGACTCTCCTCAGATATGACCTTATCCAAGAGCATTACGAAAATAGATAATTACTACATTTGAGAAAAATTGCAGTAGAATGTAGCCTATTAACTTTCGCGAAGACGATTGAGAGAAATTAACTTTCACACACTGCGCTGCGGAGGCGGTTTTCTGTAGTTCTTTGCCAGGCCACTTGGAGTGCTGCGAGCGACTTTTGTTTTTTTGTGCTGCGACCGACTTTTAACATTCAGGGAGCACTTCTATCCTTTATTGTTCTGTGTATACTTTCGAATTAAAGTGTTATATATATATATATATATATATATATATATATATATATATATATATATATATATTGTGGCGAAACCGATTTCTTCATGCCAGGGAAATTAAATTAAACAAACAGACTCGGCCACCCTGAGCCTTACTGAGAGGATAAACACATGGCCTCACGCGCGCAACTTCGCTTATCGCGACACCCGTCTCCGCCCCCGGCACATTAAAATAGTCGTTAAGAGGGTCAGTCAACGACAGATTCACTGTGGAGCACGTGTTCGCATGGCCAGCTGCACGAACCTTCGAGATTGCTTTTGAAATCGACAAATTCTTTCACGGACAACGCCCGTCCTGTGCGAGCATGTTCTGGAAGGGCAAAGAAAATTCTCGACGCTCACAGTTATACAAAGAGTCGGAACTCCATCCACTACCCCTGTCACCATTGGTCAAAAAAACGTAATGCGCCATTTCTTTCGGCCAATGGCGACGCAACTATCTTAAGGAGCTAGAACATACGAGAAAATTGGGTGGGGGCAAAAGTTAACCTAATGCAATTTCGACTGACAAAATAGCAAAAAGTGCAGAGCATCAGACGGGGCCAGATCTTTTAGACGGGGAGCAGTCGGGAGAGAATCTTCTCTGGGGGGATAATTATTCATTGGGGAGAGACCAGTGTGTCTCTGAAAGACTTGTAATTTTTTGTCGGACGGAGCCTGAGTTCTAGGCTAAGGGCAGTTAGGAGAAAAACTTATCTTGGGGTGGGAATTATTCGGGCGAATGTGCCTATGTGGGATTTTATTATTTTGCTGCGAGTTTTGAGCACTGAGCCGGCTGCAGTAGACAGAGAAAATTCTCTGGGGTGGGAATTCGTCGTGAGGCGAATGTTTCTCCGAAGAAGTTGTAAACTGTCCGAAGTTGAGTCCGACAATTATTATCACGGAAATCAGAGAGACGCATGATCGACCACTACGTTCCTGGGATTGTGAACGCCCGGCCGCTCCAAGTCTACCAGTTTCTGCCAGTTCTCCCAGACGCAGACAACACTACTAGACGTCGTTTCAACGTCAGCCACGCGCCGCCGCCCTTTGTGGTGACGCCATCAGACGACCCGACCGCCAGCTGACGGCCCGGGGGGCCATTGACCCCCGTTGAATTTTTCTGAAGGACGGCAGCCGTTTCCTCGCCCCGGCCGCGCCTCCCCTGTGAAGGTTGCCGCCGCGCTCTCGACCGCAACGCGCCCGCCTAGGGCCCACAGAAAAAAACTTTACCAAGGCAATGTAATTCAGGGTATTCATCCCTGCGAAAATCCTGTAATGCGGTGTCGCGCTAAGACACAGTAATCTGTAATATTTGTTACCATTGTGATGCTAACTATAAGTCTTCCTAATTTCTAAGCTTTATACTGGCTACTAACTTTTCATCTTCTTATCTGTCCACCTATTTTTCAGATTTCCGATTCTATTTAATGTGTAACTTCCTTGGGGCATTTTGAATTATTTTGCCCAGGAATAAAAGTGATTTTACCAGTGATCAAAGTGTTTCCTTCATGTTACCAGTATTTGTTAACAATTCCTTCCATCACCGACTGAGCTATTTCAGGGCCGCTTACCGGGCGTTCTCTCACGAGACGACCGGGGGTGTTACAATTGGCTTTCCCAACGTGGGGCTCGATGACCTAATAACCGCGGTAGTGTTACAATTGGCGCCCAACGTGGGGCTCGACGGCCTAACAATTGAGGTTTTCCACGCCCAAATTTTAAAGTTAAATTCAACTAAATTTTTTTGTTATAAATGGATGGAAGGACATTGTTACGAGAGAAACAATTTTTGAACTGGTAACGATTTGCTTTGTTATTGTATTTTGTTTGTGAGTGTTATTGTGTTGTGCCTCGTGTGTTGTGACTATCGTGTGCGTTATTCACTCAAAACAGCCAAAATGCTGGACGAATCGGGTATCGATGTGGCAGAAGAGGGGAGTTCAGGGGAACAATCGCCGCCCGTGACCAACATCAGGGACAACCTGAAAATCCTCACGAAAAAGATTGCAGAGGGTCATGACCAAATCATTAAAGAAATGTCAGAACTCACGAAACAGATTTCAGAATCATTCACGAAACAGTTCTCTGAGTTTGACAAAAAACGTTCTGAACGCAACGAAAAACTCAAGGAGACTCTCAACGAAACCCTCATAAAACAAATGTCAGAAAATCATTCTGAAAGTATGGAAATCCTTAAGAAACATTCGCAAAAATTTGACCGGCTGGACGACCGCTTAGCTGACAACGCCGTAAAATTAGAGAAATTAGAATCAGTAATTGTACGTGGGATTGGAACAGTGCGGACCCGTCTCGATGCTAGATTTGATAAAATTGGAAATAGTGTAGGAAACCTGGTTAAAGAAATACAAAGTTCGAGGGCTGAGGTAAATCCGCATTTTGGGAATATTCAATCAGAAATTAGTCAGAAGCTCCAAGTAGATGATAGAAAAATTGAAGCGTGCTGCGAGCCAGTTATCGGAAGTATTACCGAGATTAGGGCAGAAATGAGCGGAGAATTGACTAGAATTGAACCCAAATTTAGCACAGAAGTCAGCCAGTTTCATGATAAATTCGAGAAATCAAGTATCATCGACGGGAAAAATATCAGGAAAAGGGAGGAAAATCTAAAGATGGAAGTTGTGCAAAATTTAAATCGATTAGTGAAAGTGGAAATAAAGAAGGAAACTGAAAATAACCCGATAGTACATTTGCTAGGCGTATTAGATTAGAGATTATCGTGGATTCCTCCGCGATTCAAGAAATCAGGTATTACCGACGGGGGAAATATCAGAAAAAGAGTAGAAAATCTAAAGATGGAAATTGGTCAAAATTTAAAACGGTTAGTAAAAGAGGGTATAAAAAAGGAAACGGAAAATAACCCGACGGTACATTTACTAGGCGTATTAGATCTGAGATTCTCGTGGATTCCTCCGCAAAACCTGTGTTTCTGGGGCAAACAGAAAGAAAATCCAAAACCACCCTGGCCTCACCAAACGGTTCTCTCTTTTCCTAAATTTTTTTTCATTTTTTTCTAAGTTTATCATTTTATTAAAATTTTATTAGATTTAATTAAAATTAGCATCCTATTCCTAAATTACAATGGTAAATAAAATTTTATTAGAATAACGAGTAAAAGCATTAACTTCCGGTATCGCCATTTTTTTTTTAATTTTTACTTAAACAAAAAAAAATTCTCATTTTTCCAAATTTAATTTCTCGAACTCCATTTTTTTTTTTTATTCGGAGGGGAAGGCTAATGTGGCGAAACCGATTTCTTCATGCCAGGGAAATTAAATTAAACAAACAGACTCGGCCACCCTGAGCCTTACTGAGAGGATAAACACATGGCCTCACGCGCGCAACTTCGCTTATCGCGACACCCGTCTCCGCCCCCGGCACATTAAAATAGTCGTTAAGAGGGTCAGTCAACGACAGATTCACTGTGGAGCACGTGTTCGCATGGCCAGCTGCACGAACCTTCGAGATTGCTTTTGAAATCGACAAATTCTTTCACGGACAACGCCCGTCCTGTGCGAGCATGTTCTGGAAGGGCAAAGAAAATTCTCGACGCTCACAGTTATACAAAGAGTCGGAACTCCATCCACTACCCCTGTCACCATTGGTCAAAAAAACGTAATGCGCCATTTCTTTCGGCCAATGGCGACGCAACTATCTTAAGGAGCTAGAACATACGAGAAAATTGGGTGGGGGCAAAAGTTAACCTAATGCAATTTCGACTGACAAAATAGCAAAAAGTGCAGAGCATCAGACGGGGCCAGATCTTTTAGACGGGAGCAGTCGGGAGAGAATCTTCTCTGGGGGGATAATTATTCATTGGGGAGAGACCAGTGTGTCTCTGAAAGACTTGTAATTTTTTGTCGGACGGAGTCTGAGTTCTAGGCTAAGGGCAGTTAGGAGAAAAACTTATCTTGGGGTGGGAATTATTCGGGCGAATGTGCCTATGTGGGATTTTATTATTTTGCTGCGAGTTTTGAGCACTGAGCCGGCTGCAGTAGACAGAGAAAATTCTCTGGGGTGGGAATTCGTCGTGAGGCGAATGTTTCTCCGAAGAAGTTGTAAACTGTCCGAAGTTGAGTCCGACAATTATTATCACGGAAATCAGAGAGACGCATGATCGACCACTACGTTCCTGGGATTGTGAACGCCCGGCCGCTCCAAGTCTACCAGTTTCTGCCAGTTCTCCCAGACGCAGACAACACTACTAGACGTCGTTTCAACGTCAGCCACGCGCCGCCGCCCTTTGTGGTGACGCCATCAGACGACCCGACCGCCAGCTGACGGCCCGGGGGGCCATTGACCCCCGTTGAATTTTTCTGAAGGACGGCAGCCGTTTCCTCGCCCCGGCCGCGCCTCCCCTGTGAAGGTTGCCGCCGCCCTCTCGACCGCAACGCGCCCGCCTAGGGCCCACAGAAAAAACTTTACCAAGGCAATGTAATTCAGGGTATTCATCCCTGCGAAAATCCTGTAATGCGGTGTCGCGCTAAGACACAATAATCTGTAATATTTGTTACCATTGTAATGCTAACTATAAGTCTTCCTAATTTCTAAGCTTTATACTGGCTACTAACTTTTCATCTTCTTATCTGTCCACCTATTTTTCAGATTTCCGATTCTATTTAATGTGTAACTTCCCTGGGGCATTTTGAATTATTTTGCCCAGGAATAAAAGTGATTTTACCAGTGATCAAAGTGTTTCCTTCATGTTACCAGTATTTGTTAACAATTCCTTCCATCACCGACTGAGCTATTTCAGGGCCGCTTACCGGGCGTTCTCTCACGAGACGACCGGGAGTGTTACAATATATATATATATATATATATATATATATATATATATATATATATATATATATGTACAGAATTGAATCACTCTGTCTTGGTAACCACAAGAAATAAGAATTGACTCCGAGCTCAGATTCTGTAGGTATTTTTGTCTAGACTGGCGCTATAGTGGTCATTGATCAATAATAGATGAATTAATGGAAATATTACAGTGGTAACATGTAAGGGCTAAATTTCTTTCTACAAAATGTGGGTCGTTTAGTTTGCAGGGTCCAGTTCTAATCCTTGTAATAGCTACTTGTGGTTTTTACTTTTGAGATTGTAGATATTATTTATTTGTTTATGAAGGGCACTGGATCTTAAGGTTTTCCAGCTGGTATTCCATCTATCTTGTAATGCTTTTCTACTTGTTTTATTAAGTCTTCGAATGTATTGGATGCTTTTAATGTTGTATTGGTTTCTTCTGGATTTGTCGTTCAGGTTCTCTATTACATTCTGTGATGTTCTAATTTGCTTACCGTACCAGCTTGATTGTCTTTCCTGGTTGTCCTATTCCTGCTTGGTTGTCATATTATGATACAGTTCATGTACGAAGGTTTTCATTTCAGAGTTGGTATTATTCTTCTTTATATTACGTAATACAGTTAGGAATATGCGTAGGGTAAGAAAATTGTTGTATTGGACATGTTTAATGATTTTAACGCAGCCATTAAGGAACAAATATTTGCTGATGCCTGGCCGGCGTAATGATGAAGTTGATATTTGAGTGCGACTTCAATTGAGATAGCATAAAACATGATAGTAGTTATATTTGTTGTTGAGTTCAATGAAATTAAGGTCCCAGAATTCTTCCGTTTGTTGAACCTCTTGATGCTTTGTTAAAGAGAGATCTGCTATAAAATCTTGTATTGTTAATGGAGGGATTTTGTACTGCCTTTTCTTCTCAGTTTAGATACTCTCAATACAAAGTTTCACAAGAATTCTCCCGATTTTTGCGTGTAATGGTACATATCGGGGGGTGGTTTTTGTACACTGCAATTTTAGGGAAAATATCATGATAAATCATAGGGTTGTTTGAAGAGCAGCTTTGATAGCATATTTAATACATAATAATAGATCGCCTCTGCGGTGACGTAAGGTGGATTCACCCGATTCAATAAGGATGCTGCCAATTGAGCTGGTGTGAAAGCAACGAGTACATATTCTTAGACCATTTTTGTGTACAGCTTCCAATTTTTTGAAGACACTTTTGGTGTGGTGAACTGTATATTATGGGCGTATAATCTATTTTCGTTCGAACTAATGCTTTTTTGTATGTTATCAACAGTAATTGCCTATATTCACCCCCATTGCTGTGAGATAAGCACTTCAATATGTCGAGTGTCTTTCTACACTCAGTGATTATATTTAAATTGTATTTACTGCATGACAGTTTGGCATCGAAGTGTAGTATTTTAGTGCCGGTAACATACCTTAGGTTTTGATTACCTATTTTAAGAAGAGGTAGGTTATTTTGCTTATGTTTGGAAAATAATAAGCACTCGGTTTTCAGGGATGAGAACTTGAAACCTGACCAAGCATTAATATTATTTAATGACATTTGAATATTTTCTTGGATTGATTTGATATTTCTTCCTTTGCATAGAATAGTGATGTCGTCGACGTATTTTCTTGTCATTACTGTAGGATAGATGTTTTCATCCGCATCATAGATTGCTATTAAACAATGTGACGCTTGTTGCTGAACCGTGTGGGACTCCATTTTCTATATTTTTAGTCTCATATACGCACTCATTTGTCCTTAATTGCAAGCCGGGTGTTCTGTAAAATGGTCAATGAAGTGAAACGTGTTGCTTCTGTTACCAATATCCTGCAGTTTGACAAGAACACAGAATGCATCCGGACCAAGTCTTAAGCCTTTTCTATATCTGAATTAACACTTAGTGTGTCAACGCAGCGCACTGAGCGAACGCCCGCGTGTTGGCACATGCCAACGCCGTGGCGAACGCCCTCGCTGTAAGGGAACCCCCACGCAATAGGAGTCATACACGTAATAGGATTTTTCTTTCCCTAAGTGTAATTCTTCCACACATTAGTTCTCCCGCGAGGTAGGTCAACGCAGCGCAGTGAGCGAACGCCCGCGTGTTGGCACATGCCCACGCCGTGGCGAACGCCCTCGCTGTAAGGCAACCCCCACGCAATAGGAGTCATACACGTAATAGGATTTTTCTTTCCCTAAGTGTAATTCTTCCACACATTAGTTCTCCCGCGAGGTAGGTCAACGCAGCGCAGTGAGCGAACGCCCGCGTGTTGGCACATGCCCACGCCGTGGCGAACGCCCTCGCTGTAAGGCAACCCCCACGCAATAGGAGTCATACACGTAATAGGATTTTTCTTTCCCTAAGTGTAATTCTTCCACACATTAGTTCTCCCGCGAGGTAGGTCAACGCAGCGCAGTGAGCGAACGCCCGCGTGTTGGCACATGCCCACGCCGTGGCGAACGCCCTCGCTGTAAGGGAACCCCCACGCAATAGGAGTCATACACGTAGTAGGATTTTCTTTCCCTAAGTGTAATTCTTCCACACATTAGTTCTCCCGCGAGGTAGGTCAATGCAGCGCACTGAGCGAACGCCCGCGTGTTGGCACATGCCCACGCCGTGGCGAATGCCCTCGCTGTAAGGGAACCCCCACGCAATAGGAGTCATACACGTAATAGGATTTTTCCTTCCCTAAGTGTAATTCTTCCACACATTAGTTCTCCCGCGAGGTAGGTCAACGCAGCGCAGTGAGCGAACGCCCGCGTGTTGGCACATGCCCACGCCGTGGCGAACGCCCTCGCTGTAAGGGAACCCCCACGCAATAGGAGTCATACACGTAATAGGATTTTTCTTTCCCTAAGTGTAATTCTTCCACACATTAGTTCTCCCGCGAGGTAGGTCAACGCAGCGCAGTGAGCGAACGCCCGCGTGTTGGCACATGCCCACGCCGTGGCGAACGCCCTCGCTGTAAGGGAACCCCCACGCAATAGGAGTCATACACGTAATAGGATTTTTCGTTCCATAAGTGTAATTCTTCCACACATTAGTTCTCCCGCGAGGTAGGTCAACGCAGCGCACTGAGCAAACGCCCGCGTGTTGGCACATGCCCACGCCGTGGCGAATGCCCTCGCTGTAAGGGAACCCCCACGCAATAGGGGTCATACACGTAATAGGATTTTTCTTTCCCTAAGTGTAATTCTTCCACACATTAGTTCTCCCGCGAGGTAGGTCAACGCAGCGCAGTGAGCGAACGCCCGCGTGTTGGCACATGCCCACGCCGTGGCGAACGCCCTCGCTGTAAGGGAACCCCCACGCAATAGGAGTCATACACGTAATAGGATTTTTCTTTCCCTAAGTGTAATTCTTCCACACATTAGTTCTCCCGCGAGGTAGGTCAACGCAGCGCAGTGAGCGAACGCCCGCGTGTTGGCACATGCCCACGCCGTGGCGAACGCCCTCGCTGTAAGGGAACCCCCACGCAATAGGAGTCATACACGTAGTAGGATTTTCTTTCCCTAAGTGTAATTCTTCCACACATTAGTTCTCCCGCGAGGTAGGTCAATGCAGCGCACTGAGCGAACGCCCGCGTGTTGGCACATGCCCACGCCGTGGCGAACGCCCTCGCTGTAAGGGAACCCCCACGCAATAGGAGTCATACACGTAATAGGATTTTTCTTTCCCTAAGTGTAATTCTTCCACACATTAGTTCTCCCGCGAGGTAGGTCAACGCAGCGCAGTGAGCGAACGCCCGCGTGTTGGCACATGCCCACGCCGTGGCGAACGCCCTCGCTGTAAGGGAACCCCCACGCAATAGGAGTCATACACGTAGTAGGATTTTCTTTCCCTAAGTGTAATTCTTCCACACATTAGTTCTCCCGCGAGGTAGGTCAATGCAGCGCACTGAGCGAACGCCCGCGTGTTGGCACATGCCCACGCCGTGGCGAATGCCCTCGCTGTAAGGGAACCCCCACGCAATAGGAGTCATACACGTAATAGGATTTTTCCTTCCCTAAGTGTAATTCTTCCACACATTAGTTCTCCCGCGAGGTAGGTCAACGCAGCGCAGTGAGCGAACGCCCGCGTGTTGGCACATGCCCACGCCGTGGCGAACGCCCTCGCTGTAAGGGAACCCCCACGCAATAGGAGTCATACACGTAATAGGATTTTTCTTTCCCTAAGTGTAATTCTTCCACACATTAGTTCTCCCGCGAGGTAGGTCAACGCAGCGCAGTGAGCGAACGCCCGCGTGTTGGCACATGCCCACGCCGTGGCGAACGCCCTCGCTGTAAGGGAACCCCCACGCAATAGGAGTCATACACGTAATAGGATTTTTCGTTCCATAAGTGTAATTCTTCCACACATTAGTTCTCCCGCGAGGTAGGTCAACGCAGCGCACTGAGCAAACGCCCGCGTGTTGGCACATGCCCACGCCGTGGCGAATGCCCTCGCTGTAAGGGAACCCCCACGCAATAGGGGTCATACACGTAATAGGATTTTTCTTTCCCTAAGTGTAATTCTTCCACACATTAGTTCTCCCGCGAGGTAGGTCAACGCAGCGCACTGAGCGAACGCCCGCGTGTTGGCACATGCCCACGCAGTGGCGAATGCTCTCTCAGTATGCGATTACCGATTAGTAGTAAACACATTACCAATTGTTATTTTTTTCTGTGACATTAACATATGTTCTGTAAGGTACGTAAATAAGTGCTGTTGGCGCTCGTTTGCGTGTGAATTTCCACGCAGTAGGTGAACGCTTTTGCATTGGTTTAATTTATCTTAAATAATAATAATTATGTATTTAAATTAATGTTTAATCTACGTATTTGAATGGTATAATCAGTTCAAGTTCCATTTGAATTTTTAGAAAATTACACAACAGACTATATCATTATAAATAGTTAAAATCACATTCATCTCAATAATTAGCTGTTTCCCACTCTGGATTCCATCGCTTTGAAATGTTTTGATGGAAAAATAAGTAGTTGTTCATATCTATATAGATACATCTATCGTGCTTTTAGTTTTGTGATTTTTCACAAGTATTGTCCAGAGTTAAAGCTCGCTGTCTCTAATTACTGGTTTGCGCGGGCCTAGTCTACAAGAAGCCCTAGACGCCCGGAATGCGAGGGTAGGAAGAGTAATCCTGGAACTCTTGCTTCGAATCCCGATGACTCGAGTCGGAGCAACGACACCTCGTCATCATCGGCATTGATAAACAGGTGGGAGAGTGTCGACTCACGCCCACGCACGGGCGGTTGGCAGCAACTGGCCCCGTTAAGCCACGTTCCTTTACTACGGCAGTGAAGTGGGTAATTTCTATAAGTAGTTCTTTCATCTCATTAGTGGGAAATCGAGTGAGTAGGTGTATAATAAAACAATTATTCAGTTACAGACTTCCAAATTTATTCTAATCCTCTTGTATATAAAATATTCCTCTCCATGAGCTTTCGGTGAAATTATACTTCACTAGAATTGTATTTTAAGCAGTTCGTTCATATTATAAGGGTATTGCCAACCTTTTATAATTCCAAGTGGGTTGTTCTATTTTATTTATTAGTAAAAGTAACTTTAAAACTCATGAACATTTTTCTAAAAAATGACTAAGCTCACGAACGGAAAGAAGAGTTTTGCATAGTGATGTATTAAAACACTTTCTCTTTTTTTTTCCCGTCCGGTGTCGCCGCCGCCTCCAAGTCCGGGGCTGGGGCGGGCGCCGGGGCGGCGTTCGCCTGCCTGCACCGCGTCGCCTGCGAGAAGCCCGTCGACGCCAGGCAGTACGCCGGCGCAGCCAACATCTACCAGGGCGCGCGCATGCTGCACTCGTAAGTCATCCGACTCGCAACAACAAGTGTTTCCTTGATTCAAACAAGGGAAAAGGGCTCAGGGCATCAACTGAATCACTGCAGTGCCTTTGACCGGGAAATCCTAAGTTTCGAGCCCCTACTATGGCTGTTTTTCGGAACTAGCTACGTAGCTAGGTCGAATTAAGTCTGAGCCTGGAGGAGCATTCCCTCGACCAGCGGCTCTGATTGGTAGTTTATCGTAGATTCTCTGATTAACGCCCGGCGAATGCTGGAGAAATACTCTTACAGTCACGCGCGATCGTTCCTTCCTATTCCTTGTTCTTTCCTCGCCCCTTACTTACACACATGAACACGCACTGCATAAGCCGGAGTCCGGTCAGAGTCGTAGAACTTTTCTCAGCTGGGGCGGTGCGCTGCTTGTGGGGGATACCTAGTTGGGGAAAACCCTGTTACCCAACGGTAGGTTGCCACTAGATGTCGCCAGCAAGGAAGACCACAGCTACTTTCTGCGATAAACATGCACTAAATTTTGACAAATGAACTGTGTAATGTGTGAACTGTGAAATGAAATGTGTAAATAACCAATCAATCCTTAGTTTAATTCAATTCTTCTTTATTTTACGTGGTGGTGCTTAGTTTTATTAGACCAAGGCTTCCTCCTAAAAACGAATGTACAGTGTCTGTACGATCACTTCGTCATCTAGTAACCAAAGAAACACACACTCTACTTCTTATAGGCTTAAGGATTTTAACATGCTGTAAATCTACAATGGGAAAACCCGCTTTACATCCCTTTCAAAGAAAGGCACATGAAGTACTTTTTCACCCTGAAAAATCGACGACTTTGGCCGGGTTTGAATCGGCGAACTTGGGAATAACAGTCCGATATGGTAACAGTTAACCACCAACACAGCAACTCCGTCAAAAGCACAGTTTAGTCTTGCGCTGACGTAAATACACTCGAGAAATATTATTAATCAGATATTCCTAACACATTTTCCGTTCTTTTAACATAAGTAATGTAATTTTGTAGATTCTTCAAACCTTACCTTCTATAACAACGTACCTAGCGATACATTAATTTGACAATTAGAAGCAGAAGAATGTTTGTTTCAGGAATTGGTTGCACGTAGAAATTAACAAATATTTAATAGTAGGTAGCAAAGTGAAGAGCTTATCTTCATTATCACTGTTTTTCACAAAGGGAAACTATTCACATTCGACTTTTAATTCGTCTTTTAATTCTATGAAAACTTTAAACAAAACTAACATTTAAAATAGATAAATGAATTTTTTGTAATAAATAAATGTAAAAAGAAAGGAAACAAAGAAAACAATTGTCTTTGAAAAAAGTTCTGGAACAACTTATAGTAATATGGAAAATGTTTACATTTAGTCTCAAGAAAGAATTGAGCAGTCTTTTCAAATATTTACACGTGAGAAACGCATAGCATAATGAATAAACCTCTTAAAAATATATTTATGCATCAACCAAAAAAAGCGAAAATAGAATAAATGCATATTGGAAATAAGATCAATTCCAGTAAATGGGCACTCACGATCATATCATTAACGTACCTAGATGTAGGACATGGACATGAACGTACACAATGAAAAAGCGTCAACGTGAACACAACCACTCAACGACATCGAAAAAATAAATACTTGTCACACAATTTATGTGTACAAAGCAACGACAGTTAGTACAAGGAACGAATTGCGGCTGTAGGATAGTTACTTTGTATGCTCCGAGTGCCACGACTACTTTTCAATACTTGTCTATCTGAAACCTGCATCAACCTCTGTAAACGCGCCTGTTGCAGGGTGGTGCCGTACAACCCCAAGTACGAGAAATTCGTCAGCAATCTGCAGAAGGCGCCGTGAAGTTCGGGGCAAATGTTGGCGCATGGGCAGAACGATTCATTAGAGCTCATGACCAAGACACGACACCATTTCTGGCTTCGGCTCCGCTCGGCTCCCTTCGGGAAATTCCGCTGTTGGTTTTTAGTTGTGAAGAAGACAAAGTGAAAATAAATATATGAAATATTTAATATAATGTTGTAGTGCATTAAATAAAAATATTAAAACAATATATGACGACTTCTGTATCGAAAATGAACTTTTCTATGTCTTAATTTTAAATCATTTCGTTTTAAACAATAAATGTGAATTTGATCACAAATTATAATTGATCATAACTGTTTATTTCATACTGAGCGCCTGCCTTTTTGGATCGGATGTTGTTCCACTTTAAGATACAAATCTTGATTGAAGGATTCATACTTTTGAAACACGTTTTCTGGCAATGTTTCTCTGTCTTCAAATTCTTTAAGTGTGTAGCTGTAATAGTAGAGTATAACGATATACACCGTGTATCAAAATTATAATATAAGGACGGTCTCAAGAAATATTTAAACGTTATCAATCGAAACGTCCATTCTATAATCTGTAACAGTTTTATATGACTATATGAATGTGTGGAAACCAGAACGGTATTAGTGGCTTGTTAATAATTCTGAGAAAAAGTTTTTAATTTAAACTATATTTGAGTGGATATGTATTTTCTTGATTGTAATGAACAATTAAAATGATGTGGTTTTAATGATGAAACAAAGCACTACGACTTTACAGTAATACCTGCATAACAAAACAAATTGCTTAGAATTTAGAAAATGTCACTTATACCGTTCTGGTTTTTACCTATTTATATGAAACTATAATTCGTACAACTTTGGAACAAAATATGAAATCAACTTTTTGCTCAAGTGAGTTTTTGTTACTCAGGTCATCCATTCATCCAAAAAATAACAACTTATATACTTAAGTATTAGTATTGACTGTAATTAGCTAGAGGGCAAAATAAACACAAATCATTTTTATTGCTCTACAGGTGAGCGATGTACGCAGTACTAGTCTCCGCCAGACTAGACTATTATCTATTAAAATGCCATGCCATCCTTTCTTCGATTTTTAATTAAAGGTAATAAAAATTTCTTCAAAATTTTGTCTACACACGTTTATATAATTCACGCTGTTTTTTTTAGTTAAAGGGGTTTTGTGAACATGTAAAATGGAAAGTAGTTCCGGAGGGAATATTCCACGAAAAATGTTGGAAATGTTTTTTATGAAACCATATTATATTTTATTGAAATTCTATATGCCTTGTTCATCGTGTACCAACGAATCGTTTGTGAAATTAAAGCTTTACATGTGATAACTATTACAGTTTTTGGAATTTGCCGTTCGTTTTTTCCATGCAGAGTCGTAGGACAGTACTGAAATGTTTTCACAACTTTGAAAAACAAAGTTTCCTGGTTCGTTATTGCTCAACAAAAGGAGCTGAATTTAACCTTTTCAATGGAACTAGTATCAAAAACTAATTTAATAATTTACATTGGGCAAATGGGCAAAACATGTGGTGTTAAAAATCCCCTCTTATATATTAATTAGTTTAAACATACTATGAATGAAACCAGGCTTACATTACACCATTGCTTCTTAAAGCTTTATTTTAGCTTTCTTATTACTGCTACGGAAATTATTTTTACATTGAAAACAGAGGCATTTTTGTTCGTCGACTGGCTGTGTTGTATCCCTTGAATTAATTCAAGAAAAACTATATCTATTATTAAAAAAACTTTTTCTAATAATACAATAAGAGACGATATGAAATATAATGGTAGTCATGATTTCAGGTATCGCTTGTTTTTTTAAAATAAAAATAAAAAATTAACTACAAAATACAAGATAAATATCATTGCCTTGGACAAATGTTGTACAAAATTAGGTCTTCAAAAGAACATACTTACAATTTCTAAAAAAAGAGTTGTTTTTGTGTATTTTGCAATTGAAATGTACAAAAAAATCTCAAAAACTGCTCGAAATTTTTGTCTACATATGTAATAGAGACGTTTCGAAAATATTAGTTTCATTAAATAGAACAAAAAATGCTTTGGCTTAATTTCAGTGAAACAATAACAAATAAGGAAATTTTGTTTCCCAAACTGCGCAAATGTATTTTAAACGACAATATTACCTCTCGTTTAAAATCAAAAGCAAGCACCAGAGGTTGTGGAGATAATGATGTCGATATTGTGTTATCATTTTTCAGTTTTGATAGCGTCTGACTATAGACTTCAGTGGTACTCTACACTTTTACATAAACTAAGATGTCAAAATTAAGAATCTAAAAAGAACCTCCGTCCGAAAAAATTGGTCTACCCCTCCTAAAGCCTGCCCTATTGCGGTATTTGAACTACTTCCATGAATTCCAGATTGCATGCGAAGCTACAAAACGGACGTAATGTGAATTGGACAACAATTTATCTTTACTACAAATTATCCTTATTTCAATAGCTTAATTTTCAAATGTGTTTTGATCTAATTTATTTCATTTCTGACGAAACTTTGGCTTTGTTTAGCACAGATGTTTGGAAGCCTTGTTTACAATGGTGGTTGTTCCCGCCGTTCCATAGGTAGCAAAGGACACTACCTATGGAGGACGGCTCACCCTAAATATGTGTTTCTAGGAAATTCGTTCTATTCAGAACTGCGTTTCGCGTTCTATTCAGAACTGCAGTATGATTGTGTGAAATAGTATTGTGTGGGTGGAGCTAGACGTACAATTTATGGATGCGCTTTATTTTAACAAGGACTCAACTAGCGTCAGCTGTTTGAAAAATGTGAAGAGCTCCAGTTGTGTTTGCACCTGATGTAAGTTGTGCCGATTTGAAGTATAGTGGCACCCCTCCCTACACTAGCCTCTTACATGTTACCTCTCTTCACAGTTGTGGGGTTTAAAGTAAACCGAGGTAAAGCGTTAATTTGTGGAAAAATATATAAGCGCATATTTTTACTCTAGGTACTGAGTTACGTTAGAGAAGAAAGTTGTTAGAAATGCAGAAAAATCAAATATGTAGTACGTTTACCGTTGCAAATCCGTTTTTCTATAAATCGAGAACGAAAATGTCTTGTTTTTCAAATTTTGCTAATCTCACGCTCTTTGAATATTATTTGTATTTATTTATCTTTAACTGTTACTCATCTTTCAAATATTTATAGTGAAGATGTTGGGACGGGATTCTGGAACTCAAGATAACATTTGCAGATGATCTTCCCATACGTCACATACAGTTTTTTCCCCTGTTTCTTAACCAAATAAATCTAATAATTCTATAAATCTATGTGACGATTATCTGTCAATATTATTTGTGCTTATTTCATTTTCATCTGAGCCAACTTCTCTCTAGAAGTGGAAGAACCTTCAATACTTACTGAGGTACGTGTCATCCTGCCGTAAAGATTTTAGTAACATGTACGTTTGTTCTATACAAGAAGGAAAAAATAAAAGAATTGCATACTGTGGAATCTTATCTAATACGAATAAAAATATTTTTCCCTTGAGATTCTGCTTGGACATGTTTTACTGTATTAATAATACATTTTGTTATTAACCAAATAACTACCATATTATATTTAGCAAATAGAAATAATATGGATTATTATCTTTCTTTATATAGTTAAAGTGGGCACAGTTTCATCACAATTATTGCTTTGAACAGGTGTACAAAGCCTGTTCTGTGCTAAGTATGAAATTGGCTGCTTTAGCAAACAAATGTTTATAAAATAAACATTAATGCATATTTTTTTATCAAGCTGTGCTTCATTGAATTAATAATACAAATTAACATCTAAAAAGTAGTAAAGAATGTGTAATTGAAAACCAAATAGTAATGATGTAAGTATGGCAAGCAGTCTCAAAAGGAGATTACGGTTATTGGAGGTGAATTGATTACTGAAGGTGGTAGAAAAGATTAACTTGTTGTATTTAGCGTGTATGAAGGTGATTTATTGAAAAAAAGAGAAAAAAAAATAACTATGAGTTTGTGAATTCTTATTGTCCATATTAATTGACGGACGAATTTCTGAAATTTAGTTTATTTAAAAAAAGTTCTATGCAGTGTGTTCGGTAATTGTTATCCTCATCCTCTGGCTGTAGAATTGAATGGTGAAATTATATTGAAATAATTTTAAAATAATTTACAAGCTGTATTAAAATGGAGAAATTATGACAAGTAAGAACGTACTAAACAATCGAGATGTTGTTAATGATATCTTTGTAGAGTGTTATACCTTCCAACCTCAACTGAAATTTACTGTTGAAAAAGAAATAGATAACAAAATCAATTTTTTAGATGCTACCATATTTAGGAATGAAAACAAATTGGTTCAGAAAACGAACATTTGTAGGCAAAGTGCTTAATTACTAGTCCTCACATAGTAAGAAAATAAAAAATTGGAATTAATTATAATCAAGTGGATTACGTAGCCAAGTTAGCTGAGAAGGAACTCCATCCCTTTTAAATACAAATAGTTCAAGCTATTTTAAGAAACAACAAGAATCCTAATGCTGTTATTGATAAATTTATCTTTAAGAGAATGAAACTTTTTGAGTAACAATTCAAACCTATGTCTAAAGATGAACATATTTCTGAGAGTAAATGTATCATTTCTTTATGTTCCCAAAATTAAATACAATCTAGAACAGATTTTTCAAAAGAAGTACCAATATAGATTAACGAACAAAGCCCATTGTCAATAACTATACCTCTCCTTTGAATAATGCTAATACCGTATACGATTTTGAATTCAATAATAGCGATTTTACATTTAGGCCAAACTAGTCGTAAAGTTCTATCTAGAATGTAAGAACATGTCAAGAACAGAGAGATTTCTCCAAGACAAAACTCTGTATCCAATTATTGGATAAAGCTCAATCTCTCTTATAATTTTCAAAATCTCAGAATCTTTGATATTGAGACCCGGTTTTATCCATGATTACCTTCTGGAACTTCAGATTAAAATAAATAATTTTATAAAATTTATAATTTTATATTACAATTTTATAAAAATGTATGATGCTAACCTGTATAGATGTCGAACAATGAAAGTAGTTCTCCGTTGTTTTAAAACCTCTTCCTCTTTCTTGTCTTAACTTCCCCTGACTATCAGAAATTATTATTTCAACCACTGTCACCAACGTAATGAACTTGATTTTGTCCGTCTAGTGATGGCTAACTGTATGTTACTGTACATACCATCTGTTTTCTGTTTTGTGAGCTCGCCTGTGACTAATAAGTTCCCACCTGTCATATTTTCTCCATTTTGACAATGTGTATTAATAATTTAAATTTTTTTACTGTATAATTTCAACATTCAATTTTCCAGGCTCATGATGGCGTGTATTTTAGTTAAAACTATTTTATCTAAACTTATCCAACCATATGCTGGGTGTGCGCGATTCCCATCACGTCATTCAATTATTAAAGTCATCTGAAGGAAACAATAGTTTTACTGTAATTGCACCTAATGATTGTTTGAAGTGTTGAGTCGATACAGACCGTTATTCGCCCGAGCCGTGACTTCCACAGAACACGAATCCACTATTAGACGCAGTAGTGGCATGCAAAACCTCCCGGAAGTGGTTTATTTTTCGCTTCAAAATGATGACACCCGAGTTCATGTAAAAATGCAGGTGCCCCGAAATGTGCTTGGACTTATCTAAAGACGCCATTAAATTTCGCTGAAAGTAACATAATATATTCCTCCTTATCTCTATAATTGCTAGTCTAATTATATTGTTTTGGATTATAAATTAAAATAACATGTCGTTTAAGTAATTTTCCTACACACTTAGAATACCTCGTACAGTATTTGAATTTAAGTGCATTTTGTGAACAGATTAAGTGAATAGCGTTTTTTTGAAGATGCAAAAAGAGTTCTCCAAGAAAATTTTTTAAAGTTTTCCGGACAATCATGTAGTATATCGATGACTATTTTATGTATTTAGTGTTACAAGTACTAAAGAACGTTCGTAAGTTATAACTTGACAAGTTAAATACTGTTTTAGACAATGCCATCCTTTGACGCAGAAAATGCCGGTGCTTAGCACTTATATATATATATATATTCACAATTTTGGAAGACAATGTTTCTTCTCCCTAAGTGCTAAACAAATTGGTCTGAGCTTATTTACATTTTTGCTCTTTTCAAAGATATTAATATCAACGTTTAATTTTTTAACGCTCAGTGGGTGAATTGAAATCACCGAAAAAATAAATGTTAAACAAAAATCCAGATTTAATTTTAATAGGTTCCAATGAATAAAATTGGCTCACAATATCCCGCTGATGATGAATAGGTAATTTCCACAGCCCTTTTCTCACCATTTCTTTAACTAGTTGTGGTACACAATGGCACAGACATCCCCGTATTAGTTTTCTATTTCCTTCGGTCTCGGCTAACTATTTGGACTTGCCACATGCTCTGCCAGCCGCCAAATATCGCCGCCCAAAGTACATTTTTTGCCATTTTCTTTCTTTTTTGGTTCCCTAATTGTAGAACGAAAATATTATTTTAAGAGTATTAAAGAACAGTACATCCTCGTCTTATTTGGCAATTTTCTTTTAACCAATTGGAGCAGCTTTTAAGAAAGTATTGTTTTACCGCTACTGTATTTTCAAAATTTGAAACTCTTAAGAGAAAACCATTGAGTTTAAGAATAACTTCATATGAAGCCATTTTAAAAACATCCAGTCACAAATGACATAGTGTTGCCAAATCGCTGGAAATGTGCATATTAAAGGCGTAAAAGATATGTCAAATAATTACATTTGTATTGTAATTTAAAAAATTAAAAGAATGCAGAAGAAGTTATTTTATGTCCTCTTAAACAGTGATATCAGCACTATTCGTTGGAAAAGTTTGAAGAGAAGAATGGAAAAATATTTGAATAAAACCGCAGACACACGGCTAGAGAAACAGTCCGAGACACACACAGACTGACTGACGGGAACAGACTGACTGACTGACGGGAACAGACTGACTGACTGACGGGAACAGACTGACTGACTGACGGGAACAGACGGACTGACTGACTGACTGAGGAACAGACGGGCTGGCAGACAGACGGGCTGGCAGACAGACGGGCTGGCAGACAGACGGGCTGGCAGACAGACGGGCTGGCAGACAGACGGGCTGGCAGGCAGACGGGCTGGCAGACAGACGGGCTGGCAGGCAGACGGGCTGGCAGACAGACGGGCTGAATAACTGACTAACTGACTGATTAATAAACAGGCTGACGTTCGAAAAAAAAAACTTTTTCGGTATCTGTGTGTTTCCAAAACGAGTATTTCCGTGAAATCTTGAAATCGGTTTTTGGGATCATTACATAACTTCAACTATACTACATATCTTACTCGGTATGTACGTATTTACCCAAAAAAGTCAGTACTGTGCTACAGAATGGCACAGACTTTCCTGTATTAGTATTCTATTTCCTTTGGTCACGGCTAGTTACTCTTGCCACGTACTCTTGCGAGCTACCATATTTCGCCTTCCAACGTATATTTTTTGATATCTTCTTAATATTTCGAATATTACTAAGGTGTCCAGACAGAGAGAGAGAGACAGAGAGAGACAGAGAGAGAGACAGAGAGAGAGACAGAGAGAGAGACAGAGAGAGAGACAGAGAGAGAGACAGAGAGAGAGACAGAGAGAGAGACAGAGAGAGAGACAGAGAGAGACAGAGAGAGAGACAGAGAGAGAGAGACAGAGAGAGAGACAGAGAGAGAGAGACAGAGAGAGAGAGACAGAGAGAGAGACAGAGAGAGAGACAGAGAGAGAGACAGAGAGAGAGACAGAGAGAGAGACAGAGAGAGAGAGACAGAGAGAGAGAGACAGAGAGAGACAGAGAGAGAGACAGAGAGAGAGACAGAGAGAGAGACAGAGAGAGAGACAGAGAGAGACAGAGAGAGACAGAGAGACAGAGAGAGACAGAGAGAGACAGAGAGAGTGTGTGTGTACACTTTGCTGTTCCGTCAACACTGTTCACAATTCACTGATGCACTCGATACTGCTGGCAGGAGCTCAACTGCCTTCTGCCAGCCGGAGAGCTGCTTTATAGCACGCTGGGGATGTGGGTCCACTGGCCAGCCCCCGGATAGAGGTGGTGCCTCCTTTTTCGGTGCCTGGTCGCGCGTGACAGCGCCGCGGCGGCTACTTTCGTCCCATTCTTTTGATCGGTGACGGTACGGTACTAGGTTCCGTGGGTTCTTTCAATGGTTCGCAGTCGACTATATATTCCCAACTCCGTAGGAATTTTGAAAATGTCCCTTGGGCTTAATGTAAAGTTGCATGTAAAGACATTTTGAAGAAAGTTTTTCAAAATCTGAAAGTTTAGACTCGAGCAACATGGACAGGCGTTTCTTCAATTTGGAAAAAAAATCCTACGCATGGTTTAGGCACTAGTGTCACGTATACCAGACATATGGACGTGGGACGAACGGACAGGCGGACAAACGAACGTTTTGATAAAAACGCTTTTTCGATATCAGGGGACCCCAAAACGCATATTTCCGTTGAAATCTCGAAATCGATTTTCCGCAGTATTACATAACTTCCCAATTCATTTCGTCTCTGTAAAATACTCTTATTTTTGAGACATCATTTATAAAGATCGGTGGCGTGTGAGGGCCGCAAATGGTATGCATGCTACTGAAATAATACAGGAAAAGATAGTGGCCGTCCGGAGAGCCGTATTCTGATTGATTTCACATCTCGTTTCAATACGTATGACTGAACCAGTTTCTTTAGCTTTTCAATGTATCAACATCTAGTGTTATTTTTGTAATTGGAAACTTAATTAAGTCGTATTAGCTCTTCTAAGAAAATATGATCTCAAACATTCATAGAAAGAACCTGCTGAGTATCTAAGAGTTAATTAACTCAGATGCGCCTAATAAAAAAATGCAGTGCTCATTGCCTTTCAAACAAAATATTCATTGTTGAAAAAGAAACAATTTCTTTAGCAAACGTTAACAAAATAAATACTGAGCTAAAGATTCGAGTTTAGAGTGACATGAAACGAAATGTAAAGGCAAAATGCCGACTTCAAAAGCCCATCGTTATCGTTCTCTTCTCCATACTCTTTAGTATTCTACACTTGATACTCGTCTCTTTAAATTGTTATCCTCAAGAGTTTAATATTTTCCCTTCCACTAACTTTAAACTAATAGTCAGTTTATCAACATTGTATCTAAAACTTTTGTTATGTGTTTTAAAATATAAAGAGAGATGTGTTTTCATGAGCAGGTATCATGACGAAAATAAGTATGGTTATTTATGGTCATCAGAAATTATATTTTCTACAATTCAATTTCGAACGTTAGAAAATTGAGGAGAAAAAAAACATGAGAACTTCACACATTTCGAAAATATTGTACTGGGAAGGATTTAAAGATTTAATAATAAATAATAAATTGCATGAAGAAATATCTATCTAGTGTATTTAAAGTGTGAGGCAATTTTGAAAAGCATTTGAACATTACCATTATAAACGACAAAATTACGCAAAAACGATTAAAATTTAAAAAATAGTTACAACATGATTTTAAAATTTTCTATTTAAGTATAAATTGAATCATTCAAGAAATTTCTAGATTCAATACTCTAGGTGTACCTACTTGGGGCAACAGAATGTCACGAAGGTTCTCGTATAAGTTAGTTTGCGATTCTCTAAAGTCTCTGGCTCTTCGGTTTTGCCCTACTCCTCAGTGGAAACGTCTCTCGCAACCCCCAACCATCTCGCTGACAGTCCCAAGACCCTTCTCAGACCAGGATCATTACACTGACAAGACATCCATAAACCTATCTCATGTCATGCGCACGTCATTGTTCTTAGTGTCAGGATCTAATTCCTCAATTTCACATGCGTAAGCAGATTGCACAGAAACCTCACACACAGTTACTGGTCAGTCCAGGAGCTTATGGAAAGATAAGGGCATTGATGTTGATACACACATACGAGAAAAACCCTCGCGCCACAAATGAACTGAAAATAGTCATGCCTCACGCGAGTGTCAAGCCTACAGCTTTAGTGAGGGCATATTTTGGCTCGTCTGTAATAAATTCCTCTCTACTCAGGCCGTGTAAAGTGACCGTACTACGAGTATTTGTAAACGTTTTAGGTTATGCATGACACTAATAATTGGCTTTTCGACAATGAATCTGTCTATTTCAATGCTTACATAACAACAATGCTCAGTTACCTTAGTCTTAAAATCTATCATCATCGCACTCAGTAATGAACAAATTCGAATAAAATCATTTTAAGCCCATGGATTTAGAAATAAAATAATTCATAATGTAAATACTAATGCTGTAATAGATATTTCAAATAATACACATTTGTGTGATTTTGAAATGTCAAAAGTTAGCATCATAATAACGCACATGACATGCCATTCAGTGCATTCAGCTCTGTTCGTAAAAATATAATGAAACATTTGGAACCGTTTTCGAGAAAATATTCTTTACGTATTTCTCTAAAACTGCTCCTTTTTCATTAAAAATTACCTGAAAACTATTAGAAAAGTAATTTTGGCACGGAAATATAAAAAGACCAAAGGAGTCAAATTAACGTCTAGTTATTTAGTAAACAAGTAATCTGAATCAATAACATAAGTAAAAACTAAATTCTTGTATTTAATACAAGAATTTAGTTTTTACTAATTTTAATGATACACATTTCCTTGTTCACTATATAACCGGGCATTTAGTTATAATAATCTCGGGATTTTGGTCCCCACTGGATCATTGGAACCCTTGTAACGGCCTTGGTGCATAAATAACTATTATTCATAACGTACCAGAAAAATTAGTTTGTCGTCACAATATGAATACATTTGTTTTTGGAGTTTCATGTTTTGATAGTCTAAAAAAAGGACAATGTTTTTTTCAAATTTCGATATACTCAATTAAATAGACAATCATATTCAAAATTAATAACGAATTTGAAAGCCGAACATAACATGATATTAATTAAAGAACATAATATTGAATGAGAATGACACGATATGATGATGATGATAGTTGGTGAAAGGTCGAACACAATACAATCAATGGTTGCGTAGGCTTCCGCGGCCGGAGTTTATGTTGGCTGGGCTATCCGGGACGAGCCAACACAATACAATCAATGCCGAGGCCGGACTCGAAACCGCGATCCTTCGGTCCGAATTCGCTACGGCACTACTGCCTTAGCGATCTCTGCCATCCGGACCGGCAACAACGTGGTTGTATAAAGGTTCCAAAAATATTCGATACCTAGTCATTATACGATTATTCAGAGGTTACAGTTGAAATTAAACCGATACATATTCTTGTACTTCACTTTTTTGTAGCAATCACTTCAACGAAAATATTTGGAGCCATTTTTTAAAAAAATGAAATTGTTGGGTTTATATTTTTACTGGAAACGGTTTCAACCAGCAGTCGACAACTAAGCAGTTAGAGGGTTCCATTTGACGTCCCTGTATATATCCCCTCAGAGAATGCCCTCCTGTGAGATGTTTTCATTAGGAGCTCTCCATTTACGCACTACAAATTACACAAATACAACGAGTTAAATAATTCACCCAGTGCATGTTAACAGAAAATGTGAACAATTATACTATAACGTTACAAATTGGCCGAATAATAGATTAGAACGCGGATAATACAATGAATTGTCCTTCCTTCTACCAAATTAAGTACTTATGTACAAAATCGGCTTTGAGTGCACTTCGCGTGGTTTCCTCTCAAAGTAGGTTACGTTCCTTGAACAAAATTCCGGTGAACATTTTTTTCCTTATGACCACAGCCTTAGGTCTAGGGACTTACACGACACACCGTGTTCAGGAACATCCACCCCTTCAAAGGGCAGCCTTGGCGAACCTTGACCTCACCGCGACGCTCTGGGTTCTGCGCCCCCTCTGAAGGCCGGTTACGTTCGAGAATTCTCCACGCGAGCTCGCGGCACCTCACGTTGTTACGTATCGCCTCCGCGATAACATTCAAGATTGGCACGGTAACGATTGAAACCTGTGATGTAAGCTATTGCTGGAGAATTCTGAATGTTCTCATGAAGATGATTGCAAGAAATAACCTATGTTTTTGTGATATTTCCGTAAATTAATCCCGTGAATATTAAAGCGAGGTAGAATGTGATGTGAAATTTATTTTTACGATTTTGTACGTTGGAATAGCGGTAGTTTGGGTCTGAAATCTATGAGTGTTATAATGATTCTGCGATATATCGAATAAAAATGACATTTTCATTGCTCAAAAATTTCCCATTGAAAGCTGTAAAAACTTGAAGTAAATCTTGATGTACTTTTCTAAACATAACTCACAATTCCACATCATTTTATTATCATTTTAAATGTCATAATTAATTTATTTATTAATAACAACAATGTGTACCATTATATTTAATACATGTAAGACGCAAAAAAATCAAATAAATTGGAATGTACATTTTTAAAACGTGTAGAAATTTGATTTTAGATTTAATATTAGAGGAATTACCCGAAGGGACACCTCCGAAATGCAGTTTTCGTTCAACAATGCGGAATCAATGGGCAAATAATATGCTGTATACAATATCTGTATTGTTTTCATTTTTAGTTTTTGAGACTTTTAATCGCTATTGATTTTTAAATAGAACTATACACGGAGATACACCAACTATTGGCCACCCCCATAACTTCTAAACGATTGACGGTATCAAAATGCAGTTTCCTTTCAACAATGAGATATATAATACACTGTGGAAGTGTTTGAAATATTTATATTTTTCGAGAACTTAAGTGCGCGATTTTTAAAGGCGAAAGTTGCAAGGGGTGCTACAAGAAATGTACGTTTAATTTAAAATCACTTGTCTGACAATATAATTGTTTACTCAAAATACTACCAAATCGTGAACTTTTGGTACATCATTGCATTCCTCTTTTATGATCTATCTATTTTTAGTGAGAAAAACATTCGGTTCCATTAAAAAAATTAAAGATGATTAAATTTCTCGAAAACTAAAAATATTTCAAACAATATCTCTACAGAATATTACTGGCCCCATAATTCCGCATTGTTGAGAGAAAACCGCATTTCGATACTGTGGACCGTTTAGAAGTTATGAGGGTAGCAAACCCCCTGAATAAATGGTGTGTAATGGAAGAGGGAAACTGAGGGATGACAGAGAAGGACAGAGGCATAACTAAGGTAAGCGATGCAAATATGGCTAGTGCAGGTAATGTGGCCAAGTAGCGATTTTGCTGTTAGCTGAAAATGTTTACCACAGAGTAGCATGCTTACTGAAAGAGCGTAAGAAGTGCGTTTGGCCCCTATCAGGCTTGTTGACACGCTCATTTGTACTGTGGAGCCCCTATTGTAAAGAACATGCAGAAGGCGCTATGTCCTTACAATTTATTTCCAGGTAATTTTATCATTAGTTACAATTGAATGAGGATTTAGAATTTTGGCATTATTCATCGACGACATAAATATCCGTAGAGGTATTAAACTGTTTTCGCTCAAAGTTTGGTTCTGAATTATAAAAGATTCCAGTCCTGGAAAGTGGCCGTGGCAGGAGGATCGAATCGTCAGCTTCGCCGCTTGTGACGTCGTATCCAACCCTACGCGTCAGCATAATCAACATTGTTTATAATCTTCATGCCTGGGATGAATCATTGTGTTTAACTTAAATAATGAATTTGCTCACATTGTACGTGATTCGTGTTGCAGTTAGCCTACTCGTTTATCCACACTTAACGCAAACGTCTTGTAGTTGTGATGGGCCTGCAACATAGTGTTGAGTCGGGGCGGCCCTGCGTGGCGGCCCTGCGTGGCGTGGCCGTGGGCGGCGGTTCCGCGAATGCAATTGAGAAGTCGTGAGGCGGCGGCGCGCCGGGGCCCACCCAAGACCCCATCTCGACGGTAGCACGAAGCACGGCACGGCACGGCACGGCCACCGGTTCCTCCCACGCGCCTTCTAGGAAGCTCAGGCACCCTTGCGCCCTCCCGCACCGCCCTTGCACGCCCCGCCACGCCTCGACCCGCCCCTTGCCGTCCCTCCCCGCCGGGCCGCCCCGCCCCCCGTTGATTCCTCGCCACGTTTCGCCCCGTCCCACTCCACCCCTCCCATTTTGCCCTCGCTGGACCATCCCCACTCGTCCTGCCATTCTCCGCCCGTCAACCGCGCCTTTCCCAGCCCCGCCCACACCCACTGTAAAACGTGCGTACGTCTTCATTGTGTTTAAAACTGGAAAGCAAGTTTTTATTTAACGAAAAAGACAAACACGTGTCAAATCTTACACATTTTAGTCATATTTCACTTTCATTTTTACTCGAAAATTGAATATTTTCTGCAAAATTTACTGTTTATCCGATGTCTACGACTTTTCTCCGACCTTTTTACGTTCCCGTAAACGTAAGTTCCCACCACAATAACTGGCGGGTGTAATTCTGTCTACCCAGTCTCCCAGACAAATGTCGACACCCTTCGATCCGGGGAAAAAGCGCGTTGACCAATCGCTACAATCAGAATTATAATGATAAGGTGATTAGTGCAAAATACCATGGGGCAGGAAAGACGCCATTCCTAGTGGCGGAGGTCTCGATTTTTCACGTATGAGGCGGAAATATCGTCATCTTTCCCACTCCCAAAGAGAGATTTTGCGTCCGCGTACGCTATAACGAAAAAGAAAAAAAAATTCTCAGTGGGGGTTTTCCGTCCAAAAGTACAGTCAATTGGCCCAGTAAATATTTGGCATTTTTGTAACAATTATACTATATTTTTCTTATCTTTTTTTAACTCTGTCGAACTATTATATTAAAACGTTCTTCTCAGGCACAATTTGCGGATCCTTTCTCGCCGTTCTGCCCATTTTTCGAATTTGTTTCTACAATTGTAAATGCAAAATTGTTAATTTGCGGATTTCGGCTCTGGGACATTGGGAGACCCTACCTCCTTAGATATGCAAAAATTGAAAATGTTTCTTCATTTGAAAATGTTGCATTTTTTATTGTCTCCTCTAAATTCGCTTTAACGCGATACAAAATTCCGCAATCCGATCGTGCTAACAACTTGCGTTCTCGAGAGATTTAATTGTTTCTGATAACTTGTCATTTCATAGTAATCCCCATTTTGCACTCATTCTAATCACTCCCCGCTCACAAGAATACTGAAAAGAGAGGTTTGCAATGTCTCGCTTCAATTGTTCGCTTCATGCGCTTAATGTCCAAGGCAGAGATGATATCGTGGCCTCGATAGCGCCGGAGCTACGGAGCAAAATGATAGTCTTTACAATTTCTACGAAAAAACAAACGAACAAACTGTAACGTTTATTGGTAATTTTTGTGTGATCATTGCAGTAACAATTTTTGTCTTACGGTAACTGTGTCAGTCTTTTAAAGATTCAAACTTACTTTTTTATTCTAAAGAGCCATTAAAACTCCCTTCTCAATATTTTAATTCGCTTAAGTGTTATTAGTATATAAACAAATTAACTGGTAAATTTAATAACCTCCGTTTTTTTCATAACCTCCGTCCGACCGCCCGTCAAGTCATCTGGTGTATGTGAACAGCACTAGCGCCTAAACCATGCAAAGGATTTTTTCCGAATTGAAGAAACCCCTGTTCATTTGGCGAGAGCAGAAGCTCTTCGATTTTGAAAATCATTAGTTTTGGGAGGTACTTTACTTGAAGCCTATGAAATATTTTCAATTTTTTTGGAATTTTGGAAAATTTCAAAAATTTTTTCTTTAAACATTTCGAACGGATAGTGCTAATTGCACTCTGTAATATGACGAACAGTTAATTTCGTTGTTTTTTTTTGTATTTTCTAAAAATTACACAAATGTACTTTTTTTATATCTCTTCGTCCGGTAATACGCACATTCCCTGCTATTTGTAAACACTATTGTATTTGTGAGTTAATGAGCTTTAAATGACTTCAAATGAAATTTCTCGAAAATTTAAAACTTTTCTATGAAAATAGTGCTTCAAATTTCGAATTTACTAAAGCGCTTAAGCACCATTTTCTTAAAAACGGCTACGACTATTTCAAAGAAAATTGCCATTTAGGGTAAGGTTTTATAGTTCTTTAATATTCTTAAAATAATATTTCCGTTCTACTATTATGAAACCGAAAAATTAAGTACCTTTTTAAATAATGTACTTTGGGCGGCGATAGATGGCGGCATCCAATAGTATTTGGCTAGTTTGAATAGCTAGCGAGACCATAGGAAATAGGAAACTAATACGGGAAAGTCTGTGCCAATCTGTAGCAACACTAGTTCTTATTCGAATATCTTCTTTGTAGTTTTTCTATTGTTTTGTGATGGTAAATAGTGTATTGTATGATATGTTTGTGTATTTAATTTTTGTGTAGTTTAAACAATATACTCTTTAATATTCCTTTATTAATTCATTCCATCCCACAATGTATTACGTACAGATTTCAATATAAATTTGTTAATGATCATTTAAATTATGAAATTACATGCTCTTAAGTTTTTTCGTTAATAATAACCTAAAACAACTATATTTACCTTCTCTGAAAAGCTAAAATATATTTTTAACCTACAAATTTCGACCATGTTTACTCGTAAACAGTCACGCGTGTAGCAACTCAAGGCAAATTAGTCGAGTTGCGATTACGCATTTCAATATTAAATACAATATATGATTTTTTTCATTACCTAGATGACAGCTTTACAAAAATCTACATAAATAAGAAATAAGAATGTAGCTTATTTATTTTTACCTATTACTTAAAACTGTGGCTGTATAACATTTTATATTCGCAGTTAAATATGTGAAAGCTACCTTTCCATTCTCATTTACGCACAATATTGTAAACATGTCATGTAGCCAATCAAACAACGTGATCATACATTGCCTTACTAAATGTATGATTGGCTATAACTAATCAAGAAATACAAATTAGTGTGTTGATCGAAGACCATTAGCAAATGAAAGCGCTTTGGGATTGGCTAAGTCGCCTGCTTAGTGGTGCGAGTTTCATACAGACGGCGAGCGAACCTTGACTACTCGCCTTTAACAAGGCTGCTTCTGAACCGCAACTGCGCACTCAGTGGAGTATCGCAGAGACGAGAGTAGGCAATGGCGACAAACGCATTTCGGAATCTTGAGTTTGTAGCTAGAGTGAGAAGTGTAGATGGTGTAGAGGCAGCGTTGAAGCATCTAGATTTAAAATTAAAACATTTGGAAGAAAATAACTGCGTTATTTCGTGCATGTTTAGTACGATAAAATTGTTTCTTATGTATACTGAGATAATTATTTATCCAATTCTAGTGAAACTAGATCTTCCAATTAGCTTAATAGATAACATCTTGTGCAGAATATTAACAATAATTGGACGTTTATCTTGCTTTAAGCAAATGGTAAAAGTGTGAATTAAATGTCTCTGATGAAATGTTAGTGCTTCGTGAGAAATAACTTGAGCATTGTTTTTTGCTTCGCAGGTTGTGAAGGAAGACTTCTCTACTTACAAAGGTGACTCCGGAGCTGTTGATGTTAGAAACTGTACGTAATACGGTTTGAATAGTGTTGTACGATCAGACCCAGCTACAATAAGCTCGTGTTTCAGCGCAAGGGGACTCGCACTGCCCGGCAGCATCGGGGTCCTGCGGCGGCGCTCGCGACCGGGAGACCCCGGGCAACTCCTTCGCCATCCCTCCGCCAGAGGCGCCGCGGTCGGCTAGGATGCGCAGGCGCCGGCCGTCGAAGCTGCCCAGCACGAGGTTCCCCACATTGTCTTGAAGAAACTGCTCGTCTCGTATTGAACAGCAAACAACTTTTTAGACTTGCACTTCTCATTAGTTTTTAAAATTGTATATTGTTGTATCATATTTTTATTAAACATTTGCCACCTACGTATTCCTCATTGTTTTCAATTTACCTCCATTAACTTTCACTGCCTTTTGCTTTTCTTCATATTACTCTAGTCACCGAAGGACGTGTTCAATATCTCCACCTTACGAAATATTCAATTTACTTGTCTTCAATGATTACTTTCTTCCTATAATATTGTTTAGATAATAACTTGCAAAGATTAAGAATTGCCATACTAATGTTTGGAAATTAGACATGTTAAAACCTTTAATAAGTTGCGACTACTGCATCTCAAGTAGGTCAGGCATGTTAAGGTCAGGCCAAGGTGAACTAACACACTAGAGTTCCTGAGAACTGCAATCAGAGAAAGTAGCACGAGCTTTGAAAGTGATAATTGAACAAATTGTTCTAGAATGGAGAAATATCATTGAATACTTCATCCATGATATATTTTAGAACAAATATGTTGAGTCGTGCCCAAATGTAGCTATATAAATTCCCAATTCTTCTATTAAAGAAAAGAAATGTCTCATTAAAATGGAAAAAAATACACCAAATATTTTAAATCGTTGAGAGTAAAAAAATGTTAAATCGAAAATATCTTTAAATTCGTAATGTTACGAAACAAAGGCGTTTAACAGACGCGTTGAGCTAACGCGCATCAAGTAAGGTGCGTCGAAGGTTAACTCCCTTGTGCAGAAAGGGGTTCGAGTGCTCTTAGCGACGAGCGTCGCGCCTGATAGCTGGAAAAGACTCGTTTCCTTCGACGTGCGCTGCGCGTTGTGCTGACGTCCTTGGTGACTCCGCACACGAAGTTCTATCAACGCGCGTGCAACGGACGGTCGATCTTCGGAAATTGTGCTTCTCGAATGGTAAGGAATATTTTATTTAGAGTAGGTTTTCGTTTATTTTACTTAGTATAATTCATTTTGTTTTATTGCGTGTTCAGCAATTTTAATTCATATTTCCAATGCTATCATTCGGAAGGTGCTTTGGTAAATATCCTTTTTAGAAATGAATTTTAAAATGTGTATACTAATTATATCCTGGGATATATAAATATATCTAATGGTGTAATTTAAATGACTTATTTCAAGGTATAGAGTATTTTTGCGATTTCTTTAAAAATATTATGTAGTATGCAGTGTACTCCAGAGAATTGTGTTGCATGTATTGGTTACTAGAACGTTCATGTTCTCTGCTTGTGCATGTAGTACTCGTGGAATAAACCAACGAAACGTTGCCTTTTGAAAAACTGAGTCGTTTTAATTTGACCTAAAACACAATGAAGACGGTATTTATTATATTTTTCTAATGATAAAAATATTATGTTTCTTCTCTTATAAATATTAATTTATTGAATTACTTTGTGCTGTAATTAGCAATTAACATGGATGCAGAAATTCGCATACAAGACAGGGAGAAGATTTCTGTTCTTTTGAACATAGCAATTAATGTGTACAAAGACTAAAGTAAGCTTGGGAGAACGATTGTAGTTATTTCAAACTCGATATTGATAAGAGGTTATCCTCAGAACACGTCTTGTAGTTCAAAGAGCAACTCACAAAATGACTTCAGACATTGAGAAATGATAAAGGAAATTCTGTAACGGCGCGGGCCGAGCCGGGGGCGGCGCGCAACGCGGCTCGCGAGGAGGCGGCGCGCGAGGGCGGAGCGGCGCAGAAGAGCTTAAGTCTGCGGCAGTAGAACGATATCAATTAAACCTGCTGCAGCAATCCACTACATAAAAAATTATACAGTTCGAAACAGATTATAGACAGAACTTGGAACAGCAGAGAGATGAGACAGGAGAAGAAATAAATGAGGCAATTCACGTGAACAAAGGTAATAAAAAATTGAGTTCTATGGGCAATTTCAATACAAAAGCACTTCACAACAAGTATATACAGGTGAGCACGAGAATCTGGTCTATGAATTACTACATAAAGAGATACAAGAAGTTTTATGTTGGCAAAGTTCAAAAACGAATGGACAGTATGAATTGAATGTTCACAGAAAAAGTGGCTGTGGATTCATTTTCCTCCTTCCTTTTCCTGGAAATAGCATCTGATATTTACTCCGACGTAGCGATCCAGTCTTGCGTGACGCCGGAGGCCGTCGGTTAGAGGCAACCCTCCGCGGGTCGGCGGTCTCGCCCGGTCTCCGGCCACCGCGCGCCGCGAGCGGCCGCTCGGGCCCTCTCCGCGGCCGTGAGACGGAGACGAGCGAGCACCGGCCGCTGCAGTGGCGGAGAACGCAGACCTCTAATAGGTATGACACCGAGTGCAGTAGTGGCTCATGCTCCGCAGGCCCAAGACGGCACATATTACGATGTGAAGTTGGCCACTGGAACAGAAATGCGTCCAGTGCAAGAACGAACGTTTCTGTTTGCAATTGAAGGCAAATATAATAAGACTACATTTGCAGCCAGAGACGGGATTAAAACAGGAGACTCAAATCACCAAAATGTGGGGGGGGGGTTGGGCCGCTTTCGCGCCGATAGCCTCCTGCCTGGAAAAGGCGGGCGCCTGCTCGGCGCGGGCGCTGGCGGGGCGATGGCCCGGGAAGGCAGCTGAGGGTCACGCGAGCTGTCACGCGCGCGGCGGCCCTCGGATTGAATGGGGCGCGCATTATCCTTAAACGCGGAAATGCTGCGACGGACAGGCAGGCAGCTGCTTCATAGACCGCCCTCGCACGCCATTCGCGCTCTGCTCCTCCCCGCCTCTCCCCGCACGCCGCCCCTCCCCTCGCCAACGATGTTCCGCCTTGCTCTTGTCTACGCAGCTTTATCTGCTTTGATTGCTCATTGAATGCGCTAAACGTTGGTGTATATTACCAAAATACTGAATCTTGTTTTAAGTGTAACTAATGGTAAAATTACCTGAAAGGAAGTTATAATAGCGCCTTCAGCCCGTTCTTGACAATGGAGGCACCAGAGTGCAAATGCGCAAATCAACAAGCCTAGTACTCGTAGGTGTGTAACGCACTTACTTCTTAGGTTCTCCCAGACAGAATGCTAGTACAATCTATGGTAAACCTTTTCAGCTAACAACACAGCCACTACTTGGCCATATTACCTACACTTGCTATATTGTCATCACTTACCTTACTTAATAACCTGTGAGTAAAATTCGCCTTCCATAATTTAAAAAAAACACGTTTAGCATGCTATTAAATACCTCTCTCTACCTAACTGAATAAACTGGATAAAAATAAATTTTAGATGCATAATTGTAAATCTTCAACAACTAAAACGTCAATTGACAAACCCACACGTGAATTGAAAATTTTTAGAACTTCATTACTTTTGATTGCAGGTAAAATACATAGGTTTACCGTTATTCAGTCGAAACAAGACAGTTTCCTCTTAAAATGATTCAAGAAAACAAATTACTTGCGGATTCTTTACAAATTACTATGAAAATCTCAAACATCTCGAGTAGAAGTGCCACTGTTGTAAGATAGAAAAACTCAACTCAAAACTCCTTTTTTCTCATATTATTTATTAACATGATCAAATTTAAAATAATGAAACACATTACACACTATTAAATGAATCTGTTTGTTGTTCAGAGTCCAAATTTATTAACTGTGGTAAATGAAGAAAACACCAAATGTTTCAGGAACATGCCATTTTTGCACATTTTTCAAATTAAAATAAATTATATGAACATTTCAAAAAATTAATAGTAAAATTTAATTTTTTAAATTTGTTCAAGCCCTTGAACGTTAATGTTTACTTAATATTAGAATAAAAGATAAGAGAACAGTTCACTAAGTGATATCGAAATGTTTAAAAATCCTTAGATAACCAAAATTGATGTTTTCAAACAAAACAATGTTCACACTTGCAGCGATTGCAGCTTCCAATTGAGAAAATCTCGCTCAATCTCTCAATCTCACTCGCTGGGGTCTTTAAAATTTGATCATTCAGAAAACGATTTTTTTTTAAATTTTTTTTTATTTTTTTTTTTAAATTTATTTCTACCTGCTCGGCATTTCTGCCTTTCAGGGGTGTTCATTATACAATATTTTACACAGTAACTTTTAGGGATGGACATCCGCATGCGTTACCTCCTCTCTCAGGGGTCTGATGAAAACGTTGTTCTATGAGAAGAAACTGTAGATAACAGTTTTTGGAGTTATATGTGATAATTTTGAGGAGAGGGTGACAGTGGGTGGAATTTTTGGAAAGTGGAAGATGGGTAGGTGATTTAAGGTGGACGAAGGGAGTCTTTAGGGAATCGTGATCTTATTCTTTTTGATGAACTATACGTTTTACCTAGCTTGAATATTGTTGTACTACGCGATTGGGGAAGGGATGAGAAGAATTTATGAGTCATAAGATTTATATATTCGTTAATGGATGATATATTTAGTTCATTTTGGATTTGTATGTTGCTTATGAACCAAGGAGCTTTAATGATCTTTCTGAGAAATTTATTTTGTATTATTTCTATTTTATTTAGGTTTGTTTTTGCGGCGTTATTCCAGATCAGGCAGGCATATGTGAGGGTTGTTTTATAGATGATTAAGTCGCAGTCAGTGCTAAGACCGGAAATTCTATTTATTATTGGATATAGTTTTGATATTTTTGCATAAGTTTTATCTGCTATAGATTTCATATGTTGTTTCCAGTTTAGTTTGGTGTCAAGTAGTACTCCTAAGTATTTTGCTGGTGTATTTCCACTCATCCATTCTATATTTGTGTTTTGGAAGCTGAGGGGGGGTGGTTGAGGAAGTTTGCGGAGTGTGAATATTTTTGCTTGAGTTTTAGATGCGTTAATCTTTATTTTCCAGTTTGAAGCCCATTTAATGTAGTTATTTAGGTCAATCTGTATGTTGTCGAAGGCGCAGCTAATGTCTGAATGAGAGGTAAAAAGTGCTGTGTCATCTGCGTATAGAGCAATTTCTGTATAGTCTGACTGTGGTAAATCCGACATGTAAACAGTAAAGAGAAGTGGAGAGAGGCAAGAACCTTGAGGGACTCCTGCATTAATTTCAAATCTGTTTGAGAGACTTGAGTTAATACGGACGGAAAAATATCTATCTTTTAGAAAACTTCTGATTAGATGGAGTAGATACTTGGGAGTTCCTAGTTGACGAAGTTTGTATAAAAGACCTTCATGCCAGAGTTTATCAAAGGCTTTCTCAATGTCTAGGAAAACTGCAATTGTGTATTTTTTGCTGTGAAATGAATTTGCAATATATTCAGTTAAACGGAGCAATTGGTGGGTGGTACTATGTTGAGATCTGAATCCGAACTGAAAGTCTGGGATAGCGCTAATTTTTGTTAGGTAAGTTGATAATCTGCTGCGAATTAATTTTTCAAATACCTTTGCGATTGAGGGTAGGAGGCTTATTGGTCTGTAGCTTGTAGGAAAGCGAGGATCTTTGCCTGGTTTACAGAAGGGTAAGATTATAGATAATTTCCAATCTTTTGGAAAGAGGCCCAGTCTTAGACAGGAATTAAATAAGGCGGTTAAAATAGTTATAGCTCTTTTGGGTAATTCTTTAAGAGCTCTGTTGATAATATATGGTCGTGACATGCTGATTTTTGGGTTTTCAATTGCTTAATAATTTTAGATGTTTCGGATGGGGATATAAATTTTATTTTATCTGGGACATTATAGTCTGGTAACAGGACGTTTTTTGCAACATAATTAGTAAAGGAAGAATTTGTATTTGGGTTTGGAGTAAAACTATTTTCCAGATATTTACCTAACATATTGGCTTTCATATGATCCGTATAAGCTACATTTGAGTTGTGTTTCAGGATAGGAATGTCAGTAGTTTCTTTACATAGTCTTTTTATGGTTGACCAGAGTGGTCTACTATTAGGGTGTATTTGAGCTATGGATCTTTGAAAATTGCTTATTCGAATTTGATTTAATTTGTTTTTGATTGTTCTCCCTAATTTGTTGATTTTTGCTTTAAGGTCATGTCTGCGGTTGATTTGCCAGAGCCGTCGAAGGTTACGTTTACTTTTAATTAGGTTTAGAATATTCCTTGGAATCGGATTTCTATTGTTAGTGAAAGGTCTTGCGAAAGGAGTAGTTGATTGTTGCAATGCAACGTAGATTTTCTGTGTGATATTAGTTACCTGGTTGTCTATTGCATTTGTTGTTTGTATCTGCTGTGAATTAATTTTTCAAATACCTTTGCGATTGAGGGTAGGAGGCTTATTGGTCTGTAGCTTGAAGGAAAGCGAGGATCTTGTAACGCTGCAACATTTGAAATTCTGTCACTTCTATATATTTTATAACCGGAAATTTTGAATTTTTCATTTAGAACCAAGTGGGTTTCGGTTATGCATGCAATATCTATTTTGTGTTCGTGAAGAAAAATTTCTATTTGTGATTGTTGTCTTTTAATTCCGTTTGCATTCCAATTCATTAATGTGATTTTATTTGCCATTATGGAAATTTATTAGCACTGACTGTACAATATTTTGAATTTGCGGGATTATAGCTGAGATTACTTGTGATACTATTGTGGTTATTAGTTGAGATACATCAGTTGGCATTTGGGTTTGCAAAGATTGAACCGGTGACCACGGGGTATTGGTTTTGGGAAGGGGAGGAAATCCACGAGGGCTAAATGTTGGAGGGCTACGAGAGGGATTGTTGCGCGGCGGCGGTTGTTGCTCTGACCCTGACCTGCGTTCATTTAGAAGGTTTGAACGTGCTTGCCGAGTTTCTTTGAAAATGCGACAGCCTTTGTAATTGGCCGTGTGGTCCTCGCCACAGTTTACGCAATTCGGTTTGTCACTGTTTGGTTTTGTACATTGAGAATAGTGGTGTGACTCTTTACATCTAACGCACCTCGGAGTGAGTCGGCAGTTTGCTTGCGAGTGTCCATACCTTTGAGAACGTTTACATTGTATTGGGTAGTTTCGATTTGTTCTAGGTTGAACTTGTATGACACAATGCATCAGGCGGTTTAAAGTTAATATTGACTTCCCGTCTCTATTGTCTTTTATTTCTAGAGCAGAAATTTCGATTGGATTTTTCTTTTTGTCAAATAATCTAGTCACTTTGGTAACAGGGTATTTGAGTTCAAGTTCTTTTAAAATGTCAGCTTCCGAGTAACATGTGGGGATGCCCTTCAACACAGCATTAAAAGTTTTAATAGAAGGGTCGCGGAAAGAATAGAATTGTCTGTTCTTCTCAACACAGTGATGTCTAAAATTACGGTAATCTTCTATTGTAGTGAGCATGATTTTTAGTTGATCACCGGCTGTCTTGGTTGTGAAATCACATTTGACGACTGATTTAATGTCGGAAATCATTTGGTTGTAGTCAAGTACGTTGTGCATAATTATGGGAGGAATTTTTAATGTTTGTTCTGGAGTACTTGGATCACTGTGTTTAAGATTTTGAAGCACTTCGAAACGCGATGAAGATAGAACATTGTATAATGGCATAGAGTTTTCATCATCATTTCTCTTTCGTTTACTTACGTTTGAAAGCGTTTCGTTGGAAGTTGTTGCGTGCATCTCCTCGCTTTGGTGTTCTTGAGGCAGGGTAATTTGGGGCGGTTGCTGCTGCATTAACGGTTGCCCTTGCTGCGCTGTGGGTTGATTCTGTTGAAGCAACAGTAGTTGCTGCTGTTGTTGCTGATGAAGGAGTTGCAGATGTTGCTGTTGTTGTTGCAAAAGTTGAAATTGTGCTGTTGGGAGAATGCACTGATCGCTGTTGCTTGCATATAAGGTATCCATAGCGTTCACCAACACTTGTGATGTGCTGTGTAGCCCCGACTCGGGGCTACCTTGAACGTTCATTTCGCCACTCGCGGTCACGGGTTGGTTTTCACTCACTTGTGGTAAATACTTATCATACTATTTGCAAAGTTAAACTGTTTTTGATGTAACAATATATAATATTTAAAATAGACACGTAGATTGCTGTGCAAGCGAAACTAGTTTGACACTCAATCTAAACACGCTACGCAGTGAGAGAGCTGTGGCGTACGATGTTCACGGCACGGCTGCTCGGTGCGAACTGAGAAAACGAATATGCTGGGTGCGTTGGAAATATTGTTCGTAGAGCCCCATCTCTCAACCTTGGTTTAGACAATTTTGCAGTTACCATCTTGCAATGTACCTCATTGAAATATTCCAGAACTTTAATATCTTCACGGTGGAAATACAACTCGCACACAGAGGCAAATGCAATATATCAGAATTTGTAATTAACTGATAAAAACATACATATTGAATATATAAAATTAGTAATGAATTAAATATTTTTTTACATGACAAAATCTTAAACATCTGGACGGAGCAAAGGAACAAATTCCAAAACAAATCGGACACATAGAATGATTATATACGTATTTTAGGTAATATTTTGATGGAAACTGCTTAGATGTATCGATTTTTATTCCTTTTTTATGTATTATACAAAGTCTACACGCGTACAACACAAGAAATAATTATTTCCACAATGCAACAAGTTTTTGAAAGCAATTAGAAATACTTTAAAACTGCTGGTTGGGCGAAAATTCCTGTATCACTTGCAACCACTTCTTGTTTTAAGATTCATATTTCGGAAGACCGAAAACAAATATTTTGACCATTCACGTAATTACCACGACATCGCGGCACATTTCTCTTGGGAGGCATGTTCGTCTAAGAAAAATTGTCACAAAGCTTCAAAGAATTGAGAGGAGCTCAGATCACAACGTGGTCTTCACACTACACATGCCAACTAAAATATGAAAACAAGACGGTCCAAGCTGGCTTATGTTTGATAAACTCGCCTCTTTCGAAGTGGTTCCGAGGCCTTCGGTTGAGGCGGTGTTGTTACAATACATTCTCATCTTACGTAGTACGACGAGAAAATAAAAATAATTTTTGTGTTAGAGGGCGTGATTTAATTTCCCCCACTTTCATTTACTGCACATTAATAAGTGATATTCAAGTTATATAAAAAGTTAATGCTACTCAACCAGTTTGAGAAAAATTAGGGATTTCAGCAAAATTGAGACCTGCATCTTTCTTGTAAGCGTTCTATACGATATTCGAGGAGAAAATTTAATTTAAAAAATGGAGCCATTTTTTAAATCATTTTGAAAATGTTCCTGAGGCTTCATGAAACTAGGCACGCCGATATAAAAGTATCCCTTTACAAACTTTCAGGCCCTCGAGTTTAAATGATCAGGGAGTATCAGTTTTGGAGAAAATCATCTAAACGTTTGTTTTTGATCCCCTTTTAGTTTCTCTTTCTTACTTGTAAGAGAAGAAAGTCGAGCATCAAAAAACGGCGAATTCTCTACAAAAAAAACTCCTACTCAGCCCCTGGTAACGAATTAGCCCTCCAAAAACGTCCTGACTTCCTCTAACACGTAGTGTAGACAGAATCCGTTTCAGGGTCCTCGACATGAAAATATCGATTGATGGCAAAACAACCGATATTCCGATATTTTAATTTTATAGGGTAATTTACCTAATTCTTCAATGAAATGTTCAACTAAATGTTACGATTTAAAATATTCCCAAAATTTGAAAACCTGTTCAAATATCTCTCACCCGTAAGCCAACGATTTATATTACATTTATTTCTGGGACTGCAAACAAGGGACCATCTCGGCATGCCCCTTAAGCAATGGAGTCAACTCAGGTAAACCTCAATCAGCTTGGCGGCTTAATGTCAAGACACAATTCTCTGCCAAGAACACAATACAAGTAAGCCATTTCAGTACACACAAAATGCAAAGGAAAAACAGAAATATTTTGAATTGAATATTGTGTCTTAAAATGTGGCAAAGGTTGTAGGAAATGAATTAAAACAGAAAGGTTACAAAAAATAGTGGATATTTTTATGTCGAAAAGTCGGTGATTTCTGCCGCCATACTACATTTTTTCTCTTTGCTACGTGAGCGTAGGAAAGAGTAAAAATATATCTGGTGATGCTTCAATACTACATTCTTTATCGAATTAATTCCATCTTTTGGAATTTTCGAAAATTCAGAGAGTTTAACAAAAAATGAGACGGCACAAGTTTTTTCGTAGTTTGCTACATAGGAGAAACACTTTATTTACTTATTGGGGAACATAGAAGGTGTCTTCATAGAAGATGTTTCCTTCAGACAAGTGCCCCTCTCCAGAAACCAGCCGAGCAGGAAAGGCCTCACCTGTGGATAGACGAATGCCGCCTATCAGGCCACCACATAAAACCATCAGAGCCCCTGCCTCGGAGTTCCGAACAACCGTGGACCATATGGAGATCTCTAAACTGACTGCGTACGGGTGTTGGTAGATGTAAATATATCTTGCAAAAATGAGGATCCTTGATACAGAAGGACTAAGCGATGTGCTTCTGCGGTGCTGAAGAGACGATGCAATATCTACTTTCCTGCCCGGACTGCCCTAATGGGGTATCCAGAGATGACAAAGCCCTAGGAAACCAGAGAGCCTTGGCTCTCTCCACGTACCTGCAAAACAGAATTTAGCTGTCGTCGACTCGAAAAAAGAAGAAAATTTACTTATTTAAAGACCTGTGTGTAGAAACTATAGAACAGAAAACAACGATGTTAATATATCGATGTTTCTGGTAGATAACATGGATGTTTTAAAAACGTTGATGTTCTTTTACCAAGACTAACTCTATAAGCAGGAACGCAAATCACTACGCTGTTTCCACAACGTATCGCCTCATCAAGATGTGATCACCTTTGCCAAGATCGTCCAGCCACGCCACCTCTCGTCACGTCACGCCATTTCACGTTGTATATGTTACTTTCCCATTCCTAACACCCTGTCCGCTCTCACCCTTGCAGATATACTTCACGTCATTCGCCAATACCAAATTTTGCCATGCATGTACCGATTTGTCCGATTTTGTGGCACTTTTGCGCTTTAGATATAACAATGAAACTTGTTTTCGCTCAAGTGTAGGCTGTCGCGCCAATGGACACAAGGCTGTCCAGGAGACGCGACGTCCGAGGCACAGACGCCAACGTGTCGACCGTCGCGCGCCGACCTTCCTCGTATTTCGCCCTGAAGAAGGTCGCAGCATGACGGCCGGATCTACGGCATCTCTTGCTACTACGTGGCGTCGCCTGAACAAAAATATCTATTATTTTGTTTCATTCCATTTGAGATTTTATTCGTTGGAGTTTTGTTATTAATTTTCTTTTTTAAGTTTATTGATATTTCTAAGCTTCTTTCAAGTTTCATTTATTTATATATTATAACTGTTTAGGCAATTAACGAATTTCAGTTAATGCAGGCATCAAATAATTTTGAATGAATGTAATGAATCAATGTTAAATTCGTATTTTACTTCTTTATGAAGAAAATGAGTAATAAAATAATTTAGTCGTGATTATATTTGAAACTATTATTTTTAAAATTGCATACTATTTCCATCTGCTTTTCAGGGATGTTTCACTATGTTGCAAAATGCCACATCGCAGTAGAAGTGATTTATTTGAAATAAAGAGCAAACGATTCTCAGATTACATTAACGAATTGCAAGTATGTGTCGGTTTTATGTGAAATGAACTAGAAGAGTATTTTGAATCAAATGATGGGCTTAACTCTCTTTAGCAAATATTGCAGTAGCGGTCTTTTTGATATAACCCATTCAATTATTTTGAAAATCATAATTAAACTTAAAGTTTTTAAGTATAATAAATATGTGGCCAATTTTCTTATCCATGTTCCTTTTAAATTACAAATGCATGAGCAATTTCATCAGATTATTTTAAATCAGAAAAAAGTCATTGCTGTAAATAAAACGTGTTTTTATGAGTTAGAGCACGAACATAGAATATTATTCCCTTCCATTTTCATTAAAATGATTGATTTTTTAGTATAAAATTTCCTGAAGATTTTTAATCTAGCTAAATAAATGTGTCGCCAGTAATCGTTGACACAGCCTCTAAACAGACGCTTCCTGATTGTAAACTGCTTCAATCAGAGTGCACACTCGTATATTAACAGAGAGACAGAGAGAGGGAGAGAGCGGGGAGAGAGAGATGGAGATGGAGAAGCAGAGAGAGAAGAAGAAGAAAAATAAGAAAAAGCAGTGATATAGAGAGGAAGAGAGAGAAAGATAGTGTGAGAGATACAGAGAGAGGATGGGAGAACCGAAGGGACAGGGAGAGAAGGAGAGAGATGCAGAGAGAGGGGGAGAGAGTTGCAAAGGAAGGGATAGAGATGCAGAAAGAGGAAGAGAGAAGTTAAGAGAGGGAACGATGCAGAGAGAGGGGAGAGTTGCAGAGAAACGCAAAGATAGAAAAATGTAGAGAGAGAAAGAGGCAAGGAAAGATAGAGAGAAAGTGAGAGAGAGAGGACGAGCGAGAGAGAGGAAGAGCGAGCGAGAGAGAGGAAGAGCGAGCGAGAGAGAGGAAGAGCGAGCGAGAGAGAGTAAGAGCGAGCGAGAGAGAGGAAGAGCGAGCGAGAGAGAGGAAGAACGAGCGAGAGAGAGTAAGAGCGAGCGAGAGAGAGTAAGAGCGAGCGAGAGAGAGAGAGTATGGAGCGAAAGAGCGCGAGAGCGAAAGAGCGCGAGAGCGAAAGAGCGCGAGAGCGAGAGAGAGAGAGTGCGAGAGAGAGAGAGCGTGAGTGCAAATGCGCCAGAGGCATGCAGTGGCTTCGAAGCCCCACTCCTTGCGCGCGCGGTTTCCTGGTGGCGCGCGTGCGTGGCGCTCACTTGTTTCGTGGCCTGGCGCAGCGCCATTACGCTGGTGTATCGCCGCCCGAGAAAGGTGGAGTGCCGGCTCTTTGGCGGAATTCTGCGATAAGCGAAAGCGCTTAGCTCGCGGCAGTTATGCGCGTGCAGACCGCGCAGCCCACCATTGCCACTACGGGCTCTGCCCCGGCCTCTCCTTTCGCTGTAGGAATAGCAACAACAAACCAATTGAAAAAAGGAATAAATTCGTTTAGTGGCTTGCAGCAGCAGAAATGCAGCGAAAGAAAACCACTAAAAATGTTTTTGTCGAAATGAAGATGCACACTGCTCAAGCACAACAAATGAATGCTCTCATATAACACTGAAATAAATAAAATACTTAAAAAAACAGACTTCACAAATACTCAAATAATTTAGCATGCACTACATTTCATTACATTTCACGAAAATAAAAAAAAATGCTGTTTCCTAATGCAACACATGAATAGCAAATATTTAATTACGGGAAACCTATTCTTCGAACCAGCTGTCTCATGATGTCAGTTGCGTCGCAAGCAAAGGAGCTCTGAGTATCTCTAAATTTCAGAGGAGAACAAACGGAATAGCACAGTACATTATTTTCATTTTTACAAAGTCTAAACTCTTTCATTGTTTTGTTTTTTTCGAGTTAATGGATATCTAAATCAATCGTGGGAACCCGTCACTTTGCCGGAAGCTTCAAAGTTTTCTTTCAATTTCTGCGCGCATTAGAAATTAGTAATACAGATATTTACTTAACGGAATTAAAAGCAATTCCACATTTTCGTATTATTCAATCGGTAAAGCCAGCACATCCTTCCCGACTGTGTATTTTGAGTTGTAAATTAAACCTTACATCATTTCATTAAGTTGTGGTAGAAACAAATATTATTAATGGAGAATGTGATAACTTTGATGATAAGCAAGATATGTAAAATTTTTTTATAAGAGTATTTGTTTAATTTTTAATAATTAAAAAATGTTTCCATGTAGTGCTTCAACGTAAATATTGCAAAAAATATTATTTGTAATAGATAATGACTTCGTTATTAATTATACTTGTTTACATCTTATTCCACTTGTTGAGGCGGCGAAATACGCAAAGAAGAAAGTTGGGAGAGCAATTGGTAGAAACTGCAACTAAACATCACCTCTTCTACGAACAGTAGTTTTTTGTCAGAAAAGAGTGTTCTGGAAAAGAGATGACACACAATTGACAAGATTATTACTTGGAGAAAGAATTAACGAGTATTGAAGAAATTGTCACAGTTACCTCTGTCCAAACGAAATTAAACTTTTCCTTACGAATTTCGTGGTTTTTACTTCATGTTTCAACTGCATCCAGTGCCTGGCATACCCTGAATCGAACCTTGAAGACGTTCAAAATGTTTTTACTCAGTTTACTCAGTTTTTGAGTTACACATTTTATTAAGAAAACTATTGTTTCTTCAAAATTGTTCTTGCAGAAAGACGTCGAACAAAGTTTGAATTTTTTCAATTTTTGAAAAATAAGAATTTCAACCAACTTTTTCTACTGCAGCTGCAAAAGTTTTTCAGGCTATCCAACAACGAAGTTTCATCACGAATAATAGAGCAGAGAAAGAATAATAGTTTTTAGAAAAAAAAGTTTAAACTAAATTACAAACTGGCTATATTTTACTCAATATTACGCAAAAAATACTCAAATTTTCTAAAAGTGTACACGACCATATTTTAAAATCTTTCTTTAGGGAATATATTTTATTAAGCTTCATCTAAATTAAAAATATTTTCCTTGCATATTTTAGTTGTAGGAAGACGCCAAACAATTATGAATTTTTGCAATTTTCGAAATATCAGTGTTTTTAACGTAAATGAGTCCCAAAGAGTGCACCATTCCCTTCAACGTTCTTCTTACCATCTAAAAACAAAATTTCATTAAAAACGATGAAGTGAGATCTTTTAACGACAGGTTTCATGCAAAAATTGAAAATCGGTTTCAAGTTCAAGAGGCTGCGACATCAGCCAGATCGATTGGAGAATATCAATATTGGAGGAACTCGGCTCCCTAGACACACAAGACAGACATTTTGCCGTCAATCGATTTTTCGATATCAAGAACCAACAAAACATAAATTCTGGGTATACCATGTATTAGAGAACATTTTTTTCTAAATTTAGGAACAGTATATATCCTCATTTTCGTTACCAGGGTCCTGTAAGAAGAGTTTTTCGGGAAGCATTACATAACTTTATCTTTACTGCGGTAGCGGTAGCGAAGAAGTAAAAATTAGTGATGCTACAGATTGGCACCGAATTTCCCGTATTAGTTTTCGTTTTTCTTTGGTCTCGGCTAGCTTCACGAACTTGCCATATATTCTTGCCAGCTGCAATTTATCGCCGCCAAAAATAATTCTTTTTTTAAAATATCTCAATTTTTCGGCTTCTTGATAATAGAACGGAATTTATCAATTAATGAAAGGTAAAACATTGTCCTAAATGGCAATTTGCAATCAAAATTTGAAGCCGTTTTTAAGAAAATAGCGGCGAAGCGCTACTGTATTTTCGAAATATGAAGCCCCAGAAAATTTTTGAGTTTTCGAAAAACTTCATACAAAGTCTTTTAAACCACTTTAACTAACAAATACAATAATTTTTACAATTTGCTGAAAATGTCCATGATAATGACACGAGAAATCTATTAAAAATAATATGTTTGTGTTGATTTTTGGAAAAAACAATAATATACCTCAAAATGAAATTTACGTCACATTGAAGAGTACAATTATCTTCTCCGTTCGAAAAGTTTACGAAAGAAAACATTTGGAACCTTTTTTGAGAAAATGGCGTTTGAGAGTTTCCGAAAATTAGGAATTTTGTACTAGTTTTCGCAGAAGACAGTTGAGTCTGGAAGATGCTTTATGACATTATTTAAAGCACATGCACTCATAAATATAATAATTGAACTAATTGCGGCTCATGTAAATATTAAAGACGTGACAGACGAGTCAAAAAAATTAAATTTTTGTAATTTTCGAAAAAAACATAAACGTGTTAACAGTATGGCGTTTATGTCATCTCATATAGTTTATTTAGCACTATCCCGACCAAAAGTTTAAAGAAAAATTTGGAGCCGTTTTTGAGGAAATCTTGTTTTTGTTATTTTTTAAAAATTGCACATATTTCTTTTAGTATTGCGCGAAAACTATTAAAATTTTCAACAACATTTACCTGGCCTTAATGAAAGAATTAATTTTGTACATGAAATTTCATATGAAGGGAAAATATGTCTTGAATTATGTAGTGGTGGGAAGACGCCGAAAAAATTCAATTTTTTTAAATTTACAAAAATTTAGAGTTGACAGAGAAAATGAAACCTATGCCACTTTTATACGTGTATTTCACTCTATTCTTACAAGAAATGTAAAGAAAAAATTTGGAGCGATGTTCAAAAAAAATTTTGGAAATGTCCATGGGACCTAATGTAATAAACCTACAAATTTTAAAGAAAGTATTTCAAAATCTCAACGCTTCGACTGCAGCCAGGTGGACTTTTTCAATTTGGAAAAAATCTTACGTATGGTTTAGACGCTAATGGTGTTCACAGACGGACAGATGTACAGGCACACGGACAGACAGAATGTCAGACGCTTTGAAAAGATCCCTTTTTTCGTTTAGAGTGGACCCCAAAACGTGTATTTCCGATGATATATCGAAATCGATTTTTCGCAGGATTACATCATTTTCCCTAAACTCCCTTTCTTCCCTTTCCCCATCTCGATCAGATTTTTGTCCAGTTTCCCTGATACATTGAGCAAATGCTGAGATGGCCCCTTGTTTTGTTTCTGGACGTAAATGTAGAGTCACTATGCGCACGTTTTGTTGAATTCTTCTTTTGCTTGTAGTGGTAGGAGTAGAGGTAAGGGTGAGTTACTATTTTGTTAGCAATGCAGAAAAATATACTTGCAATTCGTGTACCGATGCAAATAATTTTTCTATAACTCAGAAACGAAAATGACTATTTTTCAAATAAAGCTAATCTTGCGATTTTTCAAATTTATTTTTATGTATTTATGCTACACTTTTTCTCATCTTTCAGCTATTTATAGTTAAAATGACGGGAAGAGATTCTGGAAAACAAGAAAACGTGCGAAGATAATCTTCTCCCCCATACGTTATATGCAGTTTTTACTGTTTTTTGACTAAATAAATAAATAAACTACTCTATATAACTCAGTATATACGTACGTATGCGGGAATGTAATAATGAGAATGCGCTATCCTTTAAATTTAATTGAAATATAATAAATATTATAATATATAAATATAATATTATAAATATAAATTCAAATATATTGAAATACTTTGACATTCCTGGGGGGGGGGTCAGATACCCTCCATTAATTTTTCAATGCTTTAGGTAGATCATTGATATTGTTCATGAAGTGCTTGTTTGTCAAGGTATTATGCATTTTTTCAGAAGTTTTTGTTAGGGTTTGAGTTATTACACTCTCTTTGAGTGCGGGCGAAATTATTTCTGGGTTATTCACGGGAAAATTGAAAATTCAGAATAAATTTTGGAAATATGTTTTGTATTTTACGTGTTAGTATAAAAATGTAAATGCATTGCTACGTTAGGTAGATACATAGATCATTATTTGATATTGAATGTTATAGGTTTGGTCATTGTTATTATTAAATACAAATATGTTTTAAAACTTTTGTTTAATATTATAAAATTTAATAAATGACACATGTTTTGGTGCTGTGAATTGTATATTAATGGATGATTCTATTCATTACTTTAGCAAAATGGTCTAATTCTTTAAAACAATCAAAATTTTAATCTGTAGGTTTAGAAGCAAACACCCCTTTGTTAATCCCGGACACAATTAAATTTTTGTATTTTGGGGGTTCATTGTTGGGGTCTGTTGCGTGGCTTTTGAGGATGAAAATCATCTCGTGGAGCACCGAGCAGCCCGGCGGGCGCCCTGCAGCTGGCGGGCGGCCCCGGCGCGGCGCCTACATTGGCCTCGATGCATACATCCACCGCCAGGGGCCCTCCCCAGCGGGTCTAGGGGCGGTGCCGCATTATAACGTCTTAGCCTGGCCACTACAAATTCTGTTCGAAATGCGAGAGTACAAAAAGAGTTTTATCACGCTCTATAACAAATTAAAGTTGCTGAAAGTAAAAAGATTCGATTTGATTTATTTCGTCAAAAAACCGTAAATAGTATGTGACGTACGAAGGAAGTACCGTCTGCGCAGTTGTCTGGAGTTTCCGAAGTCCCTGCTGTACCCTTTTACCGTACGAAGTTGAATGAATAATAGTACGATCAAAGCGTGATTGAATCATTTAAAACGGACATGGTCGTGAGCAAGATAACAGGCTCCCTAAGCGCAGCGTCCACAGCAACTGGCTCGAGCTTTAAAAGGAATGGTTTTGAACAAACTGCTCCGGAGTGGCAGTAAATCACCTGGTTCATGAATGAACCTGGCTCAAGACACTCTTCTAATTGCAACACAAGTCATTTGAAAGTTATTACCCCAAATGTAGCTAATTTCCATTTTCTCTACTAAAGCAAAGAAATGATTCATTAAAATGAAATAATACATGAGTAAAATTTCAAATTAAGAATTGAAAGAAAAGTTACATATTTTTAGTTGGAGGAATATTGATTTCGTAAGAAATAGTGAAGACTAAAGTGTACAATAATTTCATTAATATTCTACGTTCAGGCCAGGAAATTTAACAAAGATTCTTGTCTGTTAAATGCCCTCTCTGGTCTTAAGCGAGAATTGTGAACTTTACGAGACTTGCTAATTTAATTCACATTATTACACGTAACATAAATTAATGACTCAATAAGACATACCACAAAAGAAGAAACAAGAATAGAATTCGTTATTCACTCATATTCCTGTCATTGGACTAAAATGTGTTATAAGGCAGAATTTAAAAGAAAAGTAAAAATGAAAAGAAATAAGTAGTAAGGAATAGAAACATTTCGGTTGTTTGACAGAAGAAATCTGCAAACATGTTTTTGTACGAAGGTACTCTTCCCCACCTCGCGCAGCTTCAGCTTGCGAGTGTGCACCCCTTTCTGAGATTGGAGGGGAAATGAGAGCGTAGTCAGGGGAAGTTGTCCGAGTTTGCAGGAACGCCGGGCTTCTGAACCAGGAGCGGTTTGACAGGCCTCATTTAAAACCTAGAAATGTTCACTGCCTAGTTATATACGAGTAGTAGACGTATTCGCAGCGGTACATGAACAACATATTTGATTTCATGTTATTGTTAACAAAATATCAACCTATACACACACGCTCTACTTCTGCCATAACTTGCGAATGGAGAGCTCAACAAAACTTCCATATAATAAAGACACATTTGTTTCAGCAAGCAAAACAAGGGCCATCTTCAATTTTTTCAATGTCACAGATCGTTACAGATTCCAATTGACTGGGCCCACGTATGGTACACGAAAATTTTACACCGTTAACGTGCTCCAATGCAGGACTGTCGAAGACGGCGGCCAAATTGGCGTGCCCGGTGCCTATCTGCCAAAAGGGCTATAGACCGCACACGATCTTTCCTTCCTCACCTTTGACATATCCTCTTCCCTTCCACACACACACACACACACACACACACACACACAATCACACTAACGTGCACTACACTATCACACATGATGGAAGCCCAGTTAGGAGCTTAGTTTGTCTCGACTGGGAACACCTCCAGCGATCCGACGGAGTTCGGCGCCGAATAGCATGTATAACTGTTTAAATTCATGTTGAGATAATACAAATGTTTGTTATAAAAATTTAAAATTACAGTGTAAGGAGCCTTTTGTGTTAAACGGAACAAAATTTAACAAGGATTTAACTGAACAACTTTCTTCTTACGTTTCACAGTGTATTATTTTATGATAATGAAATCCCAGTAAAACTTGGTTTATTTATATATCAAAATATAGAAGTTGAAAACAACAGTTACAGGTTCCGTTAAATGTCAACATTTTGTATGGATTTGTATTGATTAATTCAAGAAGTGTGTTCTCTTCGAGAACATTTCTATTTCTACTGATGGTCAGTATATTGAACATTCTTGTATTTTGCGGTAATATAAAGTTCTTACTCAGGCTAGCTTTCTAACTGCACGCGCCAAGATGCAGCAGATAAGACGATAACGTCAGAAATCTAACAAGGGGCGTGCCTGCTCATGACTTGAACGCGGAATACCGTGTTACCCGCTCATGGAAAAGAAAACTTTTTGAATTATTCTCGTTTCATGTCGTAGATACGCGTGACTTTTAAGTTGAAATTACCGGAGTCTGGAACAGATAAGTGAAATGAGTGTGAAATTCTCAGTGGAGTCAAAACCAAAGATTCAATGAAGTAATCGGACACAGAGTTACTAAAAAGAGAACACATTTTTTTTAAAATGAAGTTGTCTGTTCACTCGGAAGAGTTACTTTGATATTTACTGGAATCAAGTATTCTTTCGTTTTTCGACGCGAAGAAACTTTCTCAGTTCCCCCCAAAAACGCGTACGTCTTCCTCACTCCATGAACGCGTATCTTTTTTTTTGTGTTATTTATGGAAACGCATAAATTCAATGGCACATTGCTCTCAAATTACATTTAACTTCTTTATTTATAAAGATCTTAAACATTCAGGTTATTAGAAACTAAATAATTTGATGCAGTACACCTTTCATAAATTTTTATCATATGCTCTCAAGAAACATACAGCAAACGGATATATTTGTATATATTTTTTTAAAATAAAAATAAAATACTTTAACTATTTTATTTTTTGTCGCTTCTTCTTCTAAACCGTATCGCAAGTACCTGGGGTCGACTTTTCGGATCGCTACTCTCTAGCTGTTTCTTTTCTGCGCCGTATCCACTCTAACCCCATTCTGCCACATATTCCTTCGCACAACCTCTCCACTTCTTCTTTGGGCAGCCCCGCGCTCGTTTCCCATTCTCCATTGACTCCACTCGGTGGTCCACGCACACGAGAGGTCTTCTCATAACATGCTCAAACCACCAAAGTCGCCTTTCTTGACGTTTCTCTGCTATCGACCTCACCATCACGGTTCCTCGGACCACTTCATTCCTGATTTCATCTTTTCGCGTCACTGTACAAATCCACCTCAGCATCTTCAGGCAGGGCGCTCAATCAGGGCTTTTGTAAAAAGACCTTCCTTTTAAGGCGGCCATTCGGCCGAGTCCCGCGAGACTCTTGTTGCATCTCTCCATTTTTCCACTCACTGTTTATCCTGTTATTTACGTCTTCCTCTATTCCTACACTTTCCTTCATTACTGACCCCAGGTATTTGAATCTCTGTCTCGTTGCCACCACTTCCTGTCTCCGTCCTGCCATATTGTTCTGTTTCCGCTCATTTTTGTACTGAACAGACGATGCAAGTCCTCGGTCTTGATGCTGCAAACTCTTAGCCCGTTTCTCTGCAGCGCTCCTCTCCAGATATCTAATTTCCCTGGCAGTTCTTCTTTTAAAGTCGCTTTTCAGCATCTTGGTCATAATGTCCACGCCCGAGGCGGAATTTGAACCCGGGATCCTTTGAACCGACGCAGCTACGGCCCTTCAGCCTCAGCGACCTCGGCTGTCAAGGCCGGCGCAGTTCTTTTCTTTTTTTTCACTCACCGGCGCGATGTCATCTGCGAGCAGCGCAGCCTAAGGGGCTAACTCCTCAACTTTTCTTGCAAGCTCATTCATAACTGGGTCAAAATGGTATGGACTAAGACTAGATCCTTGGTGCAGTCCCACTTTGACTGTGAACGCTTTGGTTTTCCACTCGCCCACTTCACATCTGTCGTACGTGAATCTTACATGTCTTGAATTAGCGTGACATACATGTTTGGGACATTTTTTTCCTTAGTGTCCACCAAATAGAATCCAGTGACACTCTGTTATACGCCTTCCCTAGGTCCATTAACGCCGTCTGGAGGTATTTCTGGAACTCCACGTACTTTTTGTATCAGCATTCTAAAAGCGAATATTGCATCTAATGTCGACCGTCCAGTCATCAATCGAAACTGGTTCTGTGTTAATTCCGTTTACTTTCATAATCTTGCCTCTGTAACTCTCTCCCAGACCTTCATTGCGTGGTTCATGTGTTTTATACCCCAATAATTGCCGTATTCTTGCTCATCACCTTTTGTCGCCCCAAAACCTTTTAATGTTATTAGAGGGTCCTTACTTGTTTCATATATTGTGTTATCTGGGGTTTTATATTAGAATATGAGATAAAAATGAATTTTTTTGCACAATTTACATAATTTTGGATCTTCAATAGGCATAGTGTCTATTGCCGCTTTTGATCGAAAAGCTGACAAAAATATATCTTCCTCAAAAACCTGACATGATCCAGTCTGGACCATAATGGATTTACTACATATCAATCTGCTCTATCTACATTTTTAAATACTTAAATCAGTTCAATTAACGTGTTTAAGATTGGATTAAATAACCAGTTCACTATCAAGCATACCTTCAAAAGCTAATAAAGAACTAGAATGCATATCTATTTCATGCATGTATAGCATAGAAAGAAGCTAATGATGTGTATCAGAAGAAGAAAATATTTCTACACATGAGCAAGCAAAATATCAACGGCCCCTTTCAACTCAACTTTCTAATCGCACACCTAATTATTATCCTAAACTCTGTCGTACAGCCACTGTTCAACATATTGAACAAGCAATTATTTCCTATATTAGCACCGTCCATGGCTTATCTTAATCGCTCTGTAGCTTATAAACCAATCTAAAGTAATTTCGCCAGCTTAAGTAATTCAATCTTACCTCAATCACGCGCTGTATCCTAGATGACTCAATGTTAAACATGTTTCTAGGAGGAGCAGTCACCAATGCCGCTGGATCTCAACTACTTCATTACATATAGTACCCCTCATTACATATAGTACTATAGTACCCTATTAGTATAGTTACCCCTTCAACAACTGGCAGGTGAAATTATATCTTCTCAATCGTCCAGACAAACTTGGACACCCTTCGATCCGGGGGAGGGGCGCTTTGACCACTCGCCAATGACAGAAGCTTAGTGCCTATGTGATTGGCGCAAAATATCTTGGGGGCGGGAAAGACGCTGTTCCCGCGGGCGGGGACCTGGATTGCTCACCTGGTAGTTGAGTTCCAACCTTTCTACGATGGTATCATTACCGTATGAGGAGTCATTCGCCTCGTCTCGGTCTCCTGATCGGGAACTGAATTGTTGTCGGATCGGGCTAGAAGATTCAAATAAAATTTGAAAAATATATTTTTCGTGTTTTGGTATTGCAATTTTAGTAATTATGCCAGGAATTAAACCAGTGCCTCCTAAATCGATCTATTTACGTGGCGTTTATTTAATACCATTATATATTATATTTTTATATTTTATTTGTTTTTTATAATACATTTTATTATTATAATTATTATATTTTTTAATATTACAGTAATAACATTGGTATTGTGGGGAGTTTTCATTGGCATTGATACAATGAAATTATTATATGAAACGTCATTGCCAACAATATTCTTTATTATACGATCGTCTTCCGATAACTTAGCCATCATCATCAGATTTCTAGTACAAGAAATATAAAACACTTATTAAAAACGCGAGTCAAAGAAACAAGAGGACTGTTAAAATTTTGCCGCTCTGTCCTAACGGTTATGTTTGTCGTACGTCCCGTATTAATTTGTTAGGTTGTTTCACTTAAAAATCAAAATAACCGTTTTGAAACACCCAAAGCCTCGAGTTCGTTCAGATCTATTGCGGAATATCAATTTTGGAGATAATTGGCTGAACGGTTTAGGCGCCAGCGTATACCACAGAAGGAGAGACAGACGGAGAGGCAGACGGAGAGACAGACGGAGAGACAGACGGGCAGACAGACGTTTTTCCGTCAATCGATTTTTCGGCATCAACAACCCACAAAACATCCATTCTGGCTACACCATGTGTGAGAATATTTCTTTTCTCTATTTAATAACTATATTTATCCACATTTTTGTTACCAAGGTCTGACAAAAAGAGTTTCTCTGTCGAAAATTCGCCTTTACGAAAAGCCTTCGAAAGGGCGAGAAAGTAAAAGAAGATATAGAAAATGTGAAATTGAATATATATTCGGAGAAAGAAAATAGTGCGTTCGGATATCAACAAAATAGAATGTGAAGTGCTGGCTAAAAGCAAAAAAGAATATTGGAAGACTGAAGTGAAGATGGGTGAACCACTTTTTTGACATTTATTAACCGGAGTCTTAGTTTTCTGAGGCAACGTATGTTGTCAGAACCCTGTATTTCTTCTTAAGAGTTTTGTGAACGAGGTCTCTGTCTCCATATTGTTTGATTGCTTACGTACACTCCAACAGAAAATGTTTACAATTCAATGTCATCAACAAGTATCCTCATTTCCTGTCCACCTCATTTAACGTCGCATTCGCTCCTGATACTTCGTCATCACCTCTTTGTCCCTCCGCGGTTCGGTGCAGCATTCTACGGAACGCTATGGTGAAGACATGGAAGAGCTGGACCGTCACACCAATTTGTGCTCGTTCTGCGCTGCACCACTTACAACGCGATCACACCACGCGCACTGCGTTTGCAAAGCAGGCCAGACGTTGACCGCCATGCGGCGTGGGGCTTTTGAGAAACGATTTAGCGAGAACTATCGAGAAACATTTTAAAGGGGACATAAAATGACAATTTTGAATGATGACCAACCAAAAATAATACAATGAAGGTGTAGTGGAAATAAAAAATGTTTATATATCTGTTTCAGTGACTTGTAACAAGGTGGTTTTAGTATCTAGCATTTAAAATTCCCACTAATACTCTGACTCAAACTGGTGCCTAAAGCACATTCGCTGAAACCAGATTGGCTGCGCAATATCTCACCTATGTATTTTCATCATGTGGGGCGAAAACCAAACTAGTTTCCTGTTTCGGGTTCTCAGTACGCGAATGATTGAACGGATAACCTGACTGTTGGTGTTCGGAAAAAAGGAGAGTACAGGACATGCGGAAGTCAGAGCTGAGAAAACTTCCTCGAAGTTATGCAGCTGAGTTAGCAACTCGACCTTTTGGAAGTATACTGTTCTAATTTACAAAAACGAAGAAAATGAGTTGTTAGTGTGATAAGGCCCTATCTGACTTCTTCAAGTATAACATACTTGTGCTTCAATCTGTGGACAAATAGCTACTTAAAAATCATTCATAAAGGTGGAGGGATGACCAAATTAATAATTACAGAAACGTTGGCATCAATTTACTTGAAACTATATAAATGCTAGTTGAAAATTTGTCATTCCAAAGGTTCGAACAGGTACTACCGGAGAGACTGATCGGGTGTTGCTAGGAAACGAGACCCAACGTGGCAAAATTTTCGACACTACCTAACCTGCTAGGTCGAGTTCAGCCACTGTCTGAAGGAGAATACTAACTAATTGCTGCTCTGGTGGGAAGTTTTCTGTCTTTTCCAATTAAGCAAATGCCAGAGATCTTTTCTTCCTCTTTCTTGTCCTATCCTCTCCTGTGTCATTCCCACATACGTATCTTTACATGCATTGCACTATTGCAAATGACGGAAGTCTTGTCGGCAACATAGAGCTTGTCCCGATTTTTCTTTTGCAGATACCTGGAGTAGGAGCACCCTGCATACTAGCGTACGCGACCAACAGGTCGGCCCGGAACCTCACGTTGCAGCGGCAGAGGAAATGGGTACCTTCCGAGATGTAACAAGTACAACACGTACGGAACTAATTACCACGGCGCCGAAACACCAATGAATCAATGAATGCTCGAAGATGACTTTGAGCCGCCTAACTTTGACGATGATATAAAGATGGCGTAAAAGAAAATTGTATGTGAGGTATTGCGTCGCACGTCTTTGGCGAAGCGCCTCTCGAGACGCTATGACGAATGTCGCGCAGCCCGCGTCAGCGTCGGCGGCGGCGCCAGAGGTGACGAGCGCGGTGGGGCGCCCGCTGACCTCTGACCTTTGCCCGCGAATGTCAATAAGCGCGGTATCTCAGCTCCGACTCCTTCTGCCTCGTAACACATCGCCTCCGCCGCCACCGCGCTGCGGTCACGGAAGGACGCTAAATCGGATAATTACGCAGATAGCGAAGCCCCGTTGACTCGTACGCACGCCCAGCTCCCCGCCCCGCCCCGCCTCTCCCCTTCCGTCCACCTCCTCTCCCTGCCTCCCTTCCCACCACCGCTCCTCGCCCCGCCTCTCCCCGCCCGCTCCACCCCCAAACGGGCGAAGGCAGGAGAGGCTCCTTGCAAGGGAGGCTAGTGCCAGCAGGTGGCCGGGAACATCAGTTACTCGTATCTCTGTATTATAAACACGATCGCTTTGAAAAATACTTGTTCGCATCCAACATATTCGGTGTACTGTGACCTCCCGTTTTTATAAAGGATAAAAATGTGTCACTTGAAGCACCACTGCCGCGCCGTATCTTTCAAAATCCGCGCGCACCTCGGCAGACTCAAGTTACAAGAAGAGCTCACTCCGATCACAGGTTCGTTCGTTCGCAGACACAGCAATCATAGGCGATCGCTTTGCAAAGTGGACATCGACTGATAATGATGCCGGGCTCGGAGAAGTACTGAAAACACGTTCCAGACGTTCTGTCTAAGAATCGTAATTCGAATGTTTTTTTAAGTCTTTGTATAGACATTCCTATTCGAATGTGTTCAGAATATGAGGTTAGAATTTCTGACGAAGTCGTGGATTCCGAGAGGAGACAATCGCAAAAATTAGAGTAGCAGGCGGGAGAGTACTCCCGTCAGCGCCTGAATTTCACCTTGCTGACAAGCGAGTGCCGAACATCCGCCACTGTCGGGCCTCGTTAAGAAACATTAGCAAAAGATGTGATACACCATCTCAGACTGATATTCTCAGCAGGTCTGTGGTTGAAGTGAATTAATAAATAGCCACTAATGATCCCCCTCTCTTGGTCTGCAGTCCGCCTAATCTCGGCTTCACAGCTATGAACCTTCGGAATTCGCTCGTAGAAATTAAGCGTGGGAAGACAGATTTCCCTCTCCGGTGGCTCAATGCTCCATGCTCTTTCTCTTGCTGGCAAAGCGCTTAATAGCGTAAGGTTTGCCTTCTCCTTCATATTGAAGAAGAAGAAAGATGCGGAAAAAGAAGAAAAAGGAGACAAACAGAAGAAAAGAAGAAGAAGAAGGTATATCTATGTACATTACTAATTTCCAAAACGCTCAGCTTTCCAAAGCTGGAAGAAAACTATGCAGCCTCCAGTCGTTTGAGAGGTGTTTATAGATTAGTTGGACACCCAAGAAAATCCAAAACAATGAAATATCTCGAATTTTGCTGATGAATGTAAATATTTGATTGATAGCGCTTATCGACTGAATTTATACTAAATATTTATATAGCCGTAAAGATACAGCTGAGTCATGCAATAGCAAAGGTCCAAGGAAGAGGCCGCCTGTCATTAAATATTCAAATGCGTCCTCAATTTACAAGAAAGTCCTAAACATGGATTCTGTCTACACAACGGCTTGGAGGAAATAATTTATTATCAATTTGTTCGTTACCAGACTCTGGCAATAAGAGTTGCCGGAAAATCACTGCTTTCCCGCGCTCGATTACGATACTTTCTCTTCTTACGAAGTAAGACGAGAAAGTAAAAAGTGTCACATTTTTCTCATATCTAATTTTAATTATTGGTTTGCGTGCTTAAGGGTGTACGGTACCATAAAATTGGTCAAATTGAAGATTTTTTAGCTAAATAAATAGTTCAAACCTTGCTTTTTCCAAATATATCAACATTTTCGTTCTAGGACACACGGGAGTCCCTTTAATTCTTATTTAAATGTCCTACTGTGCATGTTCCATACCTCCTTTTTTGACACTGCATCTTGTATGGCTATATTTTTTGTAATTTTGAACGCAAGTTGGGTTGTTAATGTGTTTTTAAAATATGCTCTTGTTCATACGTTACTATGGTTGGAATACGTGGTGATGCAAATTTTTCATAAAATATGTCGTTTCCGCGCAATTTTAAGTGGGATACGAACAAAATTTTAAAAAAATATTGAAGACAAGATTTTCTCAAGACCTGCTTCAGATTTTTTCTTTAAACGATCTGTACGTTTAGTGCTAAATTCACTAAATAAAATACATAAACTTCATATTGATGTATTAGTATTTTGTTTTTGTTTTCAGCAAAAATTTCAACAAATGTAATTTTTTGATACATCTCTCCCGTCGTTAATATTTACATTACGGGCGTTGCTTCAATTGAATTAAAATGTCTCGAAAACTCAAATCGTTTCTTTAACAACGATTTCAAATATTTCACCGAGAAATTGCATATAAAAACTGTTTTCACTCGTCTATGATATTCCTAAAGTCGTATTTTACTTCAACTATAAGGAAGTGAAAAGTAGTGAAAATGTTTAAGGCCCAAGAGATTGCAGCTGGGAAGCGAGTAAGGAAAACTCGAAAAGTTCACTGAGACTAAGTGGATTAGGAAACTAGTATGTAGGAGAAAATCTTGGAGCATCACTACATAGTTAGCCTATTTATCTCAGAAAGAGGAAAGCAGAATACGCTTAACAAGTAAAGCTGGAACAATTACGACTCTATTAAGTGGTTTTTCAGTAACAATATTTTACTGGTAATATTGATAAAACACTAAATAAAAAAATATTCCGTAACTTCATTTCGCGAATAGACTATGTGAAACTCATTTTGCATTAATCATTCTCAAAAAATCATAATTTTTTTGAAAATTATGTGATCGAGGACAGCAAATTGCCATTGATTAATTGTTTTCGGACTCGTTAACTACAATGAGCATAAGTTTGGAAAGTGTAGTGCATGTCACAAAACTGGGAGAAGGGGCGGTATTCTTCCCTTGCTTAAACCGTATGTACGGCGTCCGCCTACCCCAGCCGGGACATCTATGCTCCAGTACGATTTCCACTTCTTTGCGGTAAAGTTGGGCATCTGTGAGTGTGTGTGCGCGTGTGTGAGTGAAAAAAGAGAAGAGGACGACAATGAGGACAGGAAGATCGTGCGCGGTCCGTGATCCGTTTGTTACGGTAATGCTCTGGCATTTGCCTACTATTTATCGGAGAAACCACGGAGATGAATAGCCATCTAGAGTTTTTTATTATTCTGTTTTTGTTTCATCACGGGACACCGTGGGTCCCTGGCACACAGCTTGGTGCTTCCCGTGTTTCCAGCGATTGTCGATTTATATTTCTGGGCAAGTTAACTGCTATGGTCATAAGTCACGTTAGTGTAGTGAATTGTTTATCCTTGAGATGGCGGTGATCCTCCGTCGCTGGATGGTGATATCCTCCAGCGACCTTCACTTCGGTTTGCACCAGATTTCTCCATCCTGGTGTCTCCCCCAGCCATACACCGCCCCTAAGGAGAGAGAGCAACGAATAGGAAGAAGGATCGCGCGAGGTTGGAACCCCTTTTTTAAGGGCACTGCTCCGGCATTCGCCCGATATTGATCAGAGGAACCACGAAATACTACTGATCTAAGCAGTCGGCTGCTAGAAGTCGCCTTTGAACAGACTCCTGCGACATAGCTTGTGACGAAACTCTCTCCACCTAGGACTTCCCTGTCGCAGGCGCTGCAGAGATCTCGGCAATGCTTGCTCTGAGCTGAACTCAGCCGGATGGGCGCTGGTCCAATATTATCTGAATCCATGAGATTTGTTGGCCGCACAAGGATAGAAGAAAGGCCCTTTGCTTGTTTCTAAATGAGGGGATAGAGAAGGAGGTCTACGTGCGTTCCTCACTCTAGGCCCTTGCCCTGGTATTCGCCTGGAAGCGATCAGAGGTATTAGAGAAAACACTTATCAGAGCTATTGCCGTATGAATTAACACCATAAAGTCACCGAGCTAAACCCATCAAGTAAAAATTGGCCCTCTCGGCTATCGAACTTGCGACCTCCCAATTATTGTACGATCGAGCCGTAAAGCATTGTCTTAACTCTCATCGATGTTTTTGGTACTAGTTTGTGAAATATAATTCACTGTATGATTTTCTTAAACACGTGACGAACGAATAAAATTGTGAAATCGCTGCCTTGAATCGAGGAATATTTGTCAAGCATCCCGTAATTTAGTACGAAATGTGTAGGTCCTCTATTAAGCGCGCGGGTGTGTTGAGCGACGATTTTGCCAACACGATTCGTTTTGGCGACCACAGTGAGGCTCATAAATATGGAAAGCTCATTTGGAATAACGCTCGTGAAGTGAAGAACGCGGTCCTAAATCGCGTCTGCCGCCTGCAAGGAAACGCTTTCCTCTGCACACAGCCTTCATAAAGCCGCCTGCCCGCAGGAGCAAGAGCGTTCTCATTCTGACCCATCTCCCGTAATTTCCCAAATCATCCCTCTCAAAATGCTAGGCTCAACAGTGAACTGCTCTATATTACACCGGCAACCGGAGATTTACAGATTACTAAAATTCACTACGAAGAAAAATTACCTGCGGTTCTGCAAACTCTTTAATTTGTTTGTAATTGCTACCTTTCGTGCGTTTGTTGCAGATTGCAGAAATATTAAAGAGATCAAGTTGGAAAGGAAACAAAATAATAACTCCTTGCAAAATTTGTATTGGTCTTCCGAAAAGCACGCCTCATTTTTACACACGAACAATAATAAATCACGTTTACCAAAACCTTTGGGTTTTGTATACTGTGCATGTTCTACTTGAATATGTTTTACATAAAAAACTCTTCCGTCCGAAACAAAATGTGCTATTTGTAGAAGCATAAAGTGTTAAATGTGATGAAAGCTGACAAATTATCCCTAAGCCACAATCCGTTACCGCTTATTCCAGGGCCAAAATTAATTGTGACATGAATTACATTTTGTATTTACACTTACCTAAAATTTTGTCTCATTTATTCTCTGCAAACGGAGCATCGATGAGTCATTTCTATCATTTAATACGATGAAACTAGTAATTAAATCTAAATCATTGAAGAACTCATATGACGTAATTTAGAGCGACGTTACAGACATTTTCTGGACAATGAAGCAAAATAATCACTTTGATTTCTCAGCGTCCTTGTGTCAGCAATTGTTATCTAAAATGTGAGAAATAAAATCACAAATGTGTTCATATCACTATCACAATCACAATTCGTGTTAATCATTAACGTGTGTTTTATTTCGTTGTGTTGCACGCAGTTTGCACGCAATTTAATAACTACTCTTATTAAATTGCAACAATTGAAACTATGTAGAAATAATGAAGTATAATGAATGCAACCTATGAAAAATGTTGAAAGTTTTGGCTCTAGTTTTTACAACTTTGATGTGATGGTAGAGATTGAATATTTTTAATGTCATTATCGCAACGCTTATTGAAGAACATAATATGCTTCATTCGAGAGAGAACTGTGGGACATTATCTTACATTCTAACAGTCTACAATCCTGAATTCTTCCACATAACCTCTCTCGAGATTTTTGAAGAAAACGCCACTTAGATGGTTGTATCTAGCACGTTGATTGGAACCTTCGTGTCCATCAGGCGTGTACTCGAAATGTGCGATACCTTCCCAGCGTAGCCCGTGGGTTCCCAGAAGCTTTCGCCTGTTTCCGCGCGTAGAGCGATGGCCGGATCTAGGGGTGACAGCGGCGACTGACGGCACGGACTGTGCGCATCCTCGCTGCACCTGCCTTGCGCAGACAGGTTCTACTGGCGCATGCGAGACGTGCATGCAGCGTGGACTCATAGCATGCTCTTGCGCCACCCGATCAGGCCCGGAGGCCTGATATCAGGTTAGAAAGGTGGTGCATTTTGGTTGGGACGGAACGTCTGCCAAGTCACAACACAACGGTAAACTTCAGTGTCCAAACGTGATTCAAATCCACAGCCCTTCTGTCGAGACCGCTACCGCTTCAGAGGACTCAACTGTCCCGCCTAACTCTTAGCGCGGCCTGAATTATATTTATTTCTTTAATTCAAGTATAACATATCACAAAGAGATTGAAAATAAAAAGTTGGTTATTAAAATTAAATCTGCATTAAATTTAAGTAAGAATAAAAAGAAAAAAGTACGCTTACCACACAATTTTGTCCCTGAAATAAATTTTCAGAAGCTTCCTTCCAATTTGGTACGTGCAGAAAAATCTACCTTTGGCTTTTCCAAACTGTCTTTCTCACGCCGCTCAAGATTCACAAAACTTACCTGCGGCGCCGCAGGTAATATTTGTGCGTTTTTCAGATTATTTCTTCTCTTATCTTCCTGTATTTCCTGTCTTTCAAATCTGCAGCGGGGTAGTTATGAATGAATGGAAAGGCTGTCCATAAACTCGTCAGAATACGACGGGGTGGAGATCTCTGAACAGCACGTTGCAAAGCATCCCAGATACATGCAATAACATAAGTCCGTCACTATACGCAATGGACATGAATAGGTGCAGGTGATCAGACAGGATGTTTACGTACGAGTTAACTGTCAGAGGCGTATCTAGACGTATTAGAGGTGCCATATCACTCCAAATGCTTACGCCTCATACTATCACAGAGCCTCCATCAAGTTGAAAAATCCCCTGTTGACGTGCAGGGTCAATGGGTTCATGAGGCTGTCCCCATACTCACGCACATCCAGCTGCTCGAAACAATGTGAAACGAGACTCGTCAGATCAGGCAACATGTTTCCAGTCATCAACAGTCCAATGTCGGCGTTGACGGGCGGAGGCGAGGCGTCAAGGTTTGTGTCGTGCAGTCATCAAGGGACACGAGTGGGACTTAACCTCCGAAACCCCATATCAATAATGTTTCTTTGAATGGTTCGAACGCTGAATGGCCCAGTATTGAAGTCTTCTGTCCTTACTTACGAACGGGAATCCTGATTCTCCCTGAATGGAAAATGCCTTCGACTGTTCTCCAGAGACGTGAGGAAGTTCATATCCAGTGTTGCCATATCGGCGGAATTCCCACCGTTTTCAGCGGATTTTGAATTCGTACGGCGGAAAAAAAATAGTTTCGCGGACAGCGGAATAAACGGCGGAAATTAATAAAGTTAGTAAAACAGTAAAATTAGTAAAGCATCAGTTTTAGTTAAACTTTATTAATAAGTTGTTTTGCACAGATGTATATTTTCAAAATTTCAAATCCACGTTACTAGCAAGAATAAATCTGTGGTGATAAGGAAAAAGTAAATAACTGCAATTTTTGTCAAAATCGAGATAATACTAAATTTGGTATCTTTGATACTTATACTTTCATCAGACAAGATAATAAATATAGTAATCTGTAATATTTGAATATACGAGCAATGTTAAATTATCAAATAAATGGTTAAAATAAGGAAAAAGGGAATAACTGCAAAACTTTGAGGAAAAAGGGAATAACTGCATTACAATCAATACTAAAAGTAATGAACATTAATTCTGTTTAATTTTATTAATTATTCTAAATATTATAACACTTTTAATCATTTTTTAGTTAATTTAATCCGAAATTAAGCAATAAATTAAATCATTTTATAATAAATAACAAATATTTCAAATTTTAAAATAATACATTCAATCATTAATATTTACTTAAATGCATATTCGTTGTAATTTCGCTTCTGTTTTTTTGACAATCTTTCAGATCTGCGCACATTTTTGTGCCTTTCAATGTCAGCTTGTTCAACAGCTTCTGCTTCAATGCTCGAATTTTGAGTGTCTTCCTTGTTTAGAAAATGTTTTCGCTTTCTTCGCGAAATGTGTGCAGTTACATTTTCTATGGTGCTAGAAGAATTCATTTCAGCGTCAACTAAATTTGCATCTACGATGTCTAGATCGGGATTGTAATTATAGTTACTTGCTTCGATGTCGGACAATAAATTTGTAAAAAAGTCTCCAAAGGATGGTCTTAAAAGGTGTAAAATACTCATCAGATCTTCTTTTTTTTCTTTCGAAATTGTCAGTGGCCCGTTGTAGTAGGGTTTAAAATAATCTTCGTTAATTCTCGGTACACCTCGTCTTCTCAGATTTAATTCAGAAAAAGACTCATCCTCTGACAAACTTTTTTTAAAATAAACAATGCCTACATCTTTGCTATAGCGCAACCATTTAACGTTTTGCATGAGGAACCTCTCGTCGTTTTCATCTTTTTGGCGCATTACGAGTGGACCTTTGAGAAAGGCCCCGAAATCATAAATTGAAGTTCTGTCCATTACAATGACTTTGAAAGGATTTCCTGTCGACTTCGCATTTCGTACAAGTTCGTACCAATCATCGGGATGATGTATATTGGTACTCGAATGTTCTTTGGCTCTTTCAATTACAGAATGATCCACATCACATTCCATATGAGTGTGTCCCGGAACCAAGAATTTATGATCCAACAGTTGCAGTGTGGGATGGTTTGCAACGATTGCGGAAAACATTGCAGATACTGTTTTATTTTTGTTCTGGCCTCCACATGAGTCAGACCATAGAATAAGATGTTTCACAACAGGATCCAATCCTTGTAAAAACTTGTACAAGCAGGAAGAGACTTCATTAGCCCCTCTTTTAGCAACACCTTCATGCCACATATAACATTCCGTTTCGCCCAGAGTATTATTATTAATTGTTAAGTTGAAGGTCCATAATGGCCGTTTATAAAATGACACTGAAGTTTTAAGCTAAGGTGTTGGCAAACATTGCTGCAAATCGAAAGAGCAAACTATTGTTATTATTTCTTTTCATATTACATTATTATTAAATTACGAATTGTGTATAAATAATTTATTTCAAAAAAGGAAAAATGTTTTAAAATCATTTTAACTGAAAAGTTTAACTACAATTTAATTTAATAATTCTTAGTTCGTAAGTCAAATACTACAAAAATAGTATGCTTTTATTAAAGATTATATAGTATTATATGTATTCACTCCATAAAATTAAAATAAAGATAAAAATAAAGGAAAAGCATGATAAATAAACATTTATGGAAAAAGGAATAACTGCAAATATTTAGGAAAAAGGGAATAAGTGAAAAACTAATATTTAATTATATTTATTATTATTATTATAAAATGTTTATTTGAAGTCCTGAAACTATGTTTTGTTTATACGAAAGTGTTGAGAAAAAACCTACGGTCAACTTACTTTAATCTGCAAAAATAGAATTTATGACTTTAAATGCATTTTTCTCGAAATTATGAAAATTGCAGTTATTCCCTTTTTCCTTATCGCCACAGAAATAATATAATACTTATATAATAAATTATATAATACCTGAAATCAATTTATTTTGCAAATTCTCACCCAAGTAATGCATTCTATATTATCTAAAAATTGAATTGCAGGTTCAATAAAGCCACTGTATTTCGCAATCATATTTTTGTTATAATAGAATAAATTAATACAACATTTAAATATGGAAAAATAATTTATTTTACGTTTAGCGGATTTAGGCGGGAAATTTAAAACCAGTTCAGCGGATTTTCGGCGGAAACTAAAACGAACATGGCGGAATCCCTCTAAACACATCTGGCACCACTTCTCATATCCCTTTCTTATTCCACTTGGCAAGCGGTGCTACGGCGACTTCTAGGCTCAGCGCTAACTCAGCCGGTGTGCATCTGGTGAATAAGGCAAAAACATTGATTTTGATGTTCATTTGTAGGGATGCCTCCCCTCCAAAGTAAAAGTTTGATAGTGTGAGAAAAAAGTGTATGGATTTACGAAATAAACTTTTTTGGGAATTTTAATTAGCAATTACAAAAATTTGCGAAAATTACTCGGAACTATGCAGATTTTCATAAAAATGTACACGACCTTACATAAATATTTAATTTTGAAGAGCACATTTCATTAAGTAATAATTTCCATAATCCATATTGTAATTTTGCTATGTTAATTAGTTTTTCAAAAACAGGGAGGGGCTCCTGAAAATGGGGTTCAGCTATTTTTATAACAACATATTACGCGAAAACTACTAACATTTTCAAAATATTGCAATAGATCTTATTGAAAGATTCCACTTTTTAAAATACTTTTGCTCCAGAAAAAGTTCCTATCTTTAGTATTGTAGTGATAGGAAGACCAAACCCCCCTCCTGAAGTGCCTGATGTGCGTGTTTTAGCATTAGAGATGCGATACTGTGTGGGGTAAACATACTAAAATTGTTGACCGCTAAATTGCATAGAATATCAAACTGCTAATTTATTTTCATGTAGATTTCAAGATTCCAGTCGTTTCTGACCACTCAGGTGTGGTGGAACCGAGAAGAACCATACCTCCAGAAACGTAATTCCCATCTCTGTGCTTATGAAATTCATTTGCCTATAGGGATTTAGTTCCTCAAATACACACGCAGATTGCACACACAGTTCCATACCAGGCTAAGAAATTGTAGAAGGGAATGTAGGAGAGACTTGGAGCGCCCTCACGCCATAGATCATGACTTAAAACATTCTTGACTTACGCGGATTTGGAACCCACAGCCATAGTGTCCACTCACCTACTGCCGCTCCTGCCACTGCCTCGCGAGGTGAATCCCTTGACCGTACTATTTGGAAACATTACAGTTACAAATACGAAACGAACAATTTTTTGAAAACTAATAATATTACTAAAACTTACTTTTTTATGCATAAGCGGCTTTTCATGTGCTTCGAAGCTTAAAATCTATATTTTGAATGACTTTTAATTCCATTCGTGTTCATAGTAACAATGGAAACAAAGTTAATTGAGAATTAAAATCTATTAATATCGCATTCAGTAATGAATTTTCTCAAAACTAACTCTAGAAAAATATTGTATAACATAGTACGTACCAATTCACAAACTGATTTAGTGTGATATGGTGATTGTGTGACTGATTTTCATGTTATATTTATCTTACAGAAATTGTGTCTTATCAAAAAGCACGTACATTTTTTTCACATTTTCTCATGTTTTCGTTCTTTACATGTAGGAAGGAAATATGACTTAAAGAACATAGTACGAGAATAAAATTGTGCTCTACATATTTCATTGAAATATAATGGAGCAATTTTTGAGAAAATATCTTATTTTCTATTCTGAAAATTAGCAATTTTGTGGACCTTTTGATAGGAAAGTTTTGAGTTTTCAAGAAACTTTATCAGACGTCATTTGAATCATTTACACTCCCAAATGCAATAATGCACAAAAAACAAAATATTGAGAGATATTAAAAAAAATACATATGTTAATTTTTGAAAAATCGAAAGAGTACATCAAAATGTCGTTGATGTCATATTATTCAGTGTATTAGCAATATCCGTACAAAAATTAGAAGAAAAAATGTATAGCGGTTTTTGAGAATATCTTCTTTTGAAATTGTTCATACTTTACTCAAAATTCTACGAAAACTACTAACATTCTCAAAAAATGCACTTGACATTAATTGAAGAACCAAATTTGGAGAAGAATTTTTTCTAAGAAAAAATATCTCTGTTTAATAATGGAGTTGTACGATGGGGTTAAATAATTGTTACCTTTTCAATTTTTAAAAGTTCAGAGTTATGAGTGAAAATCGTTCTTTATTAGTTCTATACCCATTTCATATTTCTGCAGGTTTCCTCAAACTTCCCTCACTAAACTTATTATCAAATATATTTGACCCTGAAATGCCGAAAATTATAAAAGAATTGTATTAACTTTCCTATCTTGTTTCTGACTTTGGCGATAAAGATATTGCTGCTGGATTGATATGAATTCCCTAACGTCATACAAAACTCAACAATTTTATGTTGTTACGATTGGTTATAGTACACACGTTATATTTCACAATAGTTCTATCTTATTTCAGAATCAAAGTGTAATCGAAATGTTAATTAATTTCACAGATATTACAATAATTACAATTAGACCTTTTCTCTGCTACAGCTTGGAGTTGTAGGCTCCCGGAATGCCAATAAAACGGGCATTTTAGTACCGAATTCTCCCTCCGTCCAAAGCAGAACACCCCGCGGATGCCACTTGCAAGAAATCAGTGCCAAACACATTAGTTTTGCTCAGGCCAATTTATAAATTTTAAATTGATTTGTTTTGAAAATTTCCTCTTCCGTAACATTGGATCAAACTATTTGCGAGTCTCGAAGTTTCTTAATCCGTTTTAAAAGAAAAAAATCTAGTGTTGAATTTTTAATTTCTTTCTTTTTCCTTTTATAACTATTAATTCAATTTTATCTCAGGGTTATTTTCCCCCGAGATATCGAAAATATTTGAATTCTTCGGATAATAATAAGTTTCGAGCCTGAGAAGATTTTTTTGCATTTGGCGCCTAGAAGGGGCGCCGACAGTGCGGTGCTCCTGCCATCTACCAGTAAATGTGTAAGTTAATTTCAGTTTATCAGGTTGCCGTTCGTTGAAGTATGTGTATAACCAGTGCTTGAGTTATAAAATTTTAGGACCCGGAATGCTCCCCAAATTAATTCATAATTTTATATATATAAATATATATATATATATATATATATATATATATATATATAGTTAAATATTTATAATGTAATAGAATTCCCGAGCTACGTTACATCGAAGGCCGTTCCGTCGTGTACCACCAGAAATCGAGCTCTGTATAACTAATATGTAACAAAACCTTTAAAAAAATGTATTGCATTCCACGTTAAATAACGAAACTCTTTCTTTTCTCCAATCCATATTTCGATCGTCATTAAAGGTGTTGGTACTATTATATCATCTGTTGAAAACACTTTTATAACAATATTAGAAAAATACAAAAGCAAAACAGTGGAAATAAAGATTAAAATATTATTAAAGTTTTTGATATGATCAATATATTAGTTTTACATATTTTGATGAAAATATTAGTGAATTGAAATGGTGCCTAAAATTTTAATCACTAATAGCCATAGCTATTCACCATTTATAAAAAGTATGAAATATCTGATTTATGAAGGATCCAGTTTGACATGTAATATTCATCTAAGAAAGTAATATTTCTATTTTCAACTTTCAACTAATTACATTGTTCTCAGTTATTTTATTAAAAGCATCTTGTTTATTTCACTTGTTAGCCAAAAGAAGAATGAAAATGCTTCATGACAGTCTCATAATACTTTAAATCCAAGCTTGTGAAACAACACAATTTTTTAATAAATGAAAAATATTTATCTTACTTTCAAACTTTTTCATTTTTAAAGAAACTGAGTACTAATGAAAAATATAAAAAGATTTATGTTACTAGAGGTTCTAAAACATAATTTAAACCCTCCTCAATTATGTGATAACTATAACATCCAATTGTCTGAAATAAAAAATAATACTTTTTGAAATTACATAAAATAATTATTTAATTCACTCACTTACAAAAAAACTCTATTAAGAAGCATAAGTTGTGTAGATATTAATTCAATTATTTTTGTAAAGGGCTATCCTTAAATTTCTTAATGCAAATTAGTTTTTTAAATATCCCCTCTCTCTCTGAAACATGAACCCCATTAAAATTCTTTGATAATGCTTGTGACAAGCACTGCTCCTTCACAATAAGTAAAAATAAATTATGATCAGTAATGAGTTGTATTAATTTTCTTCATGTTGTATACTAATATTTATGATAATTAAAGTCGATATTACTTGGCGATGCAAACAGCATTTAGCAATAAGATAGAGGACTGTATTGAAAATTACAGGACAGACGCATAGGCAAGAAAATTCCTGACAACAAGCAATGTACACACTATGATTGATAAAACAGAATCTACTGTGCCCATTTAATTGGATTCTAGGATACACTACAGATCAGTGTTCATATTTTCTTTGTAATCCAACACATTCAATCAAAACACTAATGATGAAAAAATATTTCCATTTATTGTGACAATTTATTCATCATAAGTTTTTTTCCTATAATATTAATTTAATTTGTTTCAATTTTAATGTTTTTGCATAAAATTGAAAGGAGTTATTTCAGCAATTTTTGAAAAATGTTAAAAATAACTACCAGCATTTTGTAACTATGACTCTCCTATGTAATGCTGAGTAATCCTGCTTCAAACGCTCTTCCCTGCTCTTTAGTCTTATATAATTTAATGACAAACCGTAATATAAAATTAGTTTTGAACTATCTATTTGCAAAACCACAGATTTGAGAAAGAAGCAGTTTTCAAAAGAAAAAATGTAATAATAAAGAATTTGTCTGAAGTGAAATATATTGTTATGATATTTCTCTTTATGCTAATTCATTAAAAAATGTTAAGCATAAAAAACCCAGAAGATTAGCAAACAAGAGCGAGCCAGAGAATGAAAGAAGAGGAAAGAACTGCATATTGTTGAAGCACACAGTCAGTTCTTTTTTCCTTGTGTAATGATCTCATAATTCTCTTCACGAAGTAGATATAATCAAGATTCTGTTAAGATTTAGGAAATGGCTAATAATTATTGTTCATTGAAAAGCATAAATCTCTTTAAAGTTTTATTATCATACACAAAGCTTAAGTTACATTTATTTATATACTTACTTGTTACAGATGATATCCATTCCTGTGTGTCATAAGTATCTTCACCTCCCAGATATTTCTTTCTTTTTGTCTTTCTTCCATAAGTTTTGCTTAGGATGTTCATTGAGCAATATTTTTATATATTTAATTTTAACATTGTTTAAACTGCAGTTTTATACTGTTAATATTGCCAATAGAATTAAAATTCCTAATTATATTTTTCTGGTTATCATTAATGTAATAAAATGTAACATTACCTGAAGGTAACCTAATCATTCAGAGGTTTATAAATTCTCAAATGACATTGGTCTAAGACTATTAATTGAAAAGAAGTTTCCTTAATGAATTCTTGGAATTCTGTAATGATCAAATAGCAATCAAACTGACCAACAAATTCCTTTTAAGATGAAGTTTTATAATACGCAATGAAAAAGAGAATTAATACTTTAAATAATGTAATCAAGGATTGAAAGAAAATGTAATATAATTTATATAACGTATAATAAAAAACATTAAAATTGTAGTTTTTTTATTATGAAGTGAAGTAGATAGCATTTATTACGCAATGCATTACATTCACATGGTTTGGTAGCGATGTTGAAAAATAATAATATTAACTATTTTGGAACACTTACTTCAACTTGTGTAAACTTTTCATAATAAACTTTGTTGTTTATAAGTAAGGAATTAACCTTATTTTTTATTACAAATAAGAATGTATAAGCTTTATATTGTGAGCTAATTTGTTATAGAAAACAATTTAATGTATTTGTGGAGGGTTCCACAGCTATGGAATAATCTTTAGTGAAATATTCCAAAAAGTAATTTCAATATTTAATTTATATTGCAATCTATTTATTGCAGAAAATGTTTATTTGTTAAAAATGTTTGAAAATTATATGTTACGTATGGGTGAGAAGGATGAACTTTACACATTTCTTTGAGCTCTGGTTTACCTAGTCCTTCTCTTTCACAGTACTCAATTGGTTTATGAAAGAGAGTTACTAAGAACTTTTTCACCAAAATTTGAATACAAAAAATATTTTCTTGCATGTATTAGAAACTTCTGGAATTTGCAAATGAGTATACATTTGGATGTTGTTTACTTACCTTCAATATTGTATATTGAATCTTAAGCTTTGGTAGCATCAATGTGTCCCAGGAATCCCTTTTATCAGGGGCAGATTGAGAAGTCTTTTGGGAAAGAGGGAACCACAATTTCAGTTTGGAACCCCATAAATAAATCAAGAAAAAAAATCATATTAATTGTTTGCTTGAAATAAAAAAATATACAAGTATATTTGAAAGGGGAATATTGGTTTGAATGTGATGAAATCTATGTATAGTGTTTATTTTGACTAAATTGAGTAAAATTAAAAAATATTGGATTTGGGAGAGGGTGGGAACATATCATCTTGTGGTTCATCTTCGATCTACGTCTTGTGTTCACATAGACGGAGTTTGTCATAAAAATAGTTTGTACAAAAGTGGAATTACAATATTGTGCTACGTTGTAAATGAGGATATACTTTTAAAAATATTATCTTTATTTTATATACTTTTAAAAAAAATCTTTATTTTATTATAGATTGCTCATGCAGAACTTACAAGGTAACTCTATTTTCACAAAAAGGGACTTAAGTAAATTCCTCTACACACAAAACATTATTCTGAACAAAATGAATTAATAGAACTGTTCCAGTATGTTCCTACATGCACTGGCAGTATGCAGTGTAAATACATTTTCATAGCAGATATCACGTGAAATAATGAAGGAATGATTGTTATTGAGATAATGGAAAACATACTCCAAATGTTTCCGAAAATAAAGAACTCTAGACTTAGTATGAACACAATAAATTAGAAAAAATTCTATAACTTAATCAGGTTTTTTTTTTGTTATTATTTAAGGTTGCATCAATTACTAGGTCATTAGCGACCACTATTGCATATAACGGTATGGTAACTATGAGGATGACATTATGTGATGATGATAGGAGAGTGAAAGGACGAACACAATACAACTATGCCCGAGGCAGGACTCGAACCCATGATCCTTCAGTCCAAGATCGCAACGGCACTACTGCCTTAGCGATCTCGGGCCTGCAATCTAGATTTTGTTCTAAAAGAAGATTAAGTTTGTCAAAACTGGAGAGAAATTGACTTGTTCTACAAATGTTCTATCTTTTATAAAATTTACATTTTTTTATAAACTCAAAAATTTATTAAGAGCACATTGTGCTAGAAAATAAATAATAACAATCAACATTCAATTGCTCATGACCGATAGTTTCACTTGATCATGGTTTTGAAATTATTAAAATAGTGAAAGGATAATAAATAGTATGAATAATGTCCAATTATTCTTTATTTATGTTGTTAATTGATTTAAAAATGAAAGAATTTAATTTTACTCCATTTCATTTCAATGTGTTTGAACTTCATGAAGTGTTTGAAGGTACTGTGGCAACTAATCAAATAAATATTTTATTTTTATTTCATTTATTATTGTTTCATAGTATATATTACAAGTAAACATAAGTTTACAGACCCTTCAAGGGACTCTCTTGACATAGCACTATAGTATTCCTTCTGGTGTTTTGTGGTATTCATTTGCCCAAGAATAGTTGTGTATCTTGAGTGCAATTTTGAGCTATCTCATCCTTGATGCAATGTAAGCTTCTTTATACTAACAAAAAACTGCATATCATGAAGTCATTTCTTGAGTTTGGTTTCTTTACCTCACAATCCTTTCATTGATGCACTCTTTCCAAATAATGAAATGGTCCCTTGAGTTTCATTCTGATTGTTTTTTTTTAGTCGCATCAACATCTAGGTCATTAACGACCACTATTGCATTTAACGGTATGTAACTGTGAAGGTGAGATGATATGGTGATGATAGGGAGTGAAAGTACGAACACAAACATAACCATGGCAGAGGTGGGACTCTAACCCGCAATCCTTTGGTCCGAGATTGCTACAGCACTACAGCCTTAATCGATCTTGGCTGTCCAGACTGGCACATTATAAACTTTACTTTCTTTGAATAAGTAGGTTATGCAAAAGCTAATGAAGTAGTGAACTCAATTTTTTTTTAAATATTTAAAATAACAAAAATCCTCTTCAATAATGAGTTTCTTTATTTATATAACAAGAAATACAAACAACATTATTACTTAAAATTATATCACTTAGTATTTAAAACTGGAGAATTTAGAAATAATGAAGTTGACAGGATTTCAAGAACAGAAGGGTAAAGATATTTTTTATTTGTAAACTTAATTCCTTAAATAATATAAACAAGGATTTTTCCATCATTAGGCAAGTAATAGCAATGTACATTTTCTATTTTTAAGTAACTTGTATTTCTTAATTGAATGTAAACATGTTTAATGCATTTATTTTTGAAATGTTACAAGTTTTAACTTTTAGTGAAAACACACAAAGGTAAATGAAATGTAACGATTTTGTTGGCGGCAGTCCGGTAGTAAAGGAAGGCAGTCTAGCAGTAATTTGCAGCGTTTAACTACTGTGAGTGCCGTGTATCCCGTGAAAACACATTTTAAAAAATCAGAATGTTCTTGAACGTCCCATCTACAAATAGTCTTTTGAGAGGAATATAATAAGTGATTCTTCTTGAGAGGAATATTGTGAGCTATTGTCACCTCTGTGTTAATTCTTAGCCCTTTCTCCAGAAGTGCTTAACCCTTATTTAGAGGAGTCTCTTAGAATATTTTTGAAATATCTGAGGAGGTGGTCAGTTACCTCCAGTAGACCAAGTCGAATAGTCAAGACCCACTTGCACGAAATGGTGAACCGGAGGAGGTCTAACTTCAGTGCTGGACACAGCTGTAGATCACGCGACTACAACATGATGTATTTACTGCCTGTTTCGTGAAATATATTTATGAAATTTTTGCTTGTAAAAATACATTATTTTCTAACCCTATTTATTTCATTTAACAAAAACAAAAAAAAAGGAACATATTTTAGTTGCAATGGTTAAATGTGGTTTAGATAGGCGAGACGAATTTCTTGTGAAGTGATGAAATTATGGATTCATAATTAATTTCTCAAGAATCGTAGGTTATTCATCACTAGTGAATATTTCGCGACGGAACAGATGTCTCGTTTATGGGAAAGAAACGGATTATGTTCAAGGCAGAAATGCTAGAGTTTCTTCCAAAAATAAGTTTCGGGAAATTATGTGAATTGTTTGGATGCAACGCATTTTGTCTCTTACAGAAAGATACAAATCTGAAGGTAATCACCGATCCTCAACTGAAAATAAAAACTCTCGCCTTACGAATAAGTTGAAAAGTATTATATTTTGAACATAAAGTTTAAAAATATAATAATAATGCTTATTACAATAGTGATGATATTAACAATAATAATAATAATAATAATAATAGTAATAAACACACTGAGAGATCAATGATAAGGATCTCCGCCAGAAAAACCTACCACAACAACCTCATCCCCCCTTCCCGACACACGCATGCATTCAGGTTTACACATTACACTACACACACGCATGCACATACACACACACACACACACACTTGATTTTGTTCCATTAGGCTTAGGCCTAAATAAATATTTTTATAAATACTTCAATTCCTTCAAAGCATTAGTTACCCCGACAGGAAACCGAGGCCGTGTCTCCAGGTTTGCTCAGTTGCCCACGAGGCCAGTCCGGCCAATTCATTCTTTTAACAGTTTGATTTATGAAAAATACATCCTGTTAAATTGAAACCAGGTTAGATGTAGATGAAAATGAATGTGCGGAGACCGTTTCTCTGATGTGTTTGCCTATCCATCATAGATTGCTCCACTCAAAATGCTTCTTTTTTTTTGTCTGAGGTAAAGTGCCTTAAAAGGACTTTTACTGCGTTGAACCTCATAAAAGCACCCACGTTAGCATCTTACTTTAGTTATTGTCGCTTACTAAAGCAGTCTTCTGAGCCCCAGTGGCTACCCGCGAAGGTAGGCGTATCGGCGCCGTGGGTTGTACCTCTCGTGCGGCCGTCGGTAGCTCCAGGGCCCCCAGTAGCGGCGGCGGGGCAGCTGGGGGCGGGGCTGCGGCGGCGGCGGCGGCGGCGGCAGGGGGCGGCGGTGGCGGCGCGCGGCCTGCCGCTGGCGGTGCGCGAACAGGGGACGGAACACGGACGCCGCGCGCACCATGTCCTCGCGCCCGCCTTCGTACTCCGCCTCGTCCTCCTGGCCACGCACACGTCAGGGATGAGTACAGGATGGCTCACGCAAACTGCTAGGATGTGCACAGGGGTCGAACATGATCACTTTTTGCCGATAAACATGTCGGAAGGCTAGTTTAACGGAATTGCACTCGTCACATTTGCCCCTGATTGCCAGGCAACTCTTTATACACAGTTGTTCTGCAAGTCGCATTCTGACGCAGTCGATGAAATTTCAAGCTAACATCTTTCTTATGGGGTTGCCTAGCAATCAAGGGGGAAATATCCCACGTTTATCACCGTGATATGAAGTTTTCTCTGTATGCTCATGAACGGAAAGTGATCATTTTGTACCACCTTGCATGCCCTAGAAGTTTGTAACATTTATTTTGAGGCGCCTGTAGATGTTATTTTTATTTTTTTAGGACTCATGCATGGAAACAAGTACTTACCTTCCCTGTTCACTGTTACGAAAGCGCTACTTTGCAGCGTGAGCGTCACCACCGGCTGATCCCCCAATATTTCTGGTATATAATGCAAATTGAATCATTCCTCCTAAATAAGATGATGGTAGTGACACACATGCTTTGCAGTACACGCAACGGATATATAAACGGTCAACGATAGAAAAAAGACCCTCTGAGTTTGAAACGAGTATTTTGATTTTTGAAGATACTTTACATGAAGCCTCAACATTTTCAAAATTTTCTATAAAACGTCTCGAATTTTGTTAATCAAACTTTCTGCTCGGGTAGCGTAAAGATCGCTTATGAGAATTCTGCAGGTCGTAATTTCGTTGAAATCCCTTATTTTTACTTTCTCGGTACGGAATAGAAAGTTATGTAATGCTGTACGGGAAAAGGCAAATTTTCGGCAGAAAAACTTATTACAGAGCCATGGAAACGAAAACATGGATAAATCCAGTTGATAAATTTAGAAAAAAATCTCTAAAACGTGGTGTTCAGAATTCATGTTTTGTGGGTCCTCGCTACCGAAAACTCGAATGACAGCAAAGTGCCTGTCTGTCCGCCCGTGCATCCGTCCGTCTGTCAGTCTGTCTACGAACGCTTGCGGCTAAATCGTTCAGCTGATTTTATTCAAAACTGATATTCCTTAATCGGTCTGGCTGATGTCGCGGTCCCTTAAATTTAAAATGGTGAAGCCCCTGGAATATTTTCAAATTTTCAAAATGTGACTTCATTGTTTTTGAATAAATTTTGTTTTTTAGTAGTGTGATGGACGTTTAAGAGAATAGTGTAAGTCTCATGCTCGTTGGAAACCCTGATTTTTTCGAAAATTGCAAAAATTAAATTTTTTTCGGAATCTTCCTACAAATAAAAGATTGAAGATTAATTTGTTCCTTTAATGAAATCTGTTCCTTAAAGGGAAACTTTGAAATAATGTTATGTACAATTTTTGAAAATTTGAGTACTTTTCGTGTAATTTTGCGTGAAAACACGGGCGAGGAAGTTCGTGCTGTATTAGCGCCACTAGTTTCATATCGCAAAAGTTCATTTTTTCGACGTCTACTTACAACTACAATATTGAAGATTTTTTTCTGAATAATCTGTTCTTTAAAGATAAATCTTAAAATAAGGTCATGTAAATTTTTTCATTCTATATATTTTTATTTGCTTTCTTTTGACAGAGTTACGATGACATGTGGCATTCACAATCCTTCTTGAGTTCATTTTCAGTAGTAAACAAATAAATGGTATAAACCATAAATATAACATAAGAGAAATATTATCAAGATAGAAAAACAACAAACAATATATAAATGCTTTTACATTTTTGACAACCATGAACGTAATTATGATTTAAAAAATGAAATAATTCCAAACTGTTTAATTAGGTTCAGTATAATTTTCTATAGCAGCGCAATATATATCATGTAGTTAATGATCGAACCTATTTCAGAGAGCCAGGAGATGAAATTTGCAAAATCTTCTTAAGTCTTGCTAGGTAATTTGGGTGATTTTCTAGGCACTTCATCTCATGAACTATTTTGGGTATTTGCGAGTTGCTCTTTCGTACGTTTCTGGTGCAGTGTACCAAGCTGCTTGCTGAATTCTGGTAGTCAAAAATTCAACTGCTTCATCAATATCGATTTTTAGAAGAACGTTTGCAGTAATATTTGCATTCAGTTATATTTGAAAGTCACTCCAATTCGTCACCAGAAATGCTAGGTTGAAAATTATTTTCTATTATATGAGAGCTATTATATGACTGGAGAGTGATCGGAGGACAATTTGAGAGAATTTTCAATTGATGTAAAGCTCTGATTTGTTCGTTTCATGATAAAGAAATCAAGTAAGTCCGGCAGCTTATTTCGGTCGATTGGCCAGTACATTGGCTCTCCTGTCGAGAGCGGTTCTGCGTTGAGTAATGTGACTACGTTGAGCAGTGATTTTCCTCGTAAGGCCGACTGTCTGCCCGCACTGCGTATGTTTTGCGTCGTAGTCGGCTCCTGACATGAACCTTGCACCCAACGTATCGAAATATTCTTTGTGCATGTCTTCCGCTATTTTATGTTGTGGAGGGCTGTTTTATGTTTTTGCGCAGCTGACACTGTTAATGAAACGAAGCTGTCATAAAGTAGTATAGATGTGGCTTTCAAGTAATCATCATCAAAATTAGATTTCAAAGAATGCTGTATGTTTCTTATTTTTATTATTACTGCCGTACCTTCATGCTCTGTACCATCTGGGTGTTTCGTATCGTATATTTCATAGTTGGGTAGTTTAAAGAAACTTTTCAGTAAAATGAGTTTCTGAGATGAGCATTGCGTCAATTTTATCGTCTTGGAGAAAATTGTTAATTTCTCTGCAATGTTTCACTAATCCATTGCCATTCCATTCATCAATAAGAAAGGTCTTCATAATTCGCTTATTACTTTGGTCATGAGGCTTATCAAGTTGGAAATTTGTTACTCTTGCTTTGATGGTATTGATTCACATTTATAAAAAGTTTCTTGAACAGTTGATATTAGTTGTGCAATTTCAGAGTTTCTATTATCGTTTATGATTTGATATGATAAAGGGCACTTCGCTACGTAGGGCCAAGTGCAGTGTAGCGAGGTATGTAACTAGTTAAAAGTTTGTTGCGTCGGTGGTTTGAGTGTGAAAGATACGAATTTCGTGCTTTCTGCGGATATTTACTTTGTCTTATTTCTTGGTAGACTTGGCATCCCTTGTAGTTTGCTGGGTGCTTTGCTCACATAGAGCTATTATATGACTGGAGAGTGATCGGAGGACAATTTGAGAGAATTTTCAATTGATGTAAAGCTCTGATTTGTTCGTTTCATGATAAAGAAATCAAGTAAGTCCGGCAGCTTATTTCGGTCGATTGGCCAGTACATTGGCTCTCCTGTCGAGAGCGGTTCTGCGTTGAGTAATGTGACTACGTTGAGCAGTGATTTTCCTCGTAAGGCCGACTGTCTGCCCGCACTGCGTATGTTTTGCGTCGTAGTCGGCTCCTGACATGAACCTTGCACCCAACGTATCGAAATTTCGAAGAGTGGGTCTTCTTTTCTCTTTTTACAGACTTCGGTCGCATTCTTTTCTCCATATTTCACACAGCGATGTTTTCGATGTCAGAATGTCCTTGTACGTCCAAATTCTTGACATCTTTTGAATTGTACGATTTCTTTCTTTTTTCGAAGTGCTTCTATTTTGATTTTGCAGTTCAGGAAACAATCTATGTTTCAAATTCTTAATTGTTGCAAGGTTGTAGGTCTATGCAGAAGAGAGGGAGAAGCGCTTTTCTTTGTCTGTGTTGGATATTAGAAATTTGGTGAACCTCCGCTGGCCGTAGCTTTCAATTTCCTCTTGCAGTTCTTTAACACCTACATTTGCGTGAATTTGTTTAAGCACACTTCTAAAAGAACGCTCGTCTTTGAGCTGATATGTATGAAATTGTAATTTTTTATTTTCAAAATGCTTTATGAGCTTTCTATATGATTCAACTGTACTTAATATGACTTTGACACTGTCACTGTTAAGTAATTTGTAGATGTATTCCTCTTTTTTAATACTTCAATGCAATTTTTTAAGATGTTCATGTCTTTTATTCCTTGTAAAAATATGGGTAGAATTTTATAACCATTGGCTCGTTGGATTCAGGTGTTTCTATTGTAATGTTTTCTGGTTATTTCGAAGAGTGAAGTTCGAATTTGCTGTAATTTGTAATACTTTCTGATACTGGCATTTTCTGTAGAGCTCTTTGTGAAGGTTCACTATTTTTTCGACGACTTCTTGCCACTCCGGACTGTTATCGCACATACCTTCAACAGATGACATTGTTGATACGTCTGTTTGAATACTTTTTGAGCCACGCTATCGGTCTTCTGACAATCCGTATTTGTACTGCTTGTTGATAACGAAAACTGAGGTTTCTGCGTCAGGAATTGCTGTAGTTGACCTAGTTGTTGCTATTGTGATTGCAGCTGTTCTTGCTGTTCTTACAATTGTTACTGTTGTTCAATAAAATTTTGTTGAAACTCAAACTGTTCGGTACAGGCGAGGTTCTGTTCACTACTTTCATTGCTGCTGCTATGCCATGTCCGAAGTCAGCGCATATTATTTGACTTGCACGAATGTTTCACAGAACACTGCATTCATTCACAAATTTGAAATAAACATGTTCAATTTCCGTGCACTTTCTGAAAACTACACCTAAATTATTCACACGCACACTAAATAGAGTAACTAATTAGTATATACTATGTATAATAGTCACCAAGAGAGAGCGTAGGCTTCCGCGGCCGGAGTCAGTATTTAATTGGCTGTCCGGGAGATACATTACGCCCTGAGGAAGGTCGCAGAATGGCGACCAAAAGGTGGGCACCTTTGCCAGGGACGCGACGTCACCCGGACAGCCAATTAAATACTAATTGTCACCATCCCGTCACCGACGCAATAGTTAGAGCAGCTGGGCGTAAACCAGAAGTCCCGTGTTGAGTCCCGGTCGGGGTAACCAATTCTTTGAACAAATTTAATTAACTAGTACACACCTCGTTCACTCTGAGTTCGCGTACCTTCTGCCCGTAGCGATACTAACAAGGAGCACTGCGGAGCAGCGGCCTCGACCGTTCACCTCCGCTGCCAGACGAGAACTCCATGTATAATTTGTCAAAAATACTTTCTTACGAACTTGTGATGTATGCAAAGTTTCAGGGACAAGATGCAACATATTGGAAAAGTAGTTTCTATGGGAGTATGATTCTGAGACCAAAAGTTAAAGGAAACTTTCATCGCTAGTATTATGAGAAACGCACTGGTGTGTTTTTGCTTTTTTCCATGCAGCTTACACTGTTTAAAGTATTATAATTCTGCGGGGAAAATGGCGATTTTTCAACAGAAAATATATTGCCAGGCCCTGGTTACGGCAAAGTGTGAGTGTTTTGTCTCATTAAATACTAGTAAATTACTTCCTCTAAGGTGTTGTTTGTCAGAATCTATTTTGTGAGACCTTGATTCCGACAAATCGACTGAAGGTAAATATATGTATGTCTGTATTTCAGTCTGTAGTAAACGATAGCGCCTAAACTTTCAGCCGAATTTCCCCAAAATTGATTTTCTCCGATTCACCTGATTGATTGATTAGTTTCCAGGTGCGTCAACTGCTAAGGTCAGTCGTCCCGTAAGTTTAGTGCACATTTATTTCGCAGAAGTTGGAGGTGAACTTCCCCGCTGGGATTTTTTCGCAATCAGGTATATTCCATCAGCTGGACACCGCCGTACCCGGGGCCAGGCCTAATTTCCCGATTGGTCTCTTGACATGTAAGTGGACACAGGATGCAAGTGGACATGTAAGTGGACACAGTACAAGGAGACAGGATATGAAAAGGAAGAGGATGGAAAGATCGCGCGCGGTCCGTGGCCCGTTTGTTAGTGTCCTTCTCCGGCATTCACCTGGTGTTGATTTGAGAAACTACGGAAAATAACCGATTAGTGCAACCACTCTCTAGAATTGTCCTCCAGACAGCAACTGAATTCGACCTAGCTGACAAGCTAGTGTCGAAAATTACGTCACCATCGGGTCTCGAAGCCAAGGACCTCCCGGTCAGAGACATTGCAGTAACAATTGATTTGCTGAGTCAACTGAGTCGCTCTGAATGAACTAGAAGAATCTTGCGAGTTTGAAACGGCAATTTTGAAATGTGAAAGTACTTGATGACTCACGAAAATTTTCAAAATTTTCTTAAAAATGGCTCCAAATTTTTTTATGAAAGTTTTTCCTTCGAAAGTAGAAAGGACTTTGAAAATTGGCACAGGTGTCGTTTTTGTTGCTTCCCCTGAATTGACGAAAATTGAAAATGTTCAATTTGGTTCGACGTGTTTCTACGACTACAATATTGAAAATATATATTTCTTTCTTAACAAAATATATTGTTGAAAGATATTGAAATAAGGTCATGCACAGTTTTTCAAGAGTAAAAGTGGTTTTTGAAATGTAATGGTTTAGCATTATTTTGCATGAAATATAGAGAAAAGTTAACAAAAAGTATTTTCTCAAAAACGGCTCAAAGATTTTTCTTTATTTTTTCGTATGTATGAAAGGATTGTATAAATAATGGTAGGTTCCATTTTCGGCAAAGTCCCTTTATTTTCGACAATTGCAAAAATGTAAACATTTGAAACGTACGACATTAATGTTGAGAGCTTTTAATTAAGTTATTTTTTTCTAAAAATCTCTTGTTTAAAAAATGTCCTCTACAAATTTTTAATAATGTGACAGGTTTAGCGGTAAGTGTGAAAATTTTAAATTTTCACATTCAAATTTCCTGCTCTTATTTTGCTAGAATCTTTAAGGAGTTTCCACGTAATTGATTGAAGAATGGGAACGCCGCGATACGGCGATTTGAAATTCTCAGAATAACTTCTCATTGTTGGGCGGTGTTAGTGGTTGTATGGAAAGATGATTTGGATTGTCGAAATTGTTTTGATGTATTAGCTGTGAATCAAATAAATTTTCGCACCTATTGCACTGCGATTGGTAATGAGTTATACGTGTGATAACTGAAATGTGTTAATAGGCAGTAATTGCGGTATTATAATTTTATGTAACCGTTACTGATGCGAGAAAGTATATTGTAGCAGCACTAGTTTTATAATGGAATGATTCACCTGTATATGTGACTAATTCTGTTAAATTTGTTTCATAAACAAACTAACAGTTCAAATAAAATGTTTAATTTGAGTTTTCTACAATTTCAAATTACATAAATTGCAATGTTTACTGTTCCTGCATTTCTGTATCCTATCGTTTCGTTTATGAATGAAACATAATGAAGATTTCTTAAAGATGTGGTTCTGTTACTTTGTACCAATGCTTTTAGATTGGCCGAGTGATTTACTGTCTTCTGCTACATGAAATCTACTGCCTAGTCAAACCGCGTTGAATTTGAAACACCGCCAAGAAGGGTAGTTATTCCACACATTACATGCGTTCAGTCTAAATGGTAGCAATGATATTCAAATTGTGAATCCTTCTTGATTCTAACATACTCGACACACCATTTTTTTTCCTTTCCTCTAGGAAACATTTGGGCTGCAGATATCGTGAAGTAAGAGATGACTATTGATTAAAAATGATGGATGGTAAATGAAAACAGTTGTAGACTTTGATTTAAAAATGCAAGCAGTAGTACCTGAGAGTAATCGACGTCGAACTCTTTGAGCAGCTTCAAGCCGGAGCCGGGAGCAGAGCTGGCGGGCGCCTCCAGCAACAGCGAGGCTCCTGTGGCGTAACCTTCGGCCTCTTTGTCTGCTGGAGCCCCAAACGCGAATATAGCTGATAAGGTTAATAGTAGGGTGATCTGGGTATAAACATGAACATAAACAAATAGTTTTCAGTATGAGTTCTTTCTAGAACGTTAACCTCTGAATCCTCAAAACGCAGGCTCAATGAAGACCGAAATGCTTGGTTCTCCAAAAGCGAAATGGGAGTAGGGCGTTAGAAAGTACATAAATTCCTTCACCACGAAGTAATACCAAGGTATAAAATGTCCCTCGCAATGCCAGGGAGGCTCCGAATTTAATTTTGGTGTAGAACATGTTTACTTATTTAAACGAAACATATATAATATTCAAGTTCTACAATTGTGAAAAAAAGTTTCGTTACAATAGCCTTTTTGTATTGAATATTGAAGTAAAACCTACTACAATTTTTTATTTTAAAGAAAGGCCGATGCATCTTCAAAACATAGAATAATATTAGTAAAGACACAAGAAATTATTATTATTATTATTATTATTATTATTATTATTATTATTGTTATTATTAGAATAATTTTAGAAGTATTGTATTGTATTATTATAGTTTAATACATTCTTAAGACCTAAAATATTACAAATATTTCCAAACTTTATTCTGAATTATCAGTTTTCGAGTGAGTAGGCTTGAAGTTTGTTTTATTCACGGCCGAAGACGCTGTAATAATTCAAATTCTAACAAACACATGTGAAAAATTGCATCATTTTTAACAAAACGTATAATACATCATACCTAATATAAAATATTTTCACCTTCCTAAAACCCCTTTTTATAAAACTCCTTTATGCATTTCACAGTTTTATTGTTCGAATAGGTAAAAGAAAAAATATTTCTTCTTGATTTTGATGATTTAAATAAATATTCATTAATGTGATGGCTTTTCCTAATGTTCAAGTGTAATTTATTAATTACGTAATTAATTCATTTAAACTAACCCATAAATCATAACTTACGATAATTCCCGGGACTCAATCAAACATATTCAAACGTATTGTAATAAATAAATGTGAACAGAAAGTTATATCAAGAAACACTTTCAAGAAAATAATAAAATATTACTTGCGCCATAACCGCTTCCCACAAAATTATATTCGAATTCATGTGTTATACTACGTATACTCTCTGTACGCTTAGAAACACATTGAAAAGACATTAGTAAAAAATAAAGTTTCTTTTACAATGAAATTTATGTTCCTTAACGTCACTAAATTTATCAATTATCATCATTAAATTTATCAATTTAGTGAAGCTTTCTCGAACTCTTACTATTACTTACCATATTCGGTGCACAAGCTTCCATATTCCTCAGTCGAACAGAGCAGGTTGCCGTCTCGATGCTTTGTGAGGTACTCTGTATTCGAGGCGGTCCGTTATATGGGCCCGAACAAGTGCAAGCGCTAATGAAGTTGTGTGTCCTGTAAGTGACCAGCTTGCGTTTCCTGCTTCTGCGACATGGCGCTAAACCTCGCGAATGATACGTTTCAATTACATTCCCCATCAATAACAAAGCTTCTCGTTACTGCACAATACTGCACATGCTACCTTTCGTTTGCACTCGTAATTTTACTTTTCTCCCTGTACTATTGTGTACTATATTCCTCCGTATACTATACAGGTAATTCAAATATAGGGGGTGTAATTACAGGTATGTATTTTCTATATGTAGACAATCAGAATAGTTCATTGCAACTTGTGTCCGGAAATGCATCTTTTATCGAGTTACGGACTTCACGCCCCTGAAATTCACCGAACGTTTCACTTTGTGCAGGTCGTTGTCATTACAGAAGAGGTTCAAAATATCCACCTCCTGCTTGTACACAGACCTCACACCGATGTCGGCGACCGGCAAACACGACCCCAAACACCAGGAGTAGTGCGTATGTCCTCGCAAGATGCCAAAATTCGATTCCAAAGGAATGCCCAATCAGGAACAGGAGACGAATATTTCATACACCAAAGATTTTAAATGGTCTCACAAGTAGAAATCGAGAGGGTTCAGATCAGGTGAGCGTGGAGGACAAGTAATAGAGCCACCTCTACCTATCCATCGATCAGGAAACCTTCGACCCAAGTACCGTCGAGCTGTACGGCTGAAGTGTACATGAGTGTCATCATACAAGACGTGAGCGTGTTGGCAAGTTATCAGTGAAGTGTCTTCATAAACATGAGGTATGGTGTTTTCCAGGACGTTTGTGTATGCCTGTTCCGTAAGTCTGTTTACAAATACATTGGGTCCAACGAATCGATCACCAATGATACCGACCCACATGTTGAGGGAGAAGCACACCTGGTGATGAGACGGAACAGTAGCGCGTGGGTTTTCATATGCCCATACATCTTGATTGTAGAAATTTGTAATGCCATCTCGTGTGAACTGTGCCTCATCTGTAAATAATACTAAGGTAGAGAAGTTCGGATTCACACCACGCTGCTGCAAGGACCACTGACAGAACCTAACTCGTGTATGGTGATCTGCTAGTGACAAGGCTTGTACACGTTGCAAATGATAAGGATGCAACTGACACTCTTGCAACGGTCTCCAGACAGTCGTACGGGAAACATCACTTGCAACGCTAACCTGTGCGTGCTCACAGGAGTCGTGTCCACAGCGTCCAGAATCTTCTCTACAGCTGGAGTTTTAGATCTTCCAGAAATGCTTTAATCATCGGTTAATCCTATTTCGTTTCAAAGGTATGTTTTGATTCATATAAAAAAGTAAATTACTTTCTTCAATATACAAGTAAGAAAATTGAAATTTAGCAATTAATAAGCCAACACATTATTGTTGAATGCCAAATTTCAATTTTAAATTTTACCATTACTGGGAAAATTAAGTGTAAAGTTGATGGTTTTTGCAAAAATATGCAATCACTTTTGCAAACGATTTATAAAAATAAATAACCTTTAAACATTTCTTTCTGCTGGCAGAAAAAGCAAAAAAATCAACTTAAAATCCAAATATTCTTCCCGCGAACATGCGAAACACTCGGACGATTTTCTTGCTTCAGCTAGTATTCTGATTGCAATTAACTTGCTAATTAGCACTAATAACTAGCGCACCGAATAGAACTAATTAACGAATTAGCCTTATTTCGATTTTAGCTGTAATAATATCCTTCTTTACAAGAGAGAAAGTAATTTATTCTAGATTATCAATTAAAAATGCTCAAAACGTTTTAGCTATATTTTACTCCTATAGTTTTTTAACCCAATGCACTGGAATTAAATTAAAAATTAAACCCGACATTATTGATGTTCATACCATTATGAACGTAATAGGAGGGTTCATACCATTATGAATGCAAGAGGAGAAGTACACTAATCGAGGGTTACAGGCACATTCAAGTCATTCCCTCACCAGTGAGGCAAAAAGCTCCTATTAACTCTGCTAACTAGCACGTCAGTGGGGTTGAAGGTGATGTCTGCGACGTCTCGTGACCAAAACGCTTCACGATTTAGTTCGTGCTTCATGTACTTGACCGAGCACCACTTTACTGCAACTTTTTATATCTTTACGCATTCTTGATATTTTCGAAGAGCATTCATGTGTGGGTAATTATTGGCAATTTTCACAAAATAATACGATATATTTGCGAAAAGCAGACCTTCATATTTTTTGTCAGAAAACGTTAATTGAAATGGTTGTTACATAGTGCAGTATGTTGCATACAGTAATTCCTACATGAAATAAGCGATTATTGTAAGAAGAAGCAGTCTAGGAATTATGTGAGACGGAAACGAAATTCTGCTAGTTCAATCTGATTCAGCAGTTCGCAGAACGCTCACAGACAGTCGAGCAAAAACATCTCGCGCTGAATCATGGCCCACGAAACCACGACTCGCCTTTACAGTAGAAAAATAACATTGGCGTTCATTCGAAACGGTTGGCGCATTATTCAGAATCAACATCTGAGAGTTACCCGAAGAGCTTCCATATCACACTCAATACCGCAAGAATATGAAAGTATGAGATATACAGTTATCAGTATACTATTTCTATCTCAAAATCAGTCAACCTGGGTGGCTGTGGTATATAAGAGCGTGTACCGACTCAGCGTTTCGGTGCGAAGAGTCGCGAGTTCCTGTCCCGCCTTGGGCATGGTGCTTTGTCCCTTACCTCTCTTGTTTGTGTTGTCACGAAGGGCCTAGCGTTCTGCTGACCAAAGATCAGAGAGCCTGCAAGTATATTATAGTCTAGTGTATGGTCAAATTTGCGTCCCATTGGGACGTAAAGGGTAACCGGCTGTTGGCTAGAAAAAGCTCTAGAAAAATCTGAAAATTACCTTTCTTCTCTAATGCGTATGTATTCGTAGAATTATTAAGAACAAAAACGTTTTTGTAATAAACTACTATATAGAAACAAAACATCAACACAAAATTTTATTTTTTTCGTTGTGAATTGGCCTTAAACTGTTTGTTATTATTAATTTTTTTATTCATCATAATTTTATCACGGGCGTTAAGAATTGTATACGACGCTCATTGTTTACTGAAATTTACCATCAGTGATTACATTCCATTTCATTCATCTCATTTCATCACAGGTTTAAAACTAATTGCTATTCACTGTCTATAAATGATTATTCTAAAGATAACGAGAATTTGAGAATGGTAGTTATGTACAGTATTGGGCATTCCGATTTAGCTGAAAGTGAAATTTATAGTATCCAACAGTCGTTACTAGTTGTTTGTTTCAATTGTTGAATGTGACCATTGTGTAATTCTTGCGAAATGATATTTTGAAATTCTGAATTTCATTCTCTACAAAAGGATATTTGAACACATAAAATGTTGCTATCTCTTTGCACTTTAGGCTTTTTTTCTCGCTGGTCTCACCACAGCTTTCCTTGTCCGGTTAGTGATTCTCAAAAACATCCGTTGGCGTCATTTCCTTAACGATAACATAACCCATGATCTTGATGTCAAAAGAAGAGATTAATTTTTTCGCAACGTCGATTTCTCAGACCTAGGCAATGATTGCAATCTCCCAAATCACTTTGTTCATATTGCATTTACTTACAGTGGAGGCCATCGCACCCAAGGGGGAAGCGGGAGGAAACGTTACTCTCCCCAGAAGCGGCTCTCCACATGCTTACGAAGGCACTAGCATTCAGCGTTTACTGAATTTCTATTACAACGAAATTCATTCAATATCTCAATTGGAGTAGTTATATTTAACAATAAATCAAGTGAAGATAGTGTTTAAATTCACCACAAATTAAGATTTTTTTATGAAACATAAAGTCGGGTGGACAGTTCATTTGTAGCTCTCTCCTCCGTTAAATCCCTGATTATGCTACTGAAGACACCTTATTTGAAGAGTGTATAAAATTACTTATAATCAATTAATAAATAAGTTGTATATATATATATATTATTTATTTATTTAATAGGTAATTATTACAAATCAATTAGATTACTTGATCCTATGTGGCTAGGCCGAAGGCCTTTAAGCCATTACAATACCTACATCCTTTCGCGTTCTAATCTTTCGAATTCTGGTATTCACCCCAAATGGTCTCTCCATCGCATCAAAGCCGCGGAAGAGACCATAAGGTACGGCTCAGGAAAAAACCCCTGAAGGGGGAAAAACCTGCCGTCAGAAGCCGAGTACATTCTAATCTATCCGACGTTTATTTTAACTATTTATTTTCTGGCGCGGGCGTCCCGCCGTCTCCTTCCAGTGCTTGGCCTCCTCAGCACCTGAAATCAAACGGCGCCACAGAAGATCGTCCGCACCAACTCCTCCGCCCATATATTTTCGATCCCCCCTTCCCTTCACGCCCTAATGTGCTTATTACTATGCCAGTTTTATTTTATTTATTATATTGACCTGTTATTTACCAATTGACTATGACTTATGACTTATTTCTTAACTGTTTACTAACTAAATATAAAATTACTGATTACTTATTGTTAGCTTATTGACTTATTAATTTATCTCCAGTCTAGGCTCCGCTCAAACTAACCAGTGCTGTTTTCCCAATCCCTAATTTCAGTTTCCCTAATGGTCCGGACCTTTCCTAAAAATGTTCCTAATTCTTTCATAAATTTAGATCTTTTGTCACCTAAAATGTTTTGGGCGAGCGTTACGTTCCTGTTTAGGAAGTAATAATTTCCCATTCCCATCCATTTGTTTCTCCATGTTTCGGTTGCACAGCAAATTAAGAGGATGTGGATCCAGTCTTCCCTATCACCGCAAAGCACACAAATGCCATTACCGCTTGCGTCCTTTAGTCTACGCTGCATCCATCCCCCAACCCTGAACCAAGCGTATCCCCCTCTTGCGTCCTTTCCGAGAGTATGAACGTAACTTTCGCAACCCCATAACGGACTCACATGGATTTGAACTATTAGCGAACGTTTTTCAGCCGTTGCTGCCCAGATCTCTTGCCTTTTAATATCCGCAAGTCTATTGGAAATCAGCCGTTCTATCTCACGGGTTCCCCTATCTCCCACCATTTCCGGAGAGACGTCTCCCAACCCTGCGCGGTCAAGTAGCCGTTTAATTTTGTACGCCCAGTAGCGATGGTCGCTTCCCTGCCATTGCACTCTAAAGCACTTATGTATAAGTGTGTCAGCCTGTTCATTTGCTAATTTAATCCAAAGTTTAATAGATTTCATTTTAAAATCTCTCCAAATTCCTATACTACCGACCTCTCTTAAGACTCCGGCATTTGCTGCGCACCTAGAAACTACTAGAATTAATTTGCAATAATCTGTTTCTATGCTTTCTAATCGATCTATCCTATCCACTCCCCAGATTTCTGCCCCATAATTCATAGCTGGGAGAACTAACGATTTGAACATTGTATCGCATACTTTTACCGGCAATTCCGGAACCCTGCGCACTGCACAAACGATTTCTTTGAGCGCAATTCTTCCTTTGCTGTGAGCCGTCTATATATGATTACTCCATCCCCCATTCATGGAAAATTTTGCACCAAGATATGTAAATGTTTTGACGCGGTCAATTTCTTCCCTAGCGTAGTACCATTTCTCTTTGCTACCCCAAATAAACCCATTCTTGAAGACTACTACTTTCGTTTTTTGAATATTTACTTTTAATCCCCATGTTTCACTATACCGTTCTAGAATATTTAAACTATTCTGTAAGCCCTCAATTGTCTCCGAGCATAAAACTAAATCATCAGCATATAGTAGTCCGGGAATTTTCAGGCCATCAATTACCGGAGCCGCTGTATCCGCTTCCTGTACCCACGTCAATAAATCATTTATAAACAAGATAAACAGCAGCGGTGAAAGAGGACATCCCTGTCTTACTCCTATTGTCGATTTTATTTTTTGCGTCGTACTTCCGTCACCGCACCTGACGCAGAAATTTACTTCCCTGTACATGCTCTGCAACACTTTTAAAACTTTACGTGAAACGCCTAGCTCATTTAGTTTTTGCCATAAAGCATCCCTATTAATAGAGTCAAAAGCCTTTTCAAAATCCACAAAACTGCAATATAAGTGGCCCCGTTTACGCGCCAGCGCCTGTTTTACTAGGGTATCTAACACAAATATATTGTCGGTTGTCGCGAAGCCCCTCCTAAAGCCTGCTTGCAATTCTGATATTTTACCGTACTTTTCCGCCCATTCACTCAGTCGCCCGTTGAGTATTTTACAGAACAGTTTGCTCAGCGCTGGCAAAAGACTAATTCCGCGATAATTTTGTGGGCAATGCGCATCCCCTTTATTTTTAAAAATCGGCTGGAGGATAGCTGTACTCCACGTTTCTGGATAAGAGCCGGAATCAGCAATTGCATTAAATAACTTCATAATACTTTCTGGGTCTATGTGCCACAATTCCGAAATAAATTTTGTCGGAATGCCGTCCGCGCCGCCTGCCTTCTTATTATTCATTGTTAGAATAGCCCTATTTACTTCAGTCCATGTTAGAGGTTCGTCTAATTCAGGCACACTCCGGTCAGTGAAAATACCTTGCCCTGTTTCAATGGTCTCTACTGTGAACGTCCGTGAAAAATATTGCACCCACGCGTCTGCTGAAATTTCATTACTTGAATTTATTTTATTACGCAAAGATCTGATAACGTCCCAAATTGATTTACTATAATCGTTTCTTAGAATTGCCTGTATTCTAGCTGCCTCACTATCCTGCCAAGATTTCTTCGATTTCTTAATTGTGGCCTCGTACTGCCTACGTAATACCAAATAACTGTTTCTAGCTTCTTCCGTTCCCCTGTTTCTGAAATTCCTTAACGCTATTATAGTTTCGCGCCTGGTCTCCCGACACTCCTCGCTAAACCACCCTTGGGTCAGTTCCCTCCCTCCTCTCCCCCACTTTCGCATACCCTTCCCTGCGCGGTAGAGCCGACTTTCTAAATTCATTGTTTGCCTTTCAGGCGAGCAATCCTCTCGCGCACAGCCTGCCGAGTTAAGAATAGCCTGTACAAATTCCTGTCGCTTTCCCTCTTTCCATACAAACCGTTGTCTTCCTATTGTCAAGTTCGTTGCTCCTGCCCGCTCCCCTGCCGATGGCAGTGCAGAAGCATTTACTGCTAAATGCACGCACACAGGCAAATGATCAGATTCTGCCCGTAATTCGATCCCAAAATCTAATAAATTGTCTATTCTTTCCTGCGACAACAGACCGTAATCTATTACACTACCTCCATTCCCACTAATAAAAGTTAGTTCCCCTTCCGTATCCTGTCCATAGCTGCCATTTAAGATTTCGAGATTAAATCTTTCGCATAATTCTAGCAATTCCTGCCCATCATTATTGATGACCGAGTCTTTGCTTTTCCTGGAATTTGCTCTCGCTTCTTGCCGGTCGAAGCCCGAAAAAACTTCCTGTTCATTGCCAATACGAGCATTCATGTCCCCTAACACTAGTAAATTAGTACTCGGGTACCTCAGCTTTAACGTATCTAGAAAATCATTGATCTCGCCGAAGGATTCCGGAGTGTAATAACGCGAACCCTGTGGGTGACGAAATATAAACACAATGGCAATATCTATATTTTGCATTACTAGTCTAATACAAAGGAAATTGTCTGAGTTGGTCTTAATTTCATTAATAAACTGCCTTAAGCTAGTCCGAAAAACGCACGCAACACCACCCGGGTACCGACCCCTTTCTCCTCTGCGTTTTTTACTTTTGCATATGGCTGTAAAACCAGACACAGTTAACGTTTCACCCTCCTTCCACCAAGTTTCAACAAGACCAATTACATCAAACGTATTAATGTAGCCATGGAAGTCTTGATTACCGAGCTTAGAGCCTAGACCTTTGATGTTCCAACACCCTATTCTTAAAACCTATTCTTGCCTATTTGGTGAATTGTTGGGCACCGACTCACCGCGAGCTTCCTGCTGCTGCATGTTGGCAGCCATCGCCCTCGTACACGGACCTCGCTCCACGCTTTCGGCCGCGACCCGCCCGGTACTCGACGAGTGCCGTGAGCTCCGCCGGGATCGCGAGCGCGACCGCCGGCGCGAACGTGACCGCAATTGCCTCCGCCTCGATGCCGTGGGGTCAGAAGTCGTCCGCGCCGCCCCCGAACGAGGCGCAGCTGCCGGTGCGGCCGCGGCCCCGGCCACGGGCGCGCGCGGGGGCGGCCGCGAGCAGGCACCCGATTGCTCAGAAGGGGTGTCCGCCCTCCTGGGGTTCTGCCCCCTCGCGGAGTTCACGGGGCCCCGCCGCCCCGCCCCCTCCCAAGCCCGCGGACGGGCCGCCAGCTCGCCCAGGCCGAAGCTGCGCCCTGCCACGACAAGCTTGTCGAAACGAATCGACGCCTTCCTCCCGCTCGCTTTCGCCTCCTGCAAATGTGGAATTAACGCCTTACGCGTTTGTCGCACTGCCCAGCTCAAGTCCTCTCGGACGCGCACCATGCTATTCTGGGAGAGATGCTCCCGGGCTGCACGCAGCAGCTCCTCCCGCTTCCTGAATGAGGCCAGCTTGGCCACAATCATGCGCGGCTGTCCCTCACGCCGCCTCCCGGTCCTGTGCGCGCGCTCGATGTCTTGAAGCTCCAGCCTGACACCTAGCTGCTCAGCTAAACCCAGAATACATCTTTCCGAGTCCGCCCATGACTCGTTCCGCTGCTCTGGGATGCCAGTAACAATGATATTGTTACGACGCGATTGGTTTTCAAGGTAATCCACCTTGCGCACCAGCCGCTCGTTGTCTGTCTGCAGCGACTGCACTGTCGCCTCTGCCGACGTCACCCTAGCCTGTAAAATATCTATCTTATCAATCATCTCTTTATGGTTCCGATTCAAAATGTCGATGATCTCGGCATTAGTGGGGGGGCCGGGATTCAGCTCCACCCCACCGATCGCCAATAACACCGCCATCACAGCCGCGCCCAGCACGCTCGCAAGTAGCCCCAGCCCCTGTATATATATATATATATATATTGAAACCCAGATTATGTGTTTCATTACACTAATTAAATCATTAGTGTAAGAATTCAATAGCTATTCTGGACTGCGCGGTGCGAGCGCCGGGCGCTGCGAGCAGCGGGCAGCCGGCAACGGTCGCCGCCGCCACCGGTGCCCGCCGGGAGGCGAGCGTGAGAACGGCGGGTACAAGCGTGGCAGCGCGCACGTGCAAAAAGTTCGTTAGTTGGATTGAGGCGGCCGCCGCCGAAGGATGTGCCGACGTGCGGCCGGCGAAGGAGACGTTAGCAGAGCGGCGACCAGTGCGGACGTGTAGCGAGGGCTCTCCGCTAGTGAATGGACGCATGTAATACGCGACATAGTTATGTGATTAGGAATCGCAAAGTAATGGACATGTAAACAGAACATTAGAAGTATCAGTATAGTAAAAGATTAGTGTTGGTAAAATAATTGACGTCGCTCTTATTAGTTGGTGCGGAGGGAACATTCTTGAAAGCGTGCGGTACAGAACTGTGACCAGTATACGGAGTAGGCGGGGGTCGTGTAATTAAACCCACTAATGGACAGTGATTCGAGGAAGGTGCGCAGCCGAGGTATCAAGATCCTGTTCGGGGAAGAATTGTTGGAGCATCAGCCGTGGATGATCACCACGCCATCTGCTGCCGACGGCCCGCAGCAGTAGCAGAGGTCGACAACCCTGTCGGCACGAGCGGCTCGACGAACCTCATAGGTATTCAAACGGGGCCCCGAAGGTATGAAAGTTGTATTTTACTCTTAATCTTGGTACCAAGGCGGAGTATAAAAACGGTGTCTGATTATGTAAATAGTAACTTTGATTTAAAATAAATCTTGTCATAATTGTAATTCTATGTATGAATAACTTCCCCAACGTTGCACCGACTTATCCTAGGATCCATTCACGTAAAAGACACCCTCTCTTAGTGTTATATTGCAGTGAAGATACCCGGCACCACCAGGTACGTCACAGCTGGCGCCCGAACATGTGGATAACGTATAATTAAGAAATGTGGTCCTAGGGAAATTGGTGAAATGTTGGAAAACAATGTGCATGTAATTGTTGTATAGTAATGCAGGGTATAGATGAGAAGCAGGCAGTACAAAGTGTATTATTATAGAGTACCCAAAAAAAATAACAATACATGTGTTAGCAAAAACATGCACAAGTCAAGTAAGCATAATGAAATGTTGATAATTACAAAAATGTTGTTGCATAATTAATTACGGGCTGACATAGGCAATTATTTGTGAGCATCCAATATATAGTTAATATTGCAGTTACTGAGGTTATGAAGGCTATACATGTACATGCTACAAATAATATAATGTAATAGAATTTCAAAATTTTGTAAGACATATTAATAATATTTGAATGGCTTGGCAATTTTTTTATAACATGGAAATCAAAGAAATGGGGAAGTAGTAATAATTCTTATGAGAATATAAAGGTGGTTAATAGTGTTGTACAAATTATGCACAAAATTGTTTTTTTTGCTGGGAACATTCACGCAGTAGTGCATTATTTATTGGTGATGGTAAAGTGTGGGGAATTTATTAGAAAAGATACCAGGTTGGGAAATATATACCAGCAGTGTGAATGTTTGTTGTGAATATCTATATGATATTATTGAGGAAAATTCAGGGAGGAGATATGACATGCAAATGTGAATGATGATTATGTACATAATATAGCAATAAGTGCGTTGAAAAGTAATTTCAATTAACAAGGGATTTACTATAATTTGAAAGCATTTATGTAATAGTGTTAATAAGTTTATTAGCAGTGTATATGTGTAAATGGTAATAGTATATGTATTGTATGGAGTATGTTTATGCATTGGTGGGTGAGCGGAGATTTATATGGCCACTGACCTAGTGTTATCGTGTTTTTGGTGGTGAGTGAGGGTTGTTCGTCATCAATTAGCAATTGAAATAGGAGTGAATTAATCCATTCACGAAGAGTATATAGTGCCGTGGCGGGCATCGTAATTTAATAGGACAACTGTTATATTGTTGTCAAGAGAGGTAAATGGAAAGATCGGGTGAACAGTTTGAAGTAGTTGGGGACGAACGTGAGGGTAAAAGTACTAAGATGGAGGAGCAAAACGTAGTATTGAATTCGGAGGGGAAGGCGGAGCAGGTAAGAGAGATAGATGAAGGAATTGGTAGTAGTACATTATCAGAGAGCAGGGATAGTGGAATGGGAAGCAGATTGGATGAAACGTCGGGGGAAGGCTTTGATAGAAGAGTGAAAATTACGTCGACGCCGATGAACCAAGCGGCAGGAAATTTAAATCAGGGGGGTGGAGAAGATGTTAATTCAGGCGCTATGCAGATGATGATGAAGATGTTCGAACAACTGAATGGGAAGATATTGGAGGGACAGAGCAAAGCAGAAGAACGAAGTAGGAAGGTAGACGAACAGAATAAGAAGATATTGGAAGGACAGAAGGAACAGAATAGGAAACTGGATGAACAGAAAACATTCACAGTGGAGCAGATTAGGAAGTCAGCTGAGGAGCAGAAAATATTCACAGAGGAGCAGAACAGGAGGTTAGCTGAAGAACTGAATAGGAAAGTAGAGGAACAGATTGGGAAGCTGGCAGAAGAACAGAATAGAAAATTAGATGCAATAGGGGGGCGAATAGGACGCGCCGAAGAACAAATTGAGTTAACGAAGAATGAGATGACTAAAATCACGGAGCGGGTAGAAAGTCATGAGCAATGGACTGCCGAAGAATTAGGGAAACAGAAAAAGGAGTTAGAATCCCAAGTAATTAGTCTGGGGGGAGAATTAGAGAATAAGTTATGCCAGCAATTAGACGCTAAAACCGCTAAGCAGGACGAGAAAATTGAAAGGATGCAGTTAGTAGTCAAGGAAGAAATGCAGGAGAATAAGCGGGAATGTGAAGAGAAGGTTGTGTTACTACGAACAGAGATTGAACAAATAAAAGAATGCAAGGCATCCCCAATTGCAGCAAGCGGGACGGTACCATTTACCCCTCCAAGATCACTAAAATTTTCAGGAGACGGGAAAGAAAATCCATGTATATTTATGAAGGCAGCAGAACGACATCTAGATGTTATCAATACTTCGGAAAGGTGTAAAATACAATTATTATATTTAATGTTAGAAGGCAACGCAAGGATATGGGCCGATACATTTGATAAGTTTCCCGAATCAGTAAAGGCATTTAAAGATCGATTCCTTGAGCGGTATTGGAATGAGGAAATTCAAATTAATTTTAAAATCAGCTTAATGAATAATCATTACAACCAGTCAATGGGAAGTTTGCGGGAATACGCAACAAGGCGTATTATGGAATACAAAACGCTATCCCCACCGATGAGCGATCAGGAAATAATATGTGTACTGACAAGACAGTTTCCAGTTACGGTGCAGAATCTTTTACGTAGTGTGCAGCACACCGACCTGGAAAGATTCCAGAATGTGTTAGGAGGGTACGACTTGACATTTGCAGGCGTACCAAAGAACAGAAATGAAGGGAATGTTAATATGGTTAGATCGGAACGTAACCAGGGGCAAGGGAATGATAGGAGCAACGATTACCAGAGAAACCAACGCGGAAGAGGGGGAGACGGATGGAGACCAGAGCCGGGGAACCAGAGACCGGACTGGAACAGATCTAATTCAAACCGTACGGAGACGCGAGGCGGGGGCGGGAATGCACCCGACCGATTAGCACAGCCTAGCACAAGTAGTGATCAAGGACACTATTTAAACTAATAGAGTCCGCGGTGATAGGTGGCCCCATTGCGGACGCGGAAATCGATGACGTAAACGCGGTCTCCATAAACGCTATGCAGCCGGTAACCTACGATACCCAACCGTGGCGGAGATGTAAGAACTCAGCGGTCAGAATCAGGAAATGTCCCACGATATCGATAGAATGTGAAGGTATAATTAAAGAAGCTTTAGTGGATACAGGGTGCACGACTACAGTAGTATCAGAAGAAATGTATGAGGAGTTAAAAGCAACAGGAAAAGAAGTAATGTGTTTGCCTATGAATAGGGCGTATGTGATTGGGGCAACTCAGAAGAAGTCAAGCCCCATCACAAAACAAATCATGTTTCAAGCCAGGATTGGCAACCAAGTATACGAGATGGTGGCCCTGGTAGTCAAAAAATTATTGTATTCGGTAATCATAGGGACGGATTTTCTGGTCGATCACAGAGTAAATATAGATCTAGAACGGCAGGTGGTAGAACTGGGGAGCCAGGCGGTAGGATTTGACTTGGGGATGGACGAAGAATACGAAGCGTGTACGGGCGTAATGGCAGAAGATTCATTAGAAGAACAGCTGAGGCAGCAAACGGAGAAGCAGATTGAGAAGTTTGCGGAAGAACAGAGCAAAGAATTAGGTAAACAGAAAAGATCCGAGGAGGAACAGAATAGGAAGGCGGAGGAACGGAATAGAAAACTAATAGAAGAACAGAACGGGAAGGTGGTTGAAGAACAGATTAAGAAGCCGGCAGAAGAAATGGGAAGAATCACAGAAGAACGGAATAGGAAGCTCATCGAAATATGCGAAAAACTGTATGGGAAAGAGGAGGAACTGGATAGGAAAGATGAGGTGCTAAAATTTCAATCATGCCATCAAATAGATGCTAGGGTAGCGGTAACAGATAGAAACGAGGGGATGACGAACCAAATCCATGAGGAAGTCAAGACAGCGGAGGGCAAAACGGTGGAGGTCCAAATCGAGACCGAGGAGGATGTTTATAAAGTGAAAGTGAAAACGGAAGAATTGAAGTTAATAATGGAAGAAGAAATGGAAATGAAAATAGAAGAAATGGAGCGTATAGTAGAAGAAGAAATCGTGGAAAATATACAAGGGTGCGAAGAGAAAAGAGTACAAGAAGAGTTTAAACAGGAAGAAGACGGGAAAACGTCGCCAAGTGTCAAGTATGGGGTGACACCAATTATGCCTCCAAAGTCGATGAAATCTCTGGGAGATGGGGCGGAAAACCCTAAGGTAGTTCTGCGAGCAGAAGAACGGCACCTAGCATCAAACAACATATTGGAAGGATACAAGATCCAGTTATTACACCCAATGTTAGAAGAGAACGCCAGGACATGGGCAGAGAATTTTGGTATATTTCCGAAATTTTTGAAGGAATTTGAAGACAAGATTTCCGTACGAAAGCGGAGCGAAGAAACCCAAATAAACATCAAGAGCGACCAGAGGAACAGCCATTACAACTACATTACGGGAAGTCGTAGTGAATACAGAACGAAGAGCATTATGGAACCAACAACATTATTTGCCCCTATAAAATATCAAGGAATTAGTTGCATGTCAACGCGACAGTATCTTGTTACCGTGCAGAGCCTACTGAGCAGAGCAGATCATACCGATTTAGGAAAGGGTTTGAAGATATTGGAGGGGTACAACTTCATGTTTGCAGACGCCCCAACGAATGGGAGTGAAGGAGATGTAGGCAGGTCAAGAATGGAGCGAAGTCAGGGGCGAGGGAAGAGTGATGGTATGGTCAACCATTGGTACAAACGTAGAAGAGGTCGTAGCTGGAAGTGGGATGATACCTATCAAGATGTGTTCAACACGCAGGAAGCTATGTCCTACAACTGTGATTTAGGAAATCAATGTCAGCAAAATGGGGATGAACCGTCATACAAGAAACAAAACATAGTAGGACACCACAAGCTTCAAATCGGAAACCTGGTCAACATGTATGGAAAATAGTGAAGTGTAAATAGTGTAATATTAGTGTTAATACAAGTAATCACATGTTAATTCGATTCTAAGTTATAAGTGTATATAGGGCGTCGAGGAATATGCAAAAGAGTGCAACCATCGGCAGTGACGATGTCACTAGTGTGAATTTTGTCCAGAAGCGGGAAAAATTCAAAAAAAGAAAGGGGGGGGGTGATGAAACCCAGATTATGTGTTTCATTACACTAATTAAATCATTAGTGTAAGAATTCAATAGCTATTCTGGACTGCGCGGTGCGAGCGCCGGGCGCTGCGAGCAGCGGGCAGCCGGCAACGGTCGCCGCCGCCACCGGTGCCCGCCGGGAGGCGAGCGTGAGAACGGCGGGTACAAGCGTGGCAGCGCGCACGTGCAAAAAGTTCGTTAGTTGGATTGAGGCGGCCGCCGCCGAAGGATGTGCCGACGTGCGGCCGGCGAAGGAGACGTTAGCAGAGCGGCGACCAGTGCGGACGTGTAGCGAGGGCTCTCCGCTAGTGAATGGACGCATGTAATACGCGACATAGTTATGTGATTAGGAATCGCAAAGTAATGGACATGTAAACAGAACATTAGAAGTATCAGTATAGTAAAAGATTAGTGTTGGTAAAATAATTGACGTCGCTCTTATTAGTTGGTGCGGAGGGAACATTCTTGAAAGCGTGCGGTACAGAACTGTGACCAGTATACGGAGTAGGCGGGGGTCGTGTAATTAAACCCACTAATGGACAGTGATTCGAGGAAGGTGCGCAGCCGAGGTATCAAGATCCTGTTCGGGGAAGAATTGTTGGAGCATCAGCCGTGGATGATCACCACGCCATCTGCTGCCGACGGCCCGCAGCAGTAGCAGAGGTCGACAACCCTGTCGGCACGAGCGGCTCGACGAACCTCATAGGTATTCAAACGGGGCCCCGAAGGTATGAAAGTTGTATTTTACTCTTAATCTTGGTACCAAGGCGGAGTATAAAAACGGTGTCTGATTATGTAAATAGTAACTTTGATTTAAAATAAATCTTGTCATAATTGTAATTCTATGTATGAATAACTTCCCCAACGTTGCACCGACTTATCCTAGGATCCATTCACGTAAAAGACACCCTCTCTTAGTGTTATATTGCAGTGAAGATACCCGGCACCACCAGGTACGTCACAATATATATATATATATATATATATATATATATATATATATATATAGTGCCGAGACGGGATTATACACCCCCGTCACACCACAGTTTCGTCGGCGTCAACGCTCACAGGCGACCGAGAAGAGCAGTCGAATACCTGAGTAGCAAAACGCACAGCCTGGTATCCGTTGCTCGCACTAGCAGCCACAAACTATCGAGTCACGTTTTTCCTGAAAGGAGTGAAGTAGGAGAAATTACCCCCCCTTCTCAGTATCTGCTCAGAATTTCCCCAGCGCGGCGCTAATAAATAGGCTGACGCGCATACGGAAAGCCTCTTTTGTCGCCATCTCGCCTGGAGTCAACATCTCTTCTGCTAGCACGCGTCAGGTCTGCAGTTCTTCACGTACGGCACCGCTTGGCAAGTGTGCAGATGTTATCAGAGCGTTAGATTAGTTAGAAATTGCCGCAACGACTGTTTAGAATAGGAGTGTACGGCGTTGCAGAAAAACGTCTAGCTAGTCATCCGCGCAGTAGTCAGGAATTAGAGAAATATTCTCCTATTAGCTAACGCGGGAAGTAAAAGTGTGCCCGTTCTCAGGAAAGCTCTGAAAGTTCTTAATTAACAGAATAAAAGTTAGGAACGAGCGAAGTACTTGCACTGGCAGTAAGGGAAGTGCAAGGGACATTTTCTGCAAATTGGGCGTAATCGAAGGCGATAGCAGCCGTGGGAGGAGAAGAAATCGGTTAGTGGAGACGGAAGAATACGCGAGGCAACCGAGAAGACGACGACTGAGCAAAAGGACGGCGAGAGCAGCGCAGAACTTCGGAGTCGAGCAACGCAGTGCGGAGCGCAGCACGCTGTTTCAAGGTTGAAAGGCAGACAGTTTCGAGGTAATCCGTAAAACTGAATTTAGGTCAAGTTCACGTCGGCAGGAAAGAGAACAGTTTCAAAAGTGTTAAAATTGAGGACACGGATATTAATAATTTGTAGCTTGGGAGTGGGAGGTTTAATGCGTAATTGCTTGCCTTTAACCATTCTATTGTAGCAGCCATTATTCTGTTACCAGCACCTAATTTAAAGATAAATTGAGAGTAGTGCGCTTGCCCACAAGTTTAATTATTGTATGTAAAATTTTAAAAAGGCAAGAAATTGTAAATTAGGATTAGTTACACGTGCAATTGTAATTAGAATAAGTTAAATTTAGACGTAGTGAATTTTCGAAGGGAATCCCAGTACTGGTGAAAGAAATTGATTCAGAAAATCAGTTCTAAACAAAATTAAATGTTAATTTGTTGAATAGGTTGTCAAAGTTACTTGTTTGTGTTTATTCAATCTTTTTTGGAAGGGTAATTCTATGTGTGATTTGTTTTTCATTTTTATTAATTCATGCCACAGAATTTTGTGTGAATTATATGCTCGTTTATGTGTGATTTGTGTGACTTTTATTGTGTCAAGGGTTCAGACCTTTCTCGTACCCCAAAGATCCTGCTTCCTGAGATTCTAAGCTCGCTTCACGAGCATAATATCTTAACGACTTGCTTACAGTGCATGCTGAGTGTCGGCAGAAGGTACGAGGGTGTACGATAGGTAAGGAGGTTAGATATTTTGGCGCCCATTACGTGCGGCAGCGATCGATTGAAATCGAGCAAGCAAAGGTGAACCCTAGACACAATAAACGAGCATTTTGTGGTATTTATTAGGCTGTGTACTGTGTTTTCTTTTCAGCAAGTGTTTTCTGTGTACAGTGAAGTGTCATATAGTGTATTGTATTGTGATTTTGGAAGGGAAGTGCATTTTGTATTGTTAGAAAGGTAAAAGGCAAACGCAAAGCACTAGAATGGCAGGCAGTCAGGAATATAGGGAACCTAGGCAGATCAGGAGTGACGAGGACAGTGAGGGCGACGCGGGGGACGAGGTACTTCGTAGGATGGAAAATCTAGGGTTGCACGAGGCAGATGAAGTACGTGAGCCGACCGCGGATCGCACCAAATCAGCCGAAACTACGCCAGAACAACCGTCGCAACGCCCGGAAGAAGATACGATGCGGACATTAATGCAGGCGTTGTTAGGGAATTTCGCGCGAACCATCTCTCTACAAGTAGAAAATCAAGGGAAAAAATTATCCGAAGACATTCAAGAACAGTCGCGAAAATCGGAGGAACAAGGGCAAAAATTATCCGAGAAAATAGAGGAAACAAAAGAACAGTCGAAAAAACTAGAAGCTGAAATCAAGGAACAGTCGCGAAAATCAGAGGAGCAGTCGCGAAAATCAGAGGAGCTAGTGCAAAAATTAGCAGTAGAAACTAAAGAACAGTCTGAAAAATTAGCAGTCGAAATCAAAGAACAATCGCGGAAATCAGAGGAGCAAGTGCAAAAATTAGCCGAGAAAATTGACGAACAGACCAAGGTTTTTAACGAAAAATTCGAGCATTTTCAACAATCCATAATGTCTGAAGTAGTCGTTAAATGTGACGAGCTTCGGGGAGAGATCGCGGTGCAAGTAGCAACATGCACTCAATTAATTGAGGAAAAGCACGCAGAAGTCGGAGCGAGAATTGATTCGATGTCCACGGAAATTCAGAAGAAAGACGAAGAGAATAAGGCACGCTTCGGGGAAATACAAAACGAAGTGCAGGAAATTCGCGGCCAGGTTACTGAAATTAGTGCGGATACGAAGCGTCAGGTCGAAGAACAAGTAATACGAAAATTAGAAGAACAAGAACGCAAGATTCAAGAATTGCGGGAAATAGCAGAAAGCAAAGTAGATGGAGGGGGAGCATGCCGAGGAAGCAATATTAATATACCAGCATCGCTTAGATTCTCAGGTCATCCAAACGAGAATCCGAACGCGTTTGTTAAATCATTGCAAAGCTTTTTCGTGCTTTCGAATGTCCGCGAAGCACACAAAACTTTACTATTGCATCAAGCGTTAGAAGGCAATGCAAAGGCGTGGCGAGAAACGTTATGCCCGTCACCAAGCTCATTTGACGAATTCGTAGTGAGGTTCCTAGACCGTTACTGGGGGAAGGAACAACAAATGAATTTCAAAATTTCGTTAATGAGTGGGTATTACCGTAATTCTAGCGGAACCATGCGAGACTACGCGGCACGAAAAATAGCAGCTTTGAAAATGTGTTCTCCTCCCGTGCCGGATGAAGAAATAATTTGCATTCTCACAAGACATTTTCCGCTAAGCATCCAGAATTTGTTACGCAGCGTTGATGTAAAGGATGTAGAAAAATTTCAAATTTTGTTAGGCAATTATGATTTGACTTTTGAAAACATGAACCAAACTCCGAAGACGACCAAATCCAATATCAACGCGATGCAAGTTATTCAAGACACGGTGGTTTCTTCGTCGAAGAAAGGAGGAAGCAAGAATAAAGGTGGGTCTCGACAACATGGGCAGGACGCGAGGCCGCGGAACGAAGGGACGGCGAGCGGAGAGCTGCGCGGTCAAGGTTACGGCGACGAGCAACCATGTACGAGCAGGAACGCGCACAACTTTCAGCGGGCAAGGTCACGGAGTCCGCGAAATGAAATCGGTACAAGAAATCGAACGGGACCGGGAAACACGCCAAGTTCGAGTTGAAAAGGGGTCCCAAATCGAACAAATATTATGACAATCACGCGATCCCTATAACTGCAAACCGAATTACAAATAATGGAGAAAATTTATGGGAGAATTGGAAATCGAGAAAGGGGAGAAATGTCCCGTAATTGAAATTAGTTGCGCTGGTGTGCATAGTAAAGCATTGGTAGACACTGGATCAATTAAATCTGTGATATCGGAAGAATTATATAAAGAGTTATTAAGCAAGAAAATAAACGTCTTGGAATTACCAACCAATAATACTCGAATGGTAGATGCATGGGGGCGGAAATCTCATCCAGTAAGAAAACAAGTAATGGTGGAAATAAAAATTAGAGGAAAAATGTTTGATATAATTTGTTTGGTGGTGAAGAAATTAATTTACCCACTAATTATCGGAGTGGATTTTTTGGCGGAACATGGCGCTGTTATCGACATCGGAGAAAAGCAAGTTTTGATCAACGGAGAAAATGTTTGGGAGGAAGATGAAGGTGAAGAGGCGCGAAATACACATGCAGATGAGGAAGACGAATCGGAAGAATTCGCAGAAATCGAAATGTGTCGCGTAGAAATGGAGGAAGATGAAAATAAAAGGGCGCAAAATGCACAGGTAGACGAGAGAGTCGAATCAGAAGAATTCGAAGAAGTCGAAATGTGTAGCGTGCAAATGGAGGAGAATGAAATAAAGGAAGAAATAAGGAAGAAAGTAATGGAGCAAGAAAAATTGAGGGTTGATCAGAAAAATGCGTTGTACGAAATGTTGATAAGCGTCAAAGATGTCTTCAAAAATCACAACGAACCGGTAAAGGGGTATCAATTTCGGATCGAGCTGACGGACTCGCGACCATTTAAAGCGAAGAATTATCCTATCCCCGTAGCCTACCGTGACGAAGTGAGAAAACTAATAAACGAGATGATTCAGGAGGGAGTCATTAGAAAAGCGACTACGGCGTACACTAATCCAATCCTTGTTGTGAAAAAGAAAGATGGAAGTTTACGCCTATGTCTAGATGCAAGACGATTAAATGCCGTGACGGTGCCATACCGTGATGTACCACCAAGGATCGCAGACATGCTGTTAAATTTTGGGGGTCATGAATGGTTCACCAGCACAGATTTCCGCCATGCCTACTGGCAGATGCCGATTGCACAAGAGGACCAGCAGTATACGGGCTTCACGTTCGACGGTATAACGTTCGTATTCAAACGCGTACCGTTCGGACTGAAAAACAGTGGAGCGGCGTTAATACAATGTTTAGATAGTATCCTACAGAAAGTTATAGAAAGACGGGCGACGTTATACGTGGACGATTTAATAATCCAATCCAGGTCTTTTAACGAACATGTAGAAGATTTAAAAATGATTTTCCAGACTTTGATCGAAAACAATCTCACGCTGAATTTGAACAAAACTTATTTTTGTGTCGAAATGTTCGATTTCCTGGGTTACGAAGTCTCAAGAGAAGGGGTAAAAATGAAGAAAGATAAAGCCAAAGAAATCGACGATATCCCGGCACCAAAGAACGTCAAACAGCTGAGAAGTTTACTAGGAATGTTGAACTACTATAGCAGATTCTGCCCTAACTACGCCTTGGTCGTCGCGCCACTCTACGATCTCCTCAGGAAAAATCGGAAATGGGCATGGGAAATCGAGCATCAAAGAGCATTTCATGAGGTCAAGGCAATGTTCAGGAACTCGTGCGTCATCGCACACCCAGATTTTTCGGAACCGATGATCCTTCAGACGGATAGTAGCGCTTACGGCATCGCAGCTGTACTTCTTCAAAAACAGGGCGAGGAGTACAAAATCATCCAGCTGGTAAGCAAGTCGCTGCGAGGACCCCAACTTCGCTACTCCGTCACGGAGAAGGAAGCTTATGGAGTAGTGTGGTCCGTGATGAAATTACGGCAATATTTGACCGGCCGAACTTTTATTATTCGGACGGACCACAAATCTTTAACGTTCCTGAACAGATGCTTCACTGAGAACGACCGCTTGAAACGATGGATCATCTGGCTCCAGCAGTTCGATTTCCAAATACAACACTGCCCAGGCAGAGAGAATAAATTGCCCGATTTCCTGAGCAGATACGGAAAGGAGGTTCAGGACAAATCAAGAGCAGAAACTCGGTTGGTAGTCGCGCCGATTGATTTGAAAGTCCCGCAACAACTACAGTGGGAATGGAGCAACGTTATAGCATGGCAAGAGCAGGATGAAAATATGGCGGAGATCATGCGCATCAAGGAGGGAAGAGCAGACAATTCGCCACTTAAGCAGCAGCACGATCAAGATCCTGAGAAATGGCACGTAGTGGATGGTCTACTAACGATTCGCGTACGTCGTCAACCACCCACGTACCGGATATGGATCCCTAAGAGTAAAGTAGACGACCTAATAGGGTACGTGCGTTGCAAGAATGCCCACTACGGGGCCAACAAGATCTTGATCCATATACAAGAATTGTGCTACTGGAAGGGGATGGCGCGAGACGTACGGCGCGTAGTAAGCAAGTGCAATACTTGCTTAACTACCAAACACCCAAATCGGAAGTACGCCGGCGCCATGCACAACATCATCCCTGCAGGGCGAAATGATCTCCTGGCCATCGACATCTACGGGCCCTTGCCAAGAACGACAAACGGGAATAAATATGTGTTAGTAATGGTCGATGTGTTCTCGAAGTTTACTAGGGTGTATCCGATTAACAAGACCAACGCGACCAATTGTTTGCACCAAATTGAGAAGCACTTCGAGATTGCCGGTGCGTACTCGCGAATACTCAGCGACCACGGGACGCAATTCACGAGTACTAAATACCAGAACGCATTACGGGAGAAAGGCATAACACCTATTTATTCCAGCATCCGACATCCCCAATCCAATCCATCTGAAAGGGTGATGAAGGAGCTGTCCCGGTTGTTCAGAACGTATTGCTCCGAAAACCACAGTGAATGGAATCAATTAATTCCTTATTTAAATATCTGGATGAATCGGGTTCATCACGATAGCATTGGAACGACACCATGGGAGGCGCATTTCGGAAGAAAACCGCCGCACACCTTGGAAATGCTAGACAGAGAGGAGGTAACGGGAAATCCACCAGTTGTCACCGATGAACAGATTCTCCAGAAACTTCGTCAATCGGCTGAGGAACGGAAGCGGAAAGAGAAGAAAAAGCCCTACCAATTTATCGTGAACCAGCAAGTATTATTGAGGACACCCCGAATGTCAAATCCTCAATTAAGGTTATTCGCCAAATTCTTTAAGCTGTACGAAGGCCCGTACGAGGTTCAAAGCATAATTGCCCCGAACGTCGCCAGACTCGTCGATCAGGGTGGAGAGATCATCGGCGACTACAATTTCTACAATCTCCGGCCTGCTTAAGATTTTGTTTCGACGCCGAAAAAAAATCTTAAGAAGAAAAGGAGGGGGCAATGTGCCGAGACGGGATTATACACCCCCGTCACACCACAGTTTCGTCGGCGTCAACGCTCACAGGCGACCGAGAAGAGCAGTCGAATACCTGAGTAGCAAAACGCACAGCCTGGTATCCGTTGCTCGCACTAGCAGCCACAAACTATCGAGTCACGTTTTTCCTGAAAGGAGTGAAGTAGGAGAAATTACCCCCCCTTCTCAGTATCTGCTCAGAATTTCCCCAGCGCGGCGCTAATAAATAGGCTGACGCGCATACGGAAAGCCTCTTTTGTCGCCATCTCGCCTGGAGTCAACATCTCTTCTGCTAGCACGCGTCAGGTCTGCAGTTCTTCACGTACGGCACCGCTTGGCAAGTGTGCAGATGTTATCAGAGCGTTAGATTAGTTAGAAATTGCCGCAACGACTGTTTAGAATAGGAGTGTACGGCGTTGCAGAAAAACGTCTAGCTAGTCATCCGCGCAGTAGTCAGGAATTAGAGAAATATTCTCCTATTAGCTAACGCGGGAAGTAAGTGTGCCCGTTCTCAGGAAAGCTCTGAAAGTTCTTAATTAACAGAATAAAAGTTAGGAACGAGCGAAGTACTTGCACTGGCAGTAAGGGAAGTGCAAGGGACATTTTCTGCAAATTGGGCGTAATCGAAGGCGATAGCAGCCGTGGGAGGAGAAGAAATCGGTTAGTGGAGACGGAAGAATACGCGAGGCAACCGAGAAGACGACGACTGAGCAAAAGGACGGCGAGAGCAGCGCAGAACTTCGGAGTCGAGCAACGCAGTGCGGAGCGCAGCACGCTGTTTCAAGTTTGAAAGGCAGACAGTTTCGAGGTAATCCGTAAAACTGAATTTAGGTCAAGTTCACGTCGGCAGGAAAGAAAACAGTTTCAAAAGTGTTAAAATTGAGGACACGGATATTAATAATTTGTAGCTTGGGAGTGGGAGGTTTAATGCGTAATTGCTTGCCTTTAACCATTCTATTGTAGCAGCCATTATTCTGTTACCAGCACCTAATTTAAAGATAAATTGAGAGTAGTGCGCTTGCCCACAAGTTTAATTATTGTATGTAAAATTTTAAAAAGGCAAGAAATTGTAAATTAGGATTAGTTACACGTGCAATTGTAATTAGAATAAGTTAAATTTAGACGTAGTGAATTTTCGAAGGGAATCCCAGTACTGGTGAAAGAAATTGATTCAGAAAATCAGTTCTAAACAAAATTAAATGTTAATTTGTTGAATAGGTTGTCAAAGTTACTTGTTTGTGTTTATTCAATCTTTTTTGGAAGGGTAATTCTATGTGTGATTTGTTTTTCATTTTTATTAATTCATGCCACAGAATTTTGTGTGAATTATATGCTCGTTTATGTGTGATTTGTGTGACTTTTATTGTGTCAAGGGTTCAGACCTTTCTCGTACCCCAAAGATCCTGCTTCCTGAGATTCTAAGCTCGCTTCACGAGCATAATATCTTAACGACTTGCTTACAGTGCATGCTGAGTGTCGGCAGAAGGTACGAGGGTGTACGATAGGTAAGGAGGTTAGAATATATATATATATATATATATATATATATATATATATATAATGTGTGTGTACATATAAACAGTGAAACCCGTTTATTCCGATCACCTAAAGTGGTCGTCTTAAGGAGTGGTCGTCATGTAGGGGTTTCACTTATCAAGACTGCATTCTGAAAAATGGACGTAAATTCATACATGTATGATGTCACAAGGCAAATTTCCTTTGGTGATATCGGAAATTCGGGATTTTCAGTCACTGATCGTATCTGCATTGACTTCACCACTTTCGCCACTAACTCTTTGGGAAATAATGTGGCGAACATGAAGTCTGCCCAACCATCCATTGCTGGCGCTTAAGTTTTCAACTCCAAGGCCCGCGATGCAGAGATTTTTCTTGCAACATTATCCCTCTTATAGGCCCTTTGAACGAACGCGGTTGAACCATTCTAAAAGAAAATTGTTTATGCTTTCGTATGGCTGTCAACGTGTCAAAATGTCAACGTTAAAGTCCTTATTGGCATTTTATTCCCAATCTTTCAGGTACCGTCCCCAATTGACAAGAATTGACTGTATCTGACTTACGACAATTAAAAAGCTTAGTTAACTCTGCGATTTTCCCTTTTGCTTTCCTTTATCACTGATAAGCTAGTCTCGAGAGATATGATTGTGAGTTTATTTTTACGATTGATATTAACCAAGTGCCAGTAAGAAATGGAAATTGTAGCGAAAACAGAAAACCCAATTACATTCTCAAAACCAGCGGCAACAATACACACCGAAAGCACTGTTCAGGGCTGGTTTGTGTTGCAAACTGAATGAGAAATCTTCGAACCTGCCTCCAATGACATTCTAAGAATAGCGCACCAAAGGAGAGGTAGAAACGACAGCGGCTGTACTCCCCATCCGTGTGAGAATCGGCGTGAATCATCGCCGGTTGCCACCAAGGCCGCAAGTTGCAGCCAGCAGAAAACGACGTAAGGCGTTGTAAAACAGTTCTTGAAACAAAAGTGTGCGTCTTCAGGGGGACAAAGTGTGATTTCGTAGACGAATTGACGGTCGTTGGTCGGGAACAGGTGTGGTCGGCATTAAGAGGGTGTAAATGAATTGGTCTTACGGGAAAAATCCGTCTCAAAAAAAGTGGTCGGGAGGAGAGGTGGTCACAAAGAAGGGGTGGTCGTGATATATATATATATATATATATATATATATATATATATATATATATATATATATATATATATATATATATATATATTAAGCTGCAACAGCGAATCAAAATGTCGGCGTCATCAATCGTTCTTATTTTGTGATTGGGTAGACCAATGGGCCAATGGGCGCTTCCGACGTTTTGCTGGTGTCTACGTGCGACTAATCGAACTTTTTTCTTCCACTCACGTGCTATCCAGACGATGTTCGTAAAAGCGAAACACTGCATAAGCGACTATTTAAGTGGATAACTGTAGCTGTGCTTAAGTTTTTTCTATCTGTTGAACGCCTACACATTGACTATTTAGAAAATATATGTTGGAAACTGTTACAAAAAATTAGTTCTCTTAAACTGTTACGTTTTGTATGGCCGAGTTACACATATGTAGTAAACAACCTCAACCTTTTGAGGTTGGTGGGCTTTTGGCAACTTAATGCAATGTGGTTAATTACTTTCTAACGTTTCTTTCATCTTCCGTTCCTTCACATGGTAACTTCATTTAACGAAGGTGGGCAAATTACACTCTACAGTTCAGAAATAGACGGATTAGTGAACTTGTGACTTCCTTTTTAAGTACCCACTCGTCATAGACAGAAACAATCTTTGAAAATTTTCTGTTATGTTTCATTCGTCTCGAATTGCTTTCTCAAATAGGCTTTTTTATATGTATAACCTACTTTCAAGAGTATATATAATAATTCTTTCATTTTTTGGGGGACAAAAACAAAATGTATGGTTATGTTGTAGGTTTTATTTGCTCTATTGGTGCAGAAACAACTAAACAAAAATTCGGGAGCAACTTTTAAGAAACTTTCGAAAAGGAGAAGGTTGATATAAATTTTCCTCCAAAATTAAGAAGTTAGATTGGATGATTCATGAACTTCTACGATCAATAGCATCGTAATGTGCATGTTACATTCCAGAAGATTTTATCTTCCGATTGGAATGTTGGATTCGCTCTACACAATGGACTTATTATTTCGTGTTTCCATGCGCGTCCACTATGATTATTATTCCTATAAATGTAGTGCGTGTTGTATCCCCTGGATTGAAAGTTTCGCCATTCACCTACACGACGTCTACCGGGTTTTTCCCAACGAGGAATCAACGCCCAGCGGGGCGCCCCAACCGGGACAAGCCCAAAGCTCCTGTCGGCTCTCCTGTCGGCATGTTGGGTAGTATAGTGCATGACAGTGTGGGTAAGGAGTATGTAAGGAGAGAGAATAGGACAAGAAATGGGAAGGAAAGATCACGCGCGGTCAGTCCATGCCATTTCTTCTTTTGTTAGGGTACCGCTCAGGCATTCGCCTGGTGTTGATCGGAGAAACCATGAAAAACTAGCGATCAGAGAAGCCGGCCGCAAGAATTCTCACCCAGACTTCTCCAGAATTAGCCTCCAGCGGCTGAATTCGACCTATGTAGTGTGGCGAATCCTGCCACCGCCGGGACTCGAACCCTAGGATCTCTGGTAATGTGATCTGCAGCGCTGGGCTGTTGGCTGGGAGCGGCCGGCCTTGGGCCCGGGGCCCGTTAGCCGCGGGCGGGCGAGCGCTCGCCGCAAGGCCAGGCGCCGCGAGGGTCTAACGAGCGGCGTTAGCGAGGGCGGCGTAGCGGGACCGCCCCGGCGCCAACCGGCCAGGCCGCCCACGCGCCCGGCGCATCACGACTCGCTGCAGCGGGCGAACGAAGCCGCCAACGGCGCCTGCACCAACCACTCGCCTGCCTGGGAGGCCGCGCCTCTGCGCGCGCAGGCAACGTCCTCAGGCGCAGCTCTCTGCTCTCTGCTCTCTGCGAACTCAGTACAGCCTGAGCGGGGAGTGTAAGAAACGGCGTGTAACGGAGAACGGCGGGTCCAAACGAAATTGTCTACGAGATGTTTAGTAGCAAAACTTGCATTTTGCTTGTATTCTTTTCTCGTTGTTGCTTTCTTTCGTCACGAATTGCCCATTCTATATACCACGCATACGTGCAGTTATACTCACCAAGGCCCAGTCATATTATTACTTGGGGGTGTGCACGTGAAACATTATGGAGGGGGGCTCTGGTATTTCTGCTGAGTCCATTTTTACGCGCCAGGGTTGTTAGCCCAGGGGGTATGGAAGATGAAATGATGATGATTATGAGGGTTGAGAGAACGACACACTCATACAGACATACGAGTACACAAATACACCCATGCCCGAGGCGGGCGATCTTCTTATCCAAGACCGCTACGGCACTACTGCCTTAACGATCTCCGTCATCTGACTGGCATCTACTTTTTGCTTCATTCATTTTTATTTTCTTTTTAAATTGTGTCTTGTATAAACGAACGTTTTGTGAACGGGATGGAATATGAAAGGCAAATTCTTCCTTGGTTATCATGTTGTGTTTTGTTTAATAAAAAGGATTTTCAACACAAGCTAGACAGCTACGTTGAAATCAGCCTCGTTTTCAAGGATCTCGGATAGTTTACCGTGGTTTCTCCAATCTAAATCTTTCTTTTCTCTTCCTTGTCCTGTCCTCATCCCTCACCTATACATTTACATGCTCTCCCACACATGTCAGAACCTCTGAGCTTCTGCGCTTTTCTCTTCAACATCTAGGGGAGGAAAACACCACCGCCTCACGAAATACAAACAGGTACTACTCTTACGGGACTAATGACCGTTGCTGTTAATATGCCCGGAAGCACGATATAATCAATCAATGCATCGCAAACATATCAACTTCCTGAAATATGAGTTTCAATAGGTGTTACAGAAAACTGGAGAGTAATTTGTGAGTTTGTTATTCATGAAATATTTTTAAAACCTTCTTCGTACATACATTGTTTTGTTCTCTTTTTACCATTAAGTTTTTCTAATTAACGTGAAACACTGGGAAATGTTGCAAGAAAAAACAATCCAAACACTCACACATATTGTTTTATTTGAATATTATTACAAACATATACACTTCTATCTGAATCCACGTTCCATTCACAAAATACACCACAATATACATCATAAAAACTCAGAAAATTTTGAAAAAATTTTGGTAACGATTGAAACATTTATTGAACTCTGTAAAATCCTCAAAATGTATAATTCACATCCTGAATTTCGAACAATTTAATGTTCTGCCTTGTGTGATTACAATTTCATTGAATATTACCTTTAAAAATAAAAATAAGAAAAAAGAACTTCGCTACTCTGGCCAAACGTGAGTTTTTGGCATCATACAAAGGTTAAAAATCAGTATTTGAGAAATTAATGAATGTTGTGGAGTCCTTTTACAACTTTTCACTAATATTCACGTTCTATAATTATACTATTTAAGTGCCGCTAAGGACGGAAACAACATAAAGTATATAAATGTAACTTTGAACTTACAGAATATCAAACAAAAATAAAAACAATGCAATTGATATTAGAAACAAATTTTCTATACAGGTTTATTCAGTATTATAGTATTACAAAGATATGTTCTTCTAACAATTCACACTTCTTTAAAAACAACATTTGAAGTAATTATTCAATATTTATTGACATGTAGCTTTTCGCTTTCCTTGATAGTCACTAAACAATTAGAACAGGTTTCTGCTCTTGCGAAAGACAAGTAAAGTTTTCTACGCAAAAATACAGGTTCGGACCAGTACAACCCTACTCTTTGCAATATTATTTAGCTTTCTTGGATTAGTTATGAGGAACAGAAGAGGTTTTGGAGAGGAAGGCGCTGGGGTGTGACAATTGAAAAAGACGTATTCGTTCGCTAAAAAGTATTGGATTATTATCTGCGTTCTTTCGTACTTCAAGAAACGCAATTACGAGCCAAAAACTAATCAAACAAAAATTTTCACCTTTGAGTAATAAATACCAGTTGTTAACATTAGAATCAATTCAGTTGGCTTAGACTTTACTTCAGTACATGGAAATGTTGCTCAAACTATCTTTACGTATGGACTATCTTAGCGACCCGACACCTTAAGTTTAATATCTAACGGTGTATTATTTACAATATGAGTTTACTGCTGGGCATTGATATATAGACTTTCAGATACCGTCAACTAAATTGTGCGTTGAATTGCGATCGTTGGCAATTCGCGAGTGACTTGCGCTATTATTTGTATAATTTTTAATTTTTAATTTAAAATTAAATTCCTTAAAAATATTAAAAATAATTATTCAATAATCTTTGACAGTAAGATTTTTACTTTTCGTGATAGTCACAGAAATATGAAAAAAGCTTTTTACTCTTGAGAAAGCTAAGTGAATGAATATGCTGTCTTTAAAATTTTTACAGAATCACTGCTCATAACGAAAATACTTGGCCAGGTAAAACACCAACCAAATCAAACCTAACAAGACACGTCTTTACTCTCCACTGTACACCCACAGGTAAGCAGAATACCCACAGTGAAGCCACTCAGTACACCCACAGTGAAGCAGCTACAAGTGCTGTTAACTTAATTATGCAGAGGCATAATTAAGTTAACAGCACTTGTAGACCTCGACAAAATGTTAAATGAATGTTTTCACTACACGCATAAGAAGCAATCTTCATCGGTATCAAGCAACCGCCTCCGTAGGGGGAGACTAGAGGTAACAAGACTGAACAGCGTGGACCATATGCAAACCCGGAGAACGCACATTCCAATACCAGTTTAGTTAGATTAGTTTTCTATTGTTTTAGAACAGTCTTCTTGGTTGACTTTGCCCTACTGGTAGAGGTATTCCACTAGCCGAGCTTCAAGTGGCTCAGAATAAATATTACAAACTTCAATGGCACTATAAAAATTCGAAGATGGCCACTTCTTGCCAATGAATACGTGGGGGAAAATTTTCTAAAACAAAGCTTTTGTAAGACGTCTCAATTTACGAAATATGACATTTGCCCCTGATTATTAGGTCCCTCCGCACAAGAACTGACTTGTTTGGCTCAAGGCACCATCTGATGTCACTGCAGTGCCTCTGACTAGGAGGTCCTAGGGTTCGAGTCCCAATAGTGGCAGGATATTCGACACAATTAGGAGCCACTGTCTGACGAGAATTCTATCGGCCTACTGCTCTGATCGGTAGTTTTTCAAGGTTCCGTCTTTGATCAACAGGTGCATGCCAGAGCTGTACCCTAACAAAAGGGCCAGGCGCTCGGACGCGATCTTTCCTTCAACCCTCTTGTCATCCTTTATTTACACGTACACGTGTATTCACTACACTACTACGACTGTCGAGAGGCCAGGCAGGAGCATGGAGCGGGGCCTGCTGGTGGACGGTACCTGGTCACAGAAAACCCTGCAGCCCGACGTGTAGGTCGGAGCCGGATCTCGCCATTCTGCGGCAAAACATGCTCTACGTCTACAGGACTAATGGTCATAGCAGTTGAAGCGCCCGGAAACACTAATTGATCAATTTGGCTCAAAGGGTTCAGCATGTAACTTTCTAAGGAACTCAAAGGCATTCAACGCCGACGAACGCGGCTGCTTGTGGAGTTGCTTAATTATCAGAGACAAATGTCTCAGAATATTTGTTTGAGCAGTTTAAGTTTCGATTATTAATCCATTTTTCAAGAATGTCCTGATAGCAGAGTGATTGGAATCTCAGTCACCGTCGATTTCAAGAAAATACTACTTTCACGAAAAGTTAATTCAGACTAGTGGTTATCAGTAGCAATTGTAAATCTTAAATGATATTGAAACACAATTTTTAAGTAGGAACATTTGTAACCTACATTGACATTTTAAAAATTTATTTTACGAAGACAGATTTGAATAAACATACCATGTGTAATTCTTGACTTAATAATGTTCAAAAGTGAAGAGAACTACATTTCTCGTCACTACGTTTTTCACGCTCTGACTGGAAATAAATACATATAAAAATCATCAAAATAATTGACACTCTTTCGTTTTTGGTTATACAATGCTGGTGAAAACAAACTGTACTGTGGTGTACAACATTGCAAACACAAATTTCATTTTCTGTGCCTACGTTTGTTTCATATTGCCACACTAGTGTCAGGGGTGAACGAAAGTATGTCCTCTTTTCCAATAATTGTACATATATTAGAACAAATGAACTAATGTTACATAAAATTATAAATAGACGAAGCGTTTTATTTTATGTACATTTCACAAACGGTGGGTGAAGGTTATAGTAATAAAAATGGGTTAATTATGACAGAGTAGCAGCGTGATTCATAATTAAAGCTATGGTAAATAATAAAATTTTAATAAATACATTGAAGTTTACGTATTTAAGAAAATTGTTTTGTATTGCAATCCGAAAGTGAGTCTGGAAGGCTAAATATCGAAAGAGTAATAGATGGTGTATCAACAAAAGAAGATAAGTAAAAAAAAATTCCTTAGAAAGAGAACTCTCTTTTTGTGATGTAAATTGCAATATACTTCTGAATTAAAATAGTATATAACCTGGAACAATTTAAAACAATTGTTTACAACAATGATTCTGAACAAATATTGTTATTGATATATCATTTCTATTAACTAGTTTATAACTTCTTGCAAAAATAAACATTTATACTTTTTATAATAATATTAATAGATGCAATTGGTCTGCTAGTGAACTACAAGCATAGATGCCGCCGTTAATATTGTTATTGTTAAAGAAGGAAGCAAGTAATGCCCCGAATTTTCCAGCTTCTGCAACCGCATTTCCGATTTTTTCTGTTTCTCTTGCAAAGTTTTCAGCTCCGTTTGAAACGTGTTGAACTTCTCCCTTTCCTCTTCTTTGTAGAGGGACAGAGGATCTGTGCGAGAAACATGTAGTGTAATACATGTGTATATATATATATATATATATATATATATATATATATATATATATATATATATGAAAAAAGTTTTCGATGGGATAACAATATCGGCACCAATAAAACCGTTTTTAAAATCGGTGTAAGAATACCACAAACCCCACGAGCACCCCATTTTAAACCTATTTTGCTACTTTCTAGAAAATAACAAATAAATATTTAATAGTATATTTATTGATGGATTTTTTGCTGCGATGGTGTCCACGTTATCTTGCAACAATGTTATGATCATCAAACGTGACTTATTTAACTCACACAGCGTGCCACATTAGTACGAATTTGGCCAACTTTACTTTAAAACCATAGAAATCGACAGTACATTTTATCTAAAGTACTTGTAATGTATATAATATTACAGCTTGAAATCTCTGCTTTCAGGACCTTGATTCGAACGATTTAACTATTTCACTGTAATCGGCTGAAATTGAGCCGTACAAAACAATCACTATTCACTGCGAATACAAAGTTACACGTTTCTGAAATTGAAATGTTTTATATTTGCCAAGTTCAGTATGTTGTTTTTGTAGTGGACTATAGCAAGGGATCGTACTAACCCCCTTACTTTAAAAACGCAATGCATCACAATAGTTATTTATGTATCTAGGGCGTTAAGTAGATGTGTTTGTCCCGAGGGCGACTTCCAAGCCTAAGGGCCTCTGGCTCGAGGGGTTGAAAGTCGCCTCAGGAGCAAAAGCATCTAGTATCGCCTGTGGTGCGTACAAAACTTCATGCTTTACTAGTTCGTTGCAAAAAGAAACGAGAATTCGAACGTTTTGTAACGTTTTTCTTGCGTTCCAAAGTGAAAAGACGCATTGTAATCATTTGTCAATATGACGTCAGATAAACAAAACAGAATGTGTATCTAATTACTACTGCATACTCGTTGATGGACTCATTTGTTCGTACAAAATGAAAAAATATTCTGAAGTTCCTGCAAAAATTCTCGCAGAAACTAACAAACCTACGGATAGTGGTTTCCAGTAAAATTTATAAAAAAGTATGTGAATGATTGTGGTGTATTTGAGAGTTATACGGAAAATAAGAGTGTGAATTGAGCTGATGAAACGATACTTGTAGGTTATTTGCCTCTATCGCCAGAAGTTATTTATAATATTTCATAACTTCAAAAATAACATTTCGAGGGTGTTAGCCGATGTATCTTACACATCTTATTACTACTATTAGTACTATTACTCAAGAAGCACATATATCTCTAAAAAATGTGATAGTTGACATTGAAATATGAATGACTGATGGTAATTATAAATACATGGGAACATTACAAAATTGCAATTTTCATATCAATTAAGCAGAATATGGTTAAAACAGTTATTTTTTTCTTTTTTGAGCGTAATGCCATTTATTTGTTGTATTTGTAATATACATATATATATATATATATATATATATATATATATATATATATATATATATATATATATATATTATTCATAAAAATGTTGTATAAGTTGTATTGGTATTAGAGCGGGCAAAAAATTATTGAAAAGTCCCTGAAGCGTAAAGAATCAGAAAGGCCCGCAAGGGTATTAACAATACCGCTACGTGTTGCGTTTTAGGTCCGTAAACACACGGCAATGAACTAGTAAACCATAAATGTAATTATAACCACTTATTTTGTAAAGAACACATGTGTCAAACTGTTGGTGCACTTTACTTTCATATTCACTCACCAATATTTGCATTTAAAAACCCTCAGTCTTTCGAAACTCTCTCTTCGCGAACTAATAGCCTAATTTTCGCTCACTCCTTTCAATGTATTGATTGCAATTTGCACAAAAATCCCACGAAATGAAGAAATGACACCCGGAAAACGTTTTTCTATTCATTTTAAGATATTATTACAATTTAGTATTTATACTGCAAAACCTGTCATCAAAAGTATGCGATAACGCACCTGGGACCCATTATCATTTAAAACAAAAACCACGAAATTGTTCGAGTAAAAAGCTCAAATTTCGTTCTATACGAATGTGTGTGTTTGTTTTCAAACATTTGCTTACCCAGACACTGTGAGTGGTCTTTAGTGAAGTTAAACCCATCCACGCACCAGCAGATTAATGCCGTTGAGTCTGGCGTGTGTGCCACATGTGGATTGGTGTAAGTCGGGACGAGTTTGCAGGCTGCATTAGCAATGCACTGGCTGTCCTTACTGCAAGGAAATTTTGCGTCTGAAAGAAAATACATTTTGATTTAAGTTAGTTTGAAATTAACCAAGGTATATAATTTGACTGAGAAATGAATAACCTACTGTTCTAAAAGTAATGTTATAGTTTAATCAGGTTCATGTTCAATCAGTGACACTGTAGCTCACTTTGAATGTTACATGTTATTTAAAACTGTCGTTTTCCCAGACACCACAATAGTCTCCGTTTACGTCTTTTTGATATTATTTAGTTCAATAAATCAATGGATTTTGGATCGAATAATATTTTACTTTATACGAAATTGTCGGTCCTATGGATAATTAAGTCTTGACTACTCCCAAAGTACCAATACATAGTTGGTTCTTTGGTCATCAAGAAACGTTAATTGATATAAAAATTATGAAGGTGGCAAAACTAAAGTTTAGCAAAAAACACCTTTTTACGATCATAAGGCAATAAAGACAAAAGAAGTGAGATAAGAGTAAGAAACCTCAGAATATCTTGTGGAATCACACTCCAACTTCTCACTTATTCATATTCAGCACCCAAATTGTGTCTTAAATGTATTCAGTGATGATTTGTGGCTTAAATTATATGAGCATTCCATTTTTTTCCTCTTAAAGCACTGCTGCAACCTAGGTGACAATTTGTGCATCCTCATGCGTACGTGGGTAGCAGTGTACGAAATGCCGACGAAATGCAATGACATGATTGAAGTATATGTAATGACGTGATTGTAATGACTTGTACTGACATGATTGAAGTACATGTAATGTACATCATGTAATGACATGGTAAGAAGTGCAAAAGGAACTGTTTAGTCTTTATTTTCTAATTCACACTGAGAGAGAATAAACGCAACGGTGGATTTTAATACAATACCCAGATGAGAAATATTTCATTATTATTTTTGGATTGTGATGCAAGGTGAGTGTTACAAACGTTTCTTTATGTATATGGGAAAGAAGTTATCCTATTATAACAGTACTTACAGCGGCGAATGTCTTTGCAGAAGGTGCTGTTCCGAGGAAGCTTCCGGTTTCCGCACAAACACCGTCGTTGGCCGTCACTGTCCGCAACGCAGGCCGTGCCATTGTAGGGGGCGCAGTCGCTTGTTTCGTTGCATACCTTTTTTACTGCCAACGAGCACAAAACAAAATTTAAAATAAGGTGCGTTAAATAAGAATCTTATTTATATTAAAGAATTTCTTATTTTTTAAAATGGTAAGTAATAATTTACTGATTTTAAAATTCTAAGTCACTTCAGGCAGATAGTTAAAATTAAATATAATTTATTTATTAAAAAGACGGCTTTACATTTTTGAAATTATCAGTAAGTAATGTGCTATGAAAGCTCTCGGTGGCTCGTTGGTTAGCATGCTCGCTTTCTATGGCCCAACCCCGGATTGGATTCCGGTCTGAGCAAAATTGTAACTGTGCACTTTCCTTACACTTCCATCCATGAATTTAATAAAATATGCAGAAACTATAATTGGACGATTTCCTTCCAAAAAACTAAAAGTATGACAATATCGAAAGATCCTATTCCATGTAAGTGCGTGGTAAATGATGAACCAATAGAGCAAGGGTTAGAAACAAAATACTCGGGAATAGTGATCACAAGCTCAAGACGAATAAACAAGAATCATGAAAGGAAACAGAATTTCAGGCTGTTTAAATTTCTCAGTGTGGTACAACAAATACTTGAGACAAGATTCAAAAGTAAGAATATATAAATCAGTAGTTAGACCGTTTTTAACATATGCAGCACAGACATAAGGTGAAACAAAAAGAATGCAACGTCAGCTAGAAGTGGAAGAAACGCGTATGTTGAGGAAAATGTTAAACAAAACGTACTTGGATAGAGAAAGAAATGAAAACATTCGAACAATGTGTGGAATTAGTCCTATTTCCGAATGTATAATAACATGTCGGAGATAATGGATTCAATGTATTGATAGAATTAATGAAGATAGAATTTTATGGGTTGCTAGAGGTACTAGACCTGTGGGAAGGAAGATATCCCGGAAGACCGAGGTGACGATGGCACAAAAGTTTTTAAATCCAAGAAATTGAACAGGCCTATGGCCTACTAAGAAGTGGAAGTGAAGACTTTCCTTACTAAGGTCCCAGGATCTATTGTTGTGTGAAGGTGTGAGAAAGCCCACTCGAAGGTTAAGAGCACCAGAATTCACGGTGAAGGGATGTCTTCGTGTTAAACACTTGAACCCCTGTCCGAGATACTGGGCCATCGCTGGTTGGCCATGACACATATCAGACTGTCGAGTCAAGAACAGGGCCGTGAATATGCTTTGATATAAAACACGATTGTTTCCTGGCAAGAAGAACAAATTACATCGAATATTGGTGTAGAGAGTTAGTTGATATTATTTCCAATTTTTGAATTCGAAATTAAAAATTATGGCTTAAAATATTAAAATTGATTTTTCTTTTTATAAAAAATATTTTCTAAAATACGAGCAGCATTCAGTCTTTCTATTCACAGTTGAATATCCAATTCAAGAAAATTAAAATATTTCTCCGATCGTGAATAATCTAGAATTTTTTAGTCACAGTTAATGATACTCCATTCGAAAACACAGACGAAGCAACTCATAATTCTTCTGTAGAGAGCATGAGCGGGCTATCATGAAGTCGGTCAATAACTGTCAAGAAAATGGTTCTACAGCAATTATCTTTTAAGATATTTATAATCATGAAAACATTCAACTTGCAACTGTCTTTTTAAAGCGTCGGTAAGGTTCTTTTGACTCAGGCGTTCGGTGTAGGGCTAAATCTAACTAGGTGAGTTTGAATTTCAGCACAGTCAAGTATTATTGTGAGTCGGAAAGAGGTTGCATATTCAAACAACATTATAACATTACGTAATCGTTACAAATAAATGAAGAAAGTTGGCTCTTTTGTATCACCTCAAGTTACTCGTATAACCTTCAAAGGGAGTTTTGTAATATAGGTGCGTGTGTCGCATAGTGACCCCCCTCGTACCCCACCTTATCTTCCATCTTTTAGCTCGGTACTAAACACAACGGCTGCCGTCCCTTTGAGAACGTTGACTGCTCAGAGAGCTCGACTCTGCGCCCTCGGAGCGTGGGGTGGTCCTGGCGAGGGGGGCCAGGCGCTTCTGGAGGGGGTGAAGGGGGTGGAATAATTTTACGGAGCGCCGACCCCTCGCGCGAAGCTTTATCCCAAAGGTCATCGTTCTCACCCCAACTTGCCGCAGTCACGCGTGACGTAGGCGTCGGGGGTCGGTTATTTGCAGGCCGCACGCACGCCTCGGAAAATCCATTGCACCGACTTGAGAACATGGTGTCTTGCAAGGAGAAGATTTCTAACTGAGAGACTCCCTTTTGAATCGGTTAGTATTGAATAAGACGTTTTGTATTGGAATGTTCGACATGTGCTTATAAGAAAGTCAGACATCTCATAAATACATTTCTTGATTTTTTAAATACTCCTTTCTAGTTTTCACATCATTCATGTGGAAATAGTACCACTTATCACAATTTTTCATTATTATGGTTTGTGAAATGTAGTAAAATGCAGTCACGAGAGAACATGCAAATGTTCAGTTATACACGAATGTTTCAGAAACCGTTATTAGACGTAGTAAATTCAAACAATTAAAATAATCCTTATTTAAACCAAAGTTATTAACGTTAATGTTAACTTGCGAATATTTTAAAATAGTTTATTTGAGCCATAGGCACAAGTTTTCTAAAACATTATACCCTTATTTCCTTTCCATGTGAGGAAGTTAACTTCGAAATCCTTTTATTGTAAATACTCATGTTCACTGTGTGCTTTTTAAGGAAGATAAATTGCTAATAAATTTATCTTTTCATTTTTCAATAACTCCTCAAAAATTGCCACTTCATTCAAATGGAAATACTTATCACATGTTTGCGTGACCAAATTGATCCAGAATTGGCATATAGCATAAATATGCACAAGTTTTTCAAGTTTTTGCGTAATACTGTCTTCCGTTTTGTGCTGGGAAGAACCTACTTACTTTTCTGTCAACTAGAATAAACAAAAGATTTTATGCAAATCTTTTTGAAGGAAAGTGAATCACTGATGTTAATATTAACAAAAATAAGTGTACAAGCAATTTATTAGAGTACAAAAAAATTATGGAAAGAATATTTCATTCTATAACAATAAAAATGCATGGTAATAACACATAGTTACCAAAATCAATACCTTTTACATGAGTATTTTTATGAGATTGTATCTGGAAATTTATTAAATCAATTAATATAAATTTTATTAAATCAATTAATATAGCAAAGCTGATTTACAGCTACTACCTGATACAAAAAAATGCCTAACATTTAGCAAAACATTTGTTATCTAAATTTGTGTTGAAAATGTTACTCACGTTCATCTTTTGGTTCATTATCCGCCTTCTTGTCTTTTTTATTGTCGGGGCTCTTCGCTCCCGCCTTTGGTCCTCCGCTCGCTTTGTTTTCTGTCTTGGAGCCTCCTTGAGTCGCTCCGGGGACGTCGTTGCCCTCAGGCTGCGACTTATGACTCTCGCTTTGCTTTGGACTTTCGAGTTCAGAGTGATTCTTGTTGCTTTGAGATTCATTAGTTTGCCCATTGCTTTGCTCGGCAACTGCGTTTATGGGTAATGAGTTCTTGCTGTTGTGACTGGGGCTCTGAGCTTTTTTGTTGGCGTCTTCGCGCCCGGGGTCCGCCGGCCCGGCGCCTGCGCACTGCACCGCTGCGTGCACCACCAGCAGCGCCAGCAGCCAGCGCTCCGTCTTCGCAGGCCAGCCACTGCGCGCTCTACTCATGACGCTCAAGTTGGAGGACTAGGACAGGACACGGAAACACACTTTTGTTATTTCTGCAAATTGCATACCAGTAAAAATCATAGTGCATGTTAATTTATATTTCGTATTGCCTAAAATGTACCGAAAGTGATATTCTACACGCTTATTTCATTGGCCTCTACATGTCAAAATTCATCTATTTACAATAAAACGCACTTCAAACTGACATTCAATTGGGGTGATATGGCATTCGGATATGTATGAATGCAATGCTGGATTTTGAAAAAGTAGCTACTTCCACAGACGACCATTCTTTTTTACTTCTATTATAATTGTTATTTAACATCCATAGTACAAATGTTCAATGAAAAATTCAATAAAAGTGTCAAACAAGTGACATTTGGTTTCTGAAATGTATTCTTTGTAAAAATTAAGCCCTTAGTTTACGTTGATGTTTGAAAACGTATCTCGATAACTGTCGAGGTGTAGAAAGCATGAGTGAGCTATGCCACAGTTTTTCAAAATTGAGATTTTTACATGAGATTGTTTTATTTAATAGTGTTGTTAATGTTTTTAGTAAATTTAATCACCTTCCTATACTTTTTTTGAACATTAATATTCACTCAACTGAAAACTTAGGTTTGTGCTATGTTGAAGTGAGCTATGCTGAGCGCCATTTTTCTCTCTCCAATACCGGAGAGGATGTGGTTACGTGATCGTTCGTTGCAAACATGAAAGTAATTGCGTTCCAACAAGTAGGTGTGAGGTATAAAGAAACGGAAGAAAAATGTGAGTAGCTGATTGAAAGTAAAATCCAAATTAAATAGAAACTTCGGCTAATCACACGTTAGAAAAACAACAAATAAACGTACGCTGGCAAAGCAGTCTCATTATTGGTTCAAGGGAGGAAGTGTAACGTGACGTAAGGTGAAGGCCCAAAAAGGAAAGTTCAACAAGCAAATCTTATCAGATATTTTGAGAACTATAAAATGAAGAGACCGTATCGGGTTGGAACGAAGATTGCTGCTTCACAACATCAGGATATTACGAGTATGCTTCCCTACGTACCGGAATGTCAGCACTATGTTGGGCATCATGATATTCAGTCGCTGATTCAAAATGATGAAAATTAAGCTAATGATGACCCTGATTAAGTACAAAACGAAATTTCTTATCTTATTGTATTTTTTAAAATGATTTTATATGAAACATATATTTTCATAGTTTATTTTGTCCTTAGATCTTGCTAACTCTTTCACAGGGTTTAAATCATATTTTACTTATTCTAAATACTTGTTCAACTACTTAAACATGTAAGTATGATTTACTTCATGATTTATCGTAGTAGAAAAAATACTGAATTATTGATGTGTCAGATTCATGAATATTATACAACTTTTCCGCAGGTAGTAAACGACATAGAGAAGTTGCTATAATTGTTTATTATTATTTATTATATGCATAATAAATTGAAATACCAACAAATAAACCATATTTGCTCAAATTATGCATACGTGCTCAAATTATTTCCCTGACGAGAAACGTAAAACTAAATAACTCAATTGTTTGTGTCAGCTTTCTTTCTACGCCTCATTTGTAAAATACATTTAAATTCTCCATGTGATTCTTTATATTATTCAGCAAGAGTAGCGGTCTACAACACTTTAGATATTATGACCAACTAAACTTGCAATGTAATTTCGCTGACCACTGTCATAATTTTTAAATGAATTGTTATATATATATATATATATATATATATATATATATATATATATATATATAATTGTTATATAATACGTATTTATAATAAACACATAATGTTGTTACCTAACGAATAGGTAGTATGAGTCATTTGAGGAAAGTAGCATCACCTTATTCTCAAATAGAAGAGCAAATGTTTGTAATGTCATTTTGCCGACAAATTCTTGTGAAATAGATGCGATGGTATTTTTCTTGCTGTAACAGAATTGAACCTTTCATGGAATGTTTGAATTTCTTTATTAATCAGGAAGTTTCATAATTACTTTTGCAGAAAAAATAACAGAAATCCAAGCAGAAACACGGTGGACTAGTATTACATTACTTGTCTCATGATTAAGATTAATAATGATTGTTATCAGATTCTTGCTACTATGAAACGCAAACTGAACTTTCAAAGATCAGATACAAAAGAAAGAGCACTGTAACACCATTTCCAAGAGTGTCCTCAAATTTTAAGAAAATTATGTAGTAAAGCAAAATATTTTATAAAGTACTCAATTGTGTACAACTCAGCGAAAGGGTTAAGGGACCTAGTCCGATCGGCAATGCAATATTTAAAACAGCTTTTGAATCAGAAGAAACATCGAAGAAGGAATATTTTTTCTCTCACACAGACGTTCATCTTGGAATAGTACTTATTCAAACAAAGTTGATAAATAAACTGTAAGAACGAACTAGTACGAATGGTAAAAACTATTTTCGTTTTAATGAAACAAATAAAGCAATACCAGTCACTATGTAGGTATGTAAAGGTCATAATATTTTACAGACAAAATTACTTTAAACATGAAGTAGCATGTATAGAAACGGATGCAAGAATCGTCAAAACAAACACGTCAAAACAAAACTGATGTAAAAATGTTAAAAGACAAAAATGCCGAGTAAAACTTAAAATAAAATTCACAATGTCCCTCTCAAATTCCTCAGGAGGAGAAAGTCAATACATGTGTGGTAGCTGAGAATGCTGAAGTGTTTCAGTTACACGGGTGGAAGTCTTAATAATGCACATGAAAGTCTTGTCCCCTTTAAATTTGGATAGAGTTCAAAAAACACAATTCTTTTGTAAAAGAAATCCAGTAGGAAGTCATGAATTCCACTATTAAATTATTGTTTCTGATAACCATGAGAGCTCACAAGGGTGAGAATGAAAACTAGAATCAAAATGTTATGGGATCCATTTTTAATTTTTGACGTAGATTTTAAACTTTTTATGACTGTTAACATTCGCTCAATTTTGTATTATTTTAAATGTGACTGATTTTGTAATTTTAAGTGATTTTGTCTGTGAATATAATTAAACAAATTAAAATTTATTGTGTGTACTCGATATACAATCTCACGTGTCAGTACGATTTATCAAATACAATGACCGATACGAAGATCACAGTGCATAGTGAAACACTTTCAACCATACGGTGAAATGGACGAAAACAAAACTAGAGCGAGAAATGGCCTTAAAGGAATTACAAAAATAAATATATCCTTCACCGGAAGTTCTCTGGCACATCTTTTTCGAAAATTATTTTTGCCAAGCAAAGTTATTTTTTTGCTCCTACATGCCATACAGTATATCCGTCAAATCCGAATAGTCGTCAGTGTAGTATTAATCGTATGTTTATTGTATTTGTGTTATCTTAAAAACAATTCTTTTAAATTTACTTCTGAACTTCTATGGCTATTTCAGCTGTATTAGTTGTGTTAGAGTGTAATATGTAACACTCTATACATAATACACCCTTATACATTATAACCTTACACTCGTATATGTTTCCGGCATGAGCAGTAACACTAATTGAACTAAAAAATGTGAATTTTGAGTTATGACCGTTATTTCGTCACGTTTTGTAAAATATTAAATGAACTTCTAAGAAGCCTTTTAGTTATGATCAGTTGAAGTAGTCCGTGTTACCCAGGCATTTATTAATATCAATCTTATATTAAAATGGAAAAGTAGTAAATTCTGTGTATAACGTATTCCCTCCGTGTCCTGCCTTGCCAAGACCTGGCCAGCTCTCGTCTGCCCTTCCCCGTGTCTTCTCCGTTCCGTCCGATCTCACCCAGCCCAGATCCTCTCTGTCCGTACTTACCTTGCCCTGCCTCACCTGGCCGCAATTGACCTCACCCATTCCCACTCCGCCATATTTTGTTACAATTACCCTTGCATCCACCAACGTTGCAAAGTGTAGATACAAAAATGAAAACAGCCAGCAATCACAAACTATTAATTAATTTTAGTGAACTTCCTCACTCTTTAGATATTCACAAAAGATAGTAGAAAGTGTTCACTTATGTTTTGATTAAGTAGTAGGAAAGTAATAATGAATGGTTTGCGAAATCATGTGTAGACAGTAATTTTACTATTGTTTTGGAGGTTACGCACGCAAAAGTTCTTTAAGATTCGAATAAAACAGTAGAGGTGCATGAAAAACATTTTTCTGTATATTAGAGAAAGATATATTTAAAAAATAGTTTAATTTATGTCTGATAAAATTATCTTCTTTTACTGAAAACCACATTCAAATTGGTTCAGCGGTTCCAAAGATCCGTTAACAAAAATCAGTAACACAAAATTTTTAAAAAAAAAAATTCGTTTTAATATCGTCTAAATAAGCATATTTGATTATAAGATGCAGTTATTTTGAAACCACGCTTAGATACTTGATTTTCTATATTATAATGTACCCATTGCTTCATAATGCAAAAAGTTTAAATTAGTTGTTTACAAAATATATTTTTAAAGTTGTTCCAGTATGAGAATCCAAGAGCGATACAGTGTGGATTTGAATGGGATTAATATCTATGTAAAATACATTTGAATTAAATTTTTAATCTATAAGCGGGAGATGTACCGATCAAATGGCCGAGATCGGTAAGGCAGTAGTGCCGTAGTGGTTTCGGACAAGAAGATAGCGAGTTCGAGTCCCGCCTGTGCATGTCTGTGCATGTCTATGCATGTCTGTATGAGTGTGTCGTCCCTTCGCTCCTCATTATTATTATTGTCATCATCATTTCATCTTCCATACCCTCAGGGCTAACAACCCTGGGGGATAAAAATCGGATTCAGCAAAATGCTGGTCTTCAATTGAAGTTACATTCACGGCCACCGCGATAATGATAGTGGCAAATGCAGGATGAATGCATGCGTGGTCCTTGTCGGCCTATTCGCGAGCAAAAAAGAAGAAGAAGAAGAAGAAGAAGAAGAAGAAGAAGAAGAAGAAGAAGAAGAAGAAGAAGAAGAAGAAGAAGAAGAAGAAACAGGAGTAGTAGGTGTATTTCGTGTGTTTCATCCTCAACTTAAGCGCATAATAATGCTTGGTTCTTTCTAAATGTAAATCATATCCCGTATATCCCCATCCGTCACTCACTCTATTTAAGGCAGATGACTGAAAAGAATGATAAAAATGTTTAAATGGTGAAGTTGCTTCAATATAAATAATACATCCAAAATATCTTTCTAAATTTAAGTACGAACAACAAATGTCACATCAGACTGCTCGTAAGGCTTTGAAAGGTACTGTATGTACAATCAGACTGTTAGGATTACTGGCGCATTTTTCATTCGATGCACTTGTTGATCAATCTTTGCTATTAGCATGATCTTTTCAGAATATTCGTTTGCTTCGCGTGCATGTAAGATAATCCTAAAAAAATTGTTAGCTAAAGTCGATTTCTTATGCTCAAAACGAACATTACATATCGGCTAAGAAGTGTTCTTTAACTTCTTATATTTGTTTGGATCACAACTTGTAATTCATAGTTGAAATCTACGAATAATGTACGATCTATTGTTTCTTTGGAAACAGAAAAATTGGTAATTAATTAAATAACTTTTAATTTGTGTAGTTCCTAAACATTACTACAACGTGGCTATTTACAAAAAACAATTATACAACTCAGTTGCGTGAAATGTAACTAATATTATATTGCAGTTTTCGTTCAAGTAGGACGTCGTAACTCAGTTCAAACGTTCAAAAAACCGCTTCTTAATATAATTTTTTCATAAATATTTGCAATTCAGTAAAAAAAAATATTGAAAGTTTATAAATACTAAAAATACGTCAATTGGTAAGTCAACCTATCAATTATAAATTTGAAGGAATCCCGGGCATTGATATTTCGCAAATTTTCTAAGTCTTATATATATAAGACTGCTTCTGCTTCCTGACATACCTTTTAAACTTGAGGCATTTCAATCGACGACTCCATAATTATATATTGAATAAAACACATTATAAAATAACAGCAAGTTCAATTATGTATTTTTAACAATTATTTTCTGTTATTAAAAATATTTTGTTCAAGTCAAGTGTCCATTATAGTGTGCCATGTCCCATTTGTAGAGACGTTAGTCTTCATTTGTATTAGAAATTCAAAACGTTTGGATTACAGCAGATGAATAAATTAATGTTATTTTTTATATTCAATGAATAAATCAATTGATATTTTTTATTACATTTGAAACTTGAATTTTTTTGGCGAGCCAATCTCATAGATTTATTTATAATTCCAACTCGTAAAATGTACACAGATGTAAAATATTATAATTATCAATTTATCATTAATTTTCAAATTCATTTATTATAAAATTTCTAATATTTTCTATAGGTCAAAACTGTGAACTCTCAAATTGTGAGAAAAAATAAATTTAACGAGATCAAATATGATATAAAATCAGCAGAGACCTACATGAATGGAACTGCATTAGAATATCAGCTCTTGTGCCTGTGTGCGATATTTCAAACATTGGTGGATGTTACTTTGGGGAGATTTCTGCGTTCCGTCATCAGTTTTCCATCACATGGTTTAACTGAATTCATTAAAACCTCAATGAATATATGGCATTATATACAAAACGTGCCGTAACTGTACAATAATAACATTCAACAGTGTCAGCCCAGTGCAATATTTCATTACAAAAGGATTGCAAGTGCATTTTTGTTCAAGTGAAATAAAAATAGAGTAGCATGCGTGTCGATGAAAGTCATAGAGATGAGACTGCAATCTTCGAATAAAAAATAACTAAAATGAATGTCGTAAAATTTTAGTACGCAATAAAAGTATGTTAAATACAAGCATATTTTGAATGCAATAAAATGCTATATGCATCCTTAACAGATATAAGTTTTAGAACTCATCTCAGTGACTCGATAAGCATTGTGCTGTTTAAGAAAAGACGTGATGACAACTGAAATGCACTGCATACGTTTTGTCCACAGGTGACAAACTGCGAGAAACCCCGCCAAGCTCCAACGGCGCAGAGTGGATGTTCACTACTGCCTGAAGCACTTGTCTGCCGCGATGATCTTTAGGCTGTGGCACCATGGTCGTGGCCGCCGCCACCGCCGCCACCCCGTGTCCGTCACACTTCTCCCCACCACCCGCCCTCTGCTCCCTTCTCTCCCCATCATTTTCTCTCCTCGTCCTTCGCCCTCTGCCTCCTTCGCGAACGCTTGTCCGCGCCTGCCGGACAGTGGGGCGGGTCCATGCGAACTTGCGTCGCACACCCAATCCAATGCCATTCGGAGCCCAGAGGAAGATGCAGTAGAAGGGAAGGAACGTTTTATGTATTTATCAAATAATTGATTGTGAAATACAATCATTTTATGCAAGTTCGCATTTAAATGTTTTTAATTATTGAGGTATAAATACGATGATAATTTTCTATACTTGCTGTCTTTTCTACGAGTTCATGACGTTGTCTTTTTATTTTTTATTTATGTATTTATTTTTAAATCACGAAGTTGCTTTGCTTGCACAACTGTTATTTACGTACACTCCAGGTACTAAAATAAGATTGCCACACGTTGAATAGCAGGTCTGTCTGTAAGCGAAGGCCGCGTTTCTAGGAAGCGGCTACGATTGGTGGCAGTCAACTACTACTTATTTTTAAGAAATATTATAATAACAAAAGTACTAACTGTAAAAGAGTGACATCTCATCTAAACAAAAATATTTTAAAATTTACGCTGGAGTCCGCTGTTGAACCCCCGCTACTGGTGCGACTGTCAATTGCACTGGGACGGAGAAAAATCGGTACCGTACGAAACAGCACTACAAAAACACCATCCAATCCATACTGTAATAGGTGTTTGTCTTCGCTGTACTGTGTGGTGTTTAGTGACAGTCTATTGTGTGACTTCAATATAGTACTGTGGGGCTAGTATTTCAATATACGTTTGGCAAATAAACTATTGTGACACAAAAGGTCCTGGAATTCAAACTGTAGTGATGAGATAAAAAAATATTCCTCTTAGTTGGTTTGGTAGATCCGACTACAAAATATAATAAAAATATATTTTTTATAAATACCAATTTAAATACACATCGATTGCGATATAGATACTGTCATTCTCCCACTCCATTCTACACTTTGATCCACAAGGTTCCACTATCTGTAATTTTACTGATAACGGCAGTGTTGAACGTCTTTTCAAAATTCAGATTTCCTCTACATCCAGTTAAATTTCGCTTAAGACAAAATTGCTTGATGTATTTGGATTTTTACAGCAATAATAGGTTGCACGTATCATTAAAGTCTTCTTAAAGAAAGTATTATTTTATTGAATGTGAAATTGTTGTCTAATTATTACCTATAATCTCAACGTAAATATGACTGGAGTGTTACGGTAAATACTGAAACGAACATACGAAGTAATTTATACTCAATCTACTAATTAATATTATTCTGTAACGCAAAAAAGAGAAAGTGTGTCCAAATGCAGATGAGGTTACGGTCTTATGATTAAAATAAAACATCTCTGAGTCTGCCAGCTCAATATTTCAAATTCATTTTATACCAAAAAAATTGTAACTTACTTAAAACTTATTTGAAATACTACACAGAATGTCCTCGTTCTCCTAAATCGTCCTTTAACGATTTACCGATCTTGCGCTGTAGGAGTCGATTTGTAAACGTAGGTGCCATATGGGATAAGACCCTTTTAAAGACTCTCTTCTAACGCCCGTGGCTGTCACGCACCCTTCTTTTATACTCGTCCTCCTTAAACTATGATATAGGGAGGAAAAGTTTTGAAATCGCTTCAAAAACACGATCTCTAATTTTTGGTCTAATATTCGTGATTTAGTTTTTTCAGCTGAAACTGTGCACACTCGTCACAACTGCTGTTCCAAAATGGATTAAATTGGAGAAAGAGCCGAGGAGAGAAAGGCAATTTTGTACCTCAAAATCGGGATGTTAGGAAGTACGTGTCAAGTACACTGTCAGTTTAGAAGCTCTTATGCTGAAACTTGATAAATAAGATTTAGTAAGTAAAAATAAGAAGTAAGATCTAGTAATGTCCTTCCAAAAATCATTATATTTTAATTTTGGTGATACTTTACACGAAGCCTCTGTAACATTTTCAAAATTCTCTCGAAAATTACTGTATCTTTTTTTAATTGCTGGAATTTATAAATATGGTAAGTTCCGATTGCCATTCATATCACTGAAACTGAAAATTCAAACTTATTTTCGAACCTGTCGAACACCTCCAATATTAAAGCCAAAGATTTCTTTGTAAATACTCTGTATCCCTTAATTCTTAGATTTTTATATAATGTCATGCACTTTCTTTTTATTAGAGTAACAACACCAAGAGGAGGAAAAGTATCGGTCTGTCATGCATACCCATAATTCTTGTTTTTTCATGCATACCCATAATTCTTCCACTGTGCGAAGTCGGCCTCCGCCCCCTCGCGGGGGGTTGATCGTCGCTGAGCGCATGCGCCCTGCGCCTCGCGCACTTCGCCCACGCGAGGGGCACCGGACCCCCCCCCCCCCCCGGCTTGGCGGCAGCCGCCGGCGCCGCCGCAGCGCGGAAATAATCGCTCTCTCGTAGGCACGAGAGCTTAATCGAAACTTGCCAAGTCGCACGACACACTTCACAGCGAGTGAGAGGCTCGCACGTTCAGTCCCCTCTCAGGGTAGGCACTGGGGCGAAATTATAAGAGTTCCTCGACGGTTTGAGTAATTTATGATACGCGTAATCCGAATAAGTATTTATGGTATCTACATTACTAAGTGCGGATCCGCGCAAAACCTGAAAGAAAACTATGCAGCCTCCGGCCACGTACGGTTTCTTCCGCCTACGGTTTCGTTAGATACCAACACCTTGGGAAACGTGCAAAAATAGTCAAACAGTTTCGATTTTGACTTCGAAATTCAATTTTTTGTGTTACTCCAACTATTCTCACACTAAGCACACCAACTAAATTGTGGTACAGAGTGCGTGACTGCTTCTGACACAGATAACATCATGGCAACACCAAGGCTCCATGGGAGAGTCCGCCCGCTATTAAACATTTACTATTACGGGTTGCGTTATGGGACAGAGACTTTTTTTTCATTCTATGCATGTAAAGAGTTCGTGTACTTAAAGTACTGTATTCTATTTCTCATTCTTGAACAGTGTGTGTGGTACTTTTGGGAAAAACCTTTATGCCGCAATCTTCAGCAGGATGTTTGCTGCTGCGGACCACTTAGTAATTTTATACATGTTGTACGAGTTCAGGGAAATTAATAAAAGTTGGTTAATATAACTATATATAGTTATGTTATTATAACTAATATAATAAATTTATTTTAATGTGTTGTGTATATCAAAGCATCAGAAATAAAGAAAAAACTGTTATAGTCAGACAACCAAAAGATTTGAAATGACCCGATTTCGAAGGAATGGAAGAAAATTATCAATATTATAATTTCGAGATCTCAATTATTTGAATATTGGACTAGTCCATTTTACCAACCCACAGTCCCTGCCAAGATGAATATGATACTTGAAATAACTTCTTCGTAAACTAGTACGTAAATTAAGTAATTCTAATATTTTGGCAAGTAAAATATTAGCCATTCGTTTTCATTTTGAGTACAAATTTGAGTGCTTACTTTTTAAAAACATTACATTTTTGTTTTTAATTTTAATTTTTTTCAAATTTATTTTTACTTTCCCGTATACGTACGTATATAGGAAAAGTTATGTAATGCGGAAAATCGATTGCGATATTTCAACGGAAATACACGTTTTGAGGTTCGTACGTCAGTGAACATCATTAACGCCTAAACCATACGTAGGATTTTTTCCAAATTGAAGAAACTGTCCGATGGCTCTGTCCGTGTGGCTCGAGTCGAAGCTTTAATATTTTGAAACAAAATCTTCAAAGTTTGTGGGTTCATTACCCGAAATCCCCGGACATTTTCAAAATTTTCTCAAAAAGCGGTTCCAAATTTTTTCTTTAATTTCCTTGTCAAAATAGAGTAAAATACACCTATAAAGGTGGCGCAGGTACTATTTTCAGTTTTAACCCTAAATTTTCGAAAATTTCAAAATTTTAAAATTTCAAAATTTTTCGGACGTAAAAAATTCAAGATAGAGATTTTTTCTTGCAATAAACTTTGCTCTCCATAGTAAATTCTTTCATCAAGGCCATGTACATTTTTTAAAATTTTAATAGTTTTCGCGCACAATTGCGTGTAAATATGCAATTTTAAAAAAATTCAAAAACCACATTTTCTCAAAACGAGTCCAAAGTGTTTTTTTTTTAACTTTTGGTGGGCATAGTGCTAATTGTACTCTAAAAGATGGCATAAACGTTCTTTTGTACTATTCTTTTTTTTCAAAACTATAAAAATGTAATTTTTGACTTGCCTCTAACGTCGTTAATATTTATACTAGCCGCATTTTTCTCACATTACTATATGTGCGTTTTGAACGGTTAGTGCTAGTAGCACTCTTTAACGTGACGTTAAGTTCATTCGGAGGTATTTTTTTTGTTTTTTCAAAAATTACACAAATGACATTTTTGAAAGATTTCTCTCACCGTTAATATTCACATTTCTAGCAATTTGTAAACACTAATTAGAGAAGCTACTTAGAAATTACTTAAAATGTTTTCAAATATTTTTTTTAAATATTAAAATTTAAGATTATGCAAACGTTATCGAATATAGTTTAAGGTCAGGTTTGCAAAAGTTATAGATTTGGAACCTTTTGAAAACAATTCCATATATTCATTAATATTTACAAGAGAGCAAAGAAACTAAAAAAGAAAGAAAACATATATTATGAACACTTACGAAACACTGTTTTATTACCTAACGAGATATAGCTAAATTGCCTTTAATAAGGTTGTGATGAATGTATTTTCTGTTTTCGCAAATATTTATTCAGTGATAAAATGATGAAGCTAAATAAATAATAGGAAATAACGTATGACATAAGTAATTGCTAAATGTCACAGGCACGTCATTTGTTCTTTTCTTGGAGAGACAGAGAAAAATATGAAAAGTTGTCACTTTAGATTAATTTTATATTCGATTTTTACAAAGTGAACACCAAGGTTAGATGTATTTGCGATAATAAGGAAACGCGCTTTTACGTCGTATTTATAGTAGATCGCAACAAGGCTTTTTAGGATAAAATGGCAAATGGAGGGAAAAGTAATGAAATGAACCATTACATTAAAAAATTTGATGATAGCACATTAATTATAAGCTTGTTAGTCGAGAAATTTGAGTCTTTTTTGTCCAACGGAATAAACAGTTGTTTAACTTTTTTACTTTCCCACCCTTTTTTAGAAGGTACTTCGTGAGAGCTATGTTACGCTGCGGGAATAAGCGGCGAATTTTCCACAGAAAAACTCTATTGCCGGGCCCTAGTAACGCGAAAGTTGATAAATTCAGTAATTAAATTTAAAAGAAACTAGTAGTGCTAAACCAGCACGTTTTTTATCGTCCGTATTTTCACGCAAAATTCCGCGAAAAGTACTCAAAGTTTCGAAACATTGTACATGACCTTATTTTAAGATCAAAGGTCATTCGATTTTTCGGTATCAAGGGTTCGCAAAACGTGTATTCTGGCTACACCACGTGTCAGAGGATTTTAATAATAATTTAATTTAGCAATAGGATTTATCCAATTTTTCATTACCAGAGCCCTGTAGTAACGTTTTCTGCCAGCATTACTGCCGTTTCTCGCGCAGCATTACATAACGTTCTCTCTCCTGCGTAAGCGACAGCGAGAAAGTAAAAACTTAAGACTTATAACATCTAAAATAATCGGGAATTTGTAAAACATTAGCCCCACCCGAATGCCCCTAGAGTTAAAATGATATGATGGGACTAAAGTGATAAACTTGATGTCTCTATGAATTTTGATTGGGAAATTACAAGCAGGCTATAATGAGACACCGTAGCGTCGAGTGACGCCAAGCATTTTTTTTCAGATTTTACTTTCTCGCCTTACTACTTACTTCGTAAGAAGAGGAAGTTATGTCATCGAGGGATAGACGGCGGCAAATTTTTGGCAGAAAAACCTGGTAACGAAAAAGCGAAAAAATTCTGTTGATTATTTTAGAAAAAAAGTCCCTTTAAAACGTGCTGTAGCAAAATCCATGTTTTGTTGGTCCTTGATACCGAAAAATCGATTGACGGCAAAAGCGCCAGTCTGTCTTTCCGGCCGTGGCTATCGCTAGTGCCTAAACCGTTCAGCCGATTTTCATCAAAAATTGATATTCAGCAATAGATCTGAATGAACTTGAGGCTATGGAAGTTTCAAACAAATATTTTGATTTTTAAGGGTAGATTACACGAAGTCTCAGAAACATTTTCAAAATTTTCTCAAAAGTTGCACCAATTTAAAAAATCAAATTTTAGAACATTAGACCTTACTTCAAAATCTATCGTTCAGGAACAGATTCTACAAAGAGAAAAAGTCTCTGTTTGCATAATTCTATTTGTAGAAAGACGCCAAAAAAATTTTGAATTTTTGAAATTTTCGAAAAATTATAGTTTTCAACGAATATGCGATCTGCGCAATTCTCTTAAACTTCCTTCATACTATCGAATAAAAATACTTTAACCAAAACGGGGAATTTTTTTGAAATTTTGATAATGTCTCAGAGGTTTTATTTAAAGTTCCTCCCCCCAAAATAAAAATAGCCGTTTCAGATTCAATGGACAGTGATATCAGCTTCTTCATCGCTTGGGGAATATCAGTTTTGAAGAAAATCGGCTGAACGGTTTAGCCGCTTGCGTCCTTCACAGACGGACAGGCGGTCGGGCAGACAGACCGGCAGACGGATGGACAGACAGATAGTCGTTCTGCCGTCATTCGATTCTTTTATATCAAGGTCCCACAAATCATAGATTGTGGCTACATCACGTATTTAAGGATTTTTTCTTATTTTATCAACAGTTTTTATCTACTTTCTCGTTGCTAAGGCCCTGTAATAAGAGTTTTTCTGCCGAAAACTCGCAGTGTTTTGCGCAGAATTACATAATTATTCTGCGTAAGCGGTAGCGAGAAAGTAAAAATTGATTCCATTGAGTGGATAAAACTGTGCTTTTGTTAAATTTGTTGAGCACACCTTAATAATATTAAGGTATTGTTTACAGTATCAAAGAAGTGGTGTAAATGCGGACCCCACCGTTTTCATTTCGCTTTTTTGAAGTTTTTGACAATATTGATATATTAATAATATGATATAAATAATAATGTACATTGACTTTCATTTAAACAAAAAACTATTCAATTTCTAAGACTGAAAAAATATTCTCTTTTCAAATCAATATCTGTATTTAATTTTATCTGTAAAACATCGTTATGTCAAATGTTCCTAAACCATGACAATCATTTTCAGTTTTCTAAAAATACATTTTTTTTATATTTGTTTTTGAATAAGATTAGCAGCTGGTTGCTGTTTTACATTGTTTTGTTTTCATGTTTAACTTATCATACATACTCTTTTGAGATGAACGTAACAAATTAAATAATAAAGGAAAACATAGATAATACTATAGTACAATACAAAGGGAATATAAATATTTACACTGATTCTTACAATTACTTCCACATACAATTAGGGGGATTGGTATTGTGGATGGAATGCGTGGGTTTCCTCATGCCAGCTGATTTGTATTAAGTCTTTTATTAAAGGGAAAGAAATAGGTCGTAGGGAAATTTAGATTTCATTCTAGGATTTGTTGGCCCATTTATATTGAGATTGAATATGTTTGTTCTTAGGCATTTACTTAAAATGCTTACTTAAATTGCTTAAAATGTTTTTGAGAGATTAGATATATATTCTGATGTTAGGGGTATTTTTAATTCACGATGTATTTGCTCGTTTGAAGTGTACCAAGGAGTCTTAATTGCCAGTCTAAGGAATTTGTTCTGGATTGTTTGTTGCTATTTAAATAATGATTTTGAGGCTCCTCCCAAATTGCATGTGCATTTTGACACTGACATTGAGGGTCTTATAATTGATTTATATATTGACATGGCAGTTTCATTTTCCAAATGACACTTTTCGTTGATGAGCGGATTACGTTTGCTATTTTGTTTTGTTATGTAGATTTTTCTATTTTCATTAATGTTCTTTCCGAGTTAACTTTGTGTCAAAATGAAAGCCAAGATATTTAATTGCTTTATTTTTGTCTGTCTTGGGTATTGCCCTCCGTAGAATATTTAGTGGTGGTAAGATAGATATTTTCTTTAGTGTAAAGACTTTGCAAACTATTTTAGATGTGTTTAGAGATATTCTTCGTTCAAGTTAATGATTTTTTAAGATCTTTTTGTAGGAGGTTTGCTTTTCGTTCGCAGTTACCGGAGAAGATAAACAAGGTATTGTCAGCAAAGGTGGACATTTGCAATTTTACTGGTGGCGGAAAAGCTGCTGTTATAAAACAGGGGGAGAGCGATGATCCTTGCGTTACTTCTGCAAATGTATTCTCAATGTTGAAAGCTGTGTTGTTTATCCATACTGTAAATGTTCGACCCACTTATCGTAGATTATCAGCTTTGAATGTTTTATAAAGAAGTGAGGCTTTACCCAAGATCTATAGCTTATAGAGTAAGTCTGCATGCCAGACTCGGTCGAAGGCTTGTGGGACGTTAAGAAAAACTGCAAGAGTCTATTTTTTGTTTTGGAAAGAATTCGCTATATAGTTAGTAAGTCTGAGAGTTTATGACTTAGAATTAGATGTTAGGAATTGCGTTAATTCCGCTGAGATATTTTGTTAATTTGATTAAAATGAGTATTTCGAACACATTGCTGATCGAAGGAATTCAGGACATTTTGCTGGATATTCAGGACATTTTGCTGTGGAAAATAGCTTAGCCTTGAGCGTGCGTTAAAAATAACTGCCCTCCCTTGATGTGAGAGTTCTTTTATAATAAAGTTTGGTATTTTGTCATGAACAGATTATTTCTTAGGACGTAAGCATTTTAGTTGCGTTTTAATGTCCTTCAGTGAAATACATTTTGTTGGTAACTCTGCTGAGTACCAATCTTTGTTGATTATGTTTTCGACTGTATCTGTGAATTCCGAATCAAGAGGTATGCATGATTTTTTTCGCTGTCAGATATGGCTTCGCAATTTCCTAATTTCGTTGTTAGGGTGTTAGTTTTTTCTTTGGTTAAATGCGTAAATATTGACCACTGGTCATGCAAAGCTGGGATAATTTGAGTAATAGATTTTTGAAATGTTGTGAATCTAATTTTTTCCAGTTTTTTATGTGACGGCCTAAGTTATTGATTTGGATTTTTTAAGTGAGAGACTCTGAGTCTCTGCCATTTACGTCTTAAATGACGTTTGGTGGCAATTATTTTCAAAAGTTTATTTGGGATTCTGAGGTTCTTGAAACCTGGTCTTGGGCCTGGTGTTTGCGTTTTTTGGTACTGGTAGATGGAGGGACAAATATTATTCACATTTTTGCCAATTTGTTATGCTTGTGACGATGTGTGGTTTTTGTGTAACGGGTATTTTTTTATGTTGAAAGTTATTATTACCGGTTTGTGATCAGAGTTTCATTCCGGCTGAGGGTATTATATTATTGCAAGGTTGATTTTTTTGTTAAAGATATTTCCAGAATGTCACGTTTAACGTTGATATGTGGTTGGATAAAAGGTGGAAGATGTAGGTGCATTTACTGTACAAGCCTTTTGTTTTGTGGTGTTGGAAGAGCTTTTTGCCTTGAGGGAGGTGGTATTGCATCCCCACAATTTATGTTTTGAGTTGAGATCGTCACTAATTATTATTGAACCATTAAGGGAAAGTAGCTGTTTGAAAAGGTCCGTTGGAAATAGTGTTAGGAGGTCTGTACGTAGTAATTATGTGAACACCGGGTTGACTTGCTTGTGTTAATTTGATTCATATTGTTTATTACATTTTCTGAAGAGGGAGTATTTAAGCTGCAACGCGTAATTCATTTGTGTATTATAATTGCTTCTCCCCCGGCAGCTGTATCGCATAGCCGGTCATTTGAATCGCATTTTTATCGCATAGCCGGTAGGATACATATCCCGGAAATTTTAGCTTGCACTTTGAGGAGGTGCGTTTCGGTTAGACAGGCAATATCGATTTTATTTGAACGCAAGAAATGAGAGAAATAGTCAAACTGTTTTTCAATTCCATTGCAGTTCCAAATGAGTAGTCGAAGCCGATTAATTTATTTTGAGCCATTGGGTAATAATGAGGAAATTATTGAATTTATTAAAGTTTGTATCTGTAGAACTAACATTGCCATGACTTGCGAGACACTATTATTAACTATTTGGAGGTGAAATCTATGGGATTGTTAATGTGGTTTGGTAAAGACATCTGTGCATAAAGAGGGGTGTTTGCTTGTGACTTTCCAAGATTATTGGTAGTTGGTAATGAAGGAAAGTTAGTGTTATCTAGAACTGGCGGAGGCACAACCCTTGAGGCTTGGGGTTCAGATGGTCGAGGTTGCTTGATGTTTGTGTGGTTCGCGGCCGCATAACTTGAGTTTTGTCCTTTGTAGGGTAATTTTGGACCCTTTTTGAAATATTCCCGGTGCCAGCCTTGACAGTTTATACCTCTAGGTGGCGCATTGGGCAAACTTCGTAGTGGTGGAACCAAGACATCGTACGCAGCAAGATTCGCGTCCACAGTTGTTTTTAGAGCGACTGAAGCGTGAACAGTTTTTGCAGTGCACTGGGAACGCTGCCTCCTTTTTTCTTCAACTTTAATTATTGCATTAAAAATATTGTTAAGTTTATATATAGTTTTTGCAGATTCGTTGTTTCATAGTTCAACCGCGCAATAGTGGAGAATGAAATTTGTATATTATATTGATTTTTTCTCCGGGTAGTTCAGACGAGTACGTTCTTCACGAATTTTTTTGTCAGAATAACTTCTTGGTACACCACTTATTATTACTGTTTGATTACTGTTGGTTGGGTCCTTGAATGAATGATGTTATTCTTCCCAAACTTTTACGAGATTTTTGAAGTTTTCATTAGTTTTTGGTTGTTCTCTAACTGTAGATTCAATAATACTTTTGTTGTCAATATGAAATATGAAAAATATGAAACCTATAAAAATATTTACTTTTGTTGCTGGACCTCTGGCCCAACTACGCTTGGGAATGTGGGTGCTTATAAACGCTTTTTTCTAAGAATTTTTCCTTTTTGTAGATGGAGGATATTGTCCTACAGAAGGAAATAACTCTTCAGAAAAAGGTGGTGTCGATTTCGTCATTATGTGGAAAGCTTTTGCTAAAGCGTTTGTTCCGCCACTAACGTATTGATTGTGAGACAACGTTGCAGAAATTAAAGGATGAAATAGGAAAAGTTTGTTGTCGGGACCTTGAGAAAACTCTCTAGTGCCGCACATGAGCTTCGGCAATCTCACTCAAATTTACGTCACCCGAGAATGAGACAGTTTCCTATTTCCGAGTCGTTATCACTTGTCATATTTAAAATTATATTGACTTGAAACATGGTTGTACCATAAGCTTATCACCACTGTCTGAACGTATATTAAGTTAAATTTCTCTTAATTTGAAAAGTGTTAGGTTGCGTTCACATGCATTTTATTTGACCTATTGAACTGAGACTTGAATATTAAATTGATCATTTATTTCACTTACATAAGTCGCAACTTGTTGCAGTAGGCATGTAATTGTAACTTAACTCGTGTTTATAACTTCCGTAGAAAAATAGAATGAAAATAAAAACCTCATAATTGTAACTAAATTGTCTTAAATTGATGTCTTAAGTCTCAGAGTAAATGTTACAAACTTCTAACAAAGGAAGGTGGGAGGTCGATGATCACTTTTTGTCGATTGTTGTGGAAAATTTCTTATAATGAAGACACGTGCTATGTCCCCTATGTGACAATGTGCCCATGATTGGTGGGTAACGCATGAGTCACTGGCGTTTGACAGGCAATGATCTGACGCAATCAAAGAAACATCATGGGCATGCCTATCACATGTGCATGACAGGTTATCTACCATATAGGGGCACAAGCCCCGTGTGCAAGTATGTTATGAAATTTTCCTCATCTCATTGGCAAAAGTGATCATTTTCGACCTTTATCATGTCCTAGAAGATGGTAATAATTATATTGAGACATCTTTTATCTTGATATACTGACACATATCATGCAACTGGTTAATTGAATACAATGGTCGACTGAGGTCAACACATTGTCTTTAGAGATGTAGAGGTTGAGAAGGACATGCTCTTTGTATTCAAATAATAAATAATTCCTCCCAATCAACAAAACAAGCCAAAAGGCATATTAACTATGGAAATAAATTGTTTTAAATACATAATAAATGATAGTCATTTTTGGAAAGCATAAATTTGGTTCATGTACCAAAAAAAATATTTGTATGAATCGAAATGTAATGTTTACCATTCATGTTAGATAACAATGAAAACCTCCGAAATAAAAAAAAACAAATGCTTTAATTTGTTGGTTTTCATTTTATATTTAGAGAAATCGTTTAAACATCACAATAAGGTTTCATTAGCAGTAAAATTCACAAATAAATATTTTATTACTTACATATTATGAATACGACAGGGATGCAAATTGGAATTATTTCGAGAGAAGCTTCTGTAGTTTAAGAAATTTGTTGAATATTTTGTTTTCATTGCAGATTTAATGACATGTAAATGACAATTAAATATGTGATGAAGAGCGGAAGGCTGTTGATTTTTGCTGTTAATAATGTCTCTCCGTGTAATCTCTTTAAAAAGATACTCTTAAAGAGGAAGGCAGATTAAAGAACATATTTCAGGCAAGCACAGAATGTGATGGAGCATATGGAGGCGAGTTTAAAATTACAGTAATTCTTGCAATTTAAGATATTTTCAAAAATTGGAGGACAGGTAATACGGGAGTGTCTGTAAATGAAGAGAAATACATTTTCAAAAATTGTCTTTTATGCCTCAAACGATGTTAAAATTGAATAGATATTTTTATTTCCGACATCCTGTCTGCAACGGTCTTAGGACCTGCTAACAATAAAAATTGAAAGAATTAGCACATGTTAAACATTATTGCAAGAAATAACGTAAAAAATGTTTACCGAAATTTTTCGAAATTTTCATGCAATCAGCCGAGGGGGTGTTCATGCCGGGGTGTGTGTGTCTACATTTAAGATAATACTGTAATGGATTTCTAGCAAGAATTGGTATATTCGAATATTTACTCTCCTTTGCGAATAGGTGCCATTTCTCGATTGTTGGTTCTTCGGTAACCCTATTACCATCAGACATTACAGGCTGTAGAGCAACATTTGCAAGCTGAAATGTTCCTAATCAGTTGTTATACCCGTACGTACTGCATAGATGAAGCAAGGATTAACTCAAATATTTAATGAAGAAAAATGCAGTATACAAATGTAGACACGAAAAAACCTTTTCGTATACATATTTTTACTTCAAAATTGTATTTAAAAAACGAATGAACAAAAATCAGTGCAAATGGAAATATAAATGATTAACATATTATTTTTTCATTGATACTGATTTCATACGCAGAGAATGATCTTTCTATATCAACACTTGTGAACAGTGCATATTTGAATGTAGTAATAATAAGCATTGCAGTAATTCTTATTTATTTTTTGATCTAGATCGTTCCTAATATTATACATAACTGTTATTTAATAATTCCTGGATATTTGTTAATTGAATCGCGTATTAGATAAGAAAATAAATTACTTATTAGTATTGGAAATGTATCCTGCTGTGCGCCATCTTGATTCACCCTGCCCTAGCCTATCCCGTCCTTTCCCTGCCACGTCTATTTCCTGCCCCGTCCCATCCGCCCAGCTTCACCCTCACCCTCCTCGCCCTTCCCTGCCCAGGTTGCCCTGCCTCGGTGGTCGCCCCGCCCTCTTTGCTATGATCATCCGTGTTTGCACTGTTGATGCTGGGGGCTGCTGCAAACTACCGCCAAATTTTCAGATCGAAAGGTTAACTCGGCATTTGTTTGTAAGTCCGAAGTCTACTTCTTGGTTCCCACGCGTGAGGAGTACTAGAGAAGATTCAAATAACCTGAAATAATTCAAATGATGTTCACTTTGTAGATTCAAAACATATAATTAGTACTTTGAACAATTTGACAATTTTCAAAAGTTGATTAAGGTGCCGGTGCTCTTCAATATAATTTACGACTGGCAATGTTCTCCAAGATTGCATATTTTCAGTTGCATCCCCTTGCGTCCCTGACTTGAAGTTTGCATAAGAAGATAAGGTTTTGATCTTATATCTTCATAAATTATAAATGCAACTCCAGAGAATCACAAAATAACTGGTGTACCTGCTTTCACCAATCGTGTTATTTATTTCTTGGGAGGAAATTAACCTTTTCGCTGCCAAGGAGGCCTACAGCCATCCGGATGTTTCGTGCCCCGTGGGCTAACGCCGCGTTTGCGCGTCCGCCCGGATAATGCCGCCTTTAGGCGTCTGTACTTCGGCTCGCGCTTTCTTCTGCGCGGCTGAGGGCCTGAGAGACATGTGGTGGTATCTGTTCGTTTAGTAAGGTTTTGAAGTTTAGTTTCAACCCACCTAGAGAGTGATGAAGTGGAAATTATTCTTGCTGCGAGATGAAATGTTTGTGAGCTGATAGACTGGCGAGCGGCGGTCCTCGCCACCCGTGGTAAGTTGGCGCGCCGCTTGAAAGAGGCCCTGCCTTAATAACCATAATAAAACGTTCTCTAGGGTTTTCGGGCATAAAGCACCACCTGTGCTTTGTGTTACGATTTCTTGCTGAGAGTTTTTTATTGTTTATGTGCACATCTATACGAATATCGGCTTCTTTTGTGGACAATACAGGGCTCAATGAAGGAAGTTCAATTTTGGATATTTTTTACGAAATCGTTGATACCATTTATTGTTAATTAAAGTACTAAATTCTATCAAAAAGCACTGCAAATCACTGAAAAATATCATTCATGACATGCTTCATAGATTGATACGTCTTCTGATGAAATGTAAGTTTTCTTGAAGTATGTTTACTAATTCCGAGAAAAAAAACTCACTAAACGAATATTCAACGCATATTTTAGGGGCAATAATGTCTCAAGATAATTTTTTGTGCTGTCACAAAGAATGCTTAATTTCAGTGACAAAAAAATATAAGACATGGCGGCATTCGCCTTTTCAAAACAGATGTAAATGTCATTGGCCGGAACATTGCAAGCTCATTTTGTCCGTTCGGGAAGTTTTGCTAATTTTGTTCAAGGGACAACTGCTTTTCAGTATTTCCCTTCAAAACGAAGCAGGTTTGAAATCAAACTCTTAGTGCGATGTGATTGCGAAAAGGGATTGAACCTCGATTTTATTATTCGCTGTGAGCTACGATTCTTTAGTTAGGAATGTAATGTAGGTCTGAGTGTTACACCAGTTTTTGACGTGAAACGCAGAAAAATGAATTTAAAAATTCCCAATAATATCAAAAGTTCAAAAAAATTTATGAAGTCCTCGTGTTACACTGTGTTTTAAAATGAATTTCACGAAAAAAATATCCCTCATTTCAAAAGCATAAAAATATTTCAAAATAAAAACAAATTTAAAAACTAAAACCACAACCCAAAAATGTATATTTCTAACTTCTCCAGTGTCGGCCAAAAGCCCATATCAAAGAGAAAGAAAGGACGTGTGCGCGTGTGCCTTGTGACAGCCTGCCAGCGCGCGCCCTTCGGCACCAGGAGCATGCGCCGCAGGTGTCGGCCGGCGGCCGGCGCGGTGCGCCAGCACAGCGAAAAGGTTCATCTGTGAAGCTAGGGAGAAAAACGAAGTCGAACCAGTTACCCCTGCATGCTCCTTGAGACATGGATGCTTCCAAAACCAATTGTCTGTCTGAAACGTCTGTTACTTCCTCGCGGATTCTACAAATATTGAGCAGGGCTTGCTCCTCGCCCCTTGAGTCGATGCGACATGCAAATCTCAGAGAATCACGACAACCAGCGGCTCATTGCAGCCCGTAGCGCGTTATCACAAAGCTCCTTCTTTCTTTATTCCTTGGGCGGTGATCAATCTGGCGGCCGCGACAGCGTCGGGCGGGGTGGGCGGGGCGGGGCGGGGCGTTGAAGGAAGGAGGCCGCACGCGTGGGCGCATCGACCGGCCGAAGGTCCTTGAAGTCGCGCGTAAAAACCATAATGACCCCGGCGCCCCGTCCTCGCCCCGCCCACCGCCCGCGGCGGACGGACCATTCGTCACGGGCGCACGCGTCGAGGGTGCAGTTCAAGGGGATGAGACCTACCGCGCGGTTCAATGTAACGCAATAGTAGGCCATCAGATAATATGTTTATGTCTTGCTCACCCAACCATACAATTTCAACTCTTCACTGTCAATCTACAGAAATGACATGTTTCCATTAATTTTTTCACGCCCACTAACTCATTCTTCTGTTAAATAATTTATTTTTCGTTAGCGCATAAATCATCTGCCGAGCGTCAATTAGAATAGTTTCTCTTAGACATGTAAATAGAATGAATAAAAATACTTGTATACCTACATGTCTATTGGACGTTAAATAATTATAATTGTAAATATAAATATAATACATTTCTTAATATTTTGGAATATTGACGCACATTATAGCAATTGAAGAAATATGTACGAATCTATATTTTCGATTGTAATACATTTTGATCTATTCATTTTCTTCTATTTCAGGCTAAAAATAATACATTACATTTGTTGTCGATTATTATTTATGGTTTCACATTTCTATTCGTATTGTAATGTAAGACATTTGGGGTGACTTTAGACCATGGGTGGCTTTGTACTACGCATTACTTTAAAGAATGTCTGTTAAATTAAATTTTGGATTGTGTATTTTCAATTGCTTTAAACGTCGATTCTAGGACATTAAACACACCAAACGGCAACAGGGTAATGCTCTTGCTTTTGAATATTACGGCTTGAGCTGACAAGAAAAATAGTTCAATTTTGGAAGTTCTTTTATAGGAGAGTAATACTCACAATGATTTTTTGAACTTAATACATTATATTCATCTTATGCATTACATGCATTATATTTATAATTCCATTTACAAATACAAATACAAAACAAAGTCATTTAGAGTATTATTACATAAATATAGTTTCATACATTTGAACATTGTGACAATGATGGTGCTCACCTCAATAGTACAAATTTTTCTTTTCATTCAAATTAGTTTTTACATGTAATTGTGTTTGTATACCTTTATATAAATTTATAATCTCAGTTTTCATTATACCTCATGAGTAATATGGCTTACAGGAAATAATTTGTAATTCAATATGTTATTACTAAGCTGAAGGTAGTTGTTAGGAGTTGGAGGAAAAAAGAACAATGGAGGAGGCGGGTTATTAGAGAGAGAAGGTTTTACTTAGAGTAGTTTCATAATGTTATTTTTAATTTTGTTTTATTAAATACAGGACGTTATGTTTTTGTAAGTTTATTAATTTCTAATATTGAAATCATGGTTGATTTCAATTTAATATTTAGAGATTTTCATATTAACCTCAAAAAGTTTCGATGTTCTTGATCAAAATGTTTATATTCTCACAATCAATTTTGTGATTTTCGTTTATCCTGTTTTGAAGTTGAATTTAGTTTATGAGGTAGTTATAAAATGTTATTTTTGTGTTCATCTATTCTTTTCTTAAATTGTCTTTTAGTTGGCCTGATGTATTTCTGTGGGCAGTTTTGATATCCGATCAGGTAAATAAGTTGTTAGTCACATTCATTTGAAAGTCGGTATTTGCACACTAAAGAACGTAAATGTGAGAAGTCGAACGTAACAAAGTCCATTCATTCTCTAGCATTACTCTCAGTTTTGTTTTCTCTGTATTCACTTGAAGTTCTTCAAATTTAATAAGTAAGGCAATATTGTTCGTGGGGTTTTGCAGATTTAAAAAATACGACAACACAGATAAAAATGAGATGAAATCTGTCACGCAATTCGCTGTAGAATTCACTTGATCCCGTAAAGATGGCAAAAATCAGTGTTGCCATGCTTGTGACAGAAAAGTAGCAAATTTTTTTTTTATTTCTTGCCCGTTCGGCCCTTCGGCCTTTCGGGAGTTATTAATATGATACATACATTACATAAGGACTTAACAATCTCAACCATTTACATCAGGGCACAAGTATACTTACTTGGGCTGAGTTTTTCAAATTATATACTGTTTGTGTTTACCTTTATATAAACAATAATATACAGAACCAACTAATTAACCAATATACATAGCTAAATGAACAATATACCAAATATAACTACTAATTAAACAATATACAGAATTATACAAAATATACTAATATACAAAGATACACAGACATATGCCTTAAGTAAACAAAGAAAGTTACACTTGTGAATAACACTTATTTACGTTATTACAACCCAAACTTGTTTACAGCATTAGTACTAGCAATTTATGGTGGCTTTTGGCGATCTTTTGGAAAGCGTGACAGTATCCTGGATGGAGCATAAGCAGTACGGTCAAGGTTGAAAGTTCTTTTGCTAGGACAAGCTTCAAGCCTTAAATAAAATTTTTTCGACAGTTTGTTTATGTACTCTTTAATGCAGCTAATGTTTAATTCTCTTTGGATTTGAGCGTTAGGAATAAACCAAGGAGCTTTGGAGACCATTCGAAGAAATTTGTTTTGAATAATCTCCAATTTGTTAATATGCGTGTTTGCGGCGCCTCCCCACACTGAGCACGCATAGGTGAGCGAAGGACGAATTATAGATTTAAAGATTGTTACACCAGTTTCTAATCTTAATGCAGTGTTTTTATTTATTAGTGGGTAAAGTTTGACTATTTTTGTATAGGTTTTGTTAGCCGTATCAGTTATGTGGTTTTTCCATGTTAATTTCCTATCTAATTTAACTCCTAAGTATTTTACGGGTTGGTTATTGTTTAGCCAGAGAACAGGATTGTTACTGATTGTTTACATAGGAGGGATTATGAATCTTTTAAGCGAGAAAATTTTTGCTTGTGATTTGTTTGGGTTTATCTGGATTCTCCATTTATCAGTCCAATTAATTAAGGTATTTAAGTCCTTTTGTAGGTTTTCTAGGGCAATAACCAGTTCTTCATGTTGTGAGAGGATGGCGGTGTCGTCTGCGAACAAGGCTATTTCGGTATTCATTACTTCCGGGAAATCGGCAAGGTATATTTTGAATAAAGTCGGTGAGAGTGGGGAACCTTGTGGAACTCCGGCTGAGATTCTATATTTAGCCGACGTGGTGTTATGTATTTTAATATTAAATGATCTGTTTAGTAAGAAACTTTCTATTATATCTAGAAGATATTTGGGGATGCCTAGGAGGCGAAATTTGTATTTTAATCCTGTATGCCAAACGCGGTCGAACGCTTTAGTAATGTCTAGGAACAGAGCTGCCGTGTACTTTTTCTCGTGAAAACCCTTCGCGATCAAATCCGCAACTCTTAAAATTTGGTGTTCAGTTGAATGATTTGCTCTAAAGCCGAATTGGACCTCAGGTATGGCATTCGTAGCGTGTAAGTATTTATTTAGCCTTCCTAAAATCAGTCTGTCAAATACTTTAGCTAATGAAGGTAAAAGACTAATTGGCCTGTAGTTATCTAGCAGTTGTGGACATTTATTTGGTTTGTTAATTGGAATGATTATTGCGTTTTTCCAATTGCTTGGGTAATACCCCAGTCTTAAGGCTGCGTTTAATATAGCTGTTATTGCTGCAATTGTGGAATTCGGTAATTCTTTTAATATCTGACTAGTTATTAGGTCATTCCCAGCTGATTTTCTGTTTTTAAGTTTATTTATTGTGCGTTTAAGTTCTGCGGGGGATATGAATTTTATTCTTACATCTGCGGAGTGTATACGTTGCTTCATACTGTTTAAAATTTCCTCATTGAACTCATGGTTTACTATTGGGTTGGGTTTAAAAGAATTTGAAAAATGAACAGCAAACGCTTCCGCTTTTTCGTCGTCTTTGTAGAGAATACTCGTACCTGATTTTAATGGTGGTATTCTAGATTGTTCTTTGGTGATCTTTTTGATAGTATTCCATAGCGAAGGAGAGCCGGGGGTAATTTGCGCTAAATATTGTTTAAATGAACTATATCTGTGTTCGTCGATTAGGAATTTTACTTTTTTACTTAAGGAGTTCCATTTTCTTTTTAAGTGTGGCCTTCTACTCAACTGCCATCGTCTTCTAATCCTGTGTTTATCTTTTATTAAGTCCACGATGTTTTTCGGTGGCCAGTAAGATGAATGTTTGTTATATTGCACTGGTTGACATGATTCTTTAATTGCGATGTTTATTGCTTCAATTAGATTATTGATTTGTAGGTCGATATCAGTACCGTTTTTGAGATCCTTTGGGAACGAAAATTGCGTGATTATTTTTTACCTAAAGATATCCCAGTTTACTTTACCATTTATTAGTTTCCTTGAATTGTTAACTTGTACCGTGCTCTGAAATGATATTATTATGGAGTTATGATCCGAATCGAGTTCAGGTATTACCGAGTGAAAAAAAGGGGGAATTTATGTTTGTGGATAGACTTATGTCAAGTATGTCCGGGGCGCCCTTATTGTTAAATGGATATCGTGTGGGTGTGGAGGGGGCATGGATTAATATATTATGATTTTGTGTGAACTGTAAAAGTTTACGACCTGCTTCTGTTGTAGTATTGCAGTTCCATGCTTTATTTTTGCTATTTAAGTCGCCTATGATAATTATTTTCTTCTTATTATTGTACATCAAGTTATTATTGGAGTTAAATATTTTATTCAAGGTCTTTACTGGAAATTTGTTGTTGGGTGGTTTGTAAGCGGTTATTATTATTATTTGAGAATCAGCTGTTTTTAAATTTATTGCTATCGTCTCCAGACAGTCAGAAATGGGACACTCAATTTGAGAGTGATTAAGCTCTTTACGTATTATAATCGCTACCCCACCCGCAGCTTTATAAGAAGGTCTATCATTTCTGTATATATTGAAGCCAGGTATTTTGAATTTATCAGATGGCTGAAAGTGCGTTTCCGTAACGCAAGCAATTTGTATCTCGTGGAAGAATAAGAAGTTCCTAAAAATATTCTCTTGTTTACTTAGTCCATTTGCGTTTCAGTTTAAAAATTTTAGGTTCTTGAGCTGGCTACAATTCATTTTTGTAACGCGGTCTGAATCATAACTTGTATTTGTGGTAAAAGAAAACTTATAATCTGAGTAATTACCGTACTTGTGATCGATTCGATTAATTTAATCCCATCGATGTTTTGATTTGTGAACGGCGTTGTATTTTTAACGTTCTCCTGAGAGTTATTTATCGGTCTTGTCCAAGGGCCTGGTCTTTCGGGTAGGGGAGGGAATTGGGCATTGTTATAGATTGGAGGTTGGCTGCAACCGGCTTGCCTGTTTTCATAATTTATATCTTGACCTTGTGAGCTCTACTGTGCCTTGGCTTGGCCTGCGTTATATCTCTCTCCAGTTGAGGGTTTATTAAGTTTTTTATTTAATTCTGCTTTGTAAAAAGGGCAACCACGATAATTTGCTGTGTGATTTTGTTTGCAATTCGTACAGGAGGGTTTTGCTCCCGATTTAGGGAGTGTGCATTCAGAATAGTGGTGGTCATTGAGGCATTTCACGCATCTCGGGCTGTTATAACAGTTAGCTTGCGTATGCCCAAAGCGTTGACATTTTTTACATTGGATGAGGAGTTTGGTTTTAGTTCGTACAAAAACTCTAACTATGCAGTAGTCTAACTTATTTAGCTTTAAAATGGCTCTACCAGCCACACTGTTCTCGACATCTACAGCTACTATCTGCAGGGGTTTTCTATTTTTGCCATAAAGTCTTATTACTTTTAATACAGTGAATTTATCATTAAGTTCATTTTTAATATCGTTAACATCTAGACACTCCGGTACATCTTTTATTACAACTTCAAATGCCCTTACAGATGGGTCTTTGAAGGAGTAGAACTCTATCTCGTTATTTTCACAGAATTTTCTAAATTTCCTGAAGTCATCAATGTTACTAAATTGCACTTTAAATTTATTGTTACTGTATTTGACTTCAAAATTTTCAATTTCATTTTTCATAATGTCCTCTTTAAGTAGTTTATAGTTTAGCAGTTCATCTTCTCTTTTATTATAATTTTGAATAATAATTGGGGGGATTTTCACTGCTTTAAATACATTATCATCATTTTCCTCTGTTATCTAAATATTCAAATCTATTTCTTACAGGTACGTTATATATCATTTGATTTACTTCTGCTTGCGAATGTTTTTGTCTTTTATAATTTAACACTTCACTAGAATCACAGTTTCTTTTAAGTATATATCCATCTTTATTGGTTGACGTGTTGGGAGTACGTTGAATTGCGGTCTGTCCGCGCTGCTCCAAGTTCTTTTTGGCGTTTGGTGACTCCTTGTCAAGGTTTTGCAGATCTGAAGGAGGAGGCAGATCCCCGGCAGTGACATGATGTAATTGCGGCGGTTGAACTGATACTGGTTGTGTTAAACTTAGCTGTTGAGTTTGAACCATGTTTTGCATTACACCCTGCGGTGGCAAGTTTACACTCATTTGTGACTGGAATGGAATGTATCCAGCCTGATATTGCTGCAACATTTGACCATTTTGAAATGCGAACATGTTATTTTCCATTGCGCTTGTGTGAGAGGTCTCACCATCAGTTGAAATTACACCGTTTGTTGCGTCCATTGCCATTTTTATATGCTGCCCCGTGCCGGGGCAGCCGTTTTCACACATATCACTGACCTAGTGTTAATGGCTTGTTATATACACTTTAAACAAAATAAATAATAAATAAACGAAAGAATAACTAAAGCCTACAACTGATTTTACTAGTATACACTTTCACAATTCCTATCAGCGCGTCGATAACACAATAAACTCACTGGTAGTAGTGGAAAGCTTATCGTGAGGAGCGACTCTCGTGGAGGTCATACCCCGACGGGAGCCGAGCTCGAACTGAAATTTCCTAAAGCCCCCAACACGTTTTTTGTAACGAAATTGTCTCTGGGTTCCGGTGTTTAATCAACTACACCTGCGTAGACCTATTAGGGCGACGTTGATTTAATTTGCGACATACTCACTAAGATAGCAGCCCCAAACCGCCTAAAAGAGTTTTTGTAAAGCTCTTTGAATCTTGCGGACAGATTTGAGCCCAAGCAGTTCCCCACAAGAAGGTCGACGCTTCAAATGACGCCTCATAATGCATTGCTTGGGGACGGAAAGAGGTGGGTATGAGTGACGGATCCGCATATTCGCAGTTCCTCAAATACTTTATAGAAAATATGTAACCGTTCCTAGTAGTGCAAGAAAGCAGGTGCATCTATTGTTTTTTTATTAGTTCATGAAAATTCAATTAAATGAATTTTTATTGTAATATCTTATAACATGAAATCTACTTTAATTTAAAGCTCTTTGATCCAATGTGATAAAAATGGCACTAAATGAACTTTTTCCTCTACAGAGGCGATGATATTGAAAGTCATGTTCTATAGGAACTCTTAATTGGTGTCAGATTAAAAATAATCGACATAATGATGAATACCGCAAAATGTCACCGGAGCGTGCAATCCCTTTCGAAGTGGCGACCTTGAACTTTTCACGAAACACTGATTGCGGGGGTTCCCCGCAAGGCCACATCGTGCCGAAGTGATGTCCAAGTCGCCTGCTGCCAACGTCTCGCCGTGACTTTGCTGACACGGCAAACGTCGAGTCAAGTCTGGGCGGCTGGGGCTCTGGGCCGTGAGTTTGTGTCCTCACGGTGGTTTTCTTTCTCCTTTTTTTCATTTACGTGTTCATTGGTCTTTTATCCCATTCGTTATGGCGGGTTGTTTTAAACTTAAGATAAACTTGAGATTACTCGAACTCCCAATTGCTTCTTTTCACGGAAACTTGTACACTGCTATTTGCTAAAAGAAAGCATTCCGGCCCTTCTGGCTGCCCCTCTGACCGAAATGAATTGGGGTCAGATATTGGGTCGGATGTAAGGTATTTCTTAGAACCTATAAACGTAAATAAAAGACTTAAGTTCTGTAATTTTTTTGTCGTTTATTAATTACAAAGTTATTACAAAAAACTCCGGAGATAGATGCATTAAGACTTTGGATTAGACCTTTTTTTTTGTTTGCTTTGGATTTTTTTCTAATTTTTAAGTATTGATAGAGATTTCCTATGCATGGACATATTTTTTCGCACTGTTGGAGGGGTGTGCTATATTAGGAAGACATTTTCAGAGACACTCATTAGCATTGTTTCTAATTGTAGTCTTAAGGGGATCTAGATTATGTCACATTTCGAAGGATTCATAGTGTAATTTAAACGAAAATTATTGTTCATTTGAAATTTAGAAAGAATTATAATAATATATCATCTGATACTTATTTCGTAAATACACTAGGGAACACGAGTTTTACCTTCAATTTTATACATATATTACGAATATTACAATAAAAACGTCATATCACCAAATAGTAAAGAAAACATCACGCCACAGTTTTTAAATATACCGTATATTCATACCTATCATACCGTATTTTGCTGTTAATTCAAATACATTAAAATTGCACCTTAAATATATGTAAAATCAATACACATAAAATCTATTTAAAATAAAGTTATTTTTTCAGTTCATCTATCTCACTTTCACAAATATCTACAAAATTAGGCTTTCGTGTTTTTTACCTTTCGTATTTCGAAGCTTGCGGTCTTTATTCTGGCGTGTGTTAGTCGAGCTCAAATACGAGTAGGTCTTAGTGGTAGGTCGTAGTGGATGTTTTTAAAACACGTCACGCGCATCCACTTATTTCGTACTGCGTATCAGTCACTGAAAAACATTATTTTAACCCCCTTACCTAATCGCAAGTATACAACTGTTGCGGTGACAGATTCTGAGTCAGTCGGTGTCATGCGGAACTGTACCAGCTGTGAAGTTGTGAACTGTGAAGTTCATTTCTGGATTGGAAGAAAAATTGCAAGACATTGAGTTAGGAGCTTGGCAATCCTTTATGAGAGTTGTTCATGCATTTCTCGGGACAAAGAAAGAAGACCATTATAAAACATTGGTCATAGATTGTTCTAAAAGCTACAAAACGTTGAAGTGTAGAATGCCTGAAAATTTATTTGCTTCACTTCCATCTTAATTTTTCCCGCAGAATTTGGGTGACATTAGTGAAAAACATGGTGAACAGTTTCATCAAGATATTGCTGCAATGAACAATGGATGTCAAGGGCGTAAGGAACTTGCTATGATGGGATATTGCTGGTTTCTTATCAAAGGGAGTAAACAGGAATACAAGAGTAAGTGTCAAGGCGCAAAAGCACTTTTAAACAATGCAATACGAATTTGTCCTACCAAGATGTTTCAATATTATTGCACGAAAATGCGTATTTCATTTTGGACTTGTTGTTATCGCGTATGAAGCATTCTCATAAAATTGTGTGGTAAAAAAATGTAAAGTGAATAAGAGTGACAAGCGGATGGATGGATAGGATTTTGTTTATTTAAAATACTAAATATATTCATATATTCTGAACCCTGCGACATAGAAACGTTTTACAACTATTTTCGAAATTAGCGTGATCGTTTCCTTTAAAATCACCTACCTTCATCCTGGAAGTATGAAAGAATTTTTTTTTGTTCCTACTGAAACCATTTCCTCCTCTGATACCTTCACTGGGCATAAAGTAGACCCATGTGCGCGACGTCCGATCTGCGGGTCGCAGTGACGATGACCTTAGCCGCGGCCTGGCTCCTTCCTCTCACCTCGTTCGGAGAGATGGACTCCCAATCGCCGCTTAACGAGGGGAAAGTGTACACGAGCTAAATGTGCTCGCGAGCCTGGAGGGAAAATGGCTCAGTAGAGAGGGGGACTCCCAAACGACTACCGAAAGGAGACAGATGAAAATAGAAAAACATATTGATTGATTGGGTGGTCAGATGCTAAGGCATGCATACACTGAGGCCCGTAAGCGTAGTGCATGCTTCCATCGTGGGAGGTGGCAGTGATCTTTCCCCGCTGTCTGGGGAGATCCGTTGGCCTGCGTGGATTTTCCCCAGCAGGTATCTCCCACCAGCATGGCACCGCACCAGCTCCCAATGGGTGTGGTAGTTCAGTGCATGTGAGAGTGTCTGTAAGTAAGGGTGAAGAAAGGGCAAAGAAGAGGCCTTCCGTGGTCTATTTGTTAGTGTACTTCGCCGGCATCCGCCAGGTTTTGATCTAAAAATCACGGAAAACAACCGATCAGAGTGGTCGAACGCCAGAATTTTCCTCCAGACAGAGGCTGAATTCGACTTAGTTCTGTAGGAAGTGTCAAAAATCCTGTCACCGTCAACCAAGGACCACGAACCAAGGACCTCTCGATAAAAGGCATCAGATGCAGTGACATCAGATGATGCCTGAGCCACCTTTTCCAGTAAAGTACATACATATTTATAGATCACTAACAGAGATTCTGAGCCTTTCACTAGTATTCAAATCATATGTGTCAGGGTTTTTTTCTTCATGTGTTTCATATGTGTCAATACGTAGGGTTAGAAGAATCAAAGACAAAAACTGAAAAAATTACATACACAATTCATGTCGATATTATTTCCCGAACTTTATTACTCGTATATATACAACAAAACATCTCTTAAAATTATTTTAATTAAGCTTTATCTCATTATTATCCGTCGATCACAGCGAATATCTTGCATTTTTCTCATAACGTTTGAGTTATTTGCTTGGTGCACAGACCACATGCAAGTTTTAGAGTAGATCAAATATAAAATAAAAATATATTGTGAAACAAATGAAAAATGGCAGGGTTATAAATGGTAGATACTGTATCAATATTCATTTTCGTTTTTTGTTCTACAACGTAAATTTCGGGTCCATGAACCTCGAATACGTATCGTTCGCGAAGGTTCATAGGATCTACTCTGTGTAGAAGTTCCGAATCGTTCATTATCACTCTTCACGTCAAATCTGTTCTGCTTCGCATCTGCGCAACTGTTTGTTTTCTCAGCAGCAAAACCATCTGCTTCCCTCTGACAGTTAAATTTTTCACAAAGAATGCGTGCGAATCTTTATTGGCTATCATCTTCAATCTTCATTCGTTAGATATCTTCATTATCTGTACCTTCTATTTCTATGGTCACAACCGCTGTGGGCCAGGTTGGCCAACTGTCCCCTTTATCTTGATGTTCAATCTGAACGGGCAAGTTTCGGAGAGATTTGGAGGTATGGTCCACTCTCACAATTTTCGGTTTGAAAGCTGCTTTATATTCTTGTAAGTTTCTCGATGCTATGTCATGTACCATATTGTCTGACTCGGACACCTTAATCACCACCTCAGAAAGAGGGGACCCTATAATAGTGTCCTCATCGCTCTTCACTATAACATCGCTGGTCCTGTCTATGCTTTCAAAGGGCCACTGCGATGTATCATTCTTAAATGCCATTTCGTGTTCGTCTTCGTGTGTTTCAATATTAACTATATTTGTAACGGAAGTTGAATCGTTAACGAGTCCTTCGCATTGGTAGTTAACTTCTTGGGTACACGTTCGCAGAAAAGTTTCTACAGGATATTGTTCGTCGTCAATTTTTACAATCACTTGACTGTTCATATCTCCTAAGCATGCTGCAGTCTTGACAATAGCTGCCAAATGAGACATGTGGTGGCAGTCGTCTTCGCTTGCAAGCATCTCTCCTGAGGGTCTGTGCGCCTCTTGCAGAAGCGAAGTGCTGTCTTTCGCTGGGTCGCTGGCCGGTTGCTCCCCCCACTCCAGGCGCAGCTTCTCCGGCGTCTTCACTGCGACGAGGAGCAGGCGCGGGCGAGGGGGCGTCGCGGGGGCCCCCGACGACGACGCAGCTGGCGGCGAACGACCGGGCGACGCAGTAGTCATCGCGCGAGAAGCGGGTTCTGCTACTGAGGAAGTTGAGGTGGGCGCAGGCGCAGCTCGTGAAGATGAAGGCGGTTTAGCGCGAGTCAGCACCGAAACAGAAGGCGACGGGACGGCAGGCCGAGTGCTTTGGTGTGCGCTTGGGGTGGACGACGATGGGAGGCTCGAGGTTGACGGAACCGTTACGGTTGAAATAGCTGGGGACGGCGGCGATGCGTCTTCCATTCTGCATGAATCATCTCTGGAGGTTGGCGGCTGTATTTCCATCGATGCCTCTGCGATTTCCTGAAACCATTCGTTTGTTATGAGTTTTCAATAAAGCATCTACACTCAGTTCTTGACCACTTTTGTAGATTGAGCTATGTCTCGAGGTAATGTCAATATCTGAATGAAAACAATTTACATTTTAGATGCTTAAGTTTCGGCCTTTGATGATATTTCGAGATGGAAATGTATTACAGAAGTAATTACATAAGTTATTCATTAAACTATCGACATAACTTCAAAATATCTGGAATCAATTTTCAATTCTTGTGTTGTATAATAACAAATCACAGTCTAGAGCTTACTGGAAAAATACTCAAAGTAATTTAATAAACATTCAGCATTAAGTAACTTTCTTATTGAAGAACTAGGTAAGTACCAATTATTACCGGCGCGAAATATTCAGTAACTTTTATCAATATAATCAAAGAAGACGAAATAAAAAATAAGGTGAAAAAGGAAAGAAAAGAAAAAATATTCAATTAAATAAAAGGAACAGAGAGAGAAAATTGAGAGACAGAGATTGCGAAAGAGAATTGAAATCAACAGTAGAATATAAAAATGCAAAGAATGACACGAAATTATGAAAACATGAGTAAACAAAAAAGTAACGTGGAGTAATAACAGACATGGAAAATCAACTATAAAATAGACTAAAAATAAAGAGAGGAAAAAGACAAGAAGCAATGTATGAAGATCAGATGAGTAGGAAAAGAAAAAATAACAAGAATGCGACGTTATGAAAATACGGAAAGAAAAACATAGGGCAAAGATACAGAAAAGAGAAAAAAGAAGATAGAGCAAAAACTTTGAGAGAAAAATTAATAGTCAAGAAAAAAAGAGGAAAGAGTGAGAAATCACGCAGCAGTTAACGAACAAAGAAAGAAGAACAGAGGATCACGAAAACAATACTGATTTATTTAACATAAAACTTTTTAAAAACCGTGTGATACACTAAAGGGACATGTGATTTACTTGTAAGTTTCTTGAGCTCTTCGATCCCTACTCTACATATATGGAGTAGAATTATGAATACAGGTAATCACGAGCGTATTTGGTAAGAATCGGTAAAGAACACATTCGCTCCCATCGTAATTAAAACTATCAGCATCAGCAAAGGAAATAAGCTATAGATATTGGCTACAATCCCTTATCGTGCGCATCGTGTGGGATTGGACTTACTGCTAGGAGTACCAGGAAAACGATTACTTGACGAACTGCATTCCTCATTGCGATCACGAAAATGTGCCCATACCTACTCATCTGATCTTCATACATTGCTTCTTGTCTTTTTCCTCTCTATATTTTTAGTCTATTTTATAGTTGATTTTCCATGTCTGTTATTACTCCACGTTACTTTTAGGAGATCCATTCACCAAAGGCCAGTTCCACTGAAACGCACCCCATTAGCAGGCGAACTCCTCGGCGCCAGGGGCCCATCGGAGAGCCCCGTCTGGCCGTCGGCGGGCGACGTGGCCGCGGCTGTTGCCGCCGAGCACCCCGACGCGGCCTCCTCCGCCTCCGCCGCCTCCGCTGCGGCCGGCGCCCCCGACCCCGCGCTCGACACCTTCCGTGCATTCCAGCTCATTTACAAAAGAACAACGCTGAGGAAGAAGTACTCGTATAACCTGCTCGCGTTTCTTTGAGCTCCAATTCCTTGTGTGTGTTGGTATGTACCAGATCGATGAAAGCAGACACAGATTTGACTGATTTCGATTTGACTGATTCTGACGTTGGCATATCTACTTGTTTTTTAATGGTGAAAGTTTTTGTACCACTCAATTTGTTATAAGCCACTATGGCGCTGTATCATCAGATGGAGCTTCAGTTAAATGCAATTCCCAATACACCTAGGCTTCATTGTTGGGCGTTGCCGTGTGACACAGGGCACTTCAAGGGAGGACAGGATGGGTGACGCGAGAGAGGGAGGGAGAGGGAGGGAGAGAGAGAGAAATACAGCGAGGCAAGAGATAGAGATAGGGACAGAAGGACAGACAGAGATAGAGAGAAACGGAGAGAGAAAGTGACAGTAAGAGGCCGAGGGAAACAGAAAGAGAGAGACAGAGAGACAGCGGGAGGAAGAGAGAGAGAGAGAGATCAAGAAGATAGAGATAGAGAGGGAGGTAGGGAGAGGCAAAGACAGAGAAAGAGAGAGTGAGAGACAGAGACACAAGAGAGACAGAGGCAAAGAGAGAGAGACATAGGTAGAGAGAGACAGGCCGAGTGAGACAAAGAGAGGGAAAGAGGGAGAGAGAGAGCAGAACAACTTCCGGCGTGTAGTTTATAAAAGTACCAACAAGTCGTGATTAGAAATACTTGAAAACTAGAAATTTTCGCTTCCCAGTTGTCGGAAAGTTATTTGCATCGGAAAGCGACTACAGCCTCGAGCGGTTATGCCCATCCCATGGCGTCCCACCCTGATGACCATGGGTTCGAGAGACCTTACGTCATTTATTAACACTCTCTACTGTCGAGAAGCTTCCACATGACCAAACAGCTGTATGAGTTTGGGTGGCAGCGCATGGAGTTTGATTGCTGCTCCATCAGGGAATAAAAACAGAGGTTACTACATGGAAACCTTGCTCGCTAGTCATAAGCCACGTTCATTTTATGGTATTGCTAATACGATAGCAAACCACATGCCTGGCTCTACTCCTGCCACATCTCGCAAAAGAGTCATTCTACGTCAAATCGAACACTTGCAAAACATCACTATTTTTTAGCAATTTGAAACTTTTTTATGAGGTCTAAGTGAGGTCTAATAGGTGACATGTATTTTTTCAAATCTCACTCCTTTCAGAAATATTACCTTTTACTTTTTCCGAAGAATCATGCTCCCCCTAATGTTTAAAACTTTTTTTTTCAGAAACAGCGTTTCGTACATAAAAATAAAATTACACTGTAATCAATTTAATTCAATTCCATCTCATCGTTTCCTCGATGGATCAGAGAAATTGGACGAGAAACCTAATCCAGAAAGGGGTTATTTACTCAGATTCTGAAGAACATTACTTCTTGATGGCACTTTTAATCTTTTGAAATTAACAGGACAAATTTTATGTAATTCATTAAATACCATTGTCTTAATAAATATTATTTTCCTTTTTGATGATTAGAATATGTATTACTAATTTCCAATTTGAGAAAACTACGCAGTCTAAAGTCATGTGATAGGAGTCTATGGTTTTGGTTGATATCCAGTGACTCAGTCAAATATAAAAACAATGCAACTTTTTCGATTCGTACAATGTTGACTGAAATATCGATTGAGGTTTCCCGCTTGTTTTCATACTATTTGTACAAACTGAATTCTCATTCTGTGTGTAACTACGAGTCAGCTTGTATCACTTAACAGCAAGGTTCCTAGGGAAAGGCCGCCAGCAATGAAATATTTGCTATTTGCGTGTTGCATTGCGGAACAGCAACATTTAAAACAATCTTTGGTACGTAAAAGAGTTATGCTGAATTATGTGCTATTTTATTTCATGAATGAAGATGGATTTGTTAAAGCTATTAACATATCTAGTAATGTTACGAGTGTTATTAGTGCAGAGGCCAAAAGTTAAAAATCGAGGTGGAGCAAAGCAGAGCCAAGATTTTTAATTTAGTCGAGACACTAATAACACTGTAACATTTTGTAATATTATGTTCAGCATTTTATCGGTCAGCACCAAATCCCATGATTTATGCAAAAATTTACATTACTACTATAAAAAGCAAAAGAATTCTGTTTCTGCGAGAGGTTAGTACGATATTGTGAGGTGTTGCTTGCGATATATCTATTTCAATACACAATATTATCAATACTACAATGTTCGAATACCGTGGTTCGAGAAAGATGGATGTAAATAATTCTCCAAAACCTAAGGATATCTAAAGAAATGACATTTGGTGAGAAATTTGGTGCGTAGACTTTCAGTGGCGACACCTTCACATTGTTAACCTCAGTAAATGTGATTACTGGAGGAGAGTTTCATTTGGTGGAATGCTAGGAAACTGAGGTAAATTTACCTAATATACATTTTTCTAATTGTACTACTACTAATATTAGATTTAACTATAATTATCCCAAAAACTAATACGAGTTACTTTGATTCTCAATCGATTTAATCTAATTTGTTTTGTACACCGCCATGTTTTTCCTTAACAAACAAGTGGCTTGCAACGAATGGATGGTTGTTTATTTTCGTTGCTAAGGATGTTGAAGTTCTTAAGATATAGGTAGGTAACAGACCTATAGGGTTACATGTTAACAAGGGTTAAAGACGCAAGTGTCCGATAAAAATATTTGAAGGGTTGAGAACTATGAGGGTACTATCTGACATTTTAACAATATAGAGATAAACATGCTTTCTTATTGCTTTTTGTACACAGAGTATAGGCCGCCGTTTTGTCTTCATCTATCTCACGTCTATAATTTCCAAATGTGAATACGATGATCTTAACCCCTCTCCCTTGTGCCAAAATATTAGAAGAGTACTCTCTGTTTACGTGATCCCACATCTGGCGCTCTCTGTAGGATTTTAGGCATACTATCTTTGCTGTAGATAATAGGAAGCATGGATTGTTTGCTAATAAATAGGAAAAAACGTCTGTCACGGTTAAAATCAATTATATTTTATCAGTTTGGACACATAGGTTTTGCACAGAAGTTTAAAAAACTATTTGAAATAACTCAGAACCACATAATTTTAAATGTATTGTTTTATTTTTCATTAGGTAGTCAAAGTTTGATCTGCGACGTTTCAAGGAGATGGATTTTTCCCACCTTCTGGCTACAACGAATACATTACGAATATTAGAGAAAATTGAGGTTTTTAAAGAATTAAACTAATGGTGTCAAATCTGCTTGTACTTTCTCGCTCGTATTTCCATTCAAAATTACGCGAAAAGTACTATAATTGTCAAAAATTGTACGTGACCTTACTTTAAAATCTGTATTTATGGAAAAGATTTCATTAAGTGAAAATCTCTATCTATAGTTGTAGGAAGACGCCGAAAAAATATTGAACATTTGCTATTTTCGAAAAAAATAGAATTTTTAATGAAAATGTGGCCTGTGCCATTCTCTTAAACGTCCATCACACTATCCAACAACAAAATTTAATCAAAAACAATAGAGCCATTTGTTCAAAATTTTGAAAATGCCTCAGGGGCTTCATGTAAAGTACCCCTAAAAATTAAAATATCGGTTTTAAATTCAAGAGACCGAGGCATTAATCAGATCGAGTGGGGAATATAAATTTTACAGACCATTGGCTGAACTGTTTAGCCGCTGGCGTTGTTCTCAGACGGACAGAGCTATTGCCGCCAATTGAGTCTTCGGTATCGAGGACACACAAAACATAGATTCTGGCTGTACCACATGTTAATCGGATTTTTTTCCTAAATTTGGCAACTAGATTTATCCATTTTTTGTTACCAAGGCCCTGCAATAAGGCTTTTATACCGAAAATGCGTACCTGAATTTGAAGAATCTGAAGGAACAAGGTTACAATAAAAACTATTTTAAACAGGCAAATATACTTAATGGCAATTGTTAAATAGATATTTTACTAATAAACCTATCAGACATCGCGCTCAGTGAATACCTTTAGCAATTTTAAAATATTAAGTAAGATACAGAATTTACAAACTTCGTTTTCATGTACTGTAAAATGGTGAAAAAGCAGTTAGTACCCTTATAATTTTCAATTCTTCACTTAATTTATATCAACATTATACGAGAATGTTTATTTATGTTTGAGCAGTGTACGTGCAACACCATTTAGATTACAAGGTCTGAGCAGTTATTCATGATGACCACCAAGGAAGGCAATACAAACTGGAATGCGAAGTAAAGTTCTGGTTACCAGACGAAAATATACTATAATAAATTACACTATCAAGTAAGAATAAAAGATGTATACTTTCTTCATCTGGAAGATTTACGTAACTAATAGTAAGAAATCTAAACTAAAGCAAAACCACCATGATGACTGCTATACTACTACTTGTTAATAGTACTACATGTATTAAAACACAACTTAAACCTACTTTTTCTAAAACATTACTAATTTAATGGGAATTACCTACTCTATCTGATTGTATAGAGCCTTAAAGTTTTAATACTTTTATAGAATAATACACACTGAGTTTCAGTTTCTTATCCACCACAACTGAAATGATAATTTAAGGGCAGAATTACAATGAATATATTAAAAAAGAAAATTGTGTTCATTACCATCGACCAATAATCGTCCAAAATAAACTCCGGTTTGCTTCTTAGTTCATCAAAAGTACTGAATGATATTTCATTTAATCTGGCAATGTTTTATTTTGCATTTTCTTCAAAAGCAGCAAGCAGATGCCCTATTCTGAACGCAATTTTTTTTTCTTGAAGACTTTCTCTGTAGGAAGTGCTTGGGCGATTGAAGTAAGCAGGACAATTAGGCAACAAAGAAAGCTTATATTTACGAGACAGTCGTATACGTTTAAAAGATGTTTAGTCCATTGACACAATAGATCACTGAATTCTTATCAATTTCCCACGTTTGCAAGTACACTTCATAAATCTGAAAGTAAACACTGAACTTAGCAACTTATGTTTTTTTCACTTTTTATCATAATTCCCTCGAATAGGGACACAGACCCTATTCATCATGATTCTCATTATAGACCACATCTACATAACCACAACTCGAAAGCTACAACGTAGGCAACTGAATCGCCTCAAGATGAACAAGTGGGTTTTTTCTAACCACCATATCGGCTTTGAAAGAGTGTGGTGCGGCGGGCGCAGCGCAGTTGGCAGGCACCTTGTGGCACACCGCCTGGTGCGCGACGAGCAGGCGGCGGTGCGGGAAGTGGTGTGCGCAGAGCGCGCAGCGGAAGGGCTGCTCGCCCGTGTGCTTGCGCAGGTGCAGCGTGAGCAGGCCGCGCTGCACGAACGACGCCGTGCACAGCGGGCACTTGAAGGGCCGCTCGTCGCCCGCGTGGTTGCGCGCGTGCGCCAGCAGCTGGCCACGCGACACGAACGCGTCGGGGCACTCGTCGCACTTGTAGCGGAAGTCGCCCGTGTGCACGCGCCGGTGCCGCGTCAGCCCGAACTGGCTCATGAACGCCTGCGCCCACCCACGCCAATCAGGCCAAGCAGTTCAACGTGCACTACGGCGCTCCGGCTGCGCTCCCTTCTCTTCCAACAGATACTAAAGTAAGTTGGCAACCACATTATGGGTACGTCTGACTGCAAGAGTACGTCGGACATCCCATTAAGCCATTCCGCGATGACAACGGTTTCGAATTGTTTTGTAAATATCTGAAAAGTGTTGAAAAGCAAAAGTATCACTGAGGGATAAGAAATGTTCTAGTAATAAAAGTACTCAATGGTTAAACCGCAAATCCTGACGTAGAACATTTTATTTGAAATGAAAGAGAGGGAAGAGATAATTTAGAATGTGTCGAAAATATTACTTTAAGTATTTCTACGTTTGTCTTTTAAAATTGTATTGCATTTTTTGTTAATTCATAAAAAGGTAATTTATCAAAGAAGGCATGAAACAGTCTAGAAATAATTCAGCTCTAGTGAGTCGATGTCTGTGTTTACGTGTCATTCAATTTATGCCGTTGAACAATGCATTATATATATATATATATATATATATATATATATATATATATATATATATATATATATATTGTGGCGAAATGGGATTATACAACCCCATAACACCACAGTTTCGCCGGCATAAACGTTTACAAGCAGCGAGAAAAGCGGCCGAAAACAATAGTAGCAAAACGCGCAGCCTGGTATCCGTTGCTCGTACTAGTCGCCGCGAACTATCAAGCCACGTTTTTGCTGGTGGAAGGCACAAGTAGGATAAATAATCCCCACCACGTCGAATTTCCCCAGGCGAACGCCAATAAATACGCAAACGCGGAAGCGGGAGCTCTCTTTTGTCGCCATCTCGCCTGGAGTCAACATCTCTTCTGCTAGCACGCGTCGGGTCAGCAGTTCTTCATGTAAGGCACCGCTTGGCAAGTGTGCAGATTTTATCAGAGCGTTAGATTAGTTAGAAATTGCCGCAACGACTGTTTAAAATAGGAGTGTACGGCGTTGCGAAACGTCTAGCTAGTCGTCCGCGCAGTAGTCAGGAATTAGAGAAATATTCTTCTATTAACTAATGCGGGAAGTAAAAGTGTGCCCGTTCTCAGGAAAGCTCTGAAAGTTCTTGATTAACAGAATAAAGTTAGGAACGAGCGAAGTACTTGCACTGGCAGTTAGGGAAGTGCAAGGGACATTTTCTGCAAATTGGGCGTAATCGAAGGCGGTAGCAGCCGTGGGAGGAGAAGAAACCGATTAGTGGAGACGGAAGAATACGCGAGGCGATCGGGAAGAAGACGACGACTGAGGAAAGGACGCAAGAGGGCAGCGAAGGCAACGCAGAACTTCGGAATCGAGCAACGCGGTCTGGAACGCAACACGCTGTTTCAAGGTTGAAAGACGGACAGTTTCGAGGTAACCTGTAGAACTACGAAATTAGGTCAAGTTCACGTCGGCAGGGAAAGAACAGTTTCAGAAGTGTTAAAAATTGAGGACACGGATGTTAATAATTTGTAGCTTGGGAGTGGGAGATTTAATGCATAATTGCTTGCCTTTAACCATTCTATTGTAGCAGTCATTATTCTGTTACCAGCACTTATAATTTAAAGATAAATTGAGAGTAGTGCGCTTGCCCACAGGTTAATTATTGTATGTAAAATTTTGAAAAGGCAAGAGATTGTAAATTAGGTTTAGTCTTACGTGCAATTGTAATTAGAATAATTTAAATTTAGACGTAGTGAATTTTCAAAGGGAATTCCCAGTACTGGATAAAGAAATTGCTTCAGAAACTAAGTTCTGAACAGAATTAAGTGTTCATTTGTTGAATAGGCTGTAAAAGTTGCTTATTTGTGTTTAGTTAATCATTTTTGGAAGTGTAATTCTATGTATGATTTGTTTTTCGTTGTTATCAATTCATGCCACAGAATTTTGAGTGAATTATATGCTCGTTTATGTGTGATTTGTGTGACTTTTATTGTGTCAAGGGTTCAGACCTTTCTCGTACCCCAAAGATCCTGCTTCCTGAGATTCTAAGCTCGCTTCACGAGCATAATATCTTAACGACTTGCTTAAAGTGCATGCGGCCGTGTCTGCAGAAGGTACAAAGTGTGTACGATAGGTGAGCCGGTTAGAATATATATATATATATATATATATATATATATATATATATATATATTATTTTATTTTTTTGCATCTGAATTCAGTGTGTTTTTATAATTTTTCACATGTGTATGCACTCATATACCTCCACTCCTTTGATAGAAATATTTGTTTTTGTTTGTGAATGTTAATAGGAAATTGTAGGTATCTGACGCAGATACATGTTGCTCGTAGATAAAAGGTAAGCTAGCTTCTGGCATGGGACATCATCCGCTGGGATGTATAGTTCTATAAGTTAGATCTCGTACATGGGCATCTCAATCAACAACCTTCATCCGAGACACATTCAATTGATTTCGTTTCCGAAATTCTGTCGCGTCGCGGCCTCTGCTCCTCATCGTGTGCTTTGGAGCGCCTTCACACGCAGACGCAGCAGCGCGCTTCGGAACAGTGACAGTGGTGGCAGAGCAGTGACGTAACGCTCCCACAGACGGCGCGGAAGATCCGCAGACTGCGCGGATTGGCCACGGCGGAAAAATCCGCGCGCAAATTTATGGAAACGAGGTTTCGGTCAAATTGTCTGAAAATTTAGTATGTTGTTCGTTAGACCACATTAATCAAAAGGCGTTATGGCCGTTAAGCCAAAAAGTAGTTCTTTTTGATCTACTGTACAGTTTAGAACGGAGATCATGTTGATTTGTCGGATGATAGATAGGCACATATGTGCACTCAAAGCATATTCAAATGAATCGACCTCACTTGATTAGACTTCGGAATTATGTTATTTCATTTTTCGTGAGCCACTGAGCTTCATTACCGTGAACCCCCTTGCCTTCCAGGTTGAGGTACTTGATCACCGTAAGTCTCCTTGCCTTACACGGTGCGGTGAATCATTAATTTAAGTCCCCTTGCCTATCACTGTCGGGTTGCTTGATCATTGTAAATCCCGTTGCTTCTCGCGTTTATTGAACTTTTTTGCATTTTAGTTCTCCATTTCAACGATTATAATATCTTTAACATTTAAATCGACTGGAGCTGGTCTGTGTGCTGTATCTAAAGCATTTTACGCAAGAGTAGTAGTTGGATATTGAACACTTTGCTGTTGTCTAGCATATCCTAAGTGCTATACGCCACTAGCAATATTAGTACCACTCTCAAGTGTTTTGGTTCCTCATTTGCAAGTGCAATAATAACCATTTATTATTATTTACCGAAAGTTATGTTCCTCACGAAATAAACTGTGGTACGTTATGATTCAAACGAGCCCATTGTACGTTTCTTGTGTAGAACCTCTACTCTCGCTTGTACCACGATTGGTTCACGAAATTTTTCTAACATTCGATTAGCCAGTACTTGATTAATGATTAGCATTACTCATGGTCATTCTTCATAATCACACAGGCTATTTAAAGGAAATCTCGCATTTTATCAATGTGAGGTATTACAATTACATTATCAAAATACTTGAAAATTCTTTTAATATGCCCATTTCGAATTTTGATGACTCATCAGGTTTTAAAGACTAATCGTGATTCGCTTCCTCTTCCGTAGTAAAAAATTAACTTGGTCTTGTGGAGATAGAACAATTATTTTACCTAATTCTTGAAGATAAGCTTTAGCATCGCGGTAACTACTGTCAACTAAAAAAATCTCTTTCTCTGAACCATTTTTTCATACCATCTCTATCGTTTTGATATTCATCAAGTAGCATCCTTGCTTCGGAAAATACGGACCTTGTATAGCAAGAATGTATCCATCTGGTGCTACTGCTAAAGCTGGTTTCACTAAATGATATCCTTTACGCAGACAATATGACGTCCGTAATGCAGGAATGTTGGAGCTTTTATGAAAATACGAATAACCGTCAATAAACACAATTGATTTTGTCATTAGGATCAGTATTGTAAAGCTCATTTGCGAATTCTGTGAAAAGGCGACTAATGAATTTTTCCCGAGATATTGCACTGAACCTTATATTTTGTGACACAAATCTTATCATAAGCGAAGCTCGGACGGTTGCGAGAGCTAAGCTAACTGATTGGTTAAGTAACGAAGTATAACCCTAAAAAATTCGTCCGATAATCCTTCTCGAATTTTTCACAAAAGGATCATAATATCTAGATTGGAAACATATCTTTATCCACCAATTACCGGAATGTGTTTGCAAAAACCAATGAGAATAACCTGTTCTTTTGTTTATGCAGTTATCCACTTCAAGTCAGTATATATAAGATAGTTTATATCTGTGAAGTCTCGAACATGATTTGCCGCTTCACGAAGACTATGCAGAAATGACTGAAGATGCTGACCTTTGATTGTATAAGGTATATTGATTAAACATAAGCCTGTTAACATACAATGTAGGCTTTCACGGCCGGTTTCTTCATCATAATTAGTTATTTTCGGGTTTGAAGGCCGTGGTCCAACGGAGACTTGTCCAATCGTTTTTCCTGCAACTGTGACAGCCATCATCAGTGGCGTTGCTGGCGGGGGCGAAGTGTCCTTCTTGGCAGCACCGCGTTGACTGACGCTCCCGCGGCTCTGGGACATGTATTCATGGTGAAAGGCGAGGTTCGCGCGCTCGCGTCTGATTGGATCGCGCCACCGGTGCTCGCGCCTGTTTGGGCCACGTCAGCGGTACTGGTTAGCTGCCGAATTTTGCTCTTACGGAGTGCCGGGTACCGTGTACTACTTAATTTTTGTCCTTCTTTTCTGTTGAAATTGTTCTTATGTTTGTAAATCTCGATGGCTTCCATTTGGAGTCTCTTGTAGTAGTGTATGGTGGTGGAGAGAATATCCGTCGCTTCAAAGCGAGCGCGCGAACCTCGCCTTTCACCATGAATACAGGTCCCAGAGCCGCAGGAGTGTCAGTCAACGCGGAAGAATAGCGTCAACAAGTGAAGTTGTTTCATTTTAATACGTATTGAGAACACATACGTATGTGTCTTTCTTTCACCCGACAATTCGACATGATCTCCGTTTTAAAATGTACATTCGGTAAATAAACAATTTTTCTTTGCTTACCGGTCGTAACGACTTTTGATTAATATGTTCTAAGGATCAACATACTAAATTTTCAGACAATTTGAACGAAACATCATTTCCATCAGATTTCTGCGGGGTTCTTTCGCACCACTTATTGCCTATGAACACGTTTAGACTTGCGTGGAAGGCGAGCGTCGCGGCAGCGGATTGGCAGTGTTTAATTCGCGTCTGATTTTGTAATGCAGTTGGGCGCTATTCTTCCGCTGCCGCTCGAGTTCTGTGCAAGTCCGCCTGTCTACGGGAGTCTTCGCTCCCGCCTGTGTCGAGCTCCCTTGCCCCTGTTTATCGGATGAGGAAACTGTCACAAACGCTGAGACGTAATTGACGCTGCGGCGTGAACAGACCCACGGATTTCGTCGCCGCGTCTAGCGCGGAACTTTCCGCACCGCACCCGCTGCGGATCTTCTGCGCTGGTCTGCGGGGCCCTTAAAATGGAGGTCATCCCACGTGAGGATTCGCCCTGTCTTTTGGGGACAGACGCTAACCACGAGCAGCCCGGGACGGTATCCGCGCCACCGCTGGCAAAGCATTGGTTTAAATGGAGGTTATCCTCCCTAGTACACTCGCCGCGGCATTTTATCTGCTGCATTTCTTCGTTCGTCGTCGGGGAAGGGTCAGCGAAACATACGCTGGAAAAACCCTTCTCCTCCCAATGTGGCCGGCGGTGTGGCGATGGCTAGCAACGGTGGCCCTGTGGGAAGTGCCTCGCCACATATCGGAAGCGCGCGGCAGGGTCCACGTCGGAAGGGGTTCTTAATCTGCGTGTTTTTCGCATAGTATTTCTCTTGGAGGAATAGATTTCATAAAGTTATCGATTTAACTTTAAATCACATTGATTTTTTAAGGCAATTATCATTTTATTTCGATATATTCTGACATCTTTTATTCTTTTAAATCATTATTAAAGATTTACGAGTTGATTGAATATAAAATCTAGCTCGGGTTGCAGTCCTAAGAAGCAGATTTAGGGACTATCGGTGCTCTATACTTCTTTGCGCAAAATGTTTAATGTTTGATGAGTAAAAAAAAGGCTTGCCCTTCTTAGTCTTTTGAATGACCTGGGAGTTAAGTCAAGTTCTTACACAAATTTTGCGTAACAAATTTCAGAGCTCCGATAACTATTGCGACATCTTGTGCTTTTACGCCCTACGGGGCCCTTGTGACTGTTTACGTTTTAATCGCATGTCACAGCAGAAGCTACCAGTAGACACGTTTTATTCTGCGAACTCCGCATAACAATATCCGGTGTGTTTACCGCCATCGTGCGATCGGTACAATACTGAACGCAGTCCGCCAGACGTGACCGGCCGTTGGTGTGGGAGTGTGGGAGAGTGTGGGACTGGCCTTGAGGCAGAAGTCGCAGCGGAAGGGGCGCGCGGGGTCGTGCGCGCGCTCGTGGTACTTGAGGTGCGCGCGCGAGTGGAAGCGTCGGCCGCAGCGCGCGCACGCGAAGGGCCGCTCGCCCGTGTGGCGGCGGCGCTCGTGGTCGGCCAGCTGCGGCGCCGTGCCGAACGACGCCCCGCAGCCCGCGCAGCGGTGCGGCCGCGGCCGCGGCTCGCCCGAGTGCGTGCGCATGTGGCGCGCCAGCGAGCAGCGGTGCGACAGCGTCTTGCCTGCGCACGCCCCCCCCCCCCCCCCCACACACACACACTCGCGCTTCAAACCTCCACAGCAAATATTACTATTGTAATTACTTGATTCCCGCATATGCGAAGTGCCCACAAACGTGTCTAATGTATGTCGTCTGAAGATGGCTAAAGTGAGGCAAATGCCTTCTGAGCGACACCAGCACCCCTATCATTTCACCATATAGTTTGCACATCGTTTCATTGGGGAGAGCACAGGCCTCGTGCCAAACCCCTTCAAATACGTCGTCACCGCATGGGATGCCTCAGTGCGACAACCGTTGTCGCTGCAGGAATCTCCGAAGATTCAAGTCAACTGTCGCGAATCGATTGATTGATTAATCTTTGAAGCGACGTCAACCGCTATGCACATAAATCCAGAGTTTTTAGTGAATATTTTATCCCAGAAAGTGGTGTTATTTGTTCTTTCCTCCTTATGGAGAGATTCGACTCCGACCAACATGTCAACTTTCTACATGCAAAATTTCGCCACCGCCGGGGCTCCAATACTAGGCCTTCCGCATCAGAGCAGCTGCAAGCGGCAATGCTGGCTTTGAGCTAAACTGAGGCGGCCCGGATTTTCGTCACTAGCCGCATAGCACGGGGTAATTTAGTTGCAGTCTGGAGGAGAATTCTAGTGGCAGGCTGCTCTGAGCGGTAGTGTTTCCGCCATCAGTACCAGAGAGATACATGAGCAGCACCCAATCCATCGGGATAAAGATAGCGCGCGACCTTCCCTTCCTCATTCTCGTCACCTTCTCCCCCCTTTCCACACTTTCCATTCGTCGTTGCGGCAGTCTGGTTATCTGTCGTGTCTGTCTAGCGGTCTATCTGTCGGATATCTCCATTTGTGGTTGGTTCGAGCTAATCTCTGGCACGACTAAAACGATTTAGATAGAGTTTTCAATCAAATCTAGAGTACTTTTTGTCGCAAAAAGCAGGCCACTCTTTTCAAAATATTATTTTCTAATATATAAATTGAATGCATGTTTAATTGTTTGTTCTTCTGTATAAATCTCCAATTTTATCCCAATTTTAATGAAATTTTGTTCCCTTGATTTTCAAAAAGGGAAAAAAGCTACTGTTCACTTAAGATTTCATAAAATCACATTCATCTCTTTTTCCTACACCTCACCACTTTCAGTCCAAGCGTGGCTCAGGCGACCGTTTTAATCTCAGTGGATGGAGTGTGAGTATACCGCGCATATTACAGATACCAGTTTTGTGGCCTTTAATAAACAACGCTTGATTTTTGGTTTCTTGTGAAAACTTCCTCTGGCTCTTAATGTTCCTCTATGTATACCAGATTGTTTTAAGTGTACTGCACTGAAGAAAAATGTGTATAAGTTGAATATTTTTCACTGTCCGGTAGTGGCCGAGTCCTAGGCACAGATTTCAACGTTTCGACCGTCACACTGCAACCTTCCTCAGGGTGAAAGGCGAACGGATTCTCTCTCCTATCTGCATCACGTGCGAGGCGAGGATGGTCGCAGGAGTTATTTTGCAGAACACAATAGTATTTAAGAGACGAAATAAGAATCCTGAATTCAGTATGCAACATGTGAATCTTCCTTGCAAGAAGTCATCTTTCGAAAAAATTAGTATTGAAGAAAGTAGTTGTTACTGTGTTCAAATAAATGAGCACGTTTTTCTGAAGGACAAACTCCCGAAGTTCCCTAAATGCTCATTAACTAATGCTGCTAACTACGTGTAGTTAGTAGGAAAGTTCGAATAGAATATCGGAGCTTCAGTAAAAAAATATGTTACAAAAGACATACACTTCTAAAACAACGATTCGCTTAAAAATATGTACACATATTTGAAACTGTCTTTTCAATCTCATTACGATACGCTAAAATTTATAATTATGTTCCATTCAAAAAAACAAAGTTGACCTTATAACTTCATAGTCAAAAATAGTCCACAGACGAAGTAGGCTGTAATCAAGTATTTACGCAATCGACTATTCGAACAGCATCTTCATATCTAGCACGGTTGGAGAGATACAAGGGTTGTACTTACTTACAAGGGTGTACAACTTATTTGTTCCATCCTGTGTATATGAACTGTATTAGAGGAGGTTCACAACTGAAAGCAATATTTCCATCAGAACACTTTTTTGGGGACAAATAAGAAACACGTAGTAATTTAATGTTTTCTTTTGGTCTCATCCTACATAAATAATATCATGCAAAATGGGAATTAATTAACTTTGCCAAGTGTTATGTGCTGAAGGGAGATTTGAATATAAAGAGCATGTTTTCATAGAGAGATAAAATGCGGATAGTTTTTATGTTGCATAAGCAACGCCCGCTCACCGCACACGTCGCAGGTGACGGGGCCGGCGGGGCGCGGGGGCGGCGGCGGCGGCGGCGGTGGGGCTTCTCCCGCGGCGTCTCCCGGTGCGTCGAGGGCGCTGGAGGCGGGCGCGGCGGGGGCGGCAGCGGCGGCGGTGGCGGACGAGTGCACGCGCATGTGCAGCGCGAGCGCGCCCTGGCCACGACACCAGAAAACGATTTCTCTAGAGAACATCCATGTTTTAAGCATAGATTGATTAAAGCCAATGGTTTATTAACATCGGTGTTGGGAACTCGATATTTTTACGTTTGCGATGCTTTGTTTGTAAATGAAAATGATCCGTTATCAGAGTTTTGTAAAAGATAAACTATGAAACACCTGACGAAACCAATGTCAGTCTCCGCATTCGAAGTTCGAACGAAGCAGCTGCTCCCCGAAATTTCACCTGCTCTAGACTTGCGTCTGTTTGGTTCGTTATTTTTATTATTATAGTTTTTGCCATAAATCTTAATTAAAAGTTAATAAACTCACTTTCTCTCAATATAAACTGTTCCTGCCGCGGAAGTAAATGTTAGAAGTGACTAAACAACTTTTAAAATCATCAGTGTTTAAAAACACCACTACTCTTGCGGCGATGTATTAGAAGATTCTTTTTTACTAATTAATAATGCGCACAGATATTTAAACAAAACCATGCAGACTAATACAACGTGAGAGGTTTCTCTACACACCCATCAACTCTGAAAAAGCAAAAATCCCACAAAAAAGGAAGGAAATTCGATTTAGACTGAAAATACAAATATTGGATTGTGTTATTCCCTCTATTACCATACTGCGCGTACCAACTGAAAGGTCGTACTCAAGCCACTTGACAGGAAAGGTCCAAGGCAGAGGCCCGCTATCCACGCACCTGGCGGCCGAAGGCGCAGCCGCACACGGGGCAGGCGAAGGCGCGGGGCGTGGCGGGGCGGCCGTGCGCTGCGATCTCGTGGTTGCGCAGGTGGCAGGCCTGCGCGAAGCAGCGGCCGCAGCCGGCGCAGCAGAACGGCCGCTCGCCCGAGTGCACGCGCGCGTGCGCGTCCAGGTTGGGCCGGCTCCAGAAGGTGCGGCGGCAGCGCGCGCAAGGGTACGACCCGCCCTGCCACCACAAGCCATTCTCGAAATTGTGATCTTGACGAAAAACAATATTAATCTTTTATTGATACGTTATTGCTCGTTATTGCCTCTGATATGGAGCTCTATATTTACTGCATAACTTACCTGGATTGAGAGGATCGTCGGATGCCGAGGGAAATATCGAAACAATGTTTCTACGAGTTCTCTTACGGAAGGAGTTATGACAGAGAATTGTGAAAGGGACTTATGGGTGGGAAATATGAAATGACAAACGAGTCAAGTTAACAACTAGTTAATTAATAAATAAGTAAATATGAGCAATTATTAGGTAAAAAATAAAATCATGTATGTACCATGGCCGTTATCTGGTTCTAATGTTCTCGGGCAATAAAAAGCCCTTCGGCCAGAGGCCCTCCAACTTTTCGTTGGCGCTCGATCAAAAAATCGAGAATCGATTAGAAATTTTAGAAAATGGTTTCTTTGAAAAATTGACAATTTTTTACTTTCCCGTATACTGCAATGGGAACTAGTCCTGCCGAATTGTTGGCATTTACTTCAAATTATTAATTTAGATTACATTCATCCCGGAAAATCACAATGCGCTGAATTTAACATGGAAATTTACTGTATTTTACAATATTATTTTTCTTAATCTTCTTACTTGTTTATATAATGATTTAAAATTATTTTTCACCCACCATTTTTTCCTCCTTTGTCACAGCTGTGCCAGGTACCAGAATCGTTCGCCATTCAACGTCAGAGAAAGAGAGAGAGAGAGAGAGAGGGGGGGAGAGAGGGGAAGGGGGGGAGAGGGGGAGGGGGGGTGAGAGGGGGGAGGGGGAGAGGGAGAGAGAAAGGAGCTCAGCTGAGCCCTCGCAGTCACTGCCCGCGCTGAAGCTGTTGCGTCATCAGCTGCACCCTGTTGTCCATTCACTGCACAGGCGTTTACTCACGGCCTCCTTTCCGGGAAAAGTTCATTTTTCCGCGGACGTGACTTTGAATTTCCGGTCTAAACCTCACCGGCGGTCGCGATTCTTGAAATTTATCGGCGTTGGCAAACTAATGCAATTTGCATGGCCAGCTGGATAGCTATTTTGCTCCACACGCGTAATTAAGTTAATAAACTGAGAGACCACGAAACTTCGTTGAGCGACCTATTATAGAGTCCTCAATTCGTCGAGCGGTAAGTTACTCTTATCAAAATAAGCCAGACGAATACAATTTGACGTGGTTCTCCTCGTGAGCCGCGAGGTGTCTTCTCGCCGAGGTCTGACGCTCACCGCTCCTCGCTTCTCTCTTCTGCCATCGAGCTCCAGCTCCTCCTCGGCATTGCTCCCAACTCAGTCTTTTCGAAAGACCACCCTATCTCCACCAATTACCCGCGCAGCTTCCAATGCGCACGCCTATCTTTCTCGTAATTGGTTGAGTGAAATGAGGTCAAATTCGACTTGGCTCGCACCCTAACGTCTTCGTTGAAAGCCATGCGTGCGCGGAAATGAGTGTGGGGAGAGCGTCTCCCTAAGAGTAAGCGATTTATTGCCTTATCTCAGCCACAACGCAGAAGACGCTGCGCCTTTCCAGTCGACTAACTCTACTCGTAGACAAGCCCTGTCCCACATCCGTGCTCCTATTCACGTCCATCACTTCAATTTAAGGAGTCTCAGTGTTCGGTCTTTGTTTGGTCTGATTGTTTAGTGGGCCAAATGCATCGTGCAAAAGGGCCTCACTAACTCCCACAGCGATACGTTAGCCCTTCTCCGTCGCTCGGACACGGTCTCTGATGGAGTGTTGTAGAAGACCACCCGGACCTGAAGTAGACCGGCGGCACTCACGTTGTTAGTCTCAAGGTGGAGGCAGTGAGTAGGCGATGCTAAGCTCCTGGTTGCCGGCTTGTCTGGTAACCCAACAATTGGGCTCTTGACTTCGTCGTGCCAATGGCCCCATACTCATGGCCTAGGTAGCTTAGGGCAGATTTGTTCCCAGCACATGTGTGTGGCGCATTGCTTTAACTCAAGTGCTAGTCTGAAAAGCTTGTAGCACTCAACTGGCACGGCGGCTCCACCCAGGCATTGGATGGGCAGGTAGCCGTGAGGGCAAACTGCGTTTCGGCGGAATCCGGATTGTGTGGCGGCGGGGGCAGTGAATAAAGGCTAGCTTCTAGGTGCTCACCCCGGGAATTGTTCTGTGAAGTAGTAGCCCTCACTGGGGTTGCACTGTCCGTCCGTCCGTCTGTCTGTCAGAACACCACTAGCAGCTAAACCATGAGTAGGATTTTTCAAATTGAAGAAACCCCTGTCCATCTGCCTCACGTCGACGCTTTGAGATTTCGTAAAACAGTCTTCACAATTTTTAATTGTAGAACCGAAATATTACTTTAATAATAGTAAAGAAGAGTAAAAACTCGTCCTAAATAGCAATTATCGTTGAAAAATTTGGAGCCGTTTATTAGGAAATTGCCTCTAACCGTTACTGTTGATGCGAAATTTCAGGCTCTTTTTAATAGTAAGTATTTCAATTTTCAAAGAACATCATTTAAAGTAATTTGAAGCCCTCCCACTCACTAATGAAATTGTGTTGCTGGAATTATGCATATAAACGGCGTGAGAGATATATAAAAATACACGTGTGTATTTTTTTAAACAAAATAAGAATCCAATATGTACTGAAGTCACATTTGGAAAGCAATCAGCACCATCGGTTGGAAAATTTTCAAGAAAACATTTTAGTCATTTTTGAAAAATTTGAAAATGTTCCAAGGACTTCGCGAAAAGGACCACCAAATTTTAAAGAAATTTTGTCAAAATCGCAGCGCCTCGAGTCGAGCCAGAAGAACTAAGAAATATTGGAAAAATCGTACGTTTGGTCAAGGCGCTAGTGTTTACAGACGGACGGACGTTTTAAAAAAAACACTTTTTCGGTATCAGGGGACCCCAAAATGAGTATTTCTCTTAAAATCTCGAAATGTATTTTCTTCGGCAATTCATAATACTCTGTACTACGTATATTACTCCGTGTAAACGTACGTATAAAATAAAGTAAAAACGGACCTATGCAATCTATATAAGTGTGTTTTTCGCTATTAGTTCAACAAATTTAAAGTAAAAATTTGGAGCCCTTTTTGAGAAAATTTTGAAATAGTTCCATGACCTGTGTGTAAAGTGCCCCTATATTTAAAAAAAATTGCAAAGCTTGCAGCAATACCAGATCGACTAGGGAATATCAAAAAAATCCTATCTGTGGCAAGCTAGTGGTTTTCACAAAATGACGGACGTTTTGAAAAAAAAAACAACTTTTTTTTATATCAAAGGCTCAATATTCTTGAAATATGACTACATAACGTGCTATAGGGAGTAATTTACTATATGTTATAACTAGATTTATCAAATTTTTCTATATCAGGGTCCCAGAATACGAGTTTCTGTCGCAAAATGGCCGTTTTTTCTCAAGCATTACAGCACTTTCTACGCTATATTACTCTTACTTAAATATGTTCGTAGACGAGAATGTAAAAGAAAAGCCTTAAAAGAGTAAAATATCTGAGGAATTCATTTAAAAAATTCAAATCTATATTATATTTCTTACTCTAAGTTGCGAATTAGCCAATTACATTTTCCACGAATAGGAACGAATAGTAATTTGAGTTACGCAACCCGCAATACTAGTGTGTGTGTGTGTGTGTGTGTGTGTGTAGAAAATTGCTAATTGATATTCTCTATCAAGGGGTCGGAAGATCGGTACCTTCACAACGTGTTTGTGATTAAATTTTATTTTTTTAAATTTATTTCTACCTGCTTGGCATTTCTGCCTTTCAGTGGTGTTCATTATACAATATTCTACACATTAACTTTTAGGGATGGACATTCGCATGCGTTACCTCCTCTCTCAGGGGTCTGATGAAACGTTGTACTTTGAGAAGAAACTGTGGATAACTGTTTTTGGAGTTATATGTGATAATTTTGAGGAGAGGGTGTCAGTGGGTGGAATTTTTGGAAAGTGGAAGATGGGTAGGTGATTTAAAGTGAACGAAGGGAGTCTTTAGGGAATCGTGATCTTATTCTTTTTGATGAACTATACGTTTTACCTAGCTTGGATATTGTTGTACTCCGCGATTGGGGAAGGGATGAGAAGAATTTATGAGTCATAAGATTTATATATTCGTTAATGGATAATATATTTAGTTCATTTTGGATTTGTATGTTGCTTATGAACCAAGGAGCTTTAATGATCTTTCTGAGAAATTTATTTTGTATTATTTATATTTTATTTAGGTTTGTTTTTGCGGCGTATCGGGTAGGCATATGTGAGTGTTGGTCTTACTATTGTTTTATAGATGATTAAGCCGCAGTCAGTGCTAAGTCCGGAATTTCTATTTATTATTGGATATAGTTTGGATATTTTTGCATAAGTTTTATCTGCTATAGATTTGATATGTTGTTTCCAGTTTAGTTTGGTGTCAAAAAGTACTCCTAAGTATTTTGCTGGCGTATTTCCACTCATCCATTCTATATTTGTGTTTTGGAAGCTGAGGAGGGGTGTTTGAGGAAGTTTGCGGAGTGTGAATATTTTTGCTTGAGTTTTAGATGCGTAAATCTTTATTTTCCAGTTTGAAGCTCATTTAATGTAATTATTTAGGTCAATCTGTATGTTGTCGAAGGCGCAGCTAATGTCTGAATGAGAGGTAAAAAGTGTGTCATCTGCGTAAAGGGCAATTTCTGTATAGTCTGACTGTGGTAAATCCGACATGTAAACAGTAAAGAGAAGTGGAGAGAGGCAAGAACCTTGAGGGACTCCTGCATTAATTTCAAATCTGTTTGAGAGACTTGAGTTAATACGGGCGGAAAAATATCTATCTTTTAGAAAACTTCTGATTAGATGGAGTAGATACTTGGGAGTTCCTAGTTGGCGCAGTTTGTATAAAAGACCTTCATGCCAGAGTTTATCAAAGGAATTCTCGATGTCTAGGAAAACTGCAATTGTGTATTTTTTGCTGTGAAATGAATTTGCAATATATTCAGTTAAACGGAGCAATAGGTGGGTGGTGCTATGTTGAGATCTGAATCCGAACTGAAAGTCCGGGATAGCGCTAATTTTTGTTAGGTAAGTAGATAATCTGCTGCGAATTAATTTTTCAAATACCTTTGCGATTGAGGGTAGGAGGCTTATTGGTCTGTAGCTTGTAGGAACGCGAGGATCTTTTCCTGGTTTACAGAAGGGTAAAATTATAGAGAATTTCCAATCTTTTGGAAAGTGGCCCAGTCTTAGACAGGAATTAAATTAGGCGGTTAAAATAGTTATAGCTCTTTTGGGTAATTCTTTAAGAGCTCTGTTGTTAATATGGTCGTGACCTGCTGATTTTCGGGTTTTCAATTGCTTAATAATTTTAGATGTTTCAGATGGGGATATAAATTTTATTTTATCTGGGACATTATAGTCTGGTAACAGGATGTTTTTTGTAATATAATTAGTAAAGGAAGAATTTGTATTTGGGTTTGGAGTAAAACTATTTTGCAGATATTTACCTAACATATTGGCTTTCATATGATCCGTATAAGCTACATTTGAGTTGTGTTTCAGGATAGGAATGTCAGTAGTTTCTTTACATAGTCTTTTTATGGTTGAGCAGAGTGGTCTACTATTAGGGTGCATTTGAGCTAAGGATCTTTGAAAATTGCTTATTCGAATTTGATTTAATTTGTTTTTGATTGTTCTCCCTAAATTTGTTGATTTTTGCTTTAAGGTCATGTCTGCGGTTGATTTGCCAGAGCCGTCGAAGGTTACGTTTACTTTTAATTAGGTTTAGAATATTCCTTGGAATCGGATTTCTATTGTTAGTGAAAGGTCTTGCGAAAGGAGTTGTTGATTTTAGCAATGCAACGTAGATTTTCTGTGTGATATTAGTTACCTGGTTGTCTATTTAATTTATTGTTTGTATCTGTTCCGGGTAGTGAAGGTTTACTTCTAAAAGGTCTCTAAATTTATTCCAGTTGACGTGCCCTTTCGTGCCCAAAACTGTGAAGGGATTATTAGACTGCAAGAGGTTTGAAGATTTTAGTTCAATGATGACTGGGCAATGATCTGAATCTAATTCAGGAAGTACGGTTTGAGATGTAGGTAAGTGGAAGTTTTTAGACACCATTATGTCTAAAATATCTGGGATAGTATTACTATTGTACGGGTAGTGTGTTGGCTGCCAAGGAGCTATTAGATCTAAGTTATTGTTTACTGCAAAAGATTGCAATTTAGTGCCTTGCTGGGTTGTGCAATTGCATCCCCAGGCTTGGTTTTTACTGTTTAGGTCTCCTAGTAGAATAACGTTGGTGTTGTTATTAAATATTTCCTTGTATTCTTTTACTGGAAATTGTTTATTCGGAGGTTTATAAGCTGTTATTATTGTGTAATCTTTATTATCTATGGTTACGGTGACTGACACAGTTTCCAGGTTAGAAGTGTTGGGGCTAAGTGACAGTTGATGTTTGACTCGGGTTGAAAGAGCAATCAAAACACTCCCCGCTGCAACATTTGAAATTCTGTCACTTCTGTATATTTTATAACCAGAAATTTTGAATTTTTCATTTAGAACCAAGTGGGTTTCGGTTATGCATGCAATATCGATTTTGTGTTCGTGAAGAAAAATTTCTATTTGTGATTGTTGTCTTTTAATTCCGTTTGCATTCCAATTCATTAAAGTGATTTCATTTGCCATTATGGAAATTTATTAGCACTGACTGTATAATATTTTGAATTTGCGGGATTATAGCTGAGATTACTTGTGATACTATTGTGGTTATTAGCTGGGATACATCAGTTGGCATTTGGGTTTGCAAAGATTGAACCGGTGACCACGGGGTATTGCTTTTGGGAAGGGGAGGAAATCCGCGAGGGCTAAATGTTGGAGGGCTACGAGAGGGATTGTTGCGCGGCGGCGATTGTTGCTCTGACCCTGACCTGCGTTCATTTAGAAGGTTTGAGCGTGCTTGCTGAGTTTCTTTGAAACTGCGACAGTCTTTGTAATTGGCCGTGTGCTCCTCGCCACAGTTTACGCAATTCGGTTAGTCACTTTTTGGTTTTGTGCATTGAGAATGGTGGTGTGACTCTTTACATCTAACGCACCTCGGAGTGAGTCGGCAGTTTGCTTGCGAGTGTCCATGCCTTTGACAACGTTTACATTGTATTGGGTAGTTTCGATTTGTTCTAGGTTGAACTTGTATGACGCAATGCATCAGGCGGTTTAAAGTTAATATTGACTTCCCTCTTTATTGTCTTTTATTTCTAGAGCACAAATTTCAATTGGATTTTTCTTTTTGTCAAATAATCCAGTTACATTGGTAACAGGGTATTTGAGTTCAAGTTCTTTTAAAATGTCAGCTTCCGAGTAACATGTGGGGATGCCCTTCAACACAGCATTAAAAGTTTTAATAGAAGGGTCGCGGAAAGAATAGAATTGTCTGTTCTTCTCAACACAGTGATGTCTAAAATTACGGTAATCTTCTATTGTAGTGAGCATGATTTTTAGTTGATCACCGGCTGTCTTGGTTGTGAAATCACATTTGACGACTGATTTAATGTCGGAAATCATTTGGTTGTAGTCAAGTACGTTGTGCATAATTATGGGAGGAATTTTTAATGTTTGTTCTGGAGTACTTGGATCACTGTGTTTAAGATTTTGAAGCACTTCGAAACGCGATGAAGATAGAACATTGTATAATGGCATAGAGTTTTCATCATCATTTCTCTTTCGTTTACTTACGTTTGAAAGCGTTTCGTTGGAAGTTGTTGCGTGCATCTCCTCGCTTTGGTGTTCTTGAGGCAGGGTAATTTGGGGCGGTTGCTGCTGCATTAACGGTTGCCCTTGCTGCGCTGTGGGTTGATTCTGTTGAAGCAACAGTAGTTGCTGCTGTTGTTGCTGATGAAGGAGTTGCAGATGTTGCTGTTGTTGTTGCAAAAGTTGAAATTGTGCTGTTGGGAGAATGCACTGATCGCTGTTGCTTGCATATAAGGTATCCATAGCGTTCACCAACACTTGTGATGTGCTGTGTAGCCCCGACTCGGGGCTACCTTGAACGTTCATTTCGCCACTCGCGGTCACGGGTTGGTTTTCACTCACTTGTGGTAAATATTTATAATACTAGTTGCAAAATTAAACCGTTTTTGATGTAACAATGTATAGTATTTAAAATAGACACGTAGATTGCTGTGCAAGCGAAAATAGTTTGCCACTCAATCTAAACACACTACGTAGTGAGAGAGCTGTGGCGTGCGATGTTCACGGCACGGCTGCTCGGTGCGAACTGTGATTAAATCTGCTTGCTTGTTTGCTTGCTTGCTAGCTATCTTGTTTGATTAATGCTTCCAGACGCGTCAACTGGCAAGGCCGTTAGATCCATAAGTGTAGTGCATGCACTTTCTTCAAGAGGTGGTGGTGATTCTCTTCCGTCGGACGGTGAGATCTGGCGCCCACCTACACATCTGCTAGCGGGGTGTTCCCCCACCAGATATCTCCTGCCAGCGGGGAGTCGCCTGACCTGGGACAAGCTCTGAGCTCCCCTGGTATCCCGGCATGTGTACTGCATGTGTAAGAGTGTGTAAGTAAGGAGTGAGGATAGCATAAGAGGGAAAGGAAAGATCGCGCGCGGTCCGTGGCCCGTTTGTTAGGGTACTGCTTCGCCTGGAGCCGACCGATCAGTGCAGACGGCTGCTTGAATTCTCCAGATAGCAGCTGAATTTAGCTTAGCTATATAGCGAGTGACAAATACAGTCGGGTCTCGAACCTACGACCTCCCTTAGGCACTGTAGTGACATCAGTTGATGACCGGAGACACCCTTAGGGTATTAATTCTAATATAAAGGGAAAAAATATTATCACCGTGTGCGAAAAAATTAGTACATTCCTAAAAATTGTCTCTACCATCTATTAATAAAATTAACGAATATTTTTCATATTGCTTCTAATAAACTGATGTTCAGGCAAAATAAGTCGTAACTAAAATTTCGAATCATAGATAAATTGTTTAATATGTATATTCAATCATAATTATTAGACGCAGTTTGAAAGAATTTTAGTTTCAAAATACTTCAGACTACAAATACAGTACCTGCGATATCTGCACAGAGTTGCCTTCCGTTTCCGCCCCTTCAATCCCTGCACTTTTTGATGCAGATGGGCTGTTTGGATTTGTAGGCAGCGAATTCATTTGCCACTCAATGACTTTCGTCGATGACAGCGCCGCCTTCCTGTTGTAAGATATTCCATCTTTAGGTAAGCTGAAAGGCAATTAAATAAAACATTACATTCGAATTACATCCGTCCGTTCAACGTGATACGAACCGATCTCAAAACTGCAGTTAATTAATATTGATGAAGTATGTAAATTATTTTCACGAGAAATATGGTATGGTTAAGAATATACATTTTAGCGTGTATAAACAAATTAAGAAAATGACATTTTTATTCATGATGAAGATCTTTCATTCAGTTGCTTTCAATACGTAATGATATTTTGAACAGTTTCGGAGTGAATGGTGGAGGAACTTGATATTAACCAACATGGAATTACTTAACCCTGTAGCGAGAACATCTGCCTCACAGACACAGTAACTACGGTTATCACTTGAAACGTTACAAGTACACAAAGCAACATCATCGGCCTCAAGTACTTTAGAACTCTTATAATCTTCAAGGTGAAAGAGTCATCTCGGCAGTAGCGTGCGACATTTTAACGTGAACTTTAATTTTTTGACATTATATGCCTAACAGTCAAATGTTACAACAGTTGTAGGTTTTGATGTCTGATTTTCATACTGATATTTCTGACACTGACATCCAATAATTTATTGCAATGCATAATTATTCACAAACAAAAACAAATTTTACATTAGCCATTTTGGTTTTGGTTTGGTTTGGTTTCATTGTAATTTCGTGATTTTTTAAACTGTTTTCTACCTACTACATAAATATTTGTCTGCCAAATATTTTTATGAATTTTTATGTTAATTATTTGAAATATGTTTACTTTGTTAACCTATTAATAGTCTGACAACGTTAAATATTTATGTTAGTACTTTCTATTTATAAAATGGAAAATTCATGTAAAATATTTTAATAAAGTCTTTTTTAAAAAGAACATGTATCAAAAATCATTTTAAGTCCATGATTAAAAGGTGAGTTATTAATGATTTTCGTGACTTACTGAGACACATACTCCCACTGAATAAAAAAAACATGTTCCCATCACAGAGTGAATCATAAACAAAAAAAGTTGGATCTGTGATAGATAACAATCTCCCAAAAGTATCAGCATCTGTTAGTGTTTCCATCTAACCTAGACTTACAACATATTTGTCATCTTAACAGTCATACCAATAGCATTCCCATGCATTAAACAATGTTGGATACTGAGCGCAAAACCCTGACTAAATTACAAAATAACAAAAGGAAAATATTTTCCGTAAAATATTCTTTCCTCCACACTAAAAAGAAAAATAATGTGGGGATGGTTACAAGCGAGACATATGTGTAGGCCCCATGTGGGTGCGAAGAACAGACGTTTAAAATTGTTTAACGCGACGAGGCGGCTTGCCCCGCGCGAGGGGAGCTGTGGAGGGGAATACGTTTGCTGACCAGGTGTGCGGGGTGGATTGCAGCTTCCTTCTTCGAGGGGCAACTGCGCCAACGGTCGTGCTAGGAACGTGTATTCGCGAGGGACCTTGTTACAGTGTGCGATCAGAACAGATCGATCCTAATCGGTCTGTATCGACGTCACGATTCGGCATCAGAAGTAGAACAGTTTGTAAATGTGCAACTAAAGTCACGCAGAAGATTTATTAGCAGAACATTTGGAAACTCTTTTAGGCCAAAGTCGTAGTGATATCGCATTTTTGTACGAGGGAAATACAGCACGTGGCAGAGCACTGCTATCCGGCGGTGTGCGTACTGCGGAATTGCTTGCAGGGTTGCCATTGGAAAGAAACGTTCTGTAAAACGAGTAGCGAATCAGGTGTAAATTGTAAAGTGCGAGATTCGCATAAACTGTTTCTGCACGAACTTTATACCACGCAAGCCTAATTGGAGTGCGTTGGGGAGGCGGCTGCTTCTCGGAAGGGCCCCGTGCGCGGGGAGGCCCCCCGCATCCAGCGCGTCGACTGCTCCCATTTCCTTCGTGGGAGTCCTTTTCAAGGTTTAGCGGAGGCAGAATCTGATCAAGAAGTGACAGCCTAAATCTATTGGAATCGAAATAAGTTCATTTTTGACGCGCAGACAATTAAAACGTCACCAGAGAGAGATGATAGTGAAATTCATGTATAGTCAGATGGGATGATTTTGTAAATAGTAGAATAATGACTTTGTGGAGTGGGATTAATGGTGTGTGAAATAGTGTTAATATGGAAAATGAATGTGGGGCGGCAAGTTGTGTTTAATGTTGTGTTCATAGCAGTTGTGTGCTATTTTTGAAAAAAAGAAATTTGCTGATAGGATCCCATAATTTTCTTATGAAGTCAATTTACTGGTCACTTATGAAGTGAAAAAAGTTAGTAAGTCTACGAAGTGTAGTGAAAGATGCAATATATCAGGGTGCATATGCAATCACGCAATCATATCAGATATGCAATCATATCGGAGTGTTTTATTCCTAGGAATATCGCAAGTTCGGGTAAGACAGACTGATTCCATTGGACTCACATGCCATATAGAAACTATTTTATATATTACAGAAAAATATTTTTATACATGAACATAGACAATACGCACTAGATACATCTGTCAATTTATTTTCGTTTGTAAATTTGTTTTTATCGTGAAAATAATACCTAAATATTTCTGACAAAAATGGGATTAACAAATCTATTCATACATTCAATGCTTGCAAAAAGTAACTGCTCATTACAATCATGTTCTTACACTTGATGCATAGAGTTGTTGTCTTTTTTCTTTTTGATTTGTACATATGTAACACAGGCTTTTTTCCTTCACATTTTCATTTTCATATGGTTTGACCTTTTTTCTAAAATTCACTAGGGGGTCTTTTTTTGTTCGTGAGTTCAAAATACTTTTTCTAGTTCTATTTTAAAATGAAGTTACTTCCAATAGCTCTTCATTTTACATTAAGTATGGAGTTTTTTCTAAATAATGACTACATTTAAAACACTAATATCTAAAATGTTATAAAAAGTTACCGATATCCAACGTCTAGTTATTCTTTTGGTGCTGTATGTTTGCACCATTTTGTCCATAGTATCGACACCACTCTTTGGTTCGTTGTATATTCGTGTAATGTTAGATTACTCCTTGGCGGTGGAGTACCACTTTACTGCATAACGCATGATTCTAATCAAAATTTCTACTTCACCGTCACTATCTGATGGCACATAGTATTTCCACTTTTGTGGCAGCATAAAATTTCAAGAGACGCAATATGGATCAAAGCAACGACAAGGTCTCGTGATGCTCAACTTTCCAATACAACCACTCGGACAATGCAATCTTCAAGGAGGCCGCCACAAGCTGATAACATTCAAAACTTTCCCCACTCCCGAAAGTAATCATTCCTTTGCCTTCTCAAAACTACGAAACTAGCAACTAGTAAAATGTGGCGTCTCCGGTATTGTAAACTTTTTTAAAATACTTTCTTGTGTTGAAAATTTCTTTCATGCCTAGCTTTATTTAAATATGTTCTTTCAGTATCTAACATGGGACTTACCAATGAACCGTAGTAGCTGATAATGTTATACTCCCGTTCGAAAGTTCCTAACGCCCAATAGCATTGTGTGTTACTACCATACGAGAAATACTGTTCTTATTGCAATTTCAAAATTATAATCACCATAACAAATACTTGCAGGTTTTCATGCTAATAGTTAAATTTTAGTACAGCTACATTTTTATGCTTTTTTCTAATATGCACAAAAATGCTCATAGCACCTTTGAATTAGCACAAATGCTTTATGCAAAAATGCAGGTCATTCCCTATTACTTCCGAAAACTCTGTCGCTACATCTTTTACAACTACATTTGATTCTTCTCCGAATTGCCTTAACACTTTCATATTTTTCTCGCCGAATTTTTGAAGAGATTGAAACTTCACAAACTCAATCTAATTTGAGTTCATTTCTACTTCTGCATTCTCCCACCCCCCTGAGCGCCCTGTCGTAAATCGGCGAATAGGGAATCTTTTCAGACCCCTCTAAGCCAGTGGACACGGCGACGATAAACAAATTTTAGTGTACACGACTACCGACTGCACCTTCCTCGGACCGTCCTACACCACTGCATCCTACAGGGAGTAGCAGTTTAAACAAAAAGTACGCTTGCATCAGAATTCTCTTTGGAAAACTCTAAATAAAATTAATGAGCTCTGACCCACTCAAAGTCGCAGCTGCACTCTCAGTTGCGTAAATATTGTAAGACAGAGAAAGATAGTATGATGGAAAATTTTCTTCTAGAACCTTTCAGAAGCGATGTGTGATTAGCAGAGAATTGTTAAGAGGACTGGATCTACTCGGATCCCACAATTAAAAGTTGGAGAGTGGGAAGCAGTCCGTCGATGAGAAACAATGATAGCAAATTACTAATCATAATCCTGGTGAAGAAAGAAATTTCTTGAGAAATAACCCTAAATGCCTTAAGATAATTAAATTCATGTTTGTGTTTATTAATGTGTTAGTGTGTTATTTGCTGATTTTTCACTTCCATCACAGTACCGTAACAGGTATCCCGATCTCCCTGAGCTGCCCGTAAACCATTATGTTTTACATTGAGGAGATAAAACAAAACTACGGGTGTGGCTAGAACGTATATATACAGGACTTAGCTTAACTTGCAACCCATGTCTGGAAAAATCACCTCTTGTTTTGATAATCTGGAAACGCGTGAAATATCTTTGGCATCCCTTTCACTTTTAGTGACCAACGGCCGCGTGCCCTCAGATTTAGGGCTGGGAGAATGGGGTTGATTTAAGTTGGATGAAAGAGAAAGCACTTGTTCTGTCATTGTTTCTCATCAATGTACTGCAGCCACTACATTGGCAAGAGTAAACCTCTGTCTCTTAGGGCCGTTTTCACCAAACAAAGAGTAAGAGTTTACTCGGGAGTAAATCATGTTTACTTGAGAGTAACTTCTTGGTGCGTTTCACAACTCTTTACTCGAGTGTAATAGTAGTAATAGTAGTATTAGATAATAGTATTTGAAGACGATTCCAGCAAAGATTCGGAATAATATCCACTAGTGCGAAGACAAAGGGCGCGAGAGAGAATGGATTGATTTTAATTATGACGATCGAGATTTTGTCACGAGGTTGTGTTTGACCAAATCAGCTGTTAACTTCATCAGATACATTGTAGAGATTCTTGTAGAGAACATGTAAATTTATTTTTCGCCCATGTGGATACGAAATAAAGGTATTACGTACCTTATACAATAACAAAAGGAAAAATATAGCTACAGGGACTACAAGTACTTAGAAATATTTATTAATTTAGTAAAAACTGTAGGTGATGTACGGGGGAGAAAATCATCTGCGAACGTTTTCTTGAGTTCCAGAATCCCTTTCCAACATTTTAACTATAAATATTCAAAGTTGAATACAAGTTTAAAAAATAAAACAAATATTAATAATAATAAATAATAATAATAAAATTTAGAAAAACGCGAGATCAGTAACATTTGAAAAACTAAACATTTTCATTTCCGAGTTATAGAAAATTTATTTGCATCGCCATCGGTAAACGAACTGCAAATTTGATTTTTCTGCATTGCTAACAAAATAGTAACTCATCTCCAGAGAAGAAAAATGAATATTTATTAAGAAATAAAGATACAAAAACTAAGAAATAAACTAAGCCAACTCAAATCACGATAACACCGCACAAGATAATAACGCCAAGAACTCCGAGACTGAAATGAACGATATAATATAAGGAATTAATCAAAGGTTCGCGTTGGTTCACAGTGGTTACCAGCGTCACAATCGCTCACAGCCTCTTGAATCGCTCTCAAATATTGTGCGTTCAGCTGATTCGCGGAGTAAATCGGAGAGTACGTACTCTAGAGTAAAATAACCCTGTAATTAATATATTCCAACACCCAAACTTAATTAGCACCCAAAGGCGCCCAAGGGGGTGTCGCAGAAGGATGCTCCTTACGAGCTTCATTTTTTCTCAGGGTGAGAGGATCTTTCAGGTGTGAGAAAGAATAACGAAGTTACGTAAATCAAATAAACTTTGAAAACATTCTGCCACTAATTGAATACAATACACAAAAATTAAAGAACATGGCACAAAACAAACGATACTCAATCTGATTTGTTCGATTTGCGAATCTTTCTCAACAATTACAACTCTTAAAAAATATCAATACCCTTTTAAATATTCAGAAGTTCCTCTGAAAATGAATCATTTCATTTGAATGCAATAGCAACATTTCCATATAGTTTTTTCACTTAAGTTCAAAAGTCACGTGCTGCAAAATGTACAAGGCTTGTTATTCGTGATCATACAGCTTGCTCCCCAACCTGTTCTACTACGTAGAGTATGTTGTTTTCCCGCTGAATACCTCAGTGTTCCCTAATTTAGTTAAAATTTATTGGAGCGATCGCTGCCCAGAGCACTTTCAAGCAGTCGCGGTCACACGCCCATCGTTTGAACCGTACTTGGAGACTTCTTGTTGAAATGCAGTTCTTTTGCATTTTGTGCTCGCGCTCGCTTGCAGCGTGGGCCTCGCCCCGCGCACCGACTTGCGCTGCCGTCTGGGTCGAGTGCTAGTCACCGCTTGTCACCGTTTCTTCGCGGTCCGGGATTCCAGCACCCAACTCCTGCTCTCCTGCTCCCTCTTCTGGCACCGACAAACTCTTCTTCGCTCCTCTGCCGCGACCTCCGCACGAAGAACGCCAACGTGCTCACAGTCCATGCACGCGTACAGTATCTTAGGCATTTTACAGTTCTTGGCGTCGCTTTCAGCATACACTTCGAATCACAGATTCTAATCAGGTCGCTCAGTTCTCACTGTTTTCCATTTGCAGAAAACTTACTGAATGCGTTCAACTACTTTTCTTTTCAATCCAGTTCAACTTTCGCCACAGTTTTCATATTTACTCGGTCTATTTTCCACTATTTCACATACAAATGGCGATAACTGATTTTATGCAAATTATCTCTTTTCACTAAGTAAATTCCACTGTAATCTCTTTAAAGATGGCGACCTCGCGCATGAACACTAGAACCTTGTAGATTACGGCTGTCTACGCCAACAATCTAAACAAGAAGGGCTTGCCGGTCATTTGTGCGGGCATTTATGTGCCGAGCCTTCCGAAGAGGGGCGGTATTGCGTCATCCCCTTCGGGGCTGACCCCTCGCGTTCACCATGAACCGCAAGCGCCGCGCCAAGTTGCGGTCACTACTTACCAGATCGCGTCCTATTCGCGCTGAACAGTGATGAGCTCTCTTCCCCGAAGCGTGTTTATGCGATGCCGCAGTTGCGTGGGTGGCTGAGGCGTTTTCTAATTAGAGCAAATATACGTGTGTGTGTGTATTATTTACTAGCTAAAGTACCTTTCGTAGCATGGGTATTTATCATAATAAATGCATTAGCCGGGAAGAGAAATTCCATCCATTTCCATCCCGCAGCAGAGTCTACTATTAGCTATTCCAACGTATCCCCACTCCTCCCTGCCCGTCCCTCTCTGCCTTTCTTCCATCTGGAAATACACACTCTTACTCTCTCACTTTCTCACTAAATAGTTTTATATTTTTCTTTTTTGGAGAAGCTATCGCACAAACTTCACTTTCCCTGTAACTAAAATTAATAAACTAAAACACTCAAAACTTTAAATACATGTGTTCATGTAGATTCCTTCATGGCATTTTATATGTTGAACTAATAGTTTCAACCAATTACCACGATGTAAAACTTACCCTCTTTCATATTTTTCTTACTTAAAAAAATTGATCTTAACGACATGCCATAACGGCAATTGATGTTTAAATATAATTAAAGGGCTTTTTATTGAATTCTAGTACACGTATCAGGGACCTTGAAAAGTAAAGGTGACAGAAAGGTGCCATTAATCATGTAGACAATTATAATATCTTCAAAATCAGAGATCATAGTGGATCCTGGTGCATCCTGGCTTGACAAATGTTTTTCTATTATCTGAAGTAGCCCACTTTGTTCTATTTTCAACAACCTTGAAAAACAGCGTTGACACACGTTCAATTTCTTTAAATAGCCATTTACCATTACTATTTTACTTCAATTATTCTTCTTCTTGACGAACTTACTCTCATCAAATAATTATTTCTTCACTACCTAAAGGTACGCTTTCACTCTTCACTACAATGAAGCACTCCCGTACAAAAAAGCATCCGCCTGTCACTGTTGCAGCATAACATATAAATCCTTCATAACATGTTTCACTTTCTCTCGTACGAAATAATCATGCTTAATTTACTGCCAGTAAACCAGAAATTAATTTCTGGAAAACATGTGCACACGTTTTTACAACAATGGCCAAGCATATCAGTCAGTGAAATGACTTTTTTGTCAATCATTTCATATCTCTTGTGCATTTTATTTATTCAAGCAAATATTATCAATATCCAAGTTACTTTTATAAATAAAGAGAAGAAAAACTGTCAGAATCATTCTTCAATATGAATATATTGGATTAGACAATTGAATGTAAAATATACAAACAGTAGTCTGCAATTCTAGAGATGTGCAATTCTGTGCACTGATGCACTGACTCGTACATATGAGAAGTCACAGTCTGATTGCGCACAGCTACATTATTGCACGTTGACGCTCTCTTCAATCTGTGATGCAACGCGAGGCGAAAACATTCCACAAAAAATAATTGTTCTGTAAATATATTAAGGTTTATGGTTATAAATCATAGTCTATAGTACTCCTGATCATCAAAGAATGCTAGCACAAAAGTTTCATAGATATTGGTTCAGTATCTTCAGAGATTATCGCGCTGTAACTCAACACCCTTGCGTCTTTATATATTATATATTACCCCTCTTGTGCGCATAGTGTACGCCCATTGTCGCGTTCGTGCGCGCACGGGAGCCGTTGGAGCCCTCTGGCAGCAGGTTTTTGCAACATTTAGTGCTAACCAATTGATGTGTTGCTAAATACTTACTACTAGAACGCCCCACATCTGGAAGGGCTCTCATTACCCCTCCAAATCTAGAAGGGGGTGTACAATAGCAACCTGAAGCGGTGCTAGTGGCTTCATACGAAAATACGTTCGCCAGATTTTTTCTATCAAATTACCGAGAATTTTAATGTTTATATTCTTCACTACTTACTACTATTCATGCTTATTTTCTTATTAAATTCTCACTTAAATAAACATCTACACTAAGTGACAGGAATATGTATGAATGGAAAAATCTTTCCTTGTTTTCGTTTTATGTTGTGCTACTAAATAATTCAGGGATTCTTTTGTCTGTTAAGAAGATTTGTTTGTTAATTTGTCTCTTAATTACGAAATACTTGAAGGATTTCGAAATCAAGATGTTTTAGATTCAATGTTTTTAAATTTTCGTCTCCATTAAGAATTTGATATTCAACTGATGTTTTATTTCATTTTAATGGAATTTGCTTTAAAGAAAAATGGGAATTAATGTGACTAAATTTGTGATAATAACTGTCAAGAAACATCTCCAAGAGAGTGTCATGGGCCAGGTATCCAGTGATGTACCCCCATTCCCTAGCAATTGGAACAAACCGTACTTTTAAATTTCGCGCCAATTGCTCTGGACGTAGTGCCGCGAACTTCACATGCCTGAGGAGTGACCCAGAGTTTTCCAACATGGCGACAGCGTTGATTTTTTGTAAACATTTGTTTAACTTTGAAAGAGAGAACTACTCGCATTACTTGAACGTAAACGTAAGCTTCCGCGGCTCGAATCCACAAATTCTCGGCTATCCGGGAGACGCCGCGTCGTTGGCTGGGAGGACGCCCAGCTGGCCTCCTAGCCAACGACGCGGCGTCTCCCGGATAGCTGAGAATTCACTTGGACGTAAGAAAATCCCTGACAATGAAAGTTATAAACAAGATTTTACCACTTTTTCTGTATCAGGTGACCCCAAAACGTGTATTTCCGTTGAAATCTCGAAATAGATTTTCCGCAGCACTTCTTAACTTTCACTTCGTATATTATACTTCGTATATTATTCCGAATATAAGAACGGATTCCGGAAAATTAGCAATGGAACACTAAATCCTTTCCTAAATAAAGATAGAGGAACAACCTGCTCTGGTTCCGTCATGTCCTCCCGTGGATAGACCTCTGCCCAAACTCACCGCCGTGGAGACCTCGCAGACGCCTCGGGCTCGGGCTCGGCTTCCAACCCCACCTCCACCGCGTCCTGCAAGGGAGCAGAGCGGTGAGCGCCCGGACAGGAGCGCCCGGGGGTCGAAGCACGTACCTCGGAGCAGGGCAGCTGCGCCTCGGCTTCGCTGCTGGGCAGCGTGGCCTCGGAGGACGCAGAGAGCTCGTCCTCCTCCCTGGGCGACGCGTGGCGGCCCTGCAAAAGCCAGAGCCACAGCCTCACCCCGCCGGCGCGCTCACGTGCCGTGGCCGAGAACGTTAGGCAGGGCGCATATTCCTCGTTGACGGTCGGAAAGGAAGAAACGACAGATTAGGAACGCCGGAGCCGTCACTCGATCTCTGGACACCATTTACCGTAGAAGCGTTTCTATTCAACATCTCAATCCAATTTGTTATTCTATTTTTATGGAGGGTGTAACTAAATTAAGGGTCTGTTTCACCGGTGCCTGATAAAGTCTCTAATAGTCTATCCAGACGTTATCTTTCTGATATGATGAAAATTTGTGTTTTACGAGTGCCTGATAAATCCATCCAATGGTAAAGTATCCGGTAAATAATCTGAAGGTTCGAAAGACTGTTAAATGTTTATCTCGTAGATAACTGCAAAATAACAGAATTTGTGTGTGAACTTGCTGTCATTTTCAAGAAATATGTGGTATTTCCTCACGAAAACAACGTAATACACATGATAGACGACGAATTATTTGATTGTTTAGAGCGTCCTACCAGACGGCATGTCGGCCAGAATATTTTGAGATCCTTGACGAACAAGATGGCAAATCCCGTTTCTGGTTAAGAAAGCCTATTTTTAACAAAGTTATGTCTGCGATAGAACAGAAAATAAAAAATGATTTGTGAATACCGACTTATATTTCTGAAATTCCTTTTAAAGTAATGGTTCTTTAAAATTAATTTTAAGTCAAAATATTAAAATGTATACTTTGTGTTTTGTTAGCAATTCTGAGGCATCACCAATGAACCGACTTCTCACTGCGTTATTACGCAATGGGATAATTTTTTATCGTAATTACGGACTTCATTGAAGGGAGCTATGTACTGATCAAGTGTAGTGAGTTCGTGAAGTTTCAAAGGAATATAGAAATCACCTAAGAAGCATTTTTATGAAATTGCTAGATTTTCTAGCGTTCTCGCACCAGTAGATTGCACATATGTTCCCATACAATCACCTGGTAATATATAACATACATTTCATCGATGTTTAAGAGAAATGACATCTCAAAAATACAATTTGCAGGAAAATGGTTTTATGTTGAGTGGAACCTATTTTATAGTGTCTTCTCTACATAGTCACTAATAAATTAATTCAACACAAGTATCCTTTTCTTTTTTAACAATGAATGAATTTGTTTCTCAAAAAACGTCTTTATTTTCCAACACACCAATTCGTATGTCAATTACACTCATCAACATATGTTAGATACGCCTAATAGGCATGATCCGTCTTTAAAAATGTCAAACAAATTTTGAAGAAAGTTAATAAAAAAATAATAAAAAATAAAAGCTATGTAGAGATAAAAAATAAAATTCATTAAAAAATCATGTATAAGTGAAAAAATATATAACTATTAAGTAGAAAATATAAAAGCAGACGGGAGAGAACTTGCCAAAACTTGTTATTAAGTAGATATTTTTACAAAAAATTAGAACTATATAACAAATGTCATCAAAAAAATTCAATCACAAAAAATAATTCCCATCGTGAGAACACACTTATACTCCTTATTATTTAAGGAGAGAGACAAGTATGTAGAGAGAGACAGACAGACAGACAGACAGACAGTCAGAGAGAGGGGGACAGAGAGGGAGAGAGAGGGGGAGAGAGAGGGAGGGAGAGGGGGAGAGAGAGGGGGAGAGAGGGGAGAGAGAGGGGGAGAGAGAGGGAGAGAGAGAAAGAGAGCAGATCAGCATGAAAATAAACCTTATTATTTTAAATAGGCAACTATGAAAGCAAGTAAAGAAGAATACAGAGGTGGAAGGGACAGATCTAAACGCAAGTACACCAATAAATTTATAAACTTCCCTTCCACTTTGTGATATTTGTACATTTATTTAACGATATCCAACATTATAGAAAACTGCACTCAAATCATATTATTCACCTTATAGTATTCGACCGAATATCAGAACAAATTGATCAAGTTTTGTGAAAATTGTAATATAATAATATAAAATTGTAATATTCTTAATGATATATGATAATATTGTGTATTTTTATTGTTTATTATATTTAATATGTGATGCCATTCAATGTTAGAATATATATGTTATTACACTTATTTTGATGTAATGATGGATGAAATTATAATTATAAGCACTTGCTATAAATCACTAAAAATAAAGAGACAAAAATATAAAGGCAATAGAAACCCCTTCACAAAGTATAAAAATATATTTTTATTTTGGAAAGAACGTTGTCATAAAGGTTTGTGAAATGATATGATTCTAACATGGAATTAATAGTCCTGTATTTTTATCTGTAGTGTTTCTGAGATTATTCTAGATTTTTTTCTAGGTCCATTATCCCAAATTAGTTTTTATTTTAGAGAGAACATTGTCATAAATGTTTGTGAAAAGATATGATTCTAACATGGTATTAATATACATTAATTAATTAAACATGGCAATTAATTGTAAATTATACTCTCTAAAATTATGTTTAGGGAGTGAATAGTATTTAGAATTTAATTTTTATAATATATATTAGGCTGATCAACAGAGAAAAGACTCAATATTGAGTAATTTATGAGAAATTGGCAGTAGGAATTAAAGAATCCATTTTAAATGATATCTTTCATAATCATCTCAAAATTGTAATGTATATCGTTGCCTTACTCCAGTTATGATTTCATTTTTAGTAAGCATCATTTCCATTATAATTTTGTTTCCAAAAGAAATTTGAATTATGACATATAATAACGTATAATCATATAATTATTATAACTATAAAATCAAATTTTCTTGATCTCTCTTCAGGGCTTTATATTTTTACTAGACAGACTTTATATTTTTACCCGACAGACTTCGTCCTGTCAAAAAGATTTGTAATGTGAAATTTTTTGTTCCTACATATTTTATAGTCTGGGCAAAAAATTCTCCTGAACAGAACCGTCACCTTGGTGATAGGGCGTTGTGAATAAGAAATATAATTAAATAAAACATATATAAGCATTTAAAAGTAAGTAATCGCTTTATCATGTGAATCATGCTTATTAACAAAAATCAGTTTTATTTTCATTGTAGTGCTTTGTGATATCGTGTGTCGGAATCACTGGGATGCGCGGTATGAGGACGTCTTCTCCTTTACACTTTCCTTTCAGTATAGTTGCTAGTAATTGTTTAGTAATTTTTTTATCGCTAACCGTGTGCCGTTGCAAAGACGTGGTTGGTTGATATTTCGCAACATTATAACTACCGATCCAACCTTTAATTGAAGATTGTGAGGTGGCAATCCTGGCAAATCCAGCGAGTTTAAAAATTCTGGTGGATAGTTCACTACATCATCTTGGTTAGTAGCCAAATCAACTGATTTATATATTCTCGATTCGTCTGTAATTTGTTCTTGAATTTTTAAATTTAAGTCCTCTACATCTATGTTTTTTGCAGCGAATATAGCTCGTTCGCTCAACCAATCATGGTTTCTATAATTTTGAGAAACATCTGGAAACACCTTCTGAATAAGTTCATCTTTTGAATCTATGTTTTTTGCAGCCAATATAGCTCGTTCGCTCAACCAATCATGGTTTCTATAATTTTGAGAAACATCTGGAAACACCTTCTGAATAAGTTCATCTTTTGATCGAGTTAACTGACAAAAACTTTGAGGAAAGTTAATGCATCCAGTCAACATGTCTATAGGAAATTCGCCATTACCAATGTCAATGAGTTGTTTAGAGAATGTTTCCAGATTGGTCATTTTGCAACTCGACATGCATATTCTTGCTTAAATGAAGTACTTTGACATGTTTCCACAAATTGGAGGACTTTAGACATGCATTGAGTTCATCAGCTGGTGTTGATCGTGGAATCACGGGCAATGTTTGACGAAAATCTGCTAATAAAATCATTGCACCACCAAATTGGTTATGATTGTTCCGTTGATCTTTTAAGGTTCTGTCTAAAGCATCCAACGATTTTTTATGTGCCATCGTGCATTCATCCCAAATAATTAATTTACATTGCTGCAAGACCTTTGCCATTGCAGAGTTCTTCGAAATGTTGCAGGTCGGAGTTTCATTGCTTTGCATATTTAATGGCAAATTTATTGCTGAACGGGCTGTTCGACTACTACTGTTAAGCAAAGTTGCTGCGATTCCTGACGAAGCGAGTGCAAGTGCAATTTATTTTTTTAAGCGAATCGTTGCTAATATTCATGAAATGAAAAAAGTTTTTCCTGTACCACCAGGTGCATCTAAGAAGTAAATCCCTCCAGTTTCATCATTTGTTACTTTCATAAGAGTATCAAATACATACTTCTGTTGTTCATTGAACAGTGGAAGATTTGTTTGAATTAATTCTTTCAAAGTGTTGAGATCATACAGTTTTTCTCTCTTAACTCTTGGTTAAAAGCATCATGCATTGGACGATTGGGCGCGGCCAGGACTAATTGAATTAATAGTTTGTTTGACATCATCAAGCACATGTCCTCAATTGAACTCAATCCTTCGTTGTAAATTTCTTGACTAAGTGATGATTATGATCTTAATGATTAAGAAATTGAAGATTAGTGACACATCTTAACTTAGGTGACAGAACATAAAATAATTATGATTAACTGCTATAATACATACCTTGAAAGTTGGCATAAAATTTTCCCGAACTACATTTGTTGACCCAAATGAGCTCATTTGAAAGCAATTGTTATATTGTTGGATATTTGTCAAAAAGTGTATGGAATCTGTTCCTATTACTGAAACCAATGAGTACAATGGCTCTGGTGGTGGTTCCAATGGTATCAGTTTCACTTTACCATTTGCGCAACACAATCCATTAGCTTCGTTTTTATATTTCAATGCCTTACAAAATGAGCAAACCGAGTTCATAGAACCAATAACAACACATTGGTAGTTACTGTAGTCAATTGACACATCGTAACTGAAAGCAGCTCGATTCAACCTTGCGCGATTATTAGTTGAATGTAGCGCTCGCGCTTCACGCGTTCGTGATATCCGAATTCTTTCACGTTCATTTCGATCGTCACGTTCTTGTGCAGCATGATTAGATCGGTAATTAGCTTGGTTTGTAGCATTTCGGGTTCTTCTACCTAAATTGCTTCGTCTAATAGGAGGCATATCTATATTATAGATTATTTTGTTAATAGTTTCGGAACGCGACATTAAATCCTCCAACGATGTATTCTGTGCTCCAACGCACACACGCACACTGTTTTGATAGATATAATTGAATTTGAAATTTGTATAACGGTAATGAAGTGCACATTGACTCTTTGACGTTACGAACATACCTACAACAATGAGTGCTTTAGCTGAGTGAGAGATAGCTAGTGTGAGATAGTGAGAGATAGATAGAGATAGCTAGAGTGATAAAGCTCAAATTGACTCTACGTTTTAGTTAGAAAACGTTTGTATGGGAAAAAGAAAAAGCCTGTTTTTAGGTTTTTCCCGGCAATTATTCGAATTTTTCTCGACGCAAAAACCATCCTTGAACTTCAACGAACATTTTAAAAAAAGAATTGCCCAAATTGGTCCAGGCGTTGTTGAGTTATGCGCTTACCAACACATTTTGCGATTCATTTTTATATTATAGAAGATAAAAGATGTTTCCCTTCGCATCCCCCACCGACCTACTGAAAACCATTTCAATAGTTATCCATGTCAATTCCTACCCTACCACATGATAGCACCATTTACTTTACATTTATTAATATTTTTCTTCTCCGTAACGGTGGATACAAGTCTGTTTCGTCACTTGTAAAACTAACTCCTCTTTCTCGCTTCTTTGCATTTTGAAACTCCTACACACACACAAAGTACGACGCAATAAAACAAACTTTTACACCTAACTCACACATAGCTCTCGTCGAATTAAACTGCAACACAAAATAACAACGAATGAAGCGAAAAACACCTCACACTTCCATTACAAAAACACATTCGAATTCGCGCCTAAAGAGCTCGTTTGACTCGAAAATGCGACGTTGCCGCTGGTGAAAGAGCAATCGGCCAGATTATTTATCAGAAAGATATCTGTCAGATATATTAACAAGAAAAGACCTTGATGAAACACAAAATAAATATCAGGTACTTTTATCTGACCGATAAAATATCTGTCGGATTAGTATCCGAAACTTTATTAGGCACCGGTGAAACAGGCCGAAAGAGTACGAATGAGTATAGACACCATATGACGAAAACTAAAAGAAAATTCTATCGTACAAAGCTAGTTGCAAACTTCTGCAGTTGTTAAATTAAACCAAACTGTCAGGGATGTGATCTTTGTTATTTTTTTCCGTTAATCGGCCGACTAGGACCACGCATGCAAGCATCCTGCATTTACCGTGGCTCAGTTTTTATTTATTATCACGGTGGCAGGTGCTTGCGACAACTTTTTGGGGGGACCAGCATTTTAGCTGGATCCGATTTTTATGCCCCACGATTGTTAGCCCTGGGGGTATGGAAGATGAAATGATGATATGATGATAATGGGGGTGAAAGGACAACACATACAGACATACACAAATACACCCATGCCCGAGGCGTGATTCGAACCCGCGATCTTCTGGTCCGAAACCACTCCGGCACTACTGCCTTAGCGATCTCGGCCATCTGATCGGCTGATCTTTGTTATTATTAAACTTCATTATTTTTTTGATAATTTGTTTTTTGCTTTGAAAGAATGCTTATTATCTTTGTCACAAGCTAACGCATCGAAATTACAAACTGTGTAAAGACCACTTTTCGCGGATACTGCCAAGAATTATAAGTACCTATAGTTTCTTGACAGGGACTACAAATTTCATTGACACATAAGGAGCGCGCTCGCCCTTTTAGATTACGAAAGCAACCCACAGAACCCTACATTCCAACGTTCTAGTGTAGTCACCCCGTCACCCTATTACATAGGCAATGACGTCGCAAATAAGTTCTACACAGCAAATGTCTTCCATGATGCTACCTTGTTACTATTTAATAATAATTGTTAGAAGAATTGGCCACCCTAATGGAGAATCGAATCTGGGTTTTCTTGTTTACGCTCAGTTGCTAATTCCATTGTACTACTGATACGACCAGAGTTCGTGGGTCTGATGTATTACCCTTTACATGATACTAAATGATACTAAACTAAAAAGTAACGACGCTGAAACCTCGTGGATAGGCAAATATACACAGAAAATATTGTCCAAGTAAATGTACAGAAAATATCGTCCAAATTGCAAATTGGTTGCTGTGTAACTAATACATTTTAATAATTAAATTGATCAAAGAATTAGTCACCTCGACCGTATAGCCTGGGTTCCCTGATTTACGCCCATAGGCAAGAGATACAGTTGATAACATTATCCGTTCCTCTCTAGGACTTAGCTACAAAGAGCTTGCTGTTACGAACGAGATATTTTCACCAAGTCAGTTTGACTAAGTGGGCTACCTTTTACCTCCATGCATCTTATCTGAGGATCATTTCATCGGCAATCGTGCACTTATTTCCATCATTCCCCCTTCACTTCTTCATGCGGATTAGATGTTTCCAGGCCCGTCAACTGTCACGATCATTAATTCCGTTAGGGCAATGAAAGTTCTATCCCGGGACGCTCGGTTCTCTCCCCAGCAGGATGGTGAAATTCGGCGCCGGACTAAATGACGTCTTCTTAGTTGTTTTTCCGTCAAGGTACAACCGGCAGCGGGGTTCTGACCCGGTAAGGACACGCTCTAAGCTCCCGAGTGATCTCTTGTCGTGTGTAGCACTGTATTGTCTGTGTGGGGCGAGGGTACGCGGGGATTAGGAGACAAGTTCTCACGCGGCTGTGTCCCGTTTCGTAGGAAACCACGAAAAACTACCAATCAGAGCAGCTGATTGGTAGAATTCTCCTCTAGGCAGCAACTGAATTCGACTTATCTGTAGAATTCGTGTCAACAATCCGCCACCAATAAAACCTCGCAATCAGAGCTGCTCTCAGTGTCTCTCAGAGACATTTCAATATTACAAACATGGAAATGAAATGTTCACCAAGTTTAAAAACATATAGTTTGCATCAACTAACATTTCCTCACGAAACGTCGTTAAATTGCCAGTTATCTAATATTACTTCAATTGTTTTACAAAATTACAAAGTTTTCCATTTAGTTAAATTCAAGATATTTAAATTCAAAAAAGCCAAAAATGAAACATAGGCCAAAAATGGGCTAATTTGGTTCTCTCAAGTCACTTCGAGCGTCAACATTTGATATCCCAGGGATGGGTCGCGTACACGAACTTTTGTTATCAGTTACAAAGCATCACAGTTCTAAAGAGAGGTTAGTAACGACACTGACCATAATATCTGATACATTTTTTTTTCATGGCCTAGTACGAGTGGTTCGCGCAATGTTTTTAAATTTTGAACAATTCAATTTCAGATTTCCAGCTCTTCTTTTGCTAGATTTTTTCAGGAGTTATCAAATCACCATACGCCAATGGTTACGCTGCCAAACAGCTATTGGAAATTCTCAAAATAACTTCTCATTGTTGAGCAGTGTTTCTAGGTGTATGAAACGAAGTTTTGAATTGTCAAATTGTGATTAATATTAGCTTTAAAAGAATTAAGTTTCCATGTCTAATGCACTACGATTGGTAAACATCTACAAATGTTGAATTGAATTGATGCCTTATTTTACGTGGCGAGACTCGGGCCATCAGGCCCGCTCTTCAGTCTGACCACGCAAATTTCGCTACGCTCCTTTCATCAACTATCAGAGATTTATATTCGCAGTTAAATATGCGAAAGTTACCTTTCCATTCTTATTTACTCACAATATTGTAAACATGTCATGTAGCCAATCAAAAAAAACGTAATCATACATTGTCTTACGAAATGTATGATTGGCTAATCAAGAAATGACTAATCAAGAAATACAAATTAGTATGTTGATCGAAGACCATTAGCAAATGAAAGCGTTTTGGGATTGGCTAAGTCGCCTGCTTAGTGGTGCGAGTTTCATACAGAAGGCGAGCGAACCTTGACTACTCGCCTTTAACAAGGCTGCTTGTGAACCGCAACTGCGCACTCAGTGGAGTATCGCAGAGACGAGAGTAGGCAATGGCGACAAACACATTTCGGAATCTTGAGTTTGTAGCTAGAGTGAGAAGCGTAGATGGTGTAGAGGCAGCGTTGAAGCATCTAGATTTAAAATTAAAACATTTGGAAAAACATAACTGCGTTATTTCGCGCATGTTTAGTAGGCAAATTTCGCTACGCTCCTTTCATCAACTAGGAGAGAAAAGAGGTATTTCTTGGGCGAGAAACAGGCGATTTGAATTTAGCTCAGAGGGGTCATTTAAGCTTGAGGATCTTTTACATGCAAGTAAATCTATTAACATGGGATAGCCGACTTTACTTCCCCTCCGAAGGAAGGGGTACGAAGGATTTTTTCGCCCTTAAAAATCCACGGCTTTGATCGGGTTTGAACCCGCGAACTTGGGTACAACAGTCAGTTCATATATATATATATATATATATATATATATATATATATATATATATATATATATTGAAACGCGGAAGCGTTTCCATACGCAATTAGAAACACGGAGAACAATAATATAATTACAGCTAATTTTGAACTGCGCGGCAAAAGCGGCAGGTGCGGTGACCGGCGATGGGGGGGACTGTGAACGGGTCCGCCGCCGCGAGCAGCGAGAAGGGGGCGAGAATTCGGCCGTTACCAGTGGAGCGCGGCAGTTGGCGGTTGACCGTGGGCGGAAAGAAGCGGGAGACAGTGTTCGTGACGAAGGAGATAGAATTTAGTGTAATGTTCATGGAAATATATATATTAGCTAGAAGCTATTATATTAGAATATATATAGCTAGAAGAAGAATAGCTAGAAGAAGAAGAATATTAGAATATATATAGCTAGAATATATATAGCTAGAAGCTATTATATTAGAAGCCTGTAAATGGAGCGTTGGTCGAGGTCGGTATGCAGAAACTATAGCTTGTATCCGTGACATCAAACGTAGTGGAAATAACAATAAAACTGTGCATCGTGAAGCTGACGCCGGTGCGAGTAGTGGCCACGTGCTCAGTAGTAACAATAAGGAAGTGGAAAAGAACTAATGAAAGGTGTGGCGATATAATTAGAAGTACATCGCTAGGGCGACGTGGACATCATCGAGAGGCCGTGAGTGTGTAAGCAGAACTGCACGTTAAATAACCAGCGTCGGAGCCGAGGGATTCGCGTTGCCGCCGCCGCGGCCGACCAGAGGCGAATCCACACCATCAACCGCCGGGTGCGCCGGGCCGCAGTGAAGGTCATCGGCCGCCGCCGCCGTTGGCGATAATCCGGGACAAACGAGGTATTCATTGGGGCCCCAGGTATGATGAAATCACATTGTATACAGAATCTTGGTACCAAGACGGAGAATAACAATGTGTTTGATCATGTATATAATAGGTTATTTCAAGAATAAATTGTATTTGTGTTTTGGTAAACTCTTTACTTTGATTTTCCAATGTAATGTCGATTCATTTAAGAAACCCATTCACGAGTAATACACCCGTCCGTTATAACTTTTATTTGCAGTGGAAAGTACCGCCCAATCAGGTACGTCACAATATATATATATATATATATATATATATATATATATATATATAGGTGCGGCAGCATAACTTCCTTTTTTAAAATGCGCGCCATTCAGTTAGTTGATGTCATAGCGGAGCGCTGGTGGTCTCGTTCAAGAGGGGGTACTGTAAAGTTTTGTCCCGACACGGTTCAGTCGCCATCATGCGTTGGAATAGTGAGGAGCGCGCCTTTGCCGTTGAGGCCTACTTTTCAAGCGGATGTTCGGTTATTGCAACACAGCGTGCATTTCGGAATCGCTTTAATTTAGCCCCGTTGGCTCCCGTCCCAGACCGCAAATCAATTGTTACATGGGTCACTACATTCAGACAAACTGCAAGTGCGACAAAACGAAGAACTGGAGTCCCTCGGCCCGTTAGATCACCTGAGAACATTGAAGCAGTGAGAGCGTCAATGTTGCGATCACCACGGCGTTCTGCGCGCAAACACGCATCTGCCCTTGGACTATCCGATCGTTCTGTGAGAAGAATTCTTCGTGATGATCTTCATTTTCATCCCTATAAGATGGCGATAGTGCAGGAACTTACAGAACGTGACTTCAATTCTCGGATGAACGCGTGTGAGCTTCTTCTTGATGTCGTTCCCGAGGGTGCTATTGTTTTTTTTTTAGCAACGAAGCCCATTTTCATTTGTGTGGGTCGGTTAACAAACAAAACATGCGCTACTGGGCTGACACCAACCCTCGAGAATTGCATCAAAGGCCTTTGCATTCACCCAAAGTCACAGTGTGGTGTGCAATTTCCTCAGCTGGAATTATTGGTCCCTGGTTTTTTGAGGAAAATGAGGTTACAGTGACAGTGAATTCGGACCGGTATGTAAACATGCTACAGAATTTTTTTTCCCACGGCTAGAAGAGTTGGATTTGGGGGACACTTGGTTCCAACAAGACGGTGCAACAGCACACACTTCAAGAGCATCGATGGCTGTTTTGAGGGAACACTTTCCAGAGCACCTTATCTCAATTATCTCTCTCAGTCGCCTTATCTCTCTCAGTCGCTCGCAGGTAGTCGCCGCGTGCGGACGTCTTTCGAGGAGCTCCTCGAAGTGAAAGGCAATGGGCGTGGATCTTGCTGTGTACCGAGCGCGCGTTGGGGCATGGGCTGCGCGTGCCCGTCCCGGTCGGGTGGCTTCGGCGCAAGGGGCGTTCTCGGGCTTGCGGGAAGGAGGCGGCGTGGCTCTACTTTGTGCAGCTGTTTTGGCCACTCTCCTTGTGATAGGAGGAGTGGAGCAAAATCCTGGTCCCGGTGTACAGGAGGCAGAGGCGACGTGCTCCAAATGTGATAGGAACGAGCGAAGAATTAGAAGACTGGAAGCGGATTTGGCACAGGCCCACAGTCATATTGGAGAACTGACGTTAAGAATCAGGGACTTAGAAGACGTCAGCAAAGGAAAGGAGGAGCAAAATGTTCGCGTCCCACAAGAAAAAGAGAAGAGGAACGAGCAGCCAAATAGGAGCGAGTCTCTTCAGCCAGGTGCGCCATATAGTAAGGTGAAGGTGCTAGGAGACTCGATGCTGCGGCACAGCGGCGGCGTATTGAAAAAAAAAGGTGCCGACGTGTCTTTCTTTCCCGGGGTAGATATAGCGCAAATGACTTCGGTTGTGAATAAATCCGAACCGAATGAACAGGCAGAAGTGGTTCTAGTTCATGTAGGAACCAATACGCGGAAACGGCAACCTGTTTACGACACAATTAAACAATATGTCGAACTAGGGCATGCCATCCGAGCTAAATTTAAAAATGCAAGAGTCATTGTTTCCGGAGTTATGCGCCGTAATGATGTCCACATTAGTAGAACGCGGGACATGAATTGTGGATTATTATGGGCTTGTGAGAAATTTGATGGCCTGTTCGTTGATCCCAATCACTGGCTCGGGCACGAAGACCTAGGACGGGACGGCCTTCATCTCAACTTCCGAGGTGCATGGAAGCTGGGATGTCTTCACGACCAAGTAATACGGTCGTATTTACTTGGAAAGTGACGACTGGAGGAAGAGGCAATGATGTCGCCAAGGGCAGTGATGGTTGCTAAAAATGGAGCGATGCGTTTGGTGACTGCTGCGGGGGAGGTGACGGAGGCGACGCATCTGACTGCTGCGTGGGAGGTGACGGAGGCGACGCATCTGACTGCTGCGTGGGAGGTGACGGAGGCGACGCATCTGACTGCTGCGGGGGAGGTGACGGAGGCGACGCATCTGACTGCTGCGTGGGATTTGACGGAGGCGACGCATCTGACTGCTGCGTGGGAGGTGACGGAGGCGACGCATCTGACTGCTGCGGGGGAGGTGACGGAGGCGACGCATCTGACTGCTGCGTGGGAGGTGACGGAGGCGACGCATCTGACTGCTGCGGGGGAGGTGACGGAGGCGACGCATCTGACTGCTGCGGGGGAGGTGACGGAGGCGACGCATCTGACTGCTGCGGGGGAGGTGACGGAGGCGACGCATCTGACTGCTGCGGGGGAGGTGACGGAGACAACGCGTGTGACTGCAGCGGGGGAGGAGATGGCCGTGACAGCGGCACAGGAATCTAGGATGGATGCACGGGTCCCGAACACTGACATTCAGGTGAGGGGAGGCTTCGCTAGATTGTTGCAGGTGAACTGTCGTAGTATCATGAATAAGGAATCCGAATTTTGGAATTTAATTGAAGCATGTGATCCTGATGTCATAATAGGAACAGAGTCTTGGCTTTCGGACGCGGTAGCAAACCCGGAAATTTTTCGTTCAGATTACATTACGTTTAGGAGAGATCGCGAAACTAGAGGCGGTGGTGTATTTATATGCGTGAAAAACACATTTAATATCAGATCAAATTGGGTTGATAAAGAATTTGAAATGACGGGTGTAGAAATTTTCTGTTCAGGAAGTATCTTAGAAATTATTGCTTGCTATCGTCCACCGGGCAACAGCTATGAAATTTTAGGCGCTCTCTACGAGAGAACAAAAAATATAAATAACCGTCATGTAGTTATTGCTGGAGACTTAAATCTCCCAGACGCAAATTGGAAGGGGATTGTTTGCGAAGGGAAAGTCCAACAACTAGTCAACCGACTTGTCTGGGACAGCGGATTAGAGCAGGTAGTAGACAGGCCGACACGGCAGGATGCGATTCTGGATATCTGCCTAATTAGACCGAAAGATTTATTCTTGTCGTGCGACGTTTTAGAAGGCATAAGTGACCATAAAGCCGTTTTAGTCGATTTACAGTTAAATATTTCAAAGAAAAGTATTACCACCGGTATTCTAGTGAAGGAATACAAGAAAGCGAATGTACAAGGGTTTCAAAATTACTTAAGAGAACGATATGGCGAGTTTCTTAGAATAGGAGGAGGAATCGATGAAATATGGGGAGAGTTTAAAAATATTTTAGTAAATGCTGAGCAGGCTTTTGTACCCAGTAAATTGTTAAAAAGTAACAGCGATCCGGAATATTATAATGCAAAGATTAGGCGATTGAAAAGAAAAACCAGAGAAGCATTTAACAACAGACACCGTAGTGAAAATCATATGACCTTATATCGAAATTATACAAAAGTATTAGGGAAGGAAAAGAAAATGGCAGAGGAACGTCATTTAAAACATATTCTTGATGCGGAGGGCAGTAATAATTGGTCGGTATTTTTTAAATACGTTCGTACAAGGAAAGGAAGTAAAGACGAGATTCCAGTTGTTCGTGTTAATAATTCGCCAATAACGGACCACAGGGAAAAAGCGCAGGCTTTTAACGCATATTTCAGCTCGGTTTTCAAGCAGAAATCTAACAGTATTCAGATACCAACGCTGGTAGATAGACGTAGTTTTCATATTGATGTAAATACTTTGCGGCAAAGAATAAAATTAATGAAGAGAGGAAAATCACGAGGTCCTGATGGTATTTCTTCGGACATCATTAAATTAGGCGGAGAGGCAATTCTACCTTATTTAATTAGGTTATTTAATGTATCAATAAATAACGCTTGCGTACCGAAAGATTGGAAGCTGGCTCTCGTAGTACCTATTTTTAAAAGTGGCGACAAGACAATAATTAGTAACTATAGGCCGGTAAGCCTTACATCTGTCGTATGTAAACTTATGGAACATCTAATTTCAAGCTTTATCAGGAAGGAATGGGAGGGCAGGGAGTGGCTCTATCAGGGTCAGCACGGTTTCAGAAATGGTTTCTCATGCGAAAGTCAGCTAGTCTCACTTCTACAGGACCTAGCCGACGTAGTTGATGAAGGGAAAAGGGTCGACGCGATAGTAATAGATTTTTCCAAAGCTTTTGATGTTGTTCCACACGATCGTCTTATAAAGAAATTAATAGATTCGGGTATAGACACTAGAGTAGTAGCGTGGATAAACGAACTACTCCGAAACAGGAAGCAGAAAGTTCGAATCGGTAGTTACTTATCAACCTCGAGAAGCGTCACGTCAGGAATTCCACAAGGAAGTGTAATCGGACCACTCATGTTTCTGGCCTTCGTGAATGAATTGCCGACTAATTTAGCTTCAAATGTACGACTCTTTGCAGACGACTGCGTAATCTATAGGATTATGAACTCGGAGAAAGACGAGGATATTTTGCAGCGAGACTTAGACAAATTACATATCTGGGCAGAAACAAACGGCATGGAAATAAACAGTTCAAAGAGCAAGTCCATCACGTTTGGTAGGGGTCGAAGTTATAATGAATTTGTGTACAAACTGAACAATAATGTTATACCTCGAGTCACGTCTTGCAAATACTTAGGAATACAGCTAGACAGTAAATTGAGCTGGGAAAATCAAGTCAATTTCGTTGTAGGGAAAGCCTGGAAATCTTTACATTTTGTTATGCGGATACTGAAAAAGAGTACAGTGAGAGCCAAAGAACTAGCATATATGTCATTAGTGCGACCTATTTTAGAATATGGCGCGGTATGTTGGGACCCATACAGAATTTTGCAACAAAGAAATCTAGAAAAAGTCCAGCGTAGAGCATCAAAATTTACTTTCAGGGGTATCAAGAATAAAGGGGTATGGGAGTCACTCGAAAGGAGAAGATTAAAGTCACGTCTCTATGCAATGTATAAAGCGTACACAGGCCTTCGAGCGTGGAAAGAAATTCAAAGTCGATTAGGGAAATCTACATATTTCGGCAGGGCGGACCACATGCACAAAATTCAGACAAGAATTCAGAAAACGGACGTTGGGAAATATTCATTCGCGAATCGCACTATTAGGGACTGGAACAGTTTGCCTGTGACAATCTTTGATCCCTTTCCTCAAAGCCTGAGCAAATTTAAAAATAAATTAGTTTCTTGAATGTGATTATGTTATAAATATATTTAATAAAATCCAGTGCAATTACCTATGTCTTCTTTGTAATTAAGTATTATTATTATTATTGTTATTATTATTATTGTTGTTGTTGTTAGTATTAATGTTATTATTATTAGCATTATTATTGTTGTTATTATTATTATTATTATTATTATTATTATTATTATTATTATTATTATTATTATTACTATTATTATGTGCAGTGCAGTGACGTTGTGCAACTGAGAGAAACGAGTGAGTAAGAAAGACATTACAGCTCGCTGTATCGCAGTGCGGTGAAGTGTGGTGAAGTGAAGTTTAGTGAAGTGAAGTTTGGTGACGTGGAGTTCTATGAATGATTGCACGGTGAAATGTTCATGAGATTTGTAACGTTTGTAGAGTTTGTATAGTTGTTAATTTGTAATGTTAAGTTAGTGTATTCTGCCACCAAGTTCTCACACTTAATTGCAGAATTATTAATAAATCTAATCTAAATCTAATTAGAGGCGATTTGGAATGGCCGGCACGCTCTCCCGATCTGTCCCCTTGTGATTTTTATCTATGGGGTTTTTTGAAATCCCTTGTTTATGTGAACCGTCCAAGAACCCTACAAGATTTGAAGACCAACATCGAAGAAGAAATTGCCAACGTAACACCAGCTATGCTAACAAGAGTCATGACAAACGCCAGATAAAAAAATTTGATATTGAAATAAGGAATTTGAATTGAAATATTGAAAAAAGGAAGTTATGCTGCCGCATCCTGTAATATACATATATGTGTGTGTGTATATATATATATATATATATATATATATATATATATATATATATCTGTTTTCAATCATTCAAAACCGTTTTCTTAGTTTTCGCACAAGTAATACATGACGTGCAGTTCATCACAAATGTACGTTTATCTTAATGTTTCCAAGAAATAATTTTCTAAGAAAAAACGAACGAAAATTCGATCTTGTTCAAAATGAAGATATTGAATAGCATTCCCGGGGGATTATTCTTGAAACTGTTGCGCGATGCGATTCTCGCATAATCGCTAGATGCTGTCTCTGTCTGATATGCGTAGAAAGAAAGAGACAGCGGATGGCGATAACACGAGAATCGCAAGACCAATTTTCATGTTCTGCTCTTTATCTTTCTAATGAAGAAGGAAAGGACAGATTTCTGATGAAATAGAAAAAGCTTTAAATTTTAAATTGAAAAATCTATTTATTTTGTAAAAATTTTGAAAATGTATTGAAATTGAAAAAAAAAACGGAGATAATTTTTCAAAAACCGGAGACCGGAGATGAAGCTCAAAAACCGGAGTCTCCGGTCTAAAACCGGAGAGGTGGCAACCCTAGTGATACATGTTAATAGGGACAGAAATTGCTGTATTTTCATATGCTATATTTTTCGTATCGAAACTAATGCAAAAAATACGTCCTGTTGTCGCATCACTAGTTTCGTCTTAAATCGGTTTGTTGCAAAAAAGGTCTCATCCTGTAGTAGCACACTTATGGTACTTTTTAACAGTAATCTTTGTCATAATATACAGGGAGGATGTATAAATGACTGTATTTTGTGAACTAACATTATCTTAATTTGCCTGATGAAAAAGAAATGAATTTGTGAGATCAGGTACACAAACGCATACATTTAGAAAAGTAGTAATTTAGGACGTTAACATTAAAAAAATATTGTTAGATGGAAGTACTAATGAATCGTGATACATTGACATCGTATTCTTAACGATAATATTCTAATTTCGTATATTCTTTGACTTTAAATTTAATATGTTGTAGTATAAAAACCTGTCTTAATTCATAATATTATTCATTGAAATTGCAATCATTATATTACGATTACTTAGACAAAAATTATCAAAGACTCAGAGAATACGTTGGATAACAATATTATTTGACAGCAATGCACCCTTTCGACGAATAATAAATGACAGCATATTTATCGCGAATTGTGAATCAGCACAACTCTTTGCGTATCCAATATAATACGTACATCTTCAATAGCGAGTATAGCGTCCGTTTCGCTACTAGGAAGTGTCGCTTCAGAAGAATCTGACATCGCATCCTCCTGACTAGATAACTGCTGCATCTGTGAAACAAAAGTCAACATGAAACTTGACCTTCTAGCCTGGTTTCCCGTTTACTGAATATGGTACGCGAATTCTTTTTACCTCCGTTTCAGTTGTCACGTCCATTCTAATTCTATTGCTTTCCTCCAGGGCATCTGAGTCTACTGGTTGAATATATGTCTGAAATAAATAGAATACAAACTCAAGCTATTGTTGGTTAATAACTTAAAAACAGATTTATGAAATATATAGTCAATTAATTTCAGTTTTCGTATTTGAGTTTTGAGAGCGAGAGAATAAATATTTCAGAGATAAAAGTAAGCTATAAATGTTATATCTGAATTTCTTCGTTCTTGTCGTAATCCTTTTGATCTTTTTAAATGCAGACAGAGAATATTATGAATTAGTAAATTAACGGGAGTAAATATCAAGGAATTCTAAGAACTGAAATGAAAATAATAGAATTCGATCTAACACCTTTTATCAACAGAAAACATTATGTTTTATGATTTCATATAAATTAACAGTTCTCTGATAAAGGAATACCCAACATCTTACGATGGTAATATATTTGAACAAAAATTGTCCGCCAAATAAATTTGATTTATAGGTAATTCAATGACATTCTTGTATATCTATTCCTAAATAATTCGTATACTTGATTTAAATAGCGTAATTAATGAAAATGTTATGAAATTTCAATTTTAGAAATATTTTTCTTAGGATCTCATACATAAGAGGAGTACGAAGGCCGAAACTGTGGATGAAAACTATATTTCACATATGTACTCTGAATTAAATGCACTAATGCTTTTGAGTCACTATCTTTTGTTTGTTTCCTTTTACGGTTGAATTACAACACCATGCGCGCTGTAGATTAAAACTAAGTGTGAAGAAATGTATTGTATCTATACATCTACGAACACTTACAAATCTTCGTTCCATTGCTATTACGTCACGTATATAAGAGGTTCTGCTATTATGTGGCAGTTTTGTTCTTTGTGCATGCCGCACAATCGACAGTAACACGTCTAAACACGAACATAAAGCAAAACATGAAGATCGTTGCTACATAACAATATTATCTTGCGCCCCGGCCATCTGAACCTCTCGACATCTTTCTGTTGCATCTCTTGTAAACACATATTTATTATTCTCCAACTATTTAATTAATTTTGAAACTGCCATAAATATTTGTTTCTAGAACTCTAAAATAATTCAGCATTTGCTTAAAAAAACAATCTGAAAAGCCTTCGTAACTGAAGCCATTTTCTTTACACACTTGAGGTTTAGCACTGTTTGCGGTGATTGTCTTAACAAATGGAGCACGTGCAGAATGTCACGTACTGACTATGTGTTAGCACATTTCTTAGCACGAGAACTTTACAGTTGCATCCTTCAGAAACAGGAACGCGTCGAACTTCCTGTACATTTCATTTCTACACCATGAATTTAGAAGATTTCATTATGTTTAAACTTTAGTGCACTGTGTCTACATTGTTTTGAGAAAATTCGTATTATTGGTATATAGCAATATTAAACATTTCACACATGTTTCATATACTACAGTTTTACTTTCACGTCTTACGTAATTATTCAGAATAGAACGATACGTAATGGTGCGCCGGAAATAGAGCATTTTCACCAGAAAAAATCTTATTACCGGGCTCTGAAAAAAGAAAAAGTGGACAAAACCTGTTGCTGAGTTTATCGGAAAATCATCTCTACGTGGTGTAGCCAGGATCTATGTTGGTTCTTGATACCTAAAAATCGATTGACGGCAAAACGTCTATTTGTCTGTCTGTTCGTCTGTGATCAACGTAGTCGACGGAAAAGTTCAGCCGATTTTATTCAAAATTGCTATTCACCAAACGATCTGATAGAACTCGTGACTTTAAGAGTTTGAAACGGATATTTTGATTTTTGAGAAAACTTCACACGAAGCATCAAAACATTTTCAACCTTTTCATAAAATTTTTTTGATTAAACTTTGTTTTTGTTGATATTGCATGAAGAACGTTTAAGGTCTAACGAACGTGATGGTCTAATTTTCGTTAAAATCACAGATTTTTTGAAAATTGAAAAAGCGCCACTTTGGGGAGGGGCGTCGTCCTATGACTATAATATTAAAGATACAGATTTTTTCCTTGAAAATTTGTTCTTTGAAGACGAATCTTTAAATATGTTCATGTTCAATTTTTCTAAAATATGAGTAGTTTTCGTGTAATTTTGAGCGAAATATTACAACAACCGCTCAATTTTTTTCGTTATAATTTCTCCTCGCATATAATAAGGGTAAAATATTGTGCAAAATTAAAAAATTATGATTTTTGTTTTACACAATGTGTGCTGTAAAAAACCAGCTCTTCGAAACGGGACATGAACAATTTATTTGAAAAAAAATAGCTGATACTACTTAATTAATTTTCTAAAATTTATGCAATTTCTAAATCAATTCTTTTCTTAAAACACGCATGAAACATTTTCATTTAAGTTTCTCCTCTATGTAACAACGTATGGTAATTAAACCAGTCGTGCAAAGACTTTCTCGCACTACTTTGTTTTCTAATCTCTTTAATCAGGACTGGTCATTTGATTTCTAAAACATATGTCACGTTAAATAAATTGTCTTTCTGTGCATTTGTATGAACCGATTTAAGTAAACTAACCAATCTATCAACATGAAACTTATATGCATTGGAAACACTATTGGACTCACATATCAAAGAATCTAGAGATTCCTAACGAAATTATTATTACTTTCTTGCCTTATGAATTCTTCATAAGAAGAGAAAGTTGTGCAATCGTGGTAAGAAATATTCAACACGACATTTAAATGCATTATAAACACTACCCATGTGACCAAATTAGTGTTTCTTGTACTATGGTATCCCAAATAGATCCGAACTTCTTGCTCTTACGAACGTTCTTACCACACGGTGCTTCTGTGGCGGTGTGGTATGAGTGTTAGCATGTTAACTCTGAGGATCTGTGTTTGGGTTTCCGAGCGAAAATAAATCTTTGCTGACTCTCATTTTTGCAAGTTTATGTAGTAGTATAATATAGTGGAGCAGTTAGAAATTATGTGAGAAGGTATGTGCTTTTGTAGCACCACTTGTTTTTATTGAAAGCAGTATCTATTAGTGGGTAGCAAACCACACAAAGTGGTTTTAAATAAAGTATCGATCAAACTTCTCAAGAACCACCAATATAATTTTCTCCCAAAACACTGCAATAAATTAAATATTTTAACAAATATTATCTTCGCGTATACAACAATACGTAACATGCTAGAGTGTGTAGGATACACAGTAAAGCAGTTTTTTTGCGTATCAAGAATATCAAAGGTGGTGCTAGAACAATACATACTTTCTGACATACCAGGAGATGTCACTCAGGGTATCAACAGATGTCACTGCAGTTCCTCTGACCGGGATGTTCTAGGTTCTATTCCCGAGGGAGTTCTAGTCTGGAGGATAATTCAAGTGGCCGGCTGCTCTCGACAGAAGTTTTCCGTGGTTTCTCCTATCAACACCAGCGAATGCCGAAGCAGTACCCTAACAAACGGGCCACGGACCGTGCGCGATCTATCCTTCCTCTTCCCTGCCCTAGCATCACTTCTTACTTACACACACACACACACACACAAACATACATTACACCACCACACATGCTGGGAGATCGGTCGGGAGTTACAGTTTGTCCCGGCTGGGGCGGTGACCCGCTGGTGGGAGATACCTGATTACGGAAAACCCCGCCATCCAGCGGACGATGACCACCACCATCCCCCGACGAAAAATATGCGCACACTTACGAGACTAATGACCTGAATAGTTACCGTAAACAGTAACAATCAATCAACTTCCTGACATTAATTCTAAATTTGCAATTTTCGGTAATTGAAAGAGTACAACGAAAGAGTCCAGCGCCATTCTTTTCAGCGTCTTATCTATGGAAATAATTTGAAAAAAAAAATTGGAGCGGTTTTCGAGGAAATGTTTATTGTATGAATCGCATTAATTTCGAACCCAAATTACACCAAAACCACTTTTTTATTTTAAAAAACTGTACACGACCTGTTTTAAAGAGCTAATGTTTTGGAATGGACTTTCAGGGAAAAATATCTATCTTTAATTTTATAGTTTTGCAATGTTCACTTTTTGCAATTTTTGAAAATACAGTCTCGTCTGTCGAAAATGGAACCACATTTTAAATCGCCTGTTGATACATAAAGAGGAGAAATTTTAAAGACAAATTTTGTACCGTTTTAGTGAAAAAATGGAAATTTTGTACCGTTTTAGGGAAAACAAAATTTTAAAATGCCTATATTTCCCGCATGTTTTGCAAAAACTACCCATGTTTTCGAACAATTGTAGATGACCTTATTTCAAAATTTGTCTTTAAAAAACAGATTTTATGCGGAAAAAAATATCTATCTCGTGGACAAAGTTTAATAAAGAATTTTGGTGACATTTTTGAGAAAATTTTGAAAACCTTTTTGAGTTTTCATATAAAGTACCCTTAAAAATCAATATGTCCGTTTGAAAATCTCAAAGTTTTCAGTTCATTCAGATCGATTTGGGAATATCAATTTTGAAGAAAATCGGCTGAAAGGTTTAGGCGCTAGCGTTGACCACAGACGGACAAGCAGCCAGGAAGGCAGAATCCGTTGGTCAGACAGACAGTTTTGCCGTCAATCAATTTTTCGGTATTAAGGACCCACAAATCATGAATTATATCATGCTCAATTACACCACGTATTAGAGAACTTTATTTCTATATTTAGCAACAGTATTTATCCACTTTTTTGTTGCAAGTGTCTGGCAATAAGAGATTTTCGGCAGAAAATTTGCAGTGTTCCGGCGCACGATTACATCACTCTCTCTTCTTAAGAAATATCTTCGTAAGTCGCGAAAATAAACATAGATTTTTTCCATCTTTGAAACATTGATGATAACATTTATTTTAAACAACCATCTTGATTTGAAAGAACCTAAGCTATTTCATGTACAGTTCTTTACCAGCTGATCATGTACAGGTATTAGAACTGAAAATTATTTCTTTAGGTAGATCGTAATAAATAAATAAAACACTTGAAATTTAAAATCTAAGTTCTGCATCCGTGTTAAATTTTTTACGTGTTTCGTAATAAAAATGTGTTAAATTCCTACTCAATTCCATTGAAATAATGTGTTTTTCTCACGTGAGATAGGAACTCATTTCGGTCTAGTGCACGGTTTATGTGAGTTGGTAATTCAGATATGGGGCTCGTGTTAAATACATATTTTCAAGTCTAAGAAAGACTTGAGAAGCCGACCTCATGGCGCAAGGATTAACATGTCAAGGGGCACTGCTATACGAGGAAACCCGATTTACACACTTTCTTTCTTTGTGTTTGCATCTTTTCGTGGGAGGAGAGAAACAGTTCCCGATTGCTTTAGTCTAAAAAGCCAGAGCATCAATGGAAAAGGTGAAGGGATACGGACATGATAAGACTTGATTTACAAGTTTCCGTTTAAGGAACACTCGTCACACTTTTAGAGAACGCCCTCATGCGCTGTATGGTTTCTGTTCTGAGTTTCAAGAATGTGCGCCCGAACGCGTTCGCTAAATCTCAGAAATCGCTGCTTCTAAACCTTGCGACAATTGCTCTGGAAGCAATGACCGCGAACTCTGGAAAGGTAGTTACTTTTCCCGCGGCCTTGACATGCTTGGAGTAAAGTCGATCATTACCGTTAAAGTAGACTCAATCATAATTAAAATGGGAATAAAAATAAATCACAAATCTTACTTTTTAGGCTCTTATTTGGTCATGGGTGTTAGCAGGTTAATGAGAATGTATTCTATAGTTATCATGAGGCTATAGGCTTTAGTTCGACTGCAAAATCCAAAATTGAAGGGAAACACTGTAAAGATGTGTTTTTCATTTTTCGTTCGTGTCGTGTCATTCGTGTCGTTCATAATTCTTTCTAGAGAAATTCAAAACTGTTTTATAGCATAATTATTACCGAGACTGAGCTCATACGATAAATATTCCAGTGAATATCGCTGAAATAGAGGATTTCTTTCATTAAAAAAAATTGACAACATACGTTTCAAAAGTATGAATAAATAATTTATTTCAATCAACAATTACAAAGTATTACATCATTGCATCAGAGTCGTGCAATGGGACAGTTTATTTGAAATGTAACAGTCCTTAAAATTTTAAATAATAAATAGAGTAAATACATGAATGAAAAAAGAATAAATAATTGCAATAAAACTTAAAAAACTGACAACAATAGAATGGCAAGTAACCTCCTTAAAAGGAGGAGGGTGCGTCCGTGCCTTGAGTTCTACTGTTAGGAAACAAGAGTTCTGCCAAACCTCCACTCCCAAAAAAGTGTAAGGCACTCTGTTTAAATTGCGAATCGACTCGACAGGAGAAGGAGTTTGCCAATATTATTGCATACACAAGAATAAATGAAGTAAAAAGGACTTACTCGAAAATACACACAGTGCGGACCGAACGGCTTTCACTCACAGGGAGAAAAACGTGTTTTGTAGGCTCAAACACGCCTCAAGATAGTTAACCTCAACCATCGAACGCTTAAACAGTGGGGATTTTTGTTACACACTAAGGCTGATGTTCTTCAGCCACATCCATAGAGCACACTTTGCATCTAGCGCTCTGATCCAACGCTAAAGAGATAATAGTAATTTCATAACTGGTTCAGAAAGTTGTTTTGGGCGTGAGAATGATACGTTGGTAGGAGTCAAGTCGTGCATTTTGAAATGAGTGCGCCAAAGACACTTTGAGTACGAGTTACTTACATAACTATTTTTTTGAGGAAATGAGGTATTTCCGTCATGTGTACTGTTGCTTCTTGGGTTTCGAAGCCATATAGTTCACACACGCGTTTACTAAAACTCCGGAATTGCTCTTCGAACGAAAGCGTATAAACCGGGTGGAGACGCTTCGCTTTCCAGAAGGAACGAGTTTCGTAGAGCTACGGCACTTTGGAGGAGAGGTGTCCAATGTTCCGCTCAGTAGACGATCTGCAGCGGCTGCTCGCCCTGCAGGGGCCGCAGGTAGGCCGGGCGTGGGCGGAAGGGCCGGTAGGAGGGGCGCTGGTAGTAGACGCCCTGGCGGCGGCGCGATGGCGCGTAGCGCATGGGCGAGGCGCGGATGAGGCGGCAGCGGGCGTGGCGGTGGCCCTCGAGCACCAGCACCTCCCCCACCTCCTCCGCCTCCTCCGCCTCCGCCTCCTCCGCCTCCGCCTCCGCCTCCGCCTCCTCCGCCTCCGCCTCCGCCTCCGCCTGCAGCACGCGCACCAGCGGAGCCTCCTCCGCCACCAGGAGCAGCTGCGCGGGGGCGCCCGGCTGCCCGGGGCGGGCGGTGGAGGGCGCGTCGGCGGCTGCCGGAGTGCGCGCGGGCGCGGGCGCCTCGGACACGGGTTTGCCCGTCACCGCACTTGCTGCCACTACCACGAGGAGTAACATTGTGGGCTTCTAGAAACAAAATAGGCAAGAGTACAATTAAATTTCTGAGACGAGGAAACTAAACACGATCAATTTAAGAACTTTCGAGTGGGACGCAGACTTTCAACAATTTGTTCATCTAAGAAACACTTCAAAAATCCTGATCCGCATAATCTGCTATCCTATATAATAATTGGCAATGCATAAGAACTAATTACATACAAATTGTGAGTTGTAAAAATTCGTCATTCAAAATGCATCATTCTTATGTTTTATTATCGAATGAATAATTTTTTTCAGTTTGGGGAATTTATGCGATATCTTAATTGTTTAGCATTAGTGTCGTATAACAAAAATATTATGATTTGAATTTTTAGGAGCAGCTATTACGAATATTTTGCACTGTTTAAAAGAGACATGACAGGAATTGCAAAAAGTTCCGTCGTACCTATTTATAAATTATTTTACAAAAAAAGTATTACTTTCGGATGAAGTATGTATCTTTTATATACAATACTTTTCGAGTCCATTTTATTGTTTTAAAAATGTGTATTTTTATGCAACGCTCACCGCAAATAGCAATAGTATCAAAACACTTCAGATTGCAAATTTTATGAAAACAAACATTTCTTGATTTCTAGGATCTCCGCAACTGATGAACTCATTCCTTAACTTAGAATAAAGTGATATATAAATCTTACTGAGGAAAACATAGTGAAACCGTATTAACAATTCTCATACGGTTTAGAATTGCTCTTCTTATCCATGAAGATTTCATTAAGACTCAACTAAGAACTTGTATGTCCAAAACCAAATCGTAATTTGCTAGAACCTAGAAACACGGGTATTTTTCAATGTTCGATACTTAATCGCACTCAATGCAATGCATCTCATGTTTATCACTACACTCATTTTGTATGACAGAAAAGCTCGTTGCGGGTAATTTCGCTGTGCAATGCGCCATCTCCCTCTACGAAGGCACTCACCATGTCTGCACGTGCAGTTGCGGCGCGACGCGGTGCAGCGAGAGACGCAGAGGCGCTGGCAGCCGGAACGATTCTTCGCGTCGGCGGAGCACACAGTGTGACGCTCACACACGCGGCGCCCGCATATATAGCAGCCCAGCATCCTCACTTCCGCACTCCATCTCCTGACTCATCCGTGTTTTTGGAGCTGAGCGAGTGGCTGGGCCGATGCTCTAATGAATGGCAAGCAGAAGCGGAGAAGCGCCTGGAAGGCTGGGCGCTTGCGCCACCGTGTGTACTCGTGACCGTGGCATTGGCAGCTCAGGTTCAGCAGGTGTGTATGCCAGCGTTGCGGTAGGACCTCACTTGGTGGCCTGGGTGACGTTGCACACAATGATGTACTTTGCGACGCGGAACGGAAAAGACGAAAATTCTAATGCAGTGCAATAAAATAGTTGGCGCTGTCTAATACTCGATCTAGAAACATTTGGTCATCCCTCAGATTAGTTGTATCGTTTAGGATTCTTGATTTTGACATCAACTGAGATCCCCGTTGCCGCAACTGCCGTTTAGTTACAGGAGTTGCTGGACAAAGAATTTTGTTATTAATCAGAGATATACGTCTGTACATCTTAACTCAAAAGAGTATTCTTGTTATTGCAAGTTATTAATTTTAACAACGAAATATAATCAAATAACTTATATTAACGCAAATCCGTCACGACTTCCTGAAGTCATAATAGGCACAAGTCACAATAAGTGGTGGTTACATATTGATACAAAATATAACAAAGATGATGAAGTTCACTAGGCAGTTGAATTTTTAAACAATTTTAGGTTAAGTAGACTTCCTCGTAAGATAACCTAAATATTAGGGGACTTTTCGTGTTACTCAGAAATAGCAACCTACCAAAATATTGTAATATATTCCGTTGGAGAATCACTGCATTGCAACAGAATATATCTGAATCTGATGTTCTTGCCGGCTGCGCCAAAGTATGAAACTTTTTATTCAGAAAATTCCAATAATTTCCAGAAACTAACCTCTCCAGTTCAAGACAATTCAGTTTAACCATAATTTTTTTCAATGAATATCAATAAAGCTTGATGGTAGACTTTTGTAATGTAGATGTATATTCATGAAAAATTTCTTTAAGCAATAGCATTCAGATACATGTAGCATTCTCTCGAGAGAATGATTCCACACAAGTACTGATCCTTTCTTCTGAACGTAAAACCAAACACGCTGTGTATAATTTAGCTTTATAGTATATTTCAATCTAATATTAATGTAAAACATAGGTGAATAATTAAATATTCTCACACTTTATTTCTACTTTTTTAAAATTAACCTGCCTAAATATATTGAATTCTCTTTTCAAACGAAGTTGTGGTTACAGAGAGTCTACAATGTATGTAAATATTTCATGAAAATCAACTCATCAGGATAATTGAAAATATATAAAATTTTATATTCTATACTTTTGTAGGATTAATTACTTTTGTGAAATTATTCATTAATGAGTGTGGGGAAGAAAAATTTAGAACAAAAGAAACTCCTGAACCTTGTCTGTATGCATGGTTTGGAATGTTATTCAGAAAATAAGATTCGCTTGCGCAAAGCATGTATCAATACGTTTTGCAGCCGAGAAATATCGTTTAAACGGGTCGTGGATTGCTACACAATAAAAACATAAGCTTGAAGCATTTTACATCTTGGTCATTTTTTTAGAAATATCGCACCCAGCACTTTTCATTCAATCAGTGGCGTGGTACTTGAGTGCGCGGTTAACGCCTAGCGACAGAGCCGCCACTATACGTTATGATGCGAATGCGATTGCAATCTTCGTTTCCTTTTAATCCTCGATAAAATTAATTTAATGAGGAATATTTGGCGTGAATCACTAGGTGCATTAAAAATATACGTTGAAAATAGTGCATTGCGCCGCGCACGTAGATGTTTACTTGAGAGTCGTGACATAATTGCGATTCACCAACTACAATGGGTCACCAATCTATCATTCCTGGCTAGCCTTGATGGTACAGGTGCTTGGAGTATTTGGTCAAAGGTCGCGTTATATCCAGGATGTTAGTCTCACGCAAGGCATGAGCGTTAAGTGCTTTGATAGGGTGTGCATTGCACACCATGTGCACCATGTGCACCATCACGCTTGAACATCAAATACTATAGTAAAATCTCCTAAAAGAAGTTGTCTGTGAGGCAAAGACCCCACAGGCGTCTCCACGGAAGACATCAATCTGAATGCACCATTGTGCACCATGTATCACGCTTGAACATCAAATACTATAGTAAAGTCTCCTAAAAGAAGTTGTCTGTGAGGGAAAGACCCCACTGGCGTCTCCATGGAATCTCAATCTGAATGTCTAAAGGAATCGAAACGTCTCTGAGATGAGACAGATAAACCTGAAACGAATTAGCATCACGCGGCAAAACGTCTCTGTCTACTCTCGTGTTCCCACCTGCTGCGGTGCAACCGTTTTGTTTTGTATTGTGACGAGTTTTCTAGAGGTTAAGGGTTTTGAAGTGGAAGTGTCACGTTTTCTAGTGTGTTCGCGACTGTGGTCGTCATTTTTGTCTAATGAACTCTATGATTATTTAGTGCTTGCATTATTACTTTAATGTTTATTTGATATTTTACTTTCTCACTACTGCGTACGTAGTATAGAGAAAGCATTAATATGCTCCTCAAAAACAACGACGAATTTTCGACAGTAAAACTCTCGTTCCCTGGTAACAAATTTACTGTACATGTACTTTACTGTTCGGCACATGTATACAGTAAATTACTTCTTGTAATTTTTTGTGTAGACAAAATCCATGTTTTGTTGGTCTTTGAACCCGAAATTATTTGCGGCAAAACGACTGTATGGCTGTCCGTCCGTCTGTGGTAGCACCGGCTGTGTGTTAAACCGATTTTCTCCAAAATTGGTAGTCTCCAATCAATCTGGCTGATGTCGAGGTCCTTTGAATTTGAAATCCATGTTTCAATTTTTGGGGATACTTTACCCAAAGTCGCAGGGACAATTTCAAAATTAAAATGAAACGAGTCAAAATTTTTTGATTAAATTTTGTTGTCTAATAGCTTAATAGAATTAAAAGAAAAGCGCTGGTCACATTTTCATTGAAATCCCCGATTTTTTGAAGAAAAAGTTCAGTTATTTCTGCGTCTTCGTTTAACTGAACAAGTGGTGCTTCAGAATGGCATAGACTTTCCCGTATTAGTTTTCTATTTCCTTTGCTGTCGGCTCGCTATTCGAACTTCCCACATACTCTTGCCTGCTGCCATGTATCGCCGCCCAAAGTACATTTCTTGGACATTTTCTTAATTTTTCGGTTTTATAATAGTATAATACTCTAGATAGAAGGACAAATAGACTGACAAACGGATGATACTCGGTATATATGCACGTATACGGAAAAGAAAAAATTGAAATCGTTTTAAATGAAATTTGATCTTTAAAGACAGATTTAGAAATAAGGTCGTGTACAATTTTTCGAAATTTAAGTAGCTTTCGCGTAATTTAGCGTAAAATATCGACATATTTGAATTTTTTAAACAATCCTTCAACGCGCCTCTGGCCGCACCTCCCCCCCGCCCCACTGCCCGAGCCCCACCGCATCCACCGGAGGGCGCCGTAGTCTCTAACCCAAAAAGCGCATTTCCTCCCACGTCCCCGAAACAGTCTCGCGGCAAAATCTCTGCCTTCGTTCATATAAGCAACTCTCCCGGCCAGGCTCAATCTTCTTGGTAGTTCTTTACGTGACTATTCTGCTTTCGACAGTGCTGCTGTCGGTCACAAGCAGACGTTCATTCATTCTTCTTTATACGTACGTACGTTCTCGGGCGTGCAAGGATCTATGCCGCCCTCGGCAGATCCACTGGCTTCGATTCGCGAGATCGTCCTCTCCAAGGAACGTAAATATTTTGGATACATTTCAGGAAAATACACACCGAGTACGCAGGAAGTTAAAACAGTAGATGAAACAAGAAGTGGAGCGTGCCCTTATGTGGTATACAATAAATCATTATAATAATTGTATGTTTCGTTTTGCGCTTCAGTTTTCTGTGCGAGCTTCAAAGCTACCGTCAGCTCAATTACATGAAATACTGCAAAAAGAGGTAGATACTAGCAGCTGAATGAAGGAATGAGAAGAAGAGGAAGAAGACATTGGAATACCTGATAATTGTTTAAATTTTATTTTTTTAAGCAATTCAATTGTCTTTTGTCGCAAAACTTGAATAGTTCAAGAAAATAAGAATGAACTTAGAACACACTTTGAGACATGTCTAAAATACACTTATGTTTTCAAAAGAGAAGCAATAGTGTTCAAGAAAGAACGCCTTAGAAGAACTTTCATAATCGTAATTACGATTCGCAAAAAAATCTCATTGCTGATCATTTTGAAACTTTCTTTATTTCAAATCCTATAATCAATCGTAATTTCAATAATAACGTAGATACTGTGGTCACATATCAGTCACCTTGTACAAACGTGACAAAATATTAGCCACGTGCATTTCATGCCCATGGACAGCGCTGGCGGGAAGAGACGCCGCTCTGAACAATGCAAAATGTAGGGAGCGGAAGGGAAGGGGTGCCGTGTCGTGGGTGGCCACTTGTGAACCCCGTAGACCACTTGGGACAAACTTGTGAACCCCGTAGACAGACTGGCTGTGGAAACGCGTCGGCGGAAACAGCGAGATGACGCAGTTCCGTCAGCCGGCCCAGAAAGTAATATAAAGGGACCCCGGACCTAAACTCCTTCTTCTGATTCTTGGGCGCATCGGTAGGAAGTCGTGTGGGTTGTGCGCGGCGCTGCATTTCAATGCATAGGCTACTGAGGCAGGGAACTGAAGCTGGCGTGCTACGTCGAGACGGGATGTGCGGCATACTCGCTTGTATGCTCACGTAGGCTACTGTTGCATCACACCGAATAAGATATCTAATTATCAGGCCAGCGGTGGTAGTGAGCAGGAACATTCCTTCTAGTAACGAGGCAATATTGTTTATTGTAAGTATTGTACATAGTATTCAGGTGTTGGAGCATATTTCAAATAAATACTCAATAAATTACAAACCGTTCACGTCTGTGATTTATTGCCCCGGCAAAGACGTCACAATACATTCGTTTCTACTCCCCATTATACCCTCTAACATCCAGTATATTTCCTCACACAAAGTACTCAATATTAATAAAATTAAACGATTGGTGATAAAATAACACGTACTGTCTTGCCTTTAGTAATGGTTATGTAATACTATTTACACCACGCTCCAAATTAACACATCTCAGTCATCAGTTTTTGTAAAACTTATTTGAAATCGTAGAACATTTGGTGCGAAAATTAAATTGTTTCAAGCAATAGATTTTGTATTCAAACCTTTAAATGAAAATATATTTCTGGCATTGAATAATTTCTGGTGTTGTATATAAGGTGTACAATTTTTTCACGAACATAACTGGTCACGTGTTAGCTTTTTTCTGCGCAAGCACTATGCGGGAAAGTAAAATAATTAAAAGCCAATAAGTAATACTATACTGTTAGCGTTGGCACACAAATGCAAATGGATTGAAAAATATGTAAGAGTAACTATTAAACATAATAGTGTTCTACATTTTCCAAATATGCTCGTTTTAATACGAACTACTCTTTATTCCTTGTCTGAACATGAAATGCTAAATTCTCTATTTACACATTTTCACACCTAAGAAAATTTTCTCAAATTTTCTTTACTAATGCTACTGCATTACTACTACTTCATTCAGAATTCAACATGTATATGGCTAAGGGTAGGGATACCAGAATATACGAAAACGTTCACAGAATACATTTTCCCCAGAATATGTCACACTGAGTTTTTCTATTTTTGACCTTAAATAAATCATACATAAATAAATAAAACAAAGACTCATAACGGCTGCATACTACAATTAATGTAGTAATATCAGTGGAGTACGATCAAGGGATTTTCCTACTCTCAATTACTAATATACACTAATTTATACAATTTTGCCAAATGTTTGTTCACAAACAAATAGCATAATAAAATATATTAAAAAATAACGATTGCGTGCCAATGATCGACAAAGAAAATTCACAAGAATTTCACATTTCATTTGATGTTAGTTTAGAAAGGAACAATACTAGGAAAATATACCGCATGGGATATAAGGGTTTTGAAGTGAAGGATAAGAACGTGGATAAGCTCTTTAGGACTGTGAAAGTTTGGTAATATTTCGACTATGTTAGAGAAATGGACATGAGCACTGTAAACTAGCTTACTGTTTATTAAACTCAATGAGGAGAATAGTAATTTCAGAACACACTATTACTTGTCTCCTACAATTCATGAAGTTCAAATACTTGATTTAGTTCAAAAAGGAAGCCTTGAATCCCGTTTACGGTCATCGTTGCGAAATAGTGACACAAAATTCCTATTTTATTTTCAGAAGTTTGGGGTTAACAGTTAAATTTATGTTAACAATTTTTATTTTTTATGCACTCTTAATTCCCTAAGTTTTTGTAGATTCCTTTGTTTTAAATTTTTAGTATAGGAGAATGTTATGCTTTGGCAAATGTTGGCTACTTTCTAAAGTTGTTTTGAACGAATAGTATATTTTATTAGGTAAAATAACTTAACATTTTTTCCACAGAAACATTTATTTTAATATTGTGTTTAAACGTTTAATATTCACAGTCGCATAAAGAATATTTAGACACACGGTAATTTGTACTATCTTTTTGTGTATCGTTTTGGCAACATTGGTTGAATGTTGGATTGGAAGAAGGAGGCGGAGGAGAGGAGGAGGACCGGTAGAGGTGGCTCAGGTCATCAACGGATGGCATTGAAGCGCCTCTGATAGGTCCTAGGTGCCAGTCACAATGATGGCAGTATTTTCAATATTAGCTTGTCAGCGAGGTCGAATTCAGTCTCTATCGGGAGGAGAATAATAGCGGCCGGCTGCTCTGATCGGTAGTTTTCCGAGGATTCTTTGATCAACACCAGACGAATGCCGGAAAAGTACCCTAACGGACCACGGACTGCGCGCGATTTTTCCATCCACTTTCCTGTCCTGTCCTCACCCCTTATTACACGCACTCGCGTGCACTTCACTACCACACACGCGCTAGGCTTCTTAGGACCAGTCATGTGCTTAGACCTCGTCCCGGTTGGGGCGGAGCCCAACTGGTGGAATAAACCTGATTGGGGAAAACGCCTCTAGTCGACGGTAGGTCGGCGCCGGATCTCGCCTTCTAGCGAGGGAAGATCAGCACCTCTTCCATAGGAAAACTCATTTACTACTGGACTTAAAGCCTTAAGCAATTGATGTGCCCGCAATCTCTACCAATCAGTGAAGAGAACGAGAACGGAGGAAGGAGATTAGGTAAGGGACAAGGAGACTGGAAGTCTGGGCCACTTCGACAGCAATTTGAAAATAAATAGATAATCAAAGTTTGGAGGGGACTAAAGCCGGAATAATGATTTGCTATTTGTTAGCTTTGCTACCAAATCAAATTTATAGCTCGTTATCCATACAAATAAGCTTTCTTACATTTCAGGAGCAAAAATTCCTAGTTTTCAAATGCTGCCTACATGGCTATGCGATACTTTGATTCATAATTCAGCTATGAAGAGTGAAAGTGTGGGGATATATATTTTAGAGCTCAAGTAACCGTGCACAGATTATACTTGTTCCTAAACGTTCCACACCGTGTTTATTAATTTTTGACATAAATATATCAAATTAATCAATCTTTCTAAATTTACTCTCCGTACGGAATATAATTTTGGGTTAATTTTTGTTTTTCATGTGATGTCTTATAACTAAAAGGATAGGTCCTCTAAATGGACAGTGGAATGTACTGTGATGGAAAGTGGATTTCACAGAACTATTGAATTTAATAGGAAATCCAATCAACAAATTTACGCCATCAGTGATGATGTAAGGAATTCATGGAACAATAAGGCCTTTCCTTATAAGACAAATGTAGAACACAATTATCTCGTAGAGTCTAAGTGGCCTCAAAGTCTTAATATTGTAACATTATACCCAGGCTAAAAGTTGTAGTTGGAACACAATATTTGGAGTAATAAATACAATGTATTTCATGACAAATAAAAACGTTTATTGAAAAGAGTAACAAATATTACATAATGTGAGGGATTATAAATATTAATTTGAAGACAGTGAAGTGGCAAGAGCGGCGAGGGGGCGAGGGGGCGAGGGGGGTCGCCTAGTACAAGACCTGCAGGGGCGGCCTCTCGCGCTGCGGGCGGGCGTAGGCCGGGCGAGGTCCGCGGGGGCGGAACGGCCGGTAGCGCGGGGAGGGGGCGGGCGAGAGGTAGTAGTAGGGGGAGCGCGGGCGGCGGCGCGCCTGGCGCTGGCGGTGGACGAAGAGCGGACGGAAGACGACGGTCTCTGCGCCCTCCATGACCTCGCCCTCGCCCTCGCCCTCATCCTCCTCGGGGGCGGCAGCGGGGGCGGCAGCCGGGGCGGCAGCGGGGGTGGCAGCGGGGGCGGCAGCGGGGGCTGTGCTCGCGTCGAGTGGCGGGCGGCTGTGCTCGCTGGCAGCGGCGAAGTCTGCGGGGGCGGCGTCGGACACCGGCTTGGCGGCGGCCATCGCCAACGTCACCAGAACAATCACAACGGTGACCCTCTGAAACAGCCGCAATGGGCTCGTCACTATCATGCTGCCATTCTAAGTACAATGGAGTACTGACATTAGCTAAACGGTGGATTCATTTCATATCGACACTTACGTTAACTAATGTTGTAAAAGTATGAAATACTTCAATATTTTTTTAAAAAATCCTTTGTTCTTGAGAGCTATTGTCAATGACAATTTTGACATATCCCTCTTTCCCATCTATCACATAAACTGTTTTTCCAACCTGCATCATGAATCCAATAAACTGTTTTTCTCAACCTGCGTGTGCAGTGAAGCCCACTCACCATGTCTGTTGCGGTGTTTTGTGTTTCGTCGACGCGAAGGTGTTCGCCTCGTGTCCCGTGCAGGAGTCGGCTCTTCGTTGAGTGTGGGGCTGCGGAGGCGCCCCGGCGTCTATATACGCCGCGCAGCGCAGCACAGCGCAGCACAGCGCAGCACAGCGCCGCGCCGAGTCAGGCGCTTCCGGGCAGCCGATGATTCACAGCGCCGCTTCCAACTGCGCGCATCCCCCGCGTGCTAATGAATGACAGGCGCCTTCGTTCATCGAAACCGATCAGTCGGCTTTGCTAACTCGCAGTGGTTACAAATTCGATGTATTGGTTTGCTGAAAGTCGTTGCTCGTCAGAACTGTTTCAAAGAACACGAAAAGATGAACATCTGCCACGTGACTCCCCTGTTTTAAGCATGTTTTACACGGTCATTTTTGCATCCTTTTGTCATCATATTTATTTACAGAAAGTGAATGGAAAAAGGACGTTCGTTTCTACGCGTTATGTTTCGGTGCCGAAATTGGATTCCAGCGTTTTACATGATCATTTCTGGTCCTTGTACGCAATCGTGATAAAAACATTTTCTCTGGACGCCACAAAAAGCGCATCATTGAAGATCAAACATTTGAACGTCGCATATATGGTAACTCATTAAGTTAGGTTATATTTGGACTGAGCAGGGAACGCGGTGACATTGGAACACAGTACATGATTTATTATTCACTACATAATCACATTGCATTACAATTCAACACATCAGAACGCTCAAGAAACTTCAAAATTAACAAATCCCACCAAACGCATGACAAAACAGAGAAAGTTTCGAAAAGTGATGCCAGATGCGCGTAGTCAAACTGGATGAAATCTGTACTGAAAATGATGCATGCGTCATTTTTTCGCACAAATTACATTCTGTCTGGTCTGTCTCTTTTCTGTGCCGGCGAAATATGATGAAAAAAGTATCGTGTAAAACAGGCTTTACAAGGGAGAAAGCACTTTTTTTGCTGTAAAAGCAATAAAGCAGAATAGATTCTACCTGCTCACATGAGGCGTTGAATGTGCCTTCTTTTAGTAAAATGCTTTTGGTCTCCCGGTCTTTACATCGAAACTCAAATTTTTGTTCCGGCCACAAATGCCAATGGGTTTTACCTCTGAGAAACCTCAGAAAACTACCCCAACACAGCTCATGACACAGTGACACCAGAATTGCCGAGAATATTAGAAAGAAAACCTGTCACATCCCATTGGACGGAAGCAATCTTCATTTTAATAGACATTATAAAACTATTATTTATATTAACAACAAAAATATTTGTCATAGTTTTTTCTTTGCATTTTAGAAAATGATTCTTATTTAAGCTACTGACCTAGTTCTCAGAAAGATATACGTGAGTCTCTGCAATAGACATACTTGGTGATCTTAGAATTCGTAAATAGAGTATCTGATTAATAAATTGCACGATATTAAACATTAGTTTAAACATCTATTGCCTTTCAGTTTGACTTGAGTCTTTGAAGGATTTTGAATATACAATTAAGTAACAGTAGTGGGTTATAGTAATTGAGCTATTGGATTATGTTCATCTCAATGTTCTATGCATCTGCACTTCTCGATGCATATAAATCTAAATTTTTACACAGTCACTAATAAAATGGATTACTTTTAATAGAAGCTCTGCGTGCTAAAAATTCACTTTTTTCTATACCAGTATTATAAACAACCTTTTTCGGTGAACAAATTCGTACATAATATGGCATATTATTGCACAAATCATCACGTGATGGCTCTTTCTGTACGTAAACCATTGCAGACGTAATTTTCTCAGTCCTCTTCACTATCTAGCTTTGGAGCATAAAGAATTGGTTTCATGTAAATATATTGTAACGCACAGAAAAATAAAAAATACTATACAAAACGTATATTAATGTATATACTTTTCAGAAAGGTTATGATGCTTTATTTGGGAGAATATAATAATAATAATAATAATAATAATAATAATAATAATAATAATAATAATAATAAAAGAACGAAATGGTTCAGTGCGTAGGCGCTGATTTCGCTGTCGGGAGGCCCGTGTTCGATCTCCGGGCCGTCTATTCTGACCTAGGTTTTCGTGGTTTCTTCTCATCCCATCATCCAATCATTATTTATAATTCAAAGCTTAACAACCATATCTTAGCAAGGGATACACCTGAAAAACTGTTCCATATAATGACACACGTTAATCTTTCTCCTGGAGAGAATAAGAGAATATATCCTCTGGAGAGGACTTGTAGCGTGGTCATAAATGGCCGATGCGCAAATAATAATAATAATAATAATAATAATAATAATAATAATAATAATAATAACAAAGAGCATATATTATTTTTAATCTTAATGAATAATAATATTACAATTGTTTAAATTTGTGAAAGACACCAGAAAAAAACATTTAATTCCAATGAGCTGGTTTCTTCTTTATTATTTTTTGCATTAAACAATATCTTATCAGCTTTTTTTTGTTGACATAATCTTCAATGTAAGATTCAATTCAGCTACATTTGAAGAGCGACACCCGCCATGGAGTTATTTTGCAGTAATATAACCATACCAACAATATCGGTGAGAATGAGTATGTCCTGCTGAACAAATAACCAGGGTACTTTTCTTCGTTTGGTATTGTAAAACTACCAAATTAATTAATTACCAAATCAATAATTTGCGATAATTTTTTGAATTCTTGCAAATGTATTGATTTCACCTGGATTACAGCTCCAGTTACCACGATTGGGAAAAAAATAGTTTATTTTATTAACCACGTGAAAGTCTTAATGAAATATATTTGTTAACAGTTTCAAGTAATTAAATTATTCACTGGATAGAATAGTAAAAATTCTAGGATTTTCTGTTTTCATGGTTTTTATGGTTGCTTTCAAAACAGATCATTCCTATTTCACGTCAATGGTTCACAAATTGTCGAACTCGACACGTCCGAAAACATAGAATATGCCAAAAACAGCAACAATCTGAAAACCGTACCGTGTATTAATATTAGGTATGTATGCACTTCGGCACAACAGCTCTTTACGAGCTAAGGCTTATCAGCGTATTATTATAATACCCCTGTTAATAAATAAAATTCAGTTATTATCGACATAATTATTATACCTTCATTAAAAGAAACATTTCATCATTAGCTTCATTAGCTTAAGGAATGTGTTGACAACTTTTTGGAAGAATACCATGGACTTTTAGATTGATATTCTACATTCGCTTAATTCCTAAGTAAACTTATTTTATGAAAAGTTGTAATATTAATATTGTCTTTAGTCTTTGTTATTATCTTTAATTTGGAGTATGTAAACAACAGACTAGATGCTTTACATCCGGTGGTTTCAATAGTTAAAGAGTCTTATATGATTACAACCGTCTATTTTACGATGTGCATTATATTTTATTATCCAACCCGCGATTAACCAAGATACAAAAGAATAAGTGCCTCGCAACATTAGTGTTTACATTACCGGACACTTGTATACATTATTGATTGATATGACCACAAGTTTCACGAAAAAACGGAAGTTTTAGTTAAAATGAGCATTAAAATTCGCATTTTCGGAAATGCTCGACAGTCAACACGACCTCACCGTTCGCCAATAAAAAAACAATATCCGACGATATTGGCAAAATACTCGAAGACCGGACGTCAAAACAAAAGTAAATAAGCTAGTGAAAACCCAACTTCATAAACTAAGATTTTCAAGTTTAAATTAGTATATAGGCGAAATTCACACAAATTCGAGTCACCTCAAGTCATCAGTCAAGCGCCTAATCAAAGAAAAAAACAGCATCCCACCCCTGAAAATAAGAACGAACCGAATATACTAAGACGAGGATAAGTCTTCAGTAATGGTGAGACACCCTGAGACTACCTTCAAACCTCACCCCGTGACCAGCGTAGCATTTAACTTGGAAATCGAAAATTTCGTCAACTCAGCTTTTGCAACCGCCGCATCACTCATTAAATTCATTGCTCCGTCTGAGACAGCCTTTGAAATCAAATTTCTGAAAATTAAGGAAGCACCAGGAATTGATTTTTACAATAAATGATATTTGAGTGACAAAACTTTCGACAACATTTTTGTAAGTAGTCCGGAACTCCTAGTTGTTCAATACTTCGACTAACTGAAGCTATAGCGTAAGGCTACCATCAAAACAAACATGCAGCAACAGCTTTCCTGGATATAAGTCAGGTGTACGACAGAGTTTGGCATTCGGGTCTAATTTATAAAATGCGACAACCAGGAGTTCCGGACTACTTACAAAAGGTAATCGAAAGTTTTCTCACTCAAATATCATTTATTGTAAAAATGAATTCTTGGACCTCCATTCCGCATACCATCGCTGGAGGTGTGCCACAAGATCGGTTCCATCTCCTATTCTGTTCAACATTTTTAGCTGCGACATCCCCTCTGATGGTGACTCCAACAAGGCGTTGTACGCAGATGATATCGCCTTCTTCGCAACGCACAGCGACATTGCCGTAGCCAAGGACTGTATTCAAAACACATAAAACGAGTATGTTAACTGTACCCAAAAGTGGAGAATCAAAATATACCCGTTAAAATGTCAAGCAAAAATGTTCTCGTTACGTCATTCCAAAAATCCTGCTGAATTAAATCTTCACAAAACATAAATTCCATGGACCTCGTCACCGATAAAGTACATACATGTAAGAGTGTTGCTTGTCAAAGATTAATTTTGAAACCTCACATAAATGAAATTGCCAGTAAAGTATCAGCAAAAATATCAAAAGTCTTCCCTCTAACTAATGTACGTTCTTCATTGAAAGTTGAATACCGTCTTTTATTATTTAAATCCTTAATTCTACCCACCATAACTTATGCATGTCGAGTTTGGCGATGTGCTGCTACTAGCGATTTCCAAAAATTAACAGCCATTCAGAATATATTTTTAAGGACGACTTTAAGTGCCCCCTGGTTCATTCCAAACGTTAAGATTTGCAGAAAAGTTTAAAAAAGCCTTCATTAAGCGACCACATAACACAGCTCAAAATGTTTATCAAAACTAGTATGGTATCTGCTACCACCAAAACCTTTATTTTTCCCCTTTTTGCTTAATCTTCAGTCTAGGTCGCAATGCTGCATGCCCACGTTTCAAATCCAGGTATCCCAGGTATGATTACGTTCTTCCGAGTAAATAAAACCACAGCTAATAGAGGGTCATTTCCAAAAAGCCAAAACCTATGAACTGCGTAATTAACCTCCTCTAAGGGCAAGCCTGGCGAAAGAGAAGAAATAAATTTAAAAAAGAAATGCTCGAACGACATTTGCATTGCAACGTTTCTCAAACCAATCTATAGGATGGCATAATCTATTAAATTTTTACTCGTTCTGCACTTATCAGTACTACAAATGCCACTTTAACTGATAGTGGCCATTTTTATGACGTCACGCTTAGAAGGTTTAGATTCCTGTATCTTATACTATTTACGCTCTCTGTGTACACCGTGGTTTGCATGACTGACGACGAGGTTTTTTTGCATTTTTCAAGATTCACTCTCGCAGCAACAACTAGAAGTACTATAAATAGTTGCTTGACTTAGTTGAAGATTATTTCCTATCTGTGTAGTTAAAAGACGTCATTTAACGTTTTGTCAAGGTCTACAAGTGCTGTGGACCTAATTGTGGAGAGATGTGGGCGCACAGTGAAAAATAAAGACATGTCTTGTTAGGTTTGGTTTGTGTTTTACCGATATCGTTATTTTCGTATTTTCACTTTCTCAACAGTTAAAAACCTTTTATATTTTTGTGACTATCACAAAAAGTGAAAAGATAACTGTCAAAGAATATTGAATAATTTCGTCAAATATTTTAAGAAAGAGTTCCAAGAAATCTCTCTATAATACTAAATGAATTTTTATTGAAAATTTATTCTCAACATTAATTGCATTATTTGTTTTTGATATTCTGTTATTACATTGGAATTTACCTATATATATTTTTAAATAAATAAATAAATATCTTTCGTTAACAACTTTTCCTCTTAAAATAGAAGGTTAGGGAAGAGTGTGCAGTTTAACATTTGAGAGTTCTCGCATGGGTACACGGATGTAGAAGGTGGAAACTAGTGCAATGCCACAACATTAAGATTTTTTTTTATATTAACTAAGCAGAATAGCTTGAAATAAATGAACAACAGAAATCAAAACTCGCTTGCCTACAATACTATGTGAATTTAAAAAACCCACCAAATTTAAAATTAAAGAAAGAATAGCCCAAATCACTCGACAACTGCCAACGATCACAATCCAGTCGCACGATTTAAATGTTGGCGGTATTTGCAAATCTGCACATCTACGCACAACTGTTAACTCTAACTTGTAAATAATTCACCGTTTAATATTAAATTTAAAGTCTCGGTTGGCTAAGATATTTAATACGTTTTAGCAACTTTTCCATGTACCGAAATGACGTCTAAGCCTACTGAATTGTTTCTAATGAAAACACATGGTATTTATTACTCAAAAGTAAAAATATTAGTTTTGTAATATTTTGTCTCGTAATTGCTTTTCTTGAGGTAAGTAAGAACGCAGAAAATAATCCAATACTTTTTAGTTTACAAATATTTTTTAAATTTTCGCACACTAGCAAACTTGCGCCCTGCCCCTTCAAAAACCTCCCTGTTCCTCAACAAATCCAGGAAAGTTAAATAATATTGAAAAGAGCAGATTTTATACTTGCCCGATTCTGTATTTTCGCCTGGACCCTGACTTCCTCAAGAGGAAAAACTATTTCTAATGTTTATGTGACTATCAAGGAAAGCGAAAAGCTAACTGTCAAAGAATAAGAATAATTACTTCAAATGTTGTTTTTAAAGAAATGTGAATTTTTCGAATAACGTATCTTTATAACGTTGAATATACCTTTATTGAAAAGTTGTTTCAACATCAACTGCATTGTTTTTATTTTTGTTTGATATTCTGTAAATATGAACATTCATACATTTTAATACATTTGTAAGTTTGTTTAAATATAGTAACTTTAAAATTTATATGTTAGGCAACTTTTATATTTATTAATAATAAATTATAACTAATTATTTTAAATCAAAATAGATTTTAGTTTAAAATAGCTTCAAAATAATATGATTACTACTAGTTACAACGTATCTTCAATGTAAAAATGAAGTCTTGTTTTGTCAAAGCTTATAATTAAAAAAAACGTTTTGAGTTAAATCTCGAAATCTTGAAATTTTCACTGAACTTTTATATTATGTCTATCTATAATGTGTGCAATTTTCAGATTTTATCTGATCTCCCAACAGAGATATTACAGCTGAAAATTTGGAAAAATGCAAAATTCGAATTTTTAAGAGGATGTTATTTTCAAGGGGTACGTTACTTACCAATGATATTTTAGAAAACTGTTTAACTATACTGTGATGTGTAAAAGCACAAAAAAAATTTAAAATGAGATTCCTTCTTTGAGAAATTACTCTTTGAAAATCGAACTTGGTGCATTCGTATGCCAAAGGTTAGGTTGAAAATATTTCTCAAAAAAACAACAAAAAACATAGAAGGCCAAGAGCCAGACATAGAGAACAGCCAAGACATAAGGAAATGTATGTACAAAATATAAATTTTTTTCGAGGTAGTCGAGCGACCAATTTACTAAATTCTGGACCTCTTAAAATGGATTGACCCTTAAATGTTCTTTCAATCTTCTAGAAAGAATTTCCGAGCTTTCCTAACATTTGTAGTTCTTTCCTGTCAATTCTACTAATTTTCATCACATCTTCGCTTTTTATATTAATACATCTGGATACATTTGCCAAGGATGTGAACGTTAGCATTAATTTCTCAATACGATCCCCTAATGCAACACTCGAATGCTATAAGCAGAAATACCGTTACGCATACAATTTATCAGCTTCCGCTACTTCCACCAGCGTGTGCACCAGTCTTGCATCACACGCGTGACTTTTTTGTTACTATGTGACAAACGCTATGTATAAACTGTTATCTCTTTCCGCTAAATGAAGATTTTGCTCAGTCATGAGAGTGTCTTCTACCCGTGACTTGGAGTGCGCTTTCGTCAGAGGAAACACGGTAAAGACGATGAAACATTTTTGTCTTCCTGTTGACTTTGTCATATTTATTTCCTTTCTCATTCAACAAATACTTCAATTCTTTCCCCCAAAAGTTCAATATACATTCAAAGGTAATTGTAGAGTTAAACGTTTGTTTTCTTGGAAAAAAGGAAGTTGCTCATTTTCAAGAGGACGGTTGATAGTTCCTGATGTAAACTGTAGTGATGACTGAACTCCAGGGTTAACCAGCATTGACATTATCTATTACAAATTGTCTTTCTGTAAATTCCTATCCAAGCATTAGAATATAAACATATAATGTCCCTTTGCTCTTTAACCTATCATTTAAACTGACGATTTAATGATTTTTTCTGTGTGCGTTGTTTCTTGACTACATTGCAGGCGGCAAAAATATTTCAAAAACATGGTTTTACTCCTATTTTTACAAATAAAATACTTTCATAAAAAAATTCAATATTTTAACAAAAACAATCTTCACAAATAATGCACTAACATAGTATAGTATATTCTGATATACAGTACAATCGTTCTTTAGATACCAAGAATAAGAAAAAAGATGGTATTCGTTAACGCAATACATGAATAGCAAATATTTTGCGGTGTTCTCTCTTGCTTGGAGCATTGCTGTTACATGACGTCAGTTGTTTTGCAAGCAGTATCACACTGAGTACGAGAAGTCAATATTTACGCATAGTATGGGAACACAACGAAAAACCTATTTAGGTGGCTATGACAACATTTGAAATCATTGCAATGCCTTTGACTAGAAGGATCTAGTTCGAGTCCTGTCGGGGGCAGGATTTTCGACACCAGCTACATAGCGAAGTCGAATTCAGGTGGCGGCTGGAGGAGAATTCTAGCGGCCGGCTTCTCTGATTGGTAGTTTTCTGTGGTTTCTCCGATGAACGCCGGGTGAGTGCCGGAGCAGTACCCTAACAAACGGGCCAGAGAATGCGCGCGATCTTTCCTACCTCTTCCTTGCCTTAGCCTAACCCTTTATTTACACACATTCAGATTCACTAGACTAACCCATCTGTGTATATGGGTATCTAAGTAAACTACAGACAACTTTCACATGGCCGGAGGCTGCATAGATGATTTTCAATTTCTGCGCGCTAAAGACATTAATAATAAAGATTACAGGAACCAAAAGAAAACACGTGGGGTAGTGGTCAGACCGGCTATCTTCCATCTCTTGGCCCCAGCGGTTGATCCCCGTAGATTTTGTGAAGAACAAATGTTCTCGTAGGTTTTCCTTGTTTCCCCTCCTCTCAGTTCTCCTCTTATCCCCTCCTCTCAGTTTTATCATAGTCATTCAAATCACGCCAACATCATCACACAATCTTCATAATACCTCAGGTGTGGCCGAAATGTGTTAGGCACTGAAGTCTTCAGCACTGGCATCATTATGGAACAACGATGTTTTAATGAAATATTAACAACAATAGTTTATGTATTTTCTTTATAATTCATCAAAATATGATACTTTCGTACTCGTATACGAGAGAGAAGCCGACTTCATTCAAAGATACGTGTGTTATAAAATTAATATTCCATTTTTGAGAAAGATAATATATTTCGATCTAAAGTTTCAGTGAATAATCAATGTGTAAAACATGTTCTGATATAGTCTCCTAGATTTGATAGGAATCAGTCATTTAGAGAGATTTCATATCTGTTAGTTCACTTAGTTTTCTTAAACATTTTGAAGAAAATCGGGGAGTTACCGTCGCTTTATTCGTCGAAATTGTCTTATACATTTTCTTCTGTTTGTATAGTCCATAATCAATGTTAATTTCTCCTCCGTATATTATAATTAGCATCAAAGTATATTATAATTAGCATAAGGCAGATAAAAAGGTTTTTTCATAGAGCTCTGACGCTACGGGGTGAGTAAGTTCAAGACCAACGAACTCAAATGAAGGTTTCCCCTATGTTGCTGTCAGGAATTCAACCGCGAAAGATTCCTTTACGAATACAAAGAATTTCTGTTCGGCAGTCCCAAACGTCTGTGCTGCTCTAATGAGTACGAATGAACCTTTACCACTGACGTTGTTAGTGATGACTGTGTGGTCTTTAATTGCGCACGGCAGATAAGCGGCGTCCTATGCCACTGCATGATTCGTTCTCTGAGAAACTAAATGACGCGATGTCGAGAATTCTATTATAAAACCGACAGGGCGTCTCATGGGAACGCATTCTGCTACAAGGCCGCACAGGAACACTACGGGCCGCGGATTCCCTTTGTCTTTGTATATTCCTGCATTCCAGACATCACTAGAACACGATCATGGTAAGTTTACAATTATATTCTAAGCATATATGCATATGAATTTTTCAAAATTTATTCTTGCTTGGCATATGGCTCTCAGCAGCCGTGAGTGACTGATACTGTGGTTGGTATACAGATGGAAATAGTAACACAGGGAACACTAACATTTTACTTGAAGATTTGTTTTCGTAATACAATATCAGAGATAAATTAATCATAAAAATTATGAAGTAAGTTTTGTAATGGTTAACTTTAAAACAATATGAAAGTCGTTTCATAAAACGATTTTACCTGTAAATGTAAGAATGTTTCTTCTCAAACATTTTAAATCAATTTAATCCGTAATACTATATTTTATGTTTAACCCGTAGATGTACGAAAGAATAACATTACACTTAAACACTTAAGGGACCTCTGAGACTCGCTCCTAAAATTACAATCCACAACGGGAAAAGTGAAATAATTTTTCACAGAGTTTAAAGAATATGTATTAGTTATATTATATAGATTATAAAGAATATTTTAAGAAAATAAAGAATTCCAAAATATATTTTTATTATTTCTATTTGAAATCAATATTTCTTACAAACTAGAGCTAATAAACAGTATATGATGTTTCTTAACTCTAGTTTTTAGTTTTTCTCGGAAACAAATCACGATAGTTTTTCTATTTTGAGAAAGGAATGAATTTCGAAGTTGTTTTTTTAACAGTGTAATATATATATATATATATATATATATATATATATATATATATATATATATATATATATATGAGCAGACACATTGGAGAAAACGTTTTGTTTGTTACTGGTTTACAATTCATTTTTGAATGTCCTTTGTGTTTTGTTGTAAAATTCTTCGCAATGTGTTTTTTTGTAATAAGAACTCTCCGAGTATGGAAGTGAAACAATTATTGACAGTAATGTTGTATCCACCATTAGACCAGGTTCGGGACAACTATTTCCCCATTTTTGCTGCCGAATGTTTCGCCAAGAGCTCGTCCGTTTGCCTTCCACGGCACGTGCTGCCGCGCAATGCAAGCCCATGTGCCGCATCGCAACTCCAGAATGTCTTCACATTCGGACACAAAGCTAATTCTTCACTCACAGTTACATATTCACTAGGGCTATATACGTACTACGCCGATTTTACAGATGTTTATAAAAAGATGCCAAATGCAACTAATGTGAGGGAATTTCATTATTTGTCTTCATGTGTTTTATTGTCCCCAAAGTGTATAGAGATAAGAAGTCAGAGGGCCTCCGAGTGCATCGATGAATGAAGTAGGCTTAGGGAGGTTCGAGTCTCGACGGCGGTAGGACTTTTGACACTGGCTGCTTAGCAAGGTCGCTGTTTGGCGACGAATTCTAGCGCCCGACTTTCTTCTGATCGCTCAACTATTGTCGTGGTTTCTCTAATATCAGGCAAATACCGGAGCAGTGCCCCCCTAACAAACGGGCAACGGACCGCGCACTATCTTTTTTTGCTCATCTTCATCCCCCCTCTCCCCCTTTCACACACACACACACACACACACGCGCGCGCGCGCTCCCTAACAGGCATTACACTACCGTTCATGCCGAGAGCATAGCGCGTGTCCGGAAAAGGCGGTGCCCCCTCCTGGCAGAGATACTTGGAAGGGGTATGCATTTCGGCGCCGAATCTCACTTCCAGCAGGGAGAGGAACACCGCCGCTTCCATGGATGTAACATGCACTACAACTACGAGACAAGCAACCGACGCCTGCAACCACAAATTAAAAAATCATTCCATTAAATGATGTGTTAAAAACCCTCTTTCTTGTTACAGAAGACAACCACTCTGATTGTTCTGATTGCATTGGCTGTTGCGGTCGCCAAACCCGTGTCTGAAGAGGCGTCAGGGTCGATTCCCAACGACGACAGGCTGTCGTCCGAGGATGTCGAGGACAGCCCTGGCGACCTGCTCGTCCCGTACGAGGTCAACGAGGTGGACGGGGAGCTCCCGGACGACGAGCTGGGGGACGGCGAGGCTATGGACGGCGACGAGACGGTCGTCTTTCGTCCGCTCTTCGTCCACCGACAGCGCCAGGCTCGCCGCAAGCAGAGACGCTTGGAGCAGCAAGGGCGGTGGAATGCCTACTATAGGAAGCACTACACTCGCCACCAGCCCCGAATCCACTATTGAAGCTGCAATGCAAGAAAACGGGCTCTGTGATATATGACGCTTATTTCACACTTATATCCCTGGTCAGTGGCATGGCAAATATAGTTATGACACGATGAATTTCCTTTGAAGTTGTCCACTGTTGTGATACTATCCTGGCAAAATGTGTTTGAGACGAGTACGTTGTAAGGTTCTTTCTAGGAGCTTATAATATTACGTTATCTTTTGCCCATTTAAAATATGTACAGATTTTATACTTGCCAATCTACTATTACCATGTATAACGTGTCAACTTATGTTCACTTCTATTTGCAATTTTCTGTATTATTTTAGTACTGGTAAGGCGATCGCTACGAAACTCACGGTTGTACTTAAAATTTGTGGTATTGTACTTATTTGTGATCTCATTGGCCATATACGTGAAAAAACTTCGAGAAGTCTTCAGTATTATTGGTCAAAAAGACGTTTACTATGATGCAAGACCATTGATATTATTACAAGACAATATCAGCAACGATCACATTTCTGTGTTGCTACGCTTACGTGTTTTAATAATACAATGCTAGCACGATGCTTTCATGATGTGATGAATTTGTTTGTTCGTTGCAACAATGTTGGTATTTTGTCATTTACAGTGACTTATGCAATTATGTATTAATATTAATACTACATAAAACAACATAAACATAAAGTAACATACATATAAACGTAACAAAAATAAATTTACTCTTAAATTTTCTAAAAATGCAGTTATGATTGTATTTACCCCTAATCACTCAATTTTCCAACACGTTCTCATTCGTCATGTTTTTGTAGTATGTAGTCCATTCTACTGGATGTAGAGAACACTGTAAAACTCAAATATCTATCTCTGCATTTTTCTTTCATAGTACATTTATATCGTATACCCTAATTGATATAATTTTAATTAAGGTTATTATTTATTGAGCAAGATGACACGATGGCTTACTTATAAATGTACACCACCTATAATGAAGCGCGGGAAATTCGAATATACCATTTCGAATTTCTTTCCAATTATCAAAAATACAAAAAATGCCGTGAAATTGGAACCTGCATCACTTTCCTTACCGTTCTTTGCTACATACGTGACAAAAATTAAAGAAAACATTTAGAGCCGTTTCTAAGAAAACAATTGTTTAAAATTTAAAAAATTGTATTTGTTTCACTCCAAATTATGGAAAAACACACATATGATTTGCGTTGAAACACGACCTTGAAGAGTGTCATTTGTTTCGACACTGAAGATTGTCATTTAATTTGAAGGTCTGTCTTTAATGAACACATTTTACTAAAAAAAATGTTCATAATTATAGTTATAGGATGACGCCGAAAAAACACGCCAAATGACACCTACATACATTCTTTTAAGCATCCTTTACGCTATCCGAGGTCAAAATTTGACGCGACATTACGTCGCAACATTACGCAAATAGTACTCAAATTTTCGAAAAATTATACTTTACCTTATTTAAAAATCTGTATTTACAGAACATATTTCATTAAGAAAAAAAGCTTCATCTTCAATATTTTAGTTGTAGAAAGACGGCAAAAAAATTTTGTAATTTTCAAAAATTAGAAATTTTAAAGAAAATAAGACTTGAGCTCTTCCCTTAAGAGTCCCGTACGCTATCTGAGGTCAAAACTATATCAATAAATGTTGTGTCATTGTTTAGAAAATTTTGAAAATATCCCAGAGGCTTCGTGCAAAGGACCCCCTCCCCTAAATTAAAATATCGGTTTCTATTCCAAGGGGCCGTGTCATGTGCTAGATTGATTAAGGAATATCAAATTGCAGAAAATCGGCTGAACAGTTTAGACGCTAGCGTTATTGACAGACAGATGGAATGTCTTATTGAGAGAAGAAAAGTTGTATCTAGGGAAAATAAAACCTAGATCATTGCTGATTATTCATATTTTATTTCAGTACTACAATTTGTTTTCAAAACTACATCTAAAATATTTTCTATTTATTCTTACTAATAGAATATTAACATTCCAAATGCTGAACTTTAAATATTTTGTCTTGCTTTTTATTTGCTGAAGTAATTCTCCGTTGGTTAACTTCAACAAATAGTAAATTCTTTCTCTCATAAACATTTCAGTACTATCTTATTCACTTCGCAAGAACCACACATAGAATAGACTTCTGAGAGTTTGTGTAATAACTGAGTAGTAATATTTTACTAAGCACTTAATTTTCCAAATTCTGTCATCAAAACTGCTTCACACTGTTACAGATATTTAATCCAACTGGCTGAACGCATATCTTTGAAGTTATTTTGAACATTTTCGAAGCAATACATTTTTATGTCATGACTTCATTTAGGCAACCACTCAAAAACTTATTGCATTTATGATGAGGATCTAAGTCCATAACTTTCTTGAATACAAAACCAAAAACATACTGTTTGGCGTTCATTTCTGCTAAATACATACTGTATTTAACCCCCCACACATATGTCTGCTAGAGGTGAAGCACTTGTTTTCACTAAATGTGAGGCTGATATTTAATTTTGAGTCCTGGACCTCATATCAGGAAAAGATCAAGGCACAACAGGAATTATTACTACATGCTTAACCACTTCTTAAGAATGCAACTTCATAAGTAATTCAGTTCAACTTCAACAACGCTCTCTGGAATGTAAAATGGCGTTGATTTCACGGGTGCGGGCGTTAATTCAAAATAGCATTGACTTCAGCTATCCGTAGTTTTACTTTGTGTCCACCAGGATCGCTAGCTGTAAGCACGAGCATACCTAACTAGCATAACACAGGCTACTTTAATATACGTTTTCTGTGAAAGAATTGATACCCAATAGATGGTTTCCAATAAATTCCAGAAGCCAGTAGCGATCCATCAGAACAGCTACCTAATAGTTCGCTAAAGGTCAGTAGCAGTGCTTAAGATGAAATATTTTAATCTGGTAGGAATGTACTGTAAAATAAAATGAAAGAAAATTATATAATTGTGTTAAAACTTGAACTAATTACATTAAAAATAATAATCTTAAACACCGTGGCATATATAATATTGATCTTTTTCCACTTTCACAATAATTGGATATGAAGAAAGCTCACGCACCACCGGATATCTTGCTAGTATTCTTTATATTTTTGAAGTCGAAGTACAATTTGTCACGTCATACGCCCGCCAGCAGTGGTCGAGGCAAGATCGTGTGCTCCGCTCAGTATAGCTCCGCGGTCTGTGACTACTTTACGTGTTTTCATCGAACTCAAGAAGTGTGTCAGTGTAAAGTGAGCAGCCTACTTCAGTGTGTAGATCTGTTCTGATTACGACCTACGTTTTTTTCTCATTTTGAATGGTAACAGGAAATAAATGGCTGACACCAAAGCGGCTATCCGAGGGCAGGCCTCTGCTACACGAGCCAGCCCGTTGAAGGAAACCTGACCGGCAGTCCAAGTTTGAATAGAGTAGTTCTCAATGCCATGTACCCGGAGAAGGACCAAAGTATTATAATTGAAGGCAAAGACCACAGCACACCTCTCGATACGTACGTAGAAGCTTTAGCAATGATTGTTCCACCTAGTCACATCACGTATGCATAAAATATTTCATATAACAGGGTATGTGTATTGTTTAGCAATAAGCAGTTAGTAGACGAATTAACTGAGAAGACTATTAATATTCTAATATAGCTCCTCCCAAAATATTCGATCTCTTTTAAGGAGACAGAAGCGTATTGTAATTTCAAATATTTAGCCTATGATTCCTTACGCAGTAATTGAAGATGAACTGAGCAAGTTTTAAAACGACCCCCCCTTACGTGTTAAATTTAGAAAAATATTAATTTCAACACTGCTATCTGTAATTCTGTATACAAGTAGAACACTTTAAAAGAAATTAATTGGTGCAAAGCAAACTCCAATCAAATAGTTGGAGACATACTAAAGTGCAGTTCTCAAGTGTCATTTCTCAGAGCTGGTTTTGGTAAAGAGCAGTTCACACATATCTTACGTTTCCGTAAACAGATGTTCGTACCGGAGGACTCATTAAGTAAAATACCTGAAGCCATACTGATCACATAAAAAAGAGAAAGAGACTGGATTTACATGTCTAGCGTAACTATTAAATGCTTTCACGGCAAGGAAGTAGGGCCCATTGCGAAAAACTGCCAAAATATAGCAGACATTAACTCCAATCAATTGGAAGAAATAACTGAAAACAATGTAGCTCATGGCAACGAACAAAGATTTCCCCCACTCGACCAAGGCAATCCTGTTCCGAGAGCCTTATCACAGATCACAATCACTCCCAGCAACAAATCAAGTGAACTCCCGGAAGGACAATTCAACCGTCCCCAAGGAAGAATTAACGGTGTGGTAAAACAAAGTAAGAAAAAGAAAATGAAGGTACACCAGGAGAACACATTAATGGCGGCGGCAATACGAAAAGCATAGAGGAACAACTAGTCTCAGTGAAAGAAAGGATAGAAAGATCCAACAATGCACTCACGTACGAGCAACTAAACAACTTTTTGGAAAACACTTATGGCTTAAGTAACCCCCCAGCAGGGGGGTGTTACTTAATAGGTGGTAAAACGTCCTATTTGAAAGTAGTGGTGGGAGGGACAAGAGAGTGGTGGGGGAGACGGTGAGAGGGGAGGTAAGTCCGCCATTATCTGCCACCCTGGCAAGTAGCGCTGTAAAGGGGCTTTTGCGAACTAATTATAAAAACAAAGTGTGATTTTGTGGATTTGTTCGTTGTAAGGACGACAGTGAACAACGGTTTCTGTTTGTGATATTCGCATTCTCTGCACGTTTGCCGAAGAGTGAGTTATTTTTTGGTTGTTTGGCAATTTTGCTAAGAAATGCCGAAATATAGGCGTTGTTGGGTACCCAATTGCCACAATACCAGAAGGGCAAATTCGGAAAACACAAGGTTATTTTCTTTTCCAAGTGATCCTGGACGGTAAGTGAAATTAAATATATGGCATGATTCTTACGAATGGTTTAACGTTATTCGAATAATGTATATTTTTTGTATATTTACAAATAACCTGTGGCTATTTTATAAAAAAACATCTAATTTTGCTAACATAACCTAACTGCCTAGTTTTAACAATTGTTAACAAACAATTTATTATTATTTAACTACTACTAACTCCTAAAATGCAAGCAATACACTAACCAAAGTTAATTCTCTATTAAACTTATACTTCTTCTCTATTAATGTAATATTATTCCCCTAATTTTTTTATAGTCATTTTTATACCAACAACCTTACATCTAATACTTATCTTGTTTCTTATTATTTAGTAATTTATGTAATACAAACATTATTATATAATATAGGTGTATGAATTGGTTGATGGCAATTGGAGACCCAACATTGGCTGTTTGCCCATTGCAAACATTGATAAGCAGGAGGTTTGTGTGCGTGGAACATTTCACGCCTAGAATGTTGACTGCTGCAGGAAGAGCAGGGTGGAATGCAGTGCCTATCCTATTCAATGACGTGCACCCTGAGTTGCAAGAAGAACATTCTTAGAAGGCTTACCACCAGGCAGGCGTAAGTTATGTTTTTATCCTCTATTAAAAGAAATAAGACATTTTTCCAATTACAGTTTGTATTCATATCAAAGACCCATGTCTCTTTGATTTGCAGGGCCAGCTCCACCTTCTCTGAATGTCACAGTCAACATGTCTTCCAATGTCCTCGCATTTCCTGGTGAGTACAAAAACATTTTGGTTGATCCGGAGTTCATGGTGTCGTTCACTGACCTTCGGTTCCTTTGGTTCACTGATTCGGTTCACCAATCTCGTGATTCACAAGGTTATAGTTTCACGGTTCACTTCTATCACTGGAGAAAAATCTTGATGGCATTGATTCAAAGCATAAATATATACACAATTTGGTTGATCACAATTTAACTATGTCACTTTTCCAAATTAAGTTATACATTTTTCCAATTACGAAACATTTTATCTTCATGACGATACATTTTAAATTTCAATTCACATCTAAAATTTCACTTCACAACACTCTTTTAAATCACAAAATTAAGACTTTATCTAGCTGGTTGAAATAGACTTGATTTACTAATAAAACAGCCTCCTAACAACACATTTAGTTGTTACTATGACTACAAAATTATTTACTTCATAATTTGATGAATATTCAAATAGTGAAGAATTTTGTGGCGTGGATTTGCGTGTTTCATTGCCATTTCAAGTTCCTTTTTAATTGTTTTGTGTGTCTACCGAGATGGAAGGTATGAATTCAGAATTTATTTATGATTTGCGCCGAAAGGGAAGTTTGAATGTGATTCAGTGGTGTCAGAAAGTGGGTTTGCTTGCGTCTCGACGTGTATGTAATGTATGCCAGAAAGAAATGAAGTTTATTGAGAGAAAGGATATAACAGATGGGTTTGAGTGGATTTGTAGAGAAAGATGCCAGAATTTTCATTGTGTGAAAATGTCTGTACGAAAGGATTCGTGGTTTGAAAGGAGACTTATTAATTTACTGAACTTTAGTTCATAAGAAGTAAAGAGTGTTTATTTTTTCAGATATAAGCAGATTTGGTGATACGTTGATGAATCATTGAAGTTTTTCGTGTTATAAGGATGTTCTACGTAATTAGTGCAGATATGTTACACTCATTTTACTGCCATAGTATTTTTAATACTCTAAAAATTCTATAATTTCAGCGATTATGTGAGTTAATTTTTTTATATTTTTTCTAATAAAATACTGCTATCTTTGACATATAGTATTTGTTTGAAAAAATAGTCTGGTTGATTTTATATTATTAAAATGGGGGGTTTGGGGGGCGATAGCCCCCCAATAATAAAAATGTTTAAATAGAAAGTGTTAGTGAAATATACTGCGAATTCTAGAGCATATAAAAAAGTGTTAAGTAGATAAGATACTTTTTTTGGTAATTAAATTTTGGCTTTGAGCAGTAATGATAGTTTAAGTAGCATGTGAGTGTTAAATAGAAATTATAATTCTTGCGATAACATAGTGACCATTACAACATGCGAACAATAAACAAGGATTCGGTTCAGTGAGTCGATTCCCCTCTAGTGAACCGGTTCAGTGAACGACACCATGAACTCCGGATATACCAACATTTTTTTCACTTTTTTAGTGAATGCACGATTCCCTTTTTAAGTCAATAACACCTTGTTTGGTACTACAGACTCTTCCCCTCCGGCTGGAGGGGAGAGAACAGAACCTGTGGAAGGGGTATTTAATCTCACCTCTTCCCATGTGCTGGTGAGTACAGAAACATTTTTTTCACATTTTTAGTGAATGCACGATTCCTTTTTTAAGTCAATAACACCTTGTTTGGTATTACAGACTCTTCTCCTACAGGCGTAGGAAATGTGAATGGGTGTTTCAGAGCAAGTGTTGGTGAATTTTCCAGTCACTTCTATTAAGGTAAAAAAAATATTTTGTGGTAATTTGTCTTGAAAATAGTGTTTGTGTAATATATATGTATATATATATATATATATATATATATATATATATATATATATATATACGAGAGAGCAGTACAGATATATTTTGTATTTTATAGATATTGCTGTACCGCTTGGCACATCGCTACCTGGAACAAGTGCTGGAAATTTCATTTTGCATTCTCGGTTGGGAAAGCGCAAGTCAAGTGAAGCATTAAGTGATGTTCCAGCTCAAAAGCAGACACGTGGCTCCTCTGGTAAGTTATTTTTAAATTGATAATCTCATTATATACAGAAATTATTGTTAGTTATATTTAGTTTATATAATTTTGAAATATATATGTTGTTGCATTATGTAAATGATTTTTTGGCTCCAAGTTAGACTGTTGGCTAATTTTTGTGTTTAATTTATTCCCTTAATCCTTGTCCGATAATTTGTGTGTTAACTATTTCATAACCCCTCTTTTCACTACTCTGCTTCTACATCTTCAAAACCCACTTGTCTTGGATCTGGAGGTGTCCTAAAAAGTGTCGAATTGATAGAGTTCATGCAGGATATTGTATAACCCCAGTGTGTCACCTCTTTTTCTTTTATGCGAAACATGAAAAGAATCACCTCACAACACCTATTTGCAATTGAATATATTTTCTTTATGGTTTTGTGACACCTCTTAGCACTTTTCCCACAAGGTGCATGTCTTCGGTGCAGATATATTTTTTAAGGTTTTTGCTAGTGTCATTTGGATTTTAATAATTTGTAAAAAATAAATAATTAAATACCTCTTTTTAGGTTCTTCAGTGAGGGAGTCACGCAGGAATACTCTGACGGAAGCTGGACATCCAAATGCTGTCATAACTCCCGTGAAGGGCAAATTGCTATCTGTGGCTGTAAAGCTAAAGCGTAAGATCAAAAAGCTGAAGAAAGAAAATGATCATTTGGCAGCACTCACTCGGACTAAAAACTTAGATGCAATGCTTCAGGGTGTTGTATCCCCCGACTTGCTAACTATTATCCGTGGAAATTTGCGTAATTTCCAACGGGAAGGTAAAGGAAGGTGGTGGACACAACAGGAAAAAGTTATGGCATTGTCTATCTTTAAACGTAGTCCAAGGGCATATCGTCTGCTCTGTTGTTACCTGACACTGCCTTCTGTGCGAACTTTGTTGCGTACTCTTGAATGTGTTCCTATGGATACTGGCTTTGATGAGAATGTCTTTGAGATGATGCGTGGTGTAGCGAGCACCATGTCTGATCCAGAAAAGTATTGTACATTGATGTTCGACGAGATGTGTCTCAAAAGACGTCTTATCTATAATGATAAGAAGGGCCTAATCGAAGGTTTTGTCGATTATGGCTCGCAGGGACGCTCGCACAAAATTGCTGATCGTGCTCTAGTCTTCATGATTCAGGGCATGCATAAGCAATATAAACAACCTATTGGTTGTGTTTTTTCATGCCGTTCCACGCCCTCCGATGTTATTATTGCTTTAATCAAAGAAGCGATAGTGAAACTCCAGCAGATTGGTTTCATTGTCAAAGCCACTGTGTGTGACCAAGGGCCAACAAACAAATCTGCAATTAATGACCTCATTCGTGCCAGCCAGACTGGGGAAAGGAATGAGATCATAAATAATGGAAATACAGTGGCAATCCTCACTCATGCCAGCACTGCTGGGGAAGAGAGTGAGAGGCAAGAAGTCCCTAATGCCAACGGTGAAACTCTTGGTGTTGCACATCCACCTTCACGCTCCCAAAGGAGACGTCCACGCTCCCAAGTGAGACGTTCACGCTCCTGCAGGGGATGGAAGGCAGATGACCTTCAACCATTTTTCTTTGTGGGAGGGCACAAGATTTTTGTGTTGTATGATGTACCTCATTTCTTCAAATGTCTGCGTAACAATTTTTGTAGGGCGTCAGAGATTGAATGGGATGGGAAAGTTGCTCGGTGGGCCAACATAGTTCGTCTATCGAAGCTTGACCGAGGACTTTTTAGAGTACAGTCCTTCACCAAAAATCATGTGTATCCTTTGAAGAGAGCACAAATGAAGGTAAAGTATGCTGCCCAAGTTTTGAGCCGGAAGTGTGCGGGGCATATGCGAACTGTTGCAGTACTAGATTCGCAGAGGCCTCGTGATCAACGGCTTTTAGTGAATGGTTTAGACACTGCAGATGTCATTCTTGACTTCGATGCGCTATTTGATTATACAAATGGCTCAGATAAGCGAGATGACTACATTAAAGAACACAAGAGAAAACATAAAACATATGTTGTGCGAGAAGGGTCAATGCATACTCTTGTTTGGGCAAAATGCGCGAAAAAATCAGGAAAATGAAGTTTTGGACATGGAAATGGCGCACTGAGAATGGGGTGAATGTTAGAAGGCTTTTGCAGTGGAAGCGCCCCCCATTTCAATCTGCATATGCCCTTCTTGCCCTCGAATATCTATGGAACGACGTCAAGGGCACACTCAAAGGTTTGCATTTAAGGCGGCTAAACCAGGACCCAGTGGAGAATTTATTTGCTGTTATCAGGCAGAATGGTGTGACTAATGATAATCCAACAAGTAGCCACTTCATTTCTGCTTTGAAAGCAGCAATTATCAATAATCTTGTCAGTGCCAGAATCCGGAATTTCAATTGTGAGGAAGACAATTTAGGAATTCTGTGTGATCTGAATGGATTTCTCAGTGGAACACATAGAAAAGTCACTGATGGCAGTGTGTTACAGGATGAGGATGATCCTATGGAAGGGGAACCCGAGATGGTTGATCCTCATACTATAGCTTCAGCTGATGGTGACACTTTTCCATCTGTTCTGCACATTCCAGATGATGCAGCAGAGGTCAGTGCTCTGACGGAGGAGGAACTGGCAGGACCATCCATTGCGACCCATTATGTTGCTGGCTATGTTGGCAAGTGCATGATGGGGGTTTTAAAGGGACAACAGTGCTCGATATGTGAGACTGCAATAAAGACAGATTCGCTAACCCTGGAGCAGATGTATATTCAAAGTCAGGAATTCGATCCTGATGACCCGGCTTTGATATACGCAAATAAGCAGTTGTGGAGTGTGGTCAATATGGCCCAAAATCTTTTTGAGGCAAATTTTGTTGAATCTCAAAATTTGCACGCAAGAAGCCTGAAGGGTGATGTTATGAGCTTTCTAACAGCGAATTTGAATTATAGCTGGCTTCATTGCCCAGATCATGCAAGTGACATGACTATGGTCATGATACTTTGGCCCGCTTGGTAATAAGAGCTCACTGCCGGAGAGTGAACTGCACTCTTATTGATGAACCTCGCGCTTTCTAGAAGTCTATTTTTTTACCTATTGTGGCGTTATGGGATTGTGCGACCCATAACACCACCGTATGTATGAACACCCACAGGCAGCGAGGAGAGCAGGCGCAGAAATCGGAGGTGCCTAAACGCGCAGCCTGGTATCCGTTGCCCGTACTAATCAAAGGCGAACTAGCAAGCAACGTTTTTCCTTGTGAAGGGTTGAGAGAGGCGAAGCAGCCCCCACTACTGAGAATTTCCCCAGGCGTCGCACCATAAATACGCAGACCCGCAAGCGGAAGCTCTCTTTTGATTGTCGCCGTTCGTCGGGTAAGCAGCATTTTGATCACCGCTCGTTAACGTCAGCTTAGATATTGTTTGCCGCCGCAATGACTGCTAGGTAGGAGTTTTCGGCGTCGAACAGACGTGCTAGTTAGTCTTCCGCGAGATAGTGAAGATTTAGTAAAGTGTTTCTTCTATTAACATCACGGGAAGTAAAAGTTACCCGTTGTGGGAAAAGCATTGAAAATTCTTGTTTAACGAAGTAGAAGTAGCAACGAGCGAGGAACTTGCACGAGTATTCAGGGAAGTGCAAGGGACATTTTCACCACGTGGGCGTAGTCAGAGGCGCCGGTAGCAGCCGAGGGAGAAGAAGAGGCCGACTAGGAAGAACAGAAGAGGACGCATGAAGACAGGAGAAGAAGAGGCCGACTAGGAAGAACGGAAGAGAACGCAAGAAGACAGCGTAGACGGCAGAGGCGAATCCCGTCTCGTACGACGCAAAGCTGGGACCGAGCGACGTCGGTGCAGAGGCCAGCGCACGACCATCAAGGCCAGAAAACGGGAGTTCTTGAGGTAACGATTAGAACTGCGGAAAGTAGGTCAAGTTCACGTCGGCAACAGAAAAAAGACTAGTATAGGAAAGTGTTAGGAAATTGAGGACACGGGTGGCAACAAATTGCAGCATTGTAGTGGGAGGGTACTCGCCTGACCGCTGTGGTGTGCGGATCGTTCCCGCAGCTCCGTAGTGTCTTACCTTGCTCGCCCGCGAGGGCGCCAAGATAAGGAAAAGTCTAGCGATAATAACCAGTGCGCACTAGCTCTAAGTGAACAGTTACAGTTGTGAAGCATAACGGTGTTTCATCCTCTTCATATTCAAATCAACTTAACAAAAGATAACATATACTAAAACTCAGTCGATTACCGAAGTATTTTCGGGTAGGATCAGTAGCATGTAGTGCGATTGCATGCTGCTGACACCCGGGAAGCTGTTTACTTCAAGAAATGTCATCCGAAGAATCAACAGGCAGCGACAGCAACGCCATGGATCATGATTCATCTGCTCCCGTCAACCTGACGCAGAATGTATGGCAAATATACGCACCAGCTCGGTCAAAAAGGCCGAACCCTGACGTCCTCGACCCTGATGCTAATAGAAGGGTAAGGCAAAAGACAGCGTCTTGCGATAGTAATACTAGTGTATATACAGTTCCCACCAAGAATCAATTCAGTGCTCTTGATATAGAAGGCACAACAGAAAACAATGAGGAAACCTTTCCAAAAACCACTGTACCTCCAATATTCGTGCCAAATGTGAATAATGTTCCAGCTATGATAAAGTTTTTAAAGGAAGCCTTAAAAACAGAAGATTTCGAAATAAAATCTCTAGCAAACGACAAAATTAAAATAGCGCCGAAAACTCCTAATACCTACAGGGAAATAATGAAACATTTATCAGCCAACAGTCACGTATACTATACATACCAGTTGAAACAAGAACGTGCGTATAGAGTTGTCTTGCGACACATACATCATACGGTAGATGTAAAAGATATCAAGGCTGCGTTTCTGGAAAAGGACCACAAAGTTAGAAACATTATAAATGTTCGCCACAGACTAACTAAATCACCTCTGCCTCTATTTTTTGTAGACCTTGAGCCCAAACCTAACAACAAAGAAGTGTTCAAAATTAACCGACTGTTAAATTGTGTTGTTGCTTTCGAACCACCACGCCTGAAACGCGAGATAGTACAATGCAAAAACTGTCAGAGATATGAACATACCAGGTCGTACTGTGCATACCCGTATAGGTGTGTTAAATGTGGAAAAGAACACGACCCAGATAAGTGTTTAAAAGAAAAGCAAAGTCAACCGACTTGTGCTCTGTGTGAAGGCAATCATCCCGCCAACTACAAAGGTTGCCAAGTATACCAAGAAATACTAAAAAGGAAAGGGTACAACAACTCAAGTAAACACAATGTTTCAACAAGAGATGCATGTGCAGACACAAAACAGCAACATTGAAACTACTTATTCTCACGAAAACTCAAGGAGCAGACATGTAAATGCAGGAACATGGGCCGATGTTGCGCGATCAAAGCCTGTAGAAAGACATCAACACAACGACGATAGCCATTCCATTATGAATATTATACAGCACTCCTTTGAGAGATTTGAAAACATACTAATGCAGCAAAGTCAACAAATAAATTCTCTAATTAACCTCATAACGTCGCTTGTCTCCAAAGTATCTAATGCCTAAATTCCTTCGCATTGCAGCTTGGAACGCCAACGGCTTGGCAAATCATCGTTAAGAAATCGAAATATTTCTCAACGAAAACAAAATAGACATGCTACTCATCTCTGAATCTCACTTCACAGAAAGAAGCTACTTTAAACTGAAGAACTACACTTTATACGATACTAAACACCCTAGTGGCAATGCCCATGGTGGCACAGCAATATTAATAAAAAGCACTATAAAACATCAAGAACAGGAAGCTGTACAGGAACAGGATATTCAAGCAACGACTGTACAAATTATGGACTGGAGTGGACCAATTACCATCAGTGCCATTTACTGCCCTCCAAGATTCAAAATAGACAAACAACGATTTGAAACCTATTTTAAGTCTCTAGGAAATAGGTGCATGGTGGGAGGAGACTACAATGCCAAACACACGCAATGGGGATCCAGGCTCATCACCCCAAGAGGGAGAGAACTGCTGAAAGCAGTTACCTCACTTCAGCTAGAAACCATTTCTACAGGAGAACCTACCTACTGGCCTACCGACCTAACCAAAACCCCAGATGTAATTGATATATTCATAACAAAAGGAATCCCATCCACTAACTGTATCATAGAATCTTCCCACGAACTGTCCTCAGACCACACTCCAATAATTATCACAGTCGGCAACAAAATTATTCTACAATCCCCTCCCGCGTCACTAACGAACAGAAAGACAAACTGGAACTTGTATAGAAAACAGATATCTATGAAAACAAACATCCGATTCCCACTAAAATCAGCTGACCACATAGACGAAGCGACTGAGTATTTAATACAAAATATTCAAGAAGCAGCTTGGACCGCTACACCGCAACTTCACTACACCCAAGGCTGCGTGAAATATCCAAAAGTTCTTTTGAACAAAATAGCCGAGAAAAGAAGACTAAGAAGAATCTGGCATACTTCAAAATATCCTGAAGACCGTACCAACTACAACAGAGCAACTAGGCAACTAAAACGCCTCCTAAACGAATTCAACAACAACAGGTTTCAAGATTTCATAACCAACCTTACCCCAACAGAAGATACCAATTACTCCTTATTTAAAGCCACAGGGAAGCTAAAAAAACCGACCAAATCAAATCCCCCAATCAGGGACGAAAACAAGTGTTGGGCAAGAAACCTCACAGAAAAAGTGTCTACCTTTGCCAAATTCTTTGCTAATGTATTCCAGACTCATCCCATTATAAATACTAACCAAGAGCAACAAATCAGAGATTATCTTAACTCCCCAAACCAAATGACTCTTCCAATCCCGCACTTCACTCCCAGAGAAATTACCAAAACCATAAACGCCTTATCAAACAAAAAAGCTCCTGGCTATGACTTAATTACAACACCTCTTCTCAAAGAACTACCACGAAAAGGCAAGACTATAATTACTGCATTGTTCAACAGCATTATAAGAACAGGGCACTACCCGGAGCAATGGAAAGTAGCCCAAATTCAAGTTTTTCTCAAGCCTGGGAAACCTCCACATGAACCCTCCTCCTACCGTCCCATCAGTATACTTCCCATTCTATCCAAAGTATTTGAGAAACTTCTTCTATCAAGATTACGTCCTCACATTGCAACCAATAACCTAGTCCCTGATCATCAATTTGGATTTAGACAACAGCATTCTACCGTCGAACAAGTTAATAGAATCACCAACTACATTGAGAATTGCTTCCAAGAAAAGAAATACTGTTCAGCCGCCTTTCTAGACATTGCCCAAGCTTTTGACAAAGTCTGGCACGATGGACTCCTATTTAAACTCAAGAATTTTCTACCGTATCCCTTCTTCAACATTATCAAATCTTTTCTATCCCACCGTACCTTCCAAATCAAATATCAAAATGAATTATCTGAATTCCATCCAATCAAGGCCGGAGTACCACAAGGTAGTGTACTCGGCCCTATCCTATACCAGCTCTATACTACTGATATACCAAAATCAGATAAAACAACCATAGCCACTTTTGCAGATGATACGGCCATATTAGCTTCGGATGACGACCCTAATGACGCATCAAGACATTTACAAGAACATCTCACAATGATTGAAGATTGGGCCAAAAAGTGGAAAATAAAGATCAACGAAAATAAATCAGCCCATATAACCTTTACCCTGAGAAAAAACAAATGCCCCACTGTCCACATTAACAACAATCCAATAGTACAGGTGGAAAGTGTTAAATACTTGGGAATACATCTAGACAAACGGCTAACATGGAAGCATCACATCTTAGCCAAAAAAAAGCACCTTCAACTTCAAACACGAAAACCATACTGGATACTAGGATACCACTCAAAACTATCACTGGAAAATAAACTGCTGATTTATAAAGCTATCATAATTCCAATATGGACCTACGGTATCCAAATCTGGGGCACAGCAAGCAAGAGTAATCTCTCGATCATACAGAGATTTCAATCCAAGACCCTAAGAATGATCGCGGCAGCACCATGGTTCATCACAAATGCAGCACTGCACAAGGACTTAAAAATGCCCACTGTCTTAGAAAGAATAGAATTTATCAGCTCAAACTATCTCCAGCGCCTTGAAAACCATCCAAACCACTTAGCCCTCAACATCCTAGACAATAGTGCAGATATCCATCGACTAACCAGAACCTCACCCCTACAACTCCCATATAGATTCTCAACAAATAACCGAAACATTACCCTCAGCTAATAAACTATCCCACTTGCAGCCAACCCAAAATAATACTTGCTTTTTGTTATAGTATGAAGAAGTAAGATGAAGAGTACCGATGGGATACCTTCACTGGAATTCAATCATTGTTATAACAACTCTACAACAACATATTTACTTATTATTTTGTAAAAAAAATAGATTGTAAATTTTTTGTTATAAATAAAAAAAATAAAAAAAATTGTAGTGGGAGATTTTTGATGCGCTATTGCCTGCCTAAAACATTCTATTTGGAACATTTATTATTCTGCTATTTTCAGACACAGTCAAGTTGTAAATGAGAGTAGTGCGCTCGCACACATTTTGTTCTTTGCATGTAATATTTTTTTGAAGCAAGAGATTGTAAACTGAATTTGGTTTCATGTGCAATGTAATTAGGATAGCATAAATTTAGATATAATTAATTTTCCAAGGGAATTCCCAGTGTAGATTAGGGTAATTATTTCAAAGAATCAGTTTTGGAGTAAATTATGTGTTCATTCATTTAATGTGCTGTAAAGGATTCTATTTGTGTTTTTGATTTTTCTTTGTAAAGGTGTCATTCTATTCTTGTTTTTTTGTCATTAACTTATGCCACAAAGTTTATGGGTAAATTATACGCTCGTTTATGTGCAATTTGTGTGATTTTATTGTGTCAAGGGTTCAAACCTTTCCCTGAAGATCCTGCTCCCTAGATTTTAAGCTCGCTTCACGAGCAAAATATCTTGTCAACCCCCTTACGGTTCATGCTGCTGTTGCGAAGGTACCAGTTGTAATTAAAGGTGGGTTGGTTAGTCTATATTGTATATATTTATGAATTTATGGTCTAAATGTATTATTTTTATTTTTATTCTAAAGCATTTTGTATATATTGATGGTTTAATGTATGTATATATTAGTATATTAATTTTTACATATTTTCATTTATTTTCATTCTATTCTTCGTATCTGTATGTATATATTGAGTTGTATTTTTTCTCTTTTCTTTGTTTCTATTTTTTATTATTATTATTATTATTATTATTATTATTATTATTATTATTATTATTATTATTATTATTATTCTGATATCAATTTTTTGCAGCATTACATTTCTTTCTTGAAACTACGTATATAAGAAAATATATTACATAGCTTCCTCTACCTCACGTGTACGATATGTATACCTCCTTTTTCTCTGTTAGTTGGTGAAAGGACCGTAGCGAAATTTGCATGGTCAGACGGAAGAGCGGGCCTGATGGCTTGAGTCTTGCCACGTAAAATAATGTATTAATTCAATTCAATATATTAGGTGAATGAGAAATACTATTAGACTACAAGTTCAATTCAGATAGTATCGAAATTTTGAAGATTTCTTTTGTTTATTTTTATTAATCAGCTGCATTTTGGCAGCATTATATTACTTTCTCTATACTATGTTTCCAAGAAAATGTGTGCTTGCTCTATGTTGCATATATGAGGAAAAAAACACCGATGACATGAAATATTATACCGTCAATTTCGGTAATCTCTTGGTATTGCTGTGCAATAAATTTTGATATGAAGTGACACCATAATATGTACAGCGTTGTTTATCAACTCAGAACTACATTATGGCCTGTTCAGATCAATAGATGATTTTTTGACAGGTTCTAAAATACTTCACTTTTGCTTGGTATAATACATTTTTCTATCAGCTACATGAGCTGGAACGCCAACTTTATTCTCACAAAGTGTTGGTTCAGTAGGTGCGGTTCAGAGAGTATATAGTGCGGTTGGAGTTGAAGGGTAGTTTTCATAAGTGATTTACATTACTCCAATGTCATCCCTAAAAACAATATTTTAATAATTTATATAAGTCATATTGAAATGGAGATGAGAATATGTGAGTTAAGTAATGGATGTAACTGATATAAACAGACAGCCATAAATACCGAATTTTGAAGAGTCCAGGTACTTTACTTTCATTAAACGCTTTTCATGATAACAATATTTCTAACACAGAATTATGCATGTATATAACACAAACGTATTCTTATGTATGACATAATATCTCTTCTTCTAACACATTCTGTGATGGATTTTTTCTTGTGCATTATCACTAATTGAATACGTCCAAACTGCAGGACTCCAATATTTTTCATTAATCAAAAGAATAGAAGAAATTTGTCATAGCAATGTAAATAAATCAGAAACATACTTGAATCAACTTGGTGAGCTTCACTTTTCTACACAAGATATGTACAAAATTGAAGATGTTTTTTGTGTTTTATATAATAAAAAGATCATTTTGCAGGATAACTGTCTCATGTTATGGCTGTTAATTTTTAATTCTTACTATTTTTCTTACATGTTTGCCTTGTGTACTATATACATAGCTCATTGGATAACAGTTTGGGATTGTTACTAGGAAATTTATATTACTTTCTAAACATTTTCACAAATGCAACATGACTATTTTTGAGATTTGTTTTAGGAATCGTATAATTTTAAGTATGTTTTTGTATTTTTATATTTAGTTATATAACACGTATCTACATCAATATAAACTAGTACTAATATTTTTTGCATTTTCGGTTGCACATTTTCAAACCCCCTAAACTGGTTGTTGGATATAAAGGACTGACCCAGCCTAGGCACGAATCTATGAAGAATTTCTTTTTTTATTATTATTATTGATATTTAAATTAAGTCTTCTTACACTACTATGTATAAAATTAATTACCTTTCCATTATATTGTATTTAATACAAGAATTGAATTTTAAATTGAATTTATGTCTTATATTCAATTTTTAGAAATATCTGTATTGAAATATCTGTATTGTTTAGAAATATCTGTATTGTATGCTTATATATATGTATATTAATTTATACTGACTTGTCATGCATGGGCGTATGTTGTATTTGTGACAAATTTATTATTATTTTTGTTTTGTTTAGCAGCAGTGATATTTAGTATAATGATAGTATCACAAATGATGATTGACCATGATTTGTTCCTTTGTTTCACATAACAGGATTTTTTCATGCACATTGTTATTTTTTTGTATATGTACCAATTTTACAAATAAATAATATTTATGTAAAATACCTTTTTTTAATTTTCACTTCCTATCATTACAATTTACTTCACTTCCTCACAATTACATATCCTTTAAGAATTACTGACTTCTACATTACCTTGGGCATTCATTTTTATGTCAAATACATTTTATTTAGTACATAACCATGTCCGCCATATTGAAAATTTACTAAATAATATAATTTCAAATAGCCCGGTTCACGTCCGTCCTCCATTTCAATTGGTTTACTGCCTTTCGACGCTTATTGGCTGGCGGGGGTCGAATATGGCTGCCTCTTTCTCATTCGTTGTTTCTGTTGGGGTGGGAGATTCGAATTTCTCCCCTCCACGAAAATAAGGGCTTTCCGTTTAACATTGACTGCCGTCTCTGATATATACTCTCTGCCCCCCAGAATAGGCTGGTTGATTTTTAATTTCTGATAAATGAGGGTGCTCACTTGTTGTCAAGCTAGCTCCCTCACACTTGGATGTGTTTTTTATTGTTTGTAGTTTAGTACAATTTTTTTATTATGGTAAAAAATTAGTGCAAAATTATAGGCTAATTGATTTTAAATTTTTATCAAGTGGGGGTTCCAGCTTGACGGAGGTGACTGAACGCCATGTTGCATGGAGAACGAGAAGAGTTGAGAAACATTTTGAAAGTGGTATAAAGTGCCAATTTTAATCACGACCAGCCAAAAAAGACACAATAAAGGTGTAGTTGAAATAAAATATGCATTTTTTTAAAAAGAAGCTTCATATTTCTGGGCCAAAGACTCGTAACATGATAATTTTAGTGTCCCGCTAACGCAAACTGGAGCCTAAAACTGTTTTGTTAAAATTTCTTGTTATCTGAAAATTTTGGTATGGTGGACTTTTTTCATTTAAAATATATCTATCATGTAAAATCATTGAACATGAAACATTGATGTTACAAAAACAACTGCATACAAATCGTTGTTTTAAGATCGATAATTTTAAAAAATTGTCATCGAACATCCCTACCCTCCACCCTAAGCAACGTACAACATACTGTGATTTTCATTTCCTAATCCAGTGCGAGTTTCACTGTCTCAAAGTTTGCTTTCGAGAATCTGGAATAACTTTAATTTACAATGAGCCAAATACTAACATGACTGCTACAGGACTGCTTTTATCTGCGCAGGACTGTGATTCTAAGATTTTTGTTTCTTTATAAAACAAAATAATATAGAAAAAATAATACATCCTAAACAGCACAAATATGCTAAAGATCGTAATGTAGACGTAATTTAGCGGCGCTCTGGGCCGGAATGACAGATCCTTTTTATGTCTCCTTCGAAACAATTACAAGAAATTCTTGTATTCCCCTCTGCAAGCACAGATGTTATAAATTAAGTATTTTTTCAATCAACTATATCAAAGGGTTATTGTAAATAAAGATACTCAGTACTATTTCTAGTTTTTCCCGTACTGTGAGTACAGTTCTCCTTGTTTTGAAAGGACTTGCTCCCGGATTCTGGATGACTCGATTATATCTGGCGTCATGTTTACTTTCGAACATCCGCGTCTCGCACAGAAGGATGTTTGATTGTTCCGTTATGGTTTTTATAGCACATGTTTTAGGAACATATTTTAATTAATTAACTCTCCCTACTTTTCCTTCTCCAAGGTCTGAAATATCTGAAATATATTTTTTAGATTAGCTGCAGCTTCTTGTATGCTTATACACGTTTATCTTTGTTTAACTCGTTCGCAAAAACATATCCCATAATTCTTCTTCGTCTACCTCAGACATATTCAACAATTGTTTTTCCTTTTTTATCAACTATACTCCATTATTTCATAAAATCGAAAGTAACGAACAAAGTCTTCATTTTTAAAATGTTTTTTGTTTACTCTCTCCATACATTGGGACGTTTTCGAGGAAAGCGAAAAGAATTGGAAATTCAAAGCTACGAGAAGTTCATTGCCCTTTTCATTGCGCTTCTTTACTGGCATTACATGAACTATTAGTGCTAACCAGCACATACTTTTTCACATTATTTGTAACGTTTGACGTTTCAAAAATTCAGAGAGTGCTCCTTCTACAGTTTTTAAAGTACTTTGCTTTATTTATGGAAAAATGAAAGAAAATTTAAAGCTGTTTTCAAGATTTTTTTAATAAATTTTATTAACTTCAAGCGGGGATGACGTGAAAACTATTCATTTGCTCAAAAAATTTAACATTACCCTATTTAAAAATAAAATATATAGAACATATTTCCTTTAAAACAAAAACCTCTATCATCAAAATTGTAGTTTTGCGATGTCCATTTTTTGCAGTTTTTGAAAAGTGCAGTGAGTTCATCACAATTGGTACCAACACAATTTTAATACATAATATGATACATACGAGGAGGAAATTTAAAGAGACAATTTGAAGAGGTTTTTGAAATTATAATTATTTTAAAATTGCCTATATTTCGAACAACATTACGCGAATATCTTATATTCTCAGAAAATTGTTCAAGCCCTTATTTCAAAATCTGCCGAAAATCGAACAACAGATTTCATGAGTAGGATTTTTCAGCAACAAATCTCTATCTTTAATACCGTAGTTGATGACACCGAGAATGTTAGTTTGCAAATATCGAACATTCATAGATTTCAACGAAAATGGCACCTGCGCTATTGTTTTAAGCGTACCTTCCACTCTCCGAGGAAAATATTTAATAAAAATTATGTAACCATTTTTGAAATTTTTTTGATATTGTTAATGCCTCATAAAAAGTACCCCCTAGAATCAAAATATAATTTTCGAACTTCCAAGACCTCGAGTTCGTTCACATCGATCGGGAAATATTAATTTTTAGGAAATTCGTCTAAATGGTTTATGCGTTAGTAGTTAACAGATATATAGACGCTCGGGCAGGAGGACAGACAGACGTTTTCCCATCAATAAATATTTCAGTATCAAATACGTACAAATCGTGCATTCAGAGTACACAAAGCCAATAGTATATTCTGAAAAGTACCCCCTAGAAGAAACTAGCAAGAAGTAATTTACAACGAGGAACAAGATTTTCCACTCTTTTGTTAGTGTTCCCTCAGCCTTATAGTTTACAATGTGTCTGAGATCCTGAGAGCCTAACTAGTAACTGCAGATTAAAGCTTTACTTGCATTACGCTGTGTTGTACAGTAAAGTAACAATACATGAAGTTGTTGAAAGTGCTTCTGTGGTCTGGTCTCCACACTAGACTGCGAGACCTCTATGGGCTGCTAGTCAAACGTCGTCTTGCCACATTTTCCTGCGAACACCGTCAAGCTGTACTCGACGGACAAGTTGTTTGCAACTTCCGTTAGTGGGCCTTTAGCATCTGTTCTGTGCGTGCCTTCGTTGGTACAATGAACTGGAACCACCAACAAAATTATCACAACTTTTAGGCTACTCAAACCCACTGCAATCTTTTATTTAATGTAATTATATCGACACGTCCTTCTGCCTGAGACAAATTTTTACAATTCTGTAAACCAACTTCACGTAATTATCCATCTTCATTGTATCTTAATAATTGTACAGAAATTATATTTTTCATAAATTATTAGTTCTTACAGACATTTATTAAATCATTTAATCACATGTATGAGACAATGAGTATATCACCTCAATAATAGACCTTTCAGTTCTCCTGGGGTATGAGCTTTCCAAATATTAATTATGCTGCTACGATTCTTGACTATCTTACGGATGTGCGTATCTAAATAATTATGCCTTCTCAGTCCAATGCCTTACAGTAGCCTTCGTAGATTCCACGGCCCCACAATACGTTTTTTTTAACACGGCCCTACTCACCGATTTCTGCTGCAGCAGTAAAATACTTCCTATTTAAAATGTACGTACGTAGCAGAGGAGCAAATAAAAATGAATAACAAGAAAGAGTAACGTAATTGGTTTTATCATGGATGATGTTCGTGAGTGTTGGATATCCATGGATTAAAGTATCAAAATTTGAACTTAAACAACGGCGCAGGTAGGAATGGTACTGACAGAATGCCTTGGAATCTGATATCAACCTAATTAGAAATTATACAGAAAGATATATTTGCGGTTACAAGACAAGAAGAAGAAGGAGAAGACCCGAAATATCCATGCATGCGATTCCTTGGCCACAGCAGTTTTTAAGTACAAACTACCCGTGCGAGATCTCTGGAAGGTTAATCAGTGCCCTTAACTATTATTTCCAGTACTGCTGTACCGCAGTACAGCCCTGAAGAGGACCGCGATGTCGGTCGAAACGTCGGCATCTCAACCTTCGACGCGGCGTCACCCGGACAGCCCAGATCAAGAAGGAAAGTTGTTAATAAAACGTGTTTATTTGATAACGAAATGTACAAATGTAATTCGTACTACAGAACAACAAACAAAAATTTAAAAAACGCCATTAATGTTCGTAACAAATTCAATATCAATAATATCAATAAAGGTTTCTTCAATACAATAATCAATAAAGGTTTATTCAGTATTATACAGATGTGTTCTGCGAACAAATTTACACTGCCTCAAAAACAACATTTAAAGTAATTGTTAATCTAACTTGACAACTTTTCGCTTTCCTTCATAGTCCCAGAAATATTAGAAAAGATTTTAACTATCAAGAAAGCCAAGTAAAGTTTTCCATGCGAAAAGGCAGGATCAGGCAAGTACAAACCCTACTCTTTGCAATATTATTTAGCTTTCCTGGATGTGTTATGAGGAACAGAGGGGTTTTTGAAGGGGCAGGGCACAAGTTTGCTGGAGTGAGAAAATTGAAAAAAAGATTTGTATACTGTTGAGGCAGCAAAATACTTGAAGAAAAATTTGGGGGAGCAATTAGTAGAAGCTGCAACGAAGCATCGCGTCTTCTATCAGTATTTTTTTGTCAGACAAGAGTGTTCTGGAAATAAGACGACACACAATTGACAAAGATTGTTACTTGGAGAAAGAATTAACGAGTATTGAAGAAATTGTCACAGTTACCTCTGTCCAAACAAAAATAACCCTTTCTTTACAAATTTCGTCGTTTTACTTCATGTTACAACTGCATCCAGTGCCTGGCACACCCTGAATAGAACCTTGAAGGCGTTTAAGACGTTTTTAATAAGCTTTATGCACCTCGCCTCTGATGACAATGCGAGCACGTGACGTCTAAAATGGAAATCGCTGGATTTTCAGAAATTTTGACAATGCTTCACATGGTTCAAACGAAGAGCTGCCCAGGAGCTGATGCGATCTTTCGGTGACGCTCCGAACTAACAGGAAGCAGCTGACAATCTACGTCAAGGAACTTTGTACGAAAGTAATGAGTATTTGGTCAACAGAGAAGAAATTCGCGCGGCTTTTTTGATAAAAAATAAGATCTCCGAAGCGCCAATTTGAAATGTATAATCCTTTCCTCTGAAACGCCTTCAAAGAACATCAAAAATGCGCTATTAAAAAACAAGGCGCCAAATTTGAAGCTATTTGGTGGTCAATGTGCCAGCATATACTAAAAAGTATTCGATTATTTTCTGCGTTCTTACGTTCCTCAAGAAAAGCAATTCCAAGACAAAAAATTACAAAATTAATATTTTCACCTTTGAATAATAAATACTATTTGTTTACATTAGAAACGATTCAGTAGGCTTAGACTTCACTGTAGTACATGGAAATGTTGCTAAAATGTATTGAATATCTTAGCGAACCTACACCTTACATTAAAATTAAACGATGTATTATTTATAATGTGAGCTTACATCTGTGCATTGATGTGTAGATACCGCCAACATTTAAATCTTGCGTCTGGATTGTAATCATTGGCAGTTGTCGAGTGACTTCGCTACTCTTTTTATAATTTTAAATTTGGTTGCTTTTTTAAATTCATTCACGTAGGGTTGTAGGCTACTACGTTTTGATTTTTGTGGTTCATTTATTTCAAGTTTTTGTACTTCGTTAATATAAAAAGTTTGATCTTTGTGTTGTGGCATAGCACAAGTTTTCACCTTCTACATCCGTGTATCCATGCGAGAACTCTCATATGTTAAACCCCACACTCTTCCCTAACCTTCTATTTTAAGAGGAAAAGTTAACGAAACGTATTTATTTATTTCAAAATGTGTAAAGGTAGCCTCCAATGTAATAACACACAATCAAAACACAAACAATGCAATTAATGTTGAAAATAAATTTTCAATAAAAATTGATTCAGTATTATTCAGAGATTTCTTGGAACAATTCACTCTTTCTTAAAATATTTGACGTAATTATTCAATATTCTTTGACAGTTAGCTTTTCACTTTTTGTGATAGTCACAAAAATATTGAAAAAAGTTATTTATTCTTCACAAAGCAACGTGACTGAACACGCTGACTTGAATCTTTCACCTTCCCTCGACAATTATGTACACAGCACTAGTAGACCTCGGCAAAACGTTAAATTAATGTTTTCACTACACGCATAAAAACAATCTTCGTCGGTATCAAACAATTATTAATAGTACTTCTAGTTCTTGCTGCGAGGGCGAATCTTCAATTAATAATTATGCAAAGTTTATTTGCATAATCGTCAGTCTGCGAAAACCACGGTGAGGAATCTAACCCTTCTTAGCTTGACGTCATAAAATGGCAACCATCATCAAGCGATGAAATAGTCGTGGCATTGGTAGTATCGATAACTGTCGAACCAGCAAAAATTTAGTAGAATGTCTACGAATATCTCATCCTGTAGATTACGTTGTGAAGAGCGTTTCTTTGAGGCCTCTAGCTTCAAAATGTTAGTTTTAAAGGCCCGAAAATGTTTCGAAATTTGTTGTCTTTAGAGAACTCATTTATAAAGATCCGTTGCATGAGAGAGCCGCAAGAAATATGTACTCTACTAAAATAATATAAGAGACGATATTTATTTGTCAGTTATTTCTTAAAAACGTTTGGAAAAATTACTACTTTTTAGCACATAGGTACCTACTATTAACACTGACTCCAGTACTACTTTTAACAGTAACGTTTTGACACTAACTCCATTAATTCCTTCTTATAATTGACGGCATTCCATTAATACGTCTTATTTACGATATGACAAGGTCAAACATACATGCTTTACATGTATATTAAATACAAAGACAATAATAAGTACATAAATGAACACATAATTACAGAAATGTCAATACAGATACAAATGTATCTATATAAATTGGACATGAAAAGGATTAGGTGGTTTAATTTTTTTACTGTTGTCAAGCAGGTTGATACCGGAATGTATTGAGATGAGTGTGTAGTACTTTGACTTATTTTGGGCTATTCTTTTTGATTTTTTATAGATGGTATCTTCAAGTGTTTATGTATTGATGGGTTAGTTAATTCATCAAACACTATTTAATCTTCAATTATTTTCAGTAAAACAACAGTCATGAAGTATTTAGAACCATATTCAACTGGCAAAGTACACCATTGAGCACGAGTCGTGCGGCAAGTTTCTTCCTTTCTGATCGACGATAGATCCCGTCAAATACTCTTACCCTTATAAGAGGAAGAAGGAGCAGAACGTGGTAGCAGGAGGAGGGAAAATATGGCTTTAGTTTTTAGACGTACATGAATAGAATCCTTTGAAAACAATAATTTATTTTTAGTCATAAAATACAAAAATACATTTCTGTACAAAGTTTTTAAATAATAAATTACAAATAATAGTGAACACATATGGATATGAGAATTGATAACGATGAGGGTCATGAATAATTGCACTTGAGGCACGAGAAGATGTTTTGTTTGAGCCTCCTTCATTCGGATCCTTCCTATATTCAGCGTTTTAAGAAAGTAACACTCACTTGGGGAAGGTCCGTTTTCCCAAACATTAAAAAGCCTCTTGGAAAGATCGACATTGCTCAATGAACACAGATGCTCGTTGATCGTCTACACCACAGAAGCAAAACTTCGACCCGTCCCCGCACGAGCAGCTCCCGGCCAGGCGCTCAATAGAGGATCTGCAAGGGCTTCTTGCCCTTGCGGTAGGGCCGGAGGGCGGGGCGCGGGCCGCGGGGCGGGGCCCTGCGAGGGGGCGCCTGGCGGCGGAAGCGGAAGTATTCCGGACCCACGAGCTGTGGCAGCGCGGGGGCGGCGTCCGTCTTCGAGGACGCGCTGCCTCCGCCGCCGACGGTCGCTGCGCTGGTGGGGAGGGCGCCGCTCTCGTCCGTCGCGGTGGGAATCTCCACCCAACTGGCTGCGGTCAGCGGTTGGCTTCGGCAACTGACCATGGTCAGTGTCAGGGCGACTGTGAGGATTATAGCATTCTGTAACAAATAAAACGCGAACATGTGTCACATGCGGATATTATCCGATAAAATGTAGCAGAGCACGCAGTCTTATGCACATGCAATACCTACATTCTGTATTAGTCGAGAAATCAAATCTTTTTTTATTAATTAATACCTTATAACGAATTTGGAATCTCATAATCATAAAAATTGCTAAATTAAGTGTTGTTAATCTGTCTAATTTTGTTTATCTATCTATGAAAAATCTTAAAAGTTATATTAATGGTACTTAGGGTCTGGAATACAAATCATTCTTCTTAATTGCATGGAAGCTTTTAGTATCTCATAAACAACTGAACATTTTTATTTTTGTTAGGAAATTTTGAAACTTATTTTTATTTAAATTAATATTATAGTTTTTTAAGTACATTTTATGTTTAGGGGATTCATCCGCGTGGTGCAAAGTTTGTTCCAGAAACTTTATTACTCACCATGTCTGCAGAAGTAAATCTTATGGGTGCTCACTACCGACCCGACAGCTCACGTGTCTCCCTGGTAAGATGTGCTCTGCGTTGTTGCTGGCTGACGATTGACTCTGAAGACGCGAGAACTGCAGTCGTTTATATAGGAGTACACTCCATTTTCACGGTTCAAACTACCTGAGCGACTTTCTAATGAATGATTCGCAAAAATAACGAATCACAACAATCGAGGAATGGGTTGCATAAGCCGTGAATGATCTTGCTTCTGGCCATGCCTGGCGACAAAGTTCTATTTAAGTTTTAAGCTACTTTCGGGTAGCGATGTGCACAGTCATCAGCCTTGAAGTTTTGAAAACAATCTTTCTCAAGTAAACTCTAAAGTTAAAAGTAGATGCAGACGCTACAATTCAAGATAGTACACATTAGATTGTAGTTAACACATTTCATGAATGTAATGTGCATTGCATCTTCTTTTAAACTGCAAACCTATGCTATAAATAGAAATAAGCACACTTGTGGAATTATGTAACAAATAATTATCACATAAACCTTCATATTTTGGCGGGTTACGCTTCAATGTTCTTAGTTTATTCATTTACAAAAATTACGATGTGAACACGTTTTATTGTCATCTTCGCATGTCGCATCTTACTTTCTCGCTACCGCTAAGAAAAATAAACTTTCGGCGGAAAACCCCTTAATGCCTGGCCGTGATAACCAAAAAGTAAATAAATTTAGGGGGATTAATCCTCTAACACGTGGTGTAGCCAGAATTCATGTTATATGGGTCCTTGATACCAAAACATCGATTGACGGTAAATGTCTGTGAACAACGCTAGCGGCTGAACCCCGTTCAGCTGATTTTCTCCAAAATTGATATTTCCCAATCGATCTGGCTAATTTGCTTTTCAATGTGTTGATATATTTTCTTTCAATAAAACCGCAAACCTTGGGCTAATTCAAATTAGCCCAATTAGGTTTACTCTCTTAAAAATACGATTATTTAAAAATGTATTTCAGCTTGGCCATTGGACCTCTGCAGCCTCTTAAGACAAATACATTGATACGAGATATATCATGAATAATTTAATGTATTCCATAAACAATTCTAGTTTAGAGATAATACTATATAGAGGTTATGTAGTTTGTAATTTATAATGATAAATGACCCACCTCTTTCGATAAAAGACACATGTCTTTGGGGCTCGAATAATGCTCTTGGAAGCTTCCTTTTTTATCTTTTGCGATGGGGATTTATCTTACCTATGTGAAAATGAATAGCTGAAGGGATTTTTAATATTTTGGAATAGAATTGTGCAGATAAGGGAAAGAAGTGGACTGTTATGGGGTTATGCCAAGTTTATTATGTAACTTCGCACTCGGAATGTATCAGGGAGCTTTTGTGATGGTGCGAAGGAATCTATTAGGAAAATAATGCATTTTGTTGAAGTTTAATTTGACTGCGGCAGCCCAGATTGAGGAAGCATGGGAAAGTATGGGTCATATCATTGCTTTATAAAGGCGAAAAGAAACATGTAGTTGTAGGGGGGATGATTTTTTGGGAATTGGATATAATTGAAGGACATTACTACTTGCCAGCGGTATTCGGTGTTTTATATTTTGCGGCCAGTTGTAAGTTTTTTATCGAAAAGAACTCAAAGGTATTTGACAGTTTGGTTAGAACTGCAGAATTTGAAAATTAACCCTTGTTGCCAAACGGTATCGAAAGCTTTAGTTACATCTAGGAAAACTGCTGCAGTATGGTTGTGGTCATGGAATCCTTCGATGATATCTTCAGTTAGGTTGTAATATTTGATGAAACGTGGACAAGAGGGGATGGAATCTAAACTGATGAAGTGGAATGGCATTTACTGAGCTGAGGTAAGAATTTAGTCTAAGGAGTATACATTTTTCGAATAGCAATCCCATTGTGGGTCGCAAACTAATCGGTCAATAGCTAGTTGGATCATTTTGTGCTTTCCCATGCTTGGGAATGGGAATAATGTGGGCGTGTTTCGATTTATCAGGGAAGTACGTTTGTCTCAAAGCGACATTAACTATTGCTGTAAAATTACAAGTGCTTTTAAGGGAAATTGTTTTAATAAAAAATGTGATATTAGATCATGGCCATTTGATAATTTCGGGATTGCTAGTGAAAGATATTTGACGATTTCGGATGGTAAACTAAATTTAGGGCATTCAGGAACTGTTATGTCTGGTCGTTCAATTACTTCTTGGTTATCGTGTTGCCAGTTTTGAGAAGAATAAGAAGTTGATGCAAAGCAATTACTCAGCATTTCATATTTATCGGAAGGTGAAGATGTTTCTCCGGTGGAAGTAACAGGGGTGGGTAGATCGGTAGGTTTTCGCAAAAGGCGTCAGGTTATGTTCCACAGCGTATGATTAAATGGGGTAGCCGTTTGAGTTTGAAGATGAATCTTTTGCGCATGGGCGAAAGCCAAAAGTTGTCTCACAATTTTACTTAAAAGGTTTAAATAAGATTTTAGAAGAAGAGATCGATGTCTCAACCTGTAATTTCAAATAAATCGTTTATAATCTATCAGTTTCTTCACTACAGGTGGTATTGTTGAATGTGAAGTGCGTTGATGGGCTGTGGGGGCCGTTAAGTCTAGGGCATCAATATAGTATAAGTGAGTCAATGGAGCTGTCGATTTCCTGCGTAGTGCTGAGTAATGTCAGTGAAGGTAAAATATGATTGTTTTTAAATATATATTTATTAACGAACGAATGTACATAGTTCAGTATTATTTGTATCATATGTATCATCAGTCGTGTCATGGTCTCTGAGCTGTGAGGACGTATTTCTTAAGCGCTCCGAGGGTCACCGCAGGTAGTTGTCAGTGAGCGGCGCAGCAGGTAGTTTTGTTCAGCAGTACGATCGTAAGTGAAGAGCGCCGCACACATCGCCAGTGTCTGCTTGGTATAAGCTAAGTATAACCACAATATTCGCTAATTTTATAATATATTGTTAATACTTTTAGTTTTTTCCTAAAAGTAATTTTCATAAAAATAAGTTCGTTTTACCTCTAATTTTTCAACATCATGGCCACACGCAACGCTAAAGCGAATGACGCTGTCTCTGCTTCGCTTATTGAAAGCATCCTGACATCGGATGTTTTCATAAGCAAAATTGCCCAGGTTGTTTCGGAAGCAGTGGAGAAGAAATTGGAGGTGTTAGTTTCTCGTTACGAAGAGAAACTATTAGAGAAAACTAAGGAGATCGATGATCTCAAACTTCAACTGGAGGAGCGGACTGACGAGCTTGAGCAGTACCAGCGGCGAAACTCCCTAAGAATCTTTGGGGAACCCGAGCGTGATGGCGAGGACACCGACTGTATTGCAATCAATGTTGCCAAAAAGATAGGTGTCCAATTAGACCTAAGCGATATTGATCGCAGTCATCGAGTTGGCCGGAAAACGAATGGTGGTACTCGACCTATAATTGTAAAATTCATCAGTTATAGGAAGCGCCGGGAAATGTTTTCATCCAAAAGAAATTTGAAGAAAACGGGTATCACAATTCGGGAGGACCTGACGAGGATGCGGCTGGAAGTGTTAAAAAAGGCTGTGGAACGTTTCGGCCAACAGAATGTTTGGACAACAGATGGTATCGTCATCGTAAAGGTGAGAAATTCCAAAGTTCGCGTCAGAACTATAGCAGAACTGGATAGTATACATAACTAGGAGCAAAGACTATGTACTATTTTTTCGTTCTTAAAACAAAAATATTTTTAATTATAATTTTTTACTTTTTTGCGTCTTTTGCTAATTTTTATAGTGCTATTGAATTACTATTACTATTATTAATATTATCATAATATTTGCTATTAACACTTTTACTTCCAATTTATTATTACTAATATTAGACTTATTAGTAATATTAGACTAATTTAGAATAATTATATAACTAATATTAGACTTATTAGACTTATAGATATTATTTTATATTACAACATTTTAATTATATTATTTGTTTCACTAGTGTGCTTATTCTTATAATTATAGTTAACTATTATCCTAGAATATTTATTAGTTATAAGAAATTTATAATAATTAGACTAATTCTAAGTAGTTAGTGCCCCACGTGTAATTGTAAGTAACTTATTTAACTCCAATTCCATTCTGCTTATTGCTTTTGATTTTTTTTTCACCGCGGATATCTTCATAAATGTGGCAACGAAGCTTAACACCGTCTTTTCCTCAGTACACGCGTTCCAGGAATTATGTACCTGTGTTTAGTGCTAATCCGGAAGTGGAGAGGATACTGGCTCACCCCAGCCCCGTCGAAAGTTCCATACCTGCTCGAAGTAGCCCCGCAACCCTCCAGGATTTACAAATTACTTTGTCTCAGTTCCCTCGTGGCTTGTCTGTTTTCCACGTAAATGCCCAATCACTTAAGCAGCATTACTCCGAAATTTCAAATATTATAACTGAAACGAAACCAGACCTGTTATTAATAAGCGAAACATGGCTAAAATCTACAATAAAATCAGGACTCGTATCGGTATCTAATTATAAACTCCTTCGGAATGATAGGTCGATAATTAAAAGCAATTTAAAAGAAAAGATGGGTGGAGGGGTCGCATTGTTTGTTCGCAATGACATTAAGGTTAAAGTAGTCGCTCACTCCACATCTTCTTTACCTGGCATGGAATACATGTTTGCAGAAATCCAAATTGGAATGAAACATTTACTTGTTGCTGTTGTTTACTGGCCCCCGAAAACGGGAGTTTTATCCGAATTAGAGATTCCCCTTTCGCAGTTCGCAAGTAAATATCAGGATATCATAATCATGGGTGATTTCAATTGCGATCTGAAGGTACCGCTCACAAACTCGGCCGAAAAGTTTATTGATACTTTTAATTCATACAATTTACAAATATTAGAATTTGGCCCGACTCACTTAGCATTAGGAGCTGAAACATGGATAGATCACGCGATTGTGTCAGACACTTCGAAAGTATTAATGTACGGTCAGATATCTATTTCGGGAGTATCAAAGCATGATTTGCTATTTATGGTGTACTCTATAAAATGTCCTAAATATAAGCAAAAAATTATCCGCTACCGTGACTACAAAAATATTAATTCCGAGGCTATGTTCGACGACAGTGCCAAAGCTCCTTGGCATGACGTTTATAGTCAAACATCTCTTAATAGTAAAGTAGAAGTCTTCAACGAAATTATTTCTAACCTTTTCGATAAACATGCACCATGGAAAACGCGACGTGTGACACGTCCCGCGGCCCCATGGCTTACAAATACATTAAAGCAATTCATGCAGGAACGCGACTCAGCTTACCATCGCTTCAGGTGTAATAAAACCTCTGAAAATGAAAGAGAGTACAAAAAGTTACGAAATTCCGTAAAACAAAAAATTAGAAACGCAAAAATTCGATATTATCATGATGTCTTTAAAGTAAATACAAACACAAAAGACGTTTGGAACAAACTGAGAGACCTCGGAATCACGAAAGCAAATTCTTCTGAAATTTCTATCGATATGCCCTTGAATGATATTAATGACTACTTTGTAAATGTTTCAAAACCAATACCACCTTCTGTCAAGCGTAATACATTACAGAGACTTTCAAGCACCTCACCTGCTATCAGGGATAAATTTTATTTCCATAACGTTGATCATCAAGAAGTTAGTAAAATTGTTCTTTCACTAAAATCAAATGCAAATGGCTCCGATGGTATCACAGCCAAACAATTGAAATTTGTTTTACCATTTGCCCTTCCGGCACTCACGCATTTAATTAATTTCTCATTAACAACGGGAACCTTTCCTCAAGCGTGGAAGCTTGCACATGTTCGCCCCCTGCCAAAATCTGAACTGACCTCGGCGTCTTGCAATTATCGCCCAATTAGCATATTGCCGACAGTGTCTAAAGTTCTGGAAAAAATTGTTCGAAAACAGATTGTAAAACACGTATCCGACTCAGATCTGCTCGATAACTTTCAATCCGGCTTTAGAGAAGGTAGAAGCACACAAACCGCTTTATTGAAAGTAACTGAAGACATACGAAAAGCGCTAGATGATGGCCTCGTAACTGTATTAACTCTTTTAGATTTTAGTAAAGCATTCGACTCTGTAGATTACGACATCCTAATAGCGAAGTGCAAAAATCTAAGTTTTTCTGATTCCACCATCTCTTGGATTGCAAGCTATCTCTACAATAGGCAACAAATTGTAGTAGTTGACGATCTGCACTCCAATCCAAAACCTCTCCAACGAGGAGTACCTCAGGGATCCGTGTTAGGTCCACTGTTCTTCTTAATTTACATGAATGACCTATCAAACGAACTTACGGAATGTAGTCATCATATGTACGCGGATGACCTGCAAATTTATATCTCCGGGAAACCATCACAGGTAGAAATGCTAATAAATAAATTAAATAATGAACTCTCATCTGTAGTCAAATGGTCAATGAGAAACGGACTCAATTTAAATCCTACAAAATCACAAACCGTCATAATTGGCTCTTCTCAAATGCATAAGAAACTTGAAGGTTCATATGTTCCTGATGTGCTTATAGACAATGTTGTAGTACCTCGTCATACACAAGTCAAAAACTTGGGCTTAATTCTTGATGATCATCTAAGTTGGGAATATCAGATCCGAAATGTCTGTCGGAAAGTTTATGCTTCTTTGCAATCCCTTAGATATATCGATAAATGTCTCCCTACTAATACGAAGGAAATGTTGGTAAAAACCCTGCTGTGTCCTCATTTCGACTACGGGGATATTGTGTATAACAATTTAAAAGATTCACTCGCTCAAACTCTACAGAGGGCTCAAAATTCCTGTATTCGTTTCATTTATAACATAAAAAAATACGATCACATCTCTGGAGTTTATAAACAGCACAAAATATTAACACTAAAGGATAGGCGCTTGTATCACAGCCTTTGTCTTTTATTTAAGATGCTAAAAATGGGTTCCCCGACATACTTAACAAATTATTTTGTACACCTTAAATCATCTAGATTTCAAAAATCCCAGTTACTCTGCATTCCAAAAAGCAAAACCAGCTACTACAATAAATCGTTCGCAATTACTGTAGCCCGCGAATGGAATAAATTGCCTCCCAATATTAAAAACTCCTCTTCATTAACATCTTTTAAGAAGCACCTGCATGACTTTTTTACAAAGTAAAATACACCATTTTGCTATTTAAATCACTGAAGATTACGGGTCAAATAAAAGCTATTTCTTAGGAGTGTTAAGATTAATATGTTTTAGAAATAACATTAATGTTTCTTCTGTAAATATTACTTTCTTGCGACCTGTTTGATACTGCCGGAACTGTACTTTCATCCGTAGGAGCAGAGGCGGTTTTAAACAAGAAAACCACCCTTTGCAGCATGGACCGCAGCTGAGGATACCATCCCAAAGACCCGTTACTTCATGTTAGCTTAGTTTCCATTGTATTAGGACACAGTCTGCCTGGTGGGTTTTCCCCGACTAGCGGGTTTTCCTCCAGGATCGAGCGACGTGTGATGGTGTCTTTCTGTATTAATAGATCACAGTCGCTCGGGGTGAATACCAGGCTGTCGCGTAGCGCGCAGATATTTAAAGCACATAATCTTATTTAATTCAAATTGTATTTTCAATCTCAGACTTGATTTTAAAATTATTTCAAAATTATTATTGTAACATTTTATCCATTTAACCTCTGATGTTGTCTATTTATAAGTTGCTTTAAATGACGTTTGCTTTCCACTAACTACTTACAACTTGTAGATTATATTACATTTAAATTTGTAGATAACATTACTTTTTAGTAATTTTACTATTTAATACATTACTCTGTATACTTGTGACATGTGGTCAGGCGGAAGAGCGGGCCTGATGGCCCGAGCCTCGCCATATTAATAAAGGCATATTATTATTATTATTATTATTATTATTATTATTATTATTATTATTATGTATTTTCATATGTTTATCATATGTTCGTATTATCATATGTATTATCATATGTTTTATCATATGTATTTTCTGGCTTATATTTAACTTAAATGCTAATCTTACAACTAAATCTAACTACACATGAATAGGAAACTCACAGAGCACCTATGTGATTAATTGAGTTCTGAAAATTTGCTGAGGAATGAATCTATTGGGTACCTATTTTTAAATTTGTTGGGAGCTGGTAAGTGGGGGCCAGGTTGCAATGGGTGTCTTGGGTTATTGTGTTTATTACGGAGAAGAAATTGTTAGATAGGAGCGCAATATGGTAAACTATAGGAGGTAAATTAAATTCTTTGTGCAGTTGAATGTTTGAGATGAACCAGGGTACATGAGTGCCATGTCTGAGGAAATGATTTTTTATGATCTGTAATTTATTGATGTTAGTTTTAGAGGCGTTGATCCAGATAGGACATGCATAAAGCATTAGAGGTCTAATTATTGATTTATAGATGGTGATGGCATTGTTTAATGAGATATTACTATTGCGATTTAAGAGTGGCTTTAGTTGAATTAGTTTTATTCTTTTGGCTTGCTGTGTTTTTACTGTTATGTGATTTTTCCAATTTAGTCTGATATATAAGGTTCAGCCCTAAGTATTTGACAATTTTATTGCGTGGGGTCCATGGAATTAGGTGATTGTTTATTTGGAGTGGAGTTGGGGTTGAAAATGTTCTTAATGAGTATATTTTGGCTGATGATTTTGTATGATTGAGTTTGATTTTCCATTCATCAATTTTATTTAGATGTGTTTGAATTTGTTTACAGATTAGGTGACTTGAATAATTGGGCATGAAAATTGCGGCGTCATCGGCAAATTGGGCGATGTACGTATGTGATGTTATGGGAATGTCGGCTGTGTATATGTTGATAAATGTGGGGGACAGTGGTGAGCCTTGAGGTAATCCAGCAGCGGGGATTGGATGTGTGTTTGTTAACTGTGACTGAAAATGTTCTATCTTGGAGAAAGTTATTAATGATATTTATTAGATGGTTGGGAGTACCTATTTCTTTAAGTTTCAATATTAATCCAGGACACCACACTTTGTCAACAGATTTCGAAATGTCTCAAAAGGTAACTTGAGAAGTTGAAACTTTATTAGTGAAGCCAAACTGGTACATTTAGATTGTTTGGAATTTGTTGAGATGGGGAGTTAGTCTTTTACGAATTATTTTTTCTGGGATTTTTGATAGAGTGGGAATAAGGCTTATTGGTCTGTACTTGTCAGTGCTGGTGACATTCTTGAATGGTTTGGGGATGGTATTACATTTGAATGTTTCCAAATAACGGGAAAGTAACCAGTTCTAATTATTGAACTGTAAATGTAGGCGATGCCTGCTATTGTGGGATTAAGTAAATTTTTATGATTTTGCTATTTATTTTGTCGTGTTCAGGGCTTTTTTTAACGGCAAATTCTTAATTATTGTAATGACTTAATTTGGGGAGATGTAGGTGATTTTGTGCTTTACGTTATAGTTGGGAGCTGATGCTATTTCGAGTATGTTATAATGCAGGAGGTGAGTTGGGGTGGCATTGGGAGTGAAAGATTTAGCAAAGTGATCGGCTAATGCTTCAGCCTTCTCATAAGAAGCGAATTTCTTGCTTGTTGGAGTTGTTAGTGGGGGTTTTATTGCTTTCTTTTTCAAGATATTTTTAGTGAATCGCCACGTGTTGTTATTTGTGCTCAGAGACTGGATTAAATCATTGTCAGTTGTTTGTTTATGTTCCCTTAGTGACTTTTTTACAATGTTGGTCAGTAAATTTAGCTCCTTCTTAAGCTGTGAGTTTCTCGTGATGCACCAAAGTCTTCTTGTTTTGTTTCTAGTTTTAATAATTGTGAGAATGTTTTTTGGATGTTTTTTATTGAAATGCTTAATGGTGGGGATGAGCATTATTATTAAGAATATTGATTGTGTTAATTATCATATCGTTTAATAGGGCTATAGCTTGTTCTATTTCTACAGAAGTTTTTAATTTTTTTAAGGGAGGTGATTGTTTTTGAATTATGTTCTTAAAGTTCTTCCAGTAGATGTTTTTTGTGCTAAGTGTGAGAGTTGGTGTGTGTGTGTGGGGGGGGTGATTTGAGATGATGGTTGGCAGATGGTCTGAGTCTAGTTCAAAGAAGGGAGTAGAGTGATAAATGGTTTGGGTGTTAGAAATTGCAATGTCTAATATATATGGGTGTTTATTATGATCTGTGGGGGAGTGAGTGGGTTCTGCTGGGATAATTAACTGAAGTTTGAGGTCCATAATTATTTTGCTGAGTTGGTGTCCTGCAGTATTTGTATTTCTGCATCCTCATATGATGGTTTTAGCATTAAGATCCCCAATCAGAAGAGTGGGCAAATTCGATTTCGTAACAGTGACTGCACATAAAGGCCAATGTTTGCGATTAGAATCAGTCAGTCTGATAACTGTTATTACCGGTAAATTTTTGTTACTAGTTCTTGATGTATTTTTTCTCACTATACAATGTTGGAATATTTCGTAGCACTTCAGAAGTAGTGGTTTTAGTCGGTTCCCTGTAGGTGTGACAAGTACAACCAACCCTTTCGTTGACAAGTGCTTACGAAGTAAAGTTAAGTCTTCGATTATACTTCCTCTGATTCTAGTATATGGTCATCTGATTATAGATACAAAATTTTCATGTTTAAGCAATTCTTTAATTTTTTGCAGAAATCTCGTATTAATGGTGGATCTTGAATGACTATGATAGGTACGATCAGTTGTGAGGAAGGAGAATCGATGTTTGAGGCACCTTGCTCTGGAGAAGGTTGAGGTCTGGATCAAGAGTGGAAAATCTTTTGCTGGTTGGAATGTTGTATAAAGGCACATTTGCACAATGCGCCATGCTACTAGAGCCCTGTACATACGAAGAGTGTATCTTGCAATTTACGGCTCTTAAGAGAAAGAGAATGCGCTGAACTTATCTGTGGAGATGGTTGAGAATACCTCACGGGTGGTGTAAACAGCTGTGTGAAGGTTGAATTTGAACGTTAGCTCGCTGCATATACACTATGTGATCAAAAGTATCCGGACACGTTGCTGAAAATGATTTACCAGCTGCCCTTTATCGGTAATGCTGGAATGCAATAGGGTGTTGGCCCACCTTAGCCTTGATGATAGCTTCCGCTCTGGCCGACATTAGATTTAGATTTATTAGATAGAGATATAAAAACAGTAAAAACTGTATGTGACGTAGAAGGGAGAAGATTATCTGCGCACATTTTCTTCAGTTCCAGAATCCCTTCCCTTCATTTTAACTATAAATAGTTAATTATAAATAGAACGTTTAACATAAATAAATAAAAATAAATTTTAAAAATCGCAAGATTAGCAATATTTGAACAATAGTCATTTTTATTTCTGTGTTATAGAAAATTTATTTGCATCGGTACATGAATTGCAAGTATGATTTTTCTGCATTGATAACAAAATAGCAACTCACCCTTACTTCTACTCTTACCGTTACAAGCAAAGGGAGAGTTCAACAAAACGTGCGCATAGTAAAGCTACATTTTCGTCCAGAAGCAAAACAAGGGGCCATCTCAGCATTTGCTCAATGGATCAGGGAAATATCAAAACATCAGGGACAAAAATCTGATCGAGATGGAGGTCATTGACCCGGATGCTCAAGCACATTATTTATTACAAACATCTTTAAGTCTTTTTAAAACATTTATACAATAAAAATGTAAACTAATTCATTATACATCACTATTTTGTTAAAATAAACATTGTTTTTCTTTTTGATAATCAGTATAGTCTCTAAATGTATATAAACAGTTATGCAGCAGAAAAGATTTTATTTTTAACATAAATTTGTGAACCGACTTCAATTGTTTAATGTCATCTAGCAGTGCGTTGTAAACTAACGTACAGGAATTGTATGTGGATTTCTGATAGTGAACTGTTGATACTGATACTTGAACAGCGTGATTTTTACGTGTGTTGTAATTATAAGTATCAGTATTGCATGAAAATATGTTATCTCCGTTAAGTAAGTCACTTTTGACAAATATTACAGATTCGTAAATATATAGGCAAGGCAGTGGTAAGTTTCCAAGCTCAATGAAAAGAGGCTTTCAAGGGTAACGCGGATGGCATTTTTCATTATTCGAATAATTTTCTTTTGCAATCTAAAGGTCTGAGTACTACATAATGAGTTTCCCCAGAATTTTATACCATATGTCAGGCGGAATGTACATTTGCAAAATACACGCAACTAGCTACATGAAGGCTGACAGAATTTGATAGAATTCTGAATGCGTAAAATAATGAACTTAATTTAGTGTTTAGTTTTGTTATATGTACATTTCATTTGAGGTTTGACTGAATTGACACTACTAGAAATTTTGTTACTTGAACATCACCTAATTGCATTTTATTCATTATTAATGGTGCATGCGATTGCTGATTTGAAATGCAAAAATGCATTGAAACTGTTTTCCTTCATTAACTATTAATTTGTTATTACAAAACCAATTTGAAACTTCAAAAATCGTACTATTTATTGTTTCGTTTTCGCAAAGAACGTTCGTGTTATCGGCAAACAGAACCGTTCTTCCGTATTAAATAGACGACGGCATATCGTTAACGTTTAACGGAAAGAGGATAGGACCTAAGATCGAGCCTAGCGGAACCCCATATTTAATTGGTAAACAATTGGGAAGATAAGTAAATTATAACCTTTCGTGCCAGTACGGTATTTCTACTCTTTGAGATCGATGTTTAAGGTATGGAGTTATCCATTCTAGGGCGATACCACGAATTCCATAAGAAGGTAATTTTGATAACAAGATGTTGTGGTAAATAACGTCAAAAGCTTTCGAAAGATCTAAAAATATTCCAACTGGTGCTTCATTTTAGTCCATCGATGAAGCAACATCTTTAAGAAAAGAAAAATGGCAGTTTCCGTAGATTTTTTAATTTCTAAACCCATGTTGTGAGACTGAAAACACTTCGTTTTTTCTGAGAAAAGTTTCCATTCGCGTATAGAAAAGCCTCTCTAATATTTTAGAGAAACCTGACAAAAGAGAAATTCGTCGGTAATTTTGAAATTCATTTTTGCTCCCGTTTTTAAAAAGGGGCTTAATTTTTGCTGTTTTGAAAATATCCGGAAATATTCCTGTGCATAAATAAGCATTGGAAATGTGTGTGAACGGGTGTATAAAGACAGGTACACAAGTTTTCAATAAACAACCCGGAAATTATTCTAAACCAGATGAATATTTATCATTTAGTTTACTGACTATTCGTAAGATTTTGTTAGAAGAAGTTTCGGAAATAAAAATCATGTCGAAAATTTTTTGGGAGGGTAATGATGTTGAGTTTGACGGTTTTAGTCCCTTAGTGAGTTCAGGCGCATTTCTACAAACGTGTTGGTTGAAGAGATTTGCCCCTTTTTCCGCTCTGCTGGCTTCTTCTTCACTATCCTTTAAAGCAACATTCTCTACTAAGTAACGAAGTTGATGTGGTCGTATTTTTTACAGTATTTCACATTGCTTAATTTTGTCACTAGCGTTTAAAATATCATGACTATTTTTCATTATTTTTGTCTGAATTATTACTTTTCTTAAGTTTTTTTTATATTCTTGGAAGTAGACATGGAAACCGGGTGATACGTTATGATGTTTAGACGTAAAGTAAAGCGTACGTTTGTTTTTACACGATGTTCTTCTACCTTGTGTGATCCAAGTATTATTTTTACGTGAAATATTTAATTTTCTCTTTTTGAGAGGAAAGCATGCGTTAAACTGAATGAAAGTTTTGAGAAAACATTTTTATTTTTAATTTGTGTCAACATCGTTATAAACTGTGTCCCATGATTCCTTCAGCAAGTAGTCCGTAAATACTTGCAGAAGGAATATTTTTAATCAGGTGCTGGAAGGTTTCTTGGGGAATGGCAGCCCGTTCTTCACGGAGTGCTGCACTGAGGAGAGGTATCGATGTATATCGGTGAGGCCTGGCACGAAGTCGGTGTTCCATAACATCCCAAAGGTGTTCGATGGGATTTAAGTCAGGACTCTAAGCAGGCCAGTCCATTACAGGGATGTTATTGTCGTGTAACCACTTCGCCACAGGTCGTGCAGTATGAACAGATGCTCGATCGTGTAGAAAGATGCAATCGCCATCGCCAAATTTCTCTTCAACAGTGGGGAGCAAGAAGGTGTTTGAAACATCAACGTAGGCCTGGGCCATGATAGTGCCACAGAAAACAACAAGGGGTGCAAGCCCCCTCCATGGAAAACACCACTACACCATATCACCATTTTGAACGTGTCCGGATACTTTTAATTATACTAGTGTAAGTAATGTTGATGTTGCTGATGCAGTAGGTGATTGATTAGATGTGGCTCCGTATAATGAAAGTCGTTTAGTGCGTATAGAGCTGACGACATCACTTCTGATAGCGGTGGAAATGACGCATTTATGTTTCTGCCATTGTTGGATTGAACATACAACCTTACGAAACTGTATTCACTTCTGAGAGCTCGTTTGAGAAAAAAATGATCACCCTAAGTGGGGCGATAGGGCGCATCGCCAGGGCAACACCTCGTGCTGATGGGCCTAGTAATAAAATACTGGCCAATATGCAGTTTACTGCACTGAGATAGTTAAGCCAAAAATACGATTTAAATGTAAAATGAAAGAAAAAATGACCAGCCTTCGGGAAATATCAGTTGAAATATCAGTTTGGAATGCGACAATTGCATTCCGCCTCGCGAGAGGCAATTGTACTTCTATGAATTCCGTTATAATGATGAAATTTGTGTTAAAATTTGCGTGAAAATATTTAGTTTTCGCACCAAATGTGTAGCGATTTGTAATGAGTTAAAAAAAATGATGACTGAGATGTGTTAATTTGGAGAGAAATTGCGATATAAATAGTAGTACGTAACCATTATTAATGACTAGAAAGTGTGTGCTATTTTAGCAACTCTAGTGCGCCATGCCACTCCGTGAGTAGAATTGTAGTGTACAAGGCACGTTTAACATGCGAATGCACACATCGCCTAGAACAAAGTTTGTTTGAGTAAAGTATAGCGTAAAGTATTACTAGTTTCGTTAATGAATAGCCACTATGAATAAAAAACATATTTCCACCAAGATAAAGAAAACTCAATATAATTTTTTTTTCATTCTAAAGAATATTGTCAAGATTTCATAACGTAATTGATGAATCGTTATCATAAAAATAAATGAAACTATTTATGCTCAAACGTTCTTGCTGGCTTTTATAATTATTTTGAAGACGATAGAAATATATTGAAACCGTTGTCTATCTGTAGTTGAGATAACAACGCTACATTCAAATAGCGAGGGCAAGAGGTTGGAAATCCGTACTGATAGACAGTCTGAGACATTTGAATTGTGGTGTCCGTGCCGACCGACGCGGTAGAGAGCTTGGTGGGAACGAGAGGAGACGTACGCAAGACGAGGTGGTGTATGGGCAGGTTAGCGAGAGCAAGGCATGGCAGTGCACGCAGGAGTTGAATTTATTTAGTAGTGACTGCGTGGAGCAAAGTATTTTCAAAACTTGCTAGAACAGTAAAAATAACAGACACCAAACTGGGTGCTGACGGAGCGAGCTAGAAGTTTATGGTGATTGGACCGTGGTACGGTGCGGATAACTTTGGATTGCGAGCAACGCACCACGGGCGGGCGACGCGTATCTACGCCTCAGGCCTAGGATCTGCGGCCACAGGCAGCGCGTCAGAGAGCTTAGGCATTTTACGGCCCCTTTTTGACGCGCTGACCTGGAAGCCGCCAACACGAGCAGACTGAGAGACCGAGATTCGACGCGTCATCACGGGGAAGGAGGACTCCGATCCACAAGATTACGATAAGTACTCCCTCGAACGATTATTTTGTTATAACAACGCCCGAATGGGTTTAATCGGACGTAAATGACATGCTGAAAAGACGGGACGTGGTTAAAGGTTTTTGAAAATTCGATGTGCGAATTAGATATTTGGAGGGAATTCGTGTCAGAAGGAGTAGAAGATTCAGGAAATGGAACTTTATTATGTACTCGTGGATGGAAGGAATAGAACTTAATCACTTTCTAACGGCAGTGGCTCATGACGCAACAAACTCGGGATTATGAATGAAACTAGGAGCGGGCGTAAAACAATATTTAGTTCGGGGATTTTAGAATTATGTCAGAGAGCACAAAATTGTGATATTTTAGTTCTGAAACGGTTTCTCGTAGTTTATGGTGGCGAGAGATTTCAGTGATTTAAGTGTTTTATCTTTAATGTATTTGACTATTTCGGAGGGGAGTATTGTGTGATTTTACATTGAATCTTTATGTTAAATTATGTGAAACGGTAAATCTTTTGTCATCTACCGATGTTATTGATATTACTATTTGTGTCTTTGAAAATAACAGTGCTTGATGCTTCCCCCTTTTTTATTTTATTATTGTCAAAAATATTACAAAGATTGTGTAATTGCATGTGAATTTGTTAATTTTTTTTCTCAAGAGAGAAGAGACATTCATACTGATTTTGTAATTGTAAAAAAGGCAATTATTGTTTTTGGTTTGTTTAATAATAAATGTATTTGAGTTTCGAAATTTTCTGGATACGTACTTCCCTTACGTAGAGGAGAAAGAAAGATCCATGATCCTAAAAAAGTATTTTCAATTTTTTTTAACTGCTGATTAGGAACCGATCACAGTTGTGAACCCGCTAACAATAAAAGAAAGTTAGGAAAATTTTCAACATCTTATTTAACATCTTATATGCTATTAACATATGTAGTATAAAACTTGTTTGTTTGGGTAAATCAATTCATCACACCATTGCAACATAAGAACAATACTGACCCACCAACATGTACATCTCCGTACAATTTGAAAAAGTTCAACAGAGTTGACCCCAAATAAACATTTTCCATTTTACCTATTTGAACATGCGAGATGTGTAAATAATAAAATTGAGTCATAATGAAAAGCTGACCTACTTCCTAGAGAATTATTCACCTTTGCTTCCCTCCTTGCAGTATTATTTTGCATGGTGCGAGTGTGTACTTCAGCAAGTCGCTCTTGCCGCTGAGTAGCAGATTCAGAAATTGTATTCACTGCCCTTCTCTTAGCACTTGTAGTCTGTTTTGACAACTGTGATTTTCGTTTCGCCATTATCTCAAACAATTTAGAATTCACAAAATTCTATAAAAAAAGAAGTTGTTTAGAAAGTGTTTGATATCTATATAATGTACATTGTATACTATTGTACTTATTTCTCTCTCAATCTACCTCAGCTTTCAAAAACACTTTCAAGCTCACAATGTTTTCTTGCCGCTGTTTGTCTATAACTCGGACTAAGGACAGTACTACCTTGACATTATTTACTATTTGGTTACGGCATTCTTACAAATGTTCCAACAACGTGCAGAAATGAAAAATCACCAAAGTTCACACACAAACATTACATAGCCTTATTTAAACTCCAATGATTTTCGTAATAATTCTGGACATTGATGAAATCAGAAGCAGATCTTGGACGTCATCCTCTAGTGGCGCGCAACTTAACTATTGACTCTCGATTGTGTGATGTAAAGCTACTCGAAAAATGTCTAGAAAATAATTTTATAAATATTAGGTGTGTGATTATAAATCATAGCTTATAGTACTCCAGACCTTTAAAGGAAGCTAGTACAAAATTTTCATAGATGTTGGTCCAGTACATTCAGACCGTAAGTATCGCGCTGTAAGTCAACGCACTTCTGTCTTTATATATTAATATAGATTAGAAAAGGTATTTTCTGCGAGCGATGACCCAAGAAAAGAAGTAAATAACTTCTTCTTAGCATCCCAGATCGAAGATAACAGAGACAAATAGAATAAACATATCGAAAAATTAGTAATATTAGATTGTCAAAACTATCATTAAGTTGTAAACTTGAGACTAAAGAGATGTTATGGGCAACCAAGAAGAAGGGAGGAGAAGCCTTAACAGGTGCAAGTCTAATCTCTGCACGCAGAAGAAGAAAAAGTATAGTATATCTTCTTCTTCTTCTTCTTCGTCTTCTTCTTCTTCTTAGTCTTCTTCTTCGTTTTCTTCTTCTTCTTAGTCTTCTTCTTCGTCTTCTTCTACCTCCAGATATTAGGCTTGCTCCTAACTCGGCTTCTCCACCCATCTTCTTCCTGGTCGCCCAGGATCTCTCTTCCACTTCCCACCCAATTACCCCATTATTATTGAAAAGCACATACAACTACATTATTTACGTCATTCTATCAACAGATAGATAATGAAATGAAACTTATTGAACAATTAAAAATATGTAAACCAAGTTAAGTAAACATGCCGTTGAGAATAACCAGCTTAAAAAGTATTCAGTATTGAAATTAATCAATTTGAGTCCTTAAATGACTATAGAAGTGATCAGTCATAATATTTCACAGGCACTTGAATAGTCCTGTGAGCTTCTTCCATGTCGTATACGTGCCCGCTACGATCAGCCTAGACATACTCACCCGGAGATTTTCATGAGCGGGGGGGGGGAGGAGGGTATGTTTTATTTAACATTTACAATTTTTTTTTAATTGTACAATCATAATTTTAATTTATTAGTTTAGAAGCAATCAAATAAATTACATTTACATAGTCAACAATCAATAAAACCAATAATAAATTATTACATTAAAAATAGAATCTCTATATTACTTTTCTGTAATATTTAATTTTTTAAACTAATTTTTCTTCCAAGTATATTTCTCATTTGAAACGGCTTTCTTTAGTCAGCATACTTGCTTCTTATTGTTTATGAATTTGTGAAATTCGGCGCAAGACATATCATAGTTTAGTTTTGTAAAGAGTTCTGCTTTGACTAATTCTACTCTCATCCTGTTTCTCAAATTGAACCAAATGTTTCCCATAATTGAGAAAATCCGTTCTACGTAAGCATTACTTACGGGAATGGACAAAACCCTAGCTAGCTAACAATTTTGGTTAGTTCTATAAAATCATCTGATGCAGAAAATAATTTGACCCATATAATGTGTGTCGTATAGTCTTCAATTTCTATTTTGGAAAGAGTTTGGAGGAGGCCCGGAGATTGGTCACGAAACCCGAAGTCTCCGAGTGAAACCCGAAGAGGTGGCAACTTTAGATCAGCCAATGGTGCCGCCACAACATGGACTCCAAGCGCCCGACTGATCTGCTGAGATATTTGGTGGGGTAGCGAAGCGCTTCGGCGACAAGAGACAGCGAGAATGGCGGCCGCTCTGCTCAGATATTCCGAATGCAGCCCCTCACCACAAGGCACCGAGCTCAGCACGTCTTCCGCTGCCACAAGCCACAAAACCACACGCCTTCTCGACCACAGGAGACACGCTGTGTCCGTCACCTTATCAGACATAAATCGCACCACTGCTTCCTCGACGACAGAACCACACAACCTCTGTGCTTCACAACACTCAAGTGAACAATGTTAGTTAAAAATCAGATAACTACACTAAACAAATAAAATATTATTTTGTAACAGAAATGAAAATGGGTGTTCTTTACTTATTTCAGAATGACGAAATAAATGCAATTTGCAAAAAGTTTCTATCACGTCACGTTTATTACTTATAGAATTGCAGCTTATATATACAGTAGGAGGCCGAATTATAAGGGACAGTACTTATATTTTTGGGTTTTTGTTTTATAGTTTAACTGCATTTTGCAAGCAAATTATTGGTCGTTGGTCTCGGTAGTATTTTTATTCTTAAGAGTGTGTTAGTAAAATTATACAAACAAGAACATATTGAGGTAAAACTATTTTTATGTAAAATTAATACTAGTATTTAGTGACGACATCCTTCGATGTAATTATAGCTTCAATGCGTTACGGTGCGCTCTCTACGCAGACTTTTGCATTTTGTTGTCGTTCAAAGTTGTGAGACCATTCTTTATTTGGAATTTCAGTTGATGAATTAAAGATCTTGCTGGTAATCACTTGCTTGTCGATTCGCAGTTTGGTGAGTTCCAACATGCCTCTATAGGATTTATGTTTGGTGAATTCCTCAGCCATGGCAAAACGCTATTCTTTTTCTGACAGGGATGCAGTAATTCTCCTGCTTTTTTTGGCGCGGTGCTTAACCGTGCACAAAAATGTATTCTAAATTGCCAGAGCGCAATCACCAGGCTTAATCACCACTTCTCGAGCTTCGAATTGTGTCAATAGCAGAGTTTCTAAAACTTGCTTGTACTCGTCTTGCCACATGATTCCATGTGCAATGTATGGCGCCCCATATACCCTTCGATGAGATCATAGTCCACCGCGACTAACAGGGTGTTTAACTCTCTCCACTAGAAAGTCTGAATGAATCTGTTCCCCCGGGTGTCGTCGCACAAATGAACTTCAGTCGACCAAAATCTAAAACGTTGATTCCTCAGAGAAGCATATCTGCAAAGTGCTGCAAAATATTATTGAAGAAAAGTATTAGTTCTTTGAGTACATGACAATGTTGTATTACTCGATTGCAGTCATATTTCAGTGTTGTCTGGCCCCAACTACAGTTGTTTCTTCTTCATGGCCTGGGCGAGGAGTGTTTTTGTGATAGGGTGACGACCCATCAAGATGTCTTCCGCTAACCATCACCGAACTATCCTTTTAAAAACTGTGTCTGTCGTCAGAAGTCAGAAGGGCAAATCTTTTCAAAATTTTTGTGGCGGAAATACCTGATCAGACGATTCGTACGAAGACTGGAGATCCTTTTCCTGTCTCATTTACCCACGTGGTCTGCTTCTCGAATTTTTTCGTATCAATTTTTATTTTTATTCTGTTAACCACAGTTCTCGAAACACGTAGTAAAGTTGCTATATCTCTCTGTCGATCTGTGGAGTGAAGGAATAGTGTATTTCCTTGGAAACGTGCCTGAAATCTTATCTTACAATAATTTAAAGTTTTGGTGTGGTTACGTTGCATTGCAAAGTAAAGAAATTCACTCATAAAATGTAGTAAAAGTAATTTAGGAAAGAAGAATACTTACGTTTTGATTATTTTTCAAAGCAAAAACTTGTAAAAGACAAGTAAAAAAAAATTTGAATGTCTTCATCACAGCAACAGTTTTAAATAAACTCCAACTGAATGAAAGTAATATCACTGATTTCTTCAATAACGCAGGCATCCAGTGTTGTCACTAATGATAAACCACAGTAATGATAACTGTAATACTACAATCCTATCGAAACAAAATCCTTTGCTCAAAAGACGATTTAAACTAGAAATTACACAAATTTCAGTACTGTCCCTAATAATTTGGCCACCTACTATAAATTCTACTAATAAATAAATAAATAAATAAATAAATAAATAAATAAATAAATAAATAAATAAATAAATAAATAAATAAATAAATAAATAAATAAATAAATAAATAAATAAATAAATAAATAAATAAATAAATAAATAAATAAATAAATAAATAAATAAATAAATAAATAAATAAATAAATAAATAAATAAATAAATAAATAAATAAATAAATAAATAAATAAATAAATAAATAAATAAATAAATAAATAAATAAATAAATAAATAAATAAATAAATAAATAAATAAATAAATAAATAAATAAATAAATAAATAAATAAATAAATAAATAAATAAATCTTTATTGATGGCGAAGCTCTGGACATTTAGCCTGCTCTTCCGCCTGACCATTTTCAAACAAAATTTAGTTTGTATTATTAGCTAATTTGTATTGCTGTTATTGTGTATTATTTACTATCTGCTCTTAGCACACTTGCTATTGTGAAACTGTGTTGACATTGAAGTCCTATTGACGCACAATAACACACGAAAATGCCTGTAGTGATATAAATTGAAGCAACGTTCAGGAGAATTTGCCAAAATATCCTTCTTTAGGTTTCCTAAATATCCAGAAGGGAAAGCGTTAACAAAATTGTTCCTGAATGTTATTTTAAAGCGTATTTGCCATATACTAATTCCAACATCTTGTTTACATTCTATATCGCACCTCCAATATAAAAGTGACACAAGTGCAAATTTCTGATTTCTCAGAAATTGCAATTTTAAGTTTCGTAGTTCTGTAATACTTGATATAGATTGTACCTAAATATTCACCTTCTAGCGGAGTCATGGAACTAATTCAAAATCAACTTCAGAATAGTAGCAGTACCTCTTGGTATCCTCTTATCAGCTTTTAGCTGAAAAATGACGGTTTCGCACTTGTGTCACTTTTCTATTGGAGATGCGATACGGTTTCTTCTATATTTTATGTAATTTCTACGTTTCAATCATTAAGAATGTTGAGAAAAATTTTATGTTACCTAATAAATACCATGTAAATCTTGATTTATGCTATTTTATCATTTCAAATTTATTATAATATTAAGGTTATAATTATTTTTTAACTATCATTGTAACATTTGGGTGTAGCACTCCCATCTCAATAAGGTTTTTATGCAGTTTTCCTTGATTCATAGAGTAAATGCTGGGACGTGTTCCGAGTTTAGCTTCAGCATAGAAAATATAGATTTTATTCTCTCTCTTTGACAGTAATAAATTGGTATTTTATGATAAACTTGAAATGAGTATTTTATTATGTGTACATAGCTCATTGGCAGATGTTATACACAAGCCTACGTGCTATTTTAAGAGTTCTAAAATGTTAAGCATAATAATTATGAATTACTACGGAGTCTCGAATTATCTCTTGAAGCCTAAAGGCAGACGCCTCTGTGCCCAGGAGCGCATGCCCAGGAGCGCATGCTGTGAAACGTATGAATTCTCCTCCCATTACAGCTTCGCAACTGTTATTCCAAACTGTGGTAAAACGGTGGAAAATAAAATGTTTAATTTTATTTATGGTTTACTAGTTCACTGATGTGTGTTTACGGATCTGAAACAAAACGGGTATCGGCATTGTTAATACTCTTGCGGTCCCCTGACAAAATTGTCATTGTTACTTTTGTTTGGGCGAAAATAAAGATTCTCCTTACGGATTCTAGTCATTATTTGTGGCGTTATATGCCGCTGGTGAACGAAGAATGAATTAGCCAACGTAAAAAACTAACTTGCCATGCAGTCAATAAGCTTATTACTTAGCTTCTCCACACGAGCGAGGCAGGTCGCTACGAAACTGCTCGCGGCTCCAATTATCAAACAGTGCGATCTCGTCGCGTCTTATTGGAAAGGCGATTGATTCCGGGAATTTGCCGACAATATGCTAAGCTGCAGGGCGCGGCGCCCAGGAGCAGGAGCGATCTCGTGGCCACTTTTGCAAACACTTCAAAGTTCGTTTCAAAGAGTTTCAAAAATAAATTCATACTGCGAAATGAATTCGCGCTCTTTGTGAGAGAGGGTTCGCGATTTTTCGAGGAAAATTAATCTCGAAATTATTATCTCGAAAGCGCGGCATTTGAAATGTATGTTCTTTTCTTATTAAGTAATCTCAAAGAATTGTCAAAATTAGTTCCAAGTGTGGCGCCAAATTTGAATGAATTTGGCCGCCTATATGCCAACAGATAGTCATTATGACACAGCTTCATTATGAACAGGTTTTCACCAATCACAGAGAGGTTTACATTTGAGAAGTAATTAATCACTGGCCATCGTTCGATTCAGTTTTTCGTAAGATTCTGTGCAATACTATCCTGAGAATACTCATGTGTAGATGACGATAAACCGCACAAGCTCTCCCTGTTTTAAAATTTGAGAAGGAAATCAGAACACTAAATGCCCCTATTAGGATTGTATAAGAAATAAGAACATACACTGAAATTCGATGATATTTCTTTTATAAATTGAATCCTAACTTGTCTTGTATTTTGGTCATGAGAAGGCGGACTGTGTTTATGCTTAACGAGTGCTACCTGAGACCGAAGTGACTGTCCGCCAAGTGATGTTGGTATCGTTACTTGGCACTCCATACCATCCTTACATTTGTGTAGGCAATGTAAAATTTTAACTTATAATAGTTATTATTAGTTATAAAAATATTGAGTAAACTCGATGAAATAAGTATTACTCGTTCATTATAAATTTGCAGACGGCTGAATTGGGAACTAGTGTTGCTTTGAAAGTGAGGGCCCGATCCCACACCGATTAGTGCCGATGTCCAACAGCATCTGAAGAATGCTGACGCCAGCTGAGAGTGTCCGGGAAAAGTGCATGTTCTGTTTTTGTCGTTTCTGCAAATGTCTGCGGAAAAATCAAAGCCATTTCGGAATGCGATAGTGTGTTCTGGCAGTAAATTAATTATTAACTAGTAGTGCTTCAGAATGGCACAGACTTTCTCGTGCTAATTAGCTTCCAAATTTCTTTGGCAGGTCTAGTTTTGGAGTCATCTCGGATGCCATCTATCGCCTCCCAAACATCATTTTTTCACATTTATCAAAGTTTTGCTTTCCTAATAGCAGAAACGGAAAATTACCTTACGAATATTATAGAAGAGAAAAACCTCGTCCGGTATGAAACTTTTTGTCAAGATATTTTCAGTCCTTTTTGCGAAAATGGATTCAATGGCTGAGAAGCTTTTTGTTACAAAATAGTATTTAGTTTTTAAAAAAAAATATTGCAGGCAATTTGAAGCGCTTCTACTCATAAATGCAATAATGTATACAAATTGATGTAAATGTGCATATGAGAGGCCTGAGAGATATAGTATAAAAAGTTACATTAGTGTGATTTAAAAAAAAACAATAGAATAAACCAAAATGAATTTTATGTCATATTAAACAATGCAATTAGCACTATTGGTACGAGAGGTTTGAAAAAAAGATTTGGAGCCTTTTTTGAGAAAATAACGTTTGAGCATTTCTAAAAAAGCGGAATTTTGAGCTCATTTTTACAGAAAACTTAAGTTTGGGAGAAATTGTATAAGAAATTTTTTTAAGCAGGTGTACTCGCATGTACAATAATAGGAACAAATTGCAGCTAATGTAAATATTAAGTGAGAGAGATGTCAAAAAATTAAATTTTTGTAATTTTTGAAAAAAAAACAAGAAAAAATTACAGCAATATAGCATTTATTTAATCGTGTAGAGTATATTTAGCACTATCAATACCAAAAGTTTAAAGAAACAATTGCCGCAGTTTTCGAGAAAATTTTGTTTTTGGCATTTTTAATATCGCATATATTGCAAGCAATATTGCACTAAAACTACTAACAACTGTACATGACCTTAAATAAAAGTCCTAAATATGAAGAACAAAGTTTATATGAAGGAAACATTTCTATCTTCAATTTTGTAGTTGAAGGAAGACACCAGGAAAAGTGCAAAATTTTGCCATTTTCGAAAATTCGGAATGAACAGTAAAAAACGTATCTAGGCCACCTTCATAACCGTATTCAATTATAATCTTTGAAAAAAACATACTGCTCCTAATGATACCACACAATTTACAAAATATATAAATATCATGTAAAGTGTTTTTAGTATCCTCTCAACTCTAATAATTGCACAAACACTTTTAAAAGTAAGTTGTATTTTGTATCTCCTGAAAACTGAGAAAATATGACTTGTATTCTTTGTATAAAAAAAGCAATTCTAAGGTCGATACACGCCCATGAAGAACTAACAGGCTTGAATGAGCTTGACCGTAACTGAGAAGCGTTTGATGGCAACTACTTGTTATTGAAGGATGTAGGGCAGAACCGCAAAATCCGGGTGGACCTCATGACTCGGCCTGCACGGAAACGCGACGTCGGCCTTTGTGATATAAAGAGGAACGAGCGACTTCTGAAAATACATTCGGCCAGAGCCGGCAGAATAGTAGGAAGTACAGGCAGTAAGAGCGCTTTGTATTGACAATTTTCGTATTGCAAGACCGCATTAAAGACCGGATTACAAAACTCGAAATGGTAAGTCAACATTTTCAAAGAAATGAACTTAAAGAATTGTGAATATTTGCTTTAATCAAAAGCTGTTCTAAACAACATCGGCTCTTAATAAAAGGTCATGCAATGGTTTTGAAAAAACGAGCCTTTTTGCATATTTCTGTTTGAAATTAATGCAGTTTATAAAAAGTTCATTTCTGAAAAAAACCTTCAATTTTTTTCTTTAACATTTTTTTGCTGATAAAGCAAGGAACGCTTAAAATGACGGAATATGTATTATTGCAGGTATTATTTTTGTTGAACCATGAATTTTTAAACTTTGCAAATTTTGAAATAATGTGAGAAAGTATGCGCTATTTCGTTAGATGAATGTATTCGATCTAATATAGAATCATTTCAAAGTTATTTGAAAAACATGAAGTAATCGAATTCCGAATTATGAGAATATTTGATTCCAAAATTGTTCCTTTAATTTTAAGAAATTTAATCATCCATGCTAAAGCTTGGTAGACTTCTATCACTAGAATTCAATTTATTTCTAAAATAAATTTCCGGGACCTGTATTCAATCATACTTTACATTATTTTTGGAATATCATACTTTGTCTAATGTATTAATTTTCCATTTCTCTTTCAGAGACACATTTTGCTGATTGTCATGTTCGCTTTGGCTGTAACCGCCGACGAACCAATTGATTTGTCTCCTGACATTATTCCCAACGACGATAGAATGTCCGATCCTGCGTTAGAGGCCAATGTGTCTGGCGAGGACGAGGTGTTGGACGAGGAGCTCCCGGAGGACGAGCTTGGCGAGGACGAAGCAATGGACGGAGCAGAGACGGTCGTCTTCCGACCGCTGTTCGCCCACCGCCAGCGCGAGGAGCGCCGGAGGCAGAGGCTGTTGGAGGCGCAGCAGGAGCGGCGAAGGAACTGGAACTGAAGGAACCGAGGGCCACTTGAAGCTACACGTACGGGTCTTCATCTGGCATAATTAGCGCCCTTGCTAGTTAATTATTTAATGTGCTCACTGCATCAGTATTATATGTTTCTAATTGATAGCTTTCTATTCAATATGTACGTGAATATATAATGTAGTTTTGCCAATTCAAAATAAAATTTTCAAATTGTAAAGTTTAATTAATCTCAAACGCATTCATCACTTCCACAAAAAGGAAACGGTAATAAGCAAGATAGAAGAAATAATTCAAAGAATGAAAAGAGTCAAATTAAAATAAACGAAAGCCGACAAGTTTACTTCCAATGCAATGTTATACATGAAAAAGAAGGCATCGGAAATTACTTGAGACAACATAAATAGAAGTCTCTAGTATCATAAATATGATAGTTGTTTGTAATGAGTTGCTAGCAGAAAGATGTTTTCTCAATGTAGTTAAAGGCCTTCTGGTCGAACAATATTAACTTGCGAGATGCACCAAACAAAAGTGTCCGCCATCGCAACACCTCAGAAATTCTTAATCAACTTGTCTATAATCTTCTACTAACTATGAACGGATTTTGTAACAAAATAAAAAAATGTGTACTCAACTATTTACATTTAAGAAAACAAGTGCTAGTGAAGCACTTTCCGCGACAATTGAGAATTTTTAAAATCCATTTTGAATCACATTTCGAAATTGAAATTGAAAATACAGTTTTAAATACCATAGAGCAACAGAAAGAGGAAATTATTTATATACTAAATTTAAATACATGATTTTAATAATATCAGGCGTTTTCTCTATATTCACTTTCGGTTTTGGAAATACAAGCAAGGAAATGATTAGGTGTGGGATAAATGATACAAAATAAAATTAATTGTAATTTATAAAAAACATATAATTTATTATCTACACTAATACAATTCAAGAAAACATTTCAATGAAAAATATTTTTAAAAAACATGAAAAACAATAAATACTGAACACATATATGAGCAAACAGGATGATAAAGATGAATTCCGTCCGCTATATTTGAGAGATCAGTTCATTGGCAAGTTTCAGTGTGAGTCGTGTCCTATAAATGTATGAAAGCGAGTCGAGTTCAAGTTCCAGAATGAGGCATGTACTTTGCAGCCGAGTCCTGTGGGATGTCCCAGCAGGGTCTTTTAAATCCCAATTAAACTTATGAAAACTCCCTATCCTATCTCTTTCTTACAGGAACTAAAGACATTGAACGCTGCGAACTGCACTGACGAGGAGCGCAGCTGCCGGGACACAAGTAGTGCTGGTTGAGAAGACCGCACTCACGCACGCGCTTTACACTGAAACGTTTCTTTTCTAGCAAATATCATTATAAATGCAAATTCTTTATTCCCACGTATTTCGTATTTCCCATTTTTGCGGCAAATTTTTATCGTCGAAAATGGAATATTCCTGCGAAGCTGTAGTGCGCGAAACTAGCGCTCGTAACCTTGGACCCTAGTTTGTCCCAGTTCCAAAGAGAGGTTGCAAGGTGAGTTGCTGAGCGAGTGGTGCGCTCAGTAGAGGATCTGCAAGGGCTTCCTGCCCTTGCGGAAGGGCCTGATGGGCGCGGTCCTTTGGCGGGGGGGCTGGCGGCGGGGGGCTTGGCGGCGAACGCGGGCCTTGGAGCCGTATCTGGCGACGCGGTCCCGGTGCACGAAGAGCGGGCGGAACGCCACCGTCTCCGCGCCGGCCATTGCCTCGGCGCTGCGGAGGTCCGCAAGGTCCGCTTCCGGGCCCATTTCCTCGCCCGCCCCCCGGGCCCCGGCCGCTCCGTCGGACGCGGCCGCAACAGAAGTCGTGGGCAGGGCGTCGCTGCGTCCCTCGCCATCAAAAGATACTGAAGAGTTGGAGTCGACTGTGGGTCTGGCGATGGCCGACGTCACCAACACGAGGAGAAAGGTAATCGTGGCACTCTGAAACAATGAATTTGAACATTTTCATTACAATGCAATTCAGTAAATAGAAGAATATAGTATATTGCCAGATATTGAATGGCGGGATATTAATTCCGTACAGCAGGACAAATATTGCCTCTATTTATTATGTTCTCATTATTTGAAGTTAAATGTATAAAAGTTATCTTGTTTGATAATGCTTCTTAAAACGTAAAATGCAATTTAATGAGATCTCTTTTCAAATGTAGCGTCTGCATTTACTTTCAGCTCTAGAGGTAATTTGAGGAAGATTGTTTTCGACAGTTCAAGGACGATGGCTGTCCATGTCGATACACAAATCTGCTTGAAGCATGAATAGAACTTCCTTGCCAGGTATGAGCGGACACACCATTATTTACGTCTTACGCAACTCTTACAACGATTGTGGCGAATCATTATATTTGCAAATTATTCATTAGAATGTCGCTCAGTAAGTTTGTAACGTGAAACTGGGTATTTCTGTTGTAGTACTGCCAATATTATTGAATCAATTAAATTTTATTTGATAGTTATTAGCTAGAACCAAGAAGTTCTAATTTGTAGAATTATCTCAACTTATTCGGAAACTATAAATCTTGAATTTAGGTTTATTTTACTCTTCCATTCCAAAAGAAGAACTACAGATACCTGAGTGTACTTGTAAGAGTGCTAAGGATGTGTGCAACTCACCATATCTGCAACTGTGCGTGTAGTGCGAAGAGAGGATTGGCCGTGTAATGCGTGCGATGCTCCTGCTGCGGAATCAGCGAACTCAGTGCGAAGGAGGGGGTTCCGGTGGCGCTTATATACGAGACACGGCGAACGCATGACTCACCTGTCGAATTCAAGCCCGGCGGTTGGAAGCCTCTAACACGCACTGCACGACGGCGAAGAGCACACCCGTACCTTGTAAAAATTGCGTCAGGCGTTACTGTTCTGGAACCTCGTGACACATGATAACATAATATTGACCGTCACGTGAGATCTGTTTTCGACATGCTTATATCAAGGCCGGCGGCGGCTTGTTTTGAAAACAACGTTTCGCATCTAAGAGTCAAAATTGAAAGAAGGTGTGACCAATTGGGTTACTTACCAGATAAAGTGACAATATTTTGAATCAATGAATATAATCTTTAAAATAAAATATATATGAGATAATCAGCTATTTCTAACATTCTTGCAGAGGTACGTTTTAAGAGACAATTCATTTCCTGAAATCTAATTATATATTTTAACTGTTTCAAATCTGTTAACTACAATCTCTGAACTGATACTCGTATGAGTGCATATTCCTGCGGTAACAAAGAGCCAATGAGTTGGCGAAAATAGGACCAGTTTTCAGAGAAAATTATTCCTTGCTCTTCCTTTTTAGTTATTGAGTGAAAACAAAGTGATTTTATTTGTTTGTACATTTGGATGCCCATTCTCCATCTTTTAACTTTTACGCGTTAAACTTGTGTAGATGTATTTTAATATATTTTACGTAGAGCGCGTGAAGTGCTAGAGATTGGAGTTGTTTTGTAGAGACCGACAGGTCAAAGCAACGAAACAATTTTACCTACAAATAGATACAATTTACGTGCTAATATTTACATTTTTGAGGAACCTCTTCGATATTTCTCCCGGCCCTAAAAAATACTGCAGGAAAGTGAATTTTATGACCCCAGAGGTCAATTGTGTATCAATAATTTACTTTAGAAATGGAACAACAGCTTATGAATTTTATTCTGAAAAGATTGTGAAAACCGTTTTTTAATAAATAGCTGCCACAATAGCGTCTTGGGTACCCTCAGGAACGTGTCATTGGCGTGATTAGTGTCGTGGAGGCGCTGGAGCGTAAGAGTAAATGTGTGAATGTTCTTTATTTCCTTGGGCAGTGGTCGTCTTGCTCTATGCAAAGGACGGTAGCTGACTAAGCACCTGCTCAGAGTGCTGGGTGACCATGTATGTTTAAAGACAATTTTATGTTAGGTCATTCTATTTTTACCCTTGTACTTTTAGTACTACATGTTTAACCTTCTTATGGTTAGAGTATGTTAGGAATTTTCTCTTTCAATATTTTCCGTCTACTAACTACTTCCATGGACCTCTGTACAATGTAACGGCTGGTTCAAGATGGTCTTATTCTAAAGATGGAGTGAAGATGGCGTGGAGCGCATGCTTCATAGTCATAAATCATAAATATGCAAATATATTGTAATATTAATTTTTCACATTTTAAACGTAGTCCAATTTCACATTAATTTCGATCAATAGGAGACTTCCTAATTTGGTCATTCTTAGAGACCATCAACAAATTAATCCGGCACACGGTAATAGAGTGATCATGAGGAGTGAATGGTGATAGATTAATGATTTTGGATGAATTGATGTTATGTGTATGGTAGAAGAAACTGTAAGCCCAACAAGTACGTAAAGAAAACACACATAATTTTCTCGTAACATAAACTCGGTGTTTGGCTCCTAGTAAAAACACATCGAAGATATCTCTTATCGAGCAATAAGAGATTCTGTATGAATTTTATAAAACTGCTTTTCCACTTTCGAGGTTACTTCTTTTAACTTAGGTTTCTGATATGAAACTTCTGCAACAAAATGTGAAAAAAGTATGCAGAATTCAACGGAGAAATTAGTAAAAGGCGGAAAAACATTTAGTAAATTTCATAATCCTTAACAAACAAGTAACGTAAAAGATAGTTGTCAATATTCTACATTATAAATAAGTAATGTAGTTACAAACCGAAAACAATGTTTGTAGGAAACGAAAAGCATAAAGATGTTAAATTTGCGATCTATACTCTGTTCTAGACGCCTAACGAAAAAGAAGTTCTACCATGACTTAAAGAAGTAATAAGCAGTGCTTTCCTGACTGACTGTAATGAATAACAGTTCTAGGGAACAACAGTTCGAAAAAATACATTCTCAAGCCAAATCTTGTATTTTACCAACTGCTTGACACGTAGTCTCTTCCTGCGTGTTACAGAACAATGATATCTCCAAAAATAAACTAATTCACATTCCTCCACTAAAGAGGACCTTCAGGTATCTTAGCAAGCTGTTTTACCACAGAGTTTCCGGGTTAAATAAAAAGGAATGCAAGAATGTTTATACTGAATGAAATCAATTTTGGAACTTGAGGGTATTACACTTCTAATTAGAATATCATATGTACCCAAATATCAATGAAAAAAGTACATGATTACTAATTATATGGACTAAAAAAGTAATATAAAAATGGTATCGCAAATAAAAATGTCCAGCGTTCCTGAACTAGTTATTGTATTATTACACCGCTGAACAGTCAATTTTTGAAACATTACAATCCTCTGACACTGAGATAGAAAGACAATAGTATAATTGCACTACTGATTATACAACAGCAGGTATTTTCTAAAATTAATTGTAACATTGCAACTTCTGTCCTAATAACACTTCATTTTTCACATTCAACCTAACAATACTCTACAGAATCAATTTAATTTTTCAAAATTGAACCGCAAATTGTGGAATTTGTAGATTTTCAAAAAATATTATTAAAAATATTATCTGGAACAGGTGATAACAATGTTTCAATGGGATGAAAAAAATTGTAATTCAAGATCCAACCCCACGTTTATGGATATGTGTCTCTTTCCAGCCACGTTTGGAACTGATAATATACACGGTACAAGTGTTTTTGAACTTGCAGTTGAACGTGGAAGCCAGGTGGTAATTTTTCAGCAATTTTGAATTTTTTCAACTTTGCAAAACTTAATTAGCGGTAATTTTATCAAGAGATGTCTTTGACATATGAGCTCCATTTACCATGAAAATGATTGTTATTCTCAAATAGAAGTTGTTGAGAACAGTTTTCTTTTTGAAAATCTTCTGCACCTTTATACAAATGAGAACTATTTTCTAACATTTTTATTGAATTAAGGTTTCCTGTGTTGAATAGAGTAGAAGTGATATCACATCCATTTATTGCACATAGCAATAAAATGTGTTGTTCGCAATGAGGATATTTGTAAAAAAAGCTTGACAAATTATATAATTGTGTCTTGACCTTTCCTTTGCGTCATTAATGAGAAAAAATTGTTGCTGTAAATGACGACGTCCACGAGAAGAACCAAATAATGTCATCGCCTACTACGATATTAGTATTAACGATTGATTCTTCCATTGCATTTTCAATAATTAACACACCTGCATCGTCACGAGCTTGTTTTGTTAGGATGTTGAAGTTTTTAAAAGTGTCCACGAGAATTGCTTTATTGAGCATACTTGCTTATTAGAGCGGATAGATAAAATCTTTTCTTGAGAAATTGGTCATTCTATATTTTCATTGAAAAGAATTTCGAGATATCCAGGAATTGTGCCAGTTCTTCGTGACTCCTCCATTGACTTGACATTTTTACTTTCTCGTATTTATGAACGTAAGAAGTGAAAGTATAGTAATCGTGCGCCGGAAAACGGCGAATTTTCAATACAAAAACTTCTATAGCTGACTCCGGATAAGGAAAGTGGATAAATCCAGTTGCTAAATACAGAAAAAATTCCACTAACACGTTTAGCCAGAGTCCATGTTTTGTACGTCCTTCATTGGCGGCAAACCGTCTATCGCTTTGTCCGTTTGTCAGTGTGTGCGTCCGTGTGTGCACATCCCCAGCGCATAAACCGTAAATTGATATTCCCCAATCCTTGTAGCTGATGTCGCAGATCCGGAAATTTGAAACCATAATTTCTACTTTTGGGAGATACTTTACATCAAGTCCATTGGACATTTTCAAAATTAAAAATAATTGCTTCAAATTTTTTGATGAAATTTTGTTTTATAACAGTGCAAATAATATTTAAGAGAATAGCGCAGGTCTCATTTTCGTTGACTCCCCGATTTTCCTAAAAATGGAAATATACATTTAAAATTCCAAATTGGAGATAAAGATTTTTGTCTCAAAGTCTCTTGAACAAAATTAGCTCTTTAAAAAAGGTCCTGTACATTTTTTAAAAACGAGTATATTTTGCGTTATTTGTAATTGAAATGTACGCATTTTCCCTCAGAAACCACTCCTATTGTTTTCTTTAATATTTTACTTATGAAATAAAAGAGACGATGATAAATAAGAAGCTAGTCATATTTTCGGGTTTTGCTCAGTGACAGCTGGCGGCAGAGTGCCGACATATTTATGGTTCCGTTGGCTAGCATGCCGAACCCCGCACGTGCGTAGCGCGAGCACCCTGCACAAAAAAGCCTCCTCCCTGCAACTGCCAATTAGGACTCTGAAAGAAGGCAGGCGAATCACAATGAGCACCACTTTCAGTCATCTGTAGGGCCGCCGTAAGGAGGCCAGCGCGCGAGCTCGAACGGGTGTCGTAAGTACTTCAGGATTCACGACAGCGGCAGCGAGGCCATCGGATACGCGTAGGTGTCCTAGCGAGGGCGGCGGGAGAGCGTAGGGCGCAGTATGTGGCCTAATTTCTTTCGGCTCAGAAAGAAATCTGGTAAATAATAAGAAAATGAAAAGGAACATACTATTGGAGCAGGAGGAGAAAGGGCGGAGTCTTAATGAGTCTAGGAGGAAGGGATATTATAAGCTGATGGTGTTAGGCAGAGAAGAAACAAAAAGAGAGAAGAGATTGAAACATTAAGGAGAGTGGACGCGAAAGGGCTGTGGAGATTCGGAGGTAAATAAGAGTGGTCACGAGCATATGAGATTTGAATGATAACGAGAACGGTCGTAAGAGCAAGGAGAACAACCGCAAAAATGTTAAGTTCGCACAGTCATTAACATTGGCCATGAGTTAAAGTTATTCTATGGCAGAACGTATTACTCTCGCACCGTTGTGAGCTCGTGGCGGTACCTCGAAATGATAACCAGTGACCGTAAAAGTAATCTTCGTCACGCGCGTTGTAATTCGCGTTATTTGGAAGGACGTCAATAAAATCGAATAGAATCGCACGCTTCAGAACCGAGAAGTGAGCGTTCACTGGGACCTGAGCGCCTTCTTGATCGGCCGAGCAGAAGGGGAAGCAGATGGTGCCGTCAAGCTGCGGTGCTACAAGACGAGCGTCCGTTTTGCCGACCCTCTCAGCTGTTGTGAAGTCAGCGCTCCCGGGTACCTGCAGCGTCAAGAGAGGCAACAACGGATGTTATGTGTATTCATTATAACATATTAGAGGAAATAATATCAGTTGGACAGAAAATGGAATATATCTAGTGGTGGTGGTAGTAGTTTTAGTAGTAGTAGTAGTGGCGGAGGCGGTGACGGTGGCGGCGGCGGCGGTAGTAGTAGTAGCAGTAGTAGTAGAGGAGGAGGAGAAGGATGATTAGTAGAAGTAGTGATAATGTGATAAGGGAGTTGCGGCCAAATAACGTATCAAAATTTTAAATTCAGAGGAGTAAACGACTGAAGTTATTAATCGTAATAATGTTTTTATTTCCACTTAAGAAATTCCAATATTCCAATCCATTTAGTAAATTAGTAGGTTTAGTACATAGAAAGAACAAATAGTAAAAAGAGTGTATGTGTGTGCTAGGCAGAGTGGGCGGGCAGCCCTCGAAATTGGCATCAATCTTTAGTAAAAGGAGAGTAAGAAGGGGAAAGGATCCACACCCGATGGTAATTACGTGGAAAACCGAAGGCGGTACGCGAGACACCATCACAGTATATCTAAGAGATAGTATATCCAGGTTATTAATAAATTAATATTTTATTTAATTAATAAGATGGTAATTGTTTATTAATTGATTAATTTCAGATGCTTAATTTAGAATATTTTTTAATTTAAACGTTTCTTACAGGGACTAGGGACAATTCTAATTTCAAAGGTTTGTCTTCATGGGTACATGCTCGGCAGCTTTTACTTTTCTTTTCAATGTAATATTCAAAATAAAAATTGGCTCTTATGTATTGTTAATGTTTATTAATTGTCTATTTAGTTGTTATTTATTTTTCGTATATTTCAATTAGAGACAATCATTGGATATATTTAATCAGAAACACGACAAAACTATATATTTGGATTCCAATTAAATTATTTTCTGTAGTACGTTTCGCGATATGGTTTATCGCTTTCTCAGCGTCATTTTATGTCAATGTAGTTGTCATTTCATTGTCACACATGTTGTAACATAAGCAATAGTGTTAACATTATCATTCATAATGGGGAATATTCATAATGACATTGATAATAACATTCATAATGGGATATATTGGATGGCATTTATTTCTGAATGTTCCATTTATTTGTGAATTTATCCCTGGGAAAAAGTTCCATCCAGACTACCTAGTGGGGAGAGTTCAACACCCAGTTAGTGTCATGGTGGGGTATATAATCTCAGCATAGGGTATACAGTGCGCCTATACCTCCCAGAAGGGATCATAAGGCAAGAGCAGTACATGCGAGTACTAGAAACTCTGCTACTAGCACAGAACGAAGTTAGAAGAATGGTTGCTTGGTGATTAAAAATACCTTTCTATACACAATCAGCACTCCCTTAATGGCCGATCGCCAAGCAACTGAACACCACCAAGAGCCAGTTAATTGAAATTCTCATGTAAGAATAGCATCACAACATTGAATTGCAAAAGCCTCAGTATAGAGACCATGCCGCGATGCATTGAAGCTATTATTGCATCGAAGGGTTGCGTCACTAAATACTAGAATTAATTTTACTTAAAAGTAGTTTTATATAAATGTCTTATTGTTTTTATGATTTAAATAATATACTGTTACGAATAAAAAATACTTATGAAACCAAAAACCAATAATTTGTTTGACAAACGCAGTGGAACTATCATACAAAAAACTCAGTCCTGTCCCAAATATTTGGTATATCTACTGTAATAAAATTTAATAATTATCAAAACTTCTGGAATTGCAAAAAGGGAAAAGGCTTTTTTTCGATTCTGTGATACCTCGTCAACACTGAAAACACAGAAGGTACATATTTTTTAATTCAATTGATCAATATTAGACATTTCAAATCATTCATGTACGCTTACTGAAAGTTAGTTGGTTTTGTCTAATTTAAGATATGGGACAAATTTTCAATTTAGAAAATAGAATCATCACAACATGGGGAAACCAAGGCGCCAAACACATAGCCCCAGCGGACAGTTTTGTAGAGTTTGCACGCAGAATGTTTTCACTCGTCTCTCGCCGCAAAAGAGGGAGATAGCCGCGCTGGTTGCCGTGTCAAAAACATCGACTACCTAGCTCTTCGACCCGCAAATAAAGTACGTTTACTATTAAGTTATTATTTTATTTTATGTCTGTAAATTTAACGACTTTGTCAGACTGTATTTGGTGTTTATTTTATAGATAGAACATTTTTTATAGAAGTTTTACATGAAAAATAAAATATGTTTGCAATATACTAAAATTGTAATACACAAATAGCAACGCTTTGGAAAGGATTATTTTCATCTTCAGGCTGGACTTAAAATGTCAAAACAAACAAATATTATATTTTGACTACACAATTGTTAAAGGAAGTAATTTACTACGTATAACGACATGATTTATCAACTTTTTCAATACTACCTAAGCAGTAGCGAGAAAAATGAAGTCGGTGAGAAGAAGGAAAGGAAGAAGAAAGAGAGCTTAAATCTCATGAGTTTCACGAAATCGTATGGTATTCTATACATTGTACGTCTTTTTTTCTAAATATGTTAAGTTTTTTAAAAGACCGTAGTACGTTGTCGGATTCTTAAGGAATTCCTCAAGAAAAAGGTAAGTCAAAACGTTCGTAGCGTTAACATTAATTAGTGTGCATTTTAAGAATATTAATGATTGATATGCACGCCTCAAGGTAAGTCATAGAAGCGTCGTTAGCAATTAATTATCACTCAGTGAGTAAACCTACAGAGGGTTTTACGCAATGCTCTGTTCATTTTTTCATGTGTTGAAATGAAATGCATGATTTCCCAATGTATTATGTTGATTAAATGAGGATTCGCAAAACCTGAAGAGCAAAGTACCATAATTTTAGAAACGAAAGTTTGACGTCTAAATATTGTTTAAATCGGTATCAACACAATTAAAAGAGCGATTGTCCAAACACCTTCCAAGCAGCTGTAACATCTACTTAGAGATAGTTTTGGTTGTATATCATGAATACGATTTCATATTGTTTTTTTATTGATTTCTCGAAAACTTCATTTTGGCACTTGCCTCCGTTGTCTTCACAAGGCGTCAAAGGTAACTTTAGACTCTGGTTACTTTTGAAACCACAAATTGTGTTCTGAGTTCTTACGCAAGTTTATTGGCATATCATGAACCAAATTACTTAGCATCATTCAGTATACAAAAATAAAATACAACTTGCAACATACTGATCATAAACCAAACTCAGTAGATGATTTTACTAGGTAACTGCCTTTTTTTGGTTCAATATAAACATTTCTGTCTATAAAGCACTTCGCCATTTTTATAAACGTACCATGCTCTCTTCGAGCAAAAACTCGAAGAGAATTTGGAGCATTTTTTTAAAATTTGAGAGAACATTTTGAAAATATTCTGAGAACGTTTTTTTAAAAAGTGACGTCACAAATTAAAAGATCCGTTTCAAATTCACTGGGTCTTGAGTGCAGCCATATTGATGAGGGATCATCAATTTTGGAGATATCCTGAGAAAGGCTCAGGCCCTAATGTTATCCTCACACGTACGGCTTGGACAGCGTTTTGAGAAAAACACTTCTTCAGTATCAAAAATCCATTGTGGACAGAGAAACTCAGAAAATCAAATGAGAAAGTTGGAATATATCCCTGACATTGAACATTACATTCAAAGCAAAGAAGGAAAGGCATGATCAAAAAGCCATATCAACTTCATTATTTGATTTGAAGTGCTAGATACTATAGATCGTCACAAATTTAACAACAGAGTGAAACAAATTTTTAATTTGCTTAGACATAAATATTTTTAGATAAATTAATTTTTTGCCTATTTTTTGTAGAAAAATTAATAAAATCGTTCATTGGTGCAATTGGTATGCAAATCATCAGCGTAGGTCAATCTTAATTCATATGTAAAGGATCATTGTTTAATTACATACCGCTGCATTCATCTCGTGCACATATTGAAGAAAAACGTTCATCAAGGTCGATTCTCAATATACAAACATTTTCCATTTTACCAATTTGGACCTGAGAGCTGGGTATATAATCGAATTGAGAGTCATATTGAACATCTGCCATAATACATAATTATTTGCACTTGCTTCTATCTTTGCAGTATTGTTTTCAATTGTGCCAGTGTGTTCTTCAGCACGCCGCTCTTGCTTCTGTGCAGCCGATTCACAATTTTTATAGACTGCCCATGTCTTAGCCCTTGTAATCTCTTTTGACCACTGCGACTTTCGTTTGGGCATTGTTTTAAACAATTCAGTGTTCACAAATTTGTGTAAAAGAAGAGGTTTTTTAGAATGTATTCGTACTATATCACTATATTGTCCATTGTACATTACTGTATGCACGTATTGTACTTTTTATTCTCTAAATCTATCTCAAATTTTAAACACTTTCAAACTGATGATTTTTTCTTTGCTACTGTTTGTATTAACACTGACTAGGGACAACGCATGTTCACTGACAATCTTCAGTACTTTTGTTTCTTTCAAATATTCTACCAACGTTTGGATGTAAAAAATCACCAACGTTCACACACGGACATTACATATCTTTATTCAAATAAATTTCCAATAATTCAGGACATTGATGACATCAGTAGTTGATCTCAGACCTCATCATCTGGTGGCGCAGCTACGTTATTAATAAAAAGCTAGGCGAAAGCTGTGATGTAAAGCTAGGCGAAAAATGTCCAGAAAAGTAATTGTTTTGTAAATGTGTTAAGGTTTATGGTTGTAAATCATAATCTATAGCCCTTCATACCTTTAAATGAAGCTAACATAAAGGTTTCATCTGTATTGGTTCAGTAGATTCAGAGATTATCGCGCTGTAAGTCCACGCACTTCTGTCTTTATATATTAGACTTATATAATAGTCTTTATATATATATATATATATATATATATATATATATATATATATTGTGACATACCTGGTGGTGCCGGGTATTTTCACTGCAATACAACACTAAGAGAGGGTATCTTTTACGTGAATGGGTCCCTGGATAAGTTGGTGCAACGTTGGGGGGGTTAATCATAAATTGAAATACAATTATAAACAAGATTTATTTTAAACCAAATTTGTTATTTACATCATTAGACAACGTTTTTACACTCTGCCTTGGTACCAAGATTAAGAGTGAAATGCATTTCTCATACCTGCGGGGCCCCGATCGAATACCTATGATGCTCGTAGAGCCGCTCGCGCCGACAGGATCGTCGACATCTGCTACTGCTGCGGGCCGTCAGCGCCGGATGACGTGGCAATCGCCCACGGCCGATGCTCCAGCAATTCTTCCCCGATCAGAATCTTGACACCTCGGCTTCGCACCTTCCTCGAATTACTGTCCGTCAGTGGGTTTAATTATACAACCCGCGCCTACTCTGTATACTGGTCACAGTTCTGTACCGCGCAATTTCAAGAATGTTTCCACCGCGCCAACTAATAAGAACAACATCAATTATTCTACCAACACTAATCTTTCACTATACTGATACTTCTAATGTTCTATTTACACATCAATCACTTTGCGGTTCCTAATCATACATAACATACGTCGCAATATTATATGCGTCCATACACCGGCGGAGAACTCTCGCCGCACGTCCGCACTCGTCACCGCTCTCCTAACGTCTCTGATTCTCCTTACGATTCTTTCCTGCTCGGGAGCACGCCGGCCGCGTCCTGCATCGACGGGCGGCACGGCTCGACTGCCTGTCCCAACGGCTCTCGTCCGCGATTCTCGTAACGAACTTTTGCACGTGCGCGGTGCCCAGTTCCAACCGACATTCACACGCTAGCCTCCCGGCGGCGGTGGCACCGTCGGCGGAGGCAGCGGTTGCTCGCCGGCCCCGGCGCGCCGCGCTCAGCGCGCGCACCGCGCAGTTCAACATAGCAATTGGTTTCTTACACTAATGATTTAATTAGTGTAATGAAACACATATTATGGGTTTCATCACCCCCCCCTTTCTTTTTTTGAATTTTTCCCGTTTCTGGAAAAATTCACACCAATAACATCGTCACTGCCGATGGTCGCACTGTCTTGCATGTTGCCCAACATCCTATATGCACTTATAACCTAGAATCGACTTAACATGTGATTACTTATATTAACACTAATATTACAGTTATTTACACTTCACTGTTTTCCATTCCTATGGGACAGGGTCTCAAGTTATGGAAATTGTAGTGTCCTACTATGTCTAGTCTCTTGTGCGACGGTTCGTCCCCATTTTGCTGACAGTGATTTCCCAAATCACAGTTGTAGGACATAGCTTCCAGCGTGTTGGACACATCTTGATAGGTATCATCCCATTTCCAGCTACGACCTCTTCTACGTTTGTACCAATGGTTGACCATACCATCGCTCTTCCCTCGCCCCTGACTTCGCTCCATTCTTGACCTGCCTACATCCCCTTCACTCCCATTCGTTGGGGCGTCTGCAAACATGAAGTTGTACCCCTCCAATATCTTCAAACCCTTTCCTAAATCGGTATGATCTGCTCTGCTCAGTAAGCTTTGCACGGTAACAGGATACTGTCGCGTTGACATGAAAATAATTCCTTGATATTTTATAGAAGCAAATAATGTTTTTGGCTCCATAACGCTCTTCGTTCTGTATTCACTACGACTTCCCGTGATGTAGTTGTGATGGCTATTCCTCTGGTCGCTCTTGATGTTTATTTGGGTTTCTTCGCTCCGCTTTCGTACGGAAATCTTGTTTTCAAATTCCTTCAAAAATTTCGGAAATATACCAAAATTCTCTGCCCATGTCCTGGCGTTCTCTTCTAAAATTAGGTGTGATAACTGGATCTTGTATCCTTCCAATATGTTGTTTAATGCTAGGTGCCGTTCTTCTGCTCGCATAACTACCGTGGGGTTTTCCGTCCCATCTCCCAGAGATTTCATCGACTTTGGAGGCATAATTGGTGTCACCCCATACTTGACACTTGGCGACATTTTCCCGTCTTCTTCCTGTTTAAACTCTTCTTGTACTATTTTCTCTTCGCACCCTTGTATATTTTCCTCGATTTCTTCTTCTATTATACACTCCATTTCTTCTATTTTCATTTCCACTTCTTCTTCCATTATTAACTTCAATTCTTCCGTTTTCGCTTTCACTTTATAAACATCCTCCTCGGCCTCGATTTGGACCTCCACCGTTTTGCCCTCCGCTGTCTTGACTTCTTCATGAATTTGGTTCGTCGTCCCCTCGTTTCTATCTGTTACCGCTACCCTAGCATCTACTTGATGGCATGATTGAAATTTTAGCACCTCATCTTTCCTATCCAGTTCCTCCACCTTCCTATTCTGTTCCTCCTCGGATCTTTTCTGTTTACCTAATTCTTTGCTCTGTTCTTCCGCAAACTTCTCAATCTGCTTCTCCGTTTGCTGCCTCAGCTGTTCTTCTAATGAATCTTCTGCCATTACGCCCGTACACGCTTCGTACTCTTCGTCCATCCCCAAGTCAAATCCTACCGCCTGGCTCCCCAGTTCTACCACCTGCCGTTCTAGATCTATATTTACTCTGTGATCGACCAGAAAATCCATCCCTATGATTACCGAATACAATAATTTTTTGACTACCAGGGCCACCATCTCGTATACTTGGTTGCCAATCCTGGCTTGAAACATGATTTGTTTTGTGATGGGGCTTGACTTCTTCTGAGTTGCCCCAATCACATACGCCCTATTCATAGGCAAACACATTACTTCTTTTCCTGTTGCTTTTAACTCCTCATACATTTCTTCTGATACTACTGTAGTCGTGCACCCTGTATCCACTAAAGCTTCTTTAATTATACCTTCACATTCTATCGATATCGTGGGACATTTCCTGATTCTGATCGTTGAGTTCTTACATCTCCGCCACGGTTGGGTATCGTAGGTTACCGGCTGCATAGCGTTTATGGAGACCGCGTTTACGTCATCGATTTCCGCGTCCGCAATGGGGCCACCTATCACCGCGGACTCTATTAGTTTAAATAGTGTCCTTGATCACTACTTGTGCTAGGCTGTGCTAATCGGTCGGGTGCATTCCCGCCCCCGCCTCGCGTCTCCGTACGGTTTGAATTAGATCTGTTCCAGTCCGGTCTCTGGTTCCCCGGCTCTGGTCTCCATCCGTCTCCCCCTCTTCCGCGTTGGTTTCTCTGGTAATCGTTGCTCCTATCATTCCCTTGCCCCTGGTTACGTTCCGATCTGACCATATTACCATTCCCTTCATTTCTGTTCTTTGGTACGCCTGCAAATGTCAAGTCGTACCCTCCTAACACATTCTGGAATCTTTCCAGGTCGGTATGCTGCACACTACGTAAAAGATTCTGCACCGTAACTGGGAACTGTCTCGTCAGTACACATATTATTTCCTGATCGCTCATCGGTGGGGATAGCGTTTTGTATTCCATAATACGCCTTGTTGCGTATTCCCGCAAACTTCCCATTGACTGGTTGTAATGATTATTCATTAAGCTGATTTTAAAATTAATTTGAATTTCCTCATTCCAATACCGCTCAAGGAATCGATCTTTAAATGCCTTTACTGATTCGGGAAACTTATCAAATGTATCGGCCCATATCCTTGCGTTGCCTTCTAACATTAAATATAATAATTGTATTTTACACCTTTCCGAAGTATTGATAACATCTAGATGTCGTTCTGCTGCCTTCATAAATATACATGGATTTTCTTTCCCGTCTCCTGAAAATTTTAGTGATCTTGGAGGGGTAAATGGTACCGTCCCGCTTGCTGCGATTGGGGATGCCTTGCATTCTTTTATTTGTTCAATCTCTGTTCGTAATGACACAACCTTCTCCTCGCATTCCCTCTTATTCTCCAGCATTTCTTCCTTGACTACCAATTGTATCCTTTCAATTTTCTCGTCCTGCTTAGCGGTTCTATCATCTAATTGCTGATATGGCTTATTCTCTAATTCTCCCCCCAGATTGATTACTTGGGATTCTAACTCCTTTTTCTGTTTCCCTAATTCTTCGGCAGTCCATTTTTCATGAATTTCTACCCGCTCCGTGATTTTGGTCATCTCATTCTTCGTTAACTCAATTTGTTCTTCAGCGCGTCCTATTCTCCCACTTAATTCCTCTTGTAATTTGCTGATTCGTTCCTCGAATTTCCTATCCTGTTCATCTAATCTCCCATTCAATTCTTCCGCCAACTTCCTATTCTGCTCCTCTGTGAATATTTTCTGTTCGTCTGATTTCCTATTCAGTTCTTCCAATATCTTCCTATTCTGTTCTTCGGCCCACTTCTTCTGATCTTCTGACTTCCTATTCAATTCTTCGGTCATCCTGCTCTGTTCTTCCCCCCTTTTGCTCTGTTCTTCCAACATTTTCATCATCCTCTGCATTAAATCTAAATGGGTATCTTTTCCACCCCCCCCCGATTTGGATTTCCTGCTGCCTGGTTCATCGGCGTTGATGTCACGTCTACTTCGTTATTAAAACTATCCCCTGACGTATCATCCAACCGACTCCCAATTCCACTATCCCTGCCTTCCGATGAAATGCTATTATCGATTCCTACATCTATCTCCCTTACTTCATCCACCTTCTCCTCCCGGTCCAGCACTACATTTTGCGCCTCCATTCTGTTGCTTGTGGCTATCCGTTCAATTCTCACTACACTAAAATACCGCACAAATTTTCCACTTGCCTCACCTACCAACGATATCACAGTTATCCTATGAAGTAACTATATCCGCCACAACACTGTATCCTTCGTGAATGGATTAATTCACACCTATTTCAATTGCTACCTAATGACGGACAACCCTCACTCACCACCAAAACACAATAACACTAATTCAATAGCCATATAAATTTCCACTCACCTACCAATGCATAAACATAATCCTTACAATACATAATATTATTACCATTGAAACACATATACACTGCTAATAGACTCATTAATACTATCACCCAAAAATGCTTTCAAATTATAATAAATCCCTTATTAATTGAAATTACTTTTCAACGCACTTATTGCTATATTATGTACATAATCATCATTCACATTTGCATGTCATATCTCCTCCCTGAATTTTCCTCAATAATATCATATAGATATTCACAACAAACATTCACACTGCTGGTATATATTTCCCAACCTGGTATCTCTTCTAATAAATTCCCCACACTTTACCATCACCAATAGATAATGCACTACTGAGTGAATGTTCCCAGCAAAAAACAATTTTGTGCATAATTTGTACAACACTATTAACCACCTTTATATTCTCATAAGAATTATTACTACTTCCCCATTTCTTTGATTTCCATGTTATAAAAAATTGCCAAGCAGTTCAAATATTATTAATATGTCTTACAAAACTTGGAATTCTATTACATTATATTATTTGTAACATGTACGTGTCTAGCCTTCATAACCTCAGTAACTACAATATTAACTATATATTGGATGCTCACAAATAATTGCCTATGTCAGCCCGCAATTAATTACGCAACAACATTTTTGTAATTAACAACATTTCATTATGCTTACTTGACTTGCGCATGTTTTTGCTAACACATGTATTGTTATTTTTTTTTGTACTCTATAATAATACACTTTGCACTGCCTGCTTCTCATCTGTACCCTGCATTACTATACATCAATTACATGCACATTATTTTCCAACATTTCACCAACTTTCCTAAGGCCACATTTCTTAACTATACGTTATCCACTTGTTCGGGCGCCAGCTGTGACATACCTGGTGGTGCCGGGTATTTTCACTGCAATACAACACTAAGAGAGGGTATCTTTTACGTGAATGGGTCCCTGGATAAGTTGGTGCAACGTTGGGGGGGTTAATCATAAATTGAAATACAATTATAAACAAGATTTATTTTAAACCAAATTTGTTATTTACATCATTAGACAACGTTTTTACACTCTGCCTTGGTACCAAGATTAAGAGTGAAATGCATTTCTCATACCTGCGGGGCCCCGATCGAATACCTATGATGCTCGTAGAGCCGCTCGCGCCGACAGGATCGTCGACATCTGCTACTGCTGCGGGCCGTCAGCGCCGGATGACGTGGCAATCGCCCACGGCCGATGCTCCAGCAATTCTTCCCCGATCAGAATCTTGACACCTCGGCTTCGCACCTTCCTCGAATTACTGTCCGTCAGTGGGTTTAATTATACAACCCGCGCCTACTCTGTATACTGGTCACAGTTCTGTACCGCGCAATTTCAAGAATGTTTCCACCGCGCCAACTAATAAGAACAACATCAATTATTCTACCAACACTAATCTTTCACTATACTGATACTTCTAATGTTCTATTTACACATCAATCACTTTGCGGTTCCTAATCATACATAACATACGTCGCAATATTATATGCGTCCATACACCGGCGGAGAACTCTCGCCGCACGTCCGCACTCGTCACCGCTCTCCTAACGTCTCTGATTCTCCTTACGATTCTTTCCTGCTCGGGAGCACGCCGGCCGCGTCCTGCATCGACGGGCGGCACGGCTCGACTGCCTGTCCCAACGGCTCTCGTCCGCGATTCTCGTAACGAACTTTTGCACGTGCGCGGTGCCCAGTTCCAACCGACATTCACACGCTAGCCTCCCGGCGGCGGTGGCACCGTCGGCGGAGGCAGCGGTTGCTCGCCGGCCCCGGCGCGCCGCGCTCAGCGCGCGCACCGCGCAGTTCAACATAGCAATTGGTTTCTTACACTAATGATTTAATTAGTGTAATGAAACACATATTATGGGTTTCAATATATATATATATATTGTAATAAAAGCGATCAAGTCGCCTAAACTAGCCCGACTAGGGACCAGCCAAATGTAAACAAACCTAATGTGCACGGGGGAGGGCGCCAGGTTCAGCTCCTGAAATGTAACTGAATGGAAGAGTTGGGAGGTCAAGAATGAGCAATTGAGTCATTTGTGACAAACAACTGTTTATTCCTGGCACCAAAAAGCTGCCAGGTAAATTACAATGTCGCAATGGGCGACGCAAGTTCTTTTACTAAAACTACTCTATGAATTAATTACAAGTGGTTAATTCTGCTGGGCCTGAGCGCGGCCACTTGCAGTTTTTCGCTGTTATAATTGTTCAGTGAGACGGCAACGTCTCATAGTTATCACCAATGGCTGCTGGTCTTCATGGGCGGGCCGAGGCGGCAAGGCTGGCGGCTCCGGGTTGCTGATCTTCTGCGGCGCGTCTTCTCTCGCTCAGGTAGCGGCGATTCCAGATTGTCAGCTCGAGCAGGCTCAGAGGAGGCGAGTGGCCACGGGCGCTGACGTTGCGAAAAGGGCTGTCACTCAGCCCAGGACGAGAGGCGGCAAGGCTGGCGGGCCGGAGCGAAAACGGCGCGGGATCCCAGGTCGCTGCCCGAGTTCTCTCCGCAACAAGTCTACGGGTCGCGTCCTGACTAATTCGGCTGTGGGAAAGTCTTTTCCCAAACTCGCGTCCCGGTCGTGAATGACTGGATAACTTTTAGAAGTGAAGTTCTCAAGTAACGAAAATTTCGAAGTTCCACGAAGAAATTTTACAAGTCGAGACTGTCGAAGGAATTTACAAGTGAAGTTCGCCGGAAAATCTTAGAAGTAGTCTCTTCAAACAAATCTAAGAAGAAGTCTCGTTTCGAGGAAATTTTTTAGAACTGTTCCTCCGAAGAAATTTTACAAAGTGAGACTGAAGAAATTTTAACAAGTCCGAAGAAATTTTAACAAGTGTCCTATTCCTACTCTGCATCGCGTTTATAAAAGAAGTTCCTTTCCCCTTCCCAAATTGTTCCTGGCACCAAATTTCTCCCTTCCCTCATGGCGAAGCTTCCCATTGGCCGAGGGTGGCTGCGTCGCAGAAATCTGATTAACCAATCTCGTGTCGATTTTTCTGTATTTTTCCGTAAATGTTCTCTGTCTGTCGTTGGCTTCGCTATCTCGCTCGCTCCCCTTTGTCAGTTACACCGGGAGCTGATCGCAGCTGTCCGGACACGTGCGCGTGTCAAAGCGCATTTCACGGATTCCCGATTCCCGGACCGTCATGGGCTACTTGACTGCCTACTGTATTTAATTTGTTAATGGCCCGTGCAGAGATTCGGGTGCCTACCCAGGCGCGTGCCGAGACGCGAGCCAGAACGAATGTGACGAGTTAGCATTGTCCGGTGGAGGGATCAGTTTGATGGCCAAGAAAGGTTTCGCTCACGACGTGTCGTAAATGCGTCGTCGTCTTTAATTGACACCCGGCCAATCCTTTCTTTGGGGTTTGCACCCCCCGGTCGCGCGGCCGGAGAAGGGATGCGGGGGCGCGCTCTGTCTCAGGAGAGGGCCGGCGAACGGCTCCGAAAACAAGAATGGCTTTTTATGACTGCAATAAACCAGCTGCCTCTGTAGGACAGGCCGGCGCGCGGTCGGGTGAGGCTGGCGGCGTGACGAAAGGAACCCTCCGCGGCGGTGGCCGCGTCCCGTTGACCCACTTACTTCTCGACGCGAGCTATTTCCAGATGCAGAAATTCATTTGTTATTGGCGACGCCATAATAAAATTATATTTAATTAATCGGTGACGCCACTATATATATATATATATATATATATATATATATATATATATATATATATATATATATATATAGAAGATAGATATAGATAAGTTTGAACCTGAATTTTAGAAGAAAAAATAATGAAGTATTTATTGAAAAATTTAAGTGCAAACCCAAAATAATGTATGATGATGTTACTGATTGAATGGATATACAAATAGTATAAAATTGGAGGAAAATTTAAGAGCGAATCCAATTTTATTTCCGAAAGCTTGTTGGTTGTTAAAGAAAACTAAGTTATATATATATATATAATGAATTTGTTAGAGACCTGAATCTCAGTTTGCAATATAATTGAGTTGATTTGATATTAATGGCAAATAAACAAAATAGTTTGAATATTCTTCTGGATACTGAGGTGTGCGGTGCTTCTGATGGAAACTAGGAAGAATTTGGTTCGAACACTCACCTCGTTCAGTTGCGAACAAGTCACGTTCATTATAATTTGGTAAACTTCGACTTCCGAGCTAGCAAATATGTTATCCATGAGCATAATTTACACTTAGGTTGTTGACTTGCTCATAGAAGTCAATTAGTGCCAACAAGACCAAGTCCAACAAAGCCACAGTAAACAAACTTCTGATGTGCGCAAATTTGACGTACAATGCGAGTTGAGTATAGAGTATTTATGTTATATAAACAAAAACATTTGTGAACTAAATGGGAAAATAATATGTGGTTCCTATAACCCCAAGAGAGGCTTTCAATATCCTATACGTGCGATACAGTCGGCGGCGGCGTCATTGAGGATTTGTCAGTAGGACAAAAAATAATTGAGCAATCTTCTATCAAAGGGCATTTCGACCTTGAAAAGTATGTCCGTGCACTTTCACGGCACAGGCAACGTGAAGTCTTGCATGTAGCCCCTGAGAGTCGTATGCTAATGGAACGGTTTACCTGTCAAAATCCTTCAGAGGACGATTCGTTCGTTCTCTCTTGATTCGTTCAAAGCCTCTGTTTACGAAGGAGTATCACGAGCACACGTATACTCTCCGAGACCAATATTTAGCACCTCGCCAACGAAATCCTTTGAACTCCATCTCGTTATCATAAAAGTGTGACATGAGTCAAAAATATGCATGTGTACGAGGGAAGTGTAATGACGCACATGAGGGCGAGAAATTGAAAACATTCTCTTATTTTGAGTCAATATTTTTTAATCTGGAAGTCATATGCCTTGGCATATTTTTATTACTGACAGTTTGTTGACACATTCACACGCACACACACACACACACACACACACACACACACACATATATATATATATATATATATATATATATATATATAATGACCTTACCCTGGAGGAAAATGACCTTCACAATGAAATAGAGAAAGTCCGTGGTTGAATGAATTTACGGAATACTTGTGAATTGAGAGGCACATCATTACAATAAAAACGCCTTGTGAATGAAAAATAAGTAATCAATACTCCGATGTAAACGTAGTAGCACTTGAAGGTCAAGGGCTAGAAGGAGGGAACTTTGGGGAAATTGTGATTCAATCCAAACCTACAGTTCCAAAATGTGAAATCGTAACAAAGCTACGATTGGATTACGGTGTTCCCGCCTCCGCCCAACTCGTAACCTTGAAATGCCATTGCGTTCAAATGTAGTATCAAATACGGAGTCGTGTTTGATATGCATTACATCTTCCATTTATATTAAATTAGTTTTTCTCTGATTTGGCAAAATCTCTAATTTTTTATCGAACCAACAATTCCATTGGCTAGTGTTTTAAGTATTCAATTTAAACTATGAGTTACGAATGCATTAATTACTTTCTTGTCCGGGAGGTGTCGCGTCCTAGGCAAAGGTACCGATGTTTAGGCTGTCATACTGTGAGCTTCCTCAGGGAGATATGCCTTAAATTTTGGCAGCATAACGCCCAAAACTTTGACATTTGTGCCTAGGATGCGTTTCTTCCAAACAAACAAGTAGATACGGATTCCGGCAGCTGAAGCGTACACTTTCAATGAGTTATGGATCTTTTAGCATTATGGTTAAGAGTTTGTGGTTTAAGTGAGCGTTGTGTTTAAGAGTACTTCTACAGATTTTAATGTTTAATAACTAAATGTTAGTCTCGATTTTAAGCTGAGCAGCTTGTGTTTAAAAAGTATTTAGTGTAGAGCAAAGATTTTTATTAGAATTTATTAGAGTTACTCTTTTATTTTCAGATTATTGTAGTCCTTGAAAGAGCATCAGTCGCACATATTTGAAATCAGATCTAAATTGCATTATCCCAAACGATTCTGACGAACCGATTCATTTGAAATCCGAGGAAAGTAAATTCATTCCTGTTTCTTTTAAGCAGGGTAAATAGGTATAACGTGTATCTATTAATAAAATAACGTAAATTAGAGCATACAAAATTATTTTACGAGGGTTTCTATTATGAGTTAGTTATTAAATAACTTTAGAACATTACGAAAAATCAAAAGTACATTTTTGTTATGAGAAAAAAATAAAAAAAATTAATTGACACAACAGACTCCTACCGCACGCCACCGGCCGTACCGCACGCATAGGATATTGAAAGCCTCTCTTGGAGTTATAGCCACATATTATTTTTCCATTTAGTTCACCGATATTTTTGTTTATATAACATAAAATAAACCGATAGGTTCTCCTTTGTAGAATAGTAATTGACCTTAAGTTTCTTTTGTCTTTTAGAATTATGAACCTTCCTTTGCACAAAAGTTGCATAAAAATGAATCCTTTTCAGAACAATATGAGTAGTCAAATGCACCAAATTGCTAAACATTTTACATGAAATTATACTTACATTCGGAGTAAAAAGCAAATTAAACATTTGATTATCCATAGTACAATCATCATCGCTTTATTATCAAATTGAATTTTAAGATGCGTCATCCATCGATGATTCACCCCAATGACATCGTTTCAACTAGGTCTAATCGGTTTTACAATAATTTTTCGTTTTGCCTTTTACGTGTTTTTTCTCATCTCTTCAAAAATTGCAGACTTTTGGAACCATTTTTCCCTCTCCGTGAATCGCGTTCCTTTGCAAGTCATTCTGCAAGCATAACAACAACTAATATTTGATTATTATATTGAATATTATATTAACAAAGAACTCCCGGAACTTGGAGGAAACGACAACTGGAGAAGAGGCGATTTGGAGGTCATGGAGCGAACGCAAAAACGGTGACAAAACCCTGGTGATTGAGTGTAACCAATGCCTCGTTATTCTGCAGTCGAAATCAAGTAAGAACGATCAAGTGAGGATTCCTTTATTATTTGAACATAAGTTAGAGCCGAGTAAAACATTAATCAGATTAGAAAGGACTTGTAACTATTTAAAAGTTAGTTCAGATTAACGAACTTATAATTCTTTCTTAATTTGAAAATGAAATCCAAGTAATCAAAAGTTGGTTATATGTTAAAACTTGTTTATTTAGTGATGAGTAAATAGAATCACAAGGCGCCACACAAAGTTATACACATTGTCAGTATAGTAAAGTTGTAGTTGTGTGGAGCTTATGAGATGGCAATTCAGATTAAGGAGAGATGTGCTATTTGTAAAAAAAAACTGTCACCTTATCTTGTTTGAATCGAACTTGTAAATGTAGAATAAAGTTACTATTTGGAAAAATCTTAAAATATAAAAAGAAGATTTCTTATTTTATTGTATCATTTTAAATGTCAGAAGATAACTTAATCAATGAAAGTATGTGCAGTAAATGTTAGCATGTAAGGATTGTTTTTCTTCCAGGAAGATTTAATTTAAATATTATGTGTGTATATTCGGTAATTGTAAATGTGAGAGGAGTTGAAGGAGATTACAGTATATATTGTTTAAACGCAAAATGTTTTAATCTGAATGATTGTGATAATCCAATGGGGCAGAGAAACCACATCCCTGAAGTCCCAAAAAGATTTTATATGTAGTTATTTAAACATGAGGTCAACTGTCCCACTGAGTGAGCTAGATTATTGAATGGTGAATTTACCCCTCACCCCGACGGTTAGTCATAAAACACTTGCAAAGTGGTTTTCATACAATTTCTAGCTAAGCTCTAATGAGATGTTATTAAATATTGCTGTAAATTAAATACAGACACTTCTCTAAGAAAGCAAATATACTCTGCATACAGAGATAATTTTCTTTATTTGAGAGTTAATGGTGGTACTAAATAAAGAGCATAGAAGATACGTTACCAAAAATGTGAAGGGGCCTTAAAATTTGGATCAGAAGTCAAACATCAACGGTCCTTTTAGTTGAAGTAAAAAAAATGGGTTTCTCTGAGCAATAACAAGCGAATACCGAAGCAGAACCTTAGCAAACGAAGCACCAAACGCACGACATCGTTCCTTCTCCTTCCTTTTCCCAAATCCCTCCTTACACACACACATATTCACACAATTGCATACTCTACTCAACCACACAGGACGGCAGTCGTGAGCGCGGCGGTTGTCCTACATGGGGGTGGTCCACCCCTGGAGGAACATATCTGGAGGGGGGACCTTATAAGCCGTCTTGGTCGGCGTCAGATATCCTTCCCCGGACCATCCAGCAGGGAAGGAATGCCGCCATCTCCCAGGATATGACATGCACTTCTTACAGGAATAATAACTTAAGTAGTTAACGTCACCGCTAAATACTAAATACCTACTCAGTAACGAAATGTTTCACTGTGTTCAATAAAGAGACTATCCTTCTGATATGTAAGTGACAATATTCTAAAATGTTTACGATACCCAAAGCGCACCTCTCTTTCCCTGAATGGGTATCAAAGCGGTGATTCTTGGATTAGGGCTGCGAGTGTATGCGCTCGCAGGTGTAGCAAGAATCCGCTCCTCCGCCCGCGCCGAGCAGAGGTCTTCTATTTTCGGCTTCCTGTAAACCTCTTAACGAGCGCATCGCCTCCTGCGCGCCCGTGGCCGCGCTCGTTGACGGGCGGCGCTCGTGCAGACTGGTTTAGCACGCGGCCGCGCCCCCGCGCCCGAGCAAACAAACGCAGCGCTCGCGCAAAGCGATGTGGCGTCTGGTGGCGGCGGCGCGAGCACTTCAATCGCCTTCACGACCCAAACAACCGGCGCCGCCCGGCCCAGCAACGCGCAACCCATGCCGAGGCCGGGCCTCCAGACCTTAGTGGCGTCGTGCCGGATTGCGGGGGGCTTCCCCTGCCACGTATCTCCCCCAGACGGGCGCAAGCTCGAAACCCCCAATGGTATCGTGATATGTGTATATTGTAGTGCTTCTAATTGTGTGGGTATTTATGAGGAGAGGATAGGGCAGGAAAGCGGAACGAATGAGTAAAGGTCCGTGGCCAGTTTGTTAAAGTACTACTACCCGCATTCGCCTTGTAATGCCTTTCGCTGCAGGTGTCGTGCTACTAGCAGCGATTGCAGGCAATTACAAATGCTTCCAGTACAGGATGCACAAATATTGAGTTCGCAGGGAAGCTAAGTTCCCTGGAGGAGCGTGGTGGTGAGCGAGGTTTCAAGTACAGAGACCAAGTCCGATGAAGTATGAAAGTTTAATTGAAAAATAGAGCTGCAGAGCAGCGTGAAGTTGATACAGCAAAGTCTCTGGGCTGTCTGTCCGATATCAACGCTAGAGGATCCTTATATGGGAAACAGGGAGATTTACGAGGCCAGTACGCCACCCCCGCCAGAACTCGGCATGCCCTGGACGCAATAAACTGACATAACTGTCAGAGGACTTTTGCCCTTTTGAAAACTCACTAGTTCCCAAACATTCCTGTTTCCACGTCTGGATCGTGTTAGCGTTGACGGCGGTTTGGGGAGCCCAATCACCCATGACCTTAGGCAGGGCGCCTGCTCCAGACGCGACGCTAATTTAAACATATTTGAAGGGTGATATTTCTCTCACGTACAGTTTGAAAGAAATATTCACTGCTTCTCTTACGCAATACGTACTTCATATGTACGTAGGTGCATTTACCATAACAGCCTTGTAGTGATCGGAATAACCATGGAAAACTGCCGCTCAGAGCAGACTGCTACTAAAATTCTCCTCCACACTATCACTGAATTCGACCTACACTATGTGATTAAAAGTATCCGGACACGTCCAAAACGGTGTTATGGTGTGGTCGTGTTTTTCATCTAGGGGGCTTGCACGTCTTGTTTCTTGTGTAGCACTATCACAGCACAGGCCTACGTTAAACACCGCCTTGCTCCCCACTGTTGAGCAATTCGGGGAAGCCGATTGCATCTCTCACACGATCGATCACCTGTTCATACTGTACGTACGACCGGTGGCGTAGTAGTTAGACGACAATCACATCCCTGTGATGGACTGGCCTGCGCAGGGTCCTGCCTTAAATCGTATCGAACACCTTCGGGATGTTTGGAACGCCGACTTCGTACCAGGCCTCACCGATATACATCGATACCTCCCCTCAGTGCAACACTCCGTGAAGAATGAGCTGCCATTCCCCAAGAAACCTTCCAGGACCTGATTGAAAGTATGCCTAAGGAAGTGGAAGCTGTCATCAAGGCTAAGGATGGGCCAACACCCTATTGAATTCCAACATTACCAGTGCAGGGCGCCAGGTAAGTCATTTTCAGCCACGTGTCCGGATACTTTTCTTCGCGTACTGTATCTGTGCTCGTAGTAAAAGTATCAAATTGCCATCATACGGACTCGAACCTCTCGGATTGCTCGGTAGAGACGCTGTATGTTGCATAATCAAACTGTATAGTTGTCGGACACGCAGCAAACTGCATTCAGTAGCGTCTGTTTCTCAAAAGATCCTGCACAAGACGTCGGTATAAAATTGATTGTTTGGAAGAGGGTTTTAATTGTCGTTTGTAATTTTTTTTTTATTTTTGCTTTAACGCGCTAAAGAAGGAACTTATTAACAAGAGGAAATTATGAAAAGCTGCGCGAAAAAAAATGCGAATTTTCGGCAGGAAAACTTATTACAGGGTAACAAAAAAGTAAATAAACGTAGTTGCTATATTTAGGAAGGAAATCCTCTAACACGTGATGCAGCCCGAATTCATGTTTTATGGATTCTTAAATCCGAAAAATAGATGGACGGAAAAACGTGTGTCTGTCGGTCTGTGAACAACGTTAGCGACCAATCGGTTCAGCCGATTTACTCCAAAATTGACATTGCCCAATCGATCTGGCACATGTCGCGGCTCCTTGAATATGAAATTGATATTTTAATTTTGGGGGGTACTTTACATGAAGCTCCTGGAACATTTTCAGAATTTCCTAAAAATGGCGCAATCGATTTTTATTAAATTCTATAACTAATTTTTTTATTAAAATCTACAACTAAAATATTAAAGATAGAGATTTTTCTCTTAATAAAACCTGTGTCCTAATGATAGATTTTGAAATAAGGTCATGTAATGTCTTGTCAGTTTTCAGTATTGAGTACTTGAGTATTTTTCGTATAAATATCCTTGAAATATAGGCATTTTTTATTTTTGTTTAAACAATTTTTGTCTCAAAAACTGCTCCCTCGATTTTTATTAAATTTTGTTCTTGGATAGTCTGAAGGACGTTGAAGAGAATGGTTCATGCCTCATGTTGGTTAAAAATCTTTATTTTTTTGAAAATTGAAAAATTGAAAAAAAATATTTCGGCGCCTTCCTACACCTACAATTATGAAGATACATTTTTACTTTTCCATATATTTACCGGGTAATATACGTAGTATAGGGAAAGTTATGTAATGCTGCAGAAACTCAATTTCGAGATTTCAACGGAAATACACGTTTCCGGGTCCCCTGATACCGAAAACGTGTTTTTTCAAAACGTCCGTCTGTCCGTCCGTCTGCCCGTCCGTCTGCCCGTCCGTCTGCCCGTCCGTCTGCTCGTCCGTCTGCCCATCCGTCTGCCCGTCCGTCTGCCCGTCCGTGTGGTGTCTTTGAAGATACTAGCACCTAAACCTTGCGTCTGGTGTCTTTGAAGACTAATAGCGTTTGAACCATGCATAGACGTTTTTCAAATTGAAGAAACCCCGGTTCATCTGGCTTGAGTCTAAACTTTGATATTTTGAAAAAAACAATTTCAAAATTCGATATTTTCAAAATTTTCTCAAAAACGTCTCGAAATGTTTTCTTTAAATTTCTTGTAAGAATAAAGTTACACACTTATAAAAGTGGCATATGTCCAATTTTGACGGTTAACTCAAAATTTTCAAAAATTGCAAAAGTTCGAAATTTTTCGGGGTCTTCCTACAACTAAAAAATGGAGAGTTTTTCCTTAAATAAATTTTGTTGTACATAGTGAATTCTTTCATTAAGATCATGAACATTTTAATAATAATTTTTATTGTTTTCTCGCAATTATGCGTGCAATACGTGCAATTTTAAAAAATCACAAAAAAATATTTTCTCAAAAAGGGCTTCAACGTTTTAAAATTTTTGGTAGGGATAGTGCTAAATGTACCTTATAAGATGTAATAGACGCCATATTGCTATATTCTTTTGTTTTTTTCAAAAATTACAAAAATGTATTAGTTACATGTCTCTCACGTCGTTAATATTTACGTTAGAGACTATTTGTTCATATTATTATATTTATAAGTACATGTGCTTTAAATACTGTCAGATAAAGTTTCTCGAAAACTCAACCGTATTCTGTGAAAACTAAAAATTCCGTATTTTCAATAACGCTCAAAACGCCATTTTCTCAAAACCGTCTTGGAATATTTTCTTAAACTTTTCGAAAGGATAGTGCTAATTGCGCGCTTTAATGTGACATAAAGTTCGTTTTGCAGTATTTTTGTTTTGTCAAAAATTACACACATTTTTGAAAGTTCACGCCGTTTATATACATATTTCCAACGATTTGAAAATGGTATTGTATTTGTGAGTTAAGGTACTTCAAATGAAGTTTTTTGAAAACTCAAAAATTTTCCGTAAAAATAGCTTCAAATTTCGAATATATAGTAGCGGTTATTGCCATTCTCTTAAAAACCGCTCTATTTTTGCACAGAAAAAGGGGCCTTTTATGACGATGTTTTACTGTTCTTACCGTTCAGTACTGTTCTTTATTGGAATATTTTAAAATAATCTTTCCATTCTACTATTAGGAAACCGAAAAATTAAGAAAATTTCAAAAAATCTACTTTGGCGGCGATAGAAGGCAGCTGTCAAGAGTATGCGTAAGTTCTTACAGCTAGCCGAGACCGAAGGAAAGAGAAAACTAAAACGAGAATGTCTGTGCCATTCTACAGCACCACTAGTCTCTTAATCAAATGTGTTCATAAAAAAAGATCTTCAAAGAAGGCCAGTCCGGTGCGGCGAACGCCTCGCACACAACCCCGAGCCCCGGTACCTCGGACACATTCTCGAGAGGAGCCTTACATACAAGATACACTGTACTAACACCGAAATGAAAGTTGTAACCCGCAACATCCTCAGAAGATTGTCTGGATCTAACTGACCCCAGAATCATCTGTAATGCCTTTCGGTGCAGGTGTCGTGCTACTAGCAGCGATTGCAGGCAATTACAAATGCATCCAGTACAGGATGCAAAAATATTGATTTCGCAGGGAAGCTAAGTTCCCTCGAGGAGCGTGGTGGTGAGCGAGGTTTCAAGTACAGAGACCAAGTCCGATGAAGTATGAAAAGTTTAATTGAAAAGTAGAGCTGCAGATCAGCGTGAAGTTGATACAGAAAAGTCTCTGGCCTGTCTGCCCGTTATCAACGCTAGAGGATCCTTATATGGAAAACAGGGAAATTAATAAAGCCTTTGAGCCAACCCCGGCCGAACTCGACATGTCCTGGTCGCAATAAACTGACATTACTGTCTGAGGACATTTGCCCATTTGAAGTCACTGTCTCATAAGTTCCTAAACATCCCCGCTTCCACTATCTAGATCCATGTTAGCGTTGACAGCAGTTTGGGGATGTCCCATCACACATAACCTTAAGATAAACCTTAAGATAAGCAGGGCGGAGGCGACTCTAATTTAGAAACCTTTGAAAAGCGATATTTCTCTCGCGTTCATATTTGAGAGAAATACGCATTGCTCCCCTTACGCAATACTTCATACGTACGTAGGTGCATTTACCATTACACCTCCACCAACCGCCTTGTATCAATTCTGCCTCCATGTGGCCGGCTGTCTTAACCCCACACCTATTCCACAACAGTCTGTTCTTTCGGCCATAGCCCTTCCAAAAATCCGCCGGGAGATATCCTGCAGAGCGGAAAGAAGTCGGCAGGTAAACGAAAAACGCCGCCCTCTGCACGGCCAATCTCCCGCCCACCGAAGCCTCCGTTCCCGCTCTCTACCCCTCTCCAGAATCCAGCCGAGCAGGAAAGGCTTGGCCCGCTGGATGGACGAACGCCGCCTATCAGACCACCTCATAAAACCTTCAGAGTCACTGCCCCGGGGTTCCGAACAACCGTGGATCATATGGAGATCCCTAAACAGACTGCGTATGGGTGTTGGTAGATATAAATACAACATGCAAAAATGGGGATCCTTGGCCCAGAATGACCCAGTGATGTGCTCCTGCGGTGCTGAAGAGACGATGGATCATCTACTTTCCTGCCCGGACTGCCCTAATGGTGTATCCAGAGATGACCTGGCCCTAGCCAAGCCATACAGCCTTGGCTCTCTCTACGTACCTGCAAAACAGAATTTAGCTGTCGTCGACTCGAAAGAAGAAGAAAAGTACCGATTTTCACTGTTACCTATGAGTTTTCGAAAATTACAAAAGTTTGAGTTTGTTTCATCATCTACAACTACAATACTGCAGATTAACATTTTTCAAAATGAAATTTTTCCACACAATTAGTTCTTCAAATATTGTCTGTGTATTGTTTTGAAAGTTTTAGTGGTTTTTGCGTAATGTTGAATTCAATATGGGAAATGTTAAAAGTAGAATTGTTTCAAAAACGATTCCATATTTTTTCTTTAGATGAAAATTTCAACCAGCGCAAGTTATGCGTACGTATACCCTGGCCAGAAATGTACAATGTCTTAGTGATCACGGGTAAATCGTCATCGGCATTCAGGAATAAAAATCTTATTTATATGTGTTTCTTTTAGAATGTCTACATCTAGCTGCGCCGTAGGCGAAATGTTTGTATCAGATGTTAGCACTGCGCACTAATGGGACACGTGAATGAGAGGACAGAAAATTTAGAAATCCTCCACCCACTGTAAAGCCTGCAGCATCTCTGTTTGGATCTTCGATTTACGATGTAATCAAACGCCCTGCATTCTCTTGAGGTCTTCTTAAAACCTTTTGATCGAGCCGAGTGCCAGCACCCCACCGCATCCGAAGACGCTCGCGCCTTCGTGTTGACGTTTCGAAACGATGTTTTTCCTGCAGCACTAAAGCGCAGGCGTCGCCATGTGGTCTATTCTGGAGCGAAAACACTGTAGCCGTCTGCGCCGCCTGAATCGTTAACCAGTTTATTGCCAAACAAGTGCGTTGCGTTTCTCCAACACTGCGCAGATCTTGCTGAGTGACAGTTACGGCGACTTAAAGAAACAACTGTGGCAGTTTTAAACCCCCTCAATCCACTATTCCGTGATATTTAGTGAATGCTTCTCCGCAAGTGACGGGCTAATTAACTACACTACATTTGTTCTCTTTTAAATGGACTTTTTGTTTTGTACTGCTTGTGTTTTGTAATCCGTTTATATAAATGAACCTTTTTGTCTGATTCGCTTAAATTGAAAATGAAAAATTATATATTTTTTTTTAAATTTAATGATTAGAATAAAACTGACACAAATTACATGAATAAGCATGTAGATAAACGTGATTATTCAGCTAGAAAATGAATGTAGGCTTATTCAAATTTCCCCCAACACATGCATAGATGCCCGGTTTTAGATACTTCTATTAACGTCCAAAATAATTGAACCATTTTATCCTTTAATTTTATAATTTCACTTCTCTGTACGTTGAAAAACAAGTAATCAGCATAGTGTATTTATTGATTTCGGGTGCTTCAACTCCTTGGGTCGTTAGTCCTGTAAATGTAGTACACGTTTTATTGCAGACGATGTCGGTGATCTCTCCTTGGATTGCGAGATTCGGTGCCGACCTATGCCGCTGCCCGGGGATTTTCCCCAACCAGGTACCTCTCTCAGCGTGGCACAGAGACCAGCGCTAAGCTCCCGACAGGTCTCCCGATATGTGTCCTGATATACGTCACATGGAGTGAGGATAGGACAAGGAATAGAAAGGAAAGACCGCGTACAGTCCGTGGCCCGTGTGTTAGGGTACTGCTCCGGCATTCGCCTTGTGTTGATAGGAGAAACCACGGAAAATCATCAGAACAGCGTGCAGCTATAATTCTCCTCCAGACTCCGGCTGAATTCGACCTCGCTATATAGTTTGTATCGGAATACAAATAACTGGCAAGTCTTTCCAACCGTCTAGACAAATTTGGACACCCTTCGATCTTGGAGAAGGGAGCGTTGACCAATCGCTATAGTCAGAATCTTAGTGCATATGTGATTGGTGCAAAGTACCATGGAGCGGGAAAGTCACTTGTTCCCGGGGGCGGGGGCCTGGATTGTTTACGCATGAGGCGGAAATATCGTTATCTTTCTCTGCCGAAGGAGAGATTTTGCCTGCGCGTACGCCATGACGAAAAAATATTTTTGAGCAATGATCTTCCATCCAAAATTACTGCACTAAACCAATAAATATTTAGCATTTTAGTAACAATTATACTACCTTTTAACAATCAATTTGTAACTCCGTCAACCTGTTATATTAAAATGTTCATCTCAGGCGCAATTTGCGGATCCTTTCTGGCCGTTCTAGCGCATATTTTGAATTCTTTATAAAATTGTTAATTGTTGCAAAATTGATAATTCCCGAATTTCGGCTCTGGGAAAGCGGGAAACTCTCCCCTTTTTAGATCTGCAAAAGTTGGAAATTGTTTATAACTTCGCAAATGTTGCAATTTTTATTGTCTCCTCAAAATTCCCTTGAAACGCAAAACAAAATTACGCAATTCGATCAGTGCTATCAACTTCCGTTCTCGAGATATTTATTTGTTTATTAGAACTTACCATCTCATAATCACCCCCATTTTTGCAATCATTTCATTCGATTTCCGCACTTAAGTATACTGAAAAGAAAGGTTTGCAATGTCTCGCTTCGATTGTTTGCTTCATACACTTAATGCCGAGGGCAGATGTGATATCGCGGCTTCATCGCGCCTCGAGGCGATAAACGGTGCGACGGAGCAAAATGATTGTCTTTACAATTTCTTCGAAAAAAAAAATACAAGCTGTAACGTTTATTGGTAGTTCCGTGGGATCATTGCAGTAACAATTTCTGTCTTGCGGCAACTATAGCAATTTTTTAAAGATTCAAATTTTCCTTTTTATTATAAACAGTCAATAAAACTCTCGATTCAATATTTTAATTCTCCCAAGTGTTATTAGCACAGAAACAAATTATCTGGTAAATTTAATGATGCCGGGAGAAGAAGTTTAAGGCGAATATAATTTTTTTTTTTTTATTTTTTTTTTTTAAATTTATTGTCTACCTGTTCAACATACATGTTTTTCAGGGATGTGAATACAATCATATATAACTTTTGGATTATTTCCTAACTGTGGGCGCCCTAGACGGATGCGTTAAATGTTTTTGGTTGTTATTATTTTTATTAATTTAAATTATTGCGGCAGTAGATTGATAGTACAGAGAATGATCGTTGATAAGATTGTTCGATGAAGGTTATATTATTTGAGGCCCATTTTCTGCTATTTTATGGTGGTCTGAATCTGTCTTTAGGGAAGCGTGAGTTGATTCGTAAGTTCGGTTCTGCTGTGCGTCCAAGGTTGAAAATGGAGGTGCTGGGAGATGAGGGGAGTGATGTGAAAAAGTCTTCGGACAATTTGGTAATGTGTTCTTTTATTGTCGGAATTTGCAGTTCGTGGTGGATTTGCTTGTTCGAAATAAACCATGGCGCTTTAATTATAGTTCTTAGCGCTTTATTTTGTATAGTTTGCAACAGGTTTAAATTAGTTTTTGCTGCATTTCCCCATATTGGGCATGCATAAGTCATAGTTGGTCGAATTATTGACTTGTAAATTAACATTCCGGTCTCTATTTTAAGGGAGGATTTTTTGTTAATTAGTGCGTAAAGTTGGGAAAGTTTTGCTTGTGTTTTTGTTCGTGTAGTGTAAATGTGTGTTTTCCAGTTTAATTTTGTATCAAGTTGCATTCCTAGATATTTTGCTGCTGTATTATCTGCGGCCCAGGGAATATTTTCGTTGTTCAAAATTAACTGCGGAGGGGTGAGGGGATGTCTTAGGGTAAAAATTTTCGCCTGTGTTTTATCTGGATTTATTTTAATTCTCCAATTTTTTGCCCATTTATTGAATATGTCAAGGTCGTCTTGTAAGTTATTCCTAGCTGTCATAACGTCCCCGTGCTTGGAAAAAAGTGCGGTGTCGTCAGCGTAAAGCGCTATTTGCGAATCTATTAGGTGTGGATAATCGGATATATATAAATTGAATAATACCGGTGATAATGGGGACCCTTGGGGCAGCCCTGCTGAAATCTGGCGTAAGGATGATATGGCATCGTTAATTTTGACTTGGAATATCCTTTGATTTAGAAAACTTTTAATAATTTGGAATAAGTAGTCTGGAGTGCCTATTTGTCTTAATTTGTAGAGAAGGCCTTGATGCCATATTTTGTCAAACGCTTTGGTGATGTCCAGGAATATTGCGATAGTGTGTTGTTTGGCATGGAATCCTTGCGCTATGTATTCGGTAAGCCGTAATATTTGATGTGTTGTGGAGTGGTTAGGTCGAAATCCAAATTGCGTGTCTGGGATTACATGTGTGTTTGTCAAGAATTTTATTAATCGTTTTAGTATCAGTTTCTCTAATAGTTTCGACAATGACGGGAGTAGGCTTATTGGTCTATAGTTCGCTGGATCTTTTGGATTCTTTCCTGGCTTTCGGAAGGGTAGCACTGTTGCAATTTTCCAATCGTTGGGAAAGTATCCTAATCTTAATGCTGCATTAAATATTGCTGTAATGCCGGCTATCGTATTGTTATTTAGTTCTTTTAGAACTTTATTAGAAATAAAGTCCTAAGTATCCTGCTGATTTCTTAGTTTTTGATTTTTTGATTTCTTGTTTAATTTCTGATGGGGATATGTACTTTATATTGATTGGAGCTGTATATAGTGCTTTCTGATTGAATTCTTCTACTTGTTTATTAAAGTGATCGTTTTCGACTGAGTTTGGGTTGAACGATTTTTCCAGGTAGTCAGCTATAAGAGATGTTTTCTCAAAATCAGAATTTGCCACTTGTGATCCTAGTTTTATTTGTGGAAATTCTTGTTTTTGTCTTTTTATTCTATGTATGGTAGACCACATATGCCTAGATGACGGGTGAATTTCTTTTAGAAAAGTCTGAAAGCTTGCATATCTATGTTGGTCTAGTTTAGTTTTAACTAGTCTCGTCAGTTTGTTTAATTTTCTTTTTAAGTCTGATCGTCGTGTCATTTGCCAATAGCGTCTTAAATTGTGTTTACTTTTGATTAGGTTTATGATTTTTATTGGGATTTGTTGCTTATTTATTGGGTTTGTTATTTTGAGATATGTGGTAGAATTTGTGAGGGATCCTTGTATGTTGCTGACTAATCGTTTAACTTCATTATTTAAGTCCTTTTCAGATTGAATGTTTTGCGGATGATTGTAGTTAATTTTTAAAATTTCTCTGAATTTAAACCAGTTAATTTTACCTTTTTGCTGTTTATAATAAGATGATAGATAGAGAGGATGAAATGATATGATTATTGGATTGTGATCCGAATCTAGTTCAGGAATTACTTTTTGGTATAGCGGAAAATCAATATTTTTTGTGATGAGGATATCTAATATGTCAGGAATTATATTATTGTTGTAAGGGTAATGGGTGGGTTCTATTGGAGCCATAATACTTAAATTGAGAGTGGTAGCTAGATTTAGTAAATTTTGCCCTTGTGGGTTTGTTGTGTTGCATCCCCAATCGCAGTGTTTGCTATTAAGGTCACCTATTAGCATGATATTATCGTTATTTCCAAAAATTTCATTATATATTTTTCTAGGGAATAGCTTATTGGGAGGTTTATACGCCGATATTATAGTTGTGTCTTTGTTATTTATTTTGGTTTGTATTGCTATAGTTTCTAGGTCGTTGCTCGTAGGACTATTGATTAACGTATGTTTTATATCTTTGTGCACTAGTATGGCCACTCCTCCTGCGGCCTTTGCTGAGAGACGGTCGTTGCGATATATATTAAAACCTGGTATTGAGAACTTGATTTGAGGTAACAGGTGGGTTTCTGAAATACAAGCTATTTTTATGTTGTGGCTTGTTATAAAGTGTCGTAATTGATTTTCTTGCCTTTTTATTCCGTTCGCGTTCCAGTTGAGAATGTTTGTTTCTGGATTTTTATTTACGTCCATTATCGAGGGCTGATTGTATTAATATTTGTATTTGTGGAATGAGTGCATTTATTACTTGGTTGATGATTGTAGTTATTACCTGTTCTTGGTGTAGAGGGAGATTGGAGTTCAATGTCGGGGGGACTTGGTTATTAGGTCTTTGAGGATTTGAAAACCAGGGATTTATGGGAGGTCGTTGCGTTGGGTTTGTTTGTTGTGGATGATTTTGAGGGACTGGTTTTCGGTCAAGGTATTTAATCTCGTGGGATTCTCTGTTATTAAAAGCCTGTTTTCTCTGATTATACCGCTCTGTTTGATTTTTAAGCAGTTTCTGATATACTTCGCATCCTTTCCAATTGGCCGTGTGATTTTTTCCACAATTAACACATTTCCTACTTGTTTCAGTTTTAGGTTCCGAGCATTTAGAATAATGGTGGTTACCCAAACACCTAACACATCTCGGAGCGCGCCCACAGTTAGCCTGAGTGTGATCAAATCTTTGACAGTTCTTGCATTGAATTAGTAATTTTTGATTGATTCTAGGAAATACCCTAATAACACTATATAAAAATCTATCTAATGCTAGAATGCTTCTTCCCTTATTGTTGTCCTCTAAATCTACAGCACATGTTGTTAATGGTTTTCTGTCTTTTCCGTGAAGGCGAGTAACTTTGATAACAGGGTATTTTTTAACTAGTTCTTGAAAGATTTCTATTTCACTATATAGTGTGTGAATATCTTTAATAACAATTGAGAATGTTTTTATGCTTGGGTCACGAAACGTGTGGTATTCAATGTTGTTTTCGTTGCAAAATTTACGAAGATCTCGGAAATCTTCTATTGAATTTAGTTTTACTTTCACTCTTTCTGCTTCAATTTTTGTTGTAAAATCTTCTTTTACCACACTTTTAATGTCATTTATTAACAGTTGAAAATTTTCCGCTTTGTGAATAATTATAGGGGGGATTTTTATCACTGTCTCCGCGGCACTGATATGATCGTCTTCATCTGTATCAGTATTTAATGTTTCGAATCTGTTTGCTGTAGGAATAGCATATCGTGAAACAGATTCAGTTTTTTGTCTTTTGCGTTCACTTTGTTGTGTTGGGGCAGGTGCACTATGTTGCAAGGGCGGCCAACTAGAGCGTTGGCTGTTTTGTACTTGCGTTCGTAGGTCCTGAAGTTGTTGTTGCAATTGGACCAGTTGTTGGTGCTGTTCCTGAAGTTGATGTTGCTGCGCCTGTATTTGCTGATGTTGTTGCTCTATGATGAGCTGCTGTTGGTACTCCATCGAATGTTGCATGGCGTCGGGCGTACTGTTGTTCACGGCCTGCATCGCTTCTTTGATGCTCTGTCCGAGGTCAGAGCACGGTAATTCACTATTATCTATTTTCACTAATGGTTAAAAATGCGGAATAACTTTCGGAAACACTGGTCACTTCACGAGCACTCGTAACTCACTGAGTGCTCAGCTTGACGCCGACTGAACTGATAAGGTAGTGCTGCGGTCACAACCTCTCGCCACTGCTGTCAGCGCTGAACTGTTCTCTAAGCTTACCTAGTCCAAGTGTTGATAAGCAATCAATTCAAAAGTGAAAACGTAATGAACTATAAGACAATATTTCCACGTAACATACAAATGTAACGTCTCCTTGTTAGCATGGCCTTCTGTTTTTCTGAATATAATTTATGCTATATAATTTATTTTTATCTTCTCTATTCAATAGTACGACTAGCATTGTTATATAGTTATCGGCTAGCAATTGTTTATAAAGATATATTGCAAATTTCATTATTCCTAAAGGCCGACCCAAGAAGCAATAGTGCCTATGAAATTTTCTCTCAAGGGCAAGTTGAGCTTCAGAAGGGTTCAGTATTCTGGAACTTTTCGATGACCCTGGTTCGCGTGACTTCGACAGGAAAATAAAATGAAGGTTCATTCACTGATAAATGTAAAAAAATTGTCAATGAAGCTAATCGCTTGCCGCAAAAAGTATTGCCCTTGAATGAATGCTGCCCAAATCATGAATCCCTTCTCACTCTAGAACGCCTCGAAATTTCAGATACGTAGAGTACACTGTGAGATCGGAGTTAAGGAATATTTCTTTTAAAATTGGTATACGTATCTCAATCAAACTGAGTGAGACGGAACTGCGATGTAACAAAATTCTGGTAAAAATTTCGAATGTTATTACCCCCCTAATAAAGTTATCGTTGTAGGGCACGATATTAATAGTGCAAGCAAAACAAAAACATGAAATTAATTAAAAATGAAATTATAAATTAAACCTGTCACGAATGAATATTTTCTATCAAGATGAATCCCATTACTCGAACGTGAATCTACCCTAATGACATTGCTTTTACCATATTAACATTTTAAGTATCAACAAAACGCCTTAAAACTCACATATTTCCGGGCTATCATATTGTCAATTCGATAAATGTAAATGTTTAATGTATTGTTGAAGCACGAAAACATACAAGATGCGATTAATTGATGTCCCCACCAGAGGTTTGAGATTTTAAAAATATTACACTAATAAAATTGTTGAAATTGCATGAAAGTGATTACATTGAATGATTAAAGTAATATCCTGATTTGGTTTAATTAAAAAGAAAATCATTTAATTTATTTAGGTAAAGGTAAAGGCCCCCCTTTATACTTACAAATGCTAAACACGCAGTTCATAAATTAATATGTTAATAAATTTCTAGTTGATGCGGCTTCAATTTCCAAATAAAAAATTGATTCGAAATCAAATAGTTAATTTGTAGTAAATATATAAATCTTTCTATTTTCTTTTGCATATCATTCTGTTTAAGGCCTGTAAAATACATCCAAGATATTTTAAGTTTGTTACTTGTCCTATAGGGAAGTTACAATGATTATTTTGAACAAATCAGTTCCTTTCCTTTGATTTACATCATATTGTTTTTTTTATTTCTCATTTATATGTATGGAAGAAGAAGAATATTTGCTAAATATTTACTAGTCTATTGACAGTAATTCTGGACGGAAAATCCGCGCTCAATTTTTTTCGCTATCGTTTACGCGCAGGCAATATTTGTCCTTCGGCAGGAAAATATAATATTTCAGCCTCATACCTAAATAATCGATGCCCCCGCCGCCCCGGGTACTGCGTCTTTCCCACCCCATAGTATTTTGTGCCAATCCCATAGTCACTAAAGCTGTAACTGTAACGATTGGTCAAAGCGCCCTTCCCCGAGTCGAAGGGTGTCCACGTTTGTCTGGTCGTTTGGAGAGGTAAAATTTCACCCATGAGTTATTGTGGGGGAACTTTACATTCGCTTACTATTTGTGTGACTCGTTTTCTATTGTTATTAAATGGTCTAGAAATGAGTATAGTAAGGAGACAAGCTGAAAGAAATAGCTTATCAGTAAGCAGAAGATGGAATTCTATCGGGCAGTTCTGTGCTTAGTTGTAAAATAGCATTACAGGAAAAACACATCTTACCTCACATGTTCGGCAAAGATACATGCGAAGAACATTTCCCTGATATCATCAAATCTTTAGTGCTTCACTAGCAGCTGTTTAAAAAGGCGAAAGAAATCCAGACTAGACTCAATTAACTGTTGCATTCCCTCCACAAAAGATATCATCGTTCAATGATAAAATTTCTTGAAAATTACTCAAGAAGAGCGAGACGAAAGTACATTGAGGAAGAATTATGTAAAGCTGGTTTGTGATGCTATCTTCTAGAAAATAATTTCTGTTATCGTCAACATATCAGTGGCATTCATACTTGAATAAACAACCGATGATTGGAAAAGTTATGTGTTGAACATTCTGGTTACTCTTTTAACGGGAAGTTCTTTAAATCCACGTTAAAATGTATGAACTAGAAAAACCCAAACGCTTATTCTGCCCTGCTGTGTTTTACCTAAATTTGCATCAAAATCTAGCCAAATGACTGCTTACGATAAAGTGCTACCGACCAAGCACCCTGCTTGATACTCAGGAATAACAACTTCAAATGATGTACTCCAATTTGAAATATGTCACATGTTTAGCCCTTGCGTTTCATAGAGTATCGGAAGTAGTACGTAAAGAATAAATCTTTGCTAATGAATTCATATCGTTAATGAAAAAAGTGCTCACTAAATGTCCCGCAAATGTTATTGTACACAAAGAAAGCACTGTCGATCTTCATTTACAACCCCACCCCATCGTGACTCGCTGGGGAACGTGGTTAAACTGTTGTGTTGTTTATGCTGAACACTTCGAAAATAATGAATTTCGTTAGTAAGACTGATGAAGATCGAACTGTTGCATCGGAAAAGCTGAAAAAAGGTTTTCACAACACCGCTTTGGAAAGAGAACTCATGTGTGTTCCGTCCTTCAGACCCCTTAGCGCATGCGTCAACTAATTACTCACGCGCTTTCATACAATCGACATGTTCATTAAAACGGATTTTTGAGAAACAGCGAAATATTGATTCTTGGCAAATTATCACCTTTTCAAGTAATGTAATACGCTCTACTGCTCACCAGAATTGTTTCAATAGTCTACCTATACTCTCCTTTAAAATCATTTATAATTGTGACGATATTTCAGATTAAAATTTGAATATCTTTGCTTTTACCTGGAAAATTTTGACATATTTGCTTTTGCCGGATTCACCTGCGGACATGTTTTCTTTTACATAAAATAGGGCTACTATTATCTTCACATTTGATGGGGATAAATTATTTTACTGAAGTTTATATTGTAACACTTCCGGTTACCTGGGGAACCGGATAGCGGCCCTGAATGCTAGCTCAAGTCGGCGATGGAAGGAATTGTTACACAGTACAACGGGAACATAAAATAAACATTTGTTCACTGGTAAAATGATTGACTTTATTCCTGGGCAAGAAATAAAAAAATTGCACCAGGGAAATTACAGTTTTAAACTAAAATTAAAAAAAATGAAGAGATTAATTGGAAAGGAAAGAAAATTAGTTGTTAGTAATCACAGTAAAACCTATAACTAACAAGAATACACACTTATTACAGTTAACAATACAATGGAGTCAGAATGACAATTTAATGTGTCTATGCGCGACACCGCTTTACATAAATATCTCACAGGGGTGAATGCCCTGAGTTAAATTGCCTTGGTCGGTTCTGCTGTGTGGCTGGAACGGACTCGGTGAAGGCCAGGGAGGCGACAACGACCTTCAAGAGGCGCAGCCGGGCGGTGTCCTTACGCGCTATCAGGCGCGCACGTCAGCTGGTCGGCCGCCTGGTTATGTCACCATAGGGGGCGACGGCCGGGCGGCGTTTAACGGAGTCTTGTCGAATCTGGCAGGACTGGCAGAACTCGGAGTAGTCGGGCGATCAGGATTCGCTCTCACTTTCGATAGCGTCAGCGGCGTCTGGCAGCGATGTCTGGCAGATCTTGGAGGCGATCATCGGGAATTTCTCCCGATGTCCGGAGCGGAGTAATCAGCCAAGCGTCTCTTTGATTCTCATGATACAACTTCGGAAAGTCTAGCGACGAATAATTCCCACCCCAGAGAAGTATTTTTCTCTACCCAATTATAAACGCCACAGAGGTGTACTTGCCTCTCCCCGACGTATAATTCCCACCCCAGAGAAGTATTTTTCTCAACTGTCGTCAGCTAGTAGCTCTAGCCCCTTCCGAGATCTTTCTAAATCTTTCAGAGACAAACTGGCCTCTCCCCGACGAATAGTTACCCCCCCCCCCCGGAGAAGATTCTCTCCCGACTGCTCCCCGTCTGATGCCCAAGCTCTTCTGCAATTCTCTCCGTCGAAATTGTAACAAGTCAACTTTTGCCCCCTCCCAAATTTTCTCGTATGCTCCAGCTCCTTAGACAAGTCATGTCGCTATTGGCCCGATGTACTGACGCAGTACATTAATTTCAACCAATAACGACGAGAAAAGCATTGGAGACTTCCACTCTTTGTGCCTGGGCGCATACAGTGCGTCCTTGTTCCTTCTAAAACATCGTGCGTGCCCGCGTAAGTGTTGTCCGGTGAAGGAATTATGGATCTGGGTTTCCCCGAAACGAACGGGCGGTCTAGAAATTTACCAGATGTGCGTTTCTGAGTGCTACTCAATTAAGTTCTTGACACTGGCCCAAATAAAGATTTCTGTAATGGGCGAGGCGCAAGGGACGGTCATTAACGCGGTGGGTGGGCGTCTGACGCTGTTTGTTTATTCTTCCAGTATGACTCAGGGCGGCCGAGTCTGTTTCATTTAATTGGTATGCGGAAATCGGTATCGCTACAATATGCAGATTTTTTTTCAAGACAGACAAAACTACTACAACAATTTCTGTAGTTCATGCAACTATTTTGTTTGGCCTCTATAGAAATTACAAAGAACTAAAAATAAATTAAAATCTATATGTGCCTGCCATGATCAGCTTCTGCACAATCACAATTATCTTTCAGTTCTTGGCAATTCATTTTAGTTTTATTTCCAACAATTGGGCCATCAAGAGCAAAGAAATACTACTCTAGACCAGGAGTTCCTAAAGAACTACCTCCACTTTTCTTTTAAAAATTCAATCAATAAACATGCTTCATTAGATCTCTTTGCCAGTAATATACCCCATTCACACCTTCTGAAGGCTAAATTGTAGCATATTTGTTAATAAAAAATTATCTTTCCAAAGGATCAAAGCAGGAAATTCATTAAATCTGAAATGTTGATATGGAATAACTTTGTATTAATCTTCTTCCCTTTCATTGTTTTGTCAATGATTCGCTTCGAATTTATAATGTTCTGTACGTTCTTGCATATACTACTCAAAGTTTTCGTGTCCTTGAGGTCCCTGTCTTTTAACAAATAAAATAGGACGCTGGGACGAAGACTTCACGAAATGAAAGACCATGCGGCAGAAGTAGTCACGTGATTGTGAATCTTTGTATCTTATTGGTCACACGAACATTCTTTATTGCGTGTATCAACACCGTGGACATAATGGTTTGTGCCTGAACCATGTATGTTTACAAGTAAAATTATAAGGGATATATTTGCTTTTGCTCCTCCATACAGAAGATCCAGCTGACGGTCATTAGTGTTATTTTATTTTTTAATATTCAGTTTGTGTCCTAATTATGAGTCAGCTGTGCGATTGTCTGCATTTATAATAAATAAATATTATTTATTATTCTTGTTGGACATACAAATTTCTTTCAAGGACGTGTACAATTACATTTAATTTTTTTACAAATCAGTAAACTAGAACAAATAACTTTGAATTATAATTACTAAAGTTATCAGGAAGGGCCCTACATAATAATTTATTTACAATTAATTTAATATTTTTCTTTTAGTTTTAATTCCTTACTCCTTAATTACTGCTAATTAAGGAGGTTGGAAGAGATAATTTTAATATCGTGTCTTAATACGGGAAAATTTATTCCATTTTTCCCCTAATACAAATGTAATAGTTACTTGACAAAATGAAAGCTTTAACAAAAAAGGATGTGATAATTTGGAAATATACGTACTTATGGAACCTACAGCTAGTTCTTTTAAAATTTGATCATTAGGAATAAAACAAAGAGCTTTTAATTTTTGACGTAAACCTTATTTTGAATAACTTTTAACTTGCGTTTCTGTGTTTTTACAGCGCCACCCCATATAGGACAAGCCTATGTTATTGTACGACGAATGATATATTTCTAAATTAAGATACCTGAATCAGTTGAGAGTTTAAATTTCCAATAATAAACAGCTATAATTTAAGAGTTTTGATATGTTAATTATTAGAAATTGATGAAATGTGTTGTCTCCATGTTAATTTTGTATCTATTTTTAAACTTAAATATTTAACTGGAGTATAATTGGGAAGCCAATGATTTTATGATTAAGTAGTAGTGGATTGGTTGAATGAATATGCTTTAATGAAAAAATTTTGAGTTGAGATTTTTGACTGTTGATTTTAATGTTCCAATTGGTGAACTAGATATACAGTGTATTTAAATATTTTTGTAAGCTATCTCTACCTCGTATGAGATCCGAGTGTGCAGTAATTTTACAGTATAATCTGCAAAAAGTCCATGTCTGAATAAGTTAGTTTTAGGATGTCATAGATACACAAATTAAAGCGTGGGAGAGAGAGAGGAGAATCTTGGAAACGGAAGCCTTATAACTACAATGCTAACTCAATTTCTTTTTCGATGTGTGTGACCAAAAATCTAGATATTTACGAGCGCTGAAGATTTGCCATCAGAAGAAAGGATTCCTCCCACTGGTTTCAGACGATGTAGTAGCATCTTTATTTGCGTATAAAATCTTTCTGACAAATAAGCGTATAAATTTCAATTTCTTTAACATTTTTATTTCCGTTTACTTAATTATGATTACTTTTTATAGCGAAATTTGATATCATTGATTGGATCATTAGAGAGCAGGATATCAATGCTGATGAGAACTTGTTTAAAAAAATATACTTTGATGCTACTTACCAATTTTCCCTCGAAATTTCATGTGTTTTTCATGTTATGGTATAAAATCATGTGATATAGAAATGTATCTAAATATGCACCAATTTGTATTTTTTTGCACCTAAACGTGCCCTTATTTTCAATATTTTTGAAACCTTTTTTTAGCATCTAAATTAGCAAATGTTTGCTCCTAAAAGTCTGCTATCTAGTGATTATTTTGCTTCTAAATCTTTGTTGTAAAGAAAACTCTAATGACTATTGACTTTTTAATGTCTCACATGTTGCCTTCTACGTCTATTATCTCGCTACGGACTTTCGTATTTTCTTTGTAAACTTTTTGATTGTTTGTTAAGTCTGTACTAAAAGTAATACTGAAACCTCATTTACACCTTTTATTTACTTCTAATGATTGACTAATTGATATATCCGGGCACGTTAGATGCTACAGTCATGTGTACCTTTAGTGTAGTGAATGTTTTATTACGGGAGGTGGCGGTGTTCCACCCACGCTCGATGGGGAGAAACAAGCCGGCTACCAGGGGATTTCCTCCTCGCAGTATCGCCTCCATCGAGGCCCTGCTCTAGTGTGAGGGGAAGAGAAAGACAAGGAGGAGGAACGAAAGGATACGCGCCTTCCTTGGCACATTAGTTAGTACAGTGCTCTGGCACTTGCTTAGGCCATTGATCAGAAAACCTCCGAAGAGTACCGATCACAGCAGCCGTCCAATTCGATTGTCCTCTAGAAAGCGGTTAACTTCAGCCTGGCTATCTAGTCAGTAAGGAAGACCCGCATCGGGACACGACAGCCGCCTCAGAACAGCTTCTGAGTCAGAGGCAATGAGCATTCTGAGCTTGTGTTTTAATTTTTAATGTTGTCAGCATGAGAATAATCTAAACGGCTCTGCAGCTTTTGCTCGGATGGTGGAGAGCGGTGGATACGCGTCGAGTCCCGGTCGCGCGCTCCCCCACCCCACCCCCTCCCCATCCCCCTCCCCCTCCGACGACGCGCCACGTGACTCGGAGGTGGCTCCGCAGCAACAAGTGACTGGGCGGGGCGATGGGGGCGGGCGGAGCGGCGCCGCGCTCGAATCAATAGCGGGGTTACCCCGGCAACGCCACATCCGCCCCCGCGCCCGCCCACACCACGCCGCCGCCGCCGCCCACAACCACCGGTGTTGCCCGCGGACGCAGGTCATCGCTCTTTAAGCCCCTGCGCCCTCCGCCGGTCCCTGTCATCTCAATTCTTTTCAGTTGAAAAAGCCTATTAACTCATTAGAATAGCGGTCGGCGGAACTTTTTTATGGGGTAAAGTAGGCCAGGTAAGATTATAGCCTGTACCATCACAATAACATTTACACATGGGTTATTTGTATATATTTGTCACGCAGCAGGTGCTTTTCTTGTGTTGTCAGAATACGCATGTGGTTGGATGCACTTGACAATCTTGAATTATTTTTGTGCGGCAATTTACATTAGTGTAGCGCAAGAATGCGAGATAGCGCGTGGCAAAAATTATGAGAAACAATGAGACAGCTCACTATAAAAAATTAGGTTTGAAAAGGTTGAGAAGTTTGAATATCTAGCTTCCACAAGAAGAAAATAAATAATAACGGAAATTAAGGCAAGTATAGCAACAGAAGAAAAAATTCTGTTCTTCAGTACTACCGAGCCTGAATGTAAATTTCTACCATTGGTAAATAAAAAAGAATATCACTGTCACACACGGATCAGAAATACGGACCTTAACAGCAAATGCTATAAATATGTTGAGAATATCAAGAAGGAGGATACTGAAAAGAACGTTTGGTCGTAAAGTTATATATATGTACTGAAGATGAAGACGAATGAGTATTTAAAGAAAAAACAGACGTAATAAGGAATATGAGAGGACCACGACTGCGATGACTTCACAATGTTGACGAACATCTGAGAAACAAGGGTATACAAAAATGGAGAGGAAGAGTGGAGGACATGGCGAAAAGGAGGAAGAATTTGCCAGAGACTGTGATGAAGTAGCGTGATAACACATTAAGACGTATTTTTTAATATAGTCGTGAAGATTTTGCAGATCTCTTACATGATCTCACGCAAGGCAATAAAAATAATTGCCAGAATAAAAACGAAAATCTATGTTCAGTTGAAAACCTTAAAATAATTCACGATGTTGACACTAATAGATCGAAGGTATGCTTAAAATTTTATAGAACATGCATGATTGTAAACCTCGACTTGAAACTCCCACAATAAACCACAGGTTTTGGTTCCAATAAAAGCAGTAGATACTGCAACATACTAAAGGAAACTCAACGAAGCAAGACAAATACGAAACTGGTCAAAGGAACATGCAATGGTCAGTATTTGTTCTATCGTCTACGAATTACCTACTCATTGAGCTCAAAGCCACCAAAACCGCAATTCTGTAGAGACTGACAATTCAGTATAAAAATTGTTTTGAAAAATTGATACACCCTTCAAAAATTATTACATACCTTCTGCTACAACATATAGAACATCTGTGCAGCTTTCAGTAAAGCTGGTTCTTACTATTTACTTTCGCGTATGCATATATACTGAGTAATATACGTAGTATAGGGAAAATTATGAAATACTGCGCGAAGAAACGGCGGATTTCTGGCAGAAAAATTCATTGCTGGGCCCTGATAACGAAAAAGTGGATAAATCCAGTTGCTAAATTAAGAATAAAATCCTCTAACACGTGCTGCAGCCAGACACCTATTTTGTGGGTCCTTGATGCCGAAAAATCAATTGACGGCAAAACGTCCGTCTGTCCGTCCGTCTCTTTGTCTGTGAACACTACCAGCGCCTAAACCATTGCATTTTCCCCAAATTGAAGAAACCTTTGTCCATCTGGTTAGAATCGAAGCCTTGAGGTTTTAAAATACGATCTCTAAAATTTGGCGGTACTTTACATGAAGCCCTCCGCCCTCCTTTCAAAATGTTCTCAAAAACCTCTTCAGATGTTTTCTTTAAATTTCTTGTAATGAAGTTGCAAGTATAATATTATTATAACTTACACTCGTAAAAGTGGCATAGGTCAGATTTTCATGATTAACTCTGATTTTTCGAAAATTTCAAAAGTATGAATTTTGGTAGGCATCTTCCTAGAACTTCTAAATTGAAGATGAGGTTTTTCTTCAAACTTAATTTGTTCTCCATAGGGTGTCCTTCATTACGATCATGTATCTTTTGAAACTTTTAGTAGTTTTCGCGCAATATTGCGTGCAATATTTGCAATTTCAAAAAATGACAAACACTAGATTTTTCTCACAAACGACCACAATTTTTTTCTTTAAACTTTTGGTAAGGATAGTTCTAAATAACCTCTATGAGATGACATAAACGCCATATTGGTCTATCCTTCGTTTCTTTCAAAAATTACAAATATGTAATTTTTTTACGTGTCTCTAACCTCGTTAATGTGAACAAATTGCCGATAATATAATTATTATTATATTTAAGAGTACATGTGCTTTAAATAATCTCGTGTAAATTTTTTAGGAAACTCAACCATTTTCTGTCAAAACTAGCACAAAATGTCGCAAAACGCTCAAACGCCATTTTCTCAAAAGATACTCCAAATTTTGTTTTCAAACTTTTCGAAGGGATAGTGCTAAATACACACTTTAATATGACGTAAACGTCATTTTGGAGATTCTTTTTAATTACACAAATGTAATGTTTTGGAAGATCTCTCACGCCGTCACGCACATTTCAACCAATTTGTAAACACTTGTGTTTGTGAGTTGAAGTGCTTAAAACGACTTCAAATTCAGTTTTTCGAAAAATCAAAACTTTTCTGAGAAAAAGAGATTCAAATTTCGAATTTTTAGTACTGCTTAAACGCTATTTTCATACAACGGCTCCAAGTTTTTCAAAGAAAATTTCCATTTAGGATGCGGTTTTACTATTTTTTTTTTATATTCGTAAAATAATATTTCCGTTCTACTATTAGAAAACCGAAAAATTAAGAAAATGTTTAGTAAAATGCCCGGAGATAGATGGGAGTTGGCAAGAGTGGGTGGCAAGTTCGTATAGAAAATTAATATAGGAAAGCCTGTGCCATTGTGTAGAGCACCACTGCTTTACCTTTTTTTGTGCTACTCTGTACTGTAATTGAGTTTCCTGGAAGTTATGTTGGTAAGAACCTGTTATTGAATTGATGGTATCCATTACAAATCATCAGCCTTTTATTTTTCAATAATAAGAATTTAAAATTTATTCTGAATTATTACAAAAGTTCTATTGTATCTCCTGTAATTAACTTTCTTTTGTACAATACCTAAAGTTCCATACGGTTTCAATTAAAGTTCGTAAGCTTACTATGATCTTCACGCAATGTGCTGACTTTTCGGCTGACTTCTACATCTTCAGACTTGATGTCTGTAGGATGCCCTCGATGGTATTCTTCGTATCGTGTTATTGTCTCGGTACTTTTATATCCCGTACTTATATATTTTTAAATCGTCCGTCTGTCTGCATGTCCGTCTGTCTGCCCGTCCGTCCATCTGTAAAAAATACTAGCGCCTAAACCATTCGTAGAATTTTTTCCTAAATTGAAGAAACCCCTGTCCATCTAGCTGGAGTCGAAACTTTGAGATTTTGAAAAACTTTCTTCAAACTTTGGGGTTACTTTACTTGAAGCCATCCGGCAACTTAAAAAAATTCTCAGAAACTACTCCAAATTATTTCTTTAAATATCTTCTACTAAAGGAGTTAAACACACTTATAAAGATGGCATATATCCAATTTTTACGGTTATCTCTGAATTTACGAAAATTTTAAAAGTTTGATTATTTCCGTCGTCTTCCTACTAAAAAATACAGATTTTTCCTTCCAATGGAATTTGCTGCTCATGAACAGTTCTTTCTATAAAGTCATGTACATTGTTTGAAATTTTTATAGTTTTCTAGAAAGTTTTATATAGTTAATATTGAGTTTTCTTTCAAATACAATCTGTTCTCTGTAGTGAGTTCTTTCACTAGGTTTATGTAAATTTTATGTAAAATATGTATTTTACAGAATGCCTAAAAAATGTTACGAACATCTAGGGCATTCAGGAGCGTCGAAGATATGTACTTTGCCAAAGAACTCGTGTGATAAATTTCATACAGCGAGGTTACGCATATGACATTCGCCTCTGGTTGGCAGCCCACTTACCATGCACTAGTGCCTAGTAAGTCACATTTTGAAGCTGTCAAAGATGTGTCTTTTGCCAAACATCAATGCATGGTGAGTTCCTTATCAATCAGAGGCAATGCCATATGTATAACTTCGTTATTTAAAATTTTTCAGGAGTTTAGTGAAAAGGATAATCTGCAATTGTCTTGCATGTTCTAAACCTTTGAACAATTATTCTTAGGCATACATACACTGTTCCTAACACGAGATCATTCAACATGTAAGCAATTTGATATTTCCCCATTCGGTCTACAATATTGAATCTATTGTTGTAAGAATTAATATTTAATGAAGTGCGAGTCAATAATGAATACGTGTACGCGGAAATGTCAAACATGTAAACTCGAAAAGGTTACAAAATCTGTTAGGAGTAAAATTTGTCTTGAACTGTTTGATCCCGAACTCTGTCTACACTCGAAATCTTGAACCTCGATCAAAAAAACAATATACTCTTATTGTTTTGGGCGGGAAAATTTCATCAGATTTTTTCACATTTTAATTATTTGTTTTGAACAAAATGATTACAGAAATGACATGTAATTAATCACAACTTCAAAAAAATTTACCAAACAAATTATCACACTTCACATTTTGTCACGAATGTCGTCCGTAGTGCCTGACGGTTTTAACGCATCGTTTGAGATAAGTGTCGATGCAGACCTTCATGTATTGCATGACACGGCAATGACAGCTCTGACTTGCATTTTATGCGTTTCCTGTGGTACGCCGTTTCATTGAGGTACTCTCAAAAGAGAGGGCGCACGGGTTAATAAAGATCTGGGCAACGGTGCAGGTGCATTCGGCCCCAAAATTTCTTTCAGGAAAGCTATTTGACATTGATTGTTAGATTGATTTTTTCGGGTACATGAACTGGAAAGGTCATTAGACCCGTTGGCGAGAGAATTTCTTTTCAACCCGGAAGTGGCGGGGATCGACCTTCGAGCTACACGTTGAAATGCGGTAAGAGTTCCTCCTCCAGGTATCGCCCCTGCGGGCCATCCCTGCTATCCCTGCCGTAGGAAACTTCTAAGCTCCCCTCTTGTCTTCCGACATGTGTGGTAGTGTTCTGCATTTTAGTGTAAATGCATGTGAGGGGAGAGGATAGGACAAAGAAGAGGTAAGAAAGATCAGGCGCGATCCGTGGTCCATTTGTCAGGGTACTGCTACGGCATTCACCTGGTATTGTTCGGAGACACCACAGAAAACTACCGTTAAGGCAGGTGGCCACTAAACTTCTCCGCCAGAGAGCGGCTAAATTCCATCTTGTATGAAAATCCGTCACTTTCGAAACTCTAACTCTTGGCCGGTCAAAGTTTTTGCTAAGGGAACAGTCATCCTCTGAGGTAGCAACGGAGCTTCTCTGAGCGAAATCAACCGGTGTGCTTGATATCACTGAAAGGAATATAGTGAACATATGTGAATACAATAAAGTGAATACTGAAAGGAAGCACGACACGTAAAAGAACGTCAAGTGTAACATTCGCGGTGTGCGGGCGCGCTCCGATCTGCACAAACCTGTTTCCATTGGCAGAGTTTTCGTCACTGTTTCTTCAAGAAATTGGTTTCACAAAATGGTAAGTAGCGTTCACTCTTCACGGTAGAATCTAAAAAAATAAGGACCAGACTTCGGAAACTAATGGGAGTGACTTGCAACTTAACCATTTGGGCTCTTAACTCTAGTAGCGTTTAGTGGACTGAAGCATTTAAGTGCAACTGGGTGCTGTATGATGAATTTTTATATAATTCTGAGGTTAAGCTTGCAGTTCAATTTTTACAATTTGAGGTATTCACAGTTTTCGTTATTGGCTAGCGTGCAAGTGTTACATAATTCATTTTTCCACCATATCACTGGAGAGTCGTAAAATGCCCGTTCCATTGCGTGCCCGTTCATGGAAGTAAAACTTTCTTGGCGCACTTGTCAAACTTCCCAATTCTTTTACAGGCATTTCAAACAGATTTAATAATAATGACTACATTATTTCATGATAATAAATATACATGATAATAATGATTACATCCTTTACATTAAGAAGGAAAGTTGCTGGTGAAACATGTTTATTTGTTAAAAAATGTATGAATGTAACTTCGTACTTACACAATGACAAAAATAAAAACAATGCAATTGACGTTGGAAACTAATTTTCGATAAAGGTATATTCAATGTTATAAAGATATGTTCTTTGAACAATTCACACTTTCTTAAAACAACATTTGAAGCAATTATTCAATTTTTCTTGACAGGTAGCTTTTCGGTATCCTTGATAGTCACAAAAAACTATTCGCAAAGGTTTCTGCTCTTGAGAAAGCCAAGTAAAGATTTTCTATGGGAATATACAGAATCGGACAAGTACAGCCCTACTCTTTGCAATATTATTAATTTTCCTGGATTTGTTATGAGAAATAAATGGGAATTTCGGAGAGGCAGGGTGCCAGCTTGCTGGGGTGCGAAAATTTAAAAAAAAAATCATTTGTATACTAAAAAAGTTTGGATTATTTTCTGTATGCTTACGTAAATCAAGAAAAGCAATTGCCGAAAAATATACAACTAATATTTTCGCCTTTAAGTAATAAATACCATTTTTTACTATTATAAACAATTCTGTGCGCGTTGACTTCGGTTTGGTACACGGGAATGATGCAGAAACGATGTTTTTGTATTGAATATCTTAGCGAACCGAACCTTAAGTTTAATAACAAACGGTGAATTATTACGAGCTTTTCATTGATGTACAGACTTCCAAATACCTCCAACATTTAAATCGTGCGTCTGGATTGTGATCTTTGTCAGTTGTTGAATGACTTGTGCTATTCTTTCTATTATTTTAAATTTTGTTGCTTATTTAAATTAAGGCTTGTAGTATTGGCTACCGCGTTTTTATTTTCGCTGTTCATTTCTTTCAAGCTATTTTACTCTAGTTAATTTAAATGTATGTTCTTTGTGTTGTGCCAGAGCACAAGTTTTCGGCTACTGCCTCCGCGTACCCGTGCGAAAATTCTCGCATGTTAAATCCCACACTCTTCCCTATTCCATTCTATTTCCATTTTAAGAGGGAAATTTGTTAACGAAACGTATTTCTTTCTTTTAAAATGTATAAAGGTAACTTCCATTGTACTAACACAATATCAAATAAAAATAAAAACAATGCAATTGGTGTGGAGAAGAAATTTTCATTAAAGAATTATTCAGAATTTTTGAGATATTTCTTGGAACAATCCACAACGCACCCTTAAAAATATTTAAAGGAATTATTGAATATACTTTGACAATTAGCTTTTTGCTTTTCGTGATAGTCACAATAATATTAAAAAATACTTATTACTATTGAGAAAGCTACGTGACTTAACACGCTTACTTGAAAGTTTCGCTGAATCATTGCTGATAGCGAAATTATTGTTACAAGTAAATCACAAACCAAACCTAACAAAACACGTCTTCACTCTTCACTGTCCACCCACATCCCTTCACAATTAAGTACACAGCACCTGTAGACCTCCGACAAATCTTAAATATGTTCATTACACACATATGAAACAATCTTCATGGGTAACAAGCAACTATTAATAGTACTTCTAGTTGCTGCGATAGAGAATCTTGAATTAATAACTATGCAAATAAACCTCGTCAATCTGCACAAACCACGGTGTACACAGAAAGCATAAATAGTATAAGGGAGAGGAATCTAAACCTTCTAAGCGTGACTTCACAAAGATGGCCACCATCACCAAGGGTTGAAATCTAGGTGGTATTGATAGTATTGATAAGTGCCGAACCCGCAAAAATTGAATAGAATGTTGAAGACTATCTCATTCTGTAGATTAAGAAGTAACGAATTTTAGTTTCTAAGGCTCTAGAACTCTTTATTTACGAGATATTTAACGGTAAAGCTGAATGAGTGCTGCAGGTTGCATTTGATATGAATATTTAGATACGTTTTTTTAAACAAATGCTTTATTTTTTAAAGTCAAAGTGCAATTCGTCACGTCTCCGAAAAATTCTCGTTCTTTAGGGACCTCATTTATAAAGACCGGTAGCGTGTGAGAGACGCAAAAGGAATGTACTGAACTACTGAAATAATATAGGAAACGATATTAATGTATGTGTAAAATATATTTTATCACATAATAAGTACACACATCAGCATCGTTTTCTAGTTTTATTATATTTAGTCATATTATTTAATTTCTAAATTTTTGATACATATTAATCTCGAGGCATGCTCGCTAAGTAAATTTTCCTTTATTTCTTTCATTATTTTTGTTTGAATTTAATTCGGTTTCGTTCTGAAAATACTATATTAGTTTTCAATTGAAAAGAGCCCTGAAGATTTTCAAATTCAATAAAAAGTGCAAGTAAGTATTTAACTTTAATAACCTCACATTTATATGACGTAATTCTTTTAAAATTCTAAAACTATAAGTTCCAAAGGGGAAGCTCCAAGAGTTGTTGCTCCAAGTGCCTAAGGCGCACCTTCAAGGAGTTAAAAGTTTTGCTAGTTTTTCAATAACACAATGTAATTGCCATCGAAAGTCACATTACGTTCAGCGCTAACAGCGGTGGCGAGAGGTTGTGACCGCAGCGCTACCTTGTTAGTTCAGTCGGCGTCAAGCTGAGCACTCAGTGAGTTGCGAGTGCTCGTGAGGGGATCACAGTGCATTCGAAAGTTATTCCATCTTTTTGACCAATAGTTAATATAGATATAAGTGATTTACAGTGCTCTGACCTCGGACAGAGTATCAAAGAAGAGATGCAGGCCGAGAACCGCCCGATGCCATGCAACATTCGTTGGAGTACCAACAACAGCTCATCATAGATCAGCAACATCAGCAAATACAGGCGCAGCAGCATCAACTTCAGGAACAGCACCAACAACTGGTACAATTGCAACAACAACTACAAGACCTTCAAACGCAAGTACAAAACAGCCAACGCTCTAGTTGGCCGCCCTTGCAACACAGTGCACCTGCCCCAACAGAACAAAGTGAGTGCAAAAGACAAAAAACTGGATATGTTTCACGATATGCTATTCCTACAGGAAACAGGTTCGAAACATTAAATAACGATACAGATGAAGACGAACATATCAGTTCCGCGGAAACAGTGATTAAAATTCCTCCTATAATTATACACAAAGCGGAAAATTTTCAACTGTTAATAAATGACATTAAAAGTGTAGTTGAAGATTTCACAACAAAAATAGAAGTAGACAGAGTGAAAGTTAAACTTAATTCAATAGAAGATTTCAGAGATCTTCGTAAATTTTGCAACGAAAACAACATAGAATACCACACGTTTCGTGACCCAAGCATAAAAACATTTTCAATTGCTATTAAAGATATTCACACACTATATAGTGAAACAGAAATCTTCCAAGAACTAGTGAAAAAATATCCAGTAATCAAAGTAACTCGCCTTCACGGAAAAGACAGAAAACCATTAACAACATGTGCTGTAGATTTAGAAGACAATAACAAGGGAAGAAGCATTCTAGCCTTAGATAGATTTTTATATAGTGTTATTAGGGTATTTCCTAGATTCAACCAAAAATTACCAATTGAATGTAAAAACTGTTAAAGATTTCATCACACTCAAACTAACTGTGGGCGCGCTCCGAGATGCGTTAGGTGTTTAGGTAACCACCATTATTCAAAATGCAGGGAACCTAAAACAGAAACAAGTCGGAAATGCGTTAACTGTAAAAAAGATCTCACGGCAAATTGGAAAGGTTGTGAAGTTTATCAGACATTGCTAAACAATCAAACAGAGCGGTATAATCAGAGACAACAGGCTTTTAATAACAGAGAATCCCACGAGATTAAAAACCTTGACCGAAAACCAGTCCCTCAAAATCATCCACAACAGACAAACCCAACCCAACGACCTCCCATAACTCCCTGGTTTTCAAATCCTCAAAGACTTAATTGCCAAGTCCCCCCGCTATCGAACTCCAATCTCCCTCTACACCAAGGACAGGTAATAACTACAATCATCAACCATGTAATAAACGCACTCATTCCACAAATACAAATATGGCAAGAAAGGCAAGGAAAGCAAGAAAATCAATACAATCAGAACTCGATAATGGACGTAAATAAAAATCCAGAAACAAACATTCTCTACTGGAACGCGAACGGAATAAAAAGGCAAGAAAATCAATTACGATACTTTATAATAAGCCACAACATAAAAATAACTTGTATTTCAGAAAGTCAATTGTTACCACAAATCAAGTTCTCAATACCAGGTTTTAATATCTATTGCAACGACCGTCTCTCAGCGACGGCCGCAGGAGGAGTGGCCATACTAGTGCACAAAGATATAAAACATACGTTAATTAATAGTCCTACGAGCAACGACCTAGAAACTATAGCAAAAAAAACCAAAATAAATAACAAAGGCACAACCATAATATTGGCATATAAACCTCCTAATAAGCTATTCTCTAGAAAAATATGTACTGACATTTTTGGATAAAACGATAATATCATGCTAATAGGTGACCTTAATAGCAAACACTGCGATTGGGAATGCAACACAACTCCTCAAGGGAAAAATTTACTAAATCTAGCTACCACTCTCAATTTAAGAATTCTGGCCCCAATAGAACCCACCCATTACCCTTACAACAATAATATAATTTCTGACATATTAGATATCCTCATCACAAAAAATATTGATTTACCGCCATACCAAAAAGTAATTCCTGAACTCGATTCGGATCACAACCCAATAATAATATCACTTCCTCCTCTCTATCTATCATCTTATTATAAAAAGCAAAAAGGTAAAATTAACGGGTTTAAACTCAGGGAAATTTTAAAAATTAACTACAAACATTCGCAAAACATTAAATCTGAAAAGGACTTAGATAATGAAGTAAAACGATTAGTCAGCAACATACAAGGATTCCTCACAAATTCTACCACATATCTCAAAATAACAAACCCAATAAACAAGCAACAAATCCCAATAAAAATCATAAACCTAATTAAAAGTAAACACAATTTAAGACGCTATTGGCAAATAACACGACGACCAGACTTAAAAAGAAAATTAAACAAACTGACGAGACTAGTTAAAACTAACTAGACCAACATAGATATGCAAGCTTTCAGACTTTTCTAAAAGAAATTCACCCATCATCTAGGCATATGTGTTCTACCATACAAGGAATAAAAAGACAAAAACAAGAATTTACACAAATAAAACTAGGTTAAGAAGTGGCAAATTCTGATTTTGAGAAAACATTTCTTATAGCTGACTACCTTGAAAAGTCGTTCAAACCAAACCCAGTCGAAAACGATCACTTTAATAAACAAGTAGAGGAATTCAATCAGAAACCACTATATACAGCTCCAATCAATATAAAGTACATATCCTCATCAGAAATTAAACAAGAAATCAAAAAAATCAAAAATTAAGAAATCAGCAGGATACGATTTTATTTCTAATAAAGTTCTAAAAGAACTAAATAACAATTCGATAGCAGGCATTACAGCAATATTTAACGAAGCATTCAGAATACGTTACTTTCCCAACTATTGGAAAATTGCAACAGTGCTACCCTTCCGAAAACCAGGAAAGAATCCAAAAGATCCAGCGAACTATAGACCAATACGCCTACTCCCGTCATTGTCGAAACTATTAGAGAAACTGATATTAAAACGATTAATAAAATTCATGAAAACACACATATAATCCCAGACACACAATTTGGATTTCGACCTAACCTCTCCACAACACATCAAATATTACGGCTTACCGACTATATTGCGCAAGGATTCCACGCCAAACAACACACTATCGCTATATTCCTGGACATCACCAAAGCGTTTGACAAAACATGGCATCAAGGCCTTCTCTACAAATTAAGACAAATAGGCACTCCAGACCACTTATTCCAATTTATTAAAAGTTTTCTAAATCAAAGAAAGTTCCAAGTCAAAATTAACGATGCCATATTGTAAACTAGCGGGGGAGGGCGCCAGGTTCAGCTCCTGAAATATGACTGGATGGAAGTGTTGGGAGGTCATTGATTATAGCACAGAGTCATTTAAAACAAATAACAGTTTATTCCTGGCACCAAGAGCTGCCAGGGAAGTTACATGTCGAAAAGGGCGACGCAAGTTTTTTACTAAATCTACTCTGTGAGCTGGTTATCTTAATTACTAGTTGTTAATTCCCTTAAGGCTAACATATTAGGCTTACTCTTTGATGAAACGTGCTATTCATCACTTAAGGTCTGCAGGGCCTGAGCGCGGCCACTTGCAATTTCTCGCCGTTACGATTGTTCTGCGAGACGGCTTCGTCTCGTAGTTTTTCACCAGTGGCTGCGTTGTCTCCGCGGGCGGACCGAGCGGCAGCCTCGAAGCAGAGGCGGCGGCAGTCCCGGGTCGCTGACCTTCTGCGGCGCGTCCTCTCCCGGCAGGCAACGGCAATCCCAGGTCGCCGGCTCGAGCAGGCTCAGTGGGGCGAGTGGCCACGGGCGTTGACGTAACGCGGTGGGCTGTCCATGGGCCCGACGCGGGAGGCGGCAAAGGCTGGCGGGCCGATGCGGAAACGGCGCGGGATCCAGTAGTCTCCCGCCCGAGTTTCCTCCGCGACAAGTCCACTAGTCGCGTCCTAACTAATTCGATTCTGGGAAAGTCTTTCCCAAACTCGCGTCCCGATCGTAAGTAACTGAGTAATCAAGCAAATTTAGCAACCAAGAAGTATCTTGGAAGTATCTCGAAGTATCTCAGAAGTATCACGAAGTAACTCTCAAAAATTATCTCTCAAAAATATTATATCTGGGAGTGTTCCTCCCCCCGTCGCGCTCCGATCACAAGAAAAAGTTTTCTCTCTGCATCTCGTTTTTAAAAGAACTTCCTTTCCCCTTCCCAAAATATTTCTAACACTGAATTTCTCCCTTCCCTCATGGCGAAGTTTCCCATTGGCTGAGGGTGGCTGCGTCGCAGAATTCTGATTGACCAATCATGTGGCAATTTTCCCGTATTTTTCCGTAGATTGTTCTCTGTCTGACACCGGCTTCTCTCTCTCGCTCGCTTCCCTTTGTCAACGGTTCCAGAAACTTTTGGCAGCTGTCTGGACACGTGTTCAAGCAGGAGTGCATTTCACGGATCCTCGACGGTCGGCATGGGCTAATCGACAGCCTACTGTATTTACTTTGTAAACAGCCCCTGCGGGAATTCGGGTGCCTAGTCCCGGCGCGTGCCAAAACGGGTGTTGGGGGCGGGCATTGTTTGGAAGGGGATCGGTTGAGGGCCGAGAAAGGGTTTCGCTCACGACGTGTTGTAAATGCGTCGTCGTCTTAATTGACACCCGGCCAACCCCTCCTTCGGGCTCCGTGTTCTGCCCCGGTCGCGCGGCAGAAGAAAGGACGCGAGGGTGCGTATTGTCCGACCGGGCTCCGGCCTTCCATTTTATGAGTGCAATAAACCAGTCGCCTCTGAAAAAAGGGCCTGAATGCGGCGCGTCTCCGCTCAGCAGCGTAGCGAAAGGGCCTCCGCGGCACTGGTAGTGTCCCTCGACCCACTTCTGCCGCGGCGGGAGCTGTTATTAGATGTAGAAATTATTTTGTTATTGGCGATGCCACAATAAAATTATACTTAATTAATTGGTGACGCCACATTAGCATCCCCCTCCCACTAGATTGATAATTCGGGTTTCTTTGTTAATTTCTAATAAAGGGCAAGAATTCTCAATCGTCAAAAAATAACAGTGGTGTCACCTAAGATAAAGAAATGCATAATTTAATTTTTAATTGGAGGCTCAAGATACTGCGCCTCTCTGTTTACGTTACTAATTCGCTATAGTTAAAATCCTTACTATTACGGTGCTTAATTCTAATCGTGACAACTAGTGTCGTATGAGTCGCAGGTCCAGGCGAATTGTGGGCAGAGTTCGTTGAAACATGTTATTTTTATCATTCTTTGAAACAAAAAATCGTAAGTTGTAAAATCGTTAACCTGTCATAAATAAACTCGATCAATTTCCTGTCGTCCGGATGGGTGATTATCCGCCTGTGCAAGTTAAAAAAATCTAGTGCCGTAAATATTTTTGTTTTGTTAAGTTTCCTAAAATCTCATCTACGTTTTGCGGCGCCTCGTTCTCAGGTACAGTGGCTTCGTTGATGCGACTCGCATCTAGGCAAATTCTGACTCCCGTCTTTCTTTTTAACTACAACCATAGGATTTAAATACACCGTGACACTTCTCTCTCTTATTCCCTCATTAATCATTCCCCCAGTAGTTTCATCAACTTGTCCCCTAAGTGATTGCGGTACAGGATAATTACGAATCTGGCAAGGGGTATCGTCAGTGACGTTAATCCGAAAACAAAAGTCTTTAACAGGATGAGTTGGACGCGCGAACACATTCGCGAAAATTTAGGAAGCAACTGCTCTAGCTAGGAGCGCTCGTGGTCAATAAAGTCATTTTTCTGCTCATATCGGCTTCTGACCCCACTCACGTCATCCCCCCGACTCTAGGACGCACACAGTATACTTGGTTCTAATTCGCCGTCAACGTCATCCGTAATAGCAATTTCCTTACCCCCGCCAAAACTCATATCTCTAGAAAAATCAATCACCCCATCATTTTCTTTTAAGAAATCAACCCCCAAAATTAAATCGTGCTTTAAATCCTCAACAACTAGACAAGGGACGTCAAATAAGTGCTCTTGTGCCTGAAACGAGATGAGGGCCTGTTTAGTAATAGGCTTACTTCGTTTATTTCCTACCCCGATAACATAACACTTAGCAGTGGGCAGTGTCGGCACGGGCACACGTTCACTTACAAGGCGGGATAATAATTTTAATGGAATGGCACTGATTTCACTACCTGTGTCGACCAATGCACGGACAGGAATCCTATTTAACTTAAATTCTAGAACAGGACATTTCCGGACACGCTCTTTGATTTGATTAGCCTCCCCATTGCCAAAATCGTGGAAGGCGTAATCTACAGATATCGTTTCATCGAATGGTATCTCTGCCACAATTCGTTTGGGACCCAGATACCCAGAGGACCCAAACGGTTCTAGTTTGTCGGATTGGTTCTCACATTGTTATTACCACTAGTACTGGGGCCGTTTCTCTCTGTCGGATTTTCCGGTCTCCCCGCGGGCGGTGCTGAAGGCGGTCGCCTCTCATTATTCTCAATGCCGGGCCTCCTACCGTCGCGTTGTCATGGCTGCTGGTAGCGCTGACCCCCATTCTGATAAGGCCTGGGATTTCTCTCACCCTCATCATCAGGAAAGTTGGTTCTGGTGCGGTCGAATTGGGCTAACAATTCCTGGAACCTGTCAAGGTTCTCGCACCCTACACTATTGATTAGGTTCTGTACATAAGGTGGAAAATGAGCGGTGAGCAACCAAATAATTTTTTTGTCGCCCGCGTGCGGGTCACACAATTTGATGGCCGAAATTTTGCCCATTGCGTAGTCTAAGTACGACAACTTGCCACGCTTGTCCCATCTACTTTCCAAAATTTTCCTTTCGAACTCGTAACGAGTTTGTTCCCCCCAAAATCTGTCCAGGAATCTGTGTCGGAACTCCTCATAACTGCTCGGGAACGGAGTGAGTGCCGTCAACCAGTGGGCGACGTTACCACGTAGTAACTCCTGCATAAATCTGGGTTTGAGCGAGGAGGGAACCGATTTAGTTAGAGCCATATAATTTTCGGCTCGATCTAAGAAAACTTTGGGATTCTCGTCCGGAGATCCCGAAAAACGAAGGTTTTGTGGGGGCGCCCACGAAAATCGCAAGCCTGCCTCAGCCGTGGGAGAGTTTCCTACATTGTTTTCTCTGTCCCTGTCTAAAGCTTCTTGTACTAAAATTTTGACATTCCGGTCTATCTCTTCCTTAAGTTTAGATTGGTTTCCCCTCGCGTATTCTTCTTGCGCGTTTCCTATAAAATTTACCTTTTCCTGTATTTGGCTAACTTCCGAGCTTAATTTCTTGTCAATCCTATTAATGTTTTCATTAAGCTCTTTTTTGACGTTGGTTACGTTCTTTTCTAGGGAATCATCTAGACCTTCCATTTTATTTTCGAATCCCCGTAGCCTACGGTTCATCTCGATTTCTAATTTGTCAAAGTTGACTTTCGTTTCGGCCCTCGAGTGGCCAAGCTCTTCGGTCACTTTCCCTACCTGGCTTTCGATTTCCGCGCATCTCTCCCCTACCTCGCATCTAAAAGTTTTTATTTCTTGACCTAGTTGTTTTTCAAGATGCCCTACTTTTTCCGCCTGCGAATCGAAACATTTCTGCAACTGGTCAAATCTTTCGTCGCATTTAGCTTCGTGTTCCGAAAATCGTTTACTGAATTTCTCCTCCATTTCCCTAGCATTTTCTGCGATTCGGCTGACAATGGTTTCATTAAGTTCATCCTTAGTTTCCTGAATACTCCCTTTTAATTCTCTAAAATGTTCTTCCTGTATTTTCCTATTTTCCTCCCATCGCTCCTCATTAATTTTCCTATCTTCCTCCTTTTGTTCCCTAAAAATTTTCCTATTTTCCTCCCATCGCTCCTCCTGAATTTTCCTATCTTCGTCCTGTTGCTCCCTAAAATTTTTCATATTTTCGTCCTGCTGCTCCTTAATAATTTTCATATTTTCGTCCTGCCTTTGCATAAATTGTTTCATAATTTCCGCTAAATCAGTTTTACTGTCGCCCTGCGCCGGTGGGTCACTCGAACTGTCTGAGCCTGCTAGATCGACACCTGATTCGTCGAGCATTTTTACTAAGTTCTTTAATTCACTTAATGTACTATTAGACCGCACACGCAAACACCGACACACGCAACACAGTACAAATACAATAAAAACAAAAAACACAAATACAAATACATCAAACAGAGTCCACAAATTATTAACCCTCCTACAACTTTCTTCCATCCACTTATTGCGGTAACTTGTAATTTAAGCTGTCGCAATAGAATTTTATGAAGGAGCTGAACCAAAAAGAGTTAATGACAAAATATTTTCGTGAACAATCGAACTTCTTAATCTCGGGGTCGTATACTGGGGTATTTAATAATACAAATCGGGCCCCACGTTGGGCGCCAAATGTAAACTAGCGGGGGAGGGCGCCAGGTTCAGCTCCTCAAATATGACTGGATGGAAGTGTTGGGAGGTCATTGATTATAGCACAGAGTCGTTTAAAACAAATAACAGTTTATTCCTGGCACCAAGAGCTGCCAGGGAAGTTACATGTCGCAAAGGGCGACGCAAGTTTTTTACTAAATCTACTCTGTGAGCTGGTTATCTTAATTACTAGTTGTTAATTCCCTTAAGGCTAACATATTAGGCTTACTCTTTGATGAAACGTGCTATTCATCACTTAAGGTCTGCAGGGCCTGAGCGCGGCCACTTGTAATTTCTGGCCGTTACGATTGTTCTGCGAGACGGCTTCGTCTCGTAGTTTTTCACCAGTGGCTGCATTGTCTCCGCGGGCGGACCGAGCGGCAGCCTCGAAGCAGAGGCGACGGCAGTCCCGGGTCGCTGACCTTCTGCGGCGCGTCCTCTCCCGGCAGGCAACGGCAATCCCAGGTCGCCGGCTCGAGCAGGCTCAGTGGGGCGAGTGGCCACGGGCGTTGACGTAACGCGGTGGGCTGTCCATGGGCCCGACGCGGGAGGCGGCAAAGGCTGGCGGGCCGATGCGGAAACGGCGCGGGATCCAGTAGTCTCCCGCCCGAGTTTCCTCCGCGACAAGTCCACTAGTCGCGTCCTAACTAATTCGATTCTGGGAAAGTCTTTCCCAAACTCGCGTCCCGATCGTAAGTAACTGAGTAATCAAGCAAATTTAGCAACCAAGAAGTATCTTGGAAGTATCTCGAAGTATCTCAGAAGTATCACGAAGTAACTCTCAAAAATTATCTCTCAAAAATATTATATCTGGGAGTGTTCCTCCCCCCGTCGCGCTCCGATCACAAGAAAAAGTTTTCTCTCTGCATCTCGTTTTTAAAAGAACTTCCTTTCCCCTTCCCAAAATATTTCTAACACTGAATTTCTCCCTTCCCTCATGGCGAAGCTTCCCATTGGCTGAGGGTGGCTGCGTCGCAGAATTCTGATTGACCAATCATGTGGCAATTTTCCCGTATTTTTCCGTAGATTGTTCTCTGTCTGACACCGGCTTCTCTCTCTCGCTCGCTTCCCTTTGTCAACGGTTCCAGAAACTTTTGGCAGCTGTCTGGACACGTGTTCAAGCAGGAGTGCATTTCACGGATCCTCGACGGTCGGCATGGGCTAATCGACAGCCTACTGTATTTACTTTGTAAACAGCCCCTGCGGGAATTCGGGTGCCTAGTCCCGGCGCGTGCCAAAACGGGTGTTGGGGGCGGGCATTGTTTGGAAGGGGATCGGTTGAGGGCCGAGAAAGGGTTTCGCTCACGACGTGTTGTAAATGCGTCGTCGTCTTAATTGACACCCGGCCAACCCCTCCTTCGAGCTCCGTGTTCTCCCCCGGTCGCGCGGCAGAAGAAAGGACGCGAGGGTGCGTATTGTCCGACCGGGCTCCGGCCTTCCATTTTATGAGTGCAATAAACCAGTCGCCTCTGAAAAAAGGGCCTGAATGCGGCGCGTCTCCGCTCAGCAGCGTAGCGAAAGGGCCTCCGCGGCACTGGTAGTGTCCCTCGACCCACTTCTGCCGCGGCGGGAGCTGTTATTAGATGTAGAAATTATTTTGTTATTGGCGATGCCACAATAAAATTATACTTAATTAATTGGTGACGCCACAATATCATCCTTACGCCAAATTTCAGCAGGATTGCCTCAAGGGTCCCCATTATCACCGGTATTATTCAATTTATATATATCCGATTATCCACACCTAATAGATTCGCAAATAGCGCTTTACACTGACGACACTGTACTCTTTTCAAAGCATTGGGACATTATGACACCTAGGAATAACTTACAAGACGACCTTGACGTATTCAATAAATGGGCAAAAAGTGGAGAATTAAAATAAATCCAGATAAAACTCAGGCGAAAATGTTCACCCTAAGACATCCCCTCACCCCTCCGCAGTTAATTTTGAACAACGAAAATATTTCCTGGGCTGCAAATAATACAGCAGTCAAATATCTAGGAATGCAACTCGATACAAAATTAAACTGGAAAACACACATTTACACAACAGGAACAAAAACGTAAGCAAAACTCCCAACTTTACGCACTAATTAACAAAAGATCTTCCCTTAAAATAGAAACCGGAATGATAATTTACAAGTCTATAATTCGACCAGCTATGACTTATGCATGCCCAATATGGGGAAATGCAGCAAAAGCTAATATAAACGGGTTACAAACTATACAAAATAAAGCGCTAAGAACTATAATTAAAGCCCCATGGTTTATTTCGAACAAGCAAATCCACCACGAACTGCAAATTCCGACAATAAAAGAACACATTACCAAACTGTCCGAAGTCTTCTTCATATCACTCCTCTCATCTCCCAGCACCTCCATTTTCAACCTTGGACGCAAAGCAGAACCGAACTTACGCATCAACTCATGCTTCTCTAAAGACAGATTCAGACCACCATAAAATAGCAGAAAATGGGCCTCAAATAATATAACCTTCGTCGAATAATCATATCAACGATCATTCTCTGTACTCTGAATATACTTACGTAATAATTTAAATTATTTAAAAAAAACAAAAACATTTATCGCATCCGTCTAGGGCACCCACAGTTAGGAAATAAACGAAAAGTTATATATGATTGTATTCACAGCCCTGAAAAACATGTATGTTGAACAGGTAGGCAATAAATATAAAAAACAAAAAACAATGTAATTGGGTGGCCAAACTAGTTGTTACACGGTTCCAACACGTTCATCTTTCTGACAGAAATGTATCCTTCAATACCGAGGAAACTATTACTAATGACCTCAAAATGAGGCGAAATAATACGAGACATACGAAAAACCGAAGCAGGAAAACTGCAGAGAGCCGGCCCTGTCGCAGAAGCACCTGTGTCGCCGCGACAGTGCTGCTCCCCGCGCCCGCCCGTGGAAACAGACTCTTCGGCTCGTGTTTGTGCAAACAGCGCTGTTTGTTTTGCTCGTGTGAAGCGTTAAAGAGGCCCGAGCGCCGTGTACGACGCAGGCGGCGAGGCGCTGCCGAAACCGTTTCACGTGTTCTGCGAAGCCCAAGTCAGTGGAATAAACATGCGACCAGGTACATTCGAACGAACAGAAAGAAATAAAACCAGCTTTCCAAAATTAAACTAAATTGATCGTGATTTTCGTACAATTTCTCAGCCATCATTAAAATGTATGGTGCCATAGATACTTGTTTCCTTCCATGCAGTAACTGTACTTTTACTTCTCATATAGGTCACTATTTGGAAAACCTTTTGTATTCTCTGATTTAATATTATTTGTTTCATCAAAAAACTTAAATGATGACTTACGAGTACATTACCCTCATTAGTTTATATGTTCAAAGATGAAACGATAAAAGTTTTTTTTTATTTATTACTTCCTGATCTGCATTACTGCTTTTCTGGGATGTTAACATATTACATATTATTTGTTTGTCATTCATTCTCATGCTAATTGTCCTTATTGTTATAGGCTGTGGTTCTCAGAGGATAATTTTAAAATCCAGTTAAACTGGTGGGAAATTTGTACTTGTAACTCGTCTTTGAATATATTAGTAGGATTTTACATTATCACATGCTGAGAATCAATGCTGTTGAATATTTATGGAGGTCTCAATTTGTCTTTAGGAAATTGTGAGCATATTCAGTTAGGTTTTGGGTAGTTTCTGCCACGTTTGAAGAGGGAAAGATGAAAGGAGTGAAATGAAATGTTCTTTCATTGCCTTCCATTCCATACAAAACCAACCGAATCCTCTGAAATACACTGAGTACGAACAAAAAACCCATTCGTTCCTTGAAAAACAAGACCATGCATCACCTGAGTCGGTTTTCGGAAATTTCGCGGGAAGTAGAAATGTTTCTCTATTGATTAGTATATATTTGTTCTTTCTGGAACACCAAAAAACACCGTGGTCACATGTGCAGGAAATGCGATGTGCCGGTTGCGTTCCGAAAACAAAATGTGTTGAATCAGCGCTGGATGTTTCTTAGAAAGACGAGAACAAGGAGCGTGTGCTATACAGCTTGTTAGGACAAACGCGTAAACATTTAGCTGTCAGCAAAACCCCTGCGGGGATTCTCAATGAACAGAAGTGCAGTGATTCACTACCTTACTTTGCATAAAATATTAATAACTAGGAGAATGTGGCGTCACCGACGTTGTAAACGGTTTTAAAAGTTTTTCATGTGTTGATAAGTTCTACACATCATGTACAGCTTGGTTCAAATAAGTTCTTACAGTATCTGTCATTGGACATACCAATGAATCTGGTAATGTAGCTGCTAATGTTATTCTCCCATTTTAAAATTCCCAACACCCAATAATCTTGCATGTTACCTCCATACGCGATATGAACTAGAAGTATTGTAAATTCAAATTTGTAATCGTCGTAAAAAAATACAGATATGGATGGTGCAAATAGATAGAATTTAGTAGAGGTACATTTTGTACGTTTATTTTATTTTTTATGCTAATGTGCACAAAAATATATATAAAAGATCACCTGTAAGCTGTTTTTCAGCGTTTTACTCTAATCCTAATATAAAACCTTCTCAATTAATTTCCAAAATTCTGTCACAAAATGTTCTACCTTTAGATTTCGTTCTTTCCCCGAATTTGTACGCTTAAGAATGTACATTTGCAAACTCGAATACTCATGAGCACTAACATTACTCACAGTTCTGGTTTTCCCCGTATATAGTCGTTCTTCAAATTTAATAAGTTCCAAGGTAAAATTCTATACGTAGAAGTTTGCAAATTTATTAATAAAAATACGATTATACGGACGAAATTCTTCACTTTTTGCGTTGAAATCAGCATCACTATTGACAGTTCTGCCACGTGTTTTATATGTTTCAAAACAATTTATGATGCCATCCTTGCAGAAGAAAATTATGGAGCGAAAATTGCCTCGGGGTACTGGGATTTCATCAACGCCACCTACATAGATTGAGGTGGCGTTGATTTAATGCTCCTTCAATCCACTTATACCGCAACACTAAAACACTCAAAAATATGTTTTTGGAAATTTCGCGGAATCTTCTGGCCGAATCCGAAACAAATTATCAGTTCCCCACTAGGAGTCTGAAACGCGTCGTTTGACATCTCTAATGTCTCAATTGGTGCAGTGGGAGAGGCCTCATCGTGACTGACGGATCCGCACTCACGCATTTCTCACTCAAATACTATAATAATAATAATAATAATAATAATAATAATATAAATTATTATTAAAATTATAATAATGTTGGAATACTTTGTTCTTTTCGAATAATGTACAGCTTTAAACTGTAGTTATTTATATTTATCGTTATCGGGGAATATTCATTTTGGAGAAAATCCTACAAATGCTTTAGGCACTAGTGTTGTGCACAGACAGCACTACGGATGGAGAGAGATGTAGACGTTTTGTCGAGAACCATTTTGTTCGATAGTAACAAGAACCCAATATTGATTCTCATTTCACTGCGTATTAGAGAAATTAATTTACTATATGATATAGAAGCAATAAAATTCCATTTTTATGGTATCAGGAAAACAGAAAACGAGTTTTCTAGTCGATAAACCGGCACTTTTGACTGCAGAAGTAAAACTTTTGTCTATACTTCGTATATTACTCCGTATTTATGTACGTGTAAGAAAACTTAAAAATCTGGAGTCATTTTTTTAATTCTCAACAGCTGCGCGTACAGACCCATCAAAATAAAACGATCCGTTTCAAATTCCAGAGATTGGAAAGAACAATAGCAAGATCAACAGGAGAATGTTAATTTTGGTGAAAATCCTATGTACGGTTCTGTACAGAAGTTATTCACAAACAGGCGGACGGGCATACGGAGAGGCACGCAGACGGAGAGACTGACACAGATTTTGAAACACTTTTTTGACAAAAAAGTAATATCTCGTCAAAAACCGCAAAGTAATTCTTTGAAACATTTCATACCTTTATACTACGTGTACGAGAAAGTAAAATGAGAAAAACGAAGAAGGAGAACTGTTTCTCAGCAATCAATTCAATTAAGAATAACATATCTATCTTCAATATTGTAGTTGTAGGAAGACGGCTAAAGCATGTTAAACCTAGAAAAGAATGAGCAGTGAAATTCAGTCTATTGAACACAATGGTGTGCATTTTAAAATTTATAATATTACTGCTTATTATTTTTCTCTACAAGTGTGCCCTTTTGTGGTCGCGTTTAAGGAACCACTCATTTTTGTCTGTTTGGCTGGCCTACAAATTTCACATGACGCTTTCCCTCTTGCACCTTACTTTTCAATAAAAGTGAAATACGTTCCGTTTAGAATAGCACATTTTGACGATTTATCAATTACCACATTAAAACCTTAAAATTAGCTCGTTATACAGTGTAAGCACAAGCTTTTAACCAATGCGCACAACCGCCTTCCAGACAGGTGGTGATAAATAATGGTCTAAGATCCGTTAATCGATATCTCGAAGTGCCCCCGGAAATACATTTTTTTCTGTTCACCAAAATTTGGAGTTATCAAAATCTTTCTTTTAAATTCTGCTACAGGAGTTTAAAAATTACTTCAAAATATAAAAATCGTGTTATCGACGTTTGTGCTTTCCAGGTTTTACTGAATATTTGAATTAACATTTTATTAAAAAGTATTTTTGTATTTTGAAAATACAAATACCATCAGAAAGTTTTTTCGATGCAAATACAAAATACATGTTCAAATATGTATTTTCGATACAAAATACAAATGTATCGAAATTACGAATTTTAAATACAAGTATTTACTGCCCAACTGTGAGTGTAGGAATGTTTTAGTACTGCAGCGGCAAGTACTGACTTTTTTCAAATAGCGTTTGCCCGAAATGTACTTATTTTGTAATTATTGAACCTTTTCTTTGAAACTATTTTTCACAAATAATGACAATTTACAGGATGCATTCATTATAGCAATAAATTCAATTCATTGCTATGCTCATGGATTCAATTAGCAACAAAATGACATTTTTAAATAAAAATTCTTGTAAAATGGAAATAAGCCTGTCTTGGATTGTATTTTAACTGAAAGGAAGAAAGTCCCAAGATGATATATAAGCAGACTTCTGTGCATTTTTTAATTTTATTTCATTATCCATGTTATTTTTGTTTTCAGCAGTCAATTTCATCCAAATCTGCAATTTACTATGGAAAAAGAAGAATACAATCAGATAAATTTTGTAGATGTAACTGTTATAAGAAACAAAGATTCGGCTTCATCTAATTGGTTAAGGAAGGAGGTCTATGCTGCAGAGTTTTTAAACGTTTTGTTCCTTCATCCGAGAAAAACAAAAATAATATTTAGAAAAAATATATATAGAATAGTTTACAAGCTTATTGACCGTGCTATTAAACTATTCGATGCAATGTTTTATGAAACAAACTTAAAAATTGTTTATGCAATATTAACTAGGAATGACTATTCTGAAAGGTTTATTCATCAATGTATCAATAAAAGAACTAGGTTTTTGAAGTTGCAAGTTACAAATCGCTTTAAATCGAAGGATAAAGTAAACAATCAAACTGTGTCATTACCTTTTTTACCGGCAATTAGAAACACCTTGACCGAATCCTATACAAGAAATGCTCTGTTATAGCCAAGGCGGCATTGAATAGGAAAAAGTTGATCAAGAGTGTTAAAGATTTTGTATCTCCGCTTCATAGAGTTAATGTGGTTTACATTATTAAATGTATACATTGTATGCAATGTATTCATTTAATATCCCAAAAAAAACCGTTGGAGTATACCACATCCATGATACAGTAACAAGTTTCATGTTACAGTATCATGGATCTGGTATAATCTAACGAATTTTTTTTTTCGTGTAACGAATGTCCAAAGATGTATTTGGGACAGACAAGCAGGAAGATTTCTGTACGGATGAAAGAACACCCAAGGAGTATCAATGAACCCACTTGTAGGCAAGATTCAGTGTCTAAACATCGAATGGAACTGAATCATTCTTTCGATTTTCTAAAGCCATGAATTTTTAAGGTCGAAATACGTTAATATCCGCGTCTTGTATCACAAACTTTACAAATTAAAACGCATGACTCAATCCGAACTGTCATAGAGAGCAATAAGTTCACAAAAATTTACAATTCTCTATTACATAGATGTAAGACTCTGGACTGAAACTTAGGTTTTCTGTTAGTTTAAATAACAAGTTTCTTCACTCTCACGGTGCTCTTCTCTCTTTCTTCGTCTTCTTCCCCCTACTTCCCCACTTGCCCCCTCTGCACACACAATTTAGTAGGATCCTTCCAAGTTTCTTTCGTTCACACTACTTCTCTTGATTGAGTTACGTACTGTCACTCGCCAGTGCATGGCGGCACTATATTTTCCCGCAATATGAGCTCCTAACAACAAGAATTGACCTTACTATATCAGAAGCTGAATGTATTGACGAAACAAGAGTTAAGTTTGCGAGGTGATGAGCAGATTTATTTTCTTCTTATTTTCACGATTGCATTGCAAGGAACCATAGTTCCGACCTATGGTTGGTTAGGTTACGCGAGTAATAATAATAATAATAATAATAATAATAATAATAATAATAATAATAATAATACAAATAAACAAACAACGAGACAATAGATCAATAGATGTTTCAATAAAATCTCAACTCAATTAAGTGCCATTTTAAAATATGGCAATTAATGATAAGTAATTACAGCCTACCCAGAAAAAAAAACACTACGTCACAGTTCCACTGTTTTTAACTTGATTCATGAAGTATTCGGGCTGGTGAGAACTGACATTAATTAATTATTAATTAGCAAAAATTTATCTCAGTTAAACAATTGCGTGAATCGTTTCATTTACCACTACTGTTACAAAAATAACTCATGGGAATTTCTTCTCACAAACTTTCAGTAATTATTAGTTCACGGTTCTGGTGAATTCCCCTCCCCCGGAAGTTGTATTTACTTCATGCGCTCTAACCGATGTCGAGAGTTCACTGTAGACAAATTATCTAGTGCTTCATGCTTTCATGCTTATATATGTGGGTCGGGGCCAATGACTTCATTTCACTATTACCGAAAGCTCACTAAATGCGAGCTGACTCTTTCCAGAGTCAACTGTAACGAATGGGCGTGCAGATGTGAGCGCGCCGTCCGTCCCAAGAGCGAGTGAAACGGAAAACAATTGCGAAAGTGGGTCGCTGTGCTCGCCCTCCTTCCCCGGCCCCAGCGCGCCTCGTTATCGCCCGCGGCGCGGCCCCCTGCGGTCCACGGGCCGCCTGCGCCGGCGAATATTTCGCGTTTGTCGGCGAAGGAGGGCGATCCTCGCCAGCTGCCGCCGCCCACGCGGCGCGAGGGCGTGGCCAGTCGTTGCATCATCGCCCATCGCGGGCATAGGGCTGCAAGGGGGAGGGAGCGGGCAAAAGGCGGGAGAGAGGGCGGACATGCGAGCGTGTGAGTGAGTGGACGGGCCAACGGACGGCAGAAAGGACGAGCGGTCGAACGGACAGGAGAACAGACGGGCAAGCAAACGGGCAAACGAACGGGCGAATGCACGGGCGGGCGGGCGAGCGGGCGAGTGGGTTTGCCGTGGGGGCGGCGAGCGAATGGGCAGTGAGGTGAACAGGTGGGTGAGCAGTTGAGCGGGCAGGTGAGCAAATGGTCGGTCGAGTTGTTGTTTTAGAGTCCCGGCACGTCAACATCAGAAATGGTTAATCGCTTAAATGTAGTGAATTTTATGTATCGGGAGATGTTACTCTTCCGATAGAAAGAGTGATTTAGGTAGGTAAGTAGGTAGATGGATAGACAGATAGACAGATAGATAGATAGATAGATAGATAGATAGACAGATATTTAGACAGATAGATAAATAGATAGATAAATAGATAGATAAATAGATAGATAGATAGATAGATAGATAGATAGATAGATAGATAGATAGATAGATAGAAAGATAGATAGATAGATAGATAGATAGATACTTGTATACCAGCGTTATAAACATTTTTTTCCTTACAAGGAATCGCTCATTAAATGGCATCTAATGGCTTAGATGACGATGTACTTGCCGTTTACGGCACGAATAATTGAGATAATTCGGATAATCGCAGCATGCGAATCGCGAGGGGGAGAGGGGGAAGTGGCGGTGAACCTAACAGGACGACCACTGTTTTTCATACGGATGTCATCTACCCGGGCCATAATACACTTGTTTCAAAAAATTAACTTTAATTCTCGTATAAATTTACAATACTGTTACACAAAAATAACGTTTGCAACTCTTTTATGATGTCCGTTTATTGCATTCGTACAAATTTGAAAACGAGCGACGTCAGAAGCGAGCCGTACTTATTCAATAAATCCTATTATTATGAACTAGTTGCGCAATATACTAGTCAGATAGTCATTACAATTGCACCTCAGAGGTGGGGAACAGTATATAAATTAGTCGGCAAAATTAGATATTTTATCATCCCTAGTCCAATTACACCGTCTTGTCCTTGCTCAAAGTATTGAGAACTATGTCCAAAGAGAAAAAATTTAAAAATTATAAAACGTACGTGAGAGGTTATCGCCTGTGTAAACCTGCCTATAAATAAATAATTCGACATTCTAGGATACCACCATTCTCTTTGATTGTGAACGCATTCATAAGAGCAAAAACAAAGATTCATTCAGGGAGAAATAAAACGATACGAGACAACATTGCTGATTAACCTCAAGCCAATCCAATTCTAAGAAAGAAATGAGATATACTTATTAATATTACGAACTACAACTTGTGGTAAAGAAGAAACAATTGGTTTCGAAATTAGTTAAAAATCCAAACATTTTATACAAATTTTTGCGCTACAAGGTTGAAAATGAGCATTGTGAAAATGAGCATAACACGCATTTATTCAAATTTTGACAACAAAATTTTTGACATCAATTTCCATACTAAACAGAAGGAAATTTGCATAGAATAAATTATACGAGAAATAATGGAACTGAAATGAAAATTCCGTATGTAATTCTTTTGAATTTATCTCTTTTACTGTCAACTTGATATTGATTTTGGACTGCATGTATTATGCACTGAATTGTGACTAATATGGTACGTTAACTTGGCTATCGTGGGGAAAATATTGCGTTTTCGTGGCGGCATCATCAGTGCTCTCTTATAATCGCGACTGCAAGACGTCCAAAACTCCATAATTACAACTGCGAGTGATTGAGTGTCTCCTGGGAAAATTATTTTTCAAGAACTGCAGATAATGACAAATTGGAAAAACTAACGAATACGAGTTCCAATCTATCAAACTCCGACACTGGAGTTTGGAATAAAGAAGCTGTGAGTATAAGGAATACTTTCATGTCGAGCTTGAAGCCCAGTTCTTCCTCTTGAGCCCAGTTCCTACAAGGTAAGCGATCTCGAAAGTTTGCGTTTTTCTAAAATGCTCAGGGTAATTGGAACACAGGAATTTTCATGACCATAAAATGCAAAAGAAAGATGAATTAGAAGTTCTACAAATGGCATAGACTTTCCCGTATTAGTTTTCAATTTCCATTGGTCTCGGCTAGCTAATCGGGACTTGCCACATACTCTTGCTAGCTATATGTATAGCCACCCAAAGTACATGTTTTGAAGTTTTATTAATTTTTCGGTTTTTTAATAGTTGAACGTAAATACTATTTTAAGAATATTTAAGAATAGTGAAACCTCGACCTAAATGGAAATTTTCTTTGAAAAAATTTGGAGCAGTTTTTAAGAAAATGGCGTTCAAAGGCTACTGTAAAAGCGATAATTAAACCTCTTTTCATAGAAAATTATTGAGTTTCCGAAAAACTTCATATGAAGTCATTTCATGCATTTCTAGTCACAAATGCTATAGTGCTTACAAATTGCTGAAAATCTACAAATTAAGGAAGTCCAAATTAAAGATCTTCAAAAACATATATTAATGTAATTTTTGGCAAAACAAAAAATGAAACCCCGAAATGAACTTTACGTCATATTAAAGAGTACAATTAGTACAATCGCAGAGCTTCGACTCAGGCCAAATTGACAAGGTTTTCTTCAGTTTGGAAAAAATCCTACGCATGGGTTAGGCGCTAGTGCTGTTCACATACCTCAGACTGATGGACGGACAGACGTTTTGAAAAAAAACACCCTTTTGCGGAATAAGGGGACCCCAAAACGTGTATTTCAATTGAAATTTCGAAATTGATTTTCCGCAGCATTACATAATTTCCCTGTACTCCGTATCTATGTACGTATACGGGAAAGAAAAAATGAAGTTTGTAAATAAGATGTGTAATAAAAGGATTATGTACTGTAAATTAATAAATTATGGCGGATTAAATATATCTTTAGAAAATGTTGATAGTATGCTTCGAGAAAAATGATACGTTTGGCCTGAACTGAAAGTGCGTGTCGGGCACGCGGGCGTGCGTGCGGGACCGCAGTGACGGGCGCCATCGGACGCCACAGAACAAGAGGACAAAATAGCTCTGATTTACAAAGACCATTAGTGTTCTTCAGTTTATAATACGAATAATATCCGAACCCGTCTGATATCTTCACAATTGTGTTTAATGCAGCTTGACAGTAAATGTAGAAACAAAGAAGCACGGTTCAAATGTGAGTCGTTTACAGTGATGGCTGCGAGCTACTGCGAGCTTACTAGTTATCGACTTATTTCAATTAAATGTTTAATTTGGTCGAAGCTCGATTTTAAAAATAATTTTTTTTAATAAAAATTCATGAACTTACGATTTGTGAAAAACGGTCTCACTATATACATTTAATGTAGCTTTAGTTATATTCCTACTAATTTGGCAAGGCGTTTGAGTCAAAGAAGTGATGTATGAAAAGGATATATCTGGCACCACCTCAGTCTAAATTCCATTTCAACACATTAAGTAATATTTACTACCAGGTAAAGGAAATCTTCCAGGTAAGCGCTGGCAAGGTACTCAACTATTAGGTGGTCTATTTGAACAGCCCTGTACAGCTACACCACATTCAGCTTTTCTTGATCTTATTTTCTGGCTTTACGTCGTAAAAAGATAAAGTATTGTAATTGTGCGCTGGAAATCATTGATTTTTCGACATGAAATCCTTATTGCTCCCTAATGGATACATCTTGTTCCTATGTATAACATATTACTCCCTCTAACACGGTATGTAGGCAGGAACCATAATTTGTGGGTTCTTGATACCGTAAAATCAACTTACGGCGAAACATCTGTGTCTATCCCTCTGGCTCGCTGACTGCCTGTGATTAGCGCTAGTGTCCAAACTTTTCAGATGAGTTTCTTCAAAATTGATATACCTAGTTCGATCTCAACGTTCTCGAGATCTCGCAAGTTTAAGTGGCTAGTTTTATTTTGGAGGAAGTTTACATTAAGCCTCAATTACTTTGTAGCGAAAAGGACATTTCATTTATCGTCCTATTTTCACACAAATTTACGCACAAAGTACTCAAATTTTCGAAAATTTGTACATGATCTTATTTCAAAATCTGTCTTTCAGAAACAGATTTCATTAAGGAAAAAACGCTATATTCGTAATTGTAGTTGAAGGAAGACGCCGAACAAGTTTTGAACTTTTGCAATTTTCGAAATATTAAGTTTTTTAACGGTCATGACTCCCCATTTTCTTGAACATTCTTTACTCTAACAACAACAAAATTTAATAAAAAACTATGGAGCCTTTTTCAATTGCAAAATGTCTCATGTGCTTCATGTAAAGTCCCCCACCCCCACCCCACACTGAAAAAATTAAAATTTCGGTTTTAAATTCTAGAGACCGCGACATCGGCCAGTTCGATTGAGGAATATCAATTTGGGAGAAATTCGGTTTAGCTGCTAGCGTTGTTCATAGACGGACAGACAGGCTTTTTGCCGTCAATCTATATTTCGTTATCAAGGGACAACAAGACGGATTCTAGTAACAGCACGTGTTTGAGGATTTGCCTTCTTAATTTAGTAACTGAATTTATTCACTTTATCGTTAATAGGGCCCTGAAATAAGAGTTTTTCTCTCGAAAATTCACCGTTTTTGGCGCAGCATTTCATAACTTTCTCTGTACCCCGTAGCGAGAAAGTAAAAATCAGATCTTTTTTTTAATTTTTCATAAAACGATTAATTTTTTTGTAATTTCTGCTTCATGTTTGTAAAAACATTCTTGAAAACAACATTTTTCTTTATTTTTTTACACGGAGAGAGCAAAGAACGCTTCAAAATGAGGCATGTCTGATTTTTGTACTTTGGGAATTTGGGAATTGACTTTTGGGAAATTGCGTAAGTTAGAAATAACGCTAGGAGGTATCAGCGGCGCTTGTAGCGACTCTAGTTTCCTTCTGTGCGCGAGGCGCCGATGGGGCCTGGGGCTGCGCTGCGCGCCGCTCTCTGCTGCGCCTTCACCTTCGCCTTGGGGCAGCCGCTGCGCCCCGCGGCCCCGCCCGCGCCCCTCCAGGCGCGCGCGCTGGCCCGGCGGCTGGCGGCGGCGTGGGCGGGCGGCGGCGGCGGCGTCGCGGCGGCGGTGGCGGCGGCGGCGGGCGGCGGCGGCGCGCTGGGCGACGCGCTCGCCCACCTGCCGCCCCGGCGCGCCCTCCTCGTTGCCCGCGGCCCGGCCGGCCTCCGCCCGCACACGCGCTCGCGCGCCCCCGCGGCCGTGCTGCTGCTGCTGGGGGAGCGGCCCCTCGAACAGGTACTTCGCCTTGGCGACGGCTCACGTGGCTCTCACTAAGACTTTCAGCCCCGACGGCGGCGGAATTTTCGACATTTCTCCCGTCGGTCGCGTGCTCGCCTTCCAGGGCGCAACCCTGTGTTCGATTCCCGACCGGGGCAAAATAATAACTGCGCTTTCCTTATAAAAGTCCCAGTATCTATTGCTGAGTTACATTGAGAAGGTCTACCCTAAGATAATTAAGGCCAGAAAATGCGCTGAAGAGCTGTCTTCGTGCTAACCACTCGAACCTCTTATCCCCTGGCAGAGAGGCTGGGTCACCGCTGGTTCGCCAAGGCCCGTTGCGGGCTGTCGAGCCTATGGACAGGAGAGCTAGGTACCTAATAAGAGAATTGAGCCGCTGTCTATCGAAAATAATTCTAGTGGTTGGCGGTTGTGATCTGTAGAGTTCTGTTCTTTATACGAGCAGTTCGCGATTAATATCTGATCAGTACCTTATCATATAATTTTATTGATAAAATAGAACAAGTATAAATTTTCCTCTAATATTGGGAATGCCCATAAAGGGCTGTCCGGGTGACATCTGAGGAAGTTCATGAAAATATGGTGGGAACGTCGCCAGGAGAGCCTTCCTTACAGCGTCAGCTTTACACACGACAGCGTTCGCACGACCACGGAGGCCTTCGAGCGACACCAGTCAGCGCTTCAGTGAACAAATAATTTTTCAATGTAATCAGTTTTTTATGAATAAATTCAATATGCCTATATTTTGGCTGAGAAATACACAGTAATAACTTAAAAATTAATTTTGTTATCACAAATACTGAATAAAAAACAATTGTGTTGGAACAAATTAAATTGTGACCTTTTAGGTTTCAAATTAAAATCCTCTCCATACAAAATTTAGTGCGTTTTAATTCATTATTTTTTTTCGACAAACAACAGAGAGTTTTTGCACAAGCCCATAATTCCACTCAATCCATTTTGCAAACAAATGGATCATTATTCTTTGAATGTCAAACAGTATCATCATTGCGTGGTAGGCATGTTGGCGAATAATGTCACAGAATCCGTGCCGACAATATGACAGAGTTCAGATGCAGCAGTTGTGCATTTTAAAGGACTATTCTACTCGTGAATGAGAACCAATAGTGTTTAAATATACATATAATGTACCCAATAAGAGTATCTAAAATCTTTTAAGTTTGTTTTCTCTGACTCATCTACCTTAGAACAATATCTACATTTCATGTCATCGCCTGAACATTAATTTTTTTATGTTAATTCTAATTACGTATCAATCGCAAGGTTGAAACTTGTCCTTTTGATACACTAGCAGCAGGTGATATTAATATGTGACGATTTTTGGAATTCTATTGGGAATAATTTTCATTCGCGGAATAGTCCTATTAAATACCAATCATAGTATTCCCTGCAATAAACTTCATTTAGCATTTGGAAATATTACATTGATATCCTCTGAAACTGGTGCTAATTAAAAGTGTGAGTGTGCTATTTAACTCAAGCTATACGTGTTAAAGTTGATAATACAAATTCATTACAACGCATTAATGAATTTTTAAAGTCACTCGGTCAAAATAAAATGGGATGAACTTATCGTTGGAGTCCAGAAGGTGGCTCATTTTCGACTAACTAAACGGCTATATAGAATTCAATCGATGTTTGGAAGAGAATTTTAGAAGCAAACTGCTTCTACGATCGGCGGTCCGAAAAATGCAGGTGAATGCGGGAGCAATAGCTTTACAAATGGGCCAAAGTCCGCGTGCGATCTTCCTTTCTTCTTCCTAACTTTATCCTTTCCCCTTACTCTCTCTCTCTCTCTCTCTCTCTCTCTCTCTCTCTCTCTTTCTCTCTCCCTCTCTCTCTCTCTCTCACACACACACACACTCTCACACATATACACATACACATACCTACATGCGGTTTCGTGTACTCTCACACGTGACGGAAGACCAATCGGGAGATTAAAACTTGTTCACCATAAGGGGGCGGTGCTTCGCTGGGGGGAGATAACTGGATATGGCAAATAACCTCCCAAACTTTAGCATGAATTACACTTATGAAAATAAATCTTTAGAAGTTGACTCACCATGAATCAATAACCACTTACTCACTTAAGAAACGACTGACGAGGACTGACGTTTACAGCAAAACAATTGCCATTAGAACAATTTTCGACACCCCGGTAAAGTACTTTGCTACGATTGACTGATTGGTTGGTTAGTGTTTCAGGGCGCGTCAACTGCTAAAGTCATTAGTCGCGTAAGTGTAGTGAATGCTTGGCCCCGGGAGGTAGAAGTGGCTGGATGAGGAGATCCGGTGCCGACCTACATGTTTTGCCTAGCGCGGGTTTCTCCAACCTCATTGTCCAGGCGGGGCACAGCCCCACCCGGGACACGCTACGAGCTCCTTACTGGCCTCCCGACGTGCGAGATATTGAAGTGCAAGTAAGTGGTAGTGAGAGCTAGAAAGGGTAAGGATAGGACAAGGAAGAGGAAAGAAAAATCGCGCGCGATGTGTAGCCCGTGTATTAGGATACTGCTCCAGCATTCAACTGGTGTTCATCAAAAGAACCTCGTAAAACTACCGATCGAATCAGCCGACCACTAGAATTCTTCTCCAGACAGGCTAAAGTCGTCCTAGCTATCTAGCTAGTCTGGGAAATCCTGCCACCGACAGAAGTCAAACCCTGAGACTTCCCGGTCAGACCCACTGCAGTGACGTCAATTAATTCTCTGAGCAACATAACCCAGTACTTTGCTACGTGATGCATGTTAACTCGCAATATGTAACTAATAACCCACGAAGAGTGTGATCGGTGTGAGGAGGAAAGGAGTCTCAAAGTACTTAGAAAAAAAACATAATATCTAATAAATAAAGGACACAACTCATGAAAGGGATTACTTCTTTTATAGGCCTGGAAAACACTCGTTGGAAATCGATTGCACCCTCATTGAACCCTGTATTTTATTATTCTTCTAATCAATCCTCATCACCCAAAATATTGTTCAAGATCACTATAAATAATCTGTAAACTAAATATTGTTAACACACTAATATAAGCCTGTATACCAATATTCGTCCAATAAATTCACGTTATCTACAAGATTATTTAAGACCTAATGAATAACCTGTTAACTATTCTTAACATGCTACAATAAGATTATATAAATACTACTATAAAATTATTTGGTATTGTGGTGAGTTTACGTTGGCATTTACCATGATATAATTATATGAGTCATCATTGCCAACAATATTGTTTATTACAATAGCAGCTTTCCATGGCTTAGACATCATCATCAGTTTTCTGCTCGTTCTAGTTGTTTTTGTGTCTTCCATACGGAAGAAAACTGATGATGATGGCTAAGCCATCGAAAGCTGCTATTGTAATAAACAATATTTTTGGCAATGATGACTCATATAATTATTTTACTTCTGTAAGAGTATATAAATACTCAGATTCTTCCAATAAATCCATGCTAACTAAAATACTGTTTAAGAACGCCATGCATAATGTGTGTTAAGTAAACGTCAACGTGCTGAGGTAGGCCCTCCTGCCCCCGCGCCAGGTGCGAGGGGTGTGGCCGGCGCTGCGCGCCTCCGCGCTGTGGAATCCGCACGCGCAGGTGGCGCTGGCGATGGAGAGGACGCCGGCGGCGGGGGACTTGGCGGCGCTGGGCCAACTGCTCGCGGACGCAGGCGTGCAACGCGCCACCGCACTCGCCTGGAACGCAGCTGCCGGCCTCTTCACGTCCGAACCTCTCGCCCTCCAGCCGCCTGAGCTCGAGAGTCGGGGGGTCATCATGCTCACATGTGCTCCCGAGCTGAGAGGGAACCACTCAAAGGAATTTTACCCCGAGTGAGTTACTTGATACCATCGAATGATAATATTCTGGGATAACAAAAGTCATGGGATACCTCCTAATATCGTATCGGACCTCGTTTTCCCGGCAGCAACTTGACATGGCAGGAACTCAACAAGACATCGGAAGTCCCCTGCAGCAATATTGAGCCATGCTGTCTCTATAGCCGTCCATAATTGCAAACGTGTTGCATTGGCAGCATTTTGTGCATGGACTGACTTCTAGATGTCCCGTAAATCTTCGATAGAATTCGTGTCGGGTGATTTGGTTGTCAAATCATTCGCTTGAATTGTCCAGAATGTTCTTCACGAACCAATAGCGAACAATTGTGGCCCGGTGACATGGCGCATTGTCTTACAAACATCGTTGCTTGTGTACATGAATGGCTGTAAATGGTTTCCAAGTAGCTCAAAATAACCATTTTCACTCAATGATTGATTCTGTTGAACCAATTCAGTGTAATCCAGCGCAGTCAATTCAATGTAAAAGCAGCACACACCATTATGGTACCACCACCAGCTTGCAGAGTGCTTTGTTGACTACTTGGGTCCTTAGCTCTGTGAGGTCTGCGACACAATCGAACACTACCATCAGCTCTTACCAACTGAAATTAAAACTCATGTGACCAAGCCACTTTTTTCTAGTTGTCTAGGGTCCAATCGATACGATCCCGAGCCAGGAGACGTGCTTCAGGCGATGTCGTGCTGTCAGCAAAGTCACTCGATTCTGTCTTCTGCTGCCATAGCCCATTAAAGCCAAAATTTGCTGTATTATCCTAACGGATCCGTTCGCTGTACGTCTCACATTGATTTCTGCGGTAATTTCTCACATTGTTGCTTGTCTGTTAGCACTGACACCTCTTCGCAAACGCCCCTGCTCTTGGTTGAGTGAAGGTCGTCAGTCACTGCGTTATCCATGGAGATAGATTATGCATGAAAAGAGGTATTCTAGACAGACGTTTGACACGGGGGATTTTGGAATATTGAATTTCCTAACGATTTCCGAAATGGATGGTCCAATGCGTTTAGCTCCAACCACCATTCCGGGATCAAAGTATGTTAATTCCAATCGTGCATTCTAATCGTTTTCAAATTTATCACTTGAATATAAATGAAAACACTGCCAATTCTCGGCCCTTTTATATTGTGTACGCGGTACTACTGGCATCTGTACATTTGCATATTGCTAACCCTTGACTCAGTCTACTATGTACTGACCAATGCTATTGTCGTAGACATTTTGTACTTGGGAAGAATTTTGTATGGAATTAATAATTCAAAAGTGCGTGTCAACAAGGGAGCAGGTTTCATAATATATAAAATTTATGTTTATGTTGGACAACCAATTTTTACCTCCATTATTGCCTCCAAATTAAATTGCGTACAACAGTGACTTCGTACGCTAAAACACTCGATTTAGTTGAATGATCTATGTTTTTCCTCTAGTAAAACAACGTGTAATTATCAGACTATTTGACAAGTTTTATTTTCAGCGTTAAACGTGTTTGTTCAGTTGTTATAACACTTTTTTTATGAAAATTAAGCAGTAAGATATGTAATTATTGTGTTGTAAAAATTGAGACGTCAGGTATATTTCTGACATTGCACAATGGAATTGACACGTTCACAGCTCTTCCGAAGTGGTTAAGAGGATGCAACTTGATCTCATGTTTTTTTATTGCTTCTCTTGCACAATTTACTTAGGGAAGCTTTGCCCCGTTGTCCGGACGCACTCTTTCCTTTGTACACTTTTGTACAGCTTCCATTTTTATTCATACACCAGTTGTAGGGAAAAGGGCTGAATTTGCATGGTGTGTTCCTTCGCTATCAGTTTGCAATAAATTGTAATGTTTATTCCCTTTCAAAGTAAATGATTTTGGAACCGTGTCTAATTATATTTATATCTGCACTTTGAGCTACATATTTAGTCATGAATTTCAACGGCCCCACAGATAGAGGTTCACACTTCTTTTGTCTCTGAAAACAGAAATTTTTGAAGAAAAAGTTAACAAAGTTGATCGAATATGGGTGAAATTTCTTTGAGACTACTACTTTTGAAGCATCCTGTACATTGATATTAGGCGACAGGGAGACCTCATTAGCTCTTAAGAAGAAGTTCGCAATTTTGTTACCAGAACGTAAAAGTAAAAGTGAAAACGTAAACGTAAAAGTTAAAAGTTCAATATATTCTGCTGCATAACTGTTTCTGTACAATTAGAGACTATACTGATCATAAACAAGAAAAATAATGTTTATTTTAACAAAACTGTGATAAATAATGAATTAGTTTACATTTGTATTGCATATTTTTTAAAAGACTTAATATGCTTGTAACAAATAATGTACTTCAGCTTCCGGGTCAATGACCGCCATCTCGATCAGGTTTTTGTCCAGTTTCCCTGAAGCATTGAGCAAATGCTGAGATGGCCCCTTCTTTTGCTTGTGGACGTAAATGTAGCTTCACTGTGCGCACGTTTTGTTGAACTCTTCTTTTGCTTAAAGTGGTAGAAGTAGAAGTAAGGACGAGTTACTATTTTGATAGCAATGCAGAAAAATCAAATCTGCAGTTCGTTTAACGTTGCAAAAAAGTTTTCTATAATTCGGAAACAAAAATGTCTAGACTTTCAAATGTTGGTAATCTCTCTCTTTTTAAAATTGTTTTTATCTTTAACTTTTATTAATCTTTCAACTATTTATAGTTAAAATGACGGGAAGAGATTCTGAAACTCAAGAAAACGTGCGCAGATGATCTTCTCCCCCATACGTCACATACAGTTTTTACTATTTTTTACTAAATTAATGTAAATAAACCTAAAACATATCTAATCGTTAGTTACCCTGCCTTGAACAAGACGACACCCGATGAGCCAAGAATTCTACACCTTCATTCTGTTCTACCACGGTGGCGATTCACTATTTGAAAAACAACAGAAGTGTGTGAACAAATACCACGCAATTCAATGCATAGATTGCGCTGATTTATAAAAACCAAAGAAATGCTTATCTATTACTTAAGTTATGGTTTTCCGTATCCACTTCATATAGAGAAATGTGCATAAAATTCAAGGGTGTAATATGTAAGTCAGTAAAATTGAACTATAGATAGGTGTAAAAAATAGTAGATTATTTATCAATGCATTGAAGAGGTAGCGTTTTGATAGAAGTTGGAGAGCAACTGATTCGGAGTGTAACGAAATAGAATTTTGACATCATTTCACTCTGCAAACAGTTTTGATTTGAAAATTAAATGTGGCCTAAATTTACTTAATTTTCAATTTAATTTCTTATGAATCTACCCTTTTATCGTCGTCAAATAATTTCCAAATTGAAACAAAGGAGGGGAGAGAGGTTGTCCATTCTTACAATGGGAGCTCAGTCGCTGTTGGTGGAACAGATGTTTCAGTTTCTTACGTTACTACAACTGAGTTTCACGTACTATTTACTACTGGTTATATTTATTAATATTACTGCATGTGTGATTTTACGACCTAAGTGTGATATTTCAGTGATTAGACTTTGAAAGCGAAGCTTTTCATACTATAAAAAATGAGACAGTGAAATTCAATATTGAAGGTGAATGTGCAAAACAAATATTTAAATTTGACTTACGAGTGAAGATAAGCTGTCATTGCATTTTATTAAGAATGAATAGTTAAGTACTAGTTACGCGAGAGAGTCGAGTCAATTTAAGCCCAATCTGTATTTTGGTGCTGAAGCGTAGGAAAATTTATGTGAGATGGACTGCAGGATGATTTTGATTATAAAGGCCGTTGTATCCTTGTCGTTAACTTAAACCTTTTCGAGCAAAACCGTTGGATGTATGAAGATGTTTTATAAAAATGCAAGCACACATTTCCTGCCTTACGCTACCTCACAACTATCGAGAGACCGTCGTGTGCTCAGAGCTTATCTGAGCAGGGTCGGTCCCCCGATGGCGGAGGTATCTGGAGGAGAAAGCCCCTACGCATACGTGTGGGCCAGCGCCGGATCTCACGTTCTCGCTGAGAAACCCCGCCACCTCCCGAAAAGTAGCCCCCGTCACGGCCGGGAGTAGTGACCGTCCCAGCTGCGTTGTCGGCCCGCAGCTACCCGAGCCAGTACCTGGCGCGCCTGCTGGTGCAGCGGGTGGCGGCCCTGCGGCGGGCGCCGTGCTGGCCCTACTTCGCCAAGAGCATGGGCAACCGCCAGCGGAACGGCTCCTACTCGGGCCACATGGCGGACCTGGCGGCGGGGCGCGCGCTCTTCCTGGCGTCCATTGCGCTGCCCGTGGCGGAGTGCGGCGACGCGCTGCACTACCTGTGGCCGGTGCAGAAGGACGACTTCTGCGGCGTGGTGCGCAGCGCCGCCCCGCTCTCCTTCCTCGACAGCGTCGGCGTCGTCTTCTCGCCCGCCACCTGGGCCGCGCTCGCCGCCACGCTGCTCGCCTTCGCCGCCGCGCAGGTGCACACAGCTGCTCTCATCAGTAGGCTCTGGAACGCTTGAGCATGTTTCTACATCTGCTGAAAGCTCTGATTTGGCGCCGACCTAAACGTCGGCTTACGATCCCCCCCCCCCAGGTACATCCCTCAGCAGAACACCACCCCAGCCGTGTCAACTTCCTGACTAATATCCCGTCATATGAGGTAGTGAAATGCATGAAATTATGAGTTAGGGTAGAGGATAGGATAAGGAAGAGGAAGGAAAGATCGCTCAGTCCGTGAATATCTCACCACTTGCACCAATCTTAACATTTTTGTAACATCAATAATAACCTCAATACTGAAACACATTGTGAAGTTACAGCTCAAATGGATCACAATTACTGGATTTACGGCCGGAAATCGAGAAAAAATGAAAATCTTGGTTGCGACATTTCTATCTGACAACTGTATTACTAATTTACAAAAAATTGAAAGAAAACTACGCAATATCCGGTCACATGAAACGTTTCTACGGTTTTGTGTGGTATTCATAAACATAGAAAAAATCGAAAATCAATACGAGTAAAACAATGATATTAATATGCAAATAACTGATTCTGAATTTTTTAATACGTTCGTATCGACTGAGTTCTGACACTCACTGTGCCATTGCTTTCGACGTAGACAGTAGAGTCGTGGGATAGCAGTCCTCCAAGGAAGAGGTCGCCCGCCGTTTGACATTTGCTATTCGCATGTTGCGACATTAATGATTTGCTCTTCACGGGTTGAGATATAGAACAGCATTAATTTTCATACACCTGGTACGTAAAAAATAAGTGTTTTGTGCTTATACTGTACAAATGTCATTGCAATATTTGTAAATACCATTTTTCTTAAAATATTTTATTTATTGCCTAATTATACGGTTCATAAGTAGGTTATTACCATTTACTCAGAATGCTTCAGACAGCATCTCTCCCTCTTTTGTTCCCGCCAACCCCGCAGGCGCTGGACCGGAAATGGTGGCTCAGGGCATCATTTGATGTCACTGCTGTTCCTCTGGCCGGGAGGTCCTAGGATTCGAGTCCTGACGGTGCCGAATTTTCAACACTAACTGTAATACCTAGGTCGAATTCAGCCGCTGTGTGGAGGAGAGTTCTAGCGGCCGGCAACTTTGATCAGTAGTTTTCCGAGGTTTACACGCTCAATAAGTGGCGATTGCCGGAGAAAAACGCCAACAAACCGGTGACGGACCGAGCACGATTTCTTCTTCTTCTTCTTCTTCTTCTTCTTCTTCTTCTTCTTCTTCTTCTTCTTCCTCTTCTTCTCCTTCTTCTTCCTTGTCTTTCCTCCCACTTCCCCTACTTACATACACTCAAACTCACATGCACTACACTACCCCACACGTCGGGAGGCCATTCGGGAGCCTAGAGCTTGTCCGGGCTGGTGGGAGGTACCTGGTTGGGGAAATTGTAGTGCTGGGCGCCGGAGCATGGCAGCCGGCGGAAGGGGCCGTCTCCAGCCCCAGAGGGCACTGTGCGTAGGCGCTGTCGGGGGCGGGCGCGGCCAGCGCGCTCTTCCTGTCGCTGCGCGCGCTGCTGACGGGGTCGTTCGCCGCCGCCGCGCGGCCCCGCGCCGCCTGGCTGCTGCTGGCCGCCGGCGGCGTGGTGCTGGGCAACGCCTTCACCGGCGTGCTCACCAGCTACCTGGCCGTGCCGCGCGCCGGGCCCGAGATCGACTCCCTGGAGCAGCTGGACGCCGCCGCCGACGTCGTGCACACCTACCCCGTGTACATGCGGCTCTTTGCCGGCGCCGACCCGGGCGACGTCGTGGGGCGCCTGGACGCCAAGCTGCAGGAGACCAACCTGGTGCGCTCGCCGCCTTTCAATTCCTTTTTTTCGTCTTTAAACTTTATGCTATACTTAAACGCTTTGTTAAATATTTCCAAATCTTTAATATTAGCACGAATCGCTTACCAGAATTTGTGTTGCTTGGAGATGAAATAAAGTATTCTCATTCAAAGTCAAATATTTTCAGATTTTTTTCTATTTAACAATTTTTTTAATACATGAGCACAATTAAGATAATATGCTTTGTAAAAATTGTAACAATAATAGGTTAGTTAAAGATATTGACGGCTAGGGGGAGTATGTTGATTCTATTTATTGTTAATGAAATCAGGTTCGCTTATTTTTTCAAGACAATCAAATGAAACGGAGGTGTAAATTTCTATTAATTATCTAAGAAAGGTAAATTCGATCTCGTTTCATGATCTAAATGCTGCTACATATTTAGGTTCACAATAAGTCTTTGAACTTTCATGAATAAAACACCTCTAAGTTATAATGTTTATTTGTATGTACATGTAAAAACATACAGTAATCTTCCATCTACAATATGTTGTTTCTCATTAAAATACTTGTAAACTGCAAGAATGACGGACAACACAATGTCTTGCGGAAAGCGCTATGGTCGGTGAGCAGGAGACTTGCTTTGATAGCGCTTTAAACTGGAGATCTTTTAAGCGACGCAGAAACAATCTAAATAGCTCTGAGAAGGAAGTAGGAGCATTTCGTCTTGACGTATGTTATTATTGATACTTCACAACGCTTCTGGGAACAGAAATGTAAATGTTTTGAATGAAACTAATGAAACAGGGAAAGGAAAGAACTTTCCTCATTTGAAGCGTCATCTATATACGTATATTTCAATTACATCAACGCATCGCGAGACTTCGGTGACGTTCCGTGCCAAGACGAGCAACGAGTCAGGCCTCGTCTGAACGTGGGCAGAAGAGCTGACGCTGTAAACCTTACAATGAACACGGGCCAAAGCCCGTGGAAACTGGCAAGCCGAACCCATACGCCTTTCTCTCTCATCTCATCACAAGTCGACTCATGCAATCTAATGTGTTGACGTATGTCTCGTTTGAAGTAGTTTATACATTTGACCTTAAGAGGATTAGCAGAGGGGCGGCTCGTTCTTAGGTTGCACGGTTGCACATTCATTCAGTTCATAAAATATAAACGTATTTATAATTTGTTAGGAAAAACAATTAGTCGTTTTAATGACATTTAATATATTAGAGATATTGCACCAATATCGATGTACAAGAAATCATTTTGAACGCACGAGCGCTCTCTCCGGCGCCTGGTCCTCTCACAGACCTTGCACCGTGTCATGTTCTGAACTCGTCTTACTGCATTTACTCTTTGACTCTCTGCTTCCACACACGGCTCAATACGACCCTCGGTTGCGCAACCAGTGGGTGGGGGTCTTATAACCCAGCGCTGCGCAGCGCGGCATCTGAGCGGAATACCCATTTACTGTTTTCGTTTGACACCTTACTTTTATGACTTTTGCGTGTTATTGAAACAAGACTAGTTCAGTCAATTATTAACGATATTGAGTGCATTATATATGATGTTTAGAGAATTTGTTTCTATTTGATTTTAGGTCGTTGATTCAAAATGTACATTTGATGAATCTTTGCGTAAAGTTGGCCGTTCTGGTAGGAAGTCCCTTTCTGTCTCCCAGCCATTATCCGAATAAGTAGTGAGAGCGCTGTGTGAATACGAGTGTGTATGGAAGGATCTTTCATTATTACAAAATAAAACAGGGTAGAGAAATTTCTGAAATAAAATAATGTTATTTGCCTAAAATGTGTTCAAACAATAGTGCTTGTGGCAAAGTGCTGGAGTGCAATCACCGTACTTTCGAAACCAAGTTTAGTTTTGTTTTGCAGAATTCTGTTATCGTCAACTATCTTTACTTGTATGAATTATATTGTCGTCAATTATACTACAAAAACTCGAGTGCCCATTAGAAATCAAAACCAGAACCACATGCGAGGAATGTGAATATATGTGATACTACGATTTAACTTTGTTTTAATTAATGTGTAAGAATTGCTTATATCCTATTATATGTTAGTGTTTTGAATGTTATAAATTATATATCCGTCAAGCGATGGACCTCCAGTTTGTTGGGGCAGCAACCGCCACTGGAATTGCTTACCCCGAACGATTCCGTCAGACAACAGGAAGAGCTGTAGAAAAGGCTGTCCGCGTGACGCCGCGTCGTTGGCTGATAGACCGACGTTTTGCCATTCAAGCCTGCGATATGACAGGCTAACAACGCGGCGTCTCCCGGACACCGAAGAAGTCATACCGCGGAAGCTTACGTTTACGAGCTATAGTAAAGTTATAGCAGAAAAGTACTGCATATGTATCATATGGAAATTTGAAAACTCTAAAAATATCGTTTCAAGTAGTCCAATATTTATTCTTATAGATAAAATAAATTACATAAATTTTGAAATTCTGAGACCATAGCATGGCTATTCACTGGAACCCAAAGTTAAATATGTTTTTGAAAATGTAATTGCAATACTTTATATTTAGCAATATCTGTACAGCATTTTCCCGTGTAAATCTTGATATCCAACTTAACTTAAAAATGTAATATATCATATACTGTAATTATAATCACTTATACGTTTTTGTAAATGGACTCGGGTATCTGACGACTGATGGATATTGCGTTTATGTACCCACTAATTTTTGAACTTTAAAAACTCTAGCTAATATTCGAACATAAAAACTCGCTGTATTCGCTTCGTTAACTATAACCTCATACGTTTTGCTTAGTTGTGCTAGACAAAATTTCGATCGCTGGCAATTCTCACAGCAAAACGATATAATGATAAAAACGATGAGCGTTCATTCTATTAATTTTAAGATATTAAAATGTACTGTGTATACTATAAAATCGGTTAGTAGTAAACTCATGCGACAATTTATCTGGGGGTACATTACCTTCCATTTAAAGAAACAAATAACTAAATTTACTAAACAAACAACTGAATAAGAAGCTCAAACTTATTTCTAAATAAATATCGTTAGTATTTAATATATTTAGTTATATTGGTAGAAGGATAAGGTAAGATACGAGGTGTTAAGAATATAGTAGTAAAATTTAATGATAAGGATATCAAAGAGGCGTTGTGTAAATGTTTGTGGAATTGAGCACATGTAACAGAAAGTTGTGTAAATGTAAAAGTTGTATAAGAGATGGGAATGTGATCAGGTAGCTTTGTAAATAAGAAAGCAAAGCTGATGGGAGAGACAGTCATGGTAAGACGGAGGTTTCAAGGAAAATGTATGTAATGATGAATGTGAAAATATATTAGATTCAGCATTAAGTAAAGGTGAATGAATGAATGAATGAATGAATGCTGCTGATGATGACGCTGATACCTCTTCGCGCACTAAATAAGCGAATAAGGCAACTCTCCCTACTTTTGACATTTCATGCCTCTCATTAATGATGACGATAATAACGTGGTCTTTGTAACAATGAAGAGTTACTTACATTAAAGTGCAATTTCCAAAATTAATTGCTTTATTACAAAACCCGGATTTTCCACAAATGTGCAAAGCCGTGCCCTGTTAGGTAGGGAAGCGCGGCGTGTGCGCTGGGCGCGTGCAGGTGCGCAGGGGAGTGAGGGCGCGTGCGGGCGCGTGGGCGGCAGGCGGAGGAGTGGGCGGAGGCGCAGGCGGCGGTGGCGGGCGGCGAGCGGCGCGCGCTGCTGCTGCCCGACTCGCACTTCCGCATGATCTCCCTGCTGCCCGAGTACGCGCGCCCCGACGCCCAGGGCGACGGCGCCGCCCCGCTGCTGCACCGCACCGCGCACTGCCTGCTGCGGGACGCCTACAAGGTACGTCGCCCCCCCCACCCCCACACACATACACACTCAGGCTGTGCTGCTTCAGCCGTTACTCCAAGCCGTTTCAAAAGGAACAGTCTCTACTAATCATGCTCTTGGAGCAGTATTATTATTATTATTATTATTATTATTATTATTATTATTATTATTATTTATCGTATGAGACTATTTGCGGGGGACTGCCCTTAGGCAGTTGTTCCGCACCCGAGTGTCTCGACCCAGGCTTCCCCGGAAGCGTACTCCTGACGCGGTTCTGGGGACCTTTATCGAGCAGGCGCATCTCGAGGGCGGTCACCTAAATTCGCCTGGGAGTTGACTTTCAGTTCTCCGCCACACGTCGGTCTCAGTTAACTATATCCGAGCAGTCTTGTTGGGAGAAAGTGAGATCTCATTAGGGCGCGACGTTGTCGGAGGAATTTAATTTTGGCCGTGCATGAGGCCAGGGTTCTTTTATATGCCACAAGTATCACAGGGCTACTATGGATTTTCTGTCTTTCAAAAATCCTGGCACTTCGGCCGGGATCGAACCCACGCGGTGGGGGTTCAGAGACCAGTATACTAATCCCTCACCCACCGATACTCCCTCTGTCTTAGAACAAAAATGTATTGTAGACGAAAATTATTTCATGCCGCATAAATCATAATTTTCATGAGTACAAAGTGTTATGCCTAAAATGCACTTTTGAATTAATAACAGACTTCAACGAAAAATGTTGCAGTGAGGAAATTGTCACAACTTACGAAGTATTTTACAAATTGATTGCTTGGGATTCTTTGGTTTGGCACATTTCATGAAACATTCCTCAAGTTCAACATATTCTAATTACTCGATTTGCTGTACAATAGAGGACCGTGATCTGGATTCGATAATCGAGAGACCGAGATCTGGAGTGTAATCGACGATCTTTCGTAGATTATCCAATGCTAAGAATGAGAACGGTATAGCAGGAGGATAGTTGAGTACATTAAAGATTCTACACCCCTATTATACATTGATAGCAACAAGAGAGCAATGTACTGCTCAACTTGATATTGAGCTCTAACCATCACAAACAATATTTGACAAACTGAAAGGAACCGAAACGAAACAGGCTCAAGCGGAATGAAACCCTCCTTCCTCGCTCCTGGACTCATTTCAGCATTTCGGAACTTTTTCAGCTTAATTTCAATTCGTATGAACTCCTTTCAACTCGTCTGAGATGAATGTTTTTGAAATTCAAGAAAAAGGAATTATAGACGTTTTGATGTAAACCATGTACTCGCATGTCTATAATAATCACTTCGCCTGTCGTTAGGTTTAATCAGCAAGAAAAATCACACTTAAAGTGAATCCATAAAGCAAACTTACAGAATGAAAAATTTCGCAATGTTTCTTGTTTATTTGCGTTTTGTAGTACATGACGCGTAAATATTGCATATCAACATTACTTATATAAAACTCACACGGGTTACTGCTACTTGCTATACCCCTGATATTTCTCAGTAGTAAATGTGTTCAAAGGAAGCGAATGTAAGTAGAAAGTCCTTAAGACGGAATTCTCTAATAATTGTGTGTTCTTTAATATTCCCTTGACCTTATGTTTTGTTAATGATGCAAGTTGTACTATTCCTATATTTGAAGAATATTACTAGGAATTTGTAGCGTTTGAAAACATTAAATGTTAAAGAATAACGCTAATATAAGCGGATGCGAATAATAATAAAACAATAAGTAGAAAATAAGTTTTTGAGTATGTAAACGGGACAGTTTCATGAGTTTTGCAATAGTTAAGTTGCAAAGGTCTATGAAAACAAAATAATTAATCTATACAGCTTGTTGGTCTTAGATTAGTGTGTCGCTTAAGTTGGAAACGTTGTACACCCTACAATGAAAGAGCTTATACTCAGAATTAAAACGTCGGGTATTGCTTGTAATGACTAGGACAGAAAAAGGAAGAAAAAAATCGTATTGATTTTTGTATGTACGATACTTGATTGATGTTCTTTGTGCGTCAAATACAGCACACATTACAGAAGTGGAGCGACCTCTCGCGTCATTTATTGACTTGTTCCCTGCCCTTAACGAGTTCTGGTAGCAGCGCGTTGCGAGTATGTTAAAACACCTCTGCCAATGCAAAAAGCTTCTGAGCCTAAGATGACCCAGAATTCCTCATATTAGTCCCAGACAATTCTTGGTATAGTGAATGTCAAGAAATAATAACTTTGGTTTACTACATCCAATAATGCGGAAATAAACTAGTTCTTTTCGACGATTGATTTTGTTATTTGAGAGGTCCAGTGAAATATCCCAATATAGTGAATTCAAAATTTAAATGTTTATTTAGGTTTAAAAAATAGTTTTATTACGGATTTCTATGTACAATTCTTCATTAATTTGTTTTCAGATACTTTTTAAGTCTTAAGAATCCACAGTTGATTCTAGTGTCCACACACTCAAAACACTTTTGTACATTTTTGACACCCTTTAGTGACTCTTTGCCTATTGAAACACTTTTCTTCATTTGCATTCTCTTTGTTTTTTTTTCTTTTTTGGAGCCTGTTCGATGTCCTAGTATAATGGGGTTTCTATAGTTTTCAACTCGCAGCCTGCGTCGATTAAGCTTTAAGGATCGACAGAATCTCTACAGATGAGCTGAAAAAATCGCTAATGGTAATTCCCTTGGTCCTATTCATTCGCCTTTAATGCTACACAAAAATTCTGCGAGACTCTCCACCTGCAAGTCCTTAGTGCTATTGGAATTCGCGCTCCTCGGGCCAAGTATTTTTTCCTGACAGTATTTTTTCCTGACCCTATTCACAGTATAGCCGATGTGGAGAGTTCCCTATAACAGAATTGTCTAGTGTGTATTTGTAACATTTTTGGAACGGGACAAGTGACTTTGGTTGACTTGTCCATAAGTTCATTAAATCCAAAGTCGACTCAGGATTGGGCTCGTGTATATTTAATTCACCACTCAAAAACTAAGACGTAAGATGATTAATGCAGCTGTGTGTATTACGCAATGTTTTATACATAACATTGTTAATATAAAAATCCAGGCTTATCTGTCTTAAAAACCTGCCTCCATGACATAGTTGTCAACGATTCGGTCGGCATTGATTCGGCACAGCAATGATCTTGGACACTTCGCCCTGAAGATGGCCGCACTCTTAAGCTCAAAACACCGCCTGAGTTGTCACAAAGGCAGCCTTGCCATTATATCTTCGGCGATTCTGGATGGGAGGTCCTAAAGTTCGAGACCGGGCGATGGCGGAGTTTCGACCCTAGCTACACAGCTGCGTGCTTCAAGTAGAATTCTCGCGGCTGGCTGCTGTGATCGGTAGTTTTCCGACCTCCGATTGATACTAATCGAAAGTCGAAACCCTACCCTAACAAACGGTTCTAATTCTTGGTGCTGAATCTCAACTGCCACCTCCTATAAAACATTTACTACACTAATGGGACCGTAGCAGTTGATGTGTCCGGAAACACCAATCAATCAGAAACGTTGGCAATGTGCCTCGCAGGCGGCTGTTCGTCTCTCGCACTGCCAAGCCCTTCTTCTTCTTGTCTGTTGCTGCGCGTAACAAGTGAGGAGCAATCCCCGCTCATTGCGCAGAGCTTCGCGGCGCCGCGCGGGTCCCCGCTGCTGCGCGAAGTGGACAGCGTGCAGCTGCGCGCGCTGCAGGCGGGCCTCTACCTCAAGTACGACGGCGACGCGCTGCGCAACTACCTGTCTGCGCGCGGGACGTCGGCGCTGCGCGCGCGCCCCCCGCGCGCCGGCGCCGCCCGCCCGCCCTACGCGCTGGGCGTGCGCCACCTGCGCGCCGCCCTCGCCTGGGCGCACCTCGCCGCCGCCGCCGCCCTCGCCGCCGAGCTCTGCGCCGGCTCGTGCAGCCGGAGGCCAGTGGCGCGACTTTTGACACTAGCCACACACCTACGTTGGATGAATTCGCTGTCTGGAGGAGAAATCTAGCGACCGATCAGCGACTCAGTTCCTTTGGTTTCTCCTAACGACACCAGGCGAATGTCTGAGCAGTGCTCTAACACCGGGCCACGGGCCGCGCGCGATCTTTCCTACTTCTCCCTTGTCCTATCCTCTTCCCTTACACACACGCACACACTACACGTGCTACACAAGCCCACATGCCGGGAGACCAGGCGGAAGCATGGAGCGTGTCTAGCTGAGGTGGTGGCTGGTTCCGGCTGGTGGGAGATACCTGGTTTGGGAAAACCCCGCTAGCTGACGGAAGGCCGGAGCCGTCTCGTCACACAGCGAGGGAAAGATCACCGCCACCTCCCGAGAAAAAACATGAGCTGTAATTATGAGACTAATGAATATGTTAGTTGACGTGCCCGGAATGAATAAAACAATCAGTCAAACAATGAATCACATGCACTACACTACGACAGTTTTCGGGAGACCAGTCGGGAGCTCGGAGCTTGTCCTGGCTGGGGCGGTACCGCGCTGGTGGGACATGGCTGGGAAAAATCCTCGCAAGTCGACGTGGCCATCCACCAGGGGAAGATTACTGATCGCTTCCGTGATAAAAATGCACTACACTTCCGGGAGTAATGGACTTAGCAGTAGACGCGCCTATATTCAGTAATCAACCAATCAATCGAACACTGGGATAGGCGATTCAACTGAAAATGTAATCTTGCTGCCAGCGGGCAGAAACTTGTAAAATAAATCATATGTATTTTATTAAACGTATTTTATTAAATGTATATTATATTTATTTGCGTCACAAGTATTGCAAGACATCATATTACAATAAGAAATTGGAGAACTATCAAACAAGGATATTAGGCCTCAATCAAGAATTGTAATGACATGTTACGATATGAATACCGGGCAAAATTTTATCCCTCTTTCCAGCGAGCTATAATTTTCTCAAAAAGATTAATATTTCTACGAAAGGTAATACATTCATAGTTTATAGCAGTTCATCTAATAGAAAGCCATGGGTTAGATCTAATATACTTACATTTCAAAACATAATTGTTGTTAATAGTATGTCATGAATTATTACAATATTGAACTCAGTTATTTTATGTTTGACTTTAGACTATCAAAGTCTATAAAACACTTTATGAAACCTTTTATGAAACTAGTATGTTGTTTACAGTAAACGGTTTTGTAAAATTGTTGGACGCACCATTTGTGGAGAAGACAGCGTACTAACATCACTTCTATTAAGTTCTCTCGTCTTTCTCAACGATTCTATTACAAAGGGTCAGTGACAATATAAAAGCGACCGTACTTCTGATGGTCACTGTCATTGCCTACCGTCATTGCGATGTTCGTGTAGTCAGGGCTCTTTCAAATAAGCGTGGGTAGTTTGAGTTTCGTGTTTCTCTCATCAGTTGAATTGCTGTTGTCGGCATTGCTGAAATCTGATTGGTTCTTAAATAAAATTATTTGGTGAAAATATAATATATTTCATTTATTGATCTTTTTATTTAACTCCGAATTTTACCATGTGCAAGCTATATTTTATAAAATATCCCACTTTGAAACGTTTTATGAAGGCACTTCACAAAAACTACATATAATCGTGTGCAACAGGCACAACGCGCGACCGAGAAATAGTGTATTCGATAAGCTGAAAATCATAAAGGATTCCGAACAGCGCTGCGCGACAGCCGGAACACTGTTATGCCAAAGGGCCTCAATTCCCGTTCATTCATTATCATCGACTCATCCCCTTCCCATCCATACCCACACTTATACTTACACGCTGTACACTGCCACACATGAGTGCACCTCAGATCACATGTGGATCAGGTCACAGGTGTTCTGCATGGGGATTAAATTTTACAGAAAATCAAATTGTCGATTTAATTTGATCGTCGATTTAATTGTCGTTTCTGTTCTTATTCCTTTAATTAAATTTTACATTAATTTACAGATATTTCTCATAGCTATCCAAGCTACAGAGAAGAAGAGCAGAACAAAATATCCTAAAAGAAAACGGAAGTTACAAAACATTCCTTAAGTAACACAACTCGGGCCTCACCTGTTCCTGTTTATTACTTGGTCGACTGCAGTCACATGTCCTCGCTATTCTACCACCTAGCGAGAGCTGAAAGAGTGCAGCCCCCACCTGTGCCCTTAAAACTTGAGTAAAATAATATTCTCATTCCCTTCAAAACTCGTATCCCTTTGGGCCACGAAAAATTGGTTTTAAGAGCCTACGATGCAATGTTTCCGAGTTATGCGCGACTTGGAGTAATTTGATCTCTACGTCATAATCTTGAAACATTCATTTTTCAAGTGTCATAAGTTGCGTGCAGTATTGAGGATTCATTCTTTACCCATCAATATCACACCTACAGGGTTTTGTGTTCATGGTTTCTCAAATTTTTTTTTAAACATCAATTTTTGGTGTATTGTAGGCGTCTCATAATGCTTGTTATAAATTGGACAGTGTAAAGAGCTCAAAAGTGATCACTTTTTGACAAATTTAGTGAGACATTGCTCATAACTGAGTTATGTTCATACTTGTGGCATTTGCCTCTTATGTTTAGGCAACCTTGTGTTCATAGGTGCCCAGCAAGTACATGAATTCTCCCCGACTGCGCCAGAACGTGACTCACGCATGTCTTTGCACAAGGAGTTGCCTGGAAATCAGGAGAAAACGACACATCTGTATCTCCGATGTATGAAAGTATCAACTACATGCCCAGTGGAAAAAGTGAACATTTCCAACACGTCTGCTTCCCCTGGAAACTTGTAACATTAATTATGAAACACGGAGTACAGAAGGTCGCCCTCCTCCGCCAGGTGCTCGCCCTCGCCTCCCGGCAGTGCGTCTCGGAGGAGCAGCGTACTTCTTCGAGATGTACTCCTTTATGAACCCCGCATGTTAAGCCGCTCCAAGATCATTCGCACGTACTTTTGTGGAGTTAGAAAATTACGAGGCAATTTATGAATTATTTATATTCACTTTTTCTCAAATAAAAGAGGTTTAATTTTTCGGTCGCACGTTGTGGATTCGATATGTTGTCAGAATGAAAATAATATTCGCAGTCTATAAAGAATTATTGCTGATCGTGTGAAGTGTTTCGTGAAATCAAGAACACACATAAAATTTCACCGTACACTTCATCATATATCTAATTATATTAATCTATCATTGGAATAATTATGTAATTTATTGCATGCGGTTACTCCAGAATATTATGTAAAAAATATCATTCTTTCATCTTTTTGACTCGCTTTCAAAGTTACTAACCGATTATTATTTTCATACATTGTCAGTTAATACTCGTTAAAATACTTCCCATAATCCTTTATAATATTTATACTGTAATTCGGTAAAATTAAGCACTATGTTTGTTAATGGCATGAAAAAATATGTATAAATAAAAGTAAATATAAAATTCAAAAATGCAGAAAAAACAAGAAGGTAAACTTTTGCTCTGTGCCTTCTGCCCCCAAAACGCTCCGTCCCCTGATGTCTTCACGTTGGCGCGCCTTCTGTTGCGTTGGCCATTTTGCTCGCAGCCCTTTGAGAGCGAAAGTTACGAGCTTCCTTTTTTACGATCCCCCGTATATCTCTCAAATGTCGGCGGGGCACATCGGGTGGCGCCGCGACGTTTCGGAGCACGCCCGTGTCTTGCACGAGGTTCGTGGCGCTGGATGCCAGTCGTGCACAGCAATGTAGCCCGGCTATTCAGTTATCTTGTCTGGCAGCTATGCCACTACGTATTGCCATGTAGATATATCTTGGTACTCTGTGGGAAGGTGTGCTGTGCAGGCGCGAAGATAATAGTTACGCCTCGCTGCCTCGCGGTTGCAACATTGCCGATTACTTTAAACGTGTTGAAGGCTCCCTTTGTCTCTTAATGCAATGCTGTATTTTGTGCTTTTTTATTTTGAGATAAAATATTTCCCTGTTGTAATGTTTGTAACAACATGTACTAGTATTTACATTACAAATTTGTAAATGTTTAATTTATTTTCCTGATTGTGTTGAACAATGTCATTGTTTTTATCAAGATCTGTGTGTATTATGGTACTGATTCATTTTTTTAAGATTCTATCTATAATCCACATCTCTAAAACCAATCATCACAATATAATAAAAAACAACTGTTTTTTCTTAATTGAATTAATTCGTTAACAATATTTACTTGATACTTCACTATATAAATTTCAAGTTGGTGAAATATATATATATATATATATATATATATATATATATATATATATATATATATATATATATATATATATATATATATTGTGCCGAAACGGGATTATACACCCCCGTCACAGCACAGTTTCGTCGGCGTTTACGCTCGCAGACGGCGAGAAGAGCAGTCGGAATACCTGTGTAGCAAAACGCGCAGCCTGGTATCCGTTGCTCGCACTAGCAGCCACAAACTATCGAGTCACGTTTTTCCTGAAAGGAGTGAAGTAGGAGAAATTACCCCCCCCTTCTCAGTATCTGCTCAGAATTTCCCCAGCGCGGCGCTAATAAATAGGCTGACGCGCATACAGAAAATCTCTTTTGTTGCCGACATCTCGCCTGGAAGCAACATCTCTTCTGCTGGTACGCGTCAGGTCTGCAGCTCTTCACGTAAGGCACCGCTTGGCAAGTGTGAAGATTTGATAGGAGCATTAGATTAGCTAGAAATTGCCGCAACGACTCTGTAGAATAGGAGTGTACGGCGTTACAAAACGTCTAGCTAGTCATCCGCGCAATAGTCAGGAGTTAGAGAAATATTCTGCTATTAAATAACGCGGAAAGTAAAAGTGTGCCCGTTTCTCAGAAAGCTCTGAAAGTTCTTAATTATTAGAATAAAGTTAGGAACGAGCGACGTACTTGCACTCGCAGTTAGGAAGTGCAAGGGACATTTCTGTAAATTGGGCGTAATTGGAGGCGATAGCAGCCGTGGGAGGAGAATAAATTGGTTAGTGAAGACGCAAGAGTACGCGAATCAGCCGAGAAAACGACGATTGAGCAGAAGGACGGCGAGAGCAACGCAGTACATCGAACTCGAGCATCGTGGTGCGGGGCGCAACACGCTGTTCAAGGTTGAAAGGCGGACAATATCGAGGTAACCCGTAAAGCTGAATTAGGTCAAGTTCACGACGGCAGGGAAATAGAACAGTTTCAAACGTGTTAAAATTTGAGGACACGGATATTCATGATCTGTAGCTTGGAGTGGGAGATTTAATGCATAAAGTGCTTGCCTTTAACCGTTCTAGAGTAGCAGTTATTATTCTGTTACCAGCATTTGTAATTTAAGGAGTAATTAAGAGTAGTGCGCTTGCCCACAAGTCAATTATTCGATGTAAAATTTTAAAAGGCAAGAAACTGTAAATTAGAATTAGTATCACAAACAATTGTAATTAGAGTAAGTTCAATTTAGACGTGGTAAATTTGCAAAGGGAATCCCAGTACTGGTTTAAAGTAATTAATTCAGAAAGTGAGTTATAAACGAAACTAAGTGTTTCATGTGTTGAATAAGCTGTAGAAAGTTGCTTAGTTGTGTTTACTCAATCATTTGGAAGTGTAAATTCTATGTGTGATTAGGTTTAAAGTAATTAATCCAGAAAATCAGTTCCAAACGAAATCAAATATTCACGTGCTGAATAGGCTGTAAAAAGTTGCTTGTTTGTGTTCATTCAATCATTCTTTTGGAAGTGTAATTATATGTGTGATTTGTTTTCCATTATCATCAGTTCATACCACCAAATTTTAAGAGAATTATATGCTCGTTTGTGTTATTTGTGTGACTTTTATTGTGTCGAGGGTTCAGACCTTTCTCGTACCCCAAAGATCCTGCTTCCTGAGATTCTAAGCTCGCTTCACGAGCATAATATCTTATCGACGTGCTTAAAGCACCTGGAGTGTACAGATAGGTACTGGGTGGCTAAGATAGTATTCGTTCGGTTAGATATTTTGGCGCCCATAACGTGGGGCAGCGATCGATTGAAATCGTCGAATGGTGCAAGTGAGGGCCGGTTAGATATTTTGGTGCCCATTACATGCGGCAGCGATCGATTGAAATCGAGCAAGCAAAGGTGAACCCTAGACACAATAAACGAGCATTTTGTGGTATTTGTTTGGCTGTGTACTGTATTCTTTTTCAGCAAGTGTTTTTCTGTGTACAGTGAAGCGTTATATAGTGTATTGTATTGTGATTTTGAAAGGGAAGTGCATTTTGTATTGTTAGAAAGGTAAAAGGCAACGCAAAGCACTAGAATGGCAGGCAGTCAGGAATATAGGGAACCAAGGCAAATTAGGAGTGACGAGGACAGTGAGGGCGACGCGGGGGACGAGGTACTTCGTAGGATGGAAAATTTAGGGTTGCACGAGGCAGAGGAAGTACGCGAGACGACCGCGGATCGCACCGAATCAACCGAAACCACGCCTGAACAACTGTTGCAACGTACGCGAGATGATCCGATGTCAACATTAATGCAGGCGTTATTAGGGAATTTTGCGCGACAGATCGGAATACAAGTAGAAAATCTAAGGCGAGATTTATCCGGAGACATCAAAGAACAATCACGAAAGTTAGAGGAGCAAGGACGAAAATCAGAGGAGCAAGGGGAAAAATTAGCGGCGGAAACTAGAGAACAGTCTGAAAAATTAGCAGCCGAAATTAAAGAACAGTCGCGAAAATCAGAGGAGCAAGTACAGAAATTAGCCGAGAAAATTGACGACCAGACCACGGTTTTCAATGAAAAATTCGAGCAGTTCCAACAATCCATAATGTCTGAAGTAGTTGGTAAATGCGACGAACTTCGGGGAGAGATCGCTGTGCAAGTAGCAACATGCACTCAGTTAATTGAGGAAAAGCACGCGGAAGTCGGAGCGAGAATTGATTCGATGTCTACGGAAATCGAAAAGAAAGATGAAAAGAATAGGGCACGTTTCGGGCAAATACAAGAGGAAGTCCAAGAGGTTCGCGGCAAGATTACCGAAAGCAGTGCAGATACGAAGCGACAATTTGAAGAACAAGAACGTAAGATTCAGGAATTGCGAGAAATAGCAGAAAGTAAAGTAGATGGAGGGGGAGCATGCCGTGGAAGCAATATTAACATACCAGCATCGCTTAGATTCTCAGGTCATCCAAGCGAGAATCCGAACGCGTTTGTTAAATCATTGCAAAGCTTTTTCGTGCTTTCAAATGTCCGCGAAGCACACAAAACTTTGTTATTGCATCAAGCATTAGAAGGCAATGCAAAGGCGTGGCTAGAAACGTTATGCCCGTTGCCAAATTCATTTGACGAATTTGTAGCTAGGTTCCTAGACCGTTACTGGGGAAAGGAACAGCAAATGAATTTTAAAATTTCGTTAATGAGTGGGTATTACCGTAATGCTAGCGGAACCATGCGAGACTACGCGGCACGAAAAATAGCAGCTTTAAAAATGTGTTCTCCTCCAGTGCCGGACGAAGAAATAATTTGCATTCTCACGAGACATTTCCCGTTAAGCATCCAGAATCTATTGCGAAGCGTTGATATAAAAGACGTGGATAAATTTCAAGTTTTATTAGGCAACTATGATTTGACGTTTGCAAACATGAACCAGACACCAAAGACGACCAAATCCAATATCAACGCGATGCAAGTTGTCCAAGACACGATAGTTTCGTCGTCGAAGAAAGGAGGAAGCAAGAATAAAGGTGATTCTCGACAACATGGGCAGGACGCGAGGCCGCGGAACGGAGAAACGGCGAACGGAGAGCTGCGCGGTCAAGGTCACGGTGGCGAACAACCGAGTACGAGCAGAAATGCGCACAGCTTTCAGCGGGCAAGGTCGCGGAGTCCGCGAGTCGAAAACGGTACTAGAAATCAAACGGGACCGGGAAACTCGCCAAGTTCGAGTTGAAAAGGGGTCCCAAATCGAACAAAATTTACGCCAAACACGCGATCCCTATAACTGCGAACCGAATAACAAACAATGGAGAAAATTTATGGGAGAACTGGAAGCCAAGAAAAGGGGAGAAATGTCCCGTAATAGAAATTAATTGCGCTGGTGTGCATAGCAAGGCATTGGTAGACACCGGATCAATCAAATCTGTGATATCGGAGGAATTATATGAAGAATTAATGAGCAAGAAAATAAACGTCTTGGAATTACCAACCAATAATACTCGTATGGTAGATGCATGGGGGCGGAAATCTTGTCCAGTAAGAAAACAAGTAATGGTAGAAGTAACAATTAGAGGAAGAAAGTTTGATATAATTTGTTTGGTGGTGAAGAAATTAATTTACCCATTGATTATCGGAATGGATTTCTTGGCGGAACATGGCGTTATTATCGACATCGGAGAAAAGCAAGTTCTGATCAACGGTGAAAATATTTGGGAGGAAGATGAAGATGAAGAGGCGCGAAATACACATGCAGATGTGGAAGACGAATCGGAAGAATTCGCTGAAATCGAAATGTGTCGCGTAGAAATGGAGGAAGATGAAAATAAAATGGCGCAAAATGCACAGGTAGACGAGAGAGACGAATCAGAAGAATTCGCAGAAGTCGAAATGTGTAGCGTGCAAATGGAGGAGAACGAAATAAAGGAAGAGATAAGGAAGAAAGTAATGGAGCAAGAAAAATTGAGGGTTGATCAGAAAAATGCATTATACGAAATGTTGATAAGCGTCAAAGATGTCTTCAAAAATCACAACAAACCGGTAAAGGGGTATCAATTTCGGATCGAGCTGACGGACTCGCGACCCTTTAAAGCGAAAAATTATCCAGTCCCCATAGCCTACCGTAACGAAGTGAGAAAGCTAATAAACGAGATGATTCAGGAGGGAATCATTAAAAAAGCAACTACGGCGTACACTAATCCAATCCTTGTTGTGAAAAAGAAAGATGGAAGTTTACGCCTATGTTTAGATGCAAGACGATTAAACGCCGTGACGGTGCCGTACCGTGATGTACCACCGAGGGTCGCAGACATGCTGTTAAATTTTGGGGGTCATGAATGGTTCACCAGTACAGATTTCCGCCATGCCTACTGGCAGATGCAGATTGCACAGAAGGACCAGCAGTATACGGGCTTCACGTTCGACGGTATAACGTACGTATTCAAACGCGTACCGTTCGGACTGAAAAACAGTGGAGCAGCGTTAATACAATGTTTAGACAGTATTCTACAGAAAGTTATAGAAAGACGGGCGACGTTATACGTGGACGATTTAATAATCCAATCTAGGTCATTTAAGGAACATGTAGAAGATTTAAAAGTGATTTTCCAGACTTTAATCGAAAACAATCTCACGCTGAATTTGAACAAAACCTATTTTTGTGTCGAAAATTTCGATTTCCTGGGTTACGAAGTTTCAAGAAAAGGGGTAAAAATGAAGGAAGATAAAGCCAAGGAAATCGACGATATCCCGGCACCAAAGAACGTCAAACAGCTGAGAAGTTTACTAGGAATGTTAAATTACTATAGCAGATTCTGCCCTAACTACGCCTTGGTCGTCGCCCCACTCTACGATCTCCTCAAGAAAAATCGGAAATGGGCATGGGAGATCGAGCATCAAAGAGCATTTCAAGAGGTCAAAGCAATGTTCAGGAACTCGTGCGTCATCGCACACCCGGATTTTTCGGAACCGATGATCCTCCAGACAGACAGTAGCGCTTACGGCATCGCAGCTGTACTTCTTCAAAAACAGGGCGAGGAGTACAAAATCATCCAGCTGGTAAGCAAGTCGCTGCGAGGACCCCAACTGCGCTACTCCGTCACGGAGAAGGAAGCCTATGGAGTAGTGTGGTCCGTGATGAAATTACGGCAATATTTGACCGGCCGAACTTTTATTATTCGGACGGACCACAAATCTTTAACGTTCCTGAACAGATGCTTCACTGAGAACGACCGCTTGAAACGATGGATCATCTGGCTCCAGCAGTTCGATTTCCAAATACAACACTGCCCAGGCAGAGATAATAAATTGCCCGATTTCCTGAGCAGATACGGGAAGGAGGTGGAGGACAAGTCAAGAGCAGAAACTCGGTTGGTAGTCGCGCCGATTGATTTGAAAGTCCCGCAACAACTACAGTGGGAATGGAGCAACGTGATAGCATGGCAAGAGCAGGATGAAGAGATGGCGGAGATCATGCGCATCAAGGAGGGAAGAGCAGACAATTCGCCACTTAAGCAGCAGCACGATCAAGATCCTGAGAAATGGCACGTAGTGGATGGTCTACTAACGATCCGCGTACGTCGTCAACCACCCACGTACCGGATATGGATCCCTAAAAGTAAAGTAGACGATCTGATAGGGTACGTGCATTGCAAGAATGCCCACTACGGGGCCAACAAGATCTTGATCCATATACAAGAATTGTGCTACTGGAAGGGGATGGCGCGAGACGTACGGCGCGTAGTAAGCAAGTGCAATACTTGCTTAACTACTAAACACCCAAATCGGAAGTACGCCGGCGCCATGCACAACATCATCCCTGCAGGGCGAAATGATCTCCTGGCCATCGACATCTACGGGCCCTTGCCACGAACAACAAACGGGAATAAATATGTGTTAGTAATGGTCGATGTGTTCTCGAAGTTTACTAGGGTGTATCCGCTTAACAAGACCAACGCGGCTAATTGTTTGCACCAAATTGAGAAGCACTTCGAGATTGCCGGTGCGTACTCGCGAATACTCAGCGACCACGGGACGCAATTCACGAGTACTAAATACCAGAACACATTACGGGAGAAAGGCATAACACCTATTTATTCCAGCATCCGACATCCCCAATCTAATCCATCTGAAAGGGTGATGAAGGAGCTGTCCCGGTTGTTCAGAACGTACTGCTCCGAAAACCACAGTGAATGGAATCAATTAATTCCATATTTAAATATCTGGATGAATCGGGTTCATCACGATAGCATTGGAACGACACCATGGGAAGCGCATTTCGGAAGGAAACCGCCGCACACCTTGGAAATGCTAGACAGAGAGGAGGTAACGGGAAATCCACCAGTTGTCACCGATGAACAGATTCTCCAGAAACTTCGTCAATCGGCTGAAGAACGGAAGCGGAAAGAGAAGAAGAAGCCCTACCAATTTACTGTGAACCAGCAAGTACTGTTGAGGACACCCCGAATGTCGAATCCTCAATTAAGATTATTCGCCAAATTTTTTAAGCTGTACGAGGGCCCGTACGAGGTTCAAAGCATAGTTGCCCCGAACGTCGCCAGACTCGTCGATCAGGGTGGAGAGATCATCGGCGACTACAATTTCTACAATCTCCGGCCAGCTTAAGATTTTGTTTCGACGCCGAAAAAAATCTTAAGAAGAAAAGGAGGGGGCAATGTGCCGAAACGGGATTATACACCCCCGTCACAGCACAGTTTCGTCGGCGTTTACGCTCGCAGACGGCGAGAAGAGCAGTCGGAATACCTGTGTAGCAAAACGCGCAGCCTGGTATCCGTTGCTCGCACTAGCAGCCACAAACTATAGAGTCACGTTTTTCCTGAAAGGAGTGAAGTAGGAGAAATTACCCCCCCTTCTCAGTATCTGCTCAGAATTTCCCCAGCGCGGCGCTAATAAATAGGCTGACGCGCATACAGAAAATCTCTTTTGTTGCCGACATCTCGCCTGGAAGCAACATCTCTTCTGCTGGTACGCGTCAGGTCTGCAGCTCTTCACGTAAGGCACCGCTTGGCAAGTGTGAAGATTTGATAGGAGCATTAGATTAGCTAGAAATTGCCGCAACGACTCTGTAGAATAGGAGTGTACGGCGTTACAAAACGTCTAGCTAGTCATCCGCGCAATAGTCAGGAGTTAGAGAAATATTCTGCTATTAAATAACGCGGAAAGTAAAAGTGTGCCCGTTTCTCAGAAAGCTCTGAAAGTTCTTAATTATTAGAATAAAGTTAGGAACGAGCGACGTACTTGCACTCGCAGTTAGGAAGTGCAAGGGACATTTCTGTAAATTGGGCGTAATTGGAGGCGATAGCAGCCGTGGGAGGAGAATAAATTGGTTAGTGAAGACGCAAGAGTACGCGAATCAGCCGAGAAAACGACGATTGAGCAGAAGGACGGCGAGAGCAACGCAGTACATCGAACTCGAGCATCGTGGTGCGGGGCGCAACACGCTGTTCAAGGTTGAAAGGCGGACAATATCGAGGTAACCCGTAAAGCTGAATTAGGTCAAGTTCACGACGGCAGGGAAATAGAACAGTTTCAAACGTGTTAAAATTTGAGGACACGGATATTCATGATCTGTAGCTTGGAGTGGGAGATTTAATGCATAAAGTGCTTGCCTTTAACCGTTCTAGAGTAGCAGTTATTATTCTGTTACCAGCATTTGTAATTTAAGGAGTAATTAAGAGTAGTGCGCTTGCCCACAAGTCAATTATTCGATGTAAAATTTTAAAAGGCAAGAAACTGTAAATTAGAATTAGTATCACAAACAATTGTAATTAGAGTAAGTTCAATTTAGACGTGGTAAATTTGCAAAGGGAATCCCAGTACTGGTTTAAAGTAATTAATTCAGAAAGTGAGTTATAAACGAAACTAAGTGTTTCATGTGTTGAATAAGCTGTAGAAAGTTGCTTAGTTGTGTTTACTCAATCATTTGGAAGTGTAAATTCTATGTGTGATTAGGTTTAAAGTAATTAATCCAGAAAATCAGTTCCAAACGAAATCAAATATTCACGTGCTGAATAGGCTGTAAAAAGTTGCTTGTTTGTGTTCATTCAATCATTCTTTTGGAAGTGTAATTATATGTGTGATTTGTTTTCCATTATCATCAGTTCATACCACCAAATTTTAAGAGAATTATATGCTCGTTTGTGTTATTTGTGTGACTTTTATTGTGTCGAGGGTTCAGACCTTTCTCGTACCCCAAAGATCCTGCTTCCTGAGATTCTAAGCTCGCTTCACGAGCATAATATCTTATCGACGTGCTTAAAGCACCTGGAGTGTACAGATAGGTACTGGGTGGCTAAGATAGTATTCGTTCGGTTAGAATATATATATATATATTTACTTTATGATCAACGAACATTATTTAGAAAGTAGTTTCTTGAAGAAGAACGTTATGACGATTTATTGTAAGTTATATTTATACAAAAATGATGAAATCGATACTGTCCTTTGATGTTTATTAAAAATCATTCTCCATACAACGGTTATACCAATGTCTACCGCAGAGAGCAAACAAGTGCTAAAAGACTACAAGAAAGAAACAAAATATATCTTAGTTGGGGTCCATGTCACAGACGCAATGCAATGTTGTCACAGACGCAATGTTGATTCTCGGAAGCAAATCAAGATCGTTCACAAATTATTAAGTTATTCTCTGCATGAACATGGAATCTGTCTTGTGGAAGGCAAAGCTTCAATTCCACAAATAAAAAAGCCTTATCCTCCAACGCAGTTAATACCGACATGCTGGGTGCCAAATGTATGTAAAACCAATTGAATATCTTGCGGCAGTAAGGACTTAAGCTACACAAGCTGCAAGAAGGTTCCCATTTTCTTAAATATCAATCTCCCGATTTTGTTAATAGTGTGACTTAACTTGAATTTCGATAAACATTCATTGAATGAAGGGTTTCGGGTAGTACAAATACAAGGTACAGATTGAGCAAAATCGAGATATTAACATTTGTGGTTAGAAGGTGATTTCCTTTGACTTATTTGCTTCTTCGAAACATATATACAAAAGTTGAATCCAGAATAGGTCAAATGTCTGGATTCTTGTAGAGGCTTTGTCTAAAAATAGCACAAACATTGCTGTTGCCAATAAAGTTTTGCATGTTGTCTTTTATTTCACAAAATTGGAAAACATTCTTTCTGGATGTGGCTACGAGTAAGAGGTACCCGACATTCCACCCTTCAAGGCTTCAGTGACATATCAGAAGTCCCCCCCCCCAAGTTATTTAATAAAGGAAATATGCATCGAACGTATGATTACTTTATAATTGGATGCATAGAAATAGTCTAGACCAAGGAATACACGTCGTTAAGACAACGTGTCAACAGACTTTGTGTTCCACGCTTGGGGGTATGAACGAGATCTTTTGCAAATCATGGCCCCGAGACATAATGCTGAATAAATGACAAGACGGCGTTGAAAATCGAGGTTTCATAATTATTTAGGATGAGTCAGTCTCTCTTCGCAGTAACTGAAGTGGACGTAATTTTGCAGACTTAGGCTGGGTAACATTTTGATGTTATGAAACGGGAAACTTACGTTGATTGTGTGATTTGTTTATGTGTAGTATATAATTTGCAATTTAAGGGTATCATTTTTAGCTTTTATAGTAATTTGGGATTTTGAAGATTCATGTAAAATATGAATTAGTATAGAATAGATTCGTAACTGGACATTATAAATTGTTTTAAGTTAATTAAAATGACAGGCAGTTCCGAGTACGCGCTTCATCCGAGGCACAGGAAGGAAAAGTCGCGTCGGCGGACAGCATTCATTGAATAGATCGGATAATAGAATATTATCAAACAGTATTTTTGGGGGAGCATTACAAAAGTTCACCCGCTACTGCCAGAATTGACGACGATAGCAGGAGCATCGCCAGGACATCCTATCGACGGCATCCGGACGGAAGACAACTTGAAGACCCGCGTGGAAAATATTTCCGTAAGCTTAAAAACATTTATACGAAAGAAATACCTTACGGAATTCGCGAATGTACAAAGTAAAGATAATTCAAGTCATTAATTAGCTCGATGACCAAAAATGTTAATCTGTAGAATAAAAATTAACTTTTATTTTCAAACAAAGTAAGAAGACAGATAATTTATAGAAGATGTCATCCGATTTTTAATAACAGTATTTTTACATCGTAATCATACCTTTATTATAACTAAGTTATGTTTTCGATGTGAAAATTGATGGATCGTGATGATTGGTCTAATTATATGAATTAGAATGAAGTTTACATATATGACCAAAGTACCTGTGTATCAAGAATATATTTGTATAAATGAAAAGAGTGTATCCTGATATGTTATATTAGATCATGTGGTCTGATGATGAGGTTAACTACAAAACGTTGTGAAACAAATATAGTTTCAAAAATTTAAATAAATAAATATGTATTTTAAATGAGACTAATGAGATGTGTCTATAACTTATATTTAGGCATTCTAACCTATTAAATGTAGTATTAAATTAGTAAAATCATAAACCATCGCACTTGTTTTCTCTAACAGCCCTTTGTGATTTAAAACTGAATAGCTCTCACGGCCAAAATTGGAAGCAGTTTGTTCTCAAGAACAAAGTACTTATATATTTGATTCTCATTCTTAGAGCTTATATGTTGGAGGGATGTAGAGTATTATTCTTTTTAAGCAGTCAGAATTGCATGTGAAGCAATTAAATTTCGTAGTCTTAAATAATATATATGTAAAAAAATAGTTGTCATTAACGTTTGTAAAAAAAGAGAAATTGTTTGAAATATAAACATCCGAAATTGTTAATGTTTAACTTTACAAAGGTGATTTTTTTCTGAAAAACCAATCACACTAATATTTTGAAATTTTGCAGAATTGCTCCTGTAATGAAAGTAACCAAATAAGTGTAAGAAAATTTTGGTACTAGTTATAGTTTTTTAAAATATTAATTATTGAAATTATGCCATGTTGCTACATGCAAAAAAATTGAGTTAAATCAATCTTTGTGAAGAATCAAAACAGTATTTGAAAACATTCTTACACACAAATTCTTGTCTTGGTTATCTGAAACTATACGTGAAATTTGAAAATTTTTTATCAAATAGTTTTTGATAAAAAAGAACATTTATCAAAGGTACGGAAAATTTCTTGCAAACATTGTAGAGTAGTTTTTGAAATGTTCACAAATGTTCACCAATGATATGTAAACTATAAAATAAGCATATTATTTAGCCATTATCTACCAAAAGTAATGTTTTTTTGCCTCAATTTACACAGCAACAAAATGTATAAATAGCTTCAGAAAGCATTTGCAAGTCTTATTATTCCTGAAATCATTGATAACATTCTCACGTTCATTTTCATTACGTGAACCTCCGCCGAGTCTTCGCCTTGGTGCACTAAGCACAGTTTCCGGATGGGTTTCTCGTTACACATTATTAACCTCAATATCAGTTGTTTTATCTACGCGAAGGAATGTTAAATAATTTGGCTTTCTTCACTTTCTAATGCCAACTAGTCGCTCGACCCATGATATCACCCTCAGGACTTCGTTATATACTAATTATTTCAAAAGAAAACTCTGTCAACACGTAAAACTGGGTTTACAAGAAAAGTACGCTTGAAAACAACATCTAAAACACACATTTGTAACCCCGGAAATGAACACTGTCTTTTAAAACAGCATATTTCCGAATGCCTATCAAACAGCTCTATTACTGTTCCTTTTAACATGGCCGCCTGTCGGGATGGTATTTAAATTTTAAAGGTCTTATCGCAAACTGATTGGGCCAAAACTTAGAGTAAATATTATTTTTTTGCTCATATTCTGGATACAACTCCCCTTCCTATCAGTTTGAATTCTGTTCACGTAGCATGAAATGAAGCTCACATAATTCATATTCATTACATGAAGATCTGCCTTTTGCGATAATTTTGCCTATAGTGAATATAATTAAGATGCTCAAACTGTTATTCCTTATTATTAATTAGGTCGAATGCCGGAGCAGTACCTAACAAACGGGCCATGGACCGCATGCTATCTTTCCTCTCCCTTCCTTGTTCCATCCTCACCCCTTACGTACATACTTACACCTACATGAACTACTCTAACACACAGTTGGAAGTTCGGAGCTTGACCCGGCTGGGGTGGTGCCCCGCTGGTGGGAGATGTGTGGTTGAGGGAATCCCAGTTTGCCGTCGGTAGGTAGGTGCCGGATCTCACTATCCAACGGAGCAAGATCATCGCCACCTCCCGTGGAAAAAGCACATGCACCACACTTACGGGGAAAACGACCCTATCAGTTGAAGCACCCGAATCACTAATCAATTAATCATTAGCAAATATTCATTTTATGTTAATTTAAGTACCTAAGGACGGACAATATTTTTGTTAATGAGTGTTTCTCATAGCAATTTGGTGGAAAAATTTATAATAAATACGGAAATCTTAAAATGACAGAAAAACGACTCTCATTGTATTTTATGAAATATGAATATTGTGTTTTTTATTTATGATAGGAGTAAACGGGAGAGTTTCATTTCGACCTCTTACTTTGACGGTTTCCCCGATTTTTTCAGGAAGCCCCCTTTCAAGCCAAGGGACTGCATTCGGAAACTTCGCGCTGTCTCCGTAGGGAGGGCGCGGTGGGCGAGGGCGACGCGTAATCGGAGCGCCCCCCCAGCAATTGCGAGAATTCGGGGCTGACGCCAGCGGGCGGCGGAGGGGCCGCCGAAACAGGGTCATCGCGGGGTCATGCCAGTCCACTCGCCGCCCACCAGGCCACAGCGGCCGAAACGACCACCGCGTTAAACGCCCACTTCCCATATACCGAAGGTTCTCGAAACTGTGAGGCCGCGGACCGCTTTTCAGCGGAGGTCGAGATCGTGCAGTCCGTCGTACGAGGGGATCTGCAGCGTAAAGGGAATGACCCAAAACTTATTCCTATTCAAAAGCCGAAAATAGTTATTTACGTAACTTATAAAGAAAGGAAGTCTTTGGCGTATGAATGAAATGTTAAAAGTCGAGTTCGGCGTTTTGAAACGCGTACAGCAAAACGCCCGTCCGTTTGTGGTCAAGGCTAGCGCCAAAATCGTTCAGCCGATTTTTTTCACTATTGATATTACTCGACCAATTTAAATGATCTCGAAGCCATATGAGTTTGAATCTGATATTTGGGTTTTTGAGGGATGTTACCTGAAGCCTCAACAATATTTTCAAAATGTTCTCAAAAATGGCCCCACATTTTTTTATTAAACTTTGTCCTCGAATAGCGGAAAGATTTCTTAAGAGAATGATGAATGTGTTATTTTCGTTAAAATCCCCCATATTTAGAACAATACAAAAGTTCAATTTTATCGGCGTCTTCCCACAACTGCAATATCGAAGACAGAAATTTTGTTCTTAATGATATCTGTTTTCTAAAGGCAGATCTTTAAATAAGATACAATAATTATAAATTACAATAATTTAAAAAAATGTATAGTGTTTGCGTAATTTTGTATGAAATATTGACAATTATAATTTAGAAACAATTGTCTCAAAAAAGGCTTCAATTCATTTCTTCAAATTTGCTCTTATATCTATGAAAACATGTTGAAAAAATTGATGCTAGTCTCATGTCAGGATGCAACTCTCTGTACTTCGGAAAATTCCGAAGAATTAACATTTCAAAACTAGAAAATCTCTAAATCGTCTCTCTCATAAATGTAATGCAGTTCTAGAACAATTAAGATTTAAAAAATTTCAATTCGCTTTGTCTTGTTTGGACAAAACATTGCGGAAGTTATACAGAAATTTTAAAAGACCTTTTTGTACAATCCCTACATCATTACATTACAATTTAACGACCACTACCATCCAAGTAAAAGCAAATTTTCTGGCGCACTATTTTGAAAATAGTTTCCAATCACAGATCTGTCCTTTAACAACAAAGTAACTAATTTCCTAAATAAACCATAATTATTCTACACCCTTACTACTAATCTTTATCTCCCCTTACGGAATTAATTAAAAGTTAGGAATTAGAAGTCGACAGGGATAGATTAAATTCCTATTACAGCAAAATATCTATCAAATCGCAGCGTAGTGTTCCTTCCAGGCGTATACAATAGCTGTTTAATATTAGGTTACCTACCTCACAATTGGAAACAAGCTCTGATCGTACCTATATTGAAGCCCAGTAAATCTCCAAGTAACCCGTTTTTGGTTACTTTTTAAGAGACCAATATGTTTTTCACCAGTTATCAGTAAAATATTTGATAAATGTATCCTCATTAGACTTAACACCTTCCTCCCTACAAATAATATCATCCCTTCTTGTCCGTTTGGTTTTAAAAGTACCTCGCCACCATCCTCCAATTGCTGAGAATTACAAAATATATAGCCCATGCGTTTCATAGCAAATAATTCCTAACGGCCACCTCCCTAGATTTTGCTCATGCATCAATCGTGTGTGGCAACAGGGTCTATTGTTCGAGCTTCTTATCACCGGAATCCCGGGCTACTTTTTCAACGTAATTCGCAGCTTCATAACCGATCGCTCGTTTTCCATCAAAATAAATAATTACTATTCACGTCCATGAACAATTCACGCTGGTGTCCCTTAAGGCTCCTCTTTTCCTCCACATTGTTCACTATGTTCACTGCAGGCATCCACTGTGAAGCCAACCTTTCGACGGTACTCTGCGCGGATGGCACAGGCATTTATACGTCGAATGCCCAACTGTCGGACGCCACTTCTCGATTTCAATCGGCATTAGACAACATAGTACAACTGAGTTGAAAGTTACCTCCGTGCTTTTTGGTCAACAAGGTGGACATACAAATGTCCCAGGTTTCGGTTGTGAGTGGGACAGCTGTGATAAGGCTCAATATGGGGTCAAAAAAGAACGGCTGAAAAGACTTTTGATTGAAGCCTGAAATCTTGATTCAGGCACCAAGAATGTGATTCGCTACAGTTTAGTTGGGCCAAAAAAGGGTTGATACAATGAAGCAGTTTGTCAAAGCTATTCCAAAATATGGCGATTGTATCAAATATCTGTGCAAAAATTTCAAAGTTTATCCGAATCCAAGTCGAAAGAGGGAATCTTCGTTGGTTCGGATATTCGCAAGATTATGGATAAAGAATTTCAAACTAGAATGATATCAAAGGCAAAAGAAACTAGAGTGGCCTTCAAAGATGTCTTCAGTAACTTTCTAGGTAACTGAAGGATCCTGACGGTAAAGCAATTGTTATGAATACGCTGAATAAATTCCAAGTGTTGCATTACTCTATGAAAGTCAAAATACATTTCTTTCACTCACGTTAAGGCATTTTCCCAAAAATTTATGATCATCAGTGAATAACAGGGTGAAATGTTCCGCCAAGTCAAATAAAAGTAAAAAGGAAAGTGCAAAGAAAATGTAAATGACGTATTATAATAATTCTTAACATATTATTGTGTTTAAAGTTGCTTATTTTCTTCCATAGTATAAACACTAAGCGTTGGAATCTTTGGAATTATTTGTCAAAAATTTACACGTTTATCCGAATGTACACAATGTGAATAGTGCACATTTGAATGTACACATTTATTCGAGTGTACACAATTCGAATGTTATAAAGTTCCCTACGTTCAATAAAATGTTATACTCAACTTATTGCAGCGCGAAAAGACTGTATATACAGGTATGCATAAGGTAATAATATCATAATTTCAAATGTATTTGTAATGCGATATATTGGATGGCCATAAGTTCTGGATGTTCAATTTACATGTGAAATTATGCTTGCATGCCTGTATGATGTGCTGTAAATAACGCGAGCAGTTACAAATTATCTGAGAAAGTATATGATATTAGCACAAATAGTTTTAAATTCTATTACTTGTATAACAGCATTCAAAGCTCTTTTTGGCGTTGGACATGAGTATTTTTTCTTGAATGTACTAAGTCAGTCTTTCATCGAGTCAAGTCAGCCGTTGCCTCTGTCATTACTTACCAACCAGAATCTCATCGGCGTTAGCATCCGGGGTTCCCAGACGGTCACCCACCCGGGAATGCGTGGTAACTCGAGATACATAAATTCCCTGTTATCACGGAGCTTAGTTAAGAAGTAAGGATACAGGGGCAGGCACGGATGGAATCTCATTCTTGATATGTCGAGATATCACATTCTCCCAGTGTAATATTTAATCTTTGGGTGCTAATATGCGCGTTATGTCTTTTATGTTATATAACGCTAACCAATTCCAATATTTATGAACAATCCAGTTACCTCCGTATCTAAGAGGAACCCCAGATGGCCATCTGGCATGGCGCACCTGGCAGTCTCCTGGGTTATTCGTCTTCGGTCGGTTTTCGGCACGAAAACTCGCCCGACATTTACGAGCCCTGCTTTAAAAATGCAGCCTTCCCGCGCGCCCCATTTCTCGGGCGTGACGTCACCCCCGGGATGTCAGGCCGCGGGGGGGAGGGCGCGTTTTATGATTTTAAGTGAATGTTTATTCACCTCGCGTGGCCTCCGCCTTTAGGCCTCCGGCAAACAGCTCGTTACGTCGTAATTGAGCCGCGCCGGCGGCAACGCAGACAGAGCGTGAACGTTGCCCTGCGGTTTTCAGCTGGAACCTTCAATCTGCATCAATAATTTCGAATGTACGCATATATTGACGGAAAACAGCTTTTGGTCTTGTGAGAAGTGTCTGGTATTGTTTGATGCCCAGAAACTCGACAATAATTCAAAAACAATGAAAGAGTTTTCATTTCGAAATCATAATTATATTTGATTTTTATTGTTTACTGATAGTGAAATAGAATGTTCCATACCTTTTTTATACTGAATGAAATGATTGCCGAACTTCTGCCAAATAAATAAAAGGCAATGGCTGGCTGCGACGTTACGAGACAAATCAAAATTTAACGGCGAGGATTAATCCATGTGCGCATACACGCTCAATGCCCAAACGATGTTTAAGAGTCGTTGAAAAATTAGGTGCAACAAAATTTTCAAGAAAAGGTCAGTATTAAAACTTATTTTACTTTCTTGTATACGTACGTATATACTTGAACGAAGTTTTAGTTCAGGGAACGTTTATGTAATGCTGCAAAAACAAATGTTTCCCTCAAACGAAATTTGTTTTCCTTATTTATTTATTTCATTGAGATCATGTGCATTTTATTGAAAAGTTTAGTAGTTTTCTCTCCATGTTTCAATACGTCTAATATTAAAATAGGATAAAAATAAGAATTCTAGAAGTCTCTTTATACCAAAATTTGAATTTTGGTGAATTTTCATTCAACAAATTCTCAAATCTTAATTAAAATTAACTCAATTAGGTTTTTCTCTTAAGAATACGATTTATATTTAATATGAATGAAAATTGAAATAATTGAGTACCATAACGTACCATAACCCATAACAGTACCATAACCCATTTGTACGAACTTTTATAATGATAATTTGATATTACCATTTTATGCAACGCTGCCAAACTATCCTTGGTAGTTTGAGAACTCAGTATTCCGAAAATTTGTTTGTTGGACGGCGTCATGGATGGGAGGGAAACAAGGAGGCTTTATTTAATTAAATTAATTATTTAATTAAGTTTTGATTCGGACTAATATACATATTTTTCTGTACATAAAAAACGGTTTTCAGAAATTACAATAATAATACTGAAAGTAGTAAAGTTCAGGATCACACAATTTTTTTACCACGTGTACCTAAAATAACCGGAATATTTACGACAACCTGCTGAAAATGACCTTATTTAATTAATTCTTCTAGTTAAATAATTCCCCTTTTCACCACCACTTTTGTTTCATCCTCATCAGCAAAGAAAATATCTATCTAACTATTTTTTGAAATATTACAGACTAATTGTCAATGATTAATTATTCTTCTTCGGCCCTTTCCCCTTCCGAGGAGGGGAAAGGAGCTTTCCGTTTTTACCCTTCCCAACTCACGGCCCTCCCAACCGCCTGGTTTGAGGATTCTATCCTCCAGAGCTTCCTGGTGTGACGTCATGGATACTCACAGCGAACACAGACACAGAGCTTTCGTGTAACAAGTATATTAATTAACAAAGAAAACAACAAATATTTACAATTAATTTCCTTCTTACACCCTAGCTCTAATAGACCTACTATCCCCTGATCGCGGGAGAGATCCAAACCCAATTGAAGATCGGTTTTGATTTGTGACATACGCCACTCCTACTTCTGAAGCGCGCACAAAGCCTAGCTTCCGTGACCGGATGTCACTCTGGGACACAAAGTCCGTACTGGCGTACCAACTGATGGTTTGCCTCGATCGCAGGAGCGATCTTATCCGATTGAGAATCGGCGTGAATCGTGGCACTCGACCACTCCTCACCTCGGAGCACGCACACAACATCGCTCCCACGTGACCGCAGTCACCCAAGGACACAAAGTCCTCCACAGGCTCGTCAACTCGTGACTTGCCTCGCGAGCCTGGCCCGCATATGCACCGTCGTGGCGCCAAGTTTTGTGCACATGCACGAGGTTCTCCCACTGTCTCCAGAACCCACCCACTGGCTCTGTACACTCCGTTATATAGGCGAGGCCCACGTGACCTACTACGTCACGCCACCCCCACCGCTGTTATAACAATTAAAAAGGGTTTGGGTTTTCGTTTCTTAAGACCGGAAGACCCCAAAGCCTTGTCTCCCGTTTCCGCGTTCTTGCTTTACGGAAAAACCCTTCTCTCCTTCATGTGGCGAGGAGTTTCCCCTTACTAATCCTCTACCAAGCGTCCCCAAATAGATGCCACGAGGCACGCTGGCTAATACGTTACACTGGATGTATTTTTCCCATCTAAAACTGGTCTTCCTCTTCTTCTCCTCAGTTGGTTGCCACTTTCAGATCTTGTGTGGCCATATGTTTTCCAACATTCTCCGAACATTGTAGTACTCCATTTTCCGAGATCTTCGAAATAGAGCAAATTATATTCATCCTTCTCCATTTAACACTCTATCCCTGCGAGTACGTTGTAGGCATCTAAAATATATTTAATAATGGAACACTATGACAATATAACAAAGGGGATTAGGATTAGCATTTATCGAAGGGAGACAGGAACGGAGAGGAGGAAGGGAGACAGGCTTCGAAGTTCTACAGGAACAATAGTAACAAAAAACCATCAGAGAAGAAAGTATTATTGAGAACAAGAAAACTAGCAGATGATGAGCCTTGAGCGAGTAAAGATGTGTATGTTGAGGATGGAAGTTAGCGGGACGAGAGAAATTGCGGTAGATCATAATGTTGCTGAATGTAGAAACAACATTTCGTGCTGTCGAAATTGAGTTGAATTTTAGAACAATGTTTGGCAAGTTGATAGATTTAACCCACTGTTAGTCTGAGGTGATAGAATGGAACATTGATTTGGCGTGTGTAAGAAAAAGAATGGTTGGAATGGCAACAGAAAATTGAAGTGTTCGAGGACCTAGGATCATAATGGCCAAGATCACTGACGGAACACTGATAGGGAAATAATACGTATTTAAGATATTACAGACAAATTTCATATTAAATGTACAAGACAAGATTGTTGCAGGATTTTAAGATTACTATTGACTAAAGAAGGAATTAAAAATGGCGATGGTCGAAAGACTCTAAATTTTAAAATAGATCGGATCCGAATGTGTAAATGAGAAAATTTGTAAATATGTGTATTGATGTACGAACTTGGTTGTTAATTTAATTTTTGTTCTGTGTTGAAAGTTAATAGAAAATTGTTGATGAATTTAAAGTCATGGCAAGTAAGGATCCTAAATTAAAGAACAGTAGTTAATTTTGCACTACTGTAATAATCTAATTATAGGTGTGGTTATTTATAAATACTGAAGTTAATGAGATCTAGCTACCAATGTTATTTTCCCTAATCTAAGCAATTTTACCATCCGAATTCTCATTCGAGCGGTGACGTTTAGACCCACGATTTTACGTAAGTAGCGTAAAGAATCTCTTAGAATATGTAATTAATAGCTGTAAGAGATGCCACACGGCACGAGAAGCCCTGCAGCGAATGCGCCTACATTCTCGTACATGCGCCATGGATTAGAGTGGGATTCAGGGGATTGTTTCCTTTGAGGTAAATGAATAGGCAATTCATAGTTATACATTGATTAAAGTATAATCTTGCTATATACAGGTTAATTGAGTTAGTAGTAAGCCGGAGGACCAACGAAAGGTTGTTCAACTTATGAGTTTTCTTCTTTCTTGAAGTTTAAGTTCACTCCACTTACAGTTTATCGTGCTGCTATCATCAACCCGAATCAGACGGCTGAGTGTGTGTGGGCACCGTCAGAGCTCAGGTTTGGCTTCAGAGGATTCGACTAGCGGCCTTGATGTCCCAAAGGGCACGGACTCGGTAGAGACTGGAGCTGCCCGGTTGTGTCGGATCTCATAGATTCGGCCAGGGGACGGCTGATGCCCGTGAGTGTCCCGAATCTAGAGGTAGAGGCCTGTTGGCCGAACTGGTTGATTGAAGGCAAAATAGGAGCAGCCGACTCGTAAGTGGAGCAAGTATTGATTCACTCGTCCGCTGTTGACAGATGGCAGCATAGCCGTTTACGTCTTAGTTAGAGCACAGTTGTAGGATGGTGCCTAAGTTTGTTAATGCAGTAGTCGACTGCGCAACTCCAAGAGAACCGCCGGAATCTGGAACCGGCGCCGGTCAACAGAGCGCGGCGACAGCAGCCGCCGCGGCGCCGTCACGCGCGACCAGGCACCGAAAAAGGAGGCACCGCCCCTATCCGGGGGCTGGCCAGCGGACCCTCAGCCCCAGCGGGCTGTAAAGCAGCGCCCCAGCGGGCAGAGGACAGCGTCTACCAGCAGTGACGAGTACACCAGTAGATAGTGAACAGTGGTAACGAAACAGCGCAGTGAACGGACTCTCTCATTCTCGGACGGATACCTCGATGCCCCGGCTACGGAATTTGGACTTCTCCTCGGACAACGGCGACTTGGGCAACTTACCGGTACATCTACAGGAAATTGTTATACCTGGCTTGGGTATGGATACTCTGTACGGGTGCGAGGCAAAAATAAATCTATTTTGAGAATGTACGTTTTTTTTTTTTTTTGGACATAACAGTTGATGGGTTGCATTTTGCGTCTGTCCGTCTGTTAGTTCTTCCAGCAGTAGTTTGAGTATTGACTAGTTACTTTAGTAATACTTGAATAGTGTTTGAGTTGTTTTCATAGTATCTCACAGTTGTACTTGTCCGAGAAGTTTGGGTCGCGTCTGCAAGCAGAGTTTCTCGGCGGAATGCTTTGTGTGAAGTATTGGCGAAAGGGGCGCGTGTCAAAATGTTTGTAAAACCCTGGCAGGTGGGGCCGTGGGGGTGTGAACGGCGGGCCGCACGACCGCGCGACGGAGTGAAAGGCTCATGCCCTTTGCCCATGACGCCTCTCGGGCTGCCGGGGCGACGGTCAGTGCCTGCGGAGGGGCTCTACGAGTTCGCTAGAGAGTCCTTCGATTGTTTTATTGCTCTTTGGTAATGCTTTGGATTCGTAGATGCGCTCTGGACATCGTGGGAGAAGTTTCTGAGGGTGGCGAAGAAGGAAAGAAAAGGTCTGAAAGCCTGTGGCCGCGCGGGCGAAAGGCACTTAAGGGCTGCGTACAGGGAGCGATCGCGAGATCGAACAATAGCGAACATGAAGTAGGGAATATTTTTTGGAAATATAATTGCAAACTGAGTCAGCCAAAATAATAAATATCCTAATAGGGATAGTTTTGTTTAATGTAAATATTTTATAGACCAACATCAACAGTAATTTTTCAATATTATTATATTTAATTTAAAATACTATTTCTTAAGAAAAACACTTTCAGATTCTCAAATTAAAATATCTTAATTCCCCATACAAATCATAATTAGTATTTGAATGCTATTGGAAAGTATAACGAATGTTCCGTTATTACGTTCAATCTAACGACAATTATATGCTCAGTTCTACAAATGCTTACTAAATCTTTTACATGATTCGGCCAAACAAGATCTTCCAAATACGTTTGACGTTCACGGATAAAGAAAGTAAACTTGAAAAGACAGTATTGCGTGCACTAGTCAAAATCCTAAGATGGCTCAGTAGGGCTGGTTGAAATGAGACATGCGGAATTCTTTGAACAATGTTCACACGCAAAAAATTGATGAAATGAGGTAGAACAAAGAGCATTCATTCACACAAAATTCACCAACTTCTGAATGTGAGACACGTACACGCTACGTCAAAAAGTTTGCTAAAAGTGCTGGTAGTAAATGCAGTCTGGTAGAATTTGTCCGCACAGAGAAGGCCGATATATTACTGACAGAATGTTATTTACATTATTTAAGCACTCACAAAAGTTCTGCTGGCGCACAAAATACAATTTCGGTCTACGAACACTGGAGTTGGCGCGCGCTGCGTATTTCTGTTGATGCCCTGGTGAGCAGCTCTAGTTAGTAACTTATTAAACAAAGTACAATGTTAATTACAATCCGTGTACTTGGCGATTACCGAGAACTGCACTTTTAAATCTTTGAACGCCTTGAGGAACGGGTTACATGTCTTTCGCAGGCAACTTATCCCAGTCCGTTATTGTTCTATTTGTAAAGCAATTGCTACTCCCTCGAAGCGCTCTCGAGGCGGGTCGCGGAAACCTGGCTCGCGTTCGGTGTACCCCTAAGGCGGTGGCGGGCACTTCAATTTGCTTGACCGCCACACATACTATCGTCAAGAGAGGTTCTTAGGATTGGACCTTCCTGCCTTATGACAGCTTTTGGAGTTCTGACCCCGTCTCACCTCTGCCTTGAAAGGAGTTGTCCTCTCTAGCGTTCATCACAATAGTTATCGCATTAGAAGAGGGTAAGAGGAAACGGGCGGCATCTTAATTTTCACTATTTCATTTACCGTGGGGCGCGTAAGGGAGTCAGGGACAGGCTGGGCACAGCCCAGCTCTCTTCTGCCTTCATGACGGGTTTTTCAGTTAATGAAAGATTGCTTCTCTTAACAACCGTTTATTCAGACCAACATCGTTACATTTTTTAAACTCTCTACACAACCGAACGTCTCTCAGAAACAATCAATCTTCGCCTCGGCAGACCGTCAGGGCGGGGGCGGGTGACTCTCTCGCTCGCACGTGTCGTCGCCTCTGGCTAGCTCTAGGACGCTCTCCACTTCTGACCGTGGGAGGACACCGTGGACGGGCTCATGTCGCCTCTCTCGGGCGACTCGCTGCAGCAGGCTGGGCTCCGGCTCAGTAGGCGCTGTGCTCGAGCGGCACTGCAACTCGAAGTCTCTCCCTCGCAGGCCGTTCTACAGCAGGCGCTGCCACTCGTGGAGATAGCGCGTGCCCAGCCGTGTCCCTGCTGCCTGTGGAATGCTGTAACTGACAAATAGTTAATATACTCTGGCTGTCGAAAATCATTTCTTTTTCCTCCTGTTTTATTTGCAATTATACAGATTTTTCTATGAAATTAAATTTGTTCACCATAATTAGTTCTTTCTTTAACGTCATGTACATTTTTTTAAATAGTAATTTTTGCGCAATATTTAGCGAATTATGTGCATATAAAAATATTAAAAGCAAAACTTTCTCAAAAAGGCTCGAAGGCGTTATCTTTTTTCAAGGTTGATGAAAACTGTCGGGTGCCTGAAAACTGAAAGGTTTTGTCGCAACTGTCGGGTGCCTGAGCTGAAGCTCCTGGAAATACGCAGCCGGGTAGCACACTGCTTCGTGTTTGCCCGCGTATCCAAATATTTCCTTTCTTTGCTCTCCCAATTACGAGGTAAAGAGGGAAATGAAATAAACCAATGTAATGGTGAAGAATCAAGCCAAGTTATAGAACAAATTAAGAAACTGAAAGAAAGACAACAACCATGTTTAAGTTAAAGTTCTACGTTACTTCGCGTGCTCCTACATTCAAACTGTTTCGTAAATCCATATTACGCGAATTTCTTGAACTGAATGTACAAGATTTTTTCAAATATATATTGAAATTGTTCAATTACCTTATCTGAATACCTGTGAAGAGTTTCTTTAGGTTCCAGAAGTCGTCCGCATAGGCTGCACTGTTCATTAACCTCGAGTCACTCCTGGACACGCCTTTCCCGGCCGCTCGCTTCTGACCAAAAGGCTAGGGAAAACGGGTGGTCACAGTGTGTCTCAGAATAAATGCTACAATTCAATTACCTTATCTGAATACCTGTGAAGAGTTTCTTTAGGTTCCAGAAGTCGTCCGCATAGGCTGCACTGTTCATTAACCTCGAGTCACTCCTGGACACGCCTTTCCCGGCCGCTCGCTTCTGACCAAAAGGCTAGGGAAAACGGGTGGTCACAGTGTGTCTCAGAATAAATGCTACAATTCAATTACCTTATCTGAATACCTGTGAAGAGTTTCTTTAGGTTCCAGAAGTCGTCTGCATAGGCTGCACTGTTCATTAACCTCGTGTCACTCCCGACCACGACTTTTCCATTCGCCACTTCCGCCGCCCCCATGCGTCTCCGTCCCCCCGCCACGCTCAATTACCACGCGACGCGCTACTACGGCAAACTACATTTCCTGCTTTTGAGGGGGGCAATGTAGAACAGACTGTAATTACTACTTAATCTACGAAACACATGCAACGCAGCTTATTTTTGCTTTTTGTTTACAAGTAATACAATGTAAGTCACAGTTTCCCACTCAGTGGCGTGTATTCTAGGCCATGTAGGTTAGCTGCATGCACGACAGATGACAGCACGAAAAGAGAAAAAGTAATGAGAACATTCAGTTAACAGTTTAATTTTAATACTATGATTGGAACAGTTGGCCAAACAAAGCATGCTGTCCTGACGGTGATCATTCAGTGCTTCTAGCATAAATAGATAGAATTACTGAACTCTCCAACGAACTGGCAAACAAACGTTGCAATGAAACGGAAGACAGGACTTGTGCCGTCTTTGATGGAGCTAGCCAAGGCGAAAGTTTCCAAAGAACGAGCATTCGCAAACACACCAGCGGAGAGGGAAGCGTCCAATCTCCTTCCCTCCATTGCCCCGAGTGCCACCCGCTGTGGACACACGAGGCCTGCTCAAGAAATACGCGGACTGACGTCATAAAACGAAATGTTCTTTGCTTACAAGTTAGATCCCTGGATCGCCTTAAATTTACTCTTCTCCTCAACGCACACACTTATCCCAACTCCGTCTTCCCTTGTTGAAACAGTCCTGGTAGGCTTCTTTTGTAATGACTCTCAACTTTTTCGTCGCATCTCGGGAATCGTCTCAAATCGTCTTTCTTTCAAGGATCATTTTAGTTTAAAGAGAAATAAAAGTCCCAAGGAGCTACGTCAGGTGAGTAGAGAGGATTGGAAGAACAGTGAATGAAATTTTGGTCAAAAACGCACGTGTTCTGAGGGATGAATTGGCTGGAGCGTTGACATGATGGAAAAACCAGTCACCTCTCTTCCATATTTCTGGTCTTCTCCAACGAATAGCATCCCTCAGACGTTTCAGAACTATAATAGTAAATTTGGTTCATTTTGGAGACTTATGAGAAGTACTCTTAGTGAATCACGCCCTTAGCATGAAATCTGTCAGCTTCACCTTGCCCTTGGACCGATGATGGCGGGCTTCTTTGGGTCTGGCGACGTTTCAGCCGTTCACTGCTCACGTTTCACCGCTCCACGGTTGGGTCTTTGTTTCAATGCCATGGTGGTCATTATGGTTATAAGCCAATGATTCTTCACCGGTTTTGATCATTGAGTAAAAGTTTTTAGCTTCTTCTGAATGATCTAGCTATTCCTGACAAAGCTGCAGAAGAGGAGGCATATTGTTCCTCCGTCATCTGGCGTGGCACAAATTTCGCAGTAAAGCGGTGCATCTTCATTCTCTCAGTGAAAACCACGTGACAAGATCCAGCTGATATCTCACACTCTTCAGCAAGCTCCCTGACAGTCAGATGAAGATTTGCTCGTGCAAGGGGATTGATTTTGTCCACGTGTGGGTGGTCAGTTGACGTGGAAGGACATTCGGAACGCTCATCATCTTCAATGGACAATCAGACATCTTTAAAACATTCATATTACATGAAACATGACTTACGTTTCATATCAACATCTCCAAAAGCAGTGTTAAGCATACCAAAAGTTTCTGTCATCGATGTTCCTAGTTTTACACAACATATCACAGCAAGTCGTTGCTCTTTCAGATCATACAGTTTGAAATCCGCCAAACACAAAATTTGTTCTTCACTAAAAAACCACGTATCTAATAAACAAATGGCGTCATAATCAGAAGATCTGAGCAAGCCTAGCGACATCAAGAGGATTTTTTAAAGATGCATTTGTTAAATTAGCACTACAAGCTAGGGGTAATGTAAATTTGGAAGAACAGATTGAACTGATTTCAGAGACTATCTTACGCTCCAACTATGAAGTGAAGGAGAAAATCCAGAGGTAAATTGAGGATAGTATGGAGCGCTTTATACAATACGCTTGTATAGCGTCTCAAGCAGGCTCTAGAGGAGATAGCAGCCACGCAAGCCGTAGCTGTGGAACTGGTGTTGCGTTGAACGTCTGTTGTGTGGCGAGCATGTAAATCAGCCACGCGAGCGCGCCATGGCGAACGCGGGGAACGGAATTAAAACATCTATTCCCCAACTTCAAAGACACTGTCCCCAAAGAAGAAAAAAGTGCTGTATATTAACTTCTTAGTAAGGACTGCAAATCAGCTTATATTGAACAAACTGGTAGGAAATTCTCTTGTAGAATCAAAGATCATTCTTGTGCATGGCGATTACAAGAGCACTCCACTTTGGCCTCTCACCTCCATGAAAATCATCACACCTTTGGACACAATACAAATTTTAAGATTTTACATTTGGAAAACAAAGGTCAAAAATTAAACATTTTAGAAAATTTTGAAATTTTAGCTATGAATATTGTAATAACAGCGACTACTAAACTAAACTAGCCCCACGTTGGGACCAGCCAAATGTAATACCAGCGGGGGAGGGCGCCAGGTTCAGCTCCTGAAATATGGCTGGATGGAAGTGTTGGGAGGTCATGAATTATAACACTGAGTCATTTATAACAAATAGTAGTTTATTCCTGGCACCATGAGCTGCCAGGGAAGTTACAGGTCGCAAAGGGCGACGCAAGTTTCTTACTAACTCTACTCTGTGAGCGCATTGCCCTAATTACTAATAGGCTAATTCCCTTAAGGCTAACATATTAGGCTTAATCGCTGATGACACATGCAATCCACCATTTATGATCTGCAGGGCCTGAGCGCGGCCACTATCAATTTCTCGCCGTAAAATTGTCCTGCGAGACAGCTTCGCCTCGTAGCGTTCACCGCTGGCTGTGTTGCGTCCCAGGCTGGTCACGCGGCGCCCTCTGAGGTAGAGGCGGCGGCAGTCTCAGATCGCCGACCTCTCGCGGCGCGTCCTCTCTCAGCTGGTAGCAGGCGGCCTCAGGTCGCCGACTCGAGCAGGCTCAGTCGGTCGGGTGGCCACGGGCGCTGGCGTAATGCGATGTGGGCTATCAACGGGCCCGGCGTAAAAAAAAGCGCGGAGACCGACGGGCCGATGCGGAAATAGCGCGGGATCCGGTGGTCTCCCGCCCGAGTTTCCTCCGCGACAAGTCCACTGGTTGCGTTCAAAAAAAAATCAAACTTTACTCTGGGAAAGTATTTCCCAAGTCGCGTTCCGATTCCTCTGCTCCGGGAAGTCTTTCCCTACTCGCGTCCCGATCCTCATTATCCTCTTTCGTGCACCCCGTTTTTAAGAAACTTCCCTTCCCCCCTCCCAAAATGTTTCTAACTCTGTAAATTTATCCCTTCCCTCATGGCGAAGCTTCCCATTGGCTGAGGGTAACTGCGTTGCAGGATTCTGATTTACCAATCATGTGGCAATTTTCTTGTAATTTTCCATAGATCGCTCTCTGTCTAACACCGGCTTCTCTCCTCTCTCTCGCTTCCCTTTGTCAAAGGTTCCAGAAGCTTCTCGCAGCTGTCTGGACACGTGTTCAAGCAGGAGTGCATTTTCAAGGGCCCTACACGGTCGGCATGGGCTAATCGGCAGCCTTCTGTGTTTAATTTGTAAATAGCCCCTGTGGGGATTCGGGTGCCTTACCCAAGGCGCGTGCCAAACGAGTGCGGGGGCGGGCATTGTTCGAAAGGGGACCGGCTGACGGCTGAGAAAGGTCTCGTTCACGACGCGTCGTAAATGTGTCTTCCTCTTAATCGACACCCGTGCCAACTCCTTCGGGGCTCCGCGTTCCTCCCCGGGTGGCGGCGGAGAAAGGGGGCGCGAGGGTGTGTATTGTTCGATAGGGTTTCGGCCAGGGGGCCAGTATGTTTTTTATGAGGGGCAATAAACGGGTCGCCTCTGAAAAGGGCCTGAATGCGGTCGGGACAAGCCCTGCTGCGTGACAAAAGGGCCTTCGCGACAAAGGCAGTGTCTCTCGACCCACTTCTGCCTCGACGGGAGCTATCATTAGATGTAATAATTGTGTTATTATTGGCGACGCCACAATAAAATTATTCTAATTGATTGGTGACGCCACAATATATATAATGAAAGCTAGTAAAAACCCCAAAATCGACTGCCTCAACCACCAGACTAATGTCAAATTCAGCCTCCTGCTAAGAATCCTAGTAGACCGTGCTCCCCCACCCCCGCTTCCCCCCCGCAGGAGAATGCACAAAATGGCACCGAGTGAGAAACACACCACGATTCATGTTGACCATGTTACTTGGGTAAATAATTATATTCTGTACGTTTTTTAATATGGCTTGTATTCTTTATTAGATGTACAATTTTATGTTTTACATTTCATAGTTTTCTTTATCCTGTTTATGACACTGAAGATGATGTAAATATCTCGAAACATGTTTGTCTGTGTAATGCTGTAACTGACTAATAGTTAATTAATAAATTCTGTTCGTGGAAGATCATTTATTTTTCTTTCCGTTGTATTACAATTCCACAATATTTCTGCAGAAACCATCGAGTTTATTAAAATTTTGTATCTTCAAATTTGTAGCTGTAGGAAGCCACCGAAAACATTTCAGTATTTGCAAGTTTCGAAAATCAGTTATTAGAGGAAATCAGACCTATGCAACCTTGATATGAGTATTTTACTCTATTCTTACAAGAAATGTGGAGTCATTTTTAAGAAAATTTTCAAAATGTCACAGGGGCTTCATGTAAAGTACCCCCCAAAATTAATGAATGTTTTTCAGAATCACAGTGCTTTAAGTGATGTCAGGTCAACAAAGATTTATTCAGTTTGAAAAAATCCTACGCATATATTTTCGGCGATAGCGTTGTTTACACACGACAGACAGACAAACAGACAGGCATGGACAGATGGGAAAAAATGTCTTTTTCGGTATCCGGGGACCGCAAAACGTTGAAATTTCCTTTTAAATCTTGAAATAGATTTTTCGCAGCATTACATATATTTCTCTACACACGGAGTATTAACTCAGTATACATACTAGGTAGTACAATTAATTTGTTCATCAATAGATAACAAATGTGTAGAACTAAATAATGGTTTGATGGGTACAGATTTTTTTAAATTGGATATTGTACTTATAGTGAAAAAACTGTGGAGCTTATATTAACCAGTCAAACCCAATTGATTGTAATAATCTTAGTATTTTATCACATTAATCATTGTCCTGAATAAAACAGAGGTAAGAGTTAATTCCCAGTATTGATGTTTCTCTTGCAGAGTTCGGGCACCCAAGAAGCAGAGGGGTAATTGTTACGTGCGCTCCACACTTTTCCACATTTCTGTGGACCTGATTTTACTATCTCTCTATGGAATAGAGGGTATGTTATGTTATTATGCGCGAAAAACGGCAAGTGTTCGGCAGAAAAAGTCTTAATACAGGGCCTCGTAACGAAAGAGTGGATAAATCTAATTGCTAAATTTATATTCTCTATCACATGGTGTAGCCAGAAGCCATGTTTTTTGCGTCCATACAGAATAATCAAAGGACGGCAAAACATCTGCCTGTCCGTCTGTCCATCTGTTCGTCCCTTTGTCGGTCTGTGAACAACGCTAGCGACTAAACCGTTCAGCTAGTTTTCTCCAAAATTGATATTTCTCATTCATTTGGCTTGTTGTCTCCGTCTCTTGAATTTGAAATCAATATTTAATTGGGAGGATATTTACTTGAATCCCCTCAGACATTTCCCTAATTTTCAAAACATGACTCCATCATTTTTTATTAAATTTTGTGGTTGGATAGTATAAAGGACGTTTAAGAGAATGGTGCAAATATCATTTTCGTTAAAAACTCCAATTTTCGAAAATTGAAAAAGTTAAAAACTTTTTTTAGACTCTTCCTACAAATATTAGAGGTAGAGATTTTTCCTCTTAATGAAATCTCTTTTTAAAGATCCATTTTGAAGTAATGTCATGTATAATTTTTGGAAAATTTGAGTTCTTTTCGCATAATGTTGCTAGAAAAAACCGTATAAAGTACGTGCTGTTTTAGCATCTCTAATTTTAATTAGATGACCATCAATTAATTTGAAGTGGCCGATAACTGTAGAAGATGGCTTATTTTTTCTTCTAATTTGTATCATGAGTAATGAAGGGTCGTTTAAAATTTTTCTAACGAGGTAGTGTTCATGGTTTTGCTTTTCATAATAAGTCCCATTTTTAGTAATCTTTTTTACTAACGAGCTTGATAATCCCTTGTAACGAACCATAGTACATTTCACATTTGAAAACACAAAATGTGTACACAATTTTATACACTTGTATTATTCACTTGCCGAATTATAGTCTCAACCTGAAGGATCTGATTGGCTGATTTTGGCTTAGGCCAGCGTTGACGCTCTCTCTACAGCGATTTTGACCTGGAGTCCTGATGGTGGTAAATTTCGATGCCTACATAGCTAGAATGAAATAAGCCGAATTCTAGTGGAAGTCAGCTACGATCGGTAGTTTTCCATGGTTCCCCCTCCATACGTACTTGGCGAATTCTGGAGTAATACCCTAACAAACGTGCCTGGATCTCACGTGATCTTTACTTTATCATACTTGTAACATTCTCGTATACGTACAAAATATATACGCAGTGTAGAGAAAGTTATGTAATGCTGCGCGAAAAACGGCAGATTTTCGGCAGAAAAATTTCACTGCCGGGCCCCGGTAACGAAAAGTGGATACATTTTTTTCGGTGTCTTCCTAAAACTACAAAATTAAAGGTAAATATTTTCCTTGAAATGAAATTTTTTGTTCATAATTTGTTCTTTTATTAATGTCATGTACATCTTTTTCAAAATTTTAGTCGTTTTTTTTCGCAATATTGCATGCAATTTGTGCAATTTTTAAAAAATTACAAAAACAAGATTTTTTCAAAAACTGCTCCAATTTTTTTTCTTTAAGGGGTTGTGCTAAATGCACTCTATGAGACGAGCTAAACGCCATAACGCTATTTTCTTTTGTTATTTTTTAAATTACAAAAATGTAATGTTCTTGACTTGTCTCTCACATCATTCATTAGCGGCAATTTTTTTCACATTATTATATTTATGAGTACATATTTATGAGTTCATTAAAACAATATCATATAAAGCTTATCGAAAACTCAACTATTCTGTCAAAAATAGCTAAAAAAAGCAATTTCGGAAACGCTCAAACCCCATTTTTTCAAAAACGGAAAAAGAAGTTTTTCTTCAAACATTTGGAATTGATAGTGCTAATCTTAGTCTTTAATATGACTTAAAGTTCTTTTTGTTCTTTTTTTTTCAAAAATTACCCAAATGTAATTTTTTAAAGTATCTCTTTAAATTTCCAGCAATTTTTAAACTCTATTGTGTTTGTGAGTTTGCGAGTTTTTTCTCTTAAAATGACTTTAAATGAAGTTTTTCAAAAACTCAAAAATTTTCTGTGAAAAGAGCTTCAAATATTGAATTTACTGTAGGGGTTAAGCGCCATTTTCTTAAAAACTGCTGCAAATTTTTCATAGAAAAATGCCATTTAGGTTTAATGCATTAGGTTTAATGGTTAGGTTTAGGTTAATTAAAAATGCCACAAGGTTTTACTGTTCTTTAATATTCTTAAAATAATATTTCCGTTCTACGGAAAAATGAAGATGTCAAAATAATGTACTTTGGGCGGCGATAGATGGCAGCTGGCAAGAGTATGTAGCAAGTCTTAATAACTAGCCGAGACCAAAGGAAATAGAAAACTAGTACGGGAAAGTTTGTGCCATGCTGTAGCACTACTAGTTGAAGAAAAAGTATGTTCACGCTATCTTTCGGCTAAGATAAATCATCAGAAACCTTCAAGTGCATTTGCTTAACAGAAAGCTTTATCCTTAAAACATGATAAGAAGTGCTGACTTAAAGTAAATTTTTGAGAGACCTGACTATAATCTACCTGTTTTTACTAGATAAGTGTTCAAAGAGGCGGTTTTCCGTGTCCTTTTTTCTGGGTGGATCAGGTCGGAGTACTTGAGGAATAGAAGATCTCAGAAATCAAGTTATAAAATTCTGGGCTAGGTAGAGGTTTGAAAATGAACATTTTTTGCCAGTTAACAGATAGTTGGAACTCGCATATAACGGAGTGTTACGCATTTGTACGTATGATATTTATTCTGAGACATCTCTATAAACACTCGTAAAATTAATATTTATTGTTTATAAAATCGATTTATGAATAAATGTAAATATAGCACTTTGAAACATACTTTTCTTGCTTTAAATTATGTTAATTCGCTGCGATTTGTTCCTTCTATCGTACGCCCTTAATTCCCATGAGCCTCCGAAATATCGGCGCGCCTGGCTAAATATAGGTATTTATGCAGGTATCAGAGTTCAATCTCCGTGTACCGTGGTTTGCAAACAGAAGCCACTCTCGTGCTGCGGAGGCGGGCGGGGCGTGCGTCACGGCGTCTGCAGGCACGCCTCTCGAGGTGGGCGTGCCCTAGGCGAGCGGCCGATAGGGGCCACGCCCTCTATATAAAACAATCTGACGGCTATTGTGTCCGCGAGAGGAGATGGCCCGTGGATTCGTGTTTCAGGCGCGTTGGGGCAGATTTCATTACCTGGGGCTCCATTTCCCGTTAGAGTTGGTGTTGAAGGAGATGTTTGCTTCTTCGTAAAGGAAGAAGTAAATATGTCCTTCGCTTCGAAAGGAGGGAACTAATTCAATTTCCAGGACTTCTCAAGAGTTAGGAAGCATATATAACGATTTATTATGAGTATAAAACGATACAGGATTGTCTGTGTGTGTTGCGAGTGTTCTCAACAATTTATGTGATATTAAGCATACGAACAATGGATATTGCACTAGAGTACAATAGGTTCACATTTCTCTCATTTCACAACTGATGAAGAAATTTAAAGACGAATTGCTTTGGTATGGAATAATCCTTTATACTTCTAGACAAAACGCAAAAAATTTGTACGAAGAAAACAATATAGGATTGTTATGTTCTAACAGTACTACTGTTCGGAGGTCAAGCCTGGGCCCTGTCAGAAAAACTAAAAAAGAAGATTGTTGTTTGTCAAAGAAGGATGGAAAGAAAAATTCTACATGTACAGATCCAACTAAAAATAACAAACGAAACAATACGAAAAATTGCCGAAATAACTGATATTCAATCAATGGCGAATAAATCGAAATGGAAGTGGGGAGAACACGTTGCCAAGGTGGAGGCAGTCAGATGGGCCCACCAGACGAGATCCGTATTGCGGAAGACGGGAGTGTGGGAAGACCGAAGACACGATGGTGCAGCGAAATGCAGTGTGTAAGAGGAGCACGGCTGCCACAAGGTAGATTATGGTGGAAGAAAACGAGCAACAAATTGTGAGTGATAAAAGTGAGTAATAAATAAGAAGTGAAGTTGAAGTGAAATAGGATTGAATACATGCAAATGAACTAAGTACAATTTCAAAAGATTAAGCAAATAATAATTGTTTTTGGCTTTTAAAGTTTTAATGATTTTAATAATTATTGAATTATCATTAGTGTTTGTGAAAATGATTATTATTGTTCACTTGTAGCTCACAAGTTCAAAATTTGTGATTAAGATGAACACATAGTACCAAGTCATATCATCACAAGTGGCTGCTCGGGTAGTTACTCACAGAGGAGATTCTTGCTTACGTTGCACAGTTGTACAACGCCTAGACAATCGAAAAATATATAATATCTTATATATACACATTTTCCTTTAAATGACATTCAATATTCAAGATATTGCTGCAATGTTGATGTACATTAAATCATTTTAAAACTAAAAAGCGTACAACTAGTGCTCTCTTCGGTGTCTGGCGTCTTGCCAGGTATTACATCAAGCTCTTGATTCTTGTCTTGAGGAGTCAAAGATTTTGAATAATTACTTCAAATATTTTCAAGGAAATGTTGTGAATTGTTTCTAGAAATGTCTCGATAATTCTGAATAAATCTTATACAAATTTTTTTTTCAATATCAATTTCATTTTTTTAAATTTTTTATACTGTGCTAGTACATTGAAAGATTAAGGTGTCGGTTTGTCTAGATATTCAACACGTAGACATCGTTGAGCAACTTTCCCATGTACCGGAGTGAAGTCTCAGACCACTGAATAGTTTCTAGTGGTAAGAATCTTTTAGTGGTATTTAGTTTTCTAGGTAGTTTTGTGGTATCTAGGTTTCTAGTCGTGTTTATTACTCAAAGGTGAAAATATAAGTTTTATTATTTTTGGTATCGAAATTGCTTTTCTTGAGGTACGTAAGGACACAGGAAATTATCCAATACTTTTCAGTATACAAGTAATTTTTCAAATTGTGTATCCCAGCAAGCTGGATCCCTGCCCCCTTCAAAATTCCCTCTTTTCATCATAGAATATCCAGAAAAGTTAAATAACATTGCAAAAAGTAGGTTTGTACTTGCCCGATCAAGTATTTTTGCATGGAAAACTTTACTTGGCTTCCTCAAGAGTAAAAACGTGTTTTCCAACATGTTTGTGACTATCAAGGCAAGCGAAAATCTGTCAAAGAAGATTTAATCATTACTTCAAATTTTTAACGGAAGTATGAATTGTTTGAAGGACATATCTTTATAATACTTAAGAAACCCTTATGGAACATTTGTTTCCAACATCAAATGCATTGTTTTTATTTTGTTTGTATGTAAAATGTATAAATGTTCGTACATAATAATGTACGAACATTTATACATTTTTTAAACAAATAAGCACGTTTCATTAATAACTTCCCTTCTTAGTGGAAAGTATATGGAAATGGATAGGGAACGGATGGGCAATAACATACGAGAGTTCTCGCACGGATATAGTAGTATTTTCTACTTTTACCGGTGTTCTCTAGGGTAGCTTGTCGAATAATGTATATTTCTTTTTCTGACGCATAACCAAATCGTTTACCATTTCACTTAGCTAACGACTGTGTGCATTAGACAGTGGATAATCGTTCTTTATTGCACATCGGCATAGGGATCGATACCTGCTGGATTCTAAGACAGATGAATCGCAGCTTAGTTAGGGGAAGGTGGTAATAAAAATGTATGAAGAAAACTGATAATTATTTTGTGAACCACTGCCGTAATCATAATACCGTATGCATTCTTAAACACTATTTCACTTATTATCACGAGTGGAATAATCCTCAGTACACCACTCCATTCATCACCTTGCGAACGAGCTCAAGCTCTCGCCGAGAAACATAATAAATAATTAATCCGCCGCCCCACGCAGCGCACGCACTGCGCCTGGCGGGTGGGGGTGGGGTGGGGGTGGCGTCGTGGGGGCTGCAGCGGCGCTCTAACGGCAGGGGCAGGTGCAGGGGCGGCGTCCAGAATAGCTAGCGCCCTCCGCGCTCCCCTCCCGGCGCCAGCGGCCGTGTTGACATTCGCCTCCCCCGCCCCCGCCCCCCGCCCGGGCTGACATTTCCCCTAAAGGTCGGCGGCGCGCAAAGCAGCGCCCGCGCTCCAAAGGACGTGTGAAAGGCCCCGCCCCCCTCCACCCGGGCGTCCCGTTGGTGGTGCACTACGTGGAATTCAGCTGCTGCGCTCGGCGGCAGTTTTCCGTGGTTTCTCTCATCAATTCCAGGCGCATGCAGGAGCAGTACGCACCCTTCCATCCACAGCTACACTTCCACACATGTCAGCAGACAAGTCGGGAGTTTATAGCTTCTTCCACCTTAGGAAAGACCTGAAAGGAGAAATCCCCCCAGCCGACTTCACTCTTGGGTCTTCGCAGGAATTCAATATCCAACGGGCGGGGTGGGCCGACACAGACATTCTTTTATCACGGAATACCTCCAGTGATAAAATAATTTACTATACGAACGGGACTAATGACTATAACAGTAGATGTGTACCGAAATATCAGTTATTCAAGCGTCTATCGTCCCATTCCCCTGACCTTTCCCCATGCTCCGTGCAACCCCTCCCGCCTCAGTGTCCATGTCCCTCGTTACCAACTACTCGCACCTACTGCCCGGCTCGCATCCCCCACTCCTCGCCCCTTTCTCCTAAGTTCCTTATTCCATCGCTCACGCCTTCCACCGCACATCTCTCCCCCTCTCCGCCTCGTTGCCTCTCCAACACCCCCTCCACCACAGTCCCTCACCCACACGCACCTCTCTCCATCACCCTCTCCGCCTGCGCGCCCTCCCGCCATCTCCCTCTGTTCCATGCTTCTTCGCCTCCTTCCCTCATCGCCACTCACTTTGCACCCTGTTCCCCAGGCGTCCATGCCCTTTGCCTTCCTCCCCTCCCCCGCAGCGAAAGGCACAGCGGGGGGGGGGCGCCGGAAGCTCAGTTTGTTTTGCGCCAAAGCCGCGTCGGGGATTGGGCAACGTCCGAAATAGCTCCGCTTTGCAACTTGCTATTCGCGACGTGCAGATGGATCCACGCTTTCTGGAGCCGACGACTGCATCCGGCAACGTGTTGATGCTTGAAGCAGCAGAGCTCTCTATGAGCGAGGCACTGAAGCGGTAAGTACTGAAGCAGATTCGTGAACTATCGAACTTGCGCAGTTCACACTAATCCTACGACGCAATACATATATTGATTCTTTTAATTTTTGTTCAACTACTCAGAACCAAAAGTGTTATTACAAACATTGTAAATGAAAACGTTCGAATTTTCTATTGAAATCATTATTATTTAGGTTATTTAATGAAACATTTGCTTAAAATGACTGGGTGAGGGACGAGAAAAAATGTCTCGTCTTAGCTTTTTAAAATGCAAAATTTAGATATTGTGAATATTTGGAGGAAATACACAGGTACTAATTTTTCAAAGGTTTCATAAATATCAGTAGTATATAATATCAGTAGTAACGAGTATTCAATAACGATGCCGTAGCAACGTCAAATAGCACAGTGGTCGAGTACGGAAGGTGGCCAATCCACCCACACCAGCAAACGAAACGTACTCGTAGATGTAATTGAGGATTATGCGTCTTCATAAAATAGAAGAAATTCAATATTTTTTTTATTTAAATTAAACCCAACTGTTTATTTCGAATCTACAATTATTTAAATATTCATTTCATTTTAAATATTGAATTTATTTCAATATCTATTTCACCCAAGTGCAATATTTTCAAAAATGTCGGGGTGCGGCGACAGTTTCTTGCACAGTTTAGATAAAACGCTAGAAATTTGTATTTTATTTGCCTTCGAACATAAAACGTAAAGTTTAAAACATTGAAAAATTCTTGTGAAGTAATTTCCTTATCAATATTATTCCTATGTAAGTATCGTGGTCCAAGATCTGTGTGGGGGGGAGAAGATTTGGCAGTCGAGAGATAGAGAAAATATCATATCACCTTTCTCGAGGCTCATATGCCAGTTTTACAATTTTTGCACTCTTTGGATTCACAATTTGCCACTAGCACCAATCTTAAAAATTCTTGTATCGGCAGCAGCAGAATATTTCTGACCACTCAGTTGGTCCAGTTCGAAATCAAAATCTTTTAATTTGTCACACACACACACACACACACATTCTTCAACACATTCCGAAAAACATCATTGTAAAAACGTTCGTTTCACCTCGGGAACCCTCAAAATAGATGTTATCATACAAATCTCTGTTTCTAAGTGTTACCAAATTCGATACGTTTCCTCTACGTATACCAGTAAAAAAGTGTATTATACTAAAAGAAGTGTATTAAATAGTTCATTTCAATTTCAAACACAACGTATTTATAATTATTTCATAATATCCATCTAGAAAAATAATGTAATTATCACTTGAAGAAATAACCCTTCACCTGTGTCGAATCCTTTTCTATAAGTAACTTTCACAATGTTGAAACAGTTGACTAAAATACTTGTTTCTTTTGTTTCATGACAAAATTTGGTCAGACGGACTGACAAACGAACTAGGAAGTTACTGGATTACTAACTTTTACAATATCATTGCATCGTCGAAATTTTAAAAAGAATTAATTTTTAGGTCTTTGAACCGAAATAAAACTTTACTTCAATTATGTTCAGAATTATTCGGCAAGATTCAGTAACATACCAATGAGACATCAATTTACTTGTTTAAGAGCGATAGTAAAATCTAAATCCTCCACTTCTTTCCAGTGTTTAATATTCGGGAAGATAATTCGTTTTTTTAAATGGTTCGTTACAATGGACCTAAATAAGTATTTGTGTAGTACACGAATAATAAAAATGAATAAAGGTTGACATCATATAAAAATAATTTTTTGACGGCCGAGAGTTGAAATTGGTTTTTAAATTATCAAATACACGACAGACATGAAATTTTCTCTCTAGGAGGAGGGTAATAATTATTTTCTCCCGGTGTACACATAGAGTAGAGATATACTAGAGTGCGCACCAGGGTGCGCAGAAGGCCCGGCCGGGTATCAACATCTCTAGCGCCCGAGTCATGTGACTTTGGGATAGCTGGGAGGCATCTGTTATACACCCGTCTCGTACTAACTTTAATAAGTATCTAACATGCTTCACTTTAGCGTTATTTTCACATTTACTACACAGACCTAAAATTGTTGCTTATAGCAGAAAAGTTACTTTAAGTTATTCTGCTCTATTTAATGAAGTGCATAAAAATTCCGATTTTTGTCCAACTTGTCACTCTCAACCGCGTACCCCACTACACCTGTTTTATATTATACAAGTTCTATTACATAGGAAAATAAATAAAAAAAATTTGTAAAATAAATTAACTCCATGGGAGGCATTAATCCAAGATTCTGTCACTAATCAATGCTACACATTCTGCTATTGATAATCCACATCAGACATATAACAGGAAGTTATCAAAATATTTCAAGGGTTTGTAGAGGGGGAAAACAAACTTTTATTTTCATATATATATATATATATATATATTGATTTATTTAGTCAAAAACATCAAATACTGTATGTGACATACGACGGAGAAGTACCATCTGCACAAATTTTCTTGAGCTCAAAAATCTCTTCCCAACATTTCAACTATAGCCATTAGACATTTTCCCTCCCAAGTTATACAAAACTTATTTGCATCGATAAACAATCAGGTTTTAATTTTTTTTTGTATTACTGACAATACAATATCATAACATTGGCTTTACTCCTACCACTACAAACAAAAGGAGTGCTCAACAAAACGTGCGCATAGTGAAGCTACATTTAAACTCAATGGATCAGGGAAATTGGACAAAAACTTGATCGAAATGGGGGTCTTTGACCCAGAAGCTGAAATACATAATTTTCAAAGAATTTACTGATAAAAATCAAATACTTACAATCATACAAACTATAAACACTAATATACTACTAACACTACAAACATAACTTACACCTGTAAATACGTAATATATTACTAACACCAATAAATACATACACATTAATGCCCTCTAAATAAAATAATTTTATTATTAACTGATCTAGTTCTATTTTTCTGGTAAATTTCAGTCTTTTCTCTTCCTATATGTTTTAATCTAATTTCAATACATTTAAATAATATTGCCTTAATCAAATACATCCTATGATTCAGCATGGCCTCTTAACCAATAATATGATAAGTTAAATTACAAAAAACGGAATTATTTACAAATTCTCTCAAACATCTATTTACAATTGTAGTGTAAGCTGCCCTTTGAAAACTGTCCCCTCTCCCTTGATGTATTCTTACTTCTACTTCTGTTATTTTGCAGAACATCTGCAAAAGGGTATTTCAGCCCCTGATCATCCTTCCTCTGAAGGAAGGAATATGATTCTTCGTCACTATCATTCCGGCAAAGAACTATCTTACAGTCAACACAAGCAAGTGAAATTTCCATTGTTTACTACAAATCCTCTAATATACTTTACAATGTCCACAACATAGGGAGACAATCTAGTTTGAAGATTGTCTACTGATGGCAAGTACATATGGTCAATTGGCACATCAATGCACAGTTAAGGATCATTCACTTGTGACACACTTGCATACTGGTGTGAACTAACATTTAATATAGTTGTTTCATCCTGTGGAACACAATTTGCAAAGGCAGAAGAAGAAATCTGGTGATGCACCAGTAATCGCTTGTAAGCCCCAGCAAATTGCTTAGCAGTAGGATTATTGTTGAATCTGCCTTTGCTTCGTAGGCAGCTGAAAAACATTTCCAGATGATCCTAGCTAAACTTGTGGGCCCCCAAATAATTACGCTGTAGCACCAGAAATAACAAACAGCACGCAAAGGTACACGCAATACAACGCAAAACAAACTACCGGTGTCCCAAAGTCAAGTGACTTGCGGCCACCGCATGTTGAAACCTGCGCAGTAGGTTCACGCGCACTCTAGTTGAATTTCTTCTCTATGGGTGTACATTACAACAAAGAAAACATATGAGAGCAGTAATAATACACTTCGATGCTGCCATGTCCATAATCAATCGCTCAGTTGCTTATTGACGTTACTATAATATTTCTATAACAAAATAAATATTATTTACTAATCAGGACGCTTAGAATTCATTGATTAAATACTTTTTATGTTATTCTCATAAAATATTGCAGTCGTGGGAGATAGCATAAACACGTCAGAAAATAATTGCGTATTTTCTTCTGTCATTGTATTCTTTTGCCTGTAGTCCTCGGTTATCAAACATAAACCTCAGGAAATATCAAGCATTTCTTTCCCTCGATTAATCTACAATTAATCTGAAAATGTATCACAAAATCTACTCGAATATACCAATAAGAAATAATGTTTCTTAGGATGGAAAAATTGACAAAGATCGTGATTCTGTGACAAAGATTCGCATTTTTGTCCCTATACCGCCTTATCCGGCTATACCCTGTAGCTATATCAACTCACATTCCCTTTACTAACGCAAAGAAATGATTAATTAAAATGTAATAATAATAATAATAATAATAATAATAATAATAATAATAATGTAATAAACAGATTTCAATTTGTCAATTGCGAATAAAATCAAACATTTTGTATTGAAAAATGTCAATCAAATATTTTGTATTGATTTTGTAATCGTAGTTACTTAACTTAATTGCATAACATCCTGTGTTCAGGTTAGAGAGTTTAACAAACAGATACATTTTTCTTTTGAAAACCTTTTTGCCCAAAAGCGAGAATTTTTAGTTATAGAGACAAGTAGTTTATTTCACATTATTACCAGATAAGCAAATAATTAAATAACTTAATGAAACAAAATACAAAACAAAAACAAGGAAAGAAATCGCCATTCAAAATATTCCTATCCTTGGGCAAATAAGTTCATACAAGGCAGAATTTAAAAAGAAAATAAACGTGAAAAAGTAAAATGTAATGAATGATATAAACATAATACAAATCACAGTTGCTTGATAGAATAAATCTTGCCAAAATATTTCCGTAAGAAGCCCCTTTTCCTCTCCTGTTGCCGCTTCAGCTTGCGCGTTCACACCCCTGTCTGCTTTGGAGGCGAAAAAGAGAGCGGCGTCAGGGGAAGTTGGATGGCTGGGCAAGTGGCTCGTTGGGGCGCGGATTGGCGCCTGGCCGAAGCTAAAGACGTCGTTCACGCCCTTCACAAGCCCGCAATAAGGCGCGGCACAGCCCCTGTTCTTTCGCGCACTTTACCTTCTCGCTCGTACCTCCTAAGAAGAGAAATCGTGCGCCAGAAAAAGGCGAATTTTCAGTAGAAAAACTCTTATTGCCAGGATTTGGTAAGAAGACAGTGGATAAATCCTGTTCCTATATATTACTTTCTCTAACACGTGGTGTAGCCAGAATCCATGTTTTGTGGGTTCTTAATACCGAAAATTCTAATGACGGCAAAAGTCTCTCAGTCCGTCAGCCCGTTCGCCTGTGGTCAAGGCTACCGCCTAAACCGTGAAGTCGACGTTCTCCAAAATTGGTATTCCGCGATCAATTTAAATAAGGTCAAGACCCTCTGAGTTTGAAATTGACATTTTGATTTTGGGGTGTATTTTACACCCCAAACAACACAAACAGAAGGGTGCGTGTCTCTTTTTCGTTAAAATTCCTGATTTTTCAGAAATTGGATAAGTGAAGATTTTTCGGCGTCTTCCTACAACGACAATGTTGAAGATAGAGATATTTACTTTCTCGTATACGTACGTATATAATTTGGGGGTACTTTACATAAAGCCTCCGGACATTTTCAAAATTATCTCAAAAACAACTTCAAATTTTTTCTTTAATTTTTTTGTAAAAAATTGCAAAATTGCATTGCATTGTTCGGAAATTGCAAAATTTTGAATATTTTGCGGCGGCATCCTACAACTACAAAATTGAAACTACATATTTTTCCTTCAATTAAATTTGTTCTCCATAGTGAGTTATTTAATAAAATCAGGTACAAGTGTTTGAAAATTTTAGTTGTTTTCCCGCAATATTGCGTGAAATATGTGTAATTTAAAAAAATAACAAAGCAATATTTTCCCAAATACAGCTCCAATTAAATTCTACTTCTAATTATTACTTGCAGGTCTCTCAGTGATCAAGGAAGTTTAACATCACATAACAAGGTTTGTGGTTCGCAAATAGTGAGTCAGGAAACAATGTAAGCATTTTTAAAGAAGCAATAATAATAATAAAAGAAATAGCGTTTATGAATGCATTAATCATTATCAATTAACGTCAAACCCAAACTATAATAATGTTTCCAAATTATAAATTTTCATTAAAACACGCAATTAATTTTCAAACGAGACGGCTAGTTCAAATCCACATTTCTTCTTTGTGAAATTTTGTTATTGTGTAGTAGGTCAATGATGTAACTGGAACATTAGTAACACATGTTCCCTGAAACTGGTTAAACATTATATTTATGATTTTTTCATAAAAATCTGTCACATAAAGCCAGCAGTCATCAAAAATTGATTGTTACGAATTTTCTATAATACCTATCATACAAACAAAATTCTCACCTCACAGCATGAAGTTTGCATTGTTACATGGGAAAACACTTACACATTACAAAGTTTGCAAACATACAAATTGTTAATCCTTAGTAATTTATGAAAGTGACAGTATTCTGAATGTATAAAATAAGAACAATCAAAAATGTTATATGAATTTAAATTCAAACCCTCAAAGAAAGGAAATTTCATATTTTCTTAGATCAAGCACCAAATTTCAAATTCTATCTATGCAGTTCTAAATATGGTATTGTGAAGTAAAGTTTAGTCTCCACATGCCTACCGCAAAAACGCAAATTGAACAATGAAAATTCCATAAAAGTTATACGCTTGTCACAATATTGTAACTTAACATCCTCCTAAAAATACAATGAAAAACGTTTTGTATACGAAGCGGAAATGCAAATTATTAGAAAATATAATTTCAATAGTGACAACCAAATCAAATCACCAAGTTTATTCTAAATACATTTTTCTTGAAGATGAGATTACAGTGAATGTATTCTTAATCATATTCTCATTTTATAATTTACTTATTAAAAAGAAGAAAATAACTCGATTCCTACAAATTAGTCATCAAAGTCATAAGTATTCTATCCCGGCCTGAGCTATGAAAGTTTATGCTGTGCATTAAATAATAATTTCTACAAAAAATAAATATTATTGGTGCCAAAAAATTCAAAAATGTGCAATAAACACAACAAAATGAACCCAATTTTTTGGAATATACAAAATACGCATTATATGTAAAAAGGTTTCTATCTTAGACTATTGTTTTGCTCTAGGATATATTTTAAGTTTCTGAGAGATATCAACTACACAAAATATGCAATTACATGAATGTTCGTAATTTTCCAAATAACAATTATATCATGTATGTATATATACATTTCTAAACTTGAGCAAAAGATGAATACATCTGAGTCTGTACATTGTCACCATGCTTAGGTATTGACTAATTTTGTCCAGCAATGCAAGGTTTAAATAATTGATTTTTAACATGGTTTTTCAACACTTTTGCTGCAGTCATTATCCAAATGATACGTATTTCAACTATTTTTAAAATTACTTCTTGTATCGAAATGTAAAATAACTCAATGAATTATTTTAGATAACAAGTTATACAAATGAAATATTAAAAAAATATTAATAATTTAAAAGTTATGGGGAAGACATATGACTAAATGCAATTGAATAATTTTTGCCATGCTTGGTGGCACACGTTTTGTATATAATTATATGCAGAAGATGAAATATTAGGATAAAGAGAATGACTTTAAGAAATTATGTGAGTACAATGTTTTTTAACTTGTAATATCTTATTTGCAAATAAATAAAATAGAAATGAAATGAAATCAAAACATAATTGATTAACGAAACTTAATTAAGCCGGTTCGGATGGCCCAGATCGCTAAGGCAGTAGTGCCGTAGCGATCTCGGACCGAAGGATCGCTGGTTCGAGTACCGCCTCGGGTATGGTTGTATTGTGTTCGTCCTTTCACACCCGTATCATAATCATATTGTCATCCTCATAGTTACCATACCGTTACACGCAATAGTGGATGCTAATGACCTAGTAGTTGATGCGACCTTAAATAACAAAAAAAACTAATTGTGCACGATTGTCAGAATTGGATGTGTCACAGCCTTTTCAAATTTTCAAATATTCACCTTATCGACATTCAATGACAAATGTTGCCATTATCAAATATATGAAATTACTGATTTATTTTTGAAAGCTACAGATATGAAATTACAGATTTGAAGCAAGTATGAAGAGAGCCCAAATAAATCCTGCCACTTTTGAAAACTAGAAATGAATACCTTCCTATAAAAAAGGACTCGAGTAATTGATTCTCTTAACATATTGTTCACTGAAACTACTTCCCTATATTGACATAAAATGCTATTATTTTATATTTAAAGATGAAAATAAACAAATAGAATTAAAATCCGTAAGAGAATTTTTAAAATTTGATACAAAGAGATGATCATGAATATGATTAATGAAACATGAGGTGATTAATGGAATTTTTAAAAGACACAATTACCAACAATGCTTCCAATCTTCAAAACCATAAGATTACTTTTAAAATGCTTGACTCCAAAACAATTCATTCGGTTCACTCATGTGCCCGCAGCTCTAATACAGAGACTTTTAGTCAATCTTCATTTTGCCTAATCTGGAAGATCCATAGATATTATTTGTAACCAACAGTAAAAAAGCTTGGAAATTTCTCACGATCTTAGTTGTGATTTTACTTACATATTAACTGAATCCTGGAAGCAATCAATTTTTCATTCGACAAATAAATTTAAGCATAAGGAATCCTTCTGAACATTACATTAAAACACTACATTAATTTATGAAAGGAATCAGAGAAGGGACAATGGAATTTGATGTCCCTGAAAGAACATCAGATTGCCGGAAGTTCCACAATTCCCTTCAATTAGAAAATAAATGTAAGTGATTTACTTAATTTAAAAAAATGTTGAACTATAGCAAACATTAATATTTGATGCACTAGAAATGCAATCAAAATATTGCAGTGCAGGATAGTGAAAACAAATCACAGTAGCCAACTATTTTCACTTATACATGAAACATTTTAATGTGCATGCTGGTGTGTGTAATCTAACACTGCTCATAACAAAGTAAGATTGCCAGAATTTCTTAAATTCACAAGCACAACACCAAAGGAATACTCCATAACGACATGAAATAGGGCCTTACCAAAGTTTTGAGATCTGTGATGTCCAATTCAAATCACATTGAACTTGACTAGGTTATTTGAAAACTGCCTTCACTAACATACATATCCTAAAGAGACACATATTTCACTGAACACACATCCAACAACATCAAGTTGCACATAAAGTATAGTTTCCCTTTTTATAAACATTATGCGTGTGTAATGTTTCCTGCCACATTCGTTTTCCGCAAAGTGCTAAATCTGTAATGAATCATAAATTGTACGTTAAAATTAGACATTTTATTCGAGAAAACTACATGGACAATAATCACATTTTACCGCTATAAGTACTGATAGAGGTTTTTCTCTCAAATAATATTTGTTGTCCATATTTAGCTCCTTCAACAAGGCTATGCACAGTTTTTGAAAATTTTAGTAGATTTCAGGCAATATTGCGTGCAATAAGTGCAATATTAGCTAGTGGCGCTACAGAATAGCACAGCCATTCCCGTATTAGTTTTCCATTTCCTTTGGTCTCGGTTAGCTATACGAACTTGCCACATAATCTTGCCAGCTGCCATTTATAGCCGCCTAAAGAACATTTTTTGACATTTTCTTAATTTTTCGGTTCCTAATTGTAGAGCGAAAATATTATTTCACGATTATTCAAGAGAAGTAACACCTGATCCTAAATGGCAATTCTTTTCGAAAATTCGAAAATAGGGAGAATTTGGACTCCATGCTTAATTATTTATGCAGTACAGTTTTGTCTGAGATTACTGTAAATCATTGTGATTTTCAATTACTTTTCCATAATCTCCTATTTGCAAAATCATTTTGTCATTTTATGATTGCAGGCTATTGGTAATTTCTCAGAAAGTTTCATCTCGCGGATTTCTCTGAGTTGCAAAACTGCGTAATGCCTCTGTCGGTTAAACTCTTTAACAAACTGACGATTTTCGAATACGTTAAATACTTCCCCATTGTTGCGATATCTACAAAAAAAAACGTTTTTCCCAAACGGAAAGAAAATTTACGGCTGTAGATGTTCTCCCACTCATGTTCCCTGCAACATCGGCAAAGGCTCACTGGTTTCCTTATCTGTGACCGCCGTCTGCCCCTCTTCCCCCCCCCCCACTGCTCGCAGCTCTATCGCAGCTATCTCCGAGCAGGCACTCGAGGAGAAGAACAGAGCTCCGAGGTCATTTCTCCGCCTGTTGGAAAACGCTGCTCTAATCAACCAATACAATTTGCGCAACCCTTACTGTTAAATCTCCCGGCAATTGCCCTGGGCGCACTCGAACTCTATGAAGCTAGATACCTCGCCTGCAACGTTGGCATGCCTGACTTCGTGTTTTGTAGCCCTGAATCGAGCTCGGGCCGGAAGGTGCGCTTGTTCCCTCACCGAAATTCACTCACAGTGGGCGGGGCTGCACAAACCCTATGCCATCGAAGATTTGCGTCGTGAGAAGTGGGGAACTTTCGTATTATGAATATTTATCTGTATAAAAAATTAGATGATTTTAATCTCCACCTGTTGAATGACCGCTTGTAAGTAACATATTGCTTGTTGGGTGCTTTAGTGGCACCACTAAAAAAATAGTCTTAACGCACTATCCAGAATTAAATATTGGTTTCAGCAGCAACAGCAGCACGTCTTACAATACAGAATTCCACTTTAATGAATATTGCATCATCTGCTACGATTCTCTGCGCGGATTACGTCATCTGCCGGTGCCCCCCCCCAAATTCCGGTTAGTCGCGAGTCGCGTAGAAGTATGGCGCAAGTTCCAGATAGCTCGAGGCGGGCGCCAGCCAGGTACAAATTCGCCGCTTCCGTCGGCGGCTGGCAGTAAGCAGTCAGTCAGTGAATGGAGCCAGTGAGTAAGCAGTGAGTCAGTGTATGTAGTCAGTGAGTATGGAGTCTAAGTGTGATGTGGAAGCTGAGCTGTTAAGTATGCATTGGGGTGAGCAGCAGTGAGCAGTTTGAAGTCTGCAGTGGAAGGTGAGCTGTGAAGTGTGCATTGCAGTGGACAGTGGTGCAGTAGGTGAACAACAGCCTGAAGTCGGAAGCTGTGAAGTGTGCAGCGCGGTGAACAGCAGTGTGCTGGACCCTGATCTACGCAGTGAATTGCAGTCAGCGCTGTGGACCGTGAACAGTGCCTCGGACTGTGCGATAGTATAGAGGAAGTGAATAGTGTAAATAAATAAATAGAAGTGAACAGTGTAAATAAATAATCAGAAGAAGTGAACAGCATAAATAAATAATCAAGAGAAGAGAACAGTGTGTAAGGAAATAACCAGATGGAGAACACAAGGACTGTAAACCTTATCTATAAATAAATCAAGTAATTTTAGTGTATTATTAAGAAAGAAAATAAACTTCTTTGTTAAAATATTACGTGTGTGTTTTAATTCACCACCAAGAAACGTTGCACCATCAACAAATGACAGAAGTGTGAAAACAAGAATTAAACATTTCAATTAAAAGTAAAAACTTCAAACTCATTTATTTCAACACCTGATGTTTTGATTTTTGCCACTATTGCAGCCCCCGGGCGATATAGTAAAGCAAAAGGTTCAAAATTAACAAGTAACTCTATCTAACCCAATATTATTCTAACATTTTATATTCGTCAAAGAAACAGTACATTCCGGCTGAATCAATGTTCCACTTATGTAAGCCGCGTATTCGCGCATAAGCGCGTTTGTATTGACTGCAGGGAGAAGCAGGACAAACAGCAATAAATGACGGTCATTTATTGTTTAGTACAAATTAGTGTAGAGTTGTTTCAAATTAGTGTCCAAATTGTAGCTGAAACCCGACGCTTCTCAGAACTGCGTTTAAGCCGCGTAATCGGCCCGTGTCCCAATGTAATCCTTGTTTGTGTCTCCCTCCAGTCGCCGCCGCCGCCGCCACCGCTGTGCCCCCGCCGCCACTTCATCGATCCGGAGGACGGGTGCCAAGACAGACCTGTTGCTGCCCGCCCCCGCGCCGCCCCTCGTCAAGGTTTTTGTGTCAGCCCAGTCCAAGTGCATCTCCGGGCCGCACTTCTTCACGGAAATACACGGTGCGTCTGAAACTTTGCGGCAGGAGATCATTAACATAATTACGAACTAATGTTTAGGAAAGGCAATATTTTTACTCCTGTGCATGTGATAGAGTGCATGTTTGTGTGTGTGATGTGTGAGTGTGTGTGTGTGAGAGAGAGAGAGACAGATAATATTTTAGACAGTTAAGGAGGATTGATAATGTTCTTAGGATAGCGTGAGTGGATTCTGTTTCAGTGTCTGTAAGTCTTACCTAGATGGTAACTAGAGATTATGCTGTCTTACCTAGCTGTAGCTAGAGATTATGGTAATTTATCATAAAAGGTTTTCGAAATTTTGGGAACATGATTTTCAATGGGTTCTATTTTTAAATATCTGTGCAGTATTCATTGCTTGTGAACCACGGAGCTTTGGTAATTTTCCTCAAGCACTTATTTTGAAGAATTTGGAACTTGTTTATGCGGCTTTGGGATGTTTTTTTTAAACGAGGCTAGCATATGCTAATTTAAGATTGTAACGTGTTTAGTGTCAGTCCCATCTGTAACAATGGAAACTGTCCGATTGTTTTGTGAACATCCGATAAGCATTCAAGGCCAGAATTATCACTAGGGATTAGAAAAGTTTCCAATAATATAAGTCTTCTGTGATGAAATAGTAAGTTTCTCCCAAGCAAACGCAGACGTGGGATCCGTCGTAGAGACACCTGTCCCTTGGATATGAGACTTAAAGATCTTTCACATTCACGTAAGCCAAATTTAGCTATTCTAACCCCTCTCTTAATCTGTAACAACTTCTTACACTTACAAAAGAGATATGAAAGAGATTAAAGTTCCACAAAAGCTCTTCTCCCTTTCATAAGTTAAATCAAATGAACCATTTCACACCATACAAATTCAGCGAAATTTTACACATATTTTAATAAATTTTTTCAATGAAACTCAAGATATTTTTTATTAATTTGAACATTAATATATTGTTTGATCCAGTAGTGTCGTAAATATTAGTGTAAGCAATATTTGTGATGTCCGGCTACAGCCCTGCACATAACAAATTCTATTACACAAGTGTGTAGAAGAATTGGTAATATGTAAACAGGACTTTAGACACTAATAAATTCAAAATATGCAGAGAAATAGCACTAAAACTACAAGGAGTTTTGAAATATACACTCAAAACGTTTTTATTAATTCAGTAGTGAATTTACATAGCAACACATATCTACCTAAGTTCAAACTACTTTAAATATGAGCATCGAAGTGTTCGAGTTAATTACTTGCGCAAATTGAAATTTTCCGGGTAACCCTTCGATAAACTTAACCTTCTAGCATCGCAAATCCTAGTTTTACAGCACTCCAATCTTAGTAGTTGTAGATAAAAAGTATTCATTAAAAATTAGTTATTATTAGTTGTTTATTTATCTTCAAATGATGAAAAGTAATGAAATTTGATTTGCTTCAATGGCTTTAATTTGCTTCTTTGCATGCACAGTTCAAACAGCAATTTTTAGCAAATTATCAATATTATCAAATAATTGCCTCCTTTGGACATGAGATATGTGCAGTAAGACAGAAATGAGCATACATATCATTTTCTGTAAAGTAGCGTATTGCGAAAACATCCATATCCCAGGCATGAAATTCAAAGTTTAATCGTTTCCATACACCATTAAGCGTCAAAATAACTATAAATAATGTGAAATTAAATCCAGAAGATAAGTAATAATAATATTAAACTAATCTTAAAAATCACGGGATATATTTTTCTTTTCATCTCGAATTTTTACAATATTGTTCAAACTATAAAAAAATACTCTGAAGTATAGTACCCCTGCTCTCAACAAATACACTAAAGATTCAGAAGCCGATTACATAGCGCTATCATCAATAATTGCAATCGTTAAAAGGACTAATAATAAATCATTCAGAACTACACGATGTTTTATATATGTTACAGTGGAATTGAATATTTGAGAAAGTTATTCTCTCCTTAGTGTCTGTATACCATTGTTATATTAATCACTTGAGGTGAACCAAAATAATAATATACAATGCACTAGCCAAGGTGGTTTGTTTCTGACACTCGACAGTGAGTGTGTAAATCAGAATGAATGAAAATACTGTTGGCGTGTTTTTTAAACGTCATATAAGATTGATATTAGCGCTAGATATTTTTATTAATAAAACGACGTCACAAGCAACGCCATTTTCACGCGAGTGGCCTTGCGCCGTCGCCCGCAGCCCTGGCCGGGGCGCCCCCCGGCGCTTCCCCTCGCGTTGCTTTACACAGCCTTTCTCGCCTCGAGTGCGTTTATTTTGACACTCATTGCTCCGGATTGTGTTGGGGGCGGGCTCGGTAAGTGACGTATAGAAATTATTGGCATTCGTTTCACAATCGGGGAATAGCGTTAAGGTAATGTTAGTCATGTGTGGTATCCTGTTTTTCCAAACTCTTTAGCTAATTCTTACTAGCGGAGAAAAAATTCGAACCCGTTATAGTCAAAAATTTTGATACTCATGACCAGACACTAACAGTTCGACTGTACGAAAAGGCCAAAGCAACCGGACCGGAAAAACCTATGGTTCGAGTCACACTAGCTAAACAGCTAGGTTCAATTAGGCCGCTTTCTGGAGAGGTATTCTAGCGGCTTACTGCTCTGATCGATAGTTTTCCGTAGTTTCTCAGATCAACGCTGGCCACGCTGGCCACGGACCGCGCGCTATCTTTCCTTCTCCTTCCTTGTCTGATCCTCACCTCTCGCTTACAAGCACACTCGCATCCACTACACTACTACATTTGTGGGGCAGCTAGTGCCTGTCCCGGCCGGGGAGGTGCCACGCTAGGGGAGACACCGCCTCCAGAAGCAAGCCGACTTGGATCGGCGCGGGATCCCGCCATCTAGCACGACAAGACAAGACAAGACAAGCGCCACCTCCCGCACATGGAAGCACGCACTACCCTTACGGGTCGAAAGACCTCAGCCGTTGTCCCGCTTGGAATCACTAATCAATTAATCGAAGCAAAACGATGAACCTCATCGAAAGGAAATGTAACGAGCTTAGCGTTCTGACGAAACTATACTACTGTCCTTCTGGATCAAAAATGCTGCTGAACAAAACCATACTAATGTTTTTTCACAAAGTAGTAAGCACACTTCACAACATAAACTCTTGAATACTACTGTAATAAATTAATTAATAATTTTAATCAACTAATAAATTCTGTTAAATATTTTAACAGAAACAGACTACACAAATACTGAAATAACAGAGTATAGAATATACTCTAGACCCTCTCCCCCGTGATCTTGGAAATGGCGATGCGTCATACCAGTTACTTAATGCTTCGTGTATTACGACGACATCCCTCTCTGCACCACGGCTCCGAGCTTTTGTTGACTGATTTGCTCGTGATTAGGCAAGTAGGATTTAACATTAACGAAAAGAATAGTGTTCTTTTTACCCATGGACGAATTACAGATTTTAGGGGTAATTCTGAACTTCTCTGGGAAAACTATAGTACCTGCCAACCCCATTATACAGTCGCCGACGCTTCGATGCTTACTCCTGCACGAACTGGGCGATTTTATTTCCCCAGCCGATAACAGTGCACCTCTTTGCAGAAGGCGACTGCGATGTCCTCGTCGACGTATTGCAGTGGCTGCGTCGCGCGGCTAAATCGTCCAATCTTCTCGCGTGCTTAGTGCAGCGTTTGCCGTTTTGCAGAGCCTTTATTAGATGACTTAGTTTATATTTAGATTTATTCAGTCAAAAAACAGTAAAAGCTATATGTGACGTTGGGGGGGGGGTGAAGATTACCTGCGCACGTTGTCTTGAGTTCAAGAATCCCTTCCCGTCATTTTAACTATAAATAGTTGAAAGATGAGTAAACGTTTAACATAAATAAATAGAAATAAATTTTCAAAATTGCAAGATTAGAAATATTTGAAAATTAGTTGTTTTCGTTTCTGAGTTATAGAAAACTTATTTGCATCGGTACACGAATTGCAAGTATGACTTTCGGCATTGCTAACGAAATAGCAACTCGCCATTATCTCTACTCTTACCATTACAAGTAAAAGGAGAGTTCAACAAAATGTGCGCATAGTGAAGCTACATTTATGTCCAGAAACAAAACAAGGAGCCTATCACCATTTGCTTAATGGATCAGGGAAACTGGACAAAAACCTGATCGAGATGGGGGCCATTAACCCGGAAGCTGAAGTTCATTATTTGTTACAAACATATTAAGTATTTTTTTTAAATTATAAAATACAAATTTAAACTAATTCATCATATATCACTATTTTGTTAAAATAAACATTATTTTTTCTTTTTGATAATCAGTGTAGTGTATAATTGTATAGAAACAGTTATGCAGCAGAAAAAAATATTTCCTTTTGACTTAAATTTGTGAACCGACTTCAGTTGTTTAATGTCATCTGGCAGTGCATTGTACGTTGGCATTGCATTATGATTGGTGCCACGTCCCCCATCACTGGCGAGTCCGCTGGAGCCCGTGTCTGTGCATCTAATTTATTCTCTGCTTTTGTGACAAATGAATACGTGTACTCGTGTATGGCCCGCGGAATGTAGTGAAGGAATTTTGGAGAACGAAATGCTGGCGACGTTGTGGGCGATTTTATTTCATTATCTGATCCCAGTATATCTCTTTGCAGAAAGGACAGCTAAATTCCATAACTTGCTCAGATTTGTACGTCATTATATGTATTATCATAGGCTCTTGCGCATATTCGAAAAACGTTTTATATTTCCTGACTACAGTACAGCAGACGCCTCGGGCTTCCGGTGATCAGACTACCCCTCACCAACCAGGAACAACAGCAGGGCAGACATTTGCGGTGATAAGCACAAGCTGTACTGAGTATGAGAATTCATTCGGAACGCGCTGAATGAGAACATGCGGCATTTTTTTTCGAAATCGAAACTGCTTCATTGTTGGGTGCGGGGTCGTGCGGGAGGGCGTGGGCGGGGGGGGGGCGCACGGCTGCGTATATCGAGCGCTGCGGCCCCACGCGACCCAGCTCGGCGCGCCGTGCCGGCAACCCGCGCAGGGTGCGGAAGCGGGGGCATAGCGGGGGAGGCTAGGACATGTGGGAAGACGGAGTTGGTGGAGTGGACGATTGGATGAGGAGATTGTGATGGAGACGGGTTTGGGGAGGACCGACGGATGAAGGGGAGGGGGAGGGGGAGGGGGCAATGTTGACGAGAAGGCGGATTCCGCGCAGAGTGGAAGCGGGGCGGAAACGGAAGAGGTCCGAGGGGCAGGCGAAGGCGTTGGAAGCGGCAGACCGCAGAGGAGGGGGCAGGGGGGCGGTGACGAAGGCAGGGAGGAGGCCGCGCCGTGGGTGCGTGGGCAAAGACGAAGGCTGTCCTGCGGCGAACACGCGATTTGATGCCGCACGCTGCCCTCGCACAACCCACGAAGAGGCGAGCGGGGAGTTACGGCGCTGCGCAGATTGCTGCCTGGCTCAGGCGACGTCACTTCTATTGCCACACAGCCACTGCACGGAAAGCGTATTTTCTGGCTGGGGCATAGAGGTGATCACATTATCATAGTTCATGACCACGTGAGTTAGCTCAGAGACAGCCTTACCGTGGCCTGCAACAAATCTTTCTGAGAAGTTCTAGCGTTCGGATTTTCGATGCTTTCTACATACGTCGAACTTAGCCGCTGCGTGGAGGAGAATTCTACGGGACGTCTGATCTCAGCGGCAGTTTTCCACAATTGTTTCCATCAATACTAGGCGAATGCCGGACTAATACCCTTACTGGCCCGGATCGCACGTGATCTTTCCCTCATCTTGTTCTATCCTATGCCCTGGACATGAGACAAACAACCATTCTCACGGTGGAGCTCGAACCTGCGACCCGTACATTAAAAATACAACGTCATGCGCACTCCGTGTACGTTTCGCGCAAATATCTCAATTACTTTAGCGCACACATCCCTTTCCGGAAGGGCAAGGGAAGCGTACGTAAACCCCTGGAGAACGACAAACCTATGTGTAGTGATTTGGTGCAGTGCATATTCACTTTTCAGATAATAAAAATGTATTTTTTATTTCAGAATAAATTTTACTTTCTCGCTTATGCAGTAAAGGGAAGTATGCTGTTTAATTAATGAGATTCAAACATCGTGAATTAGTAAATTAATTAGTAATCAATGTACCAAATCTCTATCTAGACAATGGGTCATATGAATAAAAATTAGCACTTGCTCAGGAGTACTTGCTCCGGAGCAAAGTGAGTCTACTCCGCGGCACTAGGCAGAAGCTCTATTTCGTATGAATAAAAACTTCGTATGTCTCCGAAGAACTTACTCATGTCTCGCGAGCATTTGCTCGCCGTGAACAAGTGATAGTGCAGGCTAAGAGTTTTAAAAATTGGTTTCTTGAGCAACAAAGAGGTTACATACGTTACGCGCGTCGCGCACATTTTTGCGGAATAAAGAGTAATGTTTTGTTGTCTCGTTCTTTAAATTCGAATATGAATAGCAGTAACGAAAAACAGGCGTCAGAGGCTCAGCTAATTTTTGCGAAATGCTAAGTGAATACAAAATTATTTTTGAAAAGAGCCAGCTTTCGAAGGTACACTGTGGTCGAAACAAAACATTACAAAGTTTCAAAAAACAGTACCCCGAAAAATTCCAAGTAGAAAAGAGCGATGGCCAATTAACAAAGAAGATATGCAATATGAAAACGCGCCTGAAAGCAAACGCCGATAAAAATCGTACCAATCATACATTGTCCTTTTCGAATCGGCAAAGATTCTAATAGTCTACATCACAAGAATTTCGCCTTATCTTGAATATTTTTAGTCCGCTGCATGTGCATATCAACACACGGTAAAAATCGGCCAATATAACGTTCCTTTTCAAACGTGAGTCTGCTACTAAGGTCCCTCCGAAATTTTGGAGCAATTGCTCACTCTAGAGAGTAAATGATTAACTTTATTCATACCAATTCTGAGCATTTGCTCGCCAGTTGAGAGTACGCTCAGAGTTGGAGCAAGTGTTCAGAGACTGAGCAATTGCTTACCCACTTTATTCATACAAAACTGAGTAGGATCTCGGAAACTCGGAGCAAAGAGTACTTGCTTACTTTTATTCATACCACCCAATGACTCAACAAATGGAGAACAATGTTTTCTAATGAAGTGCCTTCGGAATTTCGCCATTTCACTTTGCTTGAGCTTGCTTTGTGTGAAATACACAACCGACCTCATGATGGCTTGTTTGCATGTGCGTAGGATTTCGGGTGGCATATTGGTACTCCTAGTATTTTTCCAATGCTTGAAAAAATGATACCAAAAAATGATCGAAAACAAATGCACATTCAGGTACAAGGTAGAAAGTTAAAGTACCAACTCGCAAGGAAATTCAAAATTATATTAAGAGGATTATCCTTCGAGGTCATGAAAACCGAATTTCAGAAATTCATATTAATTTTTTTAAACTTTTAAAATCTATCAATTCCCTGTAGCTATTAAATTAAACTAAACTATGGGTATTTGGAGAACTGTACATGAAATACGTGCTTATATGAAGACATTCTTATACATACAAATACGTGAACTCAATTGCATGTTAATAACTTTGAGACAAATTAATACAGAAATTGAAACTTTTTATATTATCATTGATTAAATCAATGAATAAATGACACCATTGTTCACCCCACCACAGCATTAAAAAATCTGGTTCATTGGTCAAATATTAAACAGTTTTATTAATAATGTTTCTCTTTAATTCCTATTATAAAAATATTCATTACACGTTTCGACGTATCCTTTAAGATCCTCTTCATAACTAGTGAAAATTGTAAAACGCTCGCAGTTCGGAAACCCCAGAGCGCGGAGGTGGGCGCTGTGCCCCCCTGTAATGATGTTTAGAGTAAAACCATTCAAAAAGCATCGTATAATGGAAGGTAGTCCAAGCGTGTATGAAAAAACGTAAGTTCCTCGCGTAGAATTGAAATTACGCATCGAGATTTCATGCAATACTGTCCCGGCCGGGACAAGCTCTAAGTTCCCGACTCGTCTGCCGACACGTGTGTTAGTGTATTTCGTGTAAATAAAACGGTATGTAAGAAAGGGGTGAGATAGGACAAGGAACAGGAAGGAAAGATAGTGCGCGGTCACTTTGTCACACTATTGCTGCGGCATTCAACGAGTGTAGATTGGAGAAATCCTTATAGCTAGTGTTGAAAATCCGCCATAGGAAGGGTTCGGTCACTTCAGCAACAATGCTAGCTCTGAGCTAAACTCAGATCTCACCAATTATGCAGAGCCAAATGCTCAGGGGTGTAATGCTACGCTTGGCAAATTTTCACCATAAGATTGTTCCTTACTTTGCTACTTAGAAAGTCGCACATTCCTTCTGAATCATCATTATACCTACTATCACTCGTATTTCATAATCACGTGGTATCTCCATAGCGTACTAGTATAATACAAAGGCACACCATCGCCGGGATCACCTGCCAACGAAAGGGGGAATCGTAAGTGTCTAAGCCTTCTCCCTGACCTGGCCAACCCACGGTTCGCAGGCCACTTGTGGCCAACGTGTTAATTCGTGCGGCCGCAGGAGGACTCTACACTACTCGTGCACATACTGACACTTTTCATGCTTCCCTGAACAGTAACGCTGAGAATCTGAAAATGGAGTTAACTGGGTTTCAGGGAAACGAAACACATTTTTTCTCTGACATTACATTTAAGTTCCCATCCGACAGTTATGCCAAATTAAGATATTTTGCGCGATTTGTAAGTGGTTTTGGGTCTACGTATGTTTGAAAATCGTTTTTTGCAAGGAAAAAAATTTCAAAGAGTTCATCCCGAGTTTCATAAACTGATAAAAATTCAGTAAACCAAAAGATGTGCAACGTTTAACACGAATATAGACTTTAAACTAGTTATGCTAAAACAGCATATACTGTCTCGCCCGAATTTTCACGCAAAATTACGCAAAACGTACTCAATTTTTTGAAAAGTTGTAATATATTACCTAACATCGAAATATATATTTAACGAACAGATTTTATTAAGGGAAAATATCTATACCTTTAATATTTTAGTTGTAGAAAGACGCCGACATTTAAATATTTGCAATTTTGAAAAAATCATGTTTTTTAACGTCAGACCTGCTCTAACCGTTTAATTGTCCTTCACATTTCCAACAAAAAAAATAATCAATAACGATGCAGCCATTTTTTTAATTTAAAAAATCATGTAAGGTACCCTCAAAATTAAAATATTGGTTTCAAATTCAAAGGACCGCGTCATCAGCAAGATCGATTGGGGAATATCAATTTTGGAGAAAATCGGCTGAGCGCAAGTTTTGTTCACAGACGGAAAAACAGACAGACGTTTTGCCGCCATTTTATTTTTCGGTATAAAAGACTCACAAAACATGAATTCTGGCTACTTCAGGGTTTTTTTCTAAATTTAGAAACTGGATTTATCCACTTTTTCGTTACCAGGGCCCTTTAATAAGAGTTTTTCAGCCAAAGTGTCACAAGCAGCATAGCATAACTTTCTCTCTATTCCGTAGCGAGAAAGTAAAAATAGGTAAAAGAAGAATAAAACAAATATCTCATTAATTAAGACACGAGATGTAATAAAATTGAGTGATAGTTTAATAACAATAAAATGTATTCATTTGTATTTTATTGCTTTTTACGATCAGTGTTATCTACCGCGAGGAAAAGCTCTAACTTTACTCCTCATCAAAATATCCCGAGAAAAAACATTTAAAATGGCCAAGGTTGTACTGTTTTCTATTACCATGTTATGCGCTCAGATATCCCTCTCACATAAAAGCCTGAATGATGATGTAAGCAATTCATTCCCTATGCATTCTTTCTTCCAAACAAAATACAAGACTCCAAAAAATGGCGAGCGTGAGTCTATCGGATTGAGACACGTTGCGCGATGTGTCGGCGCAAACTAGAGTCACAGAAGCAAATTGCGGCTGGAGTGAGAAAGTGGAGATGAAGTGTAAGGCAATTTTACCGTTAATTACACATTAATTTTGAACAGCACCGTAAAATTAATGATGCACCTCAGAGACCACCCGTTAGCAAGAGGGTTCTTAGGCAATTTAACTCATCCTCCAGTCTAAAGCGTCAGGAATCTCGTAATAGAAGTTGCGGAGCGAATGCATTCACTAAACACTCGCAATGCTGTCTGTTAGTAAGTCCAGTCTGAATAAAGCATGACCGAGTAATCAGTTAGCATTTTTGAAGTATACCGCTAAGGAGTCGATAATAAATTATGTAAAACTAAAGACGGGGGCAGGGGGCTTGAGGCAGCGTTTCGTTGCGTTATCTAGGGGCAGGGGGTATTCGATAAGTGTTACGTAACATTGATATATTTTTACATGTTTTAGCATTGTTGAAAATTTACTTTTTTGAGTTTTTATACCAAAACAATAAAATACTTTGTAAATAAATTGTTTTGAAGTATAAATACTTGACAGATATCACACGTTGTTAGCAGAAATGGAAATATTTTTTCATTAAGTTTTCATTGATCTGTAATTTTAAGAATAAAATATTCAAAAGTGGTCTGTAGTACTTTCTACGATACAATTAAATTGGCTCAGTAGGCTCTCGCCCATTCGCCACCCACACGGGCGTCGTGTGCAATGTGCACGTCCTCTGCGCCCTTCCTTCACTCAACACTTGCCCTCAATCTTATTGTTAGGTGCAGTCAGCATCGATACCTAATTCCTACATTAGTTATCATACATTTTAATATACAACACAAATAAAATGAATACAATTGTTACAGTGCTTTACTTTACTGTCACTTCTTGCATTTAAAAGGGGGGGTTGTCGCATTTTTTTCTCCGTAGTTCTTTCATTAAAGTCAGGTACTTCTTTAAAAATTTAGTACTTTTGCGCAATATTGTGTGCAATTTGTGCAAATTTAAAATATTACAAAAATAAGATTTTCTCAAAAACGTCTCCAATGTTTTTCTTTAAAATTTTGGTAAAGATAGCGCTAAATGTAGGGTAACAGATACCGTACAGACTGGAGTTCGTCCGATAGGCACTTTTGTAGTATAGTCTTGTGTATGTTTTGTAATGTGTGCACGCAAGTTAGCCTCTAGGATCTGGGATGATTGCTGGTTGAAAACACTTTTGCAGGTGTGTGTAGTAAATTCTACCTTTTCCACAATTGCTTAATAACCTTTCTCGTTATTGTTTCACTATTGCCATAAACAACCGACCTGTTATCACATAACTCCAGTATCATCCCTTTCTCATTATCTCTCTCTCTCTCTCTCTCTCTCTCTCTCTCTCTCTCTCTCTCTCTCTCTCTCTCTCTCTTCCTCTCTTTGCGTATTGACAACATTTTGTCCATCAACAGCATTGCATTCAAAATAACCATTTTTTTCGTATTCTTCTCCTTTAGGGTAGCCCCCTTTACCCTTATCATCTCGACTATCGCCATAACCGACAGAACTGCTATCACCACAAGTCCAGCAATGTCCCTCCCACCCCATTCCTCTCTCGCCCCTCGCGTTTCCCGTCTCGCCGCTCCGCCCGAGGCTTCCGCCAGCATTAAACATAGAGGGCGCGCCTCGCGGGACGCGAGATTTACGGCCCGTAAACAGCGCGCGCGGCGGCCGACGTTGCAGTATTGATGCGCGAGGCTGTACGCGGCAGGCCCGCCCACCCGCCCCAGCAGTACACTGGGTCGAAAGGATGCCGCCAGCGCCGCACGTCGCATATCTTCTGCGATCACGAAACAAGCATTCACCGCTAACACAATGTCAAAAAACGGCTTCTTTGGTGAAAACTTACATGAAGGGCTCGGTTCTAGAGTCTTATACCGTATTATCGACGAAATAATCGCTATATCGAGTATAACATTTTGCCTGAGTACTGTGGTGATGGCGAGCCAAGGAATTGGTTCGGATCAAACTGGATCCAACCTTTCAACGTCTTATTTCTAAGGACGAGGTCGATTAGGAAAAGACTATCAAGAGACAAGCTTTTTATGTAATGGCATAGAAATCATGAAAGGAAGAGCACTTATTCTTCAGTTTTCAAGGCGTCTGTAATATTTGGACATTTCTTACCATGCAATAAGGTGTGTCACAATTTAATTTTTTTTAATCGCAAGAAAATAGTAAACTTTTGGTGGTGGTGCTAAAATAACACAAACTTGCCCGCCTTTAGTAATGGTTACTTGATACTATTTATACCACAATATCTCCCCAAATTGACATATCTCAGGCATAATTTTGTTGGAAACCCCATTTGAAATCCTATAACATTTGGTGCGAAAATTAAATGGTTTCAAGCAATTGATTTTTTGTTCAAAACATTAAATTAAAATATGTTTCTGGCATTGAATTCATGGGTTAAGGTATGCAGTGTATTGATGAATATATCCGATTAACTTTTTAGTCTTAAAATATTCTGCGTAAGCAATAGGCGAGAGAGTAAAATAATTAAAATTTAATAAATAATTCGATACTGATAGCATTGGCAAACAAATGTAAATAGATCGAAAAATCAACCTCTAAAACTCTACAGTCAAAGTTTTCACATTCAGATCATTTTTTTTTGTTTCCTAATCCGTTTAAAATGAACAACAACACAATCCCTTGGACTCATAACAATGCCGTTAAATACATTCACCTTCACATGAACACATCCCTCAACTGGAAAATATACAAATATCAAAGTTCAACAAGCCAAAGAAAAAAGAATACAGTTAAAACCACTAATAAATAACAGTAAACTTTCAATAAATGTCATCATCTTATTATAAAAAGATCATAAGTCTTCTTCTCCTGTAGGCATATCCAATTTGGATAAACGCGGATAAATATATCAACAATATTCAGATAATTCCGAACAAATACTTAAGAGCCATCACCCAAGCCCCCTGGTTCGTTTCCAATAAACAATTACACCGTCGCCTTCTGTTAGCAATGAGGCGTTACTAGTTTTACAATCAACAATGACAGGTAATTCGTATGGAATACTCATTTTTCCAATCAGCATTGTTGATACCGCGAGCAAGAAAATGAAAATGAATAGAAAAATACAATAATTAAATATAATATTTATATATTCATCACGATGACTCTGTTTTTACATGCATTACTTTTCATTCACAACTTATTAAGAAAAGCGTAATCATCTATTCATTTTGAAATATAATACAATTAAAGGACGTAATTTAAAACAGGTTTTAAATAATTTCTACAAGATTAATTTTAAAACGTGTAACAAAATCTCGAAAGTAAGAAACAAGCAAAGAAAAAAGAAATAATATATAAATTCTAACTTACGTAGTGTCCACATGGGTAGCAGCACTATTTATTTTACGTTCACGAGTCGCAGTAAATTGGGAGCGAGCAACAACGTTGCCAAATTACACCAAAAATATTCATATTTTCAAAAAATGTAATCTTATTTGAAGATCTGCTTTTAATGAACACGTTTCATTAAAAAAACTAGTAGTGCTAAAACAGCACGTCCTTTCTCGCCTTTAGTAATGGTTATAAATCACAATTTCTCTCCAAATTAACACATCTCAGTCATAATTTTTTTGTAAAACTTATTTTCAATCGTGGAACATTTGGTGCGAAAAATCAATAAGCAATATATTTTTTATTCAAACCTTTAAATGAAAATATATTGGTGAGAAAGTTGATGCGATATGATTGGCTAATATTTCTGTCGGCAGTTGCGTGTGGTTTTTTTTTTCATTTGGAGTAGTTAGTTAAAAAAAAGTATGTTTTTTCCTGAGTATTCTTTTCTTGAAATTCTTGAGTTATTACATGTATTTAATGATTGTATGATATTGTTGATTCAGTTTGTTTATAGTGTTTTAGAGGTTTTCTACAGATATTCGTAAGATAATTTAGTTCCTTTTTAAGGAGGGAATTCTAAGTGCCTTCTATAGTCTTCTAGTTTCTTTTTAGTTTCTACGATTTTGATAATGATTTGTGTTAATTTGTTTGATATGTTTCCCAAGGGTGATCGGTCGTTGAGGGTTGAGTTTGCCTATTGTATTAATTATTATATTAATTACTTGCATTATTCCCTGATATATTTCGTCTGGAGAGTTAACTATTTTAAAATAGGGTATTTGGTTTTGCATTAAACGTTTGAATTTGGCCCAGTTTAAGTTGTAAGTGTTTAAGGCAGGAGTCGGTGAATGGGGAGGGGGAGATTTGATCCGTAGAAATTAATACTCGAAGGTGATCTGAGTCAAGTTCAAAATGGGGGGTTAAGTGAAAATTGGCATTTATGTTTCTTATTCGTATGACTAGTATATCAGGAAGCTTGATTGGATCATAGGGAAAATAGGTTGGTTCTGGGTGTGAGAGTAATTTAATTTTGTTTGTTAAACACATTTTAAGAGTTGAGCACCTGCTGCATTGGTGACTCTGCACCCCCAGTGTACATGTTTTGTTTTAGATCTCCTAAAAGAACATAAAATGGTAAGCGCGAAAGTAAAGGGTTTAGATCTGTAAAATTTGTTATGTTGGGGGGGGGTTGATAATCGGCAATGATAATAAAATTGATTGGGTGATTGTAATTGAAACTGCTATTTTTTGAAAACCTCGGATGAATGTGTTTGAAAACCTCGGAAAACGTTTTGTTTGTTGGGTCCTCCCATGTATGAAATTGTTTTTACGTTTTTACGAAATACTAAATTGCTTTTCTGAAGCTCTCTGTATTTTCGAAGTGAACTTTGGCTTCGTAATTGGTATAAGTTAAGGTGAATTGCCCACTAATTTTGGTTTTAATTTTCTTCAGTGTAGTTCTCGCCCGAACACGGTAGCGAGCGGACGTGCGCCGAGCGCTCTCCTTCACGGGCTACTTCAGTGAGATAAGTTTAGCAGAGTACAACTCTACGAGTTCAGTGTACAGTGTGTAGTGACAATGTTTTCAAGTGGCTCCCCTGATACGGGGCAGCACATCGCTAGAGCAGTGGAAGCATTAAATCATCACAGTGAATTCAGTGATATTAATTCAACACCAATGAATGGTCAAGGTGCAAGTGGCCCCGTGGGGCAAAACAGTGATATAATTAACTTACAAATACAACAAAACGCGCAGCAAAAATTAGAGCAACATCAATATTTAATGAATCAGGATTTACAATTGACGCAGATAAATCAACAACAACTACTTATGAGAGATCAAACAGGCTTCTATACAGCACATCACCAGGGCCAGCCCTGGGAACTTCATGGAACGCAACCACAGCAATGCACTCAACAACTACAAGGTCCGGGGTCGTCTGAAACAACCTCAAATAAAACCGTGAGTACATTTTACAGACGAATGCAAAAAAGATGCAAGGCAGCCGGCAACGTGCGCGCTATGTTCGCGAAGCCATCCAGCTAACTATAAAGGCTGCCAGGTGTATCAAGATTACGTTAATAAACGTAACAAGCACAGAAAAGAAACAGTCACCATCGACAAGCAGAAACAAAAAGTGCCAAACGCCTCAGATTTCCCTCCCCTCCCAGTTCGCCACTTTCAACCCAATCCCTTCTCTCGTACAGCATCTTCCCAAAACTCAACATACGCTGTACCCTACAATCAAAACCAAACAGATCTCTGCAAAATAATAGAAACCTCATTCCAAAAGTTCGAAAGCATCCTTAAACAACAATCTGAACAAATTGGGGCTTTGCTCAACCTACTGACGTCATTAATATCCAAGATGCATTAAATGGCACCAAGAATTAAAATTATTCTTTGGAACGCAAACGGTTTAATCCAACATCGAAGAGAGCTCGTAACTATTCTCAAAGAAAAATATATAGATATTATGCTAATATCCGAAACTCACTTCACTGAAAAATCCTACTTAAAGATACCGGGATATGATATATATAATACCAAGCACCCGGACGGTACAGCGCATGGAGGAACCGCTATAATAATTCGAAACACAATCAAACATTACGAAATGAACGAGTATAAAACTGAAGAAATACAAGCAACATCTGTAATGGTGACAGAAGGTCAAGCTTTACTGACGATAACATCTGTATACTGCCCGCCCAAACATAGAATAACAGAACAAAAATTTGAAGACTTTATAAATACACTAGGAACAAGATTCATAGCTGGAGGCGACTTCAATGCAAAAAACCAGCATTGGGGCTCACGACTCAACACACTACGAGGAAAAAATCTTCTTAAAGTAACAAACAGGCTTAATGTTTCTACTATATCGACTGGTGAACCTACGTACAGGCCCACTGACGTCAATAAGCTTCCTGACCTCCTGGACTTCTACTTAGCAAAAGGTGTGCATCTTGGTACAGTAGAAGTAAAATTTTGCTACGACCTTTCTTCAGACCATACCCCAGTAGAAATGACCATCAGTTCAAATATATCTGAAAGAAACTATCCTCTAAAACTAACAAGTAACAAGACAAACTGGAACAAGTACCGCGATTACGTGAACAATAAACTATCTGCAAACGCACTGCTAACAACTGAAGAAAACATCGAAGACGCAATACAGCACCTATCTGATACATTACAAGACGCTGCCTGGGCCGCAACACCAAGAGAAACAAATAAATCGTCAACGTATCCCGCAGAAATAAGACAAAAAGTGGTAGAAAAACGTCGACTCCGACGAATATTCATGACGACACGACAACCAGATGACAAAAGAAAATATAACACAGCAGCCAGACAACTAACACGACAAATTAAGGAATATGAAAACAAATATTTCTCTAATTACATTCAAGCACTATCACCTACTGCTGAAACTAATTATTCGCTTTGGAAAGCAACTAGAAAACTAAAGCGACCCCAACAGCACATCTCACCAATTCGAAAAGAAGATGGCACGTGGGCAAGAAGCGCAGAAGAAAAGGTCGAATGCTTAGCAAAACACTTTGCTTCAGTTTTCAAACCAGCAGAAAATATAAGTACTATTGAAAATAAAGTGCTAGAATATTTGGACGTGCCTTTACAGTTATCTCTGCCCATAGAGCATTTCAACTCACGAGAAGTCGAACAAACAATCAAAAAACACACGCATCCTGCAAAGAGTCCAGGGTTTGACCTTATTACTGGCAAGATGTTGCAGGAAATGCCAAGTAAAGGATATGAACTCGTAACAAGCATATTCAACGCGATACTTCGAAATAGCCATTATCCTTGTCAATGGAAATACGCTCAAATAATTGCGATCGTGAAACCAGGAAAGACTGCCACGGACGTTAAATCGTACCGACCTATTAGCCTGCTACCAGTCCTATCAAAAGTATTTGAAAAACTTCTCTTACAGCGCCTCAAGCCTATAATTAAAGAAGTGATCCCTGACTTTCAATTCGGATTTCGAGAGGGACACTCAACAATAGAACAGACCCATCGTATTGTAAACACAATTTCTCAAAGCCTGGAAAAAAAAGCTATATTGTTCTGCAGCATTCCTAGATATACAGCAAGCATTCGACAAGGTATGGTATGAAGGAATTCTATTTAAAATAAAAAAACTTCTCCCGCACTCCTACTATTTACTTCTCAAATCATATCTTTGCGATCGCCTATTTCAAGTGAAATATCAGGACGCTCTATCGGAATTCCAACCTATTTCTGCAGGAGTGCCACAAGGAAGTATTCTTGGACCTTTTTTATATCTTATATCAACTTCAGACTTACCAACTACAGAAAGAACTACAATAGCCACCTTTGCAGACGACACAGCTATTCTTTCTGCAAATGAAGACCCCTCCTGCGCATCACAACATCTTCAAGAACATCTAAACAAAATCGAAGATTGGAGTCATCGTTGGCGAGTCACCGTAAATGAAACAAAATCAAAACATATAACATTTTCACTAAGAAAAGAAAACTGCCCAAAAGTAAAACTAAACAACACAGAACTCCACGAAGCTGATACAATCAAATATCTTGGACTGCATTTGGATAGACACCTGACTTGGAAAACCCACATCAAAACTAAGAGAAAAGAAGCGCAACTTAAAGTCCTCAAATTGTCATGGCTAATAAACAGACAATCAAAGCTGTCCTTGCATAACAAAGTACAGATTTATAAAACTATAATCAAACCAACATGGGCCTATGGTATTGAATTGTGGGGCTCTTCCAGTAAATCGAATCTAGAAATTCTAAAAAGATTCGAAGCTAAAACACTAAGAAAACTATGCAACGCACCATGGTACGTGACAAACAAGACGATACACAGAGACCTCGACATCATCCCACTGGAGGAAGTAATCGCCACGAAGAGCCTAGCATACCAGAGAAGATTGTACAACCACCCAAATCACCTCTCAACAAGCCTTCTAGATAACAGTGAGCATGTGTATAGACTGAGGAGAGAGAGTATTTTAGATTTGCCATACCGATTTTGTAAATGAAATTTTTCAATGTCATAAAATGTTCACGTCTGAAATGTATCTGTTGACACCATTTGCTTATTGTTCCGATAGGAACAGATTGTAAATTATGCAGAAAATAAATTTAAAAAAGTTTTTGTTCTTAAAAAAAAATTTCTTCAGTAGTGTTTGTAATATAATTGATGTGGATGGGAAGAAATGTAATGTTTCTAGGTATAGAGGTTTCCCTATCAAACAAAATTTTTTGGTGTCTTCTAATAACAAAAGTACTAAATGTAGATATTTTCCCTAATGAAACCTGTTTCTTAAAGAAAGATATTGAAATAAGGTCAAGTACGATGTTTCGAAATATTGAGTACTTTTGCGCAATTTTGCCTTGAAAGTACGTTCTATTTTTGCACCACTAGTTTCATGTATGTAGCAAAGAACTTTAAAGAATGTAATGCTGGTCCCATGTACGGCGCACTGTTTATATTGCTTTTAAAGAATTTAGAATATTCGAAATTGTAAATTACTATCGTCCGCGTTTCATTTTAGGCGGTTTCAATATATCATAAGGCCGTCGCGTCAATATATAACCTTATTTGAAATCAGCCAAATTAGGTTTTATCTCTTAAACATACGAATTAAATGTAATGCGAAAGAATTGCATAATGAGATAGATAAGATAAAGGGGTCTTATTTACTTAACGTTAATGTTACAATGTTCAAATGTTTAATGTAACAATGTTTAAAAAATGGTATGTTAAACTTTATTAAAGTCGAGAAGAATGTAATATATAGAGAAGAAGGTCCAAATATGGGCTAGTTTGGGATTTTTGAATGTAGCTAGCACATTTTTGGACATATGTGAGAATTTAAACTTTGGGCCATATCTTTCATTCATATCCTTCAATCCTGGAAAGTTTCAAAATTAAAAATTTATAGTTTCATAAAAAATGCTTTATTAAAAAAATGCAAAAAGTCGCATATTCAAAATGGAGTCCAAATATGGGTTATCCTTAATTTAAAAAAAATAGAATTAAAAAGTAATGACAATATAATACACTTACAAATAGTACAATCTAAGCACAAAATCATAAATTCGCTATTAAAAATCACATGTGTACACATCTCTCTCCCAAGCAGCACGTTCCGTGTGTGCCCATGAATGACATGTGACACACTCTACCCAACCATCACCACATCTGTCATCAAAAACCAACCGCTGGCAAAACAGACAGGAAGCATCAACTTCACGGGTTTTTGTGATTTGTGGTCTCTCAAATTCTGAATCGGAGTCATCCAGGGGCGGCAAGCCTTACTAGCCCATATTCAGACCAAAGCCCTTTATAAAACAATCATGGCGACCAGTACTGGTATAAAGTAAAAAGTAGATTGAAAAATTGAAACCGACTGCCAACTCACCATGTTCACAAATGCTGCCAAATACCATTTACAGCCAATTGGCAAAAGGTGAAAAACAGTATTGTTCATACCTTCTGAAGGTTTAACAATGGAAAAACACGACAATCTTTAGCTTTCTACCCACAGCTTGTAAACGCTTTGGCTGATAGTACCATCTACTCATCGCTCTTTAATATGACCTAGGTGACTAGTTTCACGCCATTCCCGACAGAGTGCGACACCTTCAGACTTCACAACAGAAACTAGCCCATTTTTAGACACTAGCCTGTATTTGGACCCTCTCCTCTACAGATACGGCATAGAGTAAAGAAGCCGTTATTTCGAACACTTTCATAATGCGATACATTAGATGGCATTCAGGTCTGAATGTTCAATTTGTGTTTGTGAAATTCATCCATTGTTGATTTATCAACGCCTAACTGGCAACAATGCCTCGTTGTAGCAAAATCCGCTGCCTTCACCGCCGCCACCGGTGGATCGTATTATTTAATACCTTTTAATTTTCTTTCTTTCCGGCATACTACGTGAGCAGTATACTTTAAGGCTAAAGTACGTGTTTAATACGTTCATGAATACATTGAATAGCGTACTACACTAAAATCAATGCATGGAATATATTTTCATTTAAGCTTTTGATTAAAAACGTTTTATATTTCAGGCATTGTTTATTTACGAGACAAAGTGATATTTAAAGTTAAAGAAAGGTAAAAATTGTGAGATAAAATTACATAACGGCAACATTATAATACAACAAGACAGTACGTGTTGTTGTAGCTCCCTTCCTCATATTCCTCAGTGAATATGTTGTTTTTTTTTTCTTTTGATCGATTTGGATCCACATGTTTGTTCGCGTCCCGTCTGGAGCAGCTACGCTTGCAATGGCTGACAGTCCCCCCGCCTGCCATCCCACGTCGACAATGACTGTTTGCTTTCGGTTTTGATAGTGCCGCGTCTCAAGTAATGGATCTACAAAACAGAGCTCTCTAATAACAACAAAAAGTCCAAACCTTTATTCTTAACGTGAACAGAAGCGACTATTCACAGATTCCAGATTATAACTTTTAGATCCATGAATTCAAAGGGCTTATTGTTAGTATGGATATTAAAATATTAATGAGATAAGAACTGAGGGAAAATATACAAGTGGCATATAAAACACATACCCTTAATTATATTTTCAACAGAAGCTATATGGTTATTTGATATATCGATATGGGTTTCGGAGTCGAAGGCCACTCGTGTATCATTGATGATTGCAGAACAAAACTACGCCTCGCCTGGGCCCGTCAACATCGACATTGGACTGTTGATGACAGTACAAATGTTTTATTTACTAGGCTGTCCGGGTGACGCCGCGTCCATGGCGAAGGTGCCGACGTTTCGGTCGCCATTCTGCGACCTTCCTCAGGGGGTAATGCGTTATGGCACCTTCGTCATGGACGCGGCGTCACCCGGGCAGCCTAGTAAATACTGACTCCGGCCGCGGAAGCCTACGCTCTCAGTAAACACGTTGCCTGGTCTGACCAGTCTCGTTTCACATTGTTTCGAGCGAATGGGCGAGTACGACATTGGCGTCAACCTTGAATCCATGGACCCTGCATGTCAATACGGGACTGTTCAAGCTGGTGGAGGCTCTGTGATGGTATGGGGCGAGTGCAGTTGGAGTGATTGGCACCCCCGGTTACGACTAATTGGTGATACGCACCAAAGCATCCTGTCTGATCACCTGCGACCATTCATTTCCATTGTGCATCCCGATGAACTTGTGCAATTGCAGCAGAACAATGCGACGGCTCACACGTCCAGAATTGCTACAGAGTGGCTCCAGGAATACTCTTCTGAATTTAGACACTTCTATTGGCCACCAAAATCCCCAGACATGAACATTATTGAGCCTATCTGGCATGCCCTGTAACGTACTGTTCAAAACAGAACTCCACCTCCTCGTACTCTTACGAGTTTATGGACAGCCCTGTAGGATTCATGGTGTCAATTACCTCCAGCACTACTTCAGACATTAGTCGAGTTCATGCCACGTGTTGCTGCACTTCTGCGTGCTCGCGGGGGCCTTACAAGTTATTAGGCAGGTGTACCAGTTTTTTGGATCTTCAATGTGGCATGATTTTGTTTTCGTAATATTTCTTTTCATTTTATGTTCGAAAGTGATTAGTATTAAATTAATAAATAAAAATTGAAAAAGTTCTACAAAATAAAATCACAACTAAAGAGAAAACTATTTTTATAAGGAAAACCTATTTAATATACAGTGAATAAGTACTTCAGAGACAATTCCCATAAATGCATTATATCAGAAGAGTTCATATTTCTTTAGTAATATGATTATCGTGTGCGAGTCTTGATTTTGAGTGATTAAGAATTTAACATCGTCAATATTAAAATAATTTATTTTAAAACACGAAATTGCAAAATTAACGTGGCAACCTCGATCATTACGCGACTCCCATTCCTTTTCTGTATTTGAAACTAATCCGCTTTAACTTCTTACGTTTAAACACGTAATCCCATCACGTCGGAAAGTGGTTATCGGGCTAACCGATGTAATGAAATGAGTTAGGGGCCGTGTCGGCTGTGGGCGTCGGAAGTGTTGCTCCCGGGCAGGAAGTTCGTGGATGCCGGTCGCGTCTTCAACAGCTGCCGATCGATGGCCGTGGCTGCTTCAGCCTGTACCTCGAAGGCGCGGGGGGGGGGGGGCAGTGAGGCAAATGTGCAAAGGGGAGTCGCAATTATCCATGAGGTGGAGAGGCAGATGATGGAAGTGTGATCTTTATTGAATGGGGGACGATGAAAATTAAGGAACGTTGATCAGAGAACTGCAGAAGAACAATTAATGTCTTTACAATATGTGTGTGATGAATCTGCCTAGCAAATTATCATCAAAAATTAAAAATAAAACTAACAAAAACTGGTCTACCTTCATGACAAAAAGTTGTAAGAATGCATTTCTAAAAGTAGGGTAGTGAAGTGTTTGTTTCTGCGTTGGTGGAAATGAGGGCTTCCCGCAGCAGATGAAAATTCGTGATGAAGTTCCGTAGGTTGGCGTTTGTTCTTGGAGGGAAAATTTTGTTCGGTTATTCAAAAATACTTTGACTTATAGCTAGAATATTTGCATGTTTTAGTCACAAATGAGATGATTTTCATTCCAGGATTGAACGGAGGAGGCCTTGATGTGCTGGAAGCGCCGCTTTCCTTTCAATGTGAAGGCAAAATATTTATATTTGGCTATTGCACTTTCATTCCAAGTTGGTCTGTCACTCATTCCAAAATGTATTATGAAAGTTGATATTCTCTGGGGCCTTACGGCTAGTTTGCAGTTCATAAGCTTAAATAGATACAACAGTGTAATGCTTATCACAGCATTTAATCGAACAACGTAATCCTAATAGGTAGTCCAAGGTCCACCTAGGGGGCCCGTATATCATATACACTCGTGCCCCGAGATGTAGAACTTGAATTACAGAAAGTGCAAGAGAATTTTGAATGTATATTCTCTCCAATTGCGATTATTATTTATCTTGCACGTTCACCACTTAAATGATTAATTTTGTTAATCAGAGTGTACTTTGTGACTATTGTAATCCACCCCTACCCTCTTCCCTCTGTTTGTATTACTGCTATATGCTTAGTTTCAACCCATATATCCTTTGCTGCGAAAACAAGAAGGAACCACAGGGAGATTAAAGGAAAGCAACAAAAAATTATTGTTGCATGTGGCTTATGAATCACGTCCCATACGAGAACGTGGGTCTCAGGGAAAATGACAATGTCTTTTAACTAAAATATTTTGTGAATTAAAACACACATAATCAGTGATAACACACCTTTATTTCTTTAATAATACAAAGGTAATTTCAAAAAATAAATTATACACATGTTCTTTACCATAAGACTTGAAATCTTCATGTGATTGTTATGCAAGGAAAATATTTTCGTTTCTTCAGTTAATAATAAAAAACTCAATGAAAATGTTATTTTGTATGAAAATGGTATTTTGTTACAAATACAAATACAGCGTTTCAATCAGGATGTTCTACTATAAGAATCAACTTTAAAGTTCTCATATCATTTAAAAAATTATAAACAAAAAACACGCCCGTAAAAAGTACGTTTTTGTAATAGCAGCCCAGATTAATCATAACAATCGCTCCTGTTCTGATGCAGACCCGCTAAGAAGAGTTTGCCGAAGAGAGGTGTATTGGTCTTCAGGCGTCGTTATTCAGCTCCCCATCAAAATGAACAGTGTATGAAAGCGATCTTATCTGCACTTTCCGATACAAGTGGACTTAAATGCCACTGGAGTGGAATGCCACTGTATTTTATGGAGATCTCCAGCTCATATAATGTGGGGTGGCGTAGGTGGCGCTATTAGTTTTTCTTGTTGATGTCAAGTTTTCAGGACATGATGTGAACAGACTTAAGAGGTTTCAAAAGAAGTAAATTCGCAGACTATTCGACAAGGGAAATTTGCTGCCTAATCGGTGAGAATGCAGATATCCTGTTTTTTAAGAGCGTCCGCCATGCATGTCCAATCGTTCTTAGTGACATGATTTCGACTTCAATGTATAGCTTGTTCAATGTATAGCAAACTTTATAGTGTTTCCAGTAAGATTATTATATACAAACAGCATGCAAGAAAACGTATACTATTCTGAAGCCAATCTTGGGTGAGAAGATATAGCGCGCCCTTTCCGCGAGAACCTTGTTTTTTCTGTCTGGATTCAGAGAGGAGGAAGACGTCTCGGGTTTCAAAAAAATAAGGGGCAGCCGCATCGAGGCGGATAGAATCGATTTGTCAGAGATGCGGTCGGCGCATTTCGTGCTTATAACCCGTTCACCAGAACGCAGAACTTGAACCCTTATCGGAACTCCTATATCTCTCTGACGCGCAACTTCTACATTTCCTTGATGTGAGGGAAGAAGTGGCTGAGGAAATTACGAAATAAAAAATAAATTTTCGGCCCGAATCAGAAACAAGAGGAAACTTTTGTTTAAATCACCCAACTGCATGCCACCTCTCTTAAGATTAAAATATGTAATATTGACCTATAAACAATAAATCAACAAAATGAAGGCTGCTTCCGCCATATTGGTTTTTAGTGCATTTACATGTAGAACATCAAGGCGAATTTGTCCATATCTCACACAAGACAATTTTTAAAACTATTTAAACAAAAAAGGGAGAAGAATATTGAGCGTAGTGACCGATGCATTAGATTTTTATATAATCTGTGATATTCCCGCTACAAAGACGAATTTATGTATACGTTACATACATATTTAGCGAATCATCCAGACGATAGATGATAACAAAGAAACCGTGATACACTTTCGTGAAAAAGATAATCCTCCATTTTTCTTTGTGCAACCGAGCAAAAAGTAGAAATAACTCAAAGGGAGTGTGAAACCCAAAACACGTGGAAGCTACAATGTTTGCCTGTCTGACCATTTTCGAACTAGATTTGACAGTTCGTGTATTTCGTGATTCTCATCACAACACACGACAAATACTGAAAGCCATGTACGCGATCCATCAAACTCATTGTTCATTAAAACAATATTTAAAACTATTAATACTATTATTGGGGATGCAAACAATATCGTTGGTCGTTATTTATTATTCAAATAGTAGTGATTTGAATAAATGTATTCAAATAGTAGTGATTTGAATAAATGAAGGTGACATTTTCCAACCCCTTTAATATTATTATTTCATACCGAGAACCATTATTTCTTTAAATGCCATTTCCTCACCGCTTTCACTTCTCGTTCTTCGCAATTCATTTCTGTTCTTCGGTTGGCATTTGGAGTATGTCGCGAGGAACACCCTGCAATTTAATTTCGAGTTAATTTAAACTTCAAAAGCAATAATTTAAGTTGAAGAACGGAGTGAAGTCTGGCGTAGTTGGAGCTCGCTTTCAACACGACACGTCCAGGCACGCTCGCCGAAAAGATGACTGCTGCCAACAACTGGAATGCAGTTCCCGTGGTGCGTGTAAAACGCTGTGGATAATGTTAGTGTTGCGGTACCACATGAATGTTTCGCTTTTTTTAATGTCAATAATGCCTTCAGTGCTACTGAATCTGCATTTGAATCGATTTTTCATGTTCGTACTAAACTCTTCGAATAAATTATTATTTCGATTCTAACGCTAAATATCACATTTCTCGTGGTTTTAATTATCAAATGTTTTTGGTATACTTTGATATAAATATTTTTCTATTGTTGTTATTACATTTCAGTTTTATATGTCGAAGAAATAAAAATAATTATAGCTATGAGCATAAATTTAACTGTTCTTTCTCAAACAATATCTTTGAACACGTCCTTAACTATTTTATTGCTATTACTAAATTGATATTCCATTCTATTAAATTTATGAAAATTAATTAATATTTTATTCTATGACTTCTCTCTGCAGAATTCTGACTTGGCAACTTCTTTAAATATCCCGTAAATATCCCGTGAAGCCACGCCGTCTTCTCCGATGGTACATATGTAATAACAAATGCGAAGCTGGGGAGTGCTCAATACAAGCATGCACCTGTTTGCTTCAAATACATACATAATAAGTATGTGACATTTATCCCTTGGATTCAGTGATCTGCATTTCGAGAACTTAAAGATCTTTGCATTATACCGTGCTGAAAAGAAACTATCGGAAGTGAACATTTCCGATGCACAAATATGACTAAGCGAGTTCAAACGGAAAAGAGGAATGTAGAGAATTCACTATCCTATTCAAAATTTATTGGATTTGTTTAATTGAATAACATGAATACACTTTCTATTTTATAATTCCTCTTTATTTGGATATTCATACTTTAAACTATAATTATATTTATTTGGTAGTGACTTTAAGTTGGAATTTTGTTAAATATGTCTTATGAAAATAATGTTTCTCCGGATATTGCAATTAAATAACAAAACATTAATTGATCAGATACTGGACTTCTAAGTACTAACTTCATTAGAAAATCCCTCAACATACTTTTTTTTTATTAAATTTTCTGTTTCAAAGGGTTCATTTTTTCTTTTTCCTTTTTCATGTCATTTTGTCCCAATTTGCGCTGTTGAAAGATTTATCCACGATTAACTAACCTACGAATTGACAAGTGATTCAGGGAAAAACAAAACCTTTTTTTTAAAATATTGCATTCCTAAATTTCATGCAAACTCTGTAGTGTGAACGTCAGTTGAACACATTTACGTATGAAGAGCGATAAAGTATCTTTGATTTATTAATAGTAACGATCATTAAGGTAGGCAACTCTTTATACAGCTGCGTTTGGCGGGCACATAACCTTCTGAACAATATTAAAGACAATTGCGGATTGGTGAGATGGGTAGGATGGAGGAAGAGACATGGAGAGGAGGGGAGGGGAGTAAGAAAAGAAGTGGAGGTGAACAAGGAGGGGGGAGAGATGGAGAGTAAGAGGAGACAGGAGAGGGAGGGATAGAGTGGGGGTGAATGACATAACTGCAGGAGAGCTTTTTTCCCATGTCTAATGCTTTTTTATATTATTATTATTATTATTATTATTATTATTATTATTATTATTATTATTATTATTATTATTATTATTATTATTATTATTATCAATATTTATCTCTTTTAAGGTCGATTTTTAACTACGAGGTCATACAATCACCACTGTGATTATCATTAGTTTTGCACTCGCAAACATCCATGCCCCGGCGGGATTCCAATCCGCAACCCTTCAGACACGAGCCAGGCCCTTATGGCCCTTCAGCCTCAGCGACCACGGGGCTTTATTATGAGATGGGCTTTATTATTTGTCATTATTTCTGGATAATCATCTTCAGAAGTCATTACGTCGAATACCATTTTTTTCTTTAAAGAGTTGATGTTTCCCATTATCCAGCAAAACAAATTCTGCGCTGAAAATGTTTTCCAACATAAGTGTTAAAACTTCTTACAAATTAGGTGCTTCTCTGGACGAAATAAACAATAATTCAGCAATGTATTGTAATGGGGTGAAGGTTTTAAGAAAGTATTCTGATAAATAATATTGTATCTTTATCATTATCAGAATAATAAACAATCGTGTGCGAGATGTATTTCGATGAAATTTGTCAACATCAAGTTGTGTGTTTTTAATAGGGGAGCAATCATTGAATTATTAATGACACATTTGTTATTATTGCAATCTTTGTCTGGAAGTTTCGTCAGATGATTATTGTAATTTATTACCACTTTCAATTCAAATTTTAATTACACTATATGTATGTAGTAGTATTGTCAGTGACCCTCACGATTTCGCTCATTAATCAGCGTGCTCGCATTCTATGACGTGATCCCGGGTGCGATTCCCGGTTGGGCAGCGTCCATTTTCCTTGCAATGTCCCAGTATCTGCTGTCACGTGACGACGAGAAAACTCTCTTCTCAGATTGCGAAGTAGGTATATCCTTGTGCTAACCACATGTCTCCCCTGAACTCATCGCGAGGCCGGAAACTACCTGTAGGTCTTGGCCCGCTCTGGGGTTGGAGCGCCAAGTACAACAGACAGTATTGTTATTATGAAATATTTCGTATTCTCCTTTCTCATATTAGCCAGATCAATACCACTGAATTATACATGTAAAAGATTCGTATTTGATCAGTCACTCGAAAACTAATGCGCCTTCAATATTACTTTATATTTACGTTTTATTTTATTCATCGTCCGTTTTCTTTGTTCGAGAAAATAAAGAATACTTTTGTTTGCAATTGTATATTAATATTATTTAATAATTATCTTGACTATATTGAAAAAACTGGTTATGTAATAGTATCAGTGGGTGAAAAGTTGTAAATATTTTTTTGACATTCAGTAATATTATGAATCGAAAATTATCACGGAAATTCAGTTTTAGACCAATTTTTCATCCGTTTTACAGAATGTGTAATTGAGGAAGAAGCATGCGCCCTTTCTTTAAAAAGAGTACAGTTTCGTAGCTTGTTGATTCCCCTTCAGAAATAAATCACTTCGACACTGAAAAGCGTCAGAATTTCTCAAGTTTGGGTCAATGAGCTGTGAACGATTAGGACGACGGCGACTTGAGTACCTCGACGTGTGTGTGTGTGTGTGTGTGTGTGTGTGTGAATAATGCATGCCATTACCTGGCTCTCGTGAGAAAACACTGCCGTAAAAGCTGCGCAGTATTTTCCTTTTTTCAGGGAGCGAAAATTCGTCCATTCGTCTTCCGGCTGGTGACAAAGGCAGCGGCCGCGGACAGAGAGGTCTGGCGGGAATTCGGCGCAATAAAGAGGTCGTCACGAGCGTGTGAAAGCATCCGAGGAAGCGTTAGACGAAGAGGGAAGACGTGACGGAGAGCGCGAGATCGCTGAAAGAGAGACCTGCCGATGGGGGCTTGGTTCAATATAGAATATTTGAAGAAAATGGTTAGGTTCTACTTTGACAATAACGAGTAGTCCTGAATGATAACGAACGGCAAAATTGCATTGCATTCTTTGATCGTAATCGGGGTTGTTACAAAACATCCTTTTCTAATAATACGCACATGTTTCTTATAATTAATGTGATCCTTTTCAGTCTATCATGTTTAAAATGTTCATTAAATTTAAAGAAAAGTATTCTTATTTTCAATTCACAGTAGAACTGACATATATCTTAATGGAAATGTTTTAAACTTTTCAGTTCATTTTCAAGTTTATTTAGATTATTTAAAAAAATAATACATACTTGATTATATTTATATGTAATTCTAATGCAATGTCCATTATTATTGTGTAAGGAAACTTTCGTTCGCGCTATTAAAGAATGTTTTCCTGTTAAAGAATCTAATCCACAAAATATCTTGCCTTACGAAGCCTAGACAAGTCTACAAATAAGTCTAACTTAAAATAGTGCTAAGTTGTAGAGAAATTAACCTATTAACAAATTGATCTTTATGTTCATGTTTGCAAATATGACTGTCCAATGACGTAACTATTACCCAAACCAGACGTCGTTTACAATTAAATATTTCTCAGAGAAGATTTGCTCTGTCTATAAACACAAATATTTACGTTTAAAACTGAAATAATATTGACATAATATTATCTTATATTACATCGCTACAGTAATGAGTACATAAACCTTATTTGTTTCTCACAGAGTAAAAATATGTAAACTAGTTTAAAATAGGCTGATAGCAACATTTATTTTCCCTGTTCACTCGGAAATTTCGTAATTAAATCCATACATAAAACCTCGAAATATGTAATCCAAAAACGTATTGTTTTAACATATGTTTTGTCTTTAAGAATTAAATTAAAAAAATAGTTTCACCCAAACAACTACGGATCTGTGATAACAGGGATTAACAGAGAAATAATCACAGTTCGCACCGAGCAGCCGTGCCGTGAACATCGAGCGCCACAGCTCTCTCACTGCGTAGTGTGTTTAGATTGAGTGTCAAACTAGTTTCGCTTGCACAGCAATCTACGTGTATAGTTTAAATATTATACACTGTTTCATCAAAAACAGTTTAATTCTGCAAACAGTATTATAAATAATTACCACAAGTGAGTGAAAACCAACCCGTGACCGCGAGTGGCGAAATGAACGTCCAAGGTAGCCCCGAGTCGGGGCTACACAGCACATCACAAGTGTTAGTGAACGCTATGGATACCCTATATGCAAGCAACAGCGATCAGTGCATTCTCCCAACAGCACAATTTCAACTTTTACAACAACAGCAGCAGCAACATCTGCAACTCCTTCATCAGCAACAACAGCAGCAACTACTGCTACTTCAACAGAATCAACCCACAGCGCAGCAAGGGCAACCGTTAATGCAGCAGCAACCGCCCCAAACGACCCTGCCCCAAGAACACCAAAGCGAGGAGATGCACGCAACAACTTCCAACGAAACGTTTTCAAACGTAAGTAAACGAAAGAGAAATGATGATGAAAACTCTATGCCATTATACAATGTTCAAACTTCATCGCGTTTCGAAGTGCTTCAAAACCTTAAAGACAGTGATCTAAGTACTCCAGAACAAACATTAAAAATTCCGCCCATAATTATGCACAACGTACTTGACTACAACCAAATGATTTCCGACATTAAATCAGTCGTCAAATGTGATTTCACAACCAAGACAGCCGGTGATCAACTAAAAATCATGCTCACTACAATAGAAGATTACCGTAATTTTAGACATCACTGTGTTGAGAAGAACAGACAATTCTATTCTTTCCGCGACCCTTCTATTAAAATCTTTAATGCTGTGATGAAGGGCATCCCCACATGTTACTCGGAAGCTGACATTTTAAAAGAACTTGAACTCAAATACCCTGTTACCAAAGTGACTAGATTATATGACAAAAAGAAAAATCCAATTGAAATTTGTGCTCTAGAAATAAAAGACAATAGAGACGGGAAGTCAATATTAACTTTAAATCGCCTGATGCATTGCGTCATACAAGTTCAACCCAGAATAAATCGAAACTACCCAATACAATGTAAACGTTGTCAAAGGTATGGACACTCGCAAGCAAACTGCCGACTCACTCCGAGGTGCGTTAGATGTAAAGAGTCACACCACTATTCTCAATGCACAAAACCAAAAAGTGACAAACCGAATTGCGTTAACTGTGGCTTGGAGCACACGGCCAATTACAAAGGCTGTCGCATTTTCAAAGAAACTCAGCAAGCACGTACAAACCTAAATGAACGCAGGTCAGGGTCAGAGCAACAACCGCCGCCGCGCAGCAATCCGTCTCGTAGCCCTCCAACATTTAGCCCTCGCGAATTTCCTCCCCTTCCCAAAACCAATACCCCGTGGTCACCGGCTCAATCTTTGCAAACCCAAATGCCAACTGATGTATCCCAACTAATAACCACAATAGTATCACAAGTAATCTCAGCCATAATCCCACAAATTCAAAATATTGTACAGTCAGTGCTAATAAATTTCCATAATGGCAAATAAAATCACTTTATTGAATTGGAATGCAAACGGAATTAAAAGACAACAATCAGAAATAGAAATTTTTCTTCACGAACACAAAATCGATATTGCATGCATAACCGAAACCCACTTGGTTCTAAATGAAAAATTCAAAATTTCCGGTTATAAAATATATAGAAGTGACAGAATTTCAAATGTTGCAGCAGGGGGTGTTTTGATTGCTCTTTCAACCCGAGTCAAACATCAACGGTCACTTAGCCCCAACACTTCTAACCTGGAAACTGTGTCAGTCACCGTAACCATAGATAATAAAGATTACACAATAATAACAGCATATAAACCTCCGAATAAACAATTTCCAGTAAAAGAATACAAGGAAATATTTAATAACAACGCCAACGTTATTCTACTAGGAGACCTAAACAGTAAAAACCAAGCCTGGGGATGCAATTGCACAACCCAGCAAGGCACTAAATTGCAATCTTTTGCAGTAAACAATAACTTAGATGTAATAGCACCTTGGCAGCCAACACACTACCCGTACAATAGTAATATTATCCCAGATATTTTAGACATAATGGTGTCTAAAAACTTCCACTTACCTACATCTCAAACCGTACTTCCTGAATTAGATTCAGATCATTGCCCAGTCATCATTGAACTAAAATCTTCAAACCTCTTGCAGTCTAATAATCCCTTCACAGTTTTGGGCACGAAAGGGCACGTCAACTGGAATAAATTTAGAGACCTATTAGAAGTAAACCTTCACTACCCGGAACAGATACAAACAACAAATGAAATAGACAACCAGGTAACTAATATCACACAGAAAATCTACGTTGCATTACAACAATCAACAACTCCTTTCGCAAGACCTTTCACTAATAATAGAAATCCGATCCCAAGAAATATTCTAAACCTAATCAAAAGTAAACGTAACCTTCGACGGCTCTTGCAAATCAACCGCAGACATGACCTTAAAGCAAAAATCAACAAATTAGGGAGAACAATCAAAAACAAATTAAATCAAATTCGAATAAACAATTTTCAAAGATCCATAGCTCAAATACACCCTAATAGTAGACCACTCTGGTCAACCATAAAAAGACTATGTAAAGAAACTACTGACATTCCTATCCTGAAACACAACTCAAATGTAGCTTATACGGATCATATGAAAGCCAATATGTTAGGTAAATATCTGCAAAATAGTTTTACTCCAAACCCAAATACAAATTCTTCCTTTACTAATTATATCACAAAAAACGTCCTGTTACCAGACTATAATGTCCCAGATAAAATAAAATTTATATCCCCATCCGAAACATCTAAAATTATTAAGCAATTGAAAACCCGAAAATCAGCAGGTCACGACCATATTAGCAACAGAGCTCTTAAAGAATTACCCAAAAGAGCTATAACTATTTTAACCGCCTTATTTAATTCCTGTCTAAGACTGGGCCACTTTCCAAAAGATTGGAAATTATCTATAATCTTACCCTTCTGTAAACCAGGCAAAGATCCTCGCCTTCCTGCAAGCTACAGACCAATAAGCCTCCTACCCTCAATCGCAAAGATATTTGAAAAGTTAATTCACAGCAGATTATCTACTTACCTAACAAAGATTAGCGCTATCCCAGACTTTCAGTTCGGATTCAGATCTCAACATAGCACCACCCACCAATTGCTCCGTTTAACTGAATATATTGCAAATTCATTTCACAGCAAAAAATACACAATTGCAGTTTTCCTAGACATTGAGAAAGCCTTTGATAAACTCTGGCATGAAGGTCTTTTATACAAACTGCGCCAACTAGGAACTCCCAAGTATCTACTCCATCTAATCAGAAGTTTTCTAAAAGATAGATATTTTTCCGTCCGTATTAACTCAAGTCTCTCAAACAGATTTGAAATCAATGCAGGAGTCCCTCAAGGTTCTTGCCTCTCTCCACTTCTCTTTTCTGTTTACATGTCGGATTTACCACAGTCAAACTATACAGAAATTGCCCTTTACGCAGATGACACAGCACTTTTTACCTCTCATTCAGACATTAGCTGCGCCTTCGACAACATACAGATTGACCTAAACAACTACATTAAATGGGCTTCAAACTGGAAAGTAAAGATTAACGCATCTAAAACTCAAGCAAAAATATTCACACTCCGCAAACTTCCTCAACCACCCCTCCTCAGCTTCCAAAACACAAATATAGAATGGATGAGTGGAAATACACCAGCAAAATACTTAGGAGTACTACTTGACACCAAACTAAACTGGAAACAACATATCAAATCTATAGCAGATAAAACTTATGCAAAAATATCCAAACTATATCCAATAATAAATAGAAATTCCGGACTTAGCACTGACTGCGGCTTAATCATCTATAAAACAATAATAAGACCAACCCTCACATATGCCTGCCCGATCTGGAATAACGCCGCAAAAACAAACCTAAATAAAATAGAAATAGTACAAAATAAATTTCTCAGAAAGATTATTAAAGCTCCTTGGTTCATAAGCAACATACAAATCCAAAATGAACTAAATATATCATCCATTAACGAATATATAAATCTTATGACTCATAAATTCTTCTCATCCCTTCCCCAATCGCGCAGTACAACAATATTCAAGCTAGGTAAAACGTATGGTTCATCAAAAAGAATAAGATCACGATTCCCTAAAGACTCCCTTCGTCCACCTTAAATCACCTACCCATCTTCCACTTTCCAAAAATTCCACCCACTTACACCCTCTCCTCAAAATTATCACATATAACTTCAAAAACTGTTATCCACAGTTTCTTCTCAAAGTACAACGCTTCATCAGACCCCTGAGAGAGGAGGTAACGCATGCGGATGTCCATCCCTAAATGTTACTGTGTAGAATATTGTATAATGAACACCCCTGAAAGGCAGAAATGCCGAGCAGGTAGAAATAAATTAAAAAAAAAAAAAGAAATAATCATTATATCTAATAATGAATTTAAAATGACAATGAGAACGCGATGAAAAGAAATGCGTGGAATGATAATAAATGGGGCTGTCTTAACTACATGCCATCTGAGCTAATGTCTTTCGTGGTGGACAAACCGTGTCTCATAATTGACGATCCACCGAAACTCAATCCGAAAAGGAAAAGCCTTGACGCTCATGTGCAAAGAACACTGCTAAATCGTTGAAAAGGACCTAAGAATATGCATAGTCCGGGGAACACGTGGCTGCATTCGTCTCCAACCCCGAAGTGTTTACATACACTGGCCAATTCGAATCCGATATATCTCTTGTTGCCGAATGGAAACCAAAAACATAGAATAAAAATCAGTCTCGCCGAGGAAACGACAGTCTAGTATAATAAAGAAGAGATGGGTCGAACGATTGTGACGAAGCATAACGGTGCCTAACACAAATTTAAAAGTCACTCTTAAGCGCCCAATGCAAATTAAATACATTGCGACAATCTGGAAATTTTGTTACGCGAAAATGAGAGTTAGGATTTTTTCTATAATAACTGCAGAATTTTTTGAAAATCCCCTTCTAGTAACGATATTTCCACTGAATGCAACATAACGCACCGCTTAAGAAAAAAATTGTATTTTACAAAATAATTGTTTGATAAAATAAATATTTTACAAAAGAACTGCATGTTTGTTTACTAATCAAAGGCAATGCTTTACTTTTTCGTGAACTATCTTAATAAAAATGTTTGTTGTAAAATTAAACATTTTAACGCGTTTCTTCAATTAACTCAAAAGCGACGTCTTCTGGCGATAGCGGGCCGCGATGTAACTGTACTGGAGAGCGTAGCTTAGCCCCTGACCGATGGGGGCTGAGAGCTAGCGATCGCCGCCCAACAAAAGGTTGTTTCTCAGAAAGAGACGCTGCTTTGTGCGCAGATGGCCGTGACAACCATCCCCAACCTGACCTTCCCACCCACCCCCGCACCGCGCCTCGCTCCCCGTCGCAGCCTCCCTGCGAGCGACGGACGCACCAGCGGCGCAAAGGAATGAAGGGGTCCGAGCGTTGCTACGGGGGAGCGCCGAGGCCGTCGCTTGCATTGCGGTTTGTGTTGATTGATTCATTGATTATTTCGTGTGTCCGGGCGCGCTAACTGCTAATAACCGTAACTGTAACGTGATGCTTTTTTTTTATCACTGGCGGCACATAGTGAGATTAGACACCGACCTACACGTAGGCTTGTGGGATTTTCCCAACCTCGTATCTTCCACCAGAGGTGCCCCCCTCCCCGATCGGAATAAGCTCGAAGTTCTCGGGTGGTCTCCCGATATGTGTGGTAATATAGGACGTGATAGGTAAGGTGTAAGATAATGTCAAGGAAGAAGGAAAGATCACGCTCGGTTCGTAGCCCATTAGCAGCACTCGAATCATAGTCCTGTTGGATGTATGCCGAGCAGTGACATCATTTGAAGCCCGCAGCCTCCTCAGACGCTGCGATTTTCGTAAATTAATAAATTGATATAGCTAATAATAAAATTTGTGCATTCATTTAAATAAAATATAATAAATTTGTGGCCTTGTAAATGAAACAAAATCGATGTTCTGCAATATTTGCAATTAATAAAAAAAGAAGCTGTAACACTTTAATGTCAAAAATGGCTGATGCATCGTCAGAAGACATAAATGTATTGCACTACATCATATTAAGGCTTAGAAATACTTTAAAAAATTTCGAAATAAATTCTGAATATTCGGTTTTCGAGTAAATAGTCCTATTTTCTAATTTTTTTTTAAGTTTTAAATAGTCTCCTTTTTTACCCACATCCAATTATGTGAACAAAATGAAACGCATTAAAAGAAACATCGGTGGGTTTCCGCCACCGTTGATGAAAGGGTGAGCGGGTGGGATCGGTGGGGGGCCGAGGGGGACCGAGGGGGGCCGAGGGGGCCGAGGGGGGTAGAGTTCGCTCCCCCTCCCCTTTACCCTGGTGGAGGCGCTCAGCGCGGGGAAAGAGTGGGACGGTGCGGTGCACCGAGCGCCCCCAGATGGATCAGGGCAACAAGTGGCCACCCAGCAGCGTCTCTACCAGAGCTTTTACAATTGGACATCCCACAGTACTAAGTAAATATATAGATCGAAGTCGGCCACTGGCCGAAGTCGACCGGGGGACAATCCAGAAGTGGGCTGCTGGCATCGGTAGTTTCCCGAAGTTTCGCCGATCAACACAAAGCGAATGTCGGAACGGTATCGAAACAAACGGATCACGAACCACGTGCCGTCTGTCCTCCCTTCTCATTGTTCACATTCCTCCCATTCCTCCCCTTTAACATATACACTTATACATGGTCAATGCACTACCACACATGAGCAGGAGCTTAGGACTTGTCCCGACTAGGAGATACCTGGAGTGAGAAACCCCGCAAACTGACGTGGAGGTCGGCGTCGGATCTAGCGTTCCAGCGAGAGAGGAACGTCACTTACAAGGGGGATAACCAGCACTACACGTACGGGTCTAATCATCTTTCAGTTGACGGAATCAAAACAATCCATCAGTCGTCTATCAACTGCACTCCTGGAACCCCATCGTTCCACCCTCCCGCAGTTGTGTGATCAGGCGCGGAGCGTTGAGGGGCGGGGCGGGGGGGGAGCACCCGCTCCAACCCCTTCGGGCTGGAGGAACATTTGCCGCACGTGGATACTCGCTCCCAGAGACAGCGCTTGGCCCGGCCGCACAGCGGGAAGGGGGAAGAAGCGAGCATGCTAGTAGAGGACCAGCGAGCGGGCGAAAGGCCGAACGAGCGTGTGGGAGCTGGCGCAGGGGCGAGGGCGGGCGGAGCTTCGGCGGGCGGCCGGCGGCGGCGCGCGCGCCGCGCCGCGTCGGCGGCGGCGGCGGCGGCGGGCCCAGCCGCGCGAGTCGCTCGCGAGCCGCGGCGGCGCCCAGCCACGCCGCACCCGCCCAGCGACGCCGCCGGCCACGCTCTGCCCGACGCCCGTCAACCTCGCCCTACCGTACCGTTGTCTAACCTACTACTCAAGTGCACTCTTCTTTGTGACTGTTTTTTTTTATCTAGTTGCGTCTCGCATTTTGTAGTTGGTACTGTTCTTGCCTCTGTGTGGGAGGAAGAAACTGGTAGCGCAACAGCATATACATATACCAAATATCTAATTTTGCGGTAGTCTGAGAAGTAGAACTAGACAGTCTGTTTATATCAGTATACTGTTTTTTTTTAGTAGAGTGTCATGTCACGTAGTTGAAGTATCGTAGCGGACTCTTCTTTGTTTCTGCGAGTAATGTAGTGTGGTAGCTAGTGCTGTATGCCTCGTCGTTTCCACTTGTACAGTCTCGTAAACTAAGACAGTGTAGAGAGGAGGCAAGCGAAGCGAAGCGAAGGCGGCATCAGCTGCTGCGGCGGCGGCGGCGGCGGGGAGTGTTCAGCCAGCCACCCCCGCGTCGGCGCCCGCGCCCGCGCCCGCGCCCGCTCGCCTTCGCCCGCCCCCGCCCGGGCCGGGCGGCCCCACAGGCACCATGCCGCAGCAACAGACGGACTCCATCCGCATGGAAGCGCAGGGCAAGTTCGCTCAGAACGGCATGGTGGCGGGTCCAGGTACGAAATTCCAGCGCCCCCCCCCCGCCCCCGCCACCCCCGCCCCACCCCACCCCGCCCCGCATGCCGCCCTGCACGCCCCCGCCACGCCCCGCTCCGGGCGTCCGCCGGCGGCCACGCTCGCGCCGAGCACCTGTTACACGCGGCCGCTGCCCTCCTCGCACCAGCAACAGCTTCAGCTCAGGCCCAAGGCCAACGAACTGCCATGCCTACACACTTCGCGTCTCTAACGTACGTCTATACTGCCTCGATCGCTTCAGAACTTAGAGAATCATATTAATGCTGAAAGGAAATCAATGTAATGCCGTTTATATACTATGTTCAATAAATATTCCATGTCTGGTACACCCCATTTCTTTTCTAACGAGTAGTACAAATCTATAAAATTGAAGTGGACAAGGAGTGCACGAAATAAATGCATACAGAAAAGCATGTAACTTGATATACTGTTTTCTACATATTATGTTTCTACATATTAATTATATACAAATGTCTTACCTTTTCTAACAAACATTATTGCAGCACCATCGCTTCAGAAAAACTAAAGGAATAATACTGATAGCATATCAAGTTTAGTGAAATAATTCCATCTCTATCATCTGTTCAATAAATATTTCATTTCTGATACATTTTATTTTACTTCTAACGTGTAATAAGAAGGAATAAAAAATTGTACAGCACAAGCTATAAACGTAGTTAATCGCTGATTAATATAGGAAAGCGCCTAGCTTGACATAATGTTTTCTTATATACTTATTGCTGTGAAGTTTTTTTTATGGAGTGAATTTTTTTTTAATTCTGAGACATCTTAAATATTGAAATAACAATTCGTTAGATGTTTCTTTCATCTTTGGAAATTACAATAGTTTATTTTCGAACCACATAAAGAGCTCTTAATAGTTATTTCAGTCATATGTATTTGTAGATACACATTAATATACTGAATGTTCGAAATTGATATTTAAATAAAGTGTAGAATAAATATTCAAAATATTTCTTCCATAACATAAATTATATCAAATAATCCTAATCATATTTCGCTGATTAATGTTTATCAATATAGGAAGCTTTATTTATGGTAGGAATTATTATTGGCGAAAAGTAAATAAACACAAGAAAAAGTTACAAATACTTATCAAAATATTTACAAATATGTTTACCAATGATCACGCTTATAAAATAACTCAATAAGAGCAATGATGATCGTTACCTTTATGGTTACTGATTTTTTATTATTTATTAATAATTCATATATATGTACAGTAGTAGATGCAAATTTATTAATATTTGTTATTTTGACAGTTCACTGACTTGATTTTGTGGACTCTATTTCTCGTCTTTAACTATTTTAATGACTATATTATAAACTGAAATAATTCACGTACGTACAAAAATATTAAAATAATATGGGATGGGTGTTTTACTAATTCATAAACTGAAACACAGTTTAAAATAATTTTGTGGTTTCGTGATAATAACTTGCGCAAATTAAAACATGTTCATCAATACACAAAATACAACTTTTTATCTTGTATTAAAATTTCATAATAATTTTTTTGACCTCACTTTCAAAAAACTTGTATTAAGATTGAAGATCTGTCTCTATATAAGTACAGTCCTAAACGGTAACGAGCTTCAACAACTGGTATTTTTGTATTGTACACCTCCAAATACACGTATTACGAGTATACATAGCTTCACTTGTAAGAGTTTGTTTCCACATTGAGTATGGACGCTCTTCTGGGAAACACAAGCCGTCCGGCAAGAAGCGTTCGATGAATCCTGCTTTTAGCGGCAGTTTCAATGCGTATTCGTCGCCCCGTGCAGAGTTCCGTGCCGCCCGCGGACGCGTCCTCGCCTTCCCCGTCCAGCCTCTTCCGCCGACCACTCGCCCGCTGCACCCGCTTGCCCCCCCCCCCCCCGCTCTCTTTGGCAATGAGTGTCGCAGTAATGCGAACTAAACGGGTTTGATTGCTTCTGCAACCTGTTGAATGACTAATCTACCCTCTATTGCCGTTTCCTGAGCCGTTTTGTTGTGCAGGTGTGTAATTGTTGATGTGCTTTGAACGTGTGGATAACACGTGCTACTCGAATCAGAGAGGACTGTTCTTAATATCTTGTTTATGTACTCTATTTTTTTAAGTACTGCAATTGTACATCTTAAGTAAGAAACGTAGGTACACAGACTAAGATGTATATTATTAGTTAAATTCTGTTGACAACGGACATCATTTAAATCAACTCATGAACTAGTTAATGGTTCCAAATGTTGTTTTTGGTAGCGTTAACGTAATTTTTGGTAGCTTCGCATTTCATTGTATTGTTAAATGTGGGTATAAAATATCGAGGATACTTGGAACAAATAGACATGACAGAGAATCATAATCATTGTGAGACATGAAGAGTAAAAAGTGCCTTACCCTGGATATATGAAGAATGTGCTAATCTCTGATCCGGTTTCGTCATTAAATTTTTTTAAAAAAATTATAGTTCATAGAAAAACTATAAAAATGTCGAGACTGAAAAGGTTACGTGTAAAAAGCCTCACTTGTACGATTATCCATAAAAACATATGTAGTGTATATGTTAATATCAATAAGCTTCCTTCCTTAATGTTTTATTTCATAAAAAATTGCACACTGAATTGTGAAATTCTAATTCATTGAAATCATTGCGAAGTAAATGTACGAAAACGAAATACGAACGAAATTCTTTAAAAAAACATGTACTTTAAACAAGTTCTCATGTATAAGAAAGGTTGGGAAAATGGATGTTCATTTTCAGTGTGTTGTGTAATACATTATGTAGTTGTGTGAATTAACTTTAAGCAACAGATCGCGGCCCTAAAGTAAAAAGGTTATATCTGCACCACAGTAAATTTTACAGACCATTTCAAGGTTTTGGCCCTCTCTAAAACAAAATCTGTTTTATTAAATGTATTCCAACTTTGACAGTGTACTTAACATCCAAGCACAAAACTGTAGACTGATTATTCTAAAAAGCATAGTAACTTTGGTAGAAATAAAGACCCTATTTTTACAGATACAACCTTTTAACTCTCAACATGTATTTTCATGTTCGAGCAAAACGGTTCTATATTTGATGGTAGGAAAGTTGTCTGCTATATTATATAAATAATTTAAAATATCCATGTAATATTATCATATATTATATTGTAATGAATTTAAAGAAATATGCTTACTTTCTAGTACTAATCTTATTTTAGTATCATTAATTAGAATTAGCGAATTAGAAGTGGAAAAAGTATTTTGTTGTAAATTACTGAACTACAATTGTATTTGAAATGATATTTTAAATACATTTTAAAGTAAAATGTCGCGTAGCTATAATGTTATTATTTTTCACAATTCTTTGAAGTAGGTTTGATTCAGATTTGGCTTCCATTCCAATATGTAGACTAAATCGGCTACGTTTTCCGTATAAAAAATGTTATACTTTTACAAATTGACATCTTTCGTTTACACATCAATCCTTGTGAGATCGTACATCGAGATACTTAACCTTTCGTGAGGCCTGTTGTTTCAATTTTCTTTGTTAGTTGCGCTAGGACTAGTATTCCCTTGCTGTATTTGTTGCTTTTAGAACATTCTGAGGATCTATTGGAGAAAAATGATGGTGCATTTTCTCTAAGAAAGTATTAAAAAGGAATTTAATGTGACATGAATTTCAGTATACATTGCATATTTTAGGATTATTTAATTAACTAAACGAGAAAACACAATGAACGAAAACGAGAAGACATAAAATCACCCAATTCAATCCTGAACAAGGAATCATAATTATGTCCCTGCTTTATTCATTATCAGTAGTACCGTGGTTTACATTAAGGCGTTTATAAATAATTTTGTGCACGTTTACATCAATTTAAGAACGAATAACAGTTTTTTCAAACATATGTTGTGCTATATTGTTTGTTAAGAAATTTATTCCTCTTTGTACTTTGTGCTTTAGTAGGATTGTTACTCCTTTTTACCATTTACTGAATTTCTCCCGGAAGACAAGTAATATTAGATCTTTTCAATTGCTGGAATAACAAATTTTGAGTCAAATTGTTCGTGTAGGTACTCCCGTGGATGCTAAATAAATTGCTTGCTGTTTTGTAAATAAATTACTCTCCTATTTGTTGCTGCAATATTTTGAAGATGAGAAAATCACAATAGGTTATCATATTTGTATACGTGCGACAAAAATATGTCCTCCAGATGTTATGATATTGTTCTCACTCCTCTTTGTTTACTTCATGATGCACATCTAAACTCACAGAATTTTCTTCGAAATATTCATTTCAAACATTGTATTTTAAAAGACATTCTCGAATCTTACTTACATCATTTGCCCTTTACAGATCAAACACACACGAATGCTTAAGTGCGAGTGAAGCACTTGGAGCCAAGTCTTTCTAAGAATTGCATGTGTCAGCAAGGAAACGGATCTACACAACCTATCGCCCTCAAACCTATTTGTTAGTATTCTTGACTTCGGATGCAAAATCGTTCAACACAGGATGTCACTAGATTGCGAAAACTTACACCCAAAACACAGCGAGGTACTGAGTTCTTAAACTTGAGTCTACGAGATCCATGCGCGCCTAACGAGGAGTTAACTACACATTTATTAATTGAATAGAAGTAAAATTGTAATAGTCCTGGTTGTAAATAGGATTTACAAGCAGTCAATTTTATAGCATTATATCGATATGAGAAGCGGAGTGCAAGTAGTTTATGTTTCGTAACCAACAATTTTGTAGAGTTAGCGAGACGCGTCATTCAGACATCGAAAGGAATTCCCAAATTCCCAATTTTGACGAACTATAATAATTTCTGGCTGTTTGATAATTACATCTGATAAAGAATAAATAGTTTCATATTTAAAAATATGTTTACCTTCTTACAGCATTACTATGTTTTACTTTAACATGTCTCCTACGTGCCTCGTCTTCTTCAGTACTGCTTGCCGCACTACTAGAACCCGAATGCGTAAAAACAGCATCTTCAATTTCACTTTCACTCAACATTGCTATTAATCTGCTTCTTAAAAGATCTTATAATAACTGGACACTTTGCACGGGCATCGTGCAAACACGACTGCCAGAAAGATACGTGACCACATACGTGTAAAGAGATTGGTGAAGCTGATAGAACCTTTTTTCGCGGACTTCAACATGCGTTTTGCAGATAGTACCATTCTACCTTGTCTGTTTCTCAGAAACTAAGATTCGTACATCAATGTAACTTAGAGGTTATGTAAATCTTATCGCTACCATTACAAACATCACATAAAGTCATTTTTGAAAACAATGTTAGATAGAATCTTCTTTCTTTAAGGTCACGAGATGTACCTTGCCTACATTATAAATCTCATACATCTGTCAAAATATACGAACTAGAATACATTTTTCCAAAACGTTGATATCCATTTCCATTTGATATCGATTAGTATTTGCTGTTTTCCTCTAGACTCACTTGACTTTATATGAAACCACCTTATTATCTTTTAAGCGATCCATGTAACAGTACCTTTCTCAAAAACTATTTCTAACTGTACTGAATGCTAACGAGCTTCACAGAAGCAGTATACGTCACACGCCAATTAGATCGCATTGTAGATGGATGGCCAGGCACGCATACCTAAACCATTTCAGCCCTTCTCCATGAGTAAAAGAGAAGAACTATGGGAGTCGGTTCACAGTCGTTATCCGCAATACGACCTTTACCAGTGCCAGAGAAGGAGCGTAAATTGAGATGCAAATAGAACGTCTGTCCTAATGTTTTTGAACATACGAATGCTTTTGTAAAGCTTCTGCTCTTAAAGGGAAGGCCAGTTTTTTTTATTAAAAAATCGTTCAGATGTTCTCCACGCGTTGGTTACATTTGGCTAATGTTCTAAGCATGACGCCCCTCAATTGCCGTATTTCAATCCTTGCTTTACGACTATGGTCCGTTATTGGTGTATATTTTTTATACTTTTTTTATACCGAAAATGTATTATATTTACGTAAATCAAATGAAATTTCGAGAGAGTACGTTCTATAGATTAGTTTCGTTTTTCTCAATTTCTATTGTGTTTATGGTATCTGATATTGAATTATGAAGTGTTAATACGAATAAAACGAAGCATGTATACAATGTAGCACTACATCGATCGTCAAATCATCGGGGATAATCATTGTTTGACGTCGCAATCTTTATTTTACTTCTCTCAAAGGAATAACGTGATAACGAAACTTGCCAATATTTCTTTTTGTTCTCATTAAACAATCGGGCGTTACATATTTTCAAAACGTTTGGAAAAGAAAACCGAATTGACGTGACTATCAAACTCGAAATCAACTCAACTCGTACAACGAACCCAAAGATTTTTAACGGTGGCAGCAGTGAAAGGAAGCAAAAACGGAATGTGGTAGTTGCGCTTCACGATCATCAGAGCTAAGCTAAGTTTGAAGCCAGTCCTTGCTCGGATGGGAGTACCAGAGGTCACCTGCTCTGATCGGTTATTTTCAGTATGTGTGTATGTATGTACTTTGCCACAAAAGCTCTTTACGAGCGAAGACCTACCAGCAGCGTCCCGACCTTGCGTCCATGTGTTAAGGGGAACGTGTGGTTATCACTTAGGACATCCCATCCCAACGGTGTATTCCTGGTTTTCTCAACCTGAGAAGTGAGCTTTGTCATTGTCACACAGCAACACACATTGGAACTTTGCAAGGAGAGCGCAGAATTAATTTTTGTCCCGACCAGGAAGCGAACCTAGGGTTGTGTCATGAAAAAGCGAGCACGCTAACCAACGAGCTACCGGTTATTTTCAGTAGCACAAAGAATTCTTTTCCCCATATGCTGAAGAAACGCACTTCAAATATAGTTTTAATAAATTTTCTATCGTAACAAAAGTCACCCAATGTTCAACTGAATACATTACACGCAACTATAAATCAACAAATAAAAATCAATTTTAAATCCGGAACAAATGGAATTTCTTTTTATCACAACACCATGTTAGCTCCCAAGTTACTAGAGCTAAATCCAAAGTAAAATCACTGATTACTTTCTGTGATTAATTCCAGACGGATGCCGGAGCCTGAAGCAATAGGCCACAAACAACGCGCGAATCTTCTTTCCACATCCCGTCGCAAAAGCCAGCTTCAGAGCCGAACGATAGGTCTTCTATCATTATTTACTTAGCTGTCTGGGAGACGCTGCGCTCTAGGCACAGGTGCCAACATTTCGGCCGCCAAAACGTTGGCACCTGTTCGTAGGACGCGGCATCTCCCGGACAGCCAAGTAAATACTGACTCCGGCCACGGAAGCCAACGTTCTGATCTATCTCTTACTGTGCCTCCCCGATGATCGAGAAAGTCTGCAATTACATAATGGCCAGGCAAAGACCGATTTGGGCTGTAGGAACATTCAAGAGAACGAATGAGTAAGTGTGTATATGTGGGTGTGAAAGCAAGAGAGAGAGAGAGAGAGAGAGAGAGAGAGAGAGGTGTCACTCGGTCACAATACCCTTCTTTTCGCTTTGATCACTGCGCATAAAAATGTATTTTCTATAAAAAAGGCCAACTTTGTTTCGTGTAATCGAGGACACGAACCTGTGTTGGAAAAACGCAAAAGTTTGGCATTCGCGTTACTTGCGACTTCGCGTGCGTGGCCTATCTTGATACTTTTCTGCCGCTGATAAGTGAGCCGAGAACCATAAGGTACAGGTTGTGTCGTAAATTATAAACGAATTTTCGAATCTCCTGACAACAACAGTATTCAGTATTCACCTTAATAATCGCGAAATATGAAAAATAACGGTATATAATATAACGCAACTTGGAATTGTTAGTCTCATTAAATAGGTGTTTTTCTTGCCTCCAATTGTGACACGTTAATTTGAGTATTGTTAAATTATATTAAAATGCCAATCGTTTCATTGTAATGACTTGACTACTAACACATTATGACTTGACCATCATTTCGGATGGAGGATGTAGAGCAGAAGTTTGCAAATATTTTATGGATTGTGTTCCTCTCGCATTACTAAATTTTGATGGTATGTCCACGCTGAAATTTTCCTAAATAATGGGTTCAAATGTTATTCACATTCGAGTGAAGGTATTAATCGCACAAATATATCTTTTGGAAGTCTACGTCTCTATTTTTAAAAACATCGTATTGTTTATTATCCAGACTATAATAAAGTCAACCGCAAATCCATTAAATACTCTCTAATAATGTAAATTATATTGTCAAGAACATTTATTTGTCTTTATTTTTATCTCCTGACAGAAAATTACAATTTGCAGAATGTACCATTTGGCACACACTTATTTCTATTTCAGCACTCTCTGGTATATTAAAGTTTATTCAGAAGGTTGTCAGCGATTCATTGCATTCACTTTGTTCAACAAACGTTTCCATAACGATTTTTAAAACGTTTGCGACAGGCAGTGTAGCGAATTTGATCAATTGCCCAAGTTCACCGATACTCCTATGTTTCGTATTCGTTCCTGTTTGTAAAACAATAAACTAATTGCCTCCAAAACTCGCTCTCCCCTTTTTTCTCTCCCTCGTGCTGTTTGTTAACATTTCTGTTATAAAAAAATTAATAATAATCATTGTTGATGGTGTAACGGGCATCACAAACTGAGGAACAACATCATAATTAACTTAAAAATTAACGTTCTTTAAAAGAGGTATCCTCTTTATAGCTTATTTTTTCAATATTATTTCTGAAAGCTTACATGTCATCAAATTATATTAATAAGGAATTTCAGTTGTGTATTTTTTTCAATTTACGTTATTAACATCGTTAATTAATCATTTTTTCGCATATTTGATTTTCTCTTTATTCTAATTTCTCTTTATTCTACTTACTTTTACTTTTTATTCCTAATTCTATTTTTCAGTCTCTAGGGTTTGCTTTTTTTCATTTTCTAGTTTGCCATCATATGTGATATCTTCCGTCTTTTGTTTCTTTCTCTATTTAGTTTTCCATCTCTTTCCGTTGACCGCTTTGCTGTATTTCCTGTTCTTTCATCCTCTTTCTCTGTTTCACTGTCCCTCTTCACTTTTTTCAGCTTTCTATTTTATGTTCCCTGCATCTCTCTTCTCGTTTTCCTCTCTGTCCCTCTCGTCTAATTCGTCATTAGCTGCGCGCAACGCAGACCGCGAGGGGGCGCGGCGCCGCCGCGCGCACGAGGGACTCGGGATATCAATCAGCCTCGCCGGAGATTGCGGCAGTAATACGGTTTACGGCTGCGGCTCTGAGGGCGAGAGCCGCGTGCGTTGGCCAGGGACGGGGACATCAGGGGCACTGGCACTGACAATGCGCCTACCGCGGCCTCGGGCTCCAACCAGGCTGCAGGCGATCAAACGCGCGGGCTGCATTAGGCTTGGCGTGTCACACGAAAACGTGTTAAATACTTTTGAAAACACCGTGCGCGAAAATGGTTTCTCTTGCTTAATTTCCGTGTAAGGAGCAGCATTCTAATGAATAATGTGCGAAACATGACGAAGCGCGCGAATCGTTTGCGAAATAACTTACTTGCATTGTGTGTACAAAAATCTCGTGTACGGAACATATGCGTCAGGTGATTCACACGCTCGTCTTTTGTCGCACTCGTCTACGCTCGAGCGAAAAATTCATCTCATCCCTTGCGCGTACTTGTTACTAATATAATATATCTCTATAAATCCATTTCTCTATGAAAATGAAAATTTTACTTTGACTATGAAAATTTTATTTTTCATTAACAGCTGGTAGTTCGTGAAGGTTTTTTGACAATTGCAATATTTTGCATTCTAACAATATTCTTATGCAGTCTTATGTGGCTCATACTTTTGAGAGTACCAGGAAGACCGATGTAATCTCCATAAACCATGATGCAGTAATGATCTGATTTCTTGTTGTTTTTAAAGTTTTTGATGATTCATTGTCTATGGTTTATTTATCAATGCACCGTGATTGGGTGCGGAACACATGATTTGAATTTGTTTTATCATTTTTCTCACAATCACGAGAAAACCATGAATTAAAAAAATTAATTCCTCGTTAATAGGAGACGGTTATCCCAGCCACAGAGTTTCCTGCCTTGTTCATAAACCCACCTCATCTGTTCCTAAAGCTGAGATGCCTGAATTAGGATTATCCATAAACAACGGTTTTGATTCAGGGATTCAGATGGAAATAGAACACTTCTGGCCACCGCCATCCCTTTTAACTTTTCTTTAAAGAAAAAATATATCTAAGAAACAAAAAAAGGAAACCAAACATAAAAATATCAGAATATGTAAAAATATCAATAAAAAAATTTATATTTCTCATTATTTTAAACAATGGACTTTGAACATTATATTGTAATCATCTTTATTATAATGATGACATAGATTTTCATTTCTCCTTCCCACCTGCAATGATGAAAGAAACGTTATTGTTACTGTGCAGACAATCAATTGCTTTGAAATACGAGTTAGTTGGGAAAGTCAACTTCTGGACCTTAAGCGTATCCAGCAACGCCCGCGAATAGAGGGGATTGATATTTTTGTTACTGAGCGCGTCAATTGGAATGGCGATTAGTGTAGTGAATTTCTTCGTATTTCCTTTGGTTGTCTTTTTGCGTAGGGTTTTGACAGGTTGGACTGCTTCAATCCTAGGTTATAGACACCACATTTCATACGTCGCATATAGAAAACATTTATTTATTTATATTCTTGAAACCATTTGTTACACACCATTTCGAGGTATGTTTGACCGCATCATCAGGAACATAATCAAATATATCAGGATACAAATACCAGTACATTCTTGGTACAAATGTACTAAGGTGTTATACTTCATTCTATATAAATAGACAACTTCCATCAATAAAAAGAACATTAATCTAGGTCATTAATGTTCTTTTTATTGATGAAAGGTGTCTATTTATATAGAATGAAGTATAAGACTAGAGTAGAGTGAGAATTTGTATCTTGTTATGTTATATTTAATTAAGTGCCTGATGATGAGGCCAAACATACCTCGAAACGTTGTGTAATAATTGGTTTCAAGAATATAAATAAATAAATGTTTTCTATATGAGACGTATGAAATGTGGTGTTTATAACCTAGGATTGAAGCAGTTCAACCTGTCAAAACAGTGTAGTGTATTTTTAACCCGACAGATGGCGCAGGTCCCTTCCCCGCTGAGTGGTGAGATCTCCACGTCGGCGTTAGCGACGTTTCCCTCTCCGGGTATCTCTCCCTACACGGTCGTGGCAAGCTTTAAGCTCTCGTCAGGTCTCCCGAGATGTATTAATGTAGTGCTTGTGCGTGTGTTTGTGTATGTGTGTGTAAGAGAATGAGTAGTCAAGGATGAGGAACGAAAGATTCCGCACTGTCCATGGCCCGTTTCTGAAAGTTCTGCTCCTGGTTCCACCTGGTACTTCTGATCAGAGCAGCCGGCTTCTAGAATTCTCTTCCAAATAGTGGCTCAATGCGATCTGGCTACGTAGGTATTGCCGCCATCGGAACACACCCCCTAGGGCCTCCCGGCCAGAGGCTCAGTAGCCGTTGTTGTCGCCCGGAGCGACCGCGGGCGGTGGTGGCGGTGGGTGCGGGACGGAGGCGCTCGGTGAGAAGAGACGCCGCCGTGGCGGCCGGAGCAGCAAAGCAGGGGGCAGCGCCTCGTCAGCGCTCGCCTGGCCGCTCGACACGCTCTGATTGCGCCCATCTGCCTCCCCCTCCCCCTCTACTGCCCCGCCCCCGTCCCCGCCCTCCGCCGCTATCGGCAGCGCTCCGTGCTCAAAGACTGATCCGCTGCACCCCTCCCATGGCTGCAGCTTCAGCTCTGATCACTGCGATCTCTCTCCAGCCACATTTCTCCTTTGTGCTTCGCCACCCTTCACTCCGTCGCTACACTCTTGTGCTAACAGACACATGACGTCCCAAAACATCTTACTGGCAATCCCTTCGTTTATTACGCCCATTAACGGCGCGTGCCAGTTAGTAGCATGTTTACGCTACCACGAAGAAATTTAGCTATTTAAATGTTTAAGCGTCGTTAGAAAAAAACTCAGTGAGTCCTCTGAAGTGAGCTTGCGCGAGGCGCTGGCTCTCGGGGCGCGGGTTCTTAGAAACCGCATGCCAGCACATCTCCCGAAGGACAAATTAGACTTCCCGACTGAAGGCCGCCGCCCCGATCCTCCCCGACACTTCGGGATAACCGAATGCAAGTTGGCGTAACCCAGACGTTGTAGATTTCTGGCAAACAATGAAGCGTAATTAACGCATTTAAATATATTTCACAGAGAAAAATTCTTCTATATAGCCAACTGATTGATGTATCCTGCATAAAGGGACGTAGTACAAAACATCTCAACCAAGTACTCAGTGTGTTTGAACATCGTCAACGTTTATTACTGTTGGCACGTAGGCGGCTAAATTAATTCAAATTTGGCGCCACACTTGGAGCTCATTCAGTTGGCTAGTCTTTGAAGGTATTTAAGAAGAAAAGATGTTACATTTCAAACTTGGCGCCTTTGAGATCTAATTTTAGCCTCTAATTTTAATTCTCTCACAAGTTCATTTTATATGAAGCTCTTTGGCAAGGACCTTCAATTCATTCCAAAAGTGATCGATAGATCGCACCACCTCCTGGGCGAACGGCGACGAAAAGTATCCACATTGTAGTAATTCCCAGAATCCCATATTTTCCGCATAATACCCGACGAGATCGCATTGTTTGAAAATCTGGAACCGCGAGCAGTTTCGTAGCAATCGTGAAGAGAAACTAGGCAATACGCGTATTGGGCACGTTGGAAGTTGGTTGGTACGTTTGACAGCAAGTTTCCATGTACTAATCTCCATCACCCGCGCTCTGAGACGCGGCAAGAAGCAGAAATCATGAATGACGTAGAATCCGTACGGAGAACGTTTATTTTCGTTCAGACAGAGGTAACCATGAAAATCTCTCCAATACTTACTTATTCTTATGGCAAAGGTTAATCTCGTCAATCATGTGTCGTCTTTCTCGTCTGACGATAACACAGCAAGGCGATGCACAGAATGTCTGTTATGACCAGAAAACAACAAAGATAAACACGATTTCTCACGACGTGTTTTATTCCACAATCCAAAAGAGCAAGTCAATTTACAATAGCCAAGTTCTAACAGAATTCCAGGAGAGAGTCCAAATACGTCGCTAAATCACCAAATATCCGTAGGGGCAGTCCAGAGTTCGTAAGCACTTCGACGTATCAACTATTCACAATGTCACTCTCTAATCACTTGCAGGCGCTCGCTTCCAACTGCCTCTTGCTGGCCCGAGCGGCTCTTTTATAGCTCGCTCGCGGCGAAGGATCGCTGGCCAACCCGGTGATAGGGGTGGGTTCTCGCGCGCCGCTGTCTGCTCGGGCGTGACGGTACTGCCGCGCTGTCGGACAGCGCACTCTCTTGAGCAGTATCGGTACCGTCGACCGGCGGCAACTTTAAGGGAGCCTGTTCGGCCACGGCACCCTCCGCGCCCAAATGCGTTGCGTATGGCGCAAAACGCACTGAACGAGTAACCCTCCTGGGCCGGAGTTCCGTCCTGGTTGAACAGGCGGGTTCTCTGCTGCTGCTGGTGGCTGCTTCCTCCCGTGTGTCAGCTGCAACTGTTGGTGTCCCAACGGCCGTGCGTTCCTGTGGGACATAAATTATTTCCCTCATCACTTTTCTGCGGAATTCCTCGGGTGATATCCAAGGCCTGTTGTCTACTTGACTTTCGTTAGTACGAGGTCTGATCTGCCCCTGGTGGCGTGTGACCAGCCTTTCTAAGGTTCGTACCGCATAAACTCTGCTGCCTCGAATTTCTTGTATTATCCCGGGCACCCATGCTGGTTCTTTCTTAAGTGACTGAATATATACCTTGTCACCTACCTTGTATTTTGGTCTAATACCTCCAGCTGTATGCGGGTCGCTAGGGCTGAGCAGTGACAGTAGGGTCCGGGGCTGCCTGCCGTGGAGCACTTCAGCTGGGCTCTTGCCTGTTGAGCCTGGCAGGACCCGGTATGTTGCCAGGACCCTTAATAGAGCTCGGGACTTTGGCGTCCCCGCTGCCCGCGCTTTCCCCATGGCAGTTTTGAAGGTTCGTACGAACCTCTCCGCCTCTCCATTAGACTGTGGGTGGAAAGGCGGTGCACAGATGTGATGTATGCCGTTGCTCGCACAGAATTTTGCGAATTCTTGGGACGAAAACTGCGGACCATTGTCTGAAATCAATACCACAGGTAGACCCTCTGTCACAAAAATCCTCTCCAGCATCTCTACGGTCTGCGTAGATGTGGTGCTCCCCATTTCAACTACATACGGGTAGTTTGATTTCGCGTCCACTACTACCAACCACATAGACCCCCAAAAGGGGCCGGCGAAATCCACGTGGACCCTTTCCCACGGTTCTGTCGGCTCCGGCCAAGGTGTCAGGTCTTTGGGGGGGGCACTTTGGTTGAGCTGGCAAGCCTCACATCTCTTTAGCATTTGTACAATGTCGTTATTCATACCCGGCCACATACAGTGCCGCCTCGCCAGCTGCTTCGTACGAACTATCCCCCAATGTCCCTGGTGTAACAATTTAAGCACTGTCTGTCTGAGGCTCTTGGGTATAATTACTTTTGTGAACTCTTCGCCCTCCAACAATAGAACTCCAGCTTTGCATGACAATCTGTCTTGTTTGCTATACCATCTGGCGTTGCTTCTTAATCTTCGCGTTGGCCACCCTTCTCTGATGAAGCGCCGAACCTGGTTCAACTCTGGGTCCTTGTCCGTCTCTCTTGCTATAGTCCTAGCCTCTAATGGGAAATCTGCTAGGTTTCCTAGATCCTCCAGGTCTAGCTGGAGGCACTCCTCTTCAGACGCGTCGAAAACTGGGTCTGGGCCGGCGGGTAATCTAGATAACGCGTCCGCGTTCGCGTGTTGCGACGTGCTTCTATAGTGGATCTGATAGTCGTAATCTGCAAGAAACAACGCCCACCTCTGCAACTTCTTGGCTGTGGATTCTGGGATCTTCTTCCCTGGGTGAAAAAGTTGCACCAGAGGTTTATGGTCCGTAATGATGTGAAATTTGGTCCCGTAAAGAAACTCGTTGAATTTTTTCACCGCAAAAATGATTGCCAACGCTTCCTTCTCTACCTGGGAGTAATTTCTCTGATGTTTGTTTAGAGTTTTCGACATAAAAGCGATTGGCCTCTCGATCCCTTTTCCATCTTTTTGGGATAACACCGCTCCCAGACCGTAGTCTGAGGCATCTGCCGCCACAGTTGTGATCCTTCCCGGGACAAAATGATTAAGTCTTACCGTGCGTAGTAACTCTTGCTTTAAACTGTTCCAAGCTCTGTTGCAATCTTCCGACCATACAAATTTGACCCCTTTCTTTCTCAGGTGGTTTAAAGGAGCTGCTATTGTCGAAAAGTTTCTAATAAACTTATTGTAGTAGTTAACTTTGCCTAAAAAAGCTTGCAGCTGTTTTAGATCCGTTGGCGGAGGCATCTGAATAATGGCTTGTACATGCTGCTGGGTAGGGGCTATCCCCGTGCTGTCCAACACGTGCCCCAGAAAAACTACTTTCTCTTTGAAAAATTCGCATTTCTCTTGATTTACCTTAAAACCCCTGTCTCGCAACACTGTAAACAATTTTCTCAAGTTTTGTGTATGGTCTTCTAGGCTGCGTCCTGTAACGATGATATCATCTAGATAATTGCAGCAACCATCCAGGCCCGAGGTAATTTGCTCTAGACAGCGCTGGAAGATTGCTGCCGCTGAGTTTACCCCAAAAGGTAATCTGTTATAGCTAAATAGACCGAGCGGAGTGTTGATTACCAGTACTTCCTTGGCCGCGGGATCCAACGGTATTTGTAGGTAAGCATCCCTAAGGTCTATTTTAGAAAACTGTTGTCCGCCTGATAGTTTGTAGAAAAGATCTTCCGGCTTGGGAATCGGATATTGCTCCACTTCTACTTGTTGGTTCACCGTGCTTTTGAAGTCGCCACACAACCTAATCTTCCCGTTCGATTTTTTCACTAGAACCAAAGGCGTGGCCCACTGGCTCACTGTTACTGGCGTAATCACCCCTTCTTTCTGCAGCCGTGTTAATTCTTCTTTGACTTTGTCTCTAAGTGCCCATGGCACCGGTCTCGCTTTGTAAAAGCGAGGCTTATGTCCCTCTTTAAGCTGGATCTTAGCCTGAAATCCCTTGCATTCTCCCAACCCGGGTGAGAACACCTCCGCGAATTCTGAAACTAAATCTTTGATGACGTGCACCTCATCCTGGTCTGATATCTGATTCACCTCGTCTACGACTCCAAATCCTAGTTTATCAAAGGAGTCTAACCCCAGGATGTCCGTTACGTCGTACCGGTCGACCACTAATAATTCTATGACTGCCTGCCTGCTCTTGTATGAAGCTTGCACGCGCACACTCCCTAACACTTTAATAGGCGTCTTCCCGAAACTGGTCAATTTTTTCTGTACTTTAGCGTAACCGGGAGACCCTAAAAGGCGGTACGTGTTTAGATTGATCAGCGTAACCGGTGCTCCCGTATCTAACAGGAAATCTACTGTTTGACTGCCTACCTTAATTCGCACCGTTAATTTTTTCTGCCCCTCTCCACTAATGACCTCACTAACCATGGCTACCTCCATGTCTTCTTCGTGTCTTGCGCTTCGTGCCGCATGTCGTTTTTGTTCACAGACTTCTTGGATGTGGCCCATTCTCTTGCAGTAAAAGCACTGCGCTTCCCTGAACCTGCACTCGGCTCTACTGTGATACTTCCCGCAACCTTTACAAGATTTCTTTGCCTTGAAAATGTTCGTACTTTTCGTTTTCCTTGAGTCGCCGCCCCACTTTGCCGACTTTGCCCCTATCTGATTATTTTGTCTACCTTTCCTCGCTTCACTTCTTTTCTCTCGCGCCGTTCTCGTACTGACACTACTACTTAAACTGTTAATACTGTCAGAGCTGCTGTCTTTCACTGAATTGTTATCGGTAACGCCACACACGCATGATCCGGCCGTGATCTGGCGGGCTGTCTCACGCGTGGTCTCATAAGTCTTGCACAGGGTTTTAACTTCCTCCAATGACGGATCTCCGTTTTGCAAAGCTAAAAACCGAATTTTGTCTTCCGGCGTGTGCAAGACCACCATATCTCTGATGAGTGTTTCAGCGTATGATGTTTCTCCTTCTGATGGCGGGCATTTGAAATGACACTGCCGCGCCAAGCCAGCTAATTCCGTAATCCACTCGCAGTGCGACTGACCTTCGCTTTTCCGGCACTGGAAAAATTTATACCGGGCTGCCAGTACATGCGGCGTTTTGTTAAAATAAGTGTCTAATTTGTTTTTAATTTCTTCCCAACTCCAATCAGTTGAGTCTCTTTCTGGGAGTAGTTTTCCCAACAAACTCGTCACTTTGTTCCCAACACAACTTAGAAAGAACGCTTTTTTTGTTTTTGCGTCACCTACCTGGTGACATAATAAGTGTTGTTCAAAACTCTCTAGATACTCTGACCACTCCTCCGAGTCAGGCTGGAAGCAGTGAAATTGGGGCGGGGGGCGTCTGTTGATAGCTTCCAACAGAATCGCCAGCTGCTGCGCCTGCGCCTCTGCTTGCTGCCGCTGCGCCTCAGCTTGCTGCCGTAGCTGCTGCGCGAACGCCTCCTGTTGCAGCTGCATCTGCTGCTGCAGTAGTGTTAGCATTTGCACTAACGGGTCGCCGGCTTCCATTCTAGTTTTCCTCGTTGCCAAGTTGTTATGACCAGAAAACAACAAAGATAAACACGATTTCTCACGACGTGTTTTATTCCACAATCCAAAAGAGCAAGTCAATTTACAATAGCCAAGTTCTAACAGAATTCCAGGAGAGAGTCCAAATACGTCGCTAAATCACCAAATATCCGTAGGGGCAGTCCAGAGTTCGTAAGCACTTCGACGTATCAACTATTCACAATGTCACTCTCTAATCACTTGCAGGCGCTCGCTTCCAACTGCCTCTTGCTGGCCCGAGCGGCTCTTTTATAGCTCGCTCGCGGCGAAGGATCGCTGGCCAACCCGGTGATAGGGGTGGGTTCTCGCGCGCCGCTGTCTGCTCGGGCGTGACGGTACTGCCGCGCTGTCGGACAGCGCACTCTCTTGAGCAGTATCGGTACCGTCGACCGGCGGCAACTTTAAGGGAGCCTGTTCGGCCACGGCAGTGTCTACGTCGCAGTTTCTGCAAATGCTCTCCCAATCCTCTAATCAGTACTTCGCAGCATCAACAATTACATAAATGCACACACAATTCACTTCATCAAGAATTCGAATGTTTTCAAAACAACATGTTCATTACAAAAATGCTAACGTGCGTTTGAGATTCTTTTTCTCTGAGAAGTTATACGTAATATGTATATATTTTATTTGTATAATTTCACTCTTGAATTTTAATCGCATACTAATATTCTTGCATTCATTGCAATAAGATGCCCTGACAGAAAAACCCGAGTGTGCTCTGCGTTGCTATTTCGGGCCTTCAATGCTCACGAGAGAGGCAATGCCAAACCGCGGCAGGCGAAGCAAAGGGCAACTGTGCGTTGAGATGCGCGATGTTAGTAAACATCTCAAAGACCTAGGGTTCACGGCTGTCGGAGCAAAGAGCTGCGAGTGACCTTCAGGTCGCTTTCGCACACGTGGGATGCTCCGCTGTGCTGAAAGGTTGGTGGAAGGGAACAAACCTCAAGAGAAAGCTGTAAATTGACCGCAGAAGATGAGTTAAAATTCCATTAACGATTTAGTGTTTTTTAACATTTAAACTGAAAAGAATAAGTTTGATTGTACGTGACCCAGCTCAAATGTTAAAATTTCTAGGTCTTGTGGAGCGGTGGAAGACAATGATCACGTGGAACTTCTCATTACATTAGTATTCGGCAGCGCACGTTATGACGCATTTCATGTGCCAGCCAAACGTCGGTACATTGGCAGTAGCCTAACAATCAGTAGGAAACGTCAAGTGATATAGGTGTTGTGGTGCGTTATCGTTGGCATTTTTCATGAAATAATTATAAACGTTGTTATTGCCAACAATAGTAACTACTATTGTTGGCAATGACAACGTTTATAATTATTTCAACGTCACGTGAGTCAGTTTGTCGTAAGAAATTTCTCACCACACATTAATTTGCAAACGTTATAAACTTGGATCTCTCTATTTGACATAGAAGTCTATAGCATTCAAACTGAAACATCTGTACAAGCAATGTCTATTTTACCCAAATTTAAGAAAATCTAAAACTATGTGACGAGGTGGGCGCCAACCATTCCTTTAAATAGTGGGGTTGTGCTGCAGTCAAGAGAGCACGTAGATCGGCAGTTCCTCGTGTTCTGCTGGATTCGTCAGTAATTCGGCGGAAAGACTTGCTACATTAGCTATAACATGTCGCCTTTCCTCCATTACTCACACACTTTCGGTACCCTTTCAATCTTCGAAATTATTACGCCCCCCCTCAGGGAAATGTAGTTTGTCACGGCAATTTTTAAAAATGATTTATTTAAATTAACACAGAGCAAGCAATACTTTCAAAATGCCAAGATCAGTCGCAGCTATTCATGAATTCAAAAATATATCCGTAAAGTAATCTTAGAAAACTACACACTTATTGTTGAAAGGTATACTAAACATTTAGGCTCGCGTGGCGTATATACATATTCACGTCAGTTTGGGAGAATGTTCATAGTATTGCTTTCCCATGCATTTTGACTAAAAAAGAACAAAATATGTTAGAACATCACTATTATCTCCTTATTTATGACGTTAAAACATACATGTCATTAGCATTCATTAAAATGCTCGCTTTGAAAAACAGCTTCATTACCTCGCGAAGTGAATCAATAAAGGTTGCAGGCCCACTAGATTTATCGCAGATGCTCGCACTCGGAATGACTGGCCGTTTTCCGCCGCGGGCGCGCGCTGGCAATTTGACTGCGTTCTCCAGATTGGCTCCAGTCGTTGCGAGAGCGCGGCGCGTCCGCTCTCTTTGATTCCGCTGTATTTGTGTCCTTTGTGCCGTCATTCAGTCTCTCGGGTCGAGTGGAGGGCGTTGCAGCGGATGAAAGCGCGGCCCGCCGCGTGGGGAAAGAGAAAATCCGCAGCGACGCGACGCATATGGCACGTGCGCCTGCTTCCCGTTTCGAAACGCCCTCGCGCCGCGCTGGACGGCTCGCAGGCGGCGCGCAGCCGGGCACGTGCGAGGCTGGCCCCCCAAAGAACCTCTTCCGACGCCGCTCCCTTCGTTTTCCACTTCTTCAACACTGACAGAGAGGCTGTTTTTGTGGTTGTGGCTCATCCTCATAACTGTGAAGACAGTCTCTAAAATACGTAACAATAAAACTAGTGGTACTACAACACCAAATACTTTCTCACGTTGGCTATAGTTACGTAATACTGAAATACTATAATTTTTGCCGTTCTAAAAACTCAGTTATAATTATTTGTATTATAATTATAATTAATTTGTGTAAGAACGTGACTAAATATCCAGGTCGTTTAAAACACTGGGAAATGCAAGATATTGCTTAATTTGGAATAGCCCACATTTTGCGCAAAATATTGTAGAGGCACCGATAGTCCTTATATCTGCACCTTGGAAGCTGGTTGCAACTTGGAGTATGTTTTATATACAACCGACTTATAACATCTTTAGTCGTGAAGTAGATGAATAATAATAATATATGGCAGATATTCTGCCATATATACGCGGTGTCACAGATAAGATTGGCAAGCTTCTGAGCCGCTTTGATATAAAGACGACCTACAAAGCCCAGGAAAAACTCGGGCAAAAGCTTGTACGCGTGAAAGATCGCGTTCCTCCCCTTATGTCATCGGGGGTATACGAGATCCCATGCAGCTGCGGCCATAGTTACATTGGCGAGACGGGACGTACCGTAGAGGAACGCCTCCGGGAACATATTCGTAATTATAAATACAATAATACGAATAAATCGGCCGTAGCCCTGCACGCATGGAAAACTGGCCACGCTATTTTATTTGATGACACACGCCTCCTAGCCAGAGAAGACCGCTGGGGCACGAGGAGGGTAAAAGAGGCGGTGGAAATCATCAAACATCCCTATAACTTTAATGCTGACCAGGGCATACGTCTACACGATGCCTGGAAACACCTATTCCACCAGGACGTCCGATCTCGAGCGGACGCGGTCCCAGCAGTTCCTCTACGTCCGATTACGGACGGAGCGCCTCCTCTCACCCTGCGGAGAGCCCGCCCCTGATTGGCCGGTGCTCTCTCCGCATTGGCCGACCACCCGGCCAACCGGCACTCGGGTAGAGAAGAAACCAGCCCCATATAAACTCGTGCGCAGCCCATCTCCGCGCAATACGCCCTGATGAAGGTCGCAGAATGGCGACCGAAACGTCGGCACCTTCGCCATGGACGCGGCGTCACCCGGACAGCCTAGTAAGTACTGACTCCGGCCGCGGAAGCCTACGCTCTCACTTCTACCATTCATTCCGACTCGTGTAGAAGATGTGAGGCTGCAAGCGAAACTATCCAACACGTGACAAATGGATGTAGCAGCCACGCACAGTTGGAATACAAAAAGAGGCATGATGAAGTGGCGAAGCAGGTCCACCAATTATTGGCATTGAGAACGGGCTTACTCGCCACTTCCGTGCCGTATTATAAATATGTGCCTCAGAATGTGCTTGAAAGTAGTAAGCACACACCCTACTGGGATCGCTCCATTATCACTGACAGACATGTCGGCGGCAATAGACCCGATATAACGTACATTGATAGAAACCATCAGCAGGTTTTCCTCATCGATATATCAATACCCAATACCCACAACATATCGGGGAAATATCAAGAGAAGATCCAGAAGTATACCGATCTTGCCCATGAAGTCGCATCTCAGTGGAACTTCAGTAAAGTGACAACTGTGCCTATAATAATATCAGCTACAGGAGTGATCCCAAAAATGACACTTCGGGCACTGGAGTGTCTTCACTTGGATGCCAGGAATGTATATAATATGCAAAAGTGTGTAATTTTGAAAACATGCCGTATTGTCAGAAGTCATCTGAACCTTCAGTAAAGCAACCACGCACGTGGTCATCAACCTGTGGTTGACATACCGACCAGTAATACTGTGAATAATGTATAATAATAGTAATAATAATAATAATAATAATAATAATAATAATAATAATAATAACAATATTAACAACAACGTGATAGTGGCCGATAAATAATGCATTTATAAACTACATATTTAATATTTTATGTAATCCAGGCTCCAATAAATGTCTGGAACTGTTCAGTTGTATTCTGTGCTACATATCACGAGATTATTTTTGTTTGTGTTAAGATTAACCGCCCCCCTCCCGTCGGCATCGTTTTTTGATCATGCCTCATTACTTCCCCTTCAGCGATAATAAGTCACGCCTTCGCACCACTGAAAGATCCATTTTATGGGACAGGAACCGTCAGGTCATCTAGGGGTTGTACTTGATTATTGTGTATCACTTGTTTACATGACGCTGGGAAAAATGATAAATCACGATCCAATAATATTCCCTCATCCGTACTCTCAATGTGCGTTTCAGTAAATTGCCCGTCATGAAATGCAAAAATCATGGAGGTCACTAAGTAAGTTGCAATTTTGAATGCTTTATAGTTTATTTTATGTAGAGTCTGAGAGATACTTCTTGCTAAATGATAGGCAGATAAAATTAACGATATGCATACGTCTCTTACTTACTATTTCATCTTTTATTTTGATATCAGTAAATAATATGTCAAGGGAAGCGTCAACTGATCAAAGAATGGGAAAGTTCGCAATCTTTTGTGACAAGAAATGTACATACCATAAGAGGCATACATCAACGGAATTTATCCCTTATATTTCAATATCCTTTGGACACTCATTACGGTCACAAAAGTTACTTTCTACAGCTTGTAACCATTTAGAAAACTCGAAGTCCATCTCTACCAATTCTGTTTCAATGAAGACGCTCGCTCCTTGATAAGAAGTCGATGAACTACTTAGGTGAGTGAGCAGGGAGTTTTCAATATGATGTTTGGTCCTTACGGTATAAGGTACAATCTACTACCTGCCAGAAGTAAAAGTATATCTCTTCTTGACTGGCAGCCCTGCAGACTGATGTACAAGTTATATGAGAGAGTTGTTATAATTATCCTTATACAGGTAAGCCATCGTGCATCCCTTGACGACGGTACTCAAGTAATCACATTCGACTACTCACAATGTTAGGAAAATTTGTTTTATCTGTAATTTTGGAATCCATGTTTTGCTTAATAAGCCATTTCCGCTTTTACCTTTACTGGAGCAAATGCACGAGAGCCCATCATCACTGTTTTTGTTCTGCAGACAGGAATATTATTAGATATCTTCCTCTATTAAGACGTTTACTAGTTATCACCGCCATCTCTGTCAACGAGTTTGGTCCATTCTTACAGAGGAATGACAGTTTTGAACGTCTCAGTTTCCAAAGAGGCCCTAATCACCACAACACTTGCATACGCGATTGTACATTTTGAATTTCAAATGTCTCTTCAGTTGTTACAGTGAAAAACGGTAATTGCCTCAATATTCATAACAGCCGAGAGAAGTTTCAGTAAAGTGAACAAGCATTCATTTTCTCCCAGTTGCGGTTGCAGTCGCAACCTCCCGTCGTCTTCGTCCCAACCACCTTTGCGCCGTTGTGGAGATGACCCAGATGTGTTCGGTTGCGAAAGACGGTCACTTGTCCGCTTGCCCGCTCTTCACCCGCGCGTAAAATAAATAAGCATCGCCACCGACGGCGGCAGTCGCTCCCTTTCGACCGCGCTCTCCTCGGCGCTCGCCCGCCACTTAAAGGGGGATATACTTAGCTGCGGCGGCGGCGGCGGCAACGGAAGAGGGGAGATCGGCCGAGGGAACGGGCAGGGATGGGAGGAGGCGCGGGGCGCCGCTCCCGGGGAGCGAACCTTGATGGGTCGTTGGCGCCCTAATGGCCTAACGATTCGTTTCCTGTGAACTCTGCGCTAGGGACCCCGCCCCGCTCACGGACACACCCTCGGCTCCTCGCCACTCCCACACCTTCCCCGCCACTCCCGGCGCCTCCTCGCCGCTCTCCACTGTTCCCCGCCACACACAGCACCCCCGCCATTCCCAGCCGCTCGCTCTCCTGCGCCCCCACCCCCACTGCCCCCGCTCCGAGCCATTCAAAGACTCGATGGATAAACCTTCCCTTCCTTGTTGGTACTTCATGATAAAGTATTGGCAGCTTAGTAGGGTTAATATTAATTACATTTACACAAGCATAACAATATACGCAAATGCCTGGCACTAAATTCCCACTATAGATCTACTATATTATTTTATGTTGCTTACTCTGTGATACCGCGTGTCTTTCCTATCTCCTCGGGACAGTACCCTTCGTCCTCTCATTCCGTTTGCATCGTCGCATTCTACTGCGTCATCGCCACCTCCCCATCCTGTACCCATGCCTCATCCCCTCACCCACGCCCCATCACCCACGCTCCACTACCCGTACCCACGCCTCAACGCTCACGCCCCATCATCCACGTCCCATCGCCCACGCCTCATCACCAACGCCCCATCACACACTCCACATCACCCACACCCCATAATCCACACCTCATCACCCACGCCTCACCACCCACACCCCATCACCGACGCCCCATCACCGACGCCCCATCACCCACGCCCTATCACCGACGCCCCATCACCCACGCCCCATCACCCACGCCCCATCACCCACGCCCCATCACCCACGTCCCATCACCCACGCCTCAACGCTCACGCCCCATCATCCACGTCCCATCGCCCACGCCTCATCACCAACGCCCCATCACACACTCCACATCGCCCACGCCCCATAATCCACACCTCATCACCCACGCCCCACCACCCACACCCCATCGCCCACGCCCCATCACCCACGCCCCATCACCCACGCCCCATCACCCACGCCCCATCACCCACGCCCCATCACCCACGCTTCAACGCCCATGCCCCATCATCCCGCCCCATCACCCACGCCCCATCGCCCACGCCTCATCGCCCACACCCCGTCGCCCACGACTCTTGGCCTCCGCCCGTTACCCATGCACGCTCCTCCCAGAAGCCCACCCGCGGTTGATCTCGCTCAGAGTGGATCAAATCAATAAATGGCAACTTCCAGACAATTGCGAGGAAAGACGTCAATTTTATTCGGTTCGTGTTCTTTTTTTAGACGTCCCGCCGATAAAGGAGAAAAGTAGGAGCGGATGACGAGAGCAGTTCGAGAACCGTCAAAGAAAGAACAACAAAAGAATTGAAGTCAATAAATCGAATTAGAAAGGATTGCAGAAATACGTGTAAAGTTTTGAACTTTGTATGTATTTTTGCAATTAAATGAAACTTTTTCTCCCTTTTAAAACATTTTAAAGAAAGTGTAAAGTGCGTTGAAATTATTTTCAGTACAATCATCAATCATTCTGAAAACATTAACAGGTTGCGCTTCTTATAATTATTATATTTGATAGCTGCTTTTAGAAAAGAGTATAACTATTACGCTAAATTTAACTTTTACGTTAAAAAGAGTTGAATTAAAAATGACATACAACTTTTATATAAATCTAACACAAATTAATCTGTGTAAGGCATTTTTACTTTCTCGCTACGGAGCAAAGAGAAAGTTATTTAATGATGCGCGAAAAAACGGCGAATTTACGGAATAAAAACTCTGATTACATGGCCCTGGTGAGGAAAAAGCGGATAACTCCAGTTGCTAAATTTATTTTAAAACATTTTCTATCACTTTGTGTAGCCAGAATCTATATTTTGTGGGTCCATTATACTTTTACACTTTTGTACATTTTACACCTTTATACATTTACTTTTGCACCTTATCATGTTAGAAGAGAAGATATTGAAATTTTGAGCCGAAAATCGGCAATTTTTGAAAAATTATTATAATTGCCGATCCCTGGCAACGAAAAAGTGGATAAATCATGTTCATATACAAAGCGAAGAATTTATTGACGTCAAAACGTCGACCTTCTGTCCGTCCATCAGTCTGTCCAAATTTTCCGATTACACTTTCTTTTCGGATACCGTAAAGTACGTTCATAAGCATGGTGTCTTCCTACATTTTCAACGTACTCCTACAAATACAATATTGATGATTTTTTCCTTAATGAAATCTAATCTTCAATGGCAAATATTTTACATATGGTCAGATATAACGTTTCAGCAATATGAGTCTTTTTATGTATTTTTGTTGAATTTTGGCCCATTTTTAAACAATTTTTTCAAAACTTTTTTAACGTTATCTTTAACTTTTCTCCTCGTGAGCATGGTAGACAATCTTCACATTTACGGCAAACTCTGTATTTTCGAAAATTGCAAAACATTAAAATTGCAAAAAAAGTACAACATTAAAGAAAGAGATTTTTTAAATTATTTATTGGAGGTCGCCTTAGAAACAACTAGGTTATTGGCGATCACAGTTACAAAATACTGATGTAATGACCATCATTTCTCTAAATGTACACTCCCTAAATCGGGGGTTAAACCTTCTTTTGCTAATTGCAAGGAAATCACACGGCAAATGATCGTGGTTGCTCTTTCTATAAGGCAGAATTAAATAAGAAACTTAATAAATCTGGAATTGGTTCGAGATATAACGCAGGACATGCCAAGGCATTGAATAGTTCACTAGGTGTAGATCAAGGGATAAGATATGAAAGCCAACCACCAGTCTTTAACAATGTCCAATTCCCTCCCCTACCGGAAAGACCAGACCCTTGGACAAGATCTTTAAATGATTCTCAAGATAACGTTAGAAATTCAACGCCGTACGCGAATTAAGGCATGATATGAAGAGGATGATTAAGGAGATGATATGAATGTTCTATTACTACAAATTCAATATATGATTCAGGTTGCGTTACGAAAATAAAACGTAACCAGCTCACTGATTTAAAATTATTAAACTGGAACACAAAATGTTTTAAGCAAACAAGAGAATATATTTAGTAAATTCATGTTCTTTCACGAAATATAAATAGCTTGCATTATGGAAACGCATTTCCATCCAAATGACAAATTCAAGATACCCGGTTTTAATATATAACACATCGTGGACTTGATAAAAGACAAACACAGAATAAGACTCTGGCTGTTGTATGGAAGGCCACACTTAAAAAAGAAATGGAAGTCTTTATGCAAAAGTAAAATTCATATCCCTGTAAAGCTTAAAAACACAATAAACAGACTCAAAAACAGAAAAGCCGCCTGGCACGACCTAATTACTAGTCAAATATTAAAAGAAATATCAAAACCCACAAATGCAGCCAGAACAGCAATATTAAATGCAGTTTAAGACTAGGTTATTACCCAAGCAATTGGGAAAATGCAATAATTATTCCAATAAACAAACCTAAAAATGCCCACAACTACTAGACAAATACAGGTCAATTAGCCTATTACCTTCATTGGCTAGCATGTCTGATTTTAACCCCGTTAAATAAATTCTTGTACGCTACGAACGCCTTACCTGGTGCCACGTTCGGCTTTAGAGCAAATCGCTTGACTGAAAACCAAATTTTAAGAGTTACAGGTTTTATTGCGAAGGAATTTTCATTAGAAAAAGTGCACAGCAGCTCTATTTTTAGATGAAAGTAAGTGCCCTGATGTAACTGGAAGAGACTGATATGTTCTTCATGCAATGTGTATTTTTTAAATAATAACCCCCGGAAGGCCTGAAGGGCCGAACGGGTAGGATATAAAATGTAAAGAATTAAAAATCTTTTTCATCGGCGCATCACCAGCGGCAGCGCGGCGCCGCGAAAGAAGGCGAAGGAGCCCGAGAAAATCACAGGGCGCGTCGCGTCGCCCACAGGCGCGCCCCCCCCCCTCCCTCCCGGGCACTCGGCTGCTTGACTGAAGTTTCAACTGCTATGTTCATTAGACCCGTTGCTATGGTGCACGTTCCATCCCGGAAGATGGCGAATGGTGAGATCCAGACTACTAGCCGGGTTGCCTGGGATTTTCTCCGTCATCTGGGTGGACACGGGCCACACGCTCGGTGCTCCCGACTGGTCTCCTGACATGTGTGTGTGTGTGTGTGTGTGTGTGTGTGAAAAGGGGAGAGGATAAGACAAGGAGGAAGAAAGGACCACAAACGGTCCGTCGCCCGTTTGTTAGGGTACTGTGCCAGCATTCGCCTGTCGCTGATCGGAGAAACCAATGGGACTACCAATCCGATCAGAGCAGCTGCACAACCGATCAGAGCAGCCGGATGCTGAACTTCTCCTCCAGACTGCGGCTAATTCGGATATTTGCCACTGTCGTGATTTGAACGCTAGGTTGCGCCCCCGAGGTTGAGAATCCGATTCCTTCTCCAACAAAACCAACCGGCTGAATTACCTCAGAGCACCAATTTTCACCACTGCAGACTCGGCTCGGGACGTCCTAACTATATAACTGGCTCTAACGCAGCCTTTCTGATTGATAATTCTAGCTGTCGGCTTTTTCATACCAGTCACTGTTGATTTCTTTGAATGTCTACAGTCTCATTTAATTTGTTATAGTACGTTCACGTGAACTAACACTGTAAACGTAACTAGGTAATTAAAACAAAAACTAACTGCAAATAGTTTCTCTCTAAGTTAAAATACCTCTGTAAACCTTGGTTTATTTCAAACATACCAATGCATTCTCCGTTAGGTGTACTTCTAATTCAAAACTTTTTTCTACAATTTCAGCAAAATTCTACCGCAAAATTAATAATATTCGATCTGCCCTTTATTTTGAATTTAGTAAACATAATTCCCGTCGTAACCGACTAAAACGCAAAACCATTTTTTGACCCTCCATAGTCTCCTTTTGAATCTTATTTAACCACATGAAATAGTTTTGTTGTTGGTGCATAAGCTGCATTTTTATAGCTACTCATTTTCTATATTTAATACTCGTATTCCATTTGTTCATCTTTTGCTTCCAAGGGCCTAACTGGCCAAAGGCATGTAATTATTCTACAAAAAACGCGATAGCGAGCATTGCGTTTTAAAAGGACTTCACATAAAAAGTACGACTTTGCTGTAGTTTTGACACAAAGGTGAATGACTGAATTTTTTAAAATTAATGAGTCAAAAGATTCAATATTTAAGTAAGATCCTTCATAAGCTTATGATACAGTGCCAAGGCACTGATCGTCAAGTTAACAACTCAAATAATGAAGATAGACTGAATGCAACCTGGTCTTCTATTCGGCATTTTATTTATTTTTTTCATTAATAATTCATAAAAAATAATATCGAAAATAGATGTGATTGTATTACAAGTAATTGATTTAGAAATAATTGTTCCTCTAATCATAATTTTCCAATAATTCAATCTTAACTTCCTTTTCGCAATTGTGTTGAAAATTACGAAAACAATTTGTAATGTATTTGACGCCAATTTTAAACTCTAAAAAACAGCTTTAACTGAACTGCTTGACTAAAATGTGCAATTTGCATTCAATCATTCAATGCGCTTTTTGAGACCGAACTATTTTTGTACACTAAAGACTGCATTTATTAAGTGAAAAATCAATATGAAAACAGTATTCACTTCATTGTAAAACAAAGAACGAAGATGCGTTAGGCTATTTGTGTTGCTTCTGAGCCCACAACGCATTAGAAGTCAGTTTTCGTGGCCGCGGCACTTCAAAGTCTCAGCAGCCCCATTACACCATAGAGGGGCGACGCCCCCGGCCCTCATCCCCATTCATTCTTCGCGCACGTCGCCAGGGCGTGCTTTTTGCGTGGCCCATATTTTAATCTATAAATACGCAACTTCCAAATTAGCGGCGCCTCACGCTGGCGGGGATGTCCGCGCCGCCGCGCCACTGGCGGCTCCGCGGCTTCAGGCCGGGAGGGCCTCGGGCCATCGCCAAGGGGCCGGACTGGATGTTCCCAACAGCCGTGCCCATCAAGGGTCGGGGCTCCGTCCAAGGGGAGGTATGCAGCGTCAAAATGCGAAAGTGTTAGGTCATCGCTCGCGGGACGGCGAGTTGGAGGCAACTGTCAAAGTGACTGGACGTCGTCCAAGGGACGGGACGCCGTTCACTGACTGGCATGCGCTCAAATGCCAGTCGCCGAAGGGACGGGACTGTTCATTCTCTAGGGATACGTCCGTTTATTTGGGCGTCGTCCAAGGACTTTGGGCGTCGTTCAGGACGTGGCGTCTTCTGCTGGGACGTAGTCAAGAGAAGTTCATGGAAAAGCCGCACTCATGGGAAGACCGAAGCTTAAAAGCTTAAAGAATTTTTAAACCACGAAAGAAACCTCGACAGTAATTCAAAGAAATAAGAATGAAAAGAACATAAATATCTTTTATTTTATTGCCATGGTGTATCTAAATTTTATCTTTATTTACTTATTTTTATTTATTTATTTACGTCAAAAACAGTTAAAAACTGTATGTGACGTGCTATGGGGAGAAGTTAATTTGAAGTTACATTTATGTCCAGAAGCAAAACAAGGGGCCAGCTCAGCATTTGCTCTACGATCAGGGAAACTGGACGAAAATCTGATCGAGATGGCGATCATTAACCCAGAAGCTGAAGTACAATACTTGTTACAGGTTCTTTACAATTATTCAATCCAAATGGTATAAAATACATTAAATGTCATTGTTAAAATTAATATTACTTTCCATTTCGATGCTTGGTATAGTCTCTAATTGTATAGAAACAATTGTGCAGCAGAAAATATTTTACTTGGGACTTAAATTTTTGTATCGAATATAATCGTTTAATGTCATCTGGCAAGGTGTAAAATAATGTACATGTATTATTCCTGTGAACTATTGTGCATTTATGCCCTACCTCTTACTTAAGCTATTGAAAATCTTTGTTTTTCGTTTGTGGCAGGACACGCGCCTTTCGCCAACAGAGAGCGGTGCATTCCGGTTTATATCGGTTTGTTTGAAGCACACAAATAATCTACCATTTGACATTACAAACCAGCACGATTTAAAATTTACTCTGATGTAGCTACAGTTTCGAAAAGAAGCACGAAATTGCAATGTGGGGAGGCCTGTGAGGCGGCTCGCTGTAAGGAGGCCAGTAGGAAGCAAATACCTGATGTGTCCGCGTGAAGTTGTTTTCACAGTTGATGCAACGTCTCTGGGTCTGTCCCAAAGAGAATTCCTGAAGACATTTTTGATCTCGCGACAAAGAATTCAACAAGACAATGTTGATCACTCTTTGTTAGCCACCTCACGTAATTTGTCGTCTTAAAGAGGCAATGTTAGTAACAAGTATTTCTTATTACGTCGTTAGCACATGTTTTGGCGTCGTCTGAATAAACAACGTTCTGACACAACTGATCAAACGATGATTTTCCACAAGATTAGAATTGGAATACAAAAATAATGACAATGTCTTTGCTATTTATCTTTTCCTTTTTCATTATCAGTGCCAATTCTTTTCTTAGTGCTGCCTCCTTCGACATTTTGATTACCTACATTTTCATTACCCGTTCGAATAACCGATGCATTAAATGGCAGTATATCATGGAAAACATTTTGGTACTCTTATTGTGCTCCATGAATACTTATCACACAGCAATACTTGACGTCATACTTTATGCAAGTGATTACTGTAAGACGAGACGGAAACAAATAAATCTGTAACAATGTGACAATTCTGTATTCATTTCATATTCATAAACATAAAAGAAAACAAATATATTCCATAACAACTATCCACTTTGTGTGCTTGTGTATCATTTTTGAAATCCTTCTCTTTTCGTTGAATTTTCACTGTTTCCTCATATTTTGGAAACATTATATTTATTTCCTTGTTTGCTCATTCACCAGTCAGAAGACTCTCTATTCGTCGATCCCTTCGTCCCCCATCCTTCGTATTCTCGTCTTTCTTCCGATTCCTCTCCAAATCCTTTCCTCATGTTCTGATATCGCGTCCTTCCTTTTCAAAAATAATTATGTTTAACTATTTCACCATTCGTAGTAAATTATTTCTACAATAAAGACGCCTTACGTCGTATTTTACCTTACCTCGCCGGGATATTGCAATACCTTTTCGTAACTTTTCACAGCTTTCGGCATGCGGTGGAAATGCAGAATCAATATCACGAGCGCTTTAATTACCTCCACACCAGATGGCCCACGACGAGCGGCTCAGTTAGCTCAGAGCCAGCATTGCCCTTGTTTCCGCAGCGGCTCGGACCGAGAGGTTCCAGGGCTGAAGACGCACGTGGCGGATTGTCGTCACAAGGAAGCAGTAGGTGGAATTCAGCCGCTGCCTGGAGCAGAATTCTAGCGGTCGGCTGCTCGTATTGGTAATTTTCCATGGTTTTTCGATCAATACCAGGCGAATGCCGGAGTAGTACCCTAACAAACGGGCCGCGGACCGCGAGCGAGCTTTGCTTCCTCTCCCTTGCTGAATTCTTTCACCTTACACACACACACACACACACACATACATGCTCTTTACTACCCACATATCCGGAGACCAGTCGAGAGAGAAGAATTGGGATTATCTTGGCTGAGACGATTCCTCGCTGGGGGAGATAACTGGATAGGGACGTCTCCCGCAGGCCGGCGTGTAGGTTCGCGCGGGATCTCCCTATCCAGCGCTTTACCTCTCGGGATAAACCCCTTCACTACACTAACGGGACTAATGTTCATGGCAGTTGATGTGACCAGAAGCATCAATCAATCAATCATGGCCCAGGACAATGTAGGGGCCTTCTGCGGGCGGCGGTTTGTGTCCACCGGCGGCGCAGCTGGCAGCCGCCAGCAGGCAGTGCGCGGGAAACAGCTCAAGCAGCGTCTCTCTTCCGGAGCGCGACAAACATCCGGCCGAGCCCTGCCCGTTCCTGCAATCCGCACCAATGGCGCGTTCAAGTAGGGATGCGACATTGATCTCGATGTTTCCAAAACATCGATGTTTTTAAAGGAACATCTGTTTTAAACATCGACTCATTAAATCGATGTTTCTCCAACATCAATTTTGTTTTGTTCCATGTTTTTACGTTTTCGACATTTTGTTTGTAAACGAAAAAAGTTTTTTAATCCCTGTTATAAAAAAGTTAAAATACGAAGTAAATGAGCACTGAGTTTATGTGACACATGCACAAGACTACTCTTTCTTCCCGACGACGAATTGAGTAATCTCTGAACTCACTTGGGATGACCTTGAAAGTTCAGGCTTTCAGGCTTCGGTTTTAAAAAATAGTTCTTAGATTTTTTAACTTTTTTTGTCAGTTAAATCCTAATTATCAATTAATAAACGTGGTTACAATCAAATTTAATTTTGCCACATGCGAATATTGTTGTTGGAAGTTACTAAACAGTTTTAAAATACCGATGATTTGGGACGATGTATTAATAACACAGATGTTTGAATTATGATCCTCGATAGTTGTAAACAAGTCGATGTTACGTTGTCGATGCATCAAGCGGGTTTGTGCGGGCGCGCGCTTAGACCGCAGGGCCGATTCGCAGGTCGGTGCAGTTGCGCGGTTTAATTGCGTAGAACGCACGCTTTGCTGGCCTCCGATCTCTGAGCTCTGGTTGCGTCACAATCGCGTTATTAGGACCTCCAGTTGCAAAACTGTTGTATCACAGGTGCTACGTTGGTGCGCCTGTTTCCAGGAAAACATGAGAAAAATAGACGTGAATCGAAGGTCTTTGTCATGGACGACAGTCAAATCCGGTGAGTCCAAAACTGAACCCAGAATTTTCCATCAGTTTATTTATATAGTATTATAAATCGAGAACTATAAAATGAAGTTGGAAAAATGTATCTTCGTCATTATTCGTACAAAATTCATGTACTATTATCATGAATTTTTAATCATTAGTTTTATTACTGGTAGTATCTATAAATCATTAATTTTTTTTTTAAAAATTGTACTATTTTTTCCAGGCCATAGATATTCAACATTCAAACCGGCATGATCATTCGATCCTAGCACTCGAGCAGAGCAGCGCGCCCTGACGGGTCTATCGGCCCGCCCTGAGCTCACACTGATTCCGCATTCCGTTTGCAAATGCGTGCTACGCAGCGTAATTGCAGAGGACGGTACTGGGAGGGCGGCGAGATACGCCGCGCCGCCGCCACGCCGGTGCGTTGCATGTGCCGATAAATGAATCGTGTCGTCGGTCCTTCGGCGTACACACAGCTGCTGTTTATTGATACAACGTGAAATTCGTGACCGTTGCACGACGTACGGTGTATGGCATTTGAGTTGTGCTTCAAAGTAACATTGAAATACGGAAAACAATATATGATGTGGTTAATCATATTTTTGTCAATTCATTAATTTCTAGTCAGTAAAAATGCGGGAAGTACCACCAGAAGTATCCAGTAAGTTAACGTAAGATGATAGATTTTCACCATTTATAAGAAACCATTTAACTCTAAAGCACGTAAGTGCATTACTGCTAAATAAGAAATTATCTCCAATGCCTGAATCTAACAATTCATTACGAAAAAACTAGAAGTTCGCAGATTCTGGGGTAAGGGGAAAATCAGGGGCAAATGAAAACCACAACACATGTTCCAGTCCTTCGTGCTTAACTCCCTTTACACGAGATTTTTGTTCCGTTTTGCAGGATGGGAGTTATGCTTATTACGCTGTCCGTAATATACTACATTATAAGTCTTCTTTGGATTTTCTGTTTCATTTTACTTTCTCGCTACTGCCTACGCAGTATAAAGAAATGTATTTATTGCTTCGACGAAAACAGCGAATTTTCAACAGAAAAACTCGTATTACAGAGCCCTGGTAACAAAAAAGTGGATAAATTAGTTTCTAAATATAAGAAAAACGTTCCCCTAACAAGAACCCACAATCCATATTTTGTGGCTCCTTGATACTGAAAAATCTCTTGACAACAAAACGTCTGTCAGTCTGTTTGTGAACAAAGCTGGAGGCCGCGTATTTTCTTCAAAATTTATATTCCCCAATCAATCTGATGAATGTGGTGGCCCCTTGCATTTGAAACCAATATTTTAATTTTGTTGGGTACTTTACACGAAGCATTTAGGCCATTATTATCGAAGGGGCAAAATCAGTAGTTTAAAAAAGGGGTCAGAAATTATTTAATTATTACAAAGTTTCCAAAACTTACTTATAAAAAACTAAATGCTATACGTATCTGACCCCTGATAAACATCCAAGTTGAGTGCAGCGCATAACCCGGAGAAGCAAAGAATTGGGCTCAAACTGGTTTAAGAAGATCCAAGCAAAATGAAGGAATTTGACCCATCTATTTTTCAATGGGTTCCAGCAGGATTCGGTCACAGAATTGAGTCTATTCCTGGCGCGAAGAATCGGCGAACGGCCTGCCGAAGCCGGGAGCCAGCCTGCGAGGCGACGCCGGAGTGGGCGGAGCGCTTGGAACCAGACGCGACCACTGGCGAGGTCGCCATGGCAACCGACGAAGACAATCTCCTTGATTGCGGCATTAACACGAATTTTCCCTCCTCCGATCCTTTTCGGGCCAATCCTTCACTGTTCTCGTTCTGGAGGAAGAGCCTTGTGATCGATCTAAGGAACCGAGGGCGAGCAAAGCTCATGCGACCGCAAGTCTCATCAGTGGATAGCCGCTGCCTCGAAGCCCCTGCTTCTTTTCAATTGAATTTTCGCTTCCTTGCTCCAAGTTCTAAAGAGAACTTAACTGCGATGGAACGGATGCAACGAATCGATCTCCCGCACTCGCAACGCGGTTCTTCGGAATAGCAATATGTTTCTACTACTTTCCTGCGTAAACATCCCTCAAAATTTTCCAATATCTTAAACTAATACCCATATTCCTCACAAGAATCGATAACATGTGAAATAACAGCTTTTTCTACTGTGAATTTCATACTATCGTGTCAGTGTTTTTATCTATATATCTAGTCATTTTGCTTCTGTTGCACGGACATCAGAAGACAATGATTGCGTATGATTGCGTAAATATAAATATCAGAAAACACAATACAGAAAATATGGCCGAAATATTTAATCTGAGTATAATTTTACAATTTGGCAAATTTTAATATTGGAAAACAATATTTTTGACTTTCGGTAGTTAAATAAGGATAAAATCGGGTATTTTTGTGTTACTCATAAACATTTCATTCCGAATACTTTCCTTAATATTTTTCTAAAACAACTTCTCTAAAATCACACATATTTTCTGCATTCGCTGCTAAGTTATGTTCTTAATATTATAAAGTGATGAATTTGTGATAAATGAATTATTTACATAAGAATTACTACTGTATTACAATTACCTTCTTCAAGTGAAATGAAGTCATATGAGAACAACCTGTAGTGTCCACTTGAGATGCCAGAGTAGGATGTCGCCTGTTGCCTTGATGGAGAACAAGGGCTTCGTTATCCGGAAGGACGCCCTTTCGCCCTTCCGCGCCGTCGCCCACTTGTTGCGCTCAGCCTGCAGCAAAGGCGAGCCGGGGACTTCCATGCGAACAACACTCACTTCACGGAAGGCAATCATCACAAATGAAACTAGTGGCGCTACAGAAAGGAACAGACTTTCTCGTTAGTTAGATTTCTAATTTCTTTGGTCTGGGTTAGTTTCTCAATTTGCCTCACACTCTTCACAGCTGCCATCTATCAGCATCCACAAGACTTTTTTCTCATTTTTTCAGTTCTTTGGTCTCCTAACTGTAGAATTGAGGTATAACTTCAATAATATAGTAGAAGAGTAAAACCTCGTCCTATATAACAATATCATAGAAAATGTTTAAGTTGTTGAAGAGAAAATGTCGTTTAAGCATTTCTGTAAATGAGAAATTTGAAGCTTTTTCACAGAAAAGTTTTGTGTTTTGGAGAAACTTCATTGGAAATCATTTGAAGCCGTTCTAGTCACAAATCTCTCCCTGTCTGTCTGTCTCTCTCTCTCTCTCTCTCTCTCTCTCTCTCTCTCTGTGTGTGTCTCTCTCTTTCTCTCTATCTAACTTAAGCCTACCGCTGTCCTGACCTCCTCGGCCTCGCCCTACGTCACACGGCAACGCCCAGGTAGAGCGCAGTTTGAATGGAAATTGAATTAAAATTAAGCGCAATGTTGTTCTGCAGCGCCTTCTAGTGGAATTATAACAAAATTAACATATATCTTCTGGATAAAAAACACGCAGATGTGCCAACTTTTACGCAGATCGGTAACAGGGTGTCGGAGTTTACCACTCTTATATATATATATATATATATATATATATATATATATATATATATATATATATATACTAACATCCATTATATAAGATTCACTCTGTTCTTTACCTATCACACTGTCACCTTCAACTATCGGCTTGCGGGTGTTTCCTCAGGTATGTCCCACCAGCGGGGCTCCGCCCCTACCCGAACAAGCTCTAAACTGATCTCCCAATATGTGTGGTTGTGCAGTGCATGTAAGTGTAAAAAGGGGGTAGGAATAAGTCAAGGAAGAGGAAGAAAAGATCGCGCATTGGCCTGGTGTTCGCCGGCGGGAGTGGAAAATCGCAATCCGACGTAGGTCGGCTCCAGATCTCACGTTCCACCGAACCCCTCATCGCCTATACGCCAGGGATTAATGACCAACATGGTTGATGCGCCCGAAAACACAAAATACTAATTCACTCTCACTTTTTCATCTCATACAACTTGTTTAAACTAGTGGTGCTCAATAGCACATACTTTTTCGCCTGATTGGAATCAGCTACGTACATTGCATTTTCTGCGCTACTAACACATCAGCTATTTTTTGTAAACGACCAATTCAACCAAGAAGCAGAAACAGTTGCTAGAGCCACGTTGTCAAAATTATGTGCATTCCTTTGGTGAATAATATCAATTGTTGTCAAAAGCTTATTTCCATCAAAATTTCAACTTGTTTATCGCTTACTCATACTACATTATACACAGTTGATAAATAACTTTAAAACTAATGAACTAATTAAATTTAAAATGTTCTGCGATTAGTAATATGGAGTTTATTTTTTACCTCCTTTCTATACTTGTATATTGACACCGCCTCAAACTTAGTGCAGGAATATAGAACTATAAGGTACTATGTTACTGACCACGATGAAGTACCTCCAAAAACACATTAAATTAAAGTAAAATCTCGCTTCTTCAAGTCGGTAAGAAACAATTTGGCCTTTACCGGGTTATTTTTTAATAAAAGAAATTTAAATTAGCACAGGCTCTTATGAAAAAACTTTTGCGGGCACAGTTTTCTTTAAGTTATTGACGAAGTTATAAGGTTAAGATACTTTTCTTTATTCAATAAGCAGTAATTGTTTTTAATAATCAGAAAATATTGAATATAACTTACCTCATACATATGATGTAGTATAAAGTAATACTGAAGTATATACACTCGTTCATAAATATATATATATATATATTGTGACGTACCTGGTGATGCCGGGTATTTCACTGCAATATAACACTAAAGGAGGGTATCTTTTCCGTGAATGGGTCCCTGGATAAGTTGGTATACTATTGGGAAAGTTAATCAGAAATAGAAATACAATCATGAATAAGGTTTATTTGCAAATCAAATTTGTTAATTACATAATCTGATAACATTTATACACTCTGCCTTGGTACCAAGATTAGGTGTAATATGCATTTATCATACCTTCGGGGCCCCGACCAAATACCTTCGATGATCGTAGAACAGCTCGTATCGACAGGGTTGCCGACCTCTACAGCAGCTGTGGGCTGTCGGCGGCTGATGGCGTGGCGGTCGTCCTGGGCTGGTGACCTTGTGACTCCTCCCCGACTCGGATCTTGATACCACGGCGTTGCACCTCTCTCGAATCACCTTCCGTCGATGGATTCAATTACTCAACCCGCGCCTATCACGCGTGCTGGTCCCAGTTCCGTACCACACGGTTTCGGTAAAGTTTCCACTACACTAATTACTACAGGCGCGATCGATTGTTCTATCAACACGAATCTTTTATTCTAATGATAATCTCATTGTCTACTTCACTTATTTACCGCTTCACAATTACTATTGCTTTACGAACACATCGCACGTTCCCTTTTTGTTCATGCGCTAACGGCGAGCTTTTCGCCACACGTCCGAACTCTTCGCCGCTCCGCTAACGTCTGTCCTCTTCGCAATTCCCCTAACGACTGCCCGCACGTGCTCGCTGCCCGGTTTGTAACCGACATTCTCACGCTGGCCTCCCGGCGGTGGCACCGGTGGCGGTAGCGACCGTTGCTAGCTCCCGTCGTTCGCAGCGCTTGGCGTACGTACCGCGCAGTCCAAAATATCTATTGATTACTTACACTAATGTTTTAATTAGTGTAAGGGAACACATTCTGTGTTTCAATATATATATATATATATATATATATATATATATATATATATATATATATATATATATATATTAAAAAAGTACCTTAGCTCACCAGACATTCTGGGGAGTAACTTATAAAAACCTGCTGTGAAATTTATCGCAAACGCTCGGCAATGGAGCCGTGCGTCGAAGCCGTGGATTTGTAAGGGCGAAAAAATCCCTCGAACGCCTTCCTTCGGAGGGGAAGTAAAGCCGGCTGTCCCATGTTACTAGATTTACTTGCATGTAAAAGATCCTCAAGTCTAAATGACGCCTCTAAGCTAAATTCAAATCGCCTGTTTCTCGCCCAAGAAGTACCTCCTTTCTCTGCTAGTTGGTGAAAGGAGCGTAGCGAAATTTGCGTGGTCATACGGAAGAGCAGGCCTCGTGGCCTAGTCTTGCCACGTAAAATAAGGCATTAATTCAATTCAATTCAATTCAAACGGAAGTACTGGCTCTCGGCCTAGGAGTTATGCTGTATAAATCATACTATTGTCTGCACTGTTTCTCCAAGGGCACCATAAAAAATCTCGACAAAATATATGGGTTATCAAATAGGTTTCATAATATGAAAACACAATCTCAACTAAATAACAGCTGTAACTTATCACCGTCACCATCTCGACGTTCAACAACAATGAGCTTCTCAAATATCGATTGCAGCATTGTTGAGTAAATTTCAATTGAGCTTTGCGAATTGCTTAAAAGAGCTAATTTTGTACAACAGACTGACTGAGGCAATAATATATCTTCAATTTTGTTGTTTAAAAAAATTGTTTTTCTTGCAATTGTTTTAAAAATCTGAGTTTTTAACGAAAATGAGACCTGTACCATTTTGTTAAAAGACTTTTTCAACGACAACAAAACAATTCAACAACAAAATTTATTTAAAAAATTGGGCGCCAATTGTTTGGAAATTTTGAAAATATCCGAGGGGCTTTATGGAAAATACCTACCAAAATTAAAATGTTGGTTTCAAATTCCAGATGCCGCGACATCATCCAGAACGATTGGGAATAAGAACGAACATGAATTTTGGAAATAATCAGCTGAGCGGCCGCTCTAGCGCGCATGGAATAGTGGTGGGCATAGACAGACAGACGTTTTTCAGCAATCGAATTTTCGGTATGAAGGACGCACTAAACATGGATTCTGGGCACACCACGGGTTAGAGGATATTTTTCTATATTTATTAGCTGAATTTATACACTTTTTTGTTGCCAGGACTCGGCAATACGAGTTTTTGTGTCCAAAATTTCCTGTTCTCCAGCGCATGAGTACAATATTTTCTCTTCTTACGTTGGTAACTGAAGGAAAGTGATAATCGTCACCTTTCTTCTGTGTCATTTATTTTAAAGTTTATAATGGTTTCACCACGAAACTTACATGTCATATTTTTTTACTTTCGTGTTATTACTTCGTAAGAAGAGAAAGTATCGTAAGAAAGTATTTTAATCCTGCGCTAGAAAATGGGGAATTATCGACAGAAAAAACTTATTGCTGGGCCAGGGAAACGAAAAATTGGATAATTCTTGTTCTTCTAGATTGTTTAATTAATTACTTTGTCTAACACAATGATGAATCTATGATTGGGCTAAATTAATACAGATTTTATTAAATATTACCTTCAAAATGTATCAAATGAAGTGCAACACCACAATTTAAGTTTGGTGCCATTTTAGGAATTTTAGAGCCATCACCAAAAATTCATATTTCCTACATATTTTCTCGTTACTTGCTCTTTTTTCATATCTTTAATGTATACATTCTTTGGATTTATGAATACCAGTTTTTTTCCTTAAAAAATTAATTAAAATTCATATTAGAGCTTAAAAATTGCTATCTAAACATCTCTACGGCTTCGTTTTACTTCACAAAATATATGAAATTGTTTTCATAACGTCTCTTTCTTATTTTCCTATTCTCGATCTACAGTGTTTCCAGGAAAGCGATAGTGTATCTTATTAGGAGGCCCTAATAGAAAAACATAATGTGTAAATCTATTTTAGAATGGTGTTAAAGCGCAATCTTTCATGTTTATTAGGGCAATTCTCAATGGCTGGCCGCAACATCTGTCTCCGCCCCATTTGGACATAACGTTGGAGGAGGGTCATGTTTACAAATTTCAACTGACCGGAGCGCCAGGATGCGCTGTTGATAACGAACGGCGTCAGTGGCATGACGTAGGCCTGCCGAAGCGGGAGTGCGAATGCCCCAGATAGCGAGGACGTCAGAGGGCAAAGTAACCGGACCCAGTGGCCGGGCCAACAGTGGCGAATCTCACATGTCTTAATGACCGAAATCTTTCGCTCTTGCCCGCGAGCGTTATATCAACCATTTAAGATAGTTAAACTGAACTGATGCGGGCGTAACCAGAAACGCGTCTTCTTGTTTATTACTGTGAGAACAAGAGGTTGTACATGGCCGTTCTCAGTACTACCCTGCAATAAAAAAAACATTAGTGCGTAAGAGAATTTATTCACCTCGAAGTTATGATATCCGACTGCTCATTAATTTTACTTACACAATGATTGAAAATAATTGTAAGTTGAAATGTAAATTATTGAAAACGATCATTTCTAATTCAATTTCACAGCGCCAAACAAAAATATTGTAAGTGGACAATTGCTGCAGGTACCTCAAAATAAATTTTTTGTTCTTTTAATAATACTTAAAAACTACATGTCAATCATGCATATATATATATATATATATATATATATATATATATATATATACACTATTACTACGATGTAGCTGTTATTATTTTTTTAAAGCAATGGTGAATAAAATTTAGGGTCATGTTTTTGAATAAAAAATATATTTTCAAACCAATATTTACTGTTTACAGCATCTATGTTACTAATTTCCAATGCCCCAGCAAATTGAAAGAAAATTATGCAGCTTTTGGCCATGTGAGAGGTGTCTATGGTTTCACTAGAGAGCAAGGAACATGGAAAAATCAAGAAACATATTCATTCTTGAGATAAAATGCAAAAAATAGATTTTTCACCTTCTTTCATACTGTGAATTCCAGATGAATCCTCATGTTTACGTAGAATACAACCGATGTTATGCGACAGCGAGACTTTTTTGTATTAAAGTATTCATTTGAAGTAGAGTATATATGTGAAGCACAGATATATATGTGTGCGTGCTGCTTTTTGGAAAACCATTTTATGTGGTTTTGGTTTGCAGCATTTTTGTTGCTGCAGGCCTGTAGTTCGAACTATTTTTTTTAAATATTTGGGTCAACAAAAAATTACATCCTCTTTTCCTGGGATCCCCTTCTGGAGTTCAGAGGAACTTCCTCTTCTCTCAGTAACTCTCAAAGCCCTCGCCTTGTTTTGCTAATTTAGTTGGTTTATCGAACCCTTTGAAGAGAACGCTCAAAGAAGTTCGTCAGAGGTGCTTAACAGAATCAACTCCTTGAGCGGTAAATAGCCTTCTATATTTGCGCCTGAAGAAGTTTTGAGCGGCAGCAAAGAAATTTTCATGCCATTGCTTCATCTCACGACCCTCCCATAGGTCTCAGACGTCATGCCCCCGAGAAATTTTCTTGGTACAATCCCATCCCAATTTGCCAGGGTGTTCGTACTGCATGTCGTCATCGGACATTTTTTCGCTAGAGAAAGTGAATTTTCCTTTCAAAAGTTTCAAGATTTTTTTGTATCAAACTTGTTAAGATCAGTAATGTTAGGGACAACATACGGATTTTTCGACGCGAAAATTTGCAAAAAATAAATATTATTTAATCTACAGATAAATATAAAATAAAGTAGTGGTGCTTCAGTATGTCATAAACTTTCTCGTACTAGTTGGTATTCTAATTTCTTTAACCAGGGCAAGTTTATCGTTCTCAACCCATCTTCCCAGAAGCCATGTTTTTTTTATTTATTTACACAAATGGTGAATACATAAAACTCAGTTTAAATTAACTATAAATATGTAGGATGGCTTAATAGCTAACTTAAATTAAAGAACTAGTACAAATGTTGAGGTTACCCATCGGTTTTCTCTAGTTAATATCTAATTCGGAGAATTTCTTGAGGAAATGTGAAAGAGAGATTTCTTTTGTATGCTGATTTTATATGAAGGGTTTTGTTGAGTATATGAACTGATAGTGAAGGGATTTAGGATATGTTTGAGAAGACGTAGCTTGATATGTAATTTGATGATCTGTAGTCTCTATGTCAAAGTCTTTGTGTAACTGATTATTGGTGATATTCCAGGGAGCGTTTGAAATAATTCTGAGAAGTTGATCTTGTAATATTTGCAGTTTCCTTTGGTTGTTTTTTTTCTGCGTTTAACCAGATTGGGCAGGCAAGGATCTTATTGTTTTGTATATTTGTATAGCTGAATGATAATGAGCTGGATCTGTGTATTAAATTAGTCTTTAATTGTATTAGCTTGATTCTGGCTTGAGTGATTTTAGTATCCATATGCTGCGTCCAATTGAGTTTTGTGTCCGTTTTCAGTCCTGATGTTAAGCATCTTATTGGTTTCTTGGGAGGGAGCCAGTTCATCATTGCGTTGTTTAGCATTAGCGGTCGCGGGGGTGAGTGTGGAGGGAGTGTGAAGGTATTAGCGGCTGTTTTTGTTGGATTGAGTTGAATTTTGAAGTCCAGCTGTCAATTAGGTTAAGATACAATTGAACTTTGTTGCTGCAATCAGTAAGTGAAGGACCGGAGGATAGAAGGCTGTATCATCAGCAAACTGTGCAATATGGACGTCGTTTAGTTTGGAAATATCTGCTACTTATAAATTAAATAGAGTCCGTGATAGGGTAGTCCTTGCGGCAGTCCTAAGAAGGACCTTGAGTTGGAATGGTGGTTGTTTACATTTCATGAGAAAGTTTTGTTAGCGATGAAACTTTATATGATGAACTGGATTTAATGCGATGTGCAAATTTTCTTAATTTTGTATGAGTCCTTCATGCTTCGTCCAATCAAAGTCCAGTTTACACTGTCGATGAAAACTCTTAATGTGTGATATTTCTTTCAAATGACGTATAAAGATGTTCGGGAATGCGGAGGAGTTGATGTAGTGTAGAAATTATTTTCAGTCAATCCAAATTGTTCCTTTGGTATGGCCAGTTGCCATCTATTGCAGCCCAAAGTACAGTATTTTAAAATCTCACTTTTTGTTTTCCTAATGGTAGAATATAAATAATAATATCCGTAGTATAGAGAGACGTATGTATTGCTACGGAGGTACATACAGTACGCGGAGTACATGGATAGTATAAAACTATGTATGCTGCAGAAAAATGTTTTCTAGATTTCAAGGAAAATACACGTTTTGCGGACACCTATAACCAAAAAAGTAGTTTTATGGAATGTACCCCCAAAAATTATCAACATTTTTCAAAATCGCAGAAGTTTGAGTGAAACCAGATCTACAGGGGTTTACTCGGATTGGAAAAAATTGTACGCATAGATTAGGAGCTGGCGTAGTTCCTAGATGCCAGAAGGGACAGAAATACAGACTGAATGATGGACGGACAAACTTTAAAAAACTGTTTTTTAGTGCCTGAGGCCCGCAAAACGTGTATTTCCATCGAAATCTCAAAAACGTTTTTCTGCAGCACACATAACTTTATACTATGTTTATTACTCCGTGTACTGTATGTACCTACGTATACGAGAAATTAAAAATGTATATCAATTGTTCAACATTATGTTATCTACCGATAACATGTTTTATTTTTCATTTAAATCTTTATTCCAGTAATTAAAGAATAAAATGAACATATTTATAATCACATTTCTACAATAAGCAAAATTCTTTAAAAAGTAGTAAACGAAAGCAATTGCAATTAGGCAAGTTGACATGCAAAACGCAATGAGTGAATTTATAATTTTTGTGAGAAATTTGCTGTTTATCATATAGGTACTGTTTGGTTTAACATTCCATTTCTTAATTCCGTACGTTTCTGTATGTTGTGTTGGTAAAGTACGACAATATTTTATCATTAATATACATCTGTGTGAGCAAAATCGAATACGTATAAATGTCCAAAATACTCATTCCGTTGCTCATCTTTTACATCAGATTTTCAATGTAGCAAAAATAAATTTATAAAATGAAAAATATAAAATGTAAATACACAATTTTATATGTAAAGATATCACCAAAATTTATATATTAATATGTACGTTATTTTTCTAAATGTTGCCTTTTGACCAATTTTAATTACTAGACGTTATTTTTCTAAATATTGCATTTTGGCTCATTTTAATGAACAGTCGTCTTAATTTGGTCAGGCGAAAACTGGCATGCAATTTATTTTCAGAACATTCTCCGAATATTTAAACTATTTTACTTTCTTTGTTTATTTTTAAGGTTTCTGTGCAATTTCAGAAATATTTCTCGGTTAACCTACCTTCAACTGCACACGGGAAACTCGATCTCAATAACATGAATTCGGAGAGCTCCGAACCTCGATTTCGCTCGCGAAGGCTGGTTGCAGCTCCAACTACTGCCAGCGCGTTCCGCATCTTCATTGTCGTTGCCTTAGATCTACAAGTAAAGAGGTGCACTCCCATAGGCGAATCAAGCTCCGACAGACGTGAATAGCTAGTCTGACGGTTGCCAAGGCAACGTGGTAATGCCTTGAACGATACGGTGTGTTGGAGAGGGCTGATTCAAACAAGGAACGAACTACTGTTACGAACTATTTTCTTACTCTTTTCTTTCCTCCTCCTAGACCTTTTCTTTTGTTTTCTCCGCCCTCTCCATCTTATGTAAAGGCAAAAAGTGTAAATCTCATCATATTTAAAAAAATGTTCTTCTTCATTTTCTTCTTTCCTTTTCGTTTGTTCGTTTTTCCCTAGACCTTCTGTAGAGGCGAGGGAAACACAAATTCCTTCGTACAAAAATAAATGAAGGTCTCTAACTCCTAGAATTTTCTTAATTTTTAATCTTTCAAATTCTTCACTTAGAATGATTAGACCAACCATTTCAATTATAAAAACTGGCAAGATAGTTCAGTTTGTTGTTTGAGTTGTCAAGTGAAGTTGATGAGTTGTCAAATGTTTTTACAATGCAAATTAATTTATATTTAGTTCCGAAAATAAGATATAAACAGATTTAACATAAATAACTTTAAAATATCGAGTAATAGTGTGATGAATTTGAAGATAAATGATTAAATAAACTCAAAATTATTAAACCAAAAAGAAATAAGACAAAAATGTGTATATTGTGCAATTTAGATACATGTAAATGACAAAAGAACTTTATTCTTGCAACCTGGAATGATTTCACGCAAGACAAGATAATAAACACAGAAATTGAATTGTGCCCCATGCTTTCGTTTACATTCTGTATTGTTAATAAGAAACCAATTTGGCAGTTATTAGAATTAAATATTAAAATAATTCAACGCACATTAAAATTATTAAACTACTTTTACGCACATTAAAATAATGGACAGTAATGTGTTTTTAGTTTTGTATTTATAACCAATAGTAGACACGCTATTTACTGTTACTGAACAGTTTCTAATTGTAAAGAATAAAGCGAAATGAATCCTCTGTCATTCGTTGAGTAGGTATAAATTGAATGAGGGGTATATACTCTGAACGGAATTTCTTCTCAAACTCAATTGATGAGAAAACAGGGTAGAATTTCGTTCTGCTATTCAATGACTCGGCATCCTAGTTTGAAATATTCGTAAAGAAACGTAGCGTCACGGAAGTTTGTACCTTGTAAACCGTACGCAAGCTTACCTCTTTAAAGTTTCAGGAGCCTCTTTCGGGGCTTGTTGCAGGTCAGTATTAAATTGTATCTCCCCAACTGCAGAGTTCATACAAAGCGCTACCACTGGACCGTATGCAGAAGTACTTCGGAAGTCGGCACTGCGTCTCCCAGTTTCATTAAAACAGTTTCCGAGCGCCTGCGAATGAAATATACTGGCTGACAAGGGGAACGCGGCGGCGCGACCCATATGCGTCCGATTGTTCTTTTCGTCGCTCGTCGCTTTGCGACCATTGTCTACCCCCTGCTCGCCGCCGTCTCGCACACTGGGCTAGAGCACTACTTCCAAGCGGGGTCAGTATCGACCCCTGGCAATTTTAAAGGGAACATTCATATTGCGATTTTCAATAGCAATCAAAGGGTCGGCAAGGGGTCGAAAGCCGAATATACACAGGCGATGAGAGCTGTAGATTCCCCACGGTTCGAGAATTGGGTTTCATGAAATTGTCAGCGCATGGAAATCCAAATTTGTTTATCATATTATAATAAAGTAAGAGCATGCATATTATTAATAAATAAATAACAATAAAATATGCAACACCTTCGTTAAAATATATTCATCCATCTGTAATTTATATACTGGCATGAAATTTGTAGTTAATATTAGTGAATAAAAAGTTATAACTTAAAGAACATACATCTCGTTAAAACCGTTTCATTCGCAATTACTTTTTATGACATAATAAAATAAAGCAATACATAATAATAGTAATAAAATGATATAATTAACAAACCTTTATATCTTTCTTGATACCGGAAATATTTCGACTTTTGCTGCCTCTTAACTTCCATTAAGAGTTCTAAATTAGGAATGTTTACAAATACGGCTATCTCATGAAAGTAATTCTTCTATGTAGTTGTTGGATGTATACCGAATGTTATTATGTATGTAAATTTTCAATAGGTTCAATTTAATTGTACTTATTTTTTTCAGGTAGTCAATAAACGGACGTGCACCCCTTAATACATATACAATAAAAAGTTACTATTTTCGTCTGCAATCATAAAAGTTTGTAATAACAATATATAAAATATTGATAACTCTTTTCCTGGTATCAAATGGCGATTCCCTAAACTTAATTTTATCCAGAATCAAGGAACAAACCAAACGATTAGTAATTAGATTGAGAATGAAAACTGAAACCATGAAGTTCCCCAACGATCTAAGGGATGGTGTACTTACTATTGCCGATGTATGACTGTATACATAGTAAATGAATATATTTCACTAATGCCTCCTACTTCACCTTCATTTAAATTTTGAATGTCTTCCGCCTAAATGTTGATTGTGTCCCACTGCGCGCCGAGGCGGCGGCTGCCAACCCTTCCCCGGCGCGTTGGCACTCGCACACAACAGAGCGCCTCAGAGAATGGCGAACTACACGACAAAGGCACCAAAATGGTGATAGTTTCTTTTTTTGCAACACATGAAATTTAGTGAAACACTTAGCTGCGCTTTTTTCTGCAATCTTGTATTTATTTTTTTTAAGAAAATTTGGGAAATTATTAAAATTTTGATAAAGAATACAATTTGTAATCACCATTAAGTACGTCTTAAAATTTTGAACGTAACGTTAAAGTAGAAGAAGAAGAAGTAGAAGTAGAAGAAGAAGTAGAAGTAGAAGTAGAAGAAGAAGTAGAAGAAGAAGTAGAAGAAGAAGTAGAAGAAGAAGTAGAAGAAGAAGTAGAAGAAGAAGTAGAAGAAGAAGTAGAAGTAGAAGTAGTAGAAGAAGAAGTTTTAGTAAATAACTCATACAAGCATGCAAAATGTAAAATTTTGTTGTATATACAAATTTTTTTAAATGTCAAAGAAGATGAAAAGCGTCGTTCGTAATTTAATAAATGAGTGAATTCTACTTCCAATTATATATTTTCGTATAATTTTAGATCATTTTTGAGCTTTAAAGTCTAGCGAGCTAAACGCTTTCTTTAAATCGTTCTCACGAAAACACTGCATGCATTTTTTGGGCAAGCTTCAAATCTTGTAAACCCTCCTGAGCAAACACAAAAGGAGAGCGCAATATTATTTGTCTTGCAGAATTCGTTCTAACGAGACCGTTTAGGGGATAGGAATCTATTCTCCACAATTACTCCAGATCCCAATGATCGCAAACTTTCCTTGATGGTTCTTGGTGACTGTGACGTGGAGGTTTTTAAACTTGAAAGGTGATTTTATTTGCAGACTACGAAGGTCACTGAGCTTTTTCTTGTCTTAGCTAAGATACTTCGACATGATTAAAGTAAATTATATCATTTGGAAATGAAATACATTGAAAATATAAGCATACAGCCAACCCAAATAATTTATATAGGGCGTAATATTTTGTGTTTCAGGAATTTTGATTTTACCTATTGATGTATTACGAACATTTCCAGGAGTTTCGCGAGGCCCCGACGTCTCTCCGGAGATGCATATCACCTTATGGAAACTCTGAGTACCATTTCTCTGAAGTAAATCAATCATTTTCATAGAGCCGCAAATACGCGTCAAAAAGCCCTTTTCCTTCAATTCTCGAAAACCTTTCCAAAGCCACTCTGTCCATTGGCTGCTGCCGGGCGTGCGGAATAGCGTTGCCCAATCAGGAACAAGAACGAGCGTAGCGAGCGAGCTGCGCCGCCGCACGGGCGCTCTGTGGCGGAGCTTCGCGCTGACGTTTGAGTTCCGGTTACTTTAACAAGCGGCGCGGCTGTGCCGGGCTCCCTACGCAACGCGGCCGCGGCCTGGGGAGGGGGCGGGGGGCGTCAAGGGCCGCGGCAGGCGGCCGCTGCGTCGCCCGCTCGAAATAACTTGCGCCCACAGAGATAGCGACCTGGAGTCCCTCAGGGCGGCTTATGTGGACTTTAAATTGCTCCGTCGCCGCCGGAGGTGCTCTAGTGCATCGTATGTCTGGTTCGTTTCTTGTCGGCTTGCATTTTACTATATTTTGCAGGCATCAGGTTGAAATGAAGGTATCCAATTTTGTATTGTAAGAGCAAGAATTTTCAGCAGAGGGTGACTTAATGCACGAACCAAGTGTTGTGAGCTCGAATCACGCTTTAGATGAATATGCAGTATCTATGCCGTGAAGAGAAAAAAGAACTTACCATCTATTACGAATGGTATTGTCTTATTATCATAATATCGTATAACGATAATTTGTTATTTCATATAGTCAGGAAACTAAATAATATATCTCTCGTAAATGGTTTTTGTCCATCCAAGACAAATATAGCTAATAATACAAAAGGAATCACAATATAAGAGACTAGCATGACGTAACGTCTTTCTTTTCTTCTCTTGAGTCTGACCGGCTCTTCAAATTCCATTAAACACAATGAATTTATGAATATAAATTTATTATTATTAACTTCGGAGTCAATAAAAACTTGCCTTGTAGTCTGAAGTTGGAAAAATCCAAAATCGTAAAACGAACGTATCAGAAAAAACAGAATTTTCTCTACTTTCTTCAATTTTCAGATACCTCGCCCGTAGTTCTATCGTTTCAGATACGAGTGTTTGGGAATTTTAAAGCAGATTTTCTTTCGTCTTTGGGAGCACAAGTCATTTTAATGACAATTTTTGAAGATAAAGTTGTTTTTTATTTAATGAAAAATGTTTGAAAAAATAAAAGACCTTAGGTTCCCTAGATTCATTCATCACTATCGTGAGCGACACGTAGAAACTAAAGAAATTCAGACGATAAAGAGAGTACAAAACAAATGCAGTTTTAATTACATACCTACTATAACGAGAAACAAGCATTGGATATGATTTTACATACATGTAATACAGAAACATTATAATAATCAGATATTCTAACTTATATTAGGCATAAATACTTTTATTTTGAAGACACGTGGGTGCTTAAACGTTTTCAAAATGCAAATATCTCTCCCATCGTTTCGTTTGCAGCGCCACACAAAATTACATTAATTTTTTCGACAAGAAAAACAGTGAAATTCGTCTTACGTTCTCATTCAGGTTTGTTCCTGTCTCGTTGCGAAATATGCTTCTCCTTAAGAGTCGCATTGAAGGTCTTTAAAGCTATAAAGAAGGGTGTACAAATTTTAAATGTTCTGGAAAGAGTCTGAGCAAGCCAATGTTTTGTTTAAAATAGCAGTTAATTTCATATTCTAATACAATATATAGTGTAATATTAAATGTTTTGGTTGGTGTAGTTGCACCTCTATTTTTAATAACAATCAAATGAAAGTAAATGACGAAATACTAGTAAATATTTTTTATGATGAATTGTTTTTACATATGACTTTGCAAAAGTAATGACAAATTCATTCACATTCTTCATTTATATCTTATAACTATTGTAGTTTGCTTTCATAGTCAAGAAATACACGCAGTTTTTATTTTTACAGTTACCATTCACGCAAGAGCGATAAAAAACCCTTCCATGCCGTACTTACCGGCGCCAGATGTTGTTGTGTGTTCCAGTACAACAGTGTTCCACGGCCTTCATGCGTACGACTGAGGAGGGAAAACGAGGCAGAGAGAGCATGAAAGTAAATTTATCCGGTCTATGCATTCTGAAGCAGCCCTAGAGTGTGGCATGAGTAGGGTCGGCAAAGGGTTGGTATAAATTAGCACCACTTAGTTGCAAGGCTTGGTATTAACGGGCGGAAGGTGCAATATAATCCAGGAATTATGTACTTGTATTGTGGGCTTTGCAGAAGCTGTTCAGAGCCATCTGCGATACAAAAGGTTCACTCAGTAAACCAGTGAATTGGTTCATGAAAATGCATGTGTCAATATGCGTTCTACGAATGAGAATTTAAGTATACCGCTGCATTCTCCTTTGTGGGTGATTCATATGTAGAACATGTGCGATGAACGGGGCGATGTAGGTTGATTTGCTTCTGTATTATCATTTACGTAGAAAGTCATTTGAATATTATAAAGATGTATTACAATAAACACGTCAATTAGCTTTTGGATATTTGGAGGCAATCCACGTAGAGGAGGTTGTGGATCAAACACAATCAACTTCTATGTTTGAGAAATGGAGAGAGTTCCTAAAATTCGCAGGTTCCAAAGATGCATAAATGATTTGAGATTCTTCACGATATTTTCACTAATGCCTAAAATGTTCTCCATGCGGCATGTCCTCTTGACGTTTAACCAGTGTACAAGAAAGTCCGTCCATTGTCGTCTTGCGTTTTGTACGATCCTCTTTCCAATGACCAATAATTTTTGTGTTTCTCTGGACCGTCCGCGATTGCTGTTTTGTTCTTCTGGCAGCACATTGGCAGTCTCCAGATTATTTTGTATTTTATCCGTCAAAATGGGTGATAACAGTCTAGTCACGTTATGAGCCATTAGTTTCCGGGTATATTTCCCTTCTTCCGGTGTTTAATTGCAAGCTCTGTCTCGCCTGTATTCACCCACCACTGTCAATTGCCTGTTAATTCTCAAGCCTTGCTCCGTAGCTGATCAACTCAGTGTTCCTTACTCGTTCAATCTATGGTACCTTGTTGTTTCCCAGGGTTGATTCACAGCTTGCTCCAGAACTCTATTGTTTGTTCTCTACCTGCAAGCACTTCGCGTTGAATGCGATCCTCGTAGATGTTCTGGTAAATTGCTGCTTGGTGAAGGTGAACTGAGTGTTGTGGCTTACGAGGTGCATCCGACGCCTTCAGTCCTTTGTGGAGTGGCCGAGATTTGAAGTCGCCTGTTGAACTGGGACCCAGAGCCGGAGGCACCTTGCGTGTGTGGGGAGAAGGCTGGGAAGGGGGGGGGGGCGCGTAAGTGAACGGCGCGGAAGCGCGCGCTGGGCGACGCCCTGCGTGGGCCCCCGCGCGCCACCACGCGAGCCACAGCCACGCCTCTGCCAGCTGGCAGCGCGCCCCGCCCCGCCACGCCCCCTCCACCCCGCCACGCGCCTCTCCGCTCCATCCCGCGCCGCTGCCTTCGCGTGAGGTGGTGGCGCCGCCCCGCCCCGCGCCATACCTCATAGCAATCTAATCTCTCCCCCTCCCCCACCCGCGCCACTCCGAATGTGTGAGGGAGATCGCCCGCACCGCACCTCGCCCCACACCCCATACCGCGCCTCGGTCTGCCACGCCCCACGCCCCCTACGACCTCGCCCTGCTTTGCTCCCCGCGCCCATCCACACATCCCGCCTCCCTTCGTTTCATCCCACCTGGCCCCGCCCCGCAACATCCCTGCATCGCACACCCCCCCCACTGCACCCCTCCCCGCGCAACGTGCTCTGCCTTGCCTCGCCCCGCCCCGCCCCGCCGTGCCACGCGCCCCTCACTCCCCCACCGGTGTGCGGAGTCGACACATCCCCGACCCGCCCCGGCCCATCCCCTTCTTTCTATCAACTCACCCTCTGCATTATCATCCTCATGCTCTGTTTCAACAGTTCCTGTTTGTCGCACGCGAATAGATAGTATGTGCATCTCGAGTCCAGGTCCATATCGGTACACTTAGCGCACTCCTGTTTCATGTTCCTTTGTGGTTACATATTAAACGTGAATAGCAGAGTCTGGAGTCTTCTCGTCGACTTGGACGCCCGTACTGAAGCGCACAGAGAAGGCTGGCCACGACCATTAGCCTACGTGCACTAAACCCTGGCCCCTTTTCTGTCACGCTCGGCACACGACGCCTACTCCCTTATTTTGTTATGGCTCTGAATCCACAGCCCTGTTTTCTCTATAGCTTTTTCTGCTCCTCTCTTCCCCTCTATGACTTCATTGCCCTTGACTTTCTGGCTACAGGCATTCTTTAATATTCCTTCTCTTTCTGTTGTATTTCTCACTCGCTTTTGTTTCCCCGTCCTCCTTCCTTTGTTCGCTCTTCATTGCTTCCTTCCGTCGACCTCTACCGGCCTTTGGACCTCTCTTGCATGATACCTGTTATTCTGTATCTGTGCCTTCTCCTCTGTTGCTCTCAACCCTTACCTTCGCGCTAACGGCTGCGCCTCATTGCCTGCGCTTCCTCTTTTGAGTCGCTCGCGCTCTCTTTCTCTCGCTGTGTCGAAACGAGCAGCGCACGGCAGAGGCGCAACACTTCCCGACATGTTGGCGGTGCTTCATTCACGCCCCTCTTCAAGTTCCTTTCTAGAGCAGACGGATCTCTGTTGAAATGGGAACAATGCTATCACAGGAAACAATTATTGCAATATATTATTGTTAAATAATTTGATTCTGAAATTCTGTTTTTGCTGTTATCATCACTCTACGAATTATTTGAAAAAAAATTCAAGAAATAAAAATTGTATGTATGTAGAAAGATGTATATATAGATTAATAGCTATACTAAAATTCGCATGCAAACAGCAACTTCAATTATTAGAATAATGGGACATTACCATACCATCTATTGTAGCGAACATTATCTACTGTTTCTTTTCTGTGTATAATAATGTATTTATCATTTCATTTACCATTTTGAAGACACAACAGTGCACTTTTGGATGCAAGACACTCATAATAGTTGTAATGCAAGGCCTTGAAGTATCCGAATCCAATGAATAGTTACCTCAAATATTTTAATTGGTGGTCTATTGGGTGAAATTTGAATTCTGTTTTTTTTTCTTTTTCAGGACAATGAATTATATTTAATTTCACAAAAAATGTGATAATGCAATCCTATAAAAAATGTGAAATATTTGACCATAATTTCTTGAGCACATATGTGTGTCGACATTTCAAGGTTCTTTAATAATGAAATAGTTATAATGATTTGACTTAAGTTACGTTACCAAATTACGTTAACATCGAAAAAACACTCATACAGGATTCACCTGCAATATTTCATATATTTCGAGGAAATAGAGTCTGTGTCTGAAGAAATGCCACAAACTTCTAGGGCCTATAGAGGAGTTGAAGATGATCACTTTTTGCCAATATACATTTGAAGGGAAATCGTATAAAGAAGTTATACATGAGATGATTCTCTCTAATTGTTAGGCAAATCCTCATGCCTTGTTATTTCAATGGTCAGGTTCTGACGCAGTCATGAGGATTTCATGTATTTGCCGAACAACAGTGTGTAAGACGTTACCTATCTATCATGGACAAGTATCACATATGTAACGTCTGCGCAATGAAATTTCCCTCCTGTTGTTCACGGACAAAAAATGTTTACTTTCCTACCTCTACGCTCTACAGGTTTATAAGCTTGCAACCTTTATCGTGAGTCTCCTTTATAACTCGAACGCGAGTAAACGTTATTTGAATGGTGGCTATACAAGGTGCTGGAGCGGCGTCCCCGGAGGAATGGCTGAGTCGGCAGCAGCTGGGACGCGCGCGGCTGCTCCCGCTGGCGGAGAGGGTAGCACGGCTGCGGGGGGGGGGGGGACGCGACCCACCTGGCGGCCGCGCCGCGCGCGCCCAGACGCCGTGGCCTGGATTCCCCCCCCCCCTCCACGTCGACGCCACCGTGTCGCAAGAGCAGTCTCCCTCGCTCTCGCCCACACCTTTCACTCCCACTCCTCCTCATCCCCCTCTCCATTTCCTTCGCCTCCTCCTGCATGTTGCCCTTCTCCTTCTTACCCTTAGTCTTGTTATTCTTTTCGGGTTTTCTTATCATTTTACATTTTCTTCACCTCTATATTTTTATGAAACGTTTCTAACCCAAAAATCCATAGTCGCTTACTGACAGTAAAATTTGACAATCTGACAATCAATAAACCACTCTTAATTTGACGTGACACCACATAAAATTTAATACGCTCTCTCCTTGTATAATCATTCTTTACACGGTAGAACACTATTGTAAATTCCCATTCTTGGAATTTTATGTGCCAATAAAGATAGATCCATCACAATATTGTGTTTACATCTCTGTGAAGACAAACATAATTTAAAACACACATGGTGTTATTTAAAACGGTGTCCCTGATAAACAATCATGTAACGCAGTTCATTGTTCCCGATTGCAATGGTGTCTTGGCCTGCGTCTTTGCGCGGAGGGCGGGGTCGGCGGCACATCTCAGCTGCAGCGAGGGCTGTCGGGCGGCCGTCACCGGGAGTTGAGCCACCGTCTGTTTCAAGCGAATGTGTGTGTGTGAGCGTGTGTCATTGATCACCGTGTCTGCGGCCATCGACCGCACAACCCAACCACACCCCAACCCCCTGCCATCCGCCCTGCCTCCCCCGCGCCTGCCCCCGCCCGTGTGCCTCCGCGGCCACTCGCCCCTTCCCTGAGCCGTTGCGCAACCCACGCCCTCCACACTCCACACTCCACACCTGCCCCTGCCATCTTCCCTGCCTCCCCCGCGCCTGCCCCCGCCCGTGTTCCTCCGTGGCCACTCGCCCCTTCCCTGAGCCGTTGCGCAACCCACGCCCTCCACACTCCACACCTGCCCCTGCCATCCGCCCTGCCTCCCCCGCGCCTGCCCCCGCCCGTGTGCCTCCGCGGCCACTCGCCCCTTCCCTGAGCCGTTGCGCAACCCACGCCCTCCACACTCCACACTCCACACCTGCCCCTGCCATCTTCCCTGCCTCCCCCGCGCCTGCCCCCGCCCGTGTTCCTCCGTGGCCACTCGCCCCTTCCCTGAGCCGTTGCGCAACCCACGCCCTCCACACTCCACACCTGCCCCTGCCATCCGCCCTGCCTCCCCCGCGCCTGCCCCCGCCCGTGTGCCTCCGCGGCCACTCGCCCCTTCCCTGAGCCGTTGCGCAACCCACGCCCTCCACACTCCACACTCCACACCTGCCCCTGCCATCTTCCCTGCCTCCCCCGCGCCTTCCCCCGCCCGTGTTCCTCCGTGGCCACTCGCCCCTTCCCTGAGCCATTGCGCAACCCACGCCCTCCACACTCCACACCTGCCCCTGCCATCCGCCCTGCCTCCCCCGCGCCTGCCCCCGCCCGTGTTCCTCCGTGGCCACTCGCCCCTTCCCTGAGCCGTTGCGCAACCCACGCCCTCCACACTCCACCCTCCACACCTGCCCCTGTCCTCTTATGTCATCGCCTGCTCTCCGAACCCAACTTTTGTATACTGTTGTGTCTGGTTATTGTCAGCCTCCATGCTTTCATCGCAGTTGATTCTACTTGATCCTTAAACTAAATATTTTAGGGTACATCACTTAATGCATCTGGCACTGTTGAAGGGTTTTCTTCATTTTTAATCGCCCTTGTCCTCTCACTAGATTTTTCTATACTGAGAGACTTTCACCACATTCTCGATATTCTAGCTAGATCAGATTTCAGTACTTTTAAAATTGTAGTCCGCAACAGTGAAATCTTCAGGGTGGACAGTACTGCTAATGATGAGCTGAAATAATTCTCTCAGAGACACAGTTCTTATAGTCCCTTCCATTCACCGTGAGTGATTCATCATGATTCACGAGAGCCTGCACCTGTCCTGACCGAATTCGCGGTACTGACGCGGCGCCCTATCCGAATCAATGACTTCAGTTCCCTCTAACACATAGTTTACTACATCCCACTTCACACAGTGGAAGGTAGTTTCCTTTACATCTTTTTTGTGTAGTAACTTATTTTTCATAATTATACTTAGCTTCGTGGTTGAAATTGCCAATCGCCAAGCCGGCTTTATGTTAACCATGACCTTGAATGGGTAGGATGCAAAATTTTAAAAAAACTTCTTTTTTTACTGTATGTAGTAGCTTGTTATTGTCTTCGATACAGAGCTCGATGTACACTGTAACTTCCCTGGATTGAGAGCATCGTGGTTACGAGGGAAATATGAAAACAGTCGAATGATTTTACGTGTTCTCTTATGGAAGGCACTATGAGAAGCAATTATGAAAGGGAATTACGTGAGAGAAATATGAAAAGAAAATGCCGAGTCAATTAATGTATAGTTGATTAGTAAATATAAATCAATTTATTTAGATAAAAAATTAAGCGGCGACAAAGTGCCCGTCGGCTTTGGCTCAAGGGCTTTTTGTCACCCGAGGTAATTATAACTCCCTTGGCGCATAAATAACAATTATTCTGCTTGGAAGCAGTCAGAAAGAATAAATTATTTGAACTAAAGGTAACCAATGGATATAATATGCCATAATATTTCATTTAACTTGTTTTATATAAATGGGTTGGAATCGAATGTTTCTCCTCTGGTCCTGAAGTGCATATTTATTTATCTCCTTTCAGACCTTTTATTTCCCTAGGTTCTCCATGACTTAGTAATTTTTACGTCTGTCTGTCGGCGGCGGCATTTCATGGCATTTATGTCATATTATAGAGTCTATTTATCACTATCCCTACCAAAATTTTAAAGAAACAATTTGGGACCGTTATTGAGAAAATATAATTTTTTTTAATATTACTCATATTTTGCGCAATGTTGCGCGAAAACTAATAAAATTTTCAAAAATATATACTTTAAGTTCATGAAAGATCTAATAATGGAGAAAAATTGTACTTGAAGGAGAACATTTTTATCTTCAATTTTATAGTTGAAGGCAGTCGCCTAAAAATTGAAACTCCCGCAATCATGAAAATGTTACCGTGGTTGGAGTAGTTCCGAGCGAAGGGGGCTCGTGGCAGCGAAGGCCTGTGGGAGTCACCGCTCGCTGATATTGGTTCTTCTCGACACACACACACACACACACACACACCGCTGCCGGAAGCGAAGCCAGGCGGCGTCCGCCCGCCGCACGGAGTGGAAACTCTTTGGAAGCGTCTCCGCACACATGTCCTATAAGGCGCGCCTCATAATGGCTTTTCATTGCCAATGAATTTCTAGGGCTTTCTGTTCCAAACGGAAAATTGTAAAATTCCGCCTGTTCATCTCTTTATAGGTGTGTTTTCATTCTTGTCATAGTTGTACGATCAAGGACCTACGGTGACAGAATGTCAAGTGTGTGCAAAATATTCGTCTAAATTTGTAATAGTTATATTAATTTTTAAAATATTTAATTTACTAAAAAATGAGAATGCGATCATAGATACCTTGAATTTCAACGTAACTATTCTACTATTCACTATTCACTTTCAGTCGTTGAATAAGGAAAAATTTTGAAAACACAATATTGTTGTTCTCGGATCAGCGTTTAAAAAACCTAGACCGAAATATATTCCTATCATGAAATCATAAAGACTAATTACAAATCCGTGCACGAAAAATTATTAGTTTAAAAAGTATGAGAAATATTTTTGAATATTACAATATATATTTAAAAAACATAATTCAGAACATTTTGAAATAACGAAAGAATGATGTTACGGCAATGTTTTTGCAACATGCTATTCAAAAGAATGGCTAGAAATATTTTTTACCCTTCTCTTTTAATACAACTTAGAGTAAGAAAAGGATTTTGTAAAAAAATATTATTACACAAATAAAATACGCCGACAGTTATATTAAATCCTACAATCCTACGTAACAAAATATAGAACACATATGAGATTTCAATGAGTTTCTCAATGAGATTTCAAGTGAAGTATTTTTAATTTTCAATTTCCATTTTGAGTCATTATCAAATCACAATAGAGTCATTACACATCAAATTGCACTAATTTGAAGAAAATATGACCTTGATATACCAGATTTTTAAACTTTCTTTTTCTTTGAAGAGTATGAGAAAAAATATGAAACACGTGTTTTTCATTTTTTCCTAAATATTATTTTTCGAGATGACACTCATTTTCAAATTTTTCGAAAAAATACTCACGTCTCTAATGCTTATCATTTTTATTTCGTGTTGTAATTGTGACAGAAAAATAGTATTTTCCGATTTTAAGAACAAAATATGATCTTTCATTTGATGTATGTATAAAATAATTCAATATTTTAAAGTGCATTTTTACCTATTTTATTTTTATTTATTGAATTTCTTCTAAAACTTGACAAATTAAAAATTCTAAAAAAATAGCATTGTAACCTTTGAAAAGTTCTACAAAAGTTTGGTAAGTTTCAAAGTGTAATACTGGGATAATTCTGAGAAATTAAATACAATAGAAATTTCTAATTTCTGTTTTACTGCAGCGTGAGCTAGAGCGTCACCCCTCAAGCACGTACCAAATAGCAGTAGAGTCACTCCACGTTCACATTGTCCCTTCCCAACATATTTGCGGCATTAAGAAGTATGTTAGATTCTCGCTTCCTTGGAAAAACTTCACTTGATTCGTCACGAGAAGGAATTTTGATAACTAGTTTTTCAAATATATATAACATTAGTCAATTTTCAACTTTTTAAGAATGCTGCGTGTAACAATTTGTTCGAGCACTTCTTCTGCAATTATATATTTTAATATTAAGAAACTGGAAACAACAATAGTATTGATATTATTGTAAGGCTATCTGTGGCTACTAACTTCACATAACAACGCAGTTTTTTCTCTGATTCCTCTTTCATAAATGACTCAGTATATCTGAGGAAGAAGGCTGCTCTGTTTCAGGCAGACCGTAGCAGTGTGAGTTTTTTATAAATAAATCTGAAAGTCTCATTTCGTGAGAAGAGTCCCATTTGAGGCCATATGCGTATTTATTTGATTCATAACATGACATAAGTTACACAATTTCTTTGTTTGGGCGTTACGATGCCTAGTGTCATTGATACCCGTAGTTCGAGCAGCTGCTCCGGTGGGCAGTGGGCTGCCTCTGTACTCCGGTGAACAAATACCTTTTTTAATGATATTTATTTGTGTTCCACTTTGAAATTTTACAGATCATTACAATAGTGTAAAATAATTGAGTAATTTTAATTAATTGAAGTGTCGTCCTAATGTAAAAAATTTCAGTAAATTAAAATATAATTTACATATTTAAATAATATCATTATATAAATTATATTTGCAGCAAATGAAAGAACATATTTTTGTTTTAAGTTTAATTTAAGCGTAATTTTATTTTTCTAAATAAAACGGTATTTGGACAAAAAATTAAACCTTAGTGCGCGCAGAATTCTTCAGAAATAAATAATTGGTTATATTTGTGAAACGAGGGGGATTGGAATAAAACAGAAAAAATACGTGTCACCTATTTTCAACCAAGTAAAAAAGTTTCAAGTTCAAAAGTAGTGAAGTTTGTAAGTATACAATTTGACGTAGATTGATTCTATAACACTCATTCTTTATGATCGTTCTCAAAAAAACTAATAACTGGTCTGGTGTTTCCCCAATGATCTTGAAATGTTCGTACACTAGGTAATAAAAAGTATCCGGACACGTGGCTGAAAATGACTTGCCAGTTCCTGGCGCCCTCCATCGGTAATGCTGCAATTCAATAGGGTCCCCCTTATCCTTGATGACAGCTTCCACTCCCGCAGGCATACTTTCAATCAGGTGCTGGAAGGTTTCTTGGGGAATGACAGCCCGTTCTTCACAGAGCTGCACGGGGTCAACAGACGGGGTCGGCCTGTACACTTTCGTGCTTTAGGTGTCCCTCCACGTTTCCACTTCACTATCACATCAGTAACAGTTGCTGAAGGGATGTTCAGGAGTGCGGACAGGCTTCTGACGCATGTGGCACCCAATGACCTGACCACGTTCGAAGTCCGAGAGTCCCGCCGTGCGCCCCATTCTGATCTCCCACGATGTCTAATGACTACAGCGGTCGCTGATGAGGAGTGCAATGCACAATGCACAATGCACCTAAAATCAAAAACGTATGTTTTAGACGTGTGTGGATACTTTTCATTACATTCTATTTGATCTCTTGATGTTAATACGTCGCCGAATGACACATTGTTGTACAGGATGATAGACCACTGGCGCCTGCGAAGTTGGAGACGCTGCAACCCGCCACACTTAATATACCCACCCAACAACTACCGCAAACTTATCAAAGTGGAATTGATATTTTCATAGCCATTTTGAATCGTCAGTTTGTTGTTTAGGTTAGTAACGAGTTCCACGATATTATATAAACATGTAGGACCGCATGCTCGAAAACAGGAATAAACATATTAGTGTTTGGATCCCGACCATCCACACGGTGAGGCCAATGCACGTATAACAACAGGTCACTCCCGAGGTGGATTGTATTTTCTATGTTTCGATTCATTTCAGTATTATCTAAAACTCCTCTTAAACACCAAAAATTACTAATCCAATTTACTATAATCTCCCTGTAGCGTCGGATTCTCTTTTTGATAAATTTGGTCTTTTATGTGTCATTAACTGGCTATTTAGATATCAATTATATTAATAATTTCAAAAGGTCGATGATTATTATTAAAGATACTACTTTTTAGTGATTGACAATAAAAGAGCAATGTGATAAATGTTTCCGTTCACTAATAAAAAAGGACAAAGGACTTCTTTCAGCCTATGTGATGCCTGCCTGTCATGATGTTTCTCGTGGAAGTTTTAAGTATTAAAGACACTACAAGTATGTCCAATGTCCTATATTATAGCCATGCTATTTCGTTTGAAAGCGTAATATCGATTATTAAATTTTGAACTTTAAAAGCAACAAAATGATTTGAAATAACGAGAAATTCCTGAGCATTTCATTGAATATCTCTTTCAATCTAAATTATCTTATTGATTAGAAAATAATTTTCTATTAAATCGTACGTCTCGGAACAATCATTGCCTGACTGCTAAATAAATGAACGCAGCGCCCGAGAAGGGAGTTGTGTCGGCGCCCTTTGCGATGCGGGGGGGGAGGGGCACGCTCCCTCGCAGGTGATTGCTCCACCAAGGCGGCGGCGGAGGCGGCAGCAATCCGCCGAGCCCCCGCCAGCCCCTTGCCATTGATCGCCCGCCCCCGCCCACCAGCCCGTTGCCGCCCCGACCGCCCACGCGCGTTTCCCTCCCTCCCCGCCCCTCGGGCTGTTAGGCTGCCCTCCTACCTTTCGTCTTCCTTCCCTTCTTCGTTCCTGTCATTCCCATCACCCATTTCCCGGCCGCCTCGCCCACTAATTGCCTCACCCAGCCAGGTTCATCACGCTGGCCCGCCCCCGTAGAAGAATCAAATAAAGCTAGCAATGGGCATTATTTTTAACTATTTTATTACTAATTTAATACTGATTTTTTACCGTTGGAAATAAATGCGTGGCGATACAGCTTGATATCAAACTGGCCCCTCTCGTGTCTTTCATTGTGAAGATGAACAGTAAAAATTGTTTTTTTTTCGGTAATATATTACTAACAGAATAGTAAAAATAATGCTTCCACTTTTACTTCATTCTCTATGTGGTGGGAGGTTCAGCTTAATAGAATTCCTATTGACGTTCCATCCTGTGCTTCCTCACCCTTCGTTCATTCATCCTTCCCTCGCTCTCTACCTGCCCTTAAAACTACCCACCTATCCATTCACCTGACCACCCAATCTCACAACCCCTTCAACCAGATATATATTTGTGACGGGGCAATCTTAAACTTGTCTACTTTCCACCAAAACGTTTCTTCAAACCATTCTCCAAAAAGTGTCTTTTTTACCTTTTCATTTTTTCAAGTTTTCATTTCTTTAACTCAAAAAAATTTTTTTTTACTGACCTATCGTAACTTTCCACTACATTGACTTACGTGATCCCTGTAGCCATATAAATACATATGGGCGATCCCATGCTTTCCGGACGCACGCACGCACGCAGAGAGCAGGGAAATAATCTTCTAGGCGCAGCATCTAGTTCCGTAACATCGCACCCTTCGCCCTTGCGTACCGCTCCCGGGGCTCCAGCCTCCAGGGCGGCATGGTGCCCCACCCTCTCTGCCCCGCTCTAACAATCCCACCTGCCCAACTTGCACGTCTCAAATCCCAGCCTTTCCTTCCTCCCTCCCCCTCATTTGCTCCATAGACCCCTCCCTTTGCAACCTGTCTCTTCCCCTCCCTCAACTTTGACCTCCCCACGCGCCCTTCCCACCCGGCGGCTCACTCCCACTTCAAAATCGCCCCCCCCCCCCCGAGTGCGCCAAAGGGAAATCGGGAGGTCGAGCGGGTCGCGAGCTGAGAAGAGTCGCCCGGGCGGGAGGGAGTCGGGGTGGAGCACGCTTGGCTGGAAGGGGAAGGTCAAGGAGCGAGGAGGCCGCGCCTATGCACCGGTCCCGCCTAAAATGCCCAACCATACGACCCTCCTCATCTCTCCACCCCTTTTCTCCCGCCGCGAAAGCCCCTCTGCACCTGGTCTCTACGACGCCCGCCCCGCCTTCCCCTCTCGGCCTGCCCCCCCCCCCCGCCTGGCCGCCCCACTCGCACCGAGAGGCCGAGGGTAGTTGGGGCTATGAGTAGTTGGCCGGGCGGGCCCGCGGGGCTGGAAGGGGCGGGCGGGGAGCCATACGCTAAGTGCCTCGCTCGCTCACGCGGCTGCGGGCCGCACTGCGTCGGACGCGGCCGCGAGGGAGTGGGACTCCCCCGAAGTTTACGACCTCCAGCCGCTGGTGGCCTGAACTGGCAGTCACACTCAGGGCGGACGGAGTGCGCGACCACAAACTAAAAACATGTTTTCGTCTGCTTCCCGCGCCTCATCTTCGCGCCGCCTGAGTTAGTTTGGAAGCAGATTTATCGCTGTCTCGGTAGCAACTTTGACCTTGAGCTCTAGTCCCCACGGAAACGGTATTCGATTCTGACTGCACACGAGAATATTTGGCCGAATTCAGTTGCTGTCAAGAGGAGACATCTGGCGGGCGGCTGCCTTCATCGGATATTCTTCGTGCTTTCTCCGATCAGCACCAGGCGAATGTCGAAGTGGTGCCCTTAGAAACGAACCTCGAACTGCGCGCCATCTTCGCTTGCCCTTCGTGTCCTTTCCTCTTCTCTTACTCGCACGTGCTTACACTTGAGTCCACTAAGCTGCCATTGCTTTCGTGAGACCGTTGAGATCTTAGGGATTGTCCCAGCCGGGACGACGCCTCGTTGGAGGGCAACTCAACGTCCACTGGCGGAAAAACATGTATCACTCCGCCACGAACGTATCCGTTGATTTGCCCGAAAACATCAATAAATTCATCTTCGTTATCGTTATTTCCTCAGATTTTTCCCTTTTCTTCATTCTTTGTTTTTTGTCACACTATTTTCCCATCCATCTTCAGTAGTAATTTTCTTCAGTCTTTATTTTTATACTGCAACATACACAAGATTTTATTTTATATTTCCGTATGTTTCCGAATCAATCAATGTGCCACTTTTTCATGCTCAAGACCCTAGCAAATATTAACATACTGATATTAATATATTCACATGTATTTCAATAAGTATGCTTAAGTGAAGACATAATTTTAACATAATCGCTTTTAATTAGCAAACTGAAAATATGTGCTTCATTTTCTTAGTCTTGTTTTCGCTTGTCGATTTTTGAATGCTACCTTATCTCCAAAAACACATTTTAAGAGTCTCTCCTTTCTGTGAAATAAAACTTTATTTCAATGAACAATTATGACTTTTTGCAAGATTTCTCGTGCGAGTGTTTTGCGTTTTCGCCCCTCGACGGCTGCGGGCTTTTCCCCTGCGAGGCTCGGAGACGCAACCTGCGTAACGCGCCGGTGCGCCGCGCATCAGTTGGCGGCGCGGCCGCAAGCAATTTTCAGGGCAAGCGTCGCGCGAAATTAGTTTGCCAAGCCGCCAACACCACCACCACCACCACTTCCACCACCGAAACCACCTTCACTATCAGCACCACAGCCACCTCCTCGCCGTCGCCTCCTCCGACGGCAACATCACCGCCGCTATTACTGCCGTCACCAACTACCAAACGTTACCTATACCATCGCCGTCGCCACCACCACTTCAATCACTATCACCAACACTACCATCCCCAGTACCACCGCTCTTGTTACCACCGCCACCACTGCCTCCACCACTCCCACCATCATTCTCAGCATCTCTGCAGCCACCATACATCCACTACCATTCCACCATCATCACCACCACTGCCGCCACCATCACCACCACTTCTCCACCTCCTTATCCTCCTCCTCCTATTACTACTACTACTACTACTACTACTACTACTACTACTACTACTACTACTACTACTACTACTACTACTTCTACTACTACTACTTCTACTACTACTTCTACTATTACTATTACTACTATTCTACTACTATTACTACACTTGCGACTATTACTACTACTATTAGTAGTACTATTACCACTACTACTATTGCTACTATTACTACCACAATCCCTACAACTACTACTATCCCTGCTATTACTACTACTATTACTACCTCTACTACCGCCAACACTATCTCAGCATCACGTGAGCATCTCCAAGACCGCAAGTACTCCGAAATTGTTGTCAAGAACTGGTGTTTTGCTCGTTCCGTTGGGAAGTTATTATGAGAGAGCGCCCTTGCTGCTGCAGCAGAAAACAGCGTAACCCCTGCATTCCGAAGAATGCCCACCAAGTAACAGCGAGCTGGGCCGTCGCTTCACTGCAAGAGGAGGGTGGATAAAGCATAAATATTAGCATGTAAAATCAAAGACGTTGACAGGTTGCTTCTCTCAGCGGCATTTAGGTGCGCGACCTCCACCTATAATTTGTGCTTCAAGCCTAGCGCCGTTTTTCCTCACTGTGTGCCACGATATATATATATATATATATATATATATATATATATATATATATATATATATATATATATATATATTATGATCTCATTTGTATTTCTCGCCTCTACTGATAGTGATAATTTATTTTTTAATTTAATTCATATTTATGCTGGAGGCGAATTTCCCATTCAATACATCTCACAGAGATATTAGATACATCCCTTCTTTTTGCAAACAAACGCTGTAGCATACAGTGGAACCGTCACATCAACACTGCTTGCAGTGGAGTTTCCTCCACGAACCTCCACCAGCACTTTTGGTGGGTGACTGGGAGAGGCCAGAGAACTAACTACTATGAGGGACGTCATTTTGGCTTTGTGGTCACTCGTTTCACGATCAAACCGAACCGAAGGTTCTTAGATTACGATCGTTCCCCTCAGAGACCACTTTGAAGGGCTCTCTGTGACAGATTACTATTACGGCTCTCTGGGGGTCACGGGTGCCCCTTTGCGGTGCCGTAATCACTTTAGCTCGCCCCTCCTCGCCAGGCTCCGCCTCTTCGCACGGCTTCTCCGCCTCGCCTTCACGCCCCTTGTTGCCGCGCCTCCCACACTGGCCCGAGAGAGCCCAAAACCTGGCCAAAATGACAGAATTGAAAGAGCACGTTTAGAGTTCAAAATATCACTTCTTGTTCAGAACGCGTGAAACACAATTCTTCAGCTCCTAAAAGCTATTGCAACCATTTTTTCTCCCTCACTGCATCGCAAATTTGCCTTTGGTCGAATTTCACGAATTCATTTTAATTTTCTCCGACGTTTTTGGCACGAATAAAAGTTTTTAATTTTATTATTTGTGGATTATTTTCTTTTTCCGAATAGACGTCACATGCAACGATAGTTATTTTTAAGAATAACTATCTAATTTTATAATATTTCAAACTTATTGATTCTAAACTATGTTACTTAACAACATTAGTGATAAACATTGTGGTTTATATTTCTTGGTTTCAAGTATTTTAGCTCAGACAACTGTTTTCATAAAGTAAAAAATCCTTAATCGGAATAACAAACATTTCGTTGCATATATCTGCACCTTTTTGCTTGTATCATTCAATACGTGATACTTCACATCAAGATTCGCCGACCTAATAAATACGCACATCCACATGGTAGTTCACGAATCGTTTCGCCAATTTTAAACTGCAATTATAATTTTTGAAATTTAATTACGATCTCGAATGAATCTACCTAGAAAACTTTATTTATGTATATTTCTAAGCATATTTGTTTATTTTTAAATGAGATGTTGCGCCGATTTGGAGCCGCCATTTTAAATTTTGCAAATTCATTTTTTTTTACACAAATGTAATCAAATTTTGAATTTTGGCCATGCTCTTGTGTGGTTCGGTGCGCGAGGCGTCGTCGCGGAGTGGCGTTGGGCTAAAGCTGATTAAGAATTCCCTTCGTGCCTTAACGCACCCGCTCTTAGCGCTGCAGCCTCTGTCGGCGGCAGCGCTCGCAGCCTCGCCTCGGGGTCCTCGCGCGCGCTTCCTCCTACTCTCTGCGCCGCCTCAGGGGCTACCGATTCGTTAAGGGCGCTAACGTCAACGTCGGTGGCTGGGGCAAGGGGGAACCCTTGTTTAAATTGGGAAGATATACCCTCATTAGATACATCCGTCCCTGAGACTGAGGTCCCTAAGGCGAGGATTTTTTTTAAAAAAATTGATTTTCTGCGACTCGTGTTTAACGGATATTGTAATGTCCAAAGCGCGCGTAAGCAGGAAGAGCGCTGGGTGACCTTGGGAGGTGGTTACATTCACATATCCGTTAAATACGAGTCGTGAAAACATCAAAATTACTCAAAAAATGTTTATCTAACATATGCCAATATGTATATTATTGCATTCGTCTTTTTTCTTCATGATAGACTAAAAAATATGTAGCATAGTGGCATTTGAAAAAACAAACTTACCTCCATATCTCATTCAATGCAAATAACAAAATAGAAACAAATAATTCATCAATTTGACCCATTCCCTCATGCACGTCTGTGAAAACTGCATTTTAATGGCTTCGACTGTTCAAAAATTACAGTAGGTGCTAAAGTAACGTAACTCACCTATATATACTGTGAAAACAGTGTCCTACACCTTCCACTTATAAGAGTTGACTCGAAGTATGATAACATTATATCTTCTTGCTGTCCATAACAAATAATATTCTGTTTATAGTTTGATTTCATATTTCTACATTTATTAAATAATAAGGACTTATTAAGAAATCAATCAGACTTATTAAGTCCCTCGCAGTTTAGCACGTTGGTCAGCGTGCTCGCTTTCCATGACGCGATCCTGGGATCGATTCCCGGTCGGTCAAGATTATAGTGTGCGTTAAGACTTATTAAGTAGTAAGTTTCTCTTTCTCTGTACAGAAAGAACTAAAAAATGAAGGATATGCAACACCATATATTGCAAAATTCAAGGCGGAACATTTAAAGGGTTTCATTTCTTCCATTTCTCCCCTATCTCGCACAATGAGTGTGAAAACAAACATATATTTTTCAATCTGCAAACATTTTAGAGCGATTTCATTTAGAGCGATTTATTTATCCGAATATAAGTTCCTCTCATTATGATATTCATCTTCTCAAACCGGAAAATACCAAAAATGTTCTTAAATACTAATTCTGGATTGAGATGAACATTTTCATTTACAGTTTTGGAAATAGTCTCACAATACAATGGGTATGAGGGTGCAGTCATTGAAACGTTACAAGACAAAGTGAGGTTGGTTGGTGAAATGATGACTAGCCATTGTTAGAAAGGAGATGTTAAAGGGAACTTTAAACTTCCGTTTTTTATTCATCACCCAATTTTTCAAAAGTAGTCAACAGAAGCAATTCTTGTTTCGGGGATGTCAAAGCATTTACTAATATCATCAATAGGTAAGCGTCTTATGTTATATCTCAAAAAATAGATAAAACCAATGGAAATTTCACGACTCTTCGATTCAGTAGGTGATTCACTCGACAAAATTTTAACCTCGCTTTACTACAGATTACCCAGTGGACCTTATTAGTCGGTTACTCTAATTGTAAGAACATGTGCATATCTATTGCGCCTTTCATAATAAGGGTTTCATCAATGTAAGAGTTTTGTTGCGCTTCACCAAACTTGTCAACGGCTGTGATGTACAACTACGCTTGCCAGTGCGCAGAGTTACATATCTGCAGAATAGGATATGGCTGATAGTTTATTTTTGTGTTTAAATCGGAATGTTCATATAAGAATGATTCTGTCAGTTTTTATGTACTATATTTATAAAAATAACTTGAAAATTGATTTTTGAGATTGCGTGTATTAAATGCACAAGAAAGATGAAACGTATTGGAAAAAGTCATTTCAGCCATGACAGATGAGTGTTTTTGTCATAAAAAAAGTATCAATGCACATACACTATGTGATCAAAAGTATCCGGTGACTGAAATTGACTTACCAGTTCGTGGCGCCCTCCATCGGTAATGCTGTAATTCAATAGGGTGTTGGCCCACCCTTAGCCTTGATTACTGCTTCCACTCTCTTATGCACACTTTTAATCAGGTGCTGGATGGTTTCTTGGGGAATGGCAACAAATTCTTTACAGAGTGCAGCACTGAGAAGGGGTATCAATGTAGGTCGGTGAGGTCTGGCACGACGTCGGCGTTCCAAAACATCCCAATGATGTTCGATAGGGTTCACGTCAGGACTCTGTACAGACCAGTCCATTACAGGAATGTTATTGTTGTGTAACCACTCCACCACAGGCCGTGCAGTATCAATAGGTGCTCGATCGTGTTGAAAGATGCAATCGCCATCCCCGATTTGCTCTCCAACAGTGGGAAGCAAGAAGTAATTGAAAACATCAACGTAGGCCTGTGCCGTGATAGTGCCACACAAAAAACAGGTGTAAGCCCCCTCCATGAAAAACACGACCACACCATAACACCATTTTGGACGTGTCCGGATTCTTTTGATCACATAGTGTACGTGAAATAGTAATTGGTATAGGTCTAGTAAATTAAGCATGATTATGACGTACTTGCGAGCTGCACGAGCGAAAGTGTAACATGTTATGAATGTTTTATAAGTTGATGCTAAAACTGATCGATTGGATGAGAATTTTGTAGGGAAGTCTTGAAGGAAAAGGAGGAAATAGGGAACAGAACAGGGAAGGCAAATATTTGGGTGGTGGAGGAGCGATTATTTAAATTGATGAAAGTACATTTGGCAAGATAAAATACAATTGATGTAAACAGTAATTAGAAATGGGTATTCGGTGGAATCCACCGTATATGTAGGCTGTTTTTAAAGGTTGTTGAAATATAAGCAAAGAGGTCATTTTAGATAATAGAAAAACGATGGTCAAGCCAGGATCCACGCGTATTGTTGGAGATCAATTTTCAAAAAGGTTATTGTCACCACTCCGCCAACCACTGTCTTTCAAGAACTTCAAAGCGCGTAATCGAATACAATCAAAGCACATTAAGTGTTATTAAATGTTAATTGCCTCAGAGTGATGTTATATATTATTTTCAATCCTTTCGTTATAAATACGTGAGAAGAAAAAATATTAAAATGAGAAAGTTTTACTCTTAGTTTTTAGTGTTGGTTTATTTATTATTTTTAGTTATAAAGTCAGTGATATTTGGGAGCAAGTACATCCAATAAGAAAAAAATATAAACCATATTTTGTGATAAAATGCGTGAGGTAGAGCGGTCCGGCAAGGGAAGACGGAGAGGGGCGAGGCGGGCCGGGTGGGGCAGGACGGAGCAGCGCGGAGCGGGCCGGGGCGGGTCATTGTGGGGCGGCGATATTGGACAGGCTCGTCCGCCACAATGCGGAAGGAAACGGAATTCCTCTTTCGGTCTAATTAATTATTGTGATATTAAATATCCGGGCAATGCGGAGATCGTTCATGTGACATTAACAGTTAATACATCATCACTTTTTATTCGTAAATGTAAATTATATTGTTGTTATTCATGTATTTTCACAAAATTGCAGATAAACATTGCCGGACATAATAATTTCATTGTATTTTAGTAATATTAGCAAGAAATCTTTTTATATATATATATATATCTATGTATATTTATATATATATATATATATATATATATATATATATATACAGAGAGAGAGAGAGAGAGAGAGAGAGAGAGAGCTCGCAACCTATGTCTGAGAGCACTTGTTCTTGTTATGGCAATTTGGCAACAGCGTGTTTTTCCCACATTTCAAGACAGCCGTGTCTCGCACGTCGATATAGCAGGGGAAACGACCGTCAGGTGATAAGCGGCGGCAGCAACTTTCCTGTTTCTGTGTTGTCCCCATTCAAGAGCTCAGGAGGGCAGGAGCACTATACGGCTCACAAGCAAGGAAGCTTTTCGTGCTGCACAGAGGGTGTGGGGAGGGGAGGGGTAAGCAGAGACATGGTCATTCTGTTCAGTATGCTTAAGAAACAAAAATGTAATACTGAAGATGTGGAGGGAAGTTCTGTCTGTTTATCAATTTATTAACACCAACGTAACAATAATTATTATTGAATGAAAGTTGGCTCTGAGTGAAATTATAAAGATACCTTGTAAAAAAGTACCGCCAAGCTCTTCGTAATTTATAACAATAATGTATTATTAGTATTATTATTGAATCTGATTATTAAGTAGTACGTCGAAAGACAGAATATATGCTTTTTCTTTCTTCCAACTAAAATTAGTCACATTCTCGCACTTCGAAATCAGAAAATATGCGGCCATGTCTCGCTAAAAGTGAAACGGATGCCAAAGGTATTTCATACGTTACCAAATTGCCAATACAAGAGTAAAGTAACTCTCGAAAAAGTAACTCTCTAGGTGGAACAGTATTTGCGCACTCTACGCACTTGTCAACAAGTACACTCGAGTAATAGAGGCGCAAAAACAATGATATAGCTGCAAATCACAAGTATCCTGAGGGCGAGTTTCTAAATTGTAATTATTGTATAGTTGTCTCAGAATAAATCAGTCAGACGTCTGAGGCAAGTAGAGAGGTAGAAATTGATCACTTTTTGCTAAATAACATATACCTGTAAGGTTCATTGAAAGAAGTTACACATGTGGCGTCTGATTGTTTGGCAAGTTTCCAGACACATGTACTTAGTAGGTCACGTTCTGACGCAGTGAAAGGTAGTTCGTGTTCAAACACGGATAATACGGAGCATTACTGACAATCAGGAGCAAATGGCGTATGTGAAACTTCGTTATGAGGATTTTCCAACCACACATTCATTGTAAAAATGTTATTCTCGGCTATCTTCGTCTTCTCCATGTATTTGCCTCCAACATGTATTCTGAGACACCTGTACATCAGAATTCCAACCACACCATATATCATGCTAGATGAAAATGGAGAAAAGACATCCTAATGAGACGCTAAGTGACTGTAGAAACTCTGTTGGAAACATTTGAATCAACAAGAAACGAATGACGATCAACAAGGGACAGGTGCGCAAATAAATGGTGGTGTTTTTTTGTGAACACATGAACGAAGACGACACATCGAAGCGGTGTTTCTGAAATATCATACACATTATTTCTAAAATAACACAGAAAGTTTATCACTAGAACTTTCTAGTCAGGTAACCGAGAGTTTTCAAACAACCTGACTGAAATTGGAAAATAAAAAAGAGATGTCTTGTAGGTGTTACGCAATCGACGGAAAGCATCTTTTCCCCAGAGGGCAAATGCACCAGCGTCTTTCCGTACTCCAAATCGAGTGTTCAATTCCGAAGTGGAATTACCTTCATTAACGTGAAATGACCTGTGAGTAATGCGCCATATGAAGGCCTTCTAGCCCAGGTTTCGACAAAGGAAAAAATCCAAGCAGTGGCCACTCATGTACTTTAAACGCCCATCTTTATTATTATGAATGAGATATCGCTTTTCTCCGGCTGCTCTGTTACTGAAATACTTAATCAAAATTATTTGAAATGTATTTGTTATTGACTTGTAGTAAGACCAAAGGTGAATTGCGCCAATAGTCAGTGTTAAACCAACGAGCGCCTACTCACAAGTGAAGTTTAACACATTATTGTTCACGTGTTTGTGTTGTAATCCATGATTTTCTTTTTTCTGGCAATAAGTCACATGAAATAATTTCGCCTTAATTCCACTACGTTCTTGGTTCTGTTTAGAAGTGTACAAACTGATAAGGTACTTAAAATGTTAGAAGTAATGTGTTCATGTGTATAATGCGCATACGAATATTTCAGCGCAATCATTTGAACAACTGAGTTTTATTTAAATATAATACCGTTATATGTGTGTCAACAGTGATACAATAAACTTTACTTCTAGAAGCATGAGAATTAAGTATGTAAAGAACAGAAGATAAAAATGTGTTATCAAATAACACATTTGTTTGAGTTTTCGAACATGGGCTAAGAAAGAGGCCAGGGGACTGAGGGGATGATATTGCAAATATCAAGTGACTGAAGCAAACGATGCTCAACTTACTCCTCCTTGGGCCTCCTTGCGATTGCTGACAGTGATTTGCAGTGGCTGCCGGCCGGACGCGGCGGCGACGGTGGCGCGGGGGCGGGCGAATTCGGCGGCTGACCTTTGCGCGTGCGGCACCGCTCGCCGGATCGATAGCTTTCTCTTAGCTGCTGCAGGTGGTTCCAGGCACCACGCTCCGCGGGCGAGCGCGCCGGGCGAGCGCGGCGGGCGAGCGCGGCGGGCGCGGGCGGGGGCTGGGCGGAGCAAGGGGACCGGGAGGGTCGGGCTCGGAGGAGAGGGTGGCGAGGGCGGTTGGAAGGGAGGAAGAGCGGAGGTGCGGCCGGTGGTGGCGACGAGGGAGTTGGCTGCTGGGGCAGGGGGAAAGGAAGCACAAAGGTAGCCGGGGGCGGGAGCGGGAGCGGGGGCGCGGGTTGCAGGGTCAGCGTGGTCGCCGCCAGCGGAGAATATGCAACAAAGAGACAGCGTGCGCACAAGAAAGGCAGAGCGGTGGCAAGGTGGGGAATCTGGTCGGGAGTGAGCAGCATTTCATGTTTCCGCTTCTTGGTTCCGTGAGTGTAATGCTTCACCCGGGAAGTTACGGTGCTTTCTCCCTCCAGTGAGACATCCATCTCTCTCTGTCTCTATCTCTCCCTCTCTTTCCCTCTCGCTCCCTCTCTCTCCCTCTCTCTCCCTCTCTCTCCCTCTCTCTCCCTCTCTCTCCCTCTCTCTCCCTCTCTCTCCCTCTCTCCCTCTCTCTCTTCCTCTCTCTCCCTCTCTCTCCCTCTCCCCCCTCTCTCTCCCTCTCTCTCCCTCTCTCTCCCTCTCTCTCCCTCTCTCTCCCTCTCTCTCCCTCTCTCTCCCTCTCTCTCTCCCTCTCTCTCCATCTCCCTCTCTCACACTCACTCACTCTCTCAGTCGAACGAACGGGAGTCTCGGAAGGAACTCACATTGGCTTCAGGCAAGGGCAAAATCTCCCCTCCCGATTAGAGAGGCTGCAGGAGGCCAACGGATGTTGCCGCTGAGCCGCTTCAGCCGGCGGGCGCGGGGGGGGGGGGAGGGCCGACGGGGTCACGCCGCGCGCCGCGCGCTCTGGGGACGTGGGATGAGGCGTCGTGGGCGGAGGACGGGTGTTGTGGGGTTAGCAGCAGAATCGCTAGTGTGGCAAACTTTGAAAGGCTGCAAACCACATAAAATGTGGTGTTGAAAATAGGAGAAGGAACAACGAATAGAGTGAGGTGAAAACGCGGAGACGACAAGTGAAAGGAGAGGAAGAATACGTTTAGTATTTACGTGTGTATTCTCTGTTTTTAAAGCTTTGTTAACTTTCCTCAATATTTCATAGCAGGAAGTTTCAATAAATGATGCGCGAAATTATGCGATGATGAATTGTGAAGCAACTTAATGATATATAATTCATAAGTTACGAAGATACTTAAAAGAAAATGAAACGGAAAGTAAGAGAATTCGGGGTTACCAAAGAGTTGTCTTCGCCTGTATTGTATCTGATGAATCTGTTATTATTTGTAAATGTTACTAAACGTAAAAGTGAATTCTTTATTATTAGTTTTGTAGATACATTGTGGTATTTTTGAGAAAAAGGAATACCAATACGCAAAATGAAAAAAGAGATATTGTAGCTTATGTCGAAATCAAAGAGAGATAACTCTCCGAAAAGTGAATTACCCTTGAATTGTCTACAAAGATAATGCTGAGCAACATACCTTACATTTAAGAAAGGAAGCTTCAACGAATGATAGAGAGTTAAGAGGAACATGCATACAATGAGCTAAAGCCAACTAGTGCTACAACACCGCATACCTTCTTAGATCAGTAACGGTTACGTAAAATTAATATACAGCAATTTCTGTCCGTATTAACACTCATCCATCACTCCATCACAGCCATCTCAACCATCACTTGTAAAACTCATTACCAATCGTAGCGCATTAGGCGCAAAAACTTAATTCATTTAAAGGTAATACTTCAACACACGTTCCATAACCCCAAAATGGGTTTCATGCACCCAGAACCACCGCTCAATAATAAGAGCGCATTCTTTCCGAGATTTTCAAACGGTGTCACGTCGTCGTCCTTTAATTGCGACCTGATAACTGCTAAAAGATTGTACGGGAGTGCGGGAAATTCTATTGGTAATTCCAAGAATGCAAAACTACGCAAAACTACACATATTTACTAAAATGGGCATGACCTTACTTAAATAACTATACCGTAGTTTGCTTATTTCGAATTTCTTTTTAAATTGTAGTCGTGTTGACAAAATAATTTTAAACCTCCCTATATTTCAACCTAAATTGGGCAAAAACTACACAGATTTTTCAAAAAGGGGAAAATGACCTTACTAACTTTGTATAATACATTTCATTTTAAAAAAAAAGTATCTACCTTCAATTTTATAGTTGTAACGAGTCGCCAAACAATTTTTAACAATTGCAATTTTCAAAAATTCTGAAAATTCAAAGAAATTGAGACTTGCGCAATTTGTATGAGTTACGTTTCTCTATTTCAAAAAAATTAAACAAAAATTTTGAAGCCATTTTTAAGAAAATTTTGAACATGGGTTTAAGGATTCGTGTGAAGAGCACCAAATATGAAAAATCGGTTTCAAATTGAAGGGGCCGTGACATCCACCAGATTGAAAAAAAGAGTTCAATGTTTAGTGGAAATACTACTTACGATTCACCCGAAATCATTGTTCACAAATAAACAAGCAGACGGACGGACAGACAGACGTTTAGTCGAAAAACAATTTTTTGGTATCAAATCCTGAATATGTGAATTCTGACTTCGCACCGCGTTGAAGGAAGTAATTTAACGTATTGGACTACACTTTTTCAGTAGGTCCCCGATGACGTGTTTTTCTGTCGATAACCGTCATTTTTAATTTCTGGGCATTACATCATAAAAAGTGAAAGTCTGATAATCGTGTACCGGTAAACGGTGAATTTTCGGCACAAAAACTCTCTGTCCGGCTGTGGTTACGAAGAAGGTGATAAATCTTCCTCCGATATAAAGTAAATTACATCCTCTAACAAGTTGTTTAGTCAGCATACATGTTGTGTGGGTCCTTAAGACCGAAAATTCCATTGACGGAAAAGTCTCTGTCCATCAGGGTTCTGTCCGTCAGTCTGTGGTTAATGATAGGGCCTAAACATTTCAGCCTACTTTCTCCAAAATCGATATTCCTCAATCGATTTAAATGAACACAAGAGTTCTCGAGTTCCTTGAGTTTCAAACATATTTTGATTTTTCAGGGTACTTTACATGAATCCTCAACAAAATTTTCTCACTTTTTTTTTATTAAACTTACATGACTCACTTTTTTTTACTAAACTTAGTCCTCAGATAGTGTAAAGGACGCTTGTGCCGGTCTCATTTTCGTTAAAATCCCTGATTGTTCGAAAATTAGTAAAGTAAATTATTTTCGAAGTCATCCTACATCTAGTATATTTAAGATTTAATTTTTTCGATAATGAAATCTATTCATTAAATATAGATCTTGAAATAAGGTGTAATGTTTCTATGGATAACACAAGGGGACGTCAAGAGAATGGTAGAGGACTCATTTTCTCTCATCTCTCTGAAGTTTCGAAAATTGCATGTTGAAAGTGTTGGGTTGAAACATTTAGATAATTAAGCATCGGCCCGTCAGAGTTAGTACGTCAGAGCGACTGCAAGGCGTTGAGAAATGGCGCACGGCGAGTTACTCGGAAGACCTAAGTGTGATTCTCAGTGCCGAAAAAATGTTTGCTGGTTGAAAACACTTTTGCAGGTTCATGTAGCTTACTATTTCGCAACAGTTACAAATAATGCGAGAAAATATGTGAGGTTGTAGCACCACTAGCATTCTCGGCATTACAAAACTTACTCTATGTTACGTAAGCAGTATACAAGAAACGAAAAAGGCCGACAGTCACTGAGTATCGTAAACACAATAGAAATGAGAATTCGAAAGAAGGAAAAATAATGAATGTCCAAGCGGGATTGAAAAATAATATCTAAGATGTTGAGAAAGTAGGCCACAAAAAGCAATAAAACGAAGGACGCCACACTCAAGAGCATTGTATGAAAATATAACTCGTCCAGGCAGCACACATGACTCCGTACGTTGAAAAGTCTGTTGCAATTCCGTCGGGCGGTGAGGGCCGAAAGCACGTGATGCGAATAAGAAAGAAGTTCTTGGAAGGGGACGCGAGGGCGTTAAACTGAAAGACGTACTACGCGGAAATGGAACCGTAGAGGGGCGCAAAGTTTTTTTCAGGTCAAGGCACTTTCACGTAATAAATGTGAAGAGCCGGGAAATATACGGAAATTCATACATGTTTCCGTGCCCCCTGATAAAAGATTCAATGGGCTCTTTAAATATATTAGATTCTTTGGTGCAAACGATGATTGCTTGCTATAAACATTCCATTTAGTAGGAGAGTTTCTAAATTATAAAATTTAACTTGGAAGGGCTTTATTTTGGTACCATTCCGTTTTGAGGAAATATGCGTGACAATGGAAAATAGTTTCATTGAAACAATTGACTAACCTTGATGATCTAAAAGAAATATTAACAAATTTTCCAAAAACCGTTGACATGTTATTTGACACTCAAATTGAAGAAGTATAAGCCCAGAAAGTGTTAGCCCATTTCATTTGTTTTCAAACTTTTAAAACCGTACAAAAACGTTGCTCTCAGCAACATTTTTGCATAACTTCCTCTCTCTTAAAATTTTCGAACAAAACAATGCTCTTACCTGCCGTACCAATATTTTCACAAAGGACTATTCTGGTGAATGATGAATAGCAATCCATCATGGCTGAGGAATAATAAATACATATATCTTTCGTTTTTATGTGCAATCTGATCAGTTATGGATTTCACTACTTTCACACAAATGGTTGAATAAATTACTGGTAAGCGTAGTTCCTGATTACATGGCTACAAACATAACTATATTTATATCAAACTGAAAGTGATTAAATTTTAAAATTAACATCTTCAAACTTTCTTCTACATTCTTCCTTAAACAGTACGAATTTAAAGGGTTTTCATTTACTTAAGCATTGCAGAGGATCCATGTCATTTAAACCCTGAAATGACTCTTCATATATTGAAACATTGATGAAGATGTATTATTTCGTATCACTTTTGTCCCATGTTGAATATAAATATCTGATGTTCCAGTAATTTATCCTTGTAAAGATCTATTTTTAAAATGCCATTTTGGAAAGTTTAGTTTCAAAGTCACATCATATTTTATATTGAGACATTTTTTCGTAGCTACGTCATGATATGATACTGCAAAACATGTCCTTAATATGTAATATAACAATTGTTTAAATGCGTTTGAAATACGGTAGCCCCGCGAGTTACGTAAATAAGAATTAATTGAGGTAATAACTGCTTGCCGTACGCGCACAGAGCCGAGCGCTAATGATCACAGGACGTAACGAGCCGCGTGCGCGAGTTTAAACGGCAATTAGCGACTTCGGAAGGAGCCTCTGCAAACATCACTTTACACGAAAAAGCGCCAATTGAATCCGAAGCCATTGGGTCGACTACACCAATTTATGAACAGAGGAAAGGCGAAGAAGGAAACGAAACGGTTCGTCCTGCACTCCGACCACGCCCGGGCGCGCCCCTCCGACTCATTGGCGGAGGCTAAACCGTCAGCGCAGTGCTACGCAGGGTTTTTCCAAGACGAATGGTAAATATTTTGGGAGGCCACTTTATCAATCACTCTGAGCAAAAAATGTCATATAAACATGAGTAGCATTCAGAAGAGTTTCCGAGACAGAGCTACTTGACTGAACTGTAATTTCTAATTGGGGCTCAATAATATATTTTCCTTTCGTCGTACTGAGCTACTTTCTGAACCATCTTATCCCATTAAATTTCAGTTGTTGGTACTACAATGTAAGAGTGTTATGCAAAATGCTACTCATCTTCACAAAGGGAGAATATGTTGCTGCTGTAGAAGAATATCGTCAACGGCTCCCTTTTCCGGTTTCCACGGTGTTCAGAACATTGGCTAAATGTGGGAAGTGAAAAAGCACATCACAACACATGGAAGAACAAGAAGACATTGTTCAAATGGTACAGCATCGCCCTAACACTAGCACGCCAAGACTTTCCACATGATTCGGGGTTTCGCGATCACACGTTTGGCGAACATCACGTGAGGACGGTTGGTACCCATTTCACCCCTGCATGAGCAAAATCTACACCCTCTAAAGAATGCCATGAGACTACAATTCTGTCTGGATACGTACTAGTCACCAATTGCTTCCATTCATATGTACTCACTGATGAAGGTACTTTCAACCGTAACTAAGTGAACAACACACGTAACTCGCATCAATGGTCTCACGATAATCCACTTGGTATTATGGAAACCAATTTTTAATATCTCTCTAAGAATGTGTGGTGCAGAATGATTGACGAAATATTTATTGGTCCCGTTATTTTACATCGTATGACAGGACAAAATTATCCTGACTTTCTTGCAAAATGAATTGACAAAACAACCAGAAGTTGTTCCTTTGGCTACAAGGATTGCTATGTACTTTCAGCATGACAGATTATAGGGAAATTTACAGATTAGGGAATCAGAGAGACATGTTTCTTGTACTTTCAGCATGACAGAGCTCGTTGTCTTTACACTCTACAACTGATTCACTGCCTCTATGACTCGTTTTTCCTAATCTGTGGTTAGGTTGTGGCATTTCCAGTCAGTGGTCACAACATTGCGTGTGAACTTTACCACCTAAGTGTATTAAAGTGCACTACCTATGTAACTTCAGGAATAAATACCAATTCAGGGAGTACTGTTTTCGAAACTCTTCAGAATAACACATACAAAAGACTGCGCAGTCGGTCCGGTGGCCGAGATCTCGGACCGAAGAGACCGGGGTTCGAGTGCCGCCTCGAGCATGGTTGCAATTTGTGTTTGTCCTGTCACCCCAATCGTCATGTTACCTTCACAGTTACCGTACCGTTAAATACAATAGTAGTCGCTACTGACCTAGATGTTGATGCGACCTAAAAAAACAAAAGAAAAAAAATACTCTAGAGTCAAGCAGCTCTTATCTCGGAAACCCTTCGGAATGGGGCACGTGTTCATTTGAACATTTCTTGCTCAGAGTGACCTGTAGAGCGGCTTCCCAAAATACTGACGTTTCCTCCTCGCACATCCTGTGCAGTAGTATGAACTGCTATGTATGCATGTATTAAACTCTTACATGTTATCGTTACTTCTATTGTGTATTCTATGAGAGGGAAATTGTAAAAAAAAATCTAAATGTATTAGAAAAATAGTCATAAAATGGGGTAACAATAATATTTATCATTTTCTTCATATCAAATCAATTGATCATAATTTTCATATACAGAAAACTTATGACCATCAGATTCTTGAGCATTGCGTGGCTGTTAAAATGTATCCCCCGTCAAACATCTCGTAAATATTTGCATCAAGAGCGGTTGACTTAGCGTTGTGTCATCTTCATCAGCGGAGCGACCCTGACCTGAAGGTTCTAGGGCTCCAGTGATGGATTTGCGAAAGAAGCTAGATAACAGGTCGAACCCTGCTGCTGTCTGGATGACAAATTTAGCGGCGGGCTGCTCTGATAGATAGTTGTCCCTAATTTCTCTTATCAATGCCAAGTGAATGCCGAAGCAGTACCCTAACAAAGTTTGCGCCCAATTTTTCCTTTGTCTTCCTTATCCTACAGTCTTCCTTTACAAACACACACACACATGCATCAACTGTACTACCACACCTGACAAACGCCCAATCGAGAACTTGCCCCGCTGGAGGGGCAACGCCACGCAAGCCGACATGTAGGTCGGCGCCGGATATCCTATTTCGGAGAAGCCTGTCACGTCCCATGATACTAATATACACTTCACTATCGGTCTCTTGTTCAAAGCAATGAACGTGCCCGGAATCATCAATCAATGTAGCGGGAAATTGTTCAATCATAAAATTCCAAAAATTAGCAAATTGAGAGACTGTACAAACTAATGAGGCTGTCTACTCAGCTTTTTGTAACATACGTTCCTTCTTCGAGCTCTTGACTTTTCTCTTCTCGAGAGAAACGCTTCTGAAATTGCCTGTTCTACGCCACGGCTGAGGCAGAAACGCGGCAGGCGGTAGTCTGTGGAAACAGGAAATGGCAGAAGCCCGCACTTCCCGTCAGAGATCTCACAGCAGTCTGCCTCTACCTGCGGACTGTTGACTTAATAACTCGCTCAGGTCGGGAGGTCGGCCGGGTTTCATCTCGCCGGATTTTACGTCTGCAAGGGGCTTCTCTCAAAACAGCTACATTTCGGCGGTCGACATATTGCCTGTGTTATCCTTCCCTACGAAAGCAGAGGAGCGGGTTGGGAAAGCAAAATGAAAGTCGCGAGGACCAGAAAACCTTCCTGAAGGTAGAAAATGTATGTAGATGAAGATAAATTTGATTTTCGAAATCAGCGTACGGATCTTTAATATTAAAAATACATCATTTGAAATACCAGTTTAGTTGCAATATAATAACAAATAAAATGCCTTTCAGGGAAGATATTATTTTGTCAACATCTATAAACCAGAAAATATATTGACATCGGATGTCAGCACTGAAATTTTTAATATTGTTTAATCTTGAAGTTTGTTAAATGAATTGACACTTATTTAAACTAAGTTTTTTGTTTGATATTGTAAGCAATGCTGAAACGCAAAAAAGGATTTATATCGAAAAGATATTTTGATGTAATGCAACAAGAGCAATGACTTTATTAACATACTAACGACAGACAAACCTTAACATTACAACCAGGAGATGAACCAATTGTCAAAAGCATTGTGGTCATCACCAGTTCGAAGTTATAGTCACTAAAGTTCAAGTAGATATCCAGCAGCGGGCACAGGCGGAGAAAGAATAATTATTATATACAACTTCCAATACCCCGAAACGCTCTTACAAAACAAGTGTATCTCCGTCGGCGCCCATGGCTTCTGACGGGAGACTACGTCACTAGTCGCGCTGCCTAGTTGCGCGCTGGCCAACTTTGAATACTTTTATGCATCCATAACGTAATTTTATATAATTTACATTTAATTCTATTCATCCTCAGGAAGGAGACCGACTGATGTTAATAGTCGTTGAAAGTGAGCCATGGATTATTAGAACACGTATGTTATAATACCTCTAACGAAGCTGATCTGAGTGTCGAAAACGTTGGCATTAAAAAATGAAAGTGTATAAATATATTGAAGTGAAGCAATGGTACTCCGTCTCGATTTCTCTGAGATTCATCAGTTGAAGAGCAAGGAGCATCTGTGTGTGGGCGTCGGCCGTCGGCTGCTCCCCCAGCTGTGCCTTGCATTATTTCATCTTCCGGGACAAGGCGGGCGGGGCCTGATGCGCGGGCGGGCAGCTTCGCCGCCGCACCGCCCACCTGCAGCGCTGGTGCCTCCTCGCCCCCGCACCTCGACGCACTCGTCCCTCCCGCGAAGGCCGCCAGCTCTCGTTGGTGGTTTATCGCGGTTTATTCGATCGATACCATTCGGATGAGAGAACAATCGGGCATGGACAACGCGATCTTTCCATTCTCTTCCTTGTCCTATCCTCACCCCTTGCTTTCGCCCACTTTCGCAGACGTGCACTACACTGGCACACACGCCGGGAGACCAGTCGGGAGCTCAGAGCTAGTCCCTGCTCGGGCGGCAAACACGCAATTCGATGGGCATGTCAGCGCTGAATCTCACCATCCAGTGGGAGAGGGTGGCCTCCACCTCATTCGATAACACATGCACTACACCTACGGAACGAGTGACCTTAGCAGTTAACTCTCCTGGAATCACTAATCAATCAATATAAGAGACTTGTAGGTTGGCGCCGCATCTCATATTCTGGCTGGCTCCCCCACTTCGCGTTATAACATGAACTACATTTACAGGAGCTATCAACACATAAGTTGGAAAAGAGTAATCACCCCGGAAAAGAGTAAGCAATCAACAAAAATCTTCCTGCTGTCACACCGCCTACTCCCAACCACCCGACTTACTCGCCGCCACTTTCCTCATTCTTTGTCACGCCGCCATACTGCTTGCTCAACGCCAAGCCCCCTATTCTTTATCACGTTTTTTCATAGTCCAGAGCACACCACCACACTGCTTACTTCACACTTATTCACTGTCACAGTTGCCTCTACTAAATTATTTCCGGCCGTCACTGGACTTACGTTAGCTACTCGCCACCACGCTACCTCATCCTTGTCACGTTGCCAAATTGCTTGCTTGTCACACTGCCTACTTGCCGTCCCGTCCTCTGATCGTTGCTAGACTACCACAGTGCCTACTTGCAGCCACGCCGCCTACTCGCCGCCACACCACTTTCCACACCGATACACAGCTTTCTTGCCGCTACGCCACTTATTCACAATCACTCCACCTATTCACCACCATGTTACTTGCCTGCTTACTTGCTGCCACGTTACCCACATACTGCTACGACACTTACTCGTGACCATACCGCCACCCTCGTCCACCGCCGACATCGCCGCCACCCACCTTGCCTTTCCCGTCTGGCACTCGCTACCTCACACATACTCTCCACAATGCCGGCTGCTCGTCACTTTCTACCAGCTGCACCGCATGCCTGACGCCAAACTCCGCCCCTTATTCAACCCCCGCCGTTTTCCTATGTAATCACTGTCTACTTGTCTCTACCGGCAGTTCATCAGTCTAGGTAAATAAGCAATTCATTTGCTCACCATAATCCATTGCCACGCTTTGTTTCACCTTGCTTCACCCATAGTTTCATTAATCCCGATTGCACGTTATATCAACCCAGTAACTTATTGAATTCCCTTTGGTGCACTTCTCCAACAAACACATTTTCTTACACTGCCGCTCACAACAAGTTCTGCCACCAAACCACTTCCCCTTCCAACTCTTCATACAAATATCTCTTTACTGACCACCTCTACCATCTATAACAGCTTTCCTTAACACAAATTTCGTTTGGTGATTTCAAAAGTGATCTGATATTTTGTACCTAGATTACGACAGGTCCAACTAAAGTTGGCAATTGCAGTAATTACTCGCGACCACGGCCTTCCCTCCGAATCCGTATTTCTAGCTCTCCTGATCCGCTCGTCCCTCGTTGCCCCTCCCCGGCCGCCAGCCGTCGCTCCTGCGCTTCCTCCTGCATAAGCCATCCCCTCGAGCCGGCCATCAGGCGGATTTGCTGTCATCGCTGCGCAAAGGCGCCTGCGTGCTGCTCGGGCGGCGCGGCGGCCGCGCAGGAAGCAGCCCGTCTCGTGCAAAGTGGATTGCGAAGAAAATATGTAACATGAAAGTAGAGGGTATCCTTTTTTCCGTTTAAAACACCTTCGCCAGTGTCGAAGTTGTACTATAAATCTAGTGGACTGCATCACAAAAATGCTGTAGCACAAAACCTCTCAAAATGGTTTTCCAGAAAGTAGCAGGCACACTGCCCTAAGCTCTAAGCTCCCGACCGGTCTCCCGGCGTGTGTAGTAGTGTAGAGCATATTAGTGTAAGGGGTGAGGATGGGACAAGGAAGGGGAAGGAATGATCGCGCGCTGTCCGTTTATTAGGGTACTGCTCGGGCATTCGCCTGGTGTTGATCGGAGAAAGCACGGAAAAGTACCAATCAGAGCAGCCGGCCGCAAGAATTCTCCTCCAAAGAGCAACTGAATTCCACGTCGCTGTGTCGCAAATCCTGCCGCCGTCGGCACTCGAACCTAGGACATCCCGGTCGGAGGCTCTGCAATGACATCAATTGATACAGCTGGGCCACATCTCCGGTTTTATTTCAATTTCTGTGCACATTGGAAATAAGAAATGTATATGTTTCTACGTTATTTATTGCCCTAGAAAAAGCTACCCGGGCAGTAAAAACATAGTCTTAAATTGCACAAATGAATAGTGCAAACCCCCTCGCGATAAGCAAAATTTAGTGGGCAACTGCCAACAATGCCGGGCTACCCTTTCTGGGCACTTGCATTCTCTACTTTGTCAATAGAAAAGCTCCTCTGAGTGTTTGAGTGTTTGTATTCCATTATTAATGTCCTTTACAATACAATTGCATGGGTAGTACAAATGATCTGTATATTTAAAATATCACATTGCCATGTGTTTTAATAAAAATAATATATATTTCTTTGTAATATAATTGCATTCATTTTAAGCCATAGATGTGTGAATATTTCGCCAATGAGGACTTTGTTGAGTCTGAAAAATAAACATAAAGACAAAATCAAACAACAGATCAAGAGACTTGAGATTTCAGTTACAATTCGGAACTGATGTTATTCAGAAATTTATTCTTTGTTTTACTTTACAAAATTAAGTAAAATCATATACATTTTTCATTTTTAGAAATTAATTATAAAATATATGCTTTTTAAAACCAGAATAAAGTAAATTAAAATTTATTAATAATGTGTAATTTTCATAGGTTTTAAAAACTGTAAAACATTAAAACTGCAAAACTATGGTTCTCAAAACGTACGTTGTTTTTCTTTCGCTAATTTCTTACTCGCAATACACAAAATACCATCAGGGCATTTATGAGAACCTACTCTTTCCCAAATAGCTTCCCCTGAACAGTGCGTCCGTGCGTTCCACTGTTGAGGCACGCTGTAGGTTATCGAGGGTTTGGCGTCTCTTGGAAACCATGTTCAGATAGCGAGTGATGCGCTCCATACTAGATGCGACAGCATTAAGCTTCTTCTGTTGTCGGTTCCTTCGAACTGCCGCTGCATCGCCTCACATCGCCGTTTGCCTCCACCGCGCACCTCGCACTCCATCAACTGCATGCTCGACTTCACTCGTGCGCTGCAACGTCAATCGTCGCTCCAATAACTTGTGTTTTTTTGTTTCCCTCTCCTTTTCACATCGCAATGTCTCATAATTTCTGTAGTATTGCAAATTTATGTCTGCTATCATCTCGCGCAATCTAATTTTGTTTTTGTTTGTATGACATCTTCAGTTATAATATTAACCTTCATTTAAAGTTTTTATTCCTCGTTATCGTATACAAATCGCTTTAATTATTTCATTTTAAGACTCCGCGAATGTAGTACTTCTTTTTTCTCTCTATTTACTTCTTTGTAAGTTCCTACACAATGTGACTCATATTCTTCTTGGTATTGTGGTGACTTTTCGTTGGCATTTACAATGAAATAATAATATGAGTCGTCATTGCCAACAATATTGTTTATTACAATAGCAGCTTTCGATGGATTCATCATCAGTTTTCTAGTACAAGAAAAAAACAAAAAGCATTAAAATTAAATATTTTTTGATTTGACAATAAAATTATAATAAAGAAGTTTCCTGTTTCAAATTTTTACATATCCTAATTCAATTTCATTCACTTTTTTTAAAATGACTTAACACCCCCCTTTCTTTCTTTCAGTTCTTAAAATGTTAAATATATTTTCTAAACATTTTAAATTATTAGTAATATTTTATTATAATTTTATTGTCAAATTTAAAAAAACTATTCACCTTTAAATGCTTTTTGTTTTTTTTTTACTGTAGCATGAAATAAAAATTGTACGAGTACCTACATAATTTCTGTAGTACCGATTGCTTTAGATGTGATGAGATCTAAATGCGGTAATTATGTGTATTATATTGAGTAGTATTACGAAAGGCGACTTGGGGAGGGGGTGACGGCCCCTGACTCTGCTGCGTGCGACGTGGGGCGCTCGCCCCGCCGGTCGCCCCCCCCCCCCCCCGCGGCGCGCAGCAGTTAATCGCGTTGAGCGAAGCCCCACCGCCCCCCCTACTTCCTCCGCACCTCCGCACCCCCCGCTCTGCCTTTCGCGGCCCTGCGATTTGCATTCCTATTCAGTTCCTATTCATAACGCAGTACTATTATTACGCATTACTATTATTTTATTTTAAAATAATTATTTTTTCTTTTAGTGCTCAGTCTGATGTAAAGAAAAAGTTATGCAGAAAAAAAATTACATGGCATTTCACCTTGTGTGTCATTTTAATTGTGGCAATGTCTAGTAAAATAGTGTACACATTTACATTAATTTTTCTCTGAGAACCCTTAGAATTTTCGCGTTTAAATTGATCTTTTCACAAATCAAGTCGTGTTTGAATAATTTAGTAATCGAAAAACGTATAAAATGCTATCTCATAAGAATTTACATTTATGTCATTATGCTTTTATATTTATATTATGTGTTTCCTGCGAAAAGTATTATGTCTAAAAATAGCGAAAATGAGATTTTGTTTAGGTTTCATTAAAAACAATAATTTTACTTTCTTGTCTGCGTAGGTATATACGGAGTAATATACGTAGTATAGAGGAAGTTATGTAATGCTGCGGAAAACGTTTTGGGATCCCCTGATACCGAAAAAGAGTTGTGGTCTTTTAAAAATGTCGGTCTGTCCGTTTGTTCATCTGCCTGTCTATCTGTCGCCTGTGAACATTAGCACTTAGCGCATCACCCATATTCTGATTTATGTACTGTAAATGGCATTTTAAAAATATATTTCAAAAAACAAATATCATTCAGAAACACCTATATCTTCAATAGGGTAGAGGTAGGTAATAAAAAATTGTAAACAATAAAAATTTAAAGATCTCAATAAAAATTAAAACATGGACCATTTTTATAATCCTACTTTTTTGGAAATTCCTAAATTTTTGTAAAATAACTTTTTCCAAATTTTAAAGATCGAATTAAAATTATGAAGCCACGACGGTTACTATGGATTATTCCGCATTCATTTTTCCAACGGGCCGTTAAATCAGTCAGATTGGAGAGAGAATAAAAACTTTAGAGAAAATGCTGAGTACGGTGCTCACAGACGGAAAAACTGATGGACTAACTGTTGGACGGACGGACAGTCTGACCGTCAGACGGTCGAACGGATTTACGTCCTTAGTACGACGAACAGATGGACACACAGGCGGACAGATAGAGATAGACGGACGGACAGACAGATAAACGAACATACGAATGGACAGGCGAACAGACGCAGAGATGGGGGGACTGATGGACGGACGATCGGACTGACGGACAGGCAGGTGGACTGACAAACGGACTGACAGACGGACTGACAGATGGACTGAAAGACAGACTGGCAGATGGATTGACATTTTTTAAAATTTCGTTATTAAGAATCTCAAAAACATTTCCAATAAAATCTCGACATTGCTTTTTTGCAGCATTACATAACTTTACTTATACTACATACACTGGGAAATGAAAAGATCCCCCGAGTCTTAGGCGTTCAGCGCGAGGAGCGGACGCGGGCGCGGGCGCGGGCGCGGGCAGCGCGTCGCCTCCAGGCGCCGGGAGCGAGCCGCGTCCTGGGCGATCTACCAATTGGGCGACGGCCCCCGCGCGTGTCCGTCGCGCCTCGCCGCCGCGACTGGCATATTGATCGCTCCGTGGCGGCTTTTCCCGCGCTCCTTCCTCTCGGCCGCTTCGGCGCGGGGCAGCGGGTGGCAGCGGCCGGGCGGCGGGAGGTCCTTTCCCCAAGGAACAGGGCAAACTACTGGCCTCTGCTCATAAACAACAAACGCAATAAGATTATTATTTACTGTTTTTCTGTCTATGATCTTTCCAAATTACTCAGACTGTATTTGGCTCTTTATTTAAAGACAGAACATGATTATAACTGCTGTTACATGATTCATAATAACAGCAAAGTTTCGGAAAATAATTATTTCCATCGTCAGGCGTAATGTCAAAAACAAATAATAAATATAATATTTTAAACAATGTATAGATGATCAGATTTTAATATAAGAATAACATAAACTAATGTTCACAAGTCACATCGGAACGCACCTTTCTAAAATGTTTGATCTCAATATGGTATCACATGACTGAAAGAAAGGATGTAGAAATTGAGAATAACATTATAAAACCAAATAAGACAGAAAGAAAGAATTAAACTTAATAGTTAATAAAATAAATATCTTAATTTGGGGATAATTACTCAATAATCCACCATATGAATTGGTAAATTTATTACATTCTACCTGTGTATTCAAACAAGAAGATTTTATATGGAGGGTTTTTAATATAAATCTAGGATAAAAGAAACTTTCGCTGTCTAAAATTTTTATTTCCTGAAAATTCACGTTTTGGGAAGTTATAATATCTTGAATCCAAGATTAATATTAGAAAACCTATACGTCAAGACTTCTTAAAGATTGTTTATTTTGATTTATTTATTAACTACAACAGGGCAAAGCCCTAATTACAGCAAGTACTATAGATAGAAATTAATAAAAAGAAATACCAATCATCAGAGAAAAATGTAATGAAGGCCATTTAAACAAAAACAAAAATTATGCACAATTGAAACTAAAGAAGTTAAACAATGATAGGAAAATGGTTATCACTGATTATGAAAAAAATTAATGGCTCTCAGACAGCTCAAATAGATCTTACTGCTGATGTATTTTCTTAGATTTAGCTAAAAAACTTACAATATTGCCGTATTATGCGTTTTACGTACTATAATCTATTCATACAAACATCCCGATTTTCAGGCACAAAATTGCGTATCTCCTCGCCACCGGCTCCAGCACCAGCACCAGCACCAACTCTTTGAAACAGCACTAACAAACTTTAATCCTTACGTGTGTGTGTGTGTGTGTGTGCGTGCGTGTAAAGTTTCGGTTCAAAAGGAACTTAAAAACAGTCGAAAACTTTTACGATCGAAAATTGCAGATCTTATTGTTGAGGTGATTTTAAAACTGTTTCTCCTTATTCTGCAGTACAGTGAGGACAGCTCCGCTCCGCCCCCCGCCGCCCCGCCCCGCCCCGCCCCTCCCCGCCATTCGCTCACCTCGTAGTCCCTCCCTACTCCCCCCACCCCACCCACACACCACCCGACCATGCCCACCCCCCGCCCTGGCACACACAGATGCTTTGCGGGTTGCATACTATTCCCCTGCAGGGATGTGCAACAGGAGCCGGCGCGGCGCGGCGGTTCGAGGTCGTTGTGGTAGCTGGCGGCAAGCTCTTTAGGGCACCCGCATTTTTCCACCTCATGAAGCTCTGCTCGCGTAGTCGATAGCTCCCGGTGCGTAGAAGGAATCAGACCCCTTTGAGCAAATGTAATTATTGGAACGGGGATATCTCCCTAAGTTCATTTTCGCAAAATCGCCATAGCAAACGCATTATTTATTAATATACCTGACAGAATACCTAGTGAATATAGATTCAAAGAGGCACGTATAACATTTTCCAACGAAATGTACACGTTGCACTTGAGTCTATCTCGTTAAGTTGACCTTAATATGGCAGTCAGATGACAGAAGCTAGAAAATTCGAAATGTAGTGATGAATGCTCCTCTAGATCGTGAAATAAAAATAATAATCATTGCCTCTGGAGATAATAATTGTCCAGCTTTCACTTTTCACAATACTATTACACCAAAAATTGTGATTTATGATACGATTGGTAAAGGCGAAATTTTATTTTACGAGTAGCAAAGGTTGCGTCACGAATCCGATAGGCCGAGCAGTGCAATCTCACGAACAAAATAAAATCACTTTTTCCATGTTTGAAATACAGTATTTTTAGACAGACTTTTCACTTCATTTTATATGGTTTAAGTACACAAATCACTTAATAATGCATTAAGGGGAGTCTGACAGCATTATTAAAAATATGTCATTTTGTCATTTTTAAAACTTAAGCTAGTTAAATTATTTACGTAGACTTTCCTGACCCTAGTAATACGACATACATTGAAAAATTTGATATAAAAGTTTTTTTTTAATTTTTAAATATCTGTCCGTAGCAGTCAGCATTGATTTGTTTACATCTGCTCTTTGTATTCGTGAAGTTAGAAGTACTTAAACGATGGAATTGTGGTGAGAAGGAACGCAAGTCACTGGCATCTACTCTACACGGGAAGGATGTGAATTTTAATATATTTTGGAGTAGCAGACATAATTGATAAATGCCACAAATCTCGATACAAATGTATAATTTAAAAATATTTAACTTTATTGTTTATCATTCTCAACTCCTAGTTCCACACTAGAAATATACCACTAGTATCGACCAGCAATATCGACACAACAGAATACATAATTCATTTCTTCGTTTCTTTCCTGAACTCCCGTTGCCTACCAAACAGAGATGTTCTGACCCTTAAATCAGCATTTCATCTCTCCATACGATGAATTTTCAAAACTCTTAGCTATTACATACAGCATAATACTACAAACCTACATCCCAATTTTCAGCTCTGCAGCTCCACTAGTTTGGACTCTGCACTGACATGGCACACTGTCAACCAGTTAGTGTTCTCCTTAGTATCTTTTCCAGAGAGGTAAATGGCGCTGTCAAATTGGCCTAATACTAAAGAAGAGTAGTTTATAGATTTTTTCCTCGAAATAATTTTGAATTGAATGTTTTCGATTTCGTTAAAAATGTTTTTTTTTAGTTTTTGATGCTCCAGAAGAAGTAATGTATTCCGCGAATAAATCTAAGAAAGAAAGAGAATTTGGTAACAACACGAAGAATTTAATCAGTACTGCTGCTGTACAGGAATACAAATTATATTCTTCAAACATGATTTCGAGGATATCATTCCATCGCTTCTTTTCTCTCTCTCTCTCTCTCTCTCTCTCTCTCTCTCTCTCTCTCTCTCTCTCTCTCTCTCTGTCTGTCACTCTCTCTCTCTCTGTCTCTCCCTCTCTCTCACACACACAAATACTATATTTCTTTGTCTCTCTCTGTCTGCTCAGCTCTCTCTTTCTTTTTTTCTCACCTACATTTTTCCAGTTGTTTGAACTTGGAATTATTGAATTGAATTGATGCTTTACGTGGCGACACTCGGGCCATCAGGCCCGCTCTCCCCGTCTGACCACCCAAATTTTGCTACGCTCCTTTCACTAACTTGCGGAGAAAGAGGTATCACTCGGGCGACAAAACAGGCGATTTGAATTTAGCTCAGAAGCGTCATTTTGGCTCGAGGATCTTTCACATGCAGCAAATCTACTCACATGGGACAGCCGGCCTTACTTCCCCTCCGAAGGAAGGCGTGCAAAGGATTCTTTCGCCCTTAAAATTCCACGGCTTCGGTCGGGTTTGAACATGCCTTGGATATTACAGTCCGACACGCTAACAGTTATTGGCATCCAAAAACGTATCACCAGCACAAAATGTAAAGTTTGATTCGCATTTTTTTATATTTTTGCATTTTTTTAAAATAGTAGTGCATATTTCCTCACATTATGACAATTATGCTATATAAAACTTTTAGTGCTTCACATTACGTGCGTGGACGGTAGCGCCTCGCTTCCCACCTGTTGGCGGCGCCGAGCTGGCGCCTGTGGGCGCGCATTGACTGCCAGCGGAGAAGCGGCGCGTTGCCTTTCGCCTCGCCTCGCCTCGCGGTGAGGCGTATTGACGAGCGCCCACTGCCGCGTTCATTCTGCGCGAATCGATGTTTTCGGCACACGCGTTTTCCTTTTCATTTCCGTTTTCAGTATTTAGTTATCCTGACCAAATATCACCGTATCTGAAGAGACAGTTCATTATTTAGTTGAGGAAGTAGAATATCACAATATCAAAAATGAACTTGCTTTATTGATTCTCTCCGTCACATATTACTAGTATAATTTAATTTTATATAAATTATTATAATTGTCTAGAAGTAGAGTACAATTGTCCATTGGTCAGCAGAGTTTATTTCTTTATACTAACACAGTATTCTCAACCAGCTCTCTCCTCTCTCTGTTTTCACCATATTATTTAGATTTTGTTTTCCAGCATAAAAGTACAGAATATGGAACAAACAACTATTTCTTAAGATTGTTTTATTTCTTAAGTTATTTTTAATATCCGTAAATTAACAATAAGAATGCAGATTCAGTTTAACGCATACGTTTTATTTAATAGTTTACAGAGGTGTACAGTGCTTCTGGATGAAACAAAAAAAATGGAAACAAAAACAACCACCATGTCACTTTCTCGAATACTATGTAGTAGTAGTAGTTCTGGGAGATATGGATCAGAGCATTAACTGAAGTCACTTCAGTCCCTCTAAGCGGGACCCCTAGGTTCGAGTCCCGACGATGGCAAAATTTTCTACACTACCTTCTCAGCTATTCAGCCGCTGCCTGGAGGAGGATTCTAGCAACCGGCTGCTCTGATCGGTAGTTATTCGTTGTTTCCCCGATCAACACTAGGCGAATGCTGGAGAAGTACCCTTACAAACGGGCCACGGATCACGCGCGATATTTCCTACCTCTTCTCTGTCCTATCCCCTCCCCTTACACACAATAAAACTAACATGCACCACACTACCACGTCGAGCGACCAATCGGGAGCTAGAGCTCGTCGCGGGGGCGGGAGAGAAGTCAAAAAAATTACATTTTTGTAATTTTTGAAAAAACAAAAGAATAGTGCAATTTGGCGTTAATATCATCGTATATAGTATATTTAGCACAATCCATGCTTAAAGAAATAATTTTGAAACGTTTTCTTGTTTTTGTATATTTTTTTAAAAAAAATTGCACATTTGCACGGCATATTGGGCAAAGACTACTAAAATTTTTAAAAATGTACATCATTATAAAGAAAGCGCTCACTAAAGATAACAAATTTAGAGGAAAAATCTCTATATTTAATTTTGTAGTTGTAGGAAGACACTGAAACAATTCATACTTTTGAGATTTTCGAAAATTCAGTTAACCGTGAAAACCCGACCTATGCCAAGTTTATAAGTGTATGTTACTCTATTCTTACAAGAAATTTAACAAAAACAGTTGGAGCAGTTTTTGAGAAATTTTTGAAAATGTCCGGAGGATGTCATGTAAAATTCACCCAAATTTTGAAGAGTGCTTTTCAAAATCTCAAAGTTTCGACTCAAGCCAAATGGACATGAGTTTCTTCAATTTGAAAAAAAATCCTACGCATGGTTTAGGAGATCGTAGAGTTGACACATGGACGGACCGACAGACGGACAGACGTTTTGAAAAAAAACACTTTTCGGTATTAGGGGACCTCAAAACGTGTATTTCCGTCGAAGTCTCGAAATCGATTTTCTGCAGCATTACATAACTTCCCCTATACTACGTACATTACTCTGTATATACTACGTACGTATACGACAAAGTAAAAATCTTATTATAGGTCCCCGACATCGAAAAACGGGATAATTACTGTTCTGTAACTGATAATTACTATATGTAGTAAATTACTTCCTCTAACCTGTTGTATAGTCAGAATCCACCTGTTGTATAGTCATTTTGTGTGTCCCTGATACCGAAAAATTGGTTTACGGCAAAATGTGTATCCCTCTCGCTGACCCTCTCTAGCAACGCTAGCGGTTAAAGCTAGCAGGATTTTCACAGAAATTGATGTTTTTCAAAGGTTTCGATCTGACTGATGAAGCGGTTCCTTAAATTTGAAAATGATTGTTTAATTCTTGGAGGTACTTTACTTAAAGCTTCAAGGACATTTTCAATTTTTATCTTAAAATAGCTCCAAATGTATTGATTAAATTTTGTCATTAGATAGCATTCAGAACGTTTAAATAACAGGTCACAGTTTTGTAAGATATCCCGATTTTTGAAAGTTCAAAAGTTCAAACGTTTTTCGTCTTCCTACTACTTCTACAACTACAATATTGAAGAGAGAGATTTTTCCTCACAATAAAATGTGTTCTTCAAAATTATGTGTTTGAATGGGGACATATGCTTTCTTTTAAATTATGGATAGTATTCGCGTAATGTTTAGAGAAATATGGGCAACTTCAAAAAAGTTCAAAAATAAGATTTTCTTCATAAGACTCCAAAATCCTCATTAAACTTTCTGTGCAGATAGTGCTACATGTGCTAAATAATATGACAGAAAGTTATTTTGCTGAATTATTTAAATTTCTTAACAAATTACACAAATGTCATTTTCTTTATATATCACACGCGTGGTTCATTTTCACATTTCGTTTTTTAAATATATTATTGTATTTGTGAGTCCAAGTTCTTCAAATTCTTTCTCATTCTCTGCTATCTGCAAAAATGTCGATACATTAACACTTGCATTAATGTGCCTCGGCGTCTGTTTATTTACAATTCGTAACTAGGGCAACGTGTCAAGACCGCTTACTTCGGACGATTACGATCATACATAAATTAAAATGGTATATCCTTTTAAATTCATATAGAGGGTCTTGTGATTTATCACAATACATTATTCCATTTGTTAATTAGTGTTCCAAATGATTTCTTATGGTGTCTGGAAAACTGGAAACATCCTTGTGAAAAGCCCAAAATTTACACGTTATCAAAAACGCTCAAACGACATTTTCTCAAGAGCGGCTGAAATATTTTACTCTTCTGTAATATTCTTAAGGACATTTTTCAATTCGACTATTAGGAAACGCAAAAATTGAGAAAATGTGAAAAAATGTCTTATTGGCGCTTGTTGGTAGCAGCTGGGACGAGAGAGGGGCAGCATACCGTAAGCTAGCATAGAATAAAGAGTGCGAGAAAATCTGTACCATTCTGTTGTTGTTGTTGTTGCTTTTACATCCACTCTTGTTTTTGAGGAAGGTTGCCGGAGATTTTCGGAGGTTCCCGTGCATCTGACGTTCGCCTCAACGATGGCGGGTGCAACTTGATGCTCTGTTCTGCCTTCCGGCGCTTTGATGGATTACTAGCCTACTTGGCCACGGCGGCGTCGCTTACAATGCAAAGTGAGCACAGAATATTGTTTACACTCAAGAACGTGTATCGAAATTCATTATAAAATATTTCCGACCAGATTCTATTAATAAAAATGTCGAGGCAGATTGTCATTTATGTGTAGCTTTTTCCGTCTTCTTTGACAATAGTGGATTCATCAATTGTTCTAATTAAAGCAACTCGAAATGTATAACTGAATAAAACAATCAGTATTATATGCAAGTACTAGTACTTTATGTCCACTTCTCACTTACAAGTTGTTTGGCAAGACTCTAATGAATTTTCTAACGGTATTTACTGATTTCCTTTATTTTTTAAACATAATCCTAATATTAGAAAAAACGATTAAGAATATCTGAAGCTGTTTACAATTTGATATTCGCATCATAAGGAGGGATTTGATTCATTTTTATGTTTTGAAGAATTATGATAAGATTTTTATCGTAATTCTCCAATCTAATAAAAGCTTCAATATCTCTATAAAGAATGTGTTCCTTAGCTGCAGAGCAATTTTTTGAAAGTTAATTTTTTCCTCTCCCACTCCTAACTTTCTTTCCACTTCCATTCCACAAGAAAATGTTCTGTTAAATGTATGATCCCAATCGAAACAATTTCTAGGCGAACTTAAATATTGAACTTTGAAATATTTGATATTGAAATATTGAATATTGATCACGCAACAAAAAAATCCATAAAAAGACAGTAAACCATCAATCAAATCCACCAAGACCATTTTCTTTTTTCTCTAATTTATTTCACACATGTCCAACAATTGTTAAAAAATGTTATTTGTCAAGTTACTTAAAAGTTCCTTCAATAATTTCTTAAATGACATTAAAAAATTAAAGAAATATCAGGTTTTTAATAGTGCACGCATCCATAAAAGAAGCACACAGAGAATCTGCAGTCATTTCTATAGAATCAAAACACTATTTGAACGAACATACAGGGCTGGAGCCACATGGGAACTAAGAATCAGAGATGGTTTGGAATTTTTTTCAGCAGCTTCACTGATTTTAGGACCAAAACCCGCATATTTATCAATTAACACATGAACAGGAAATCATAATATGGTTCCTTTCTTGTTTCTGATGACGGCGGATTCCTTATTTCGAATGACCTCTTTTAAGGTCGATTTCTGTTGTCTTGTAAGAAGAATTCTTTGACAATAATATGTATTTGTCTTGCTCGAGAATACGTTCGAGCTTGGTTACATTTTTAATGATATATAGCCTTCACCATCCATCTAGCATGGCTTATAGCTCCTGTCATAAGAAACGAATCCCGTGCCTTTTAATGCCGCTGAGATAGATTATCAAAGTGGGCTCTGTGCACAAAGTCGGGGCTCAAGAAATCCAAGAATGGGAGAACTAATATCACCCGGAACGTCATTGCTTCCAGTTATATTAAATATCTTGTCGACGTTTGACCAGGAGTGTCTACATCGTTTTAAAAGCTCCTTATCTTGATCAAAGGTTGCACCTGTCAGGGAGTTAAGACACGTTCGCAAAATTAACTCAACAATGAAATGACGGCAAGGGAGGTTCAACAGGTTACGATTTAATAATTTTTCTAGATTTTTGCAGGCACTATTTACTCGATGTATGTTGCTTCCTTTCGTGACACCAAAGTGCTTGAATTTTTACGGTTATATCCCATTTCCCTTCTGCTTGCTTAACAGTCATGGCTTGATCTTTTCCTACAGATGTTCGGATTTAAGGGATCAAATTGGTCCTTCCCTTGAAAAGTTACTATTTCTGCCAGACAGTACCTTATCAAAACCTTCAAATGTCAAGATCCTTATCAACACCTACAAATGTTTCATTCGATCATTTTTCTATTAATTAAAACGAAATAGCTCAACATTTGAAAAGTTGAATAATAAGGGCCACCCTATCATAAGTAATACAAGTCAAAATGTATTATAGAAAATAGAACTTAAAAATATAAAATTTGTGAATTTAACGTTAGTTAAACTCACATTAAATTCACAAATTTCATATCTCACAAATGATGAAACATCCGAACCAATTGATCAAATACAAAAGTGCAATATCGTGCCAGGTACGTAATATAAATGCGACTCTCGTAAAAAATATTAATAAAACTCATAACAACAAAAAAGCTAACGACATTTGAATCACGATCTAATTGTAATTTGACAAATATTTTTATAAAATGTTTTTTTTAATCTGAAATATACTATATTCTTAAAATCAGTGGTCATTTAATGATAGATTCTCTTGATTTTCTATTGTGTGTTCAGAATCAAGTATTCAGAAGACCTATTGCAGTGGTCTTATTAGGCAAGGCCTAGGAGCCAAAATAGTTATGTGGCAGTACAAAGGAACTGCTTTGACACGGTTTAGAAGAACATACGGTCGCAAACATCGTTAGATTCGGCCAATGGTGCTTTCAAACCGATCTTATTTAAGGGACGAGGGCGAATTTGGTTTAGTAGGCAACTTTTTAGTGTTTGTGCTAACCTATTAACTACGAAAGTCTATATTCTGAAGTCACAAATATCAGTATTCTTAAGAAAAAAGGACAATAATTAATAATAAATGTTTTTGACTTCTTACCTCATTGATCATCATCTCAACAAAATCTTATCGCTGCAAAAGTGTCTATGCCCATCACTAGTTCAATTAACGCCTCGTGAAATCAACCAAATGTTCACATAATCTATAATCCATCATTCCGAGCATGGTTTTTACGACTGAGACACCCTAATGAAATTGTCCTTATTACTTTCCCTTAAAGAAGAGACGCCATGAATCAGATTCAGGCAAAGTCTCTTAACCCAAGGGAAGGTGTATGCTTCCTTTCCCTTGTCTTTCCTCGCATGTTCGTACATAATGATAACAGTAACAGAGCAGTTGCGTATGTTAGAGTGGTCGCAGTGCACACGCGCAATTGTTTGATAGAATACAACTTTAAGCATGATTGTGCTAGATATCGCAATGCAGGGCAATGTCGTAAAGATAGGCAAAGGGCTTGGGTACATCTGTTTACCTCACCGAATGGTAGCAAGGTGGCAGACAATCTTTAGAAAAGAATGGCAATGGTGGTGTTTGAAGACGGATCAGAACTCTTCAGTTTTCGTGAGTTGACTCACGAACGCCATGGTGATTCTTCCCTGCGATTTGGATAGTGTTATATAATAAATACTTCCTTTGAAACAAGGAATACAGTTAATATGGAGAATTACTACCCGTTTTGCGAAACGGTTTGCAAGCAGCATAGAAAAGAAAAGGACTGCACTTCAGATCAGGTCAAACATCGGCTGGCGCTGTATCAGCTGACGCGCGCCCGCCCCATCGTCCCGGGACGGCCAGGAAGCTCCCAGAAAGCGGAGTTCTACTGAGAAGGCGGAGACACTTGCCATGGCTCGAATCCTCCGAGAACCGGCGCCCTACGTCAGCTGCGTTAGAAGAACTCGCAAAGAGTGGGGAACTTGTTACATGAAATATATTCATTTCGACAGGTCAGTGTGCCTTTTCAGCGACTAGGTTCGCTTACGAGGCTTTCACCTTGTTTCAGCTCGACCTCAGTTCATAACCTCCTTAATTGTGCACAACGCGAAGGTGCTCGCAGCAAGAACTATGGCAGGCGCTTCACTGGATGAAGTTCCTTCGAACTCAGTGAAGGAAGCAACCCTTCATCAGGTTCACTTCCGAAGAGTTAAAAAGCTCTCCAGACAAAATATACTTCTCGTTGCACTATTCAAAGAGTAGGCAGTAGCAACGATACTCAACGACTTCCAAATCGCCGGTTTATATTGTTTGCAATACTAATGACTACAATGAAGGCCTGCAATGCTCAGAACTTCGTACGTATGTTATGTATTCATAAAATAAATTGTTAGCACTACTAAAAAATTAAGCTTTGCATTTGTACATCCATTTCGAAAATTAATAAAACTTGCACAGACAGAAATATTCAATAAAAGTTCACGAGAGCACTTATTAAAAAAATATATAGTCGTTGCTCTCTCACAAAGCTTTCGTCGTTACCATACAATTTTACATCTGCTACCTGCTACGTTGTTAGAGCGTAAGCTTCGATTAAAGCGTCCTGCGCCGTCTCTTGTCTTCATTGAGCCACCGCAGCTTGTGCAGAGTTAGCTATGGTTCCGAATGGGGCGCTGGCGCCGCACAGCGGAACAAAACAGTCGGCGGCGGCGGCGGCGCGGGGCCGGAGGGACAGGTGGCGGCGGCGGCGGCGGCGACGCACCCGGATCTGGCCTGCGGCCAAGCTGCTCTCCGCGCCCGTCGATGCGCGCTTAAGTCCGCACCGCCATTAATCTGTGCGACGGCGACGACGATGGCGGCGCTGGTGGCGGCGCTGGTGGCAGCGGCGACAGTGTTGTGTTGTGGGCAGACCGATATAGGCTCTCGGTTGGCAGCGCTCTCGCCGGGTTAATAATATCCGGACGTCGCGTCGTGCTGTGGGCTCGCACCAGCGCACCGGTCGCCGCCGCCCCCACCGCCCCCACCGCCGCCGCCACAACTGTACCTACGCATAGGATGAACCGTTAGCAAGTTGTCAACCCAGAGACGCTGTATCAACAGTAGAGCTTGCGACGCCATATTGATGTATTAGCTACTTCGAATTTTAACTTTTTCCAAAAGGGTTGGATTCACAATACGATCTCCAATTTTCGGTCGCAAAATTTGAGCATATTTAGAGCTGTATCTCCGCACACTTGTCAGTATTAAGTTCTATTGGTGCTGTGGGAGATATGGTAAAGATTGGTACAGATGGCGAGGAGATACAAGTAATTTTGAACACGAAGTCGGCATGTATGGATGTAAGGATGGAAATGAATTATTCTTTCAAATTAGAAACTTCGAGCTCAGACTTGCTGAAGATCAGATCCAGTTGTGACTTTCTAGAGATCATTAGCATATTGTAAATATTGAGTTTTTTTAAATGAAGCCACAGTCGCGTCCGTTGTTTTGATAATCTGCGAAGATGTAGGATTTCAGGTCTTAATATTTATTTCCTGAATGACTGCATTGTGAGAACAGATTCCGCCTTGCGCCTTAGCCATGCAAATAAAATCTTTAGGTGGAACTACCGTTTGTTCTCGTTTTTTTCAAAATCTGTCAATTTTAAAAACTTTTTTTTTTGCTTTAGATCGGAGGGGAGAAAAAAGGTGGCAATAATATTTCTTTGCATGTATAGTGAGCGAATGAACTATAACTGTATACTAACCATAACTATATATATATATATATATATATATATATATATATATATAATAAGAGAACTTTGTAAAGAATATTCACAAAAAGTAATAAAGGCTAGAGTATAAAATTGAATGTGAAATATATTTACAGTAAGACTGTTAGTGACTTCTCCGAATCATTTCGTGAGAAGAATCTCTTCGTGGTTGTTTTTGCACTTAACAATTGAGTACAAGCCCCGCCCGCCCCGCGCGCGCGTTTCGCCACCCAGCCCGTTCCGCGCGCGCCGCGTTGATGCCGTTGCTGATTGCCAGGAGGTGGATTTTGAGCACTTCAGACATCTGCAAAAAATGATCATTAAAATGCTCGTATTATTTTGTGAAAATTCCCTAAAAGTAAAGATAAATGGCAAAAACAAAATTAATCAAAACCGGTTCAGATGGACATCTCAAGCGGTTGGATATATTACAGATGTTATTAGAGCTTATTCCTTTCGTTCAAGTGAGCTTAGCTTGCAAACTTTTGGATTGGACTATTCCCTATCAGAAAAGATATGTCTTTGGTTATCATTAAATCGGCCGAATTGACAAAGACGCCTACAGGCGTCTCTCCAACATCATATTCGTTACTCCCAACTGCTTACATTACAATATATGGGCGAAAACATTGAATAGGCTACTCAGGAATTCTGTAAAGAACATTTGTTGCATCTTGCAAATATTATTTAAAGAAAGTATCATTAAAATGATATTAAAATCAATGGTATGAGCGAACAATGCTTTAAAAATGCCGGGCAAAGGTAAAAAATGACAATTGTCGAAATCGATGAAAAATACAAGAAAACAATGACATAAAATGGGCATTTTCCTTTTGTCATAACATAAAAATAATGTCTATACTAATAATCATTGCTCAAAAATGAAAAGAAAAAATGAAATTTAATTAAAATCCACCCCCTACTGATTACATTAAACAAAATTTTCTTTAACACATATTTGACATTTTATTTAATTTCATATTTGTTGCGATGGCTGCTGACATATCAAATATTGTTAAATTGAAGAAGGGTTTAAAATAATCAAGAGGATCGAAGAAACTGTTATTTTAACATTCAAGTTAACTTTTTGTGTAACTCTATATGTAACTTTTAAACATATAAATTCTACCATAAGTTATGTTTAAGTGTTGTTCTGATGCATTGTCAAAACCTCTTTTTTACTATTCATCTGCTAAAGCTTTGAAAAGGTAAAATTTATTTTGACAAAACGTTAGGGGAAAAATAAAAATAAGTCGTTTCAATTGAATGTTGAGAGTTTTAGACTTCAATCCACTTCGTTAATTTTATCTCTTCTTTAATTTGGAGGTATCATTTTGAATCGCGTCCCCCTATGTTTTCTTGGATGCTCGTATTCGTGTAAAATTTGTGAGCAATCGCTCCCAAATTTTGTAGTTCAAAAGGTTTTTCAAGAACATACTCACATGCATGCGCTTTTATATAATATAAGGTTGATATTTTTGTCCTGTTAAAGCTATTTCTGTCTTCTTTCAAACTCCTGTTGTTCTCGTCTTACCGTATTTGTGTCGATGTGTTCCTTGCATCACATGCATCACATTGTCTCTGTTTTTGTCTCTTTTCCCTCTGTTCTTTATATATTTTTTCCTTCTTCCACATTTGTTTTCAATATTCTAGGGATTCTATCAATCAATTGAAACTACTTTTTCGAGTCGTAATGCAGTAAGAAACAACTCAACGTTATAGTAAAGCACTTGAACTCTTTTAATAGAGTTATTTCTTTCCATAGTGATATGTTTATGTGCATTATGTCATTAATAACATTGCCCCGGTTCTGACGGTTCATAGGGAAGCTATTTTCATTAGCAGATCATTGCAGAATTCACTATTAATCTTGATTGTACGCAAATAAGGATGAGTAATGGAGCCTGTGGAGAACTGTGGTTCTGTCTTCCCGACCCCATTAGTAAATTATTTCACAAACGCTTTCTCCCCAATTAATTATACGCTTTGCAACACAATTCGAAGAAAACGGCCTAGTAAACATTGCAGATACGAGGAGCTCGAAATGTGAAGATGCTCGAATACACCAATACTTATGTGTATAATCGGTACAGTGTATGCATCGGTATGTATCAGTGTGTACTATTAAATATAATGCGATTTCTCTACAATCTCTCTATAATTTCTTACAAACGAGTCTACATAAGGAATCATTTATATTTAGATTTAGATTTATTCAGTCAAAAAAACAGTAAAAACTGTATGTGACGTGGGGGGGGGGGAAGATTTATCTGCGCACGTTTTCTTGATTTCAGAATCCCTTCCCGTCATTTTAACTATAAATAGTTGAAAGATGAGTAAAAGTTTAACATAAATAAATAAAAAGAAATTTAAAATCGCAAGATTAGCAATATTTGAAAATAGTCATTTTCGTTCCTGAGTTATAAAAAATTTATTTGCATCGGTACACGTATTGCAAGTTTGATTTTTCTGCAGTGCTAACAAAATAGCAACTCGCCCTTAACTCTACTCTTATCATTGCATGCAAAAGGAAAGTTCAACAAAACGTGCGCATAGTGAAGCTACAATTACGTCGAGAAGCAAAACAAGGAGCCAACTCAGCATTTGTTCAATGGATCAGGGAAACTGAACAAAAATCTGATCATTCAATTCTAAAAATTATTCGTACTACAAACATTGGAAAACTGTTTTCAAAACACAGATACTTTAGCTAAAATATAGAATTCCATAAAATTACATTACATGGTTTCGGCAAATGGGCAACATCTTGTTTATATTGAAGGGAGAAATTGAGAAAATATGGTCTAAACATTTGTTTACGTAATACTGAAGAATATGCGTACGGTTCTTTCTTGTGGTATACTTACGAGTAGCAAAAACGGAGCACAAGGTCAAAAACGTTCTGGAGTTAAAAATGGGAATGTCATCGTTTTATATGATCGTACCCTACCATTGAGGCCACCTGTGAAAAAAATTGGATCCATGCCTAGTGTTCTTGGACGCTGTCACAGGAAACAGTTCTTTTAGAGCAGTATTATTCTTACGTTTATTGGCACATCGTGTTTGAGGACCAACATTGGCAATACGAACAAATGGTGTTACAACGGCTTTCATTCCTATGTTACGTGTACCAATTGTCGTGTACGAAATAAAATGTGGTCACGATAAGCAGCCATTTTATTGTAGTATTATTCTTTCATTTATTCGCATATCAAGGTCCAAACATTAGCAGTGTTATTAATAAAAGAAGTTCTTTCTTTCGTAAATTCTATTGTTTTAATTGTTGTGTATTAAGGAAAAGCGTAGTTTAAATGTAAAATAAGAAATCATTTGCAGTGTCAATAGGATATTAGGTTCTTTCTTTGTAACAGGTTATTTAATAAATTTCTTGAGACGTACCAAAATTATTGAAAGGTATATTTTTCATATTTTCCAAGCCACAGACAGCTATTATTTTTAAGTTCAAAATCCTCACTATAATAATTGTCTAAGCAAAAAACACAAATGAGATTTAAAACACTGGAAATATTCTTTGAAAAATTGTTGGAATATACACAAATTGAAATGTACTCATTCCCGCTCTCATAAGTACAATTGGAGCTCTTTCATATCAATAGCCCAACGACCTACAGTTGAGACTTGGAACAAGAAAATGAAACAAAAGATAAAGCGATTGTTGACTTAGTTCCTGCATTCCCCTGGTCAGAGGAAACCATTAAATCGACTGATTAGTGTTTTCTCTGCAATTTTTCTTGAGAAAGCTGCTCTGTACCATATACTTCACCATCGCTGAGTCGCCAATGAAAATTTCAGGCATTGAAGCATGAAATATATTGGCGTGAAATCGCATAGGTTGTCATGGTAGGTCTTCTTCGCCTTGCCGTTGTCTTAACCGTTACTTCGGTCTTCCGGAACTTAATCTTCTTCTAGAGTCTTCCCTGTTCTTCCAGGAATCATGAGGTAATTTCCACTTCTCCATTGGACTTTTTCCATTTGGGGAGGTTTTACCTCTTTTATGAACTTCCAAATCTCACTTGTTTGTGCTCCATTTATGTACATTTCTACTTCTTGATATTTACGCTCCCATGATAATTGTTACTAATTGAAATAGTTTATTTATTGTCAACTAATTGTTTTACAGTTTCCTTCCTTCCTCGAGATAGACACATATACGTTTTTTTGAAATCCTTGAGACGAACCGTATAGTATGTTTTGCATAATCTCATCAAAGAGTTCTCCCGAAACTATAGAGCACATACTTTCTGTATCCACCAAAGCCTGAGTGAAGACTTCAGAACATGTTTTCCCATGTTTTTTCACTAAATCCTACAAGTTATATAGATAAAATTGTCACCTCTTGACTAGTCGCTAATTTCAGATTTGCCCCTGGATGACTAGGTGGTGCAAACCGGTCTAGTTCACCGATTCATTTTTATCATTGACTTTAGCATCCCTCTCTTTAGGAAAATTTCGTCCCGCTTGTTCTATCATGGGAGCTGTTACTTTGTCGGGCGGCTTTGCGTTGCTAAGATTATCACTTAAATCTAACGTACCGTCAAAATGGCCCAGTTACGCCAAAAGCCTTTCTGCACTCTTTGGTAACAAACTCTTCAAAAGATTTTGGATGGTGGCCGGGAAATTCCGAATTAATAAACAGACTATCTCAGCCTCGGACATAGCCAGCGTACACAACTTCGTGCCTGCTAACTTGGTAGCCGCCTAATCTTGCGTACTAATGAACCCTTTCGCCACGATCCGTACAAAAGTTGTACTTTGAAATTTGTCTGTTGCTCATGATTCCAGTAGCACGAGAAAAACTTGTAATTTTTTTTAAAGTCTGCGGTAGACTTTTAAGTGTGTCGACCCATTTGTTACTTGCCCCTTTACGTTTCTTGTCTTCTTCTGTCACCATCGAAATCCCACTCTTTGTTTCGCCTCCTGTAGCCTAACCTTTCCTATATTTTCATTATGAATTTACCCTACGCACATGATAATTCGCCCGACCCGTGCACCAAGTATAAGTTGAGATATGTCGGTTTCGTTGCAGGGTGACGTGCACCAATTGTCCGTACTCCCCTGAGTGGGCACTGACAATCGTTCATTCATTAAGTGAATGTCAAAGACAAACCTAAGCTCATCAATTTGCTCTGCGGGCGGTCCACCACTCTCTTCCCGCGCCTACTGTTGAGAGAAGCGAATTTAAATAGTCTCGCAGGCCTAAACGTGAGGCGTACCAGCCTACCAGGTTGGAGATTACAGGAGTTAAGTGGTTGGTAAGATATTTGTTTGGTGCGGAGAGCGTAACTTGAAGCTATATTGTTGGCCTTATAAGCACGGGCTCAGGTGCTCTATTTCTCCGAATTATTGGGGATAACTTCCCAAAGACTAGCCAATTATGCTCGGCAAGTCTACATAGTTAGTTATGTACAGCTGTTGATTATCTCAGGGGATTGTATGCGAATTGACCTTACGACCTCAAGATCCCAAGAATGCTAACCATGATCTAGTAGAGAGAGATACGCGGCTTTTGTCGTTTTCGAACTCTTTGACAGTTGTTCTGTTCTCTCACTTTTACTGAGTGTATACTGAAGGTCACGTCGAAATGTCATTGCATGCGTTGCATATTCCAAATAAAAAAACTGTTCAAAATACCATTTCACTGATATGCCTGCCTAGCCCCGCAAGGAGCTCCTTATGTAGCCGCTAACGATGAAAATATTTTAAAATAATAATATATTTAAATGTTAAAGTTAAACAAAATCTTATTCAACTCAAATCGAAAAGTAGTGGTTCATCCCTAGCGAGATGGCTTTCCGTGCTGCGACCCTGGATTTGAGTCCTGGAGGAAGCAAAATAACTGTCACTTTCCAGTTCACGTAACTGGTTGATAAGGTGAAAGCATTTTACAGATAGAGAATGCCAATAAATGACGAAAGGAATTACGAGCTTCTTGCCATAGGTCTCTCAAGCCCATGACCATGGCGCCATGGCGTGGTCATAGTGTGATAACACTGGTGTGCCAAAGTACATATTTATATAATGATTATCACTTCTAATCTGTTGAGAGTCATATCAAAAAATTGGTAAAAACAAAGAAATGGTGACAGTCCTGGTTTCATCAACCCTGAATACCCTACTGTTCTAAGTACTCTCATAGAGACGCACTTCAACATGAAATATATTACGGCACGCGTGCCCAAATCTAAACAAGCCTCATCGACCACATTCGCGGTTCGAAGGCTGCAGCAGTCCCCACCAGGCGTAAAGTTCTGAAAACGTTTACGACAATGTTTCTTGTGCTTCCAGCCTACCACAAGTTATACGATCGCATTTCACGGGGCCTTCATAAATTTTTTTCAGGACGTCGTGGAATATTGATGCCGCCATCATTATCAGCAGCAGCCATCGTATAACATTTCATTTTGTCATGAAGAACAAAAACTATAGCGGTCTTTCAACAAAAGAAGTAACCTACTAATACTTCACTCATTAGTTAAAAAACTTTCTACGCCAAACATAGCGCGGGAGTGTCGAAGTTATATATATATATATATATATATATATATATATATATATATATATATATATATATATATATATATATATATATATAAACTACATCTTGAAGGAAGATAAAAGATGATCGCATTTTCCGAATGTACGTGGGTGGGTGGGAAATTTCACATAACAAATGTACCCATGTAACATTGACCACTGATTAGTAGGCAATGATATTTAACCTGTTTCGCAGGTCAATGTTCTGGCACAGAGAGAGAAATCGCGTACTTGCCGAGCATGAAAGAGTGATGGATTGCTAAACAATCAAGGGCAAATTTTACATATGTGACTTCGTTATATGGAATGTTTCTCAAGTTTGTTGGTAAAACTCAATCGTTTTCGACCTTCGTCCCCTCACACACATGCCCAAGAAGATCGCAACACTTATTCTGAGATACTCCGCACTCATACTTATTATCATTAATTTACGTAACCGTTAAATTGTTAACAGAAATTTTGTGATATATTGTAGTTCAAGTTTCATTTATATTTTGAATGTAAGCTTGTTTTCTACTTCTAAAGAATATTACTCACGGTACAAGAACTTAAACGTAGGAAAGGGAAATAGAGATGTGAATCCTTTTACGAAAAATTTATTAGCAAAATGTTTAATACCTTGCAAACTCGTTTGCTCTCCTCTTCGGCGCTCGGACAAAAGAAGGGTGTGGGGCACAGCCCGAGCCCCAGAGGCGTTATTTCGCTCCTCGCCACCACTCCGGCGGAAGCGCCAGCGGCGAGCCCCGGTCCCACAGTGGGCCGCGACGCGCCAAATGGCGGGCAAAAAACACAAGACAGGAGCCGTGGAGTATTTACATAATTCAGCTCAAAAGCTTCAAATATGACACATTCATGTGACACATCGGCCATCCGACTACCATACAGACATCTCAGACACTTTTGGGTACAAAACGACGGGGTTATTTTTCATTTATTACTCGTTTGGGTTGTACATAGATCATTTTACACTCTTTCATATGAATTGTTGACTTACTACTAACTTAAACTACGCTTAATCTAGTTCTATTTTTGCTACTTCATTGGGGTAGATTTTTCATGAGAATACATACTATTCACAATTAATTTAAAAATTGTTTAGAAAGGAATCAAACGGGTATCTGTTGTTTAATTCTGTTTTTGAGTATTGTACGTTGAGGCTTAATTGTATTGTTTTTGTTAGAATATTGAGTTTATGTTGGAGTATAAGTTATTGGATATGCGTGCAATTTGGTAAGAGGTTGAGTTCATCTGTAATTTTTTATCAAGTTGTTGATTCGAAATGAACCATGGGCGATAGTGATTATTCTACGGAATCTGTTCTGGACTACTTGTATTTTGTTTACATACGGATTGTGCGGCATTTTTCCAAATGGAACATGCGTATAGCATTATGGGTCTTATGACAGCTTTATAGAGTGTTACATTTGATAATGAAAGTTTGGAGTTTTTATTCAGTATTGGTTTGAATTGAATTAATCATATTTTGTCCTGTTGTATTTTAAAGTATATGTAATTTTTCCAGTTGAAACTTGTGTCAAGATTTAGTCTTAAGTATTTGATAGGTTGAGGTGATGGTTCTCTAGTTATTGAGCTATTGTTTATTAGTAAGGGATGGGAGAGAGGTCAGGGAATGGTCTTAATAAAATATTTTTGCTTTTGATTTATTTGAATTTAGTTTTATCTTCCATTTAATTGCACATTGGTCTCTTTTGCTTAAGTGTTGAGTTCTCTACTGCTGTGTGTCAGCGTGCGGCTTGATATGAATATTGCCGTATCGCCGGCGAACTGTGCAAGTTGTGTGTGACGTGTGATGGGGATGTCTGCTGCGTAAAGATTGAATAGCGTTGGGGATAGTGGTGAGCCTTGTGGAAGTCCTGCTTCTATTGTACGTGGGTTGGATCTATGATTGTCTATGGTTTCTGTGAAAGACCTGTCGGATATAAATTGTGTGATAATATTTGGTTTGTATTTAGGTGTGTTCCTATTGTTGTGAGTTTGTAGATTAAACCGGGGCGCCAGACTACCAAAACCTTGATATACTTCTAGGAGTATTGCTATTGTGTGTTTCTTTTCTTGAAAGGCAGTGTGAAAGTATCTAATTAACTTTGTAATTGGTGTGCAGATGAGATATGGTTTCTAAAGTCAAATTGATCTTTTCAATTTTCTTTTCCAATATTTTTAAATAATTGGGAAGAGACTTGCCGCCCCTATATAATTTCAGTACTATACATACCTTTTGTGGCTTTCTCACGCATCCACTCTTTGTAAATAAGGTCTCTAAAGAAAGATGAATTGTACTATGACTTTAAAAATATGAAGGATTTGTTGAAAAAACGCAACTAAATATTCGCGTCAAATGCAACTCGCAACACAACCCCATTGTCAAAGTGTATATAGTTAAATAACTCCTAAACAAAACGCCTTTAAACTTGAAATTTTGAGACCAAAGGTTTCAAAGAAACGTCTCTCACATTGTAATTTCCAGGATAAGCTATTCTTGGATGTTCTATTACATTTTTGCTGGTCTGGCGCTTATCGATATTATCCAATACCAACTATATTACTTGGCGCTGGACGCGATCTTTGTGAGGTCACCCTGGATGATTTAGATTTCTCCATCTTGTATGTGCGCTTTCTGTGTGCACCGTGGTTTACTCCGATTGATGATGTTTATTTGAATAAGCATTCACTCAAGATTACACCAACAAACCTAAATGCGCTCGCAGCAACAATTAGAAGAATTAATAGTTGCTTGATACCGATGAAGATTGCTTTTTATGTGTATAGTGCAATCGCTCATTTATGTAATGAACTGATTTCATCACTTGAGTATTGACATTTTTGTTTCTGTGAAACGTTTGTGATATAACCTACAGTACTCATGCACTGGGTATGCTACCACATCAAATCTACTATCTATATCACTAAACTTTCATTTTATACTTATTCAAAATCTTTTGCCCGCTTTTATCGCTCATCTATCAAATTTCAAACTCTGCTAATTAAAGTCATTGTACATTTATGGAGAGAAGTTCAAGAAGGGGATGTTTTGAAAACATGAAATTAAATTTGACGAAAGCAAAGGCCTATATTTCTTTCACGATATTGTTTATTTTTTCCGGTGTGGTTGATTTTAAAGACCTAACATAAGACATTTAAGATAATAATTGTTTTACCATGTTTATTCGATCTCATTTCTTTGAAGTTGAGTGCACTTCACTTTAATAAAAGGGAAAATCGCTGCAAGTCCTCATGCTATGATGAAAAGTCACGAAAGGAGCTACAATGTACTATGGGACGACCGAGACTCAAGGAAGGAACCATATCTCTGAAATTGTCAGGGTGTTCTGTGTGTTAATCCAAAAGAGGAGGCAAAAGGCTCAACTCAGGAAAATTTGAGAAGGGCATTATCAGATAGCTTTGAAACTAAATCAAACTGCGATGGAAAAAGAGCTGTTGCATCTTTTGATGTTCTTCGTCAAAAAGAAGAAAGAAACAATAGTAGCAAAGAATGGACAATTGTGTTCAGTGAAGCGTGAAGGCTGTGTCTTGTTAGAATTGATTTCTGTCCGGCCAGTATTTTCACTATCAGCAATAATTCTGTGAAATGTTCAAAACGGTGTGTTCAGTCATTATATTGCGTTGAAAAAATTGGTAAATAATATTTATTCCCTAGAGTGATCAGTAATTTCAACAAATTAGTGTATATTGTGTACAAGTTGAAGCATTTATCAGGGCTATTCTCGTAGTACATTTAGTACTGTAAAAACTCTTGTTAGATTATTTCACACACTTAAAAGATGGTATATTCATTCACTATTTAGTCAGTACATTGCCTTTATACCTTTGATGTAACATTGTTGAATAATTATGAGTAAATAGTTATATTAATATAATGGTATAGCAAAATGAAAAGTTTGTATAAAGAAAACAATCAAAGCCTTCTTAAATACATGAAGATTTTAAATTGGCAGAAAAATATCATTGATTTTATTTCTTAATTTTTACAAGAGACATATACGAACCGATTTAAATAAAACATGAGCATTCAGACTCTAGCATACAAAAAAATAATCTGAACGCAAACTTGCCGTGGACGTTTTGATTTCAATTCACCAATTAAATTAAATAATTCTTGACATAAAATTGAAGCTCATTTCAGAAATAGAAAATATCTAAATCTTCAGTTTATACTTATAGCAGAGCACATGAACCAAAAGTATAACTTGATCGCTTCGTACATGAATTCATGCACACCATCAAATTTCGCTCGGTTCCGTGTTCCTCACTCGCTAGCCAATCAGAGAGCCTCGGTACCGAATGAATGTGCAGTTTGCTTATATGCCCACAGAATATAACATGCACTAATGAACAAGCAGAGTTGACGCACCTTGAAACACAAATAATATATAAATCTGAGAGGAATCCTGAAGGAGTACAGTTGACACCAAATGGTATAATTTTGTGCAGCTTAATTCGAAGACGAACCATACTAGTTCTCCATTCAACAATTTGTTTACTAAAATGTTATTTTTTATGATTCTTTCTAAATAAAGCCCCAAAGTTTTGCAAAACAAATGGGGTGGGTTCAGCAAAACAAGTTGTCGTTGAAGCAGTGTCATCGTTAATCCCTTGATAACCACTGTAAAAGGTTGACGTGAAACCACTAAGAAGAATATATTAATATCCTACTCTTCACATTTAAATCTTACAAATATATCTTGCTCCTCCGCGATGCGTTTTTTGAATTCTCTCCTGTTACGTGATTATGAATCAAGCATTATTTTCATTATTGATATGTCTTGATTTTGCCAATGAAAAATAAGAAATGAACCTGATAGCGCGTCACGGCAGAACACCACGTTAAATTATGGAAAATATACTCATTAACATACACCGAAAAATGTAACAAATCTATGGAAACTATTTAAAAGGAAAAGAATATGAGAGTAGAAACTGCGGCAAGGAAACCGCGGGTGGAGCGCAGACCGCTAATTAATGCCGAGGGGGCACTGGGGAGGAGTGCGGATATGAGATTTCGGATCGCGGGGGCTGTTGGGATCGTATCGGATTGGCGGAGCAATTCCCGAGGCTTCGAAATTCTCTCTAGCTGTGGATTCCACAATGATCGCAGCTGGGTTAGTTAGCGTTGAACTTTCAAGGGGAAGAGTACGCAAATCAAGTTACGTAAATTTTGTGCACCCTTCATTTAGTCGTACATTGGTTATTAAAACAGAATCAAGATGTGTCAAACCAAAATCAGTGGGTCTTATAAAAGCGCCAACAATTCCAGTTTGGAACTGTTTCCGAAGCTTCCAATAGTAATTCTTCGTCTCGTCAAGTAACACCAAACATTTCAACCATTCCCCCAGTCTATTTTCCTCTTTCCCATCACTCTGACCAATATACTTAAATTAAATTTTAAAATCAGTTAATATGCCTAGAGTACCACATCCGTCTGAGGTGCCCCACTATCTTACGTTACTCGTGTGTATATTTAATATCCTTGAAAGTCTCTAGTCTAAAGAGAAGTCAATAATCTTGTCACGAGAAACGTTTATTTTTGCAAAAACAAACCATTACCAAACGTTTTTTCAGAGAATCAATGTTTACAAGATTCATAAATGAGGAAAGGGGCAATGCACAAAAAGGAATGGTAGGTAGAGAAATAGAATAATTGTGAAATTCCGCATTGTAATAGTTCCAATTGGATTTAGAGGACCTTCTTAATAGTTCTCTCACGGCAATTACTTATAAATATTTTCATTTAAGTAATCAAAATTGTTCATTATAATTGAAATAAAAGATCACGATGAGTCGAGTTATTTGCTTTGAAAAAATAGAAAGGGTTTGAAAAAAGCGAAAAGGAAAGTTAAATTGAATTAGTTACAATCGTGTGGTTAAAACACAATTACGAAGAACACTATTAATTACGCACATTCCAATTCACTCTCGACCTTATGTTAGTAAGCTCGAGATAAATATCACGCGAAGAGGATGGGCTGCAACCGATCTGGTCGGAAGGGGGGGGGACGCTGCCTTAAAGGGGACGATGCTCGCCCTCGACGACAACACTCCAATGCCCCCGTCCTGGCAGCTCCACCGCAACTCGTTGAGCATACGTACAGCTCGCATTGCCACTCAAACTGCAGTGCAGTAAATATTCGCACGTCGTGTGAACTCAGAATGCTTTTGTGACATCAAGGCAAAAGAACTTAAGATGTAATCATTTAAGTTACTTTTACAGCCCAGTCAAATTAGACTAATCGAGTGAATGAAATCACGGAGTTTTGGAACTTGGCATGACTGTGTGTTGGTACCTACCACACATACTAAAACTACTGAAGTGTGGGGAATGAGCTGAGGATAGAGAGGCCATTTAAAGGTGATTTTTGTCTTTGTTTTTAATTCTCACCCTTAATAATGTACTTAGAGAAGAGAAAGTTAAGTATTATACAGAAACAAAATCATCTATATATATTGTTGAATATTACATAGATAAGTCAAACATTATACTATACATATGTTTATGATGCTTACTACTAACTTACATACTATACTTAATCTAATAGATGGGTGAGGAAGCCAATTTGGCACCTCTGTTAATTGTCAATTTCAGCGACTTTTTCTCAAGCATTCGTGGAAATGGTATTTATTTTGAATTCGGGTTGGTTATGTAGGATTTCGTCCGAGGTTGAGTGGATTTAGTGTAGGGATTTATGGTAAGGTGAAATAGAAATTGGAGGCGAGGTAATTAATATGGTTGGCTATGGGTTCGATGGATAGTTCTTTATGAAGTTGGTCGTTGGTGACAAACCAAGGGGCGTTAGTGATTATCCTTAGGTACTGATTTTGGAAAATTTGTATTTTGTGGATATTGTTTTTTGCGGCGTTTATCCAGATGGGGCACGTGTTGATAAGGAGGAGTTTTAGGATGATTTTGTATATTATTATAGCAGTACTATATGGTAGTGAGGAATTTCTATTGATAATAGGTTTTGGTTTAGTAATTTTATTTTTGCTTCATTGACTTTAGTTTGTATATGATTTTTCCAATTAAGTTTCGTGTGTAAGTTGAGTCCAAGACATTTATAATTGTGCTGTTCTGTGAGTGCCAGATTATTGGTTCGATGATTAATATCAAGGGAGTGGGAGGAGAGTAAGGTCTGAGGGTGAATATTTTGCAGCGGTTTTTGATGGGTAAACTTGGATTTTTAGTTTAGCGGCCCAGCTATCGATTAGATTAAGATACAGTTGCATTGTGATACGTATTTTGTAAAGATCAGGTCCTAAGGAAAATAGAGCCGTGTCGTCCGCAAATTGGTCAATTTTTATTGAATTTGTTGTTTGTAAATCTGTGGGGGATAACAGTTATCCTTGGAGGAGGCCTACATTTATTTGCCTGGGATTTGAGTGATGGTTATTGACATTAGCTGAAATGTTCTGTTGGATAGAAAACTTCGGATAATTGAGGTGATGTTATGAGGTGTTCCTACTTTTTTTTATTTTGTAAAGTAGCGACTGATGCCATGTACTGTCGATAGCCTGGGTTGTGTCAATAAAGATGCCTATCGTATGATTTTTTCTGGGATGAAGAGTATGCGTGTTCTGTGATTCTCAGTAACTGGTGATGAGTTGATATATTTCTGGTGAAACCGAATTGTTCGCCGGCGATTTTATTAACTGTGTTATGTTCGGGATAGGGTTTTGTTGTGTTTGTTTTAAATGTTGATGCAAAGTAATCGGCTAGCTCTTCATCTTTCTGAATTGAGGTGTATGCTTTGCTAGTTGTCGTGTTTAGTGTAGGTATAATTGTCTTTTTGTTAAGTATTTAAGCCACTACGTATTTTTAGTGGGTAGTTGTACTAATTTGTGAGATATTGTTGACTCTTGTGTTTTGATTAATCTTTTGACTATGTTTGTTATGATATCTTATTCTCTTTTAATTTCAGAAGTTTTTAAATGGGTCTAGAGTCGTCTGGTTTTGTTTTTAACTTAGATTTGTTTAGTTATTTTAGTGAAAGCTCTTAATTTTGGTTTTTTTAAAGAATGGTTGATTGTTAAATTGAGACTCTTGTACGGTGTTGTGAATTATTGTGTTTAGATGAGTGAGAGCGTGTTTAATTTCGGTAGGGATATTAAGTATTTTGAAAGGGGGTACTTTTACACTTATATTTTTTTGAAATTGATTCCAATTTATTCTACCTGGGTTTGGTTTGGGTGTTCGGGCATGTTGCGGTGCAATCTACTGCGTAATTTTTAGCACTGTGAATCTGGTCTGAATCTAATTCGAATGTTGGGGTAGGAAAGAAAGTTACGTTGGAGTTGGTAATGCCGATGTCGATTTTTTTCGCGGTCGAGTGGATAATATGTAGGTCCAGTGGGGGTGATTAATTTGAGATTGAGTTGGTTAGTGATTTGTGATAGTATGCATCCATTTTGATTGTTGGGGCGGCAGCCTCAATTAGTATTCTTAGCGTTAAAGACGCCAATTAGTAATGTATTCGAAGGTTGGAAAAAGTTTCTGAAACTGAAATTTATAAAAACCACTTAATTTATTGTCGTATAGTAAAACTCGTATACTCGTATAGTAACATAAAACCACTTAGTTAATTATAATTTGTTGTCGTATAGCGTAACGAAGGCTTACGAGAATGGTTCAAGACTCATTTTTGCTTTATTCCTGATTTTTCGAAAATTTCAAATATTTGTTTGGCGTATGCCTGCAACAGTAATATTGAAGATAGAGATTGTTTTCCTCAATAAAATCTTTGAAGACATCTTGAAACAAGGTAATGTTCAATTTTTCGAAAATATGAGTAGTTTTCGTGTAGTTTTGGGCGAAATATAAGCAATGGTTTCAAAAAAATTAAGTTTGGTCTCAAAAACCACGCCAATTTTTTTCTTTAATTTTTTTCACATATGTAATAAGGAACGGTAAAAAATTTGTTTCTAGTACCATTTTCGAGTATCATACCGTTTTTTCGAAAATTCCAAAAAGTTAACATTTCAAAACTACAAACTTGAAGATAGATATTTTTGTCGCAGGCAAGGTCTGTTGTAAAAAATCATATCTTTGAAAAAGGACATGTACAATTTTTTTTAAGAAAACAAGTGGTTCTTGCATAATTTGCGTTTGAAATTTACGCAATTTCTAAAAAAATATTTTATCAAAAACCGCTCCATATTTTTCCACGAAAGGAAGCTTAAAAGAATGGCTCAAGTCTCATTTTCACTGAACTCTCCGTATTTTCGAAAATTGCAAAAACATTTGAAAACTACAAAATGGAATATAGAGATATTTGTATTAAACAAAATATGTTTCAAAAATTAGCTCATTAATAAGGACATGTTCATTTGTTTGAAAAAATTGTAGTTTTCGTAAAATTTCAGCTTGAAATTAATGAAATATATACAGTGTCCCACTAATTACGGGCTATGAGAAAAATCCTCGAAGAACAGGAATGGATCAAAAAGATAAGAAAAATAATAAATTTAATTTTAATCATTTTTACTATTAAAAATCCAAATATTAATTATATTTTTACTCTATTATACAATTTGTATTTTCAATGTATTGACTATTTTCTTTCAAGCAATTCGCAAATCTTAATTGAAAAGAGCTCAATTAGGTTTTCTCTCTTAAAATTACGATTTAAATCTAATATGAAATAAAAATTGAACGAAATGAGTACCATAATTTCTAGGAATTTTATTTAACTTTAATTTTATATTACCACCGTACGCTGCCTTGCGCAACAATGAGATATTTGAGAATTCAATTGTTGATCTGCGACATGGAAAAGATAAGATAAAGCTGTTTTATCGAGCTTTAGTTACATATTTACAATTAGCCTTTTATAAATTATATGAAACCTATTTGATAATCCATATTTTTTGTCTGTGCTGCGAGGTATAGAATATTCATATTTTCACTGTAAGAAAGTTCACTTATCTGTGCATATTTCAACATTTCACTACTAATACCTTCTATATTATAGTCTTACAAATTTTTAGCGAGTGTAAAGCAATACACTAGATTAATTGGATTGTTGGTGATGTAGATACCTTTTTTATGATAAATTACTAAAGATATTGTCTGGTATCAATAATTTTATTCAACTTATGATCATTTCGATCGCGTTGCGATCATCATCAGAGCTTGCAGCTTCTGGGCCGAAAACAACGTTCTGCCTAGAACGTTGTTTTCGGCCCAGAAGCTGCAAGCTCTGATGATGATCGCAACGCGATCGAAATGATCATAAGTTGATTAAAATTATTGATACCAGACAATATCTTTAGTAATTTATTTACAATACACTAGAACGTCGATAATCCCGGTTGTCTTTTCATAAAAATTAGGTTCATTTTTTTGGGTAAACCTTTCTCGAGTTAAAAATTAAACAAGGGTTTCCACTGGTTTTTTTTTCTTTCTTTCAAAACGTCAGTCCGTCCGTCTGTGAGTGTTTACCGCCTAAACCATTTGTAGGATTTTTCCCAAAACGAATATTCCCCAGTCGATATGTCTCGAATCAAAGCTTTGCGATTTTTAAAATCAATCTTTAAAATTTGAGAGAACTTTACATGAAGCCTCTGGGACATTTCTTTTTTCTCAATAATGGCTCAACAATTTTTCTTTACAATTTGTTAAAGAATCGAGTAAAATACACTTATAAAGATGACATTCTTTCATTTTCACAGTTAACTCTGAATTTTCGAAAATTGCAGAATTTGACCTCCTTTCGGTGACTTCCTACAACTACAAAATTAAAGATAGAGATTTTTCCTTCAAGTAATTTTTTTGCTCCATTTTTTAGTTCTTTCATCAAGGTCATGTATTCGCGAAATATTGTGTGAAATATGCCCAATATTAAAAATAACAAAAACAAGGTTTTCTCGAAAACGGCTCCAAATTTATTCTTTAAAATTGTTGTATGGATAGTACTGAATGTACTCTACAAGATGACATGAACACCAGATTTCTCTATTTTGTTTCTTCAAAATTACATAAATATATCTATTTGTTCACATTATTGCGTTTATGAGTGCATATGCTTTAGATAATGTATTATAAAGTTACTCGAAAAATCAATACTTTTCTGTAAAAACAATTTCAAAATTCCGCATTTTCAGAAACGCTCACACGTCATTTTGTCAAAAACGGCCCCATATTTTTTCTTCAATCGTTTCGTGCGGATAGTGCTAATTGCACTATTTAATATGGCATAAAATTAATTTTGTTATTTATTAAACAATTGTTTTATTAATATACAATTTTTACACCGTACAAAGCAAAATCACCACTATTTACACAACGTTTCGGCCATTGTAATTATGATATTTTTCAAGTCAATATCTAGTGTTGTTTGTTATCCATCTCTATTGAAACTATAAATGGAAGTATAATTTATATTTTATGGTTTAACTATGAAATGGCTACAAACACGTATTGACTTAAACTTGTTTGTTGAATGTGTCTTGAATCGCCGAAACGTTGCATAGAATGTAAAGTGTTATTGCTTTTATAACATAAAAATTTTTCGTCCAAATAAATTGTTTGCAATTTTTTAATTAATTTTGTGTTTGAGAATGTTGGATAAACTTTTTTTAAAAAATTGTTTGCTGCCTGATCGGCTGTGCAAGTCTTTCAAGTGTTTTAAAAATGACAATTAATTGACTTGTTTGAGTGGGTCATTAATTTCCCTAATTGTTCGGACAGAACGTATTTATATTTAATAAAGTGAAAAAGTGGTAATGAAAAAAAGTAGTGTTGTAGTGTGTAAGTGTAAGGGAAAGGAGTCTATGGAGGTGTATGGAGGTCTGAATCAGTCTTTGAGGAATCGGATAAATTCGATACAATATAGAGGCGGATCCAGGCAATCAATTGGGGGGGGGGGTCATAGATTTTTGTCAAATAATAAAGATATTTGCTATTATATGTATAGGTGGAAACCAGAACGGTACAAGTGACATTTTATAAATTCTGAGAAATCTGTTTATGTAAGTCAGTATTACTGTAAAGTAGTGGTGCTTATTTCCATAATTAAAACCACGGCATTTCAATTCGTTTAAACCACGAAAATACGTCACTGAAATATAGCCTATAATAAACACTTTTTTTAGAATACACAATTTACATAAAAAAGTCACTTGTATTGTTCTGGTTTTCACCTATTCATATAGTATATTATTTTTGTAGTGTATATATGATATCACACAATATTAATTCTTAAATAATTACATAATTCTAACATTCCCATTACTAAATTCTCATTTTTCCATATTTAATTTTTCCCTATGCCGTTTGGGGCAGGGATGGCCCCCATGCCCCCGCTCCTGGATCCACCACTGGCCCAGTAGACATACAGGTGTTCGGCAAGTCCATGAAATATTGACTGCGTCAGATCGTGACCCGCCGAATGTCTTTTCACAAGGAGTTGCCTAGAAATCAGAAGCAAATGTTACATCGTATCTCCAATACATGAAATTATCAACTACATGCCCATTGGCAAAAAGGGGGATATTTCCAACCCCTCTACATCCCCTAAAAACATAACTTTTTCTGAGACATTCTGTAAGTGAAACTGCTTTGTTAATAGACACTCAAGCTTTTTCGTCGTTTGTTTTTCGATCAAGACAAATATTGGAGCTTTAATAAACTGAAATAAACTAAAATTTTAGTTTGGAGTGATATTTTTGGTTCTTGGAGTGATATTTTTCGGTTAAAGTGCAATAGGGCGTTCTGCCGAATCTAGAGGTTTCCTCTTCCTGTAGCTTCACGGCCATGCGCAGCCGACCGCAAGGACATCCCGTTTAGTTCACTACTGCACACATAGATGGCAGGGCAAGTGTATTTACAAACAGTTGATCGAAACGTCAAACGTTTCGCTCGCAGCTGGAAATGCTTTCGGTGTTTCAAATTTTAGAAATACAATATTCTGTATCTCTTTGTGGCACGTCTATCAGCAATAATTGACGTGAATGTGAAATGGAGTATCGCGTGACGTTGCTTGTGTGGTTCAGCGTGTCAACATTTCGACAGGTGATCAGCGTGGAGCAGAAAGTCTAATCCTGATGCAGTGAATCTGCAGATACCGTCTTCCATTCCGCAGCGTGTCTTTTAAGAGTATTTGTGTGTGTAGTATAGTATCGTAAAATATCGGTAGCGTGGCTTGCGATCGGACTCGGGATCCGCTGATAAAACAGTCGGTGGTCACGAGTCCGCGAGAGATCGAGGCCGTCGTTTGGAGGAGGCGAGCCCTAGTAATGAGCGACCAGGACGTGGATGATGTCGCCTTCTTGACAGGTATCTTTTTCTGGTCGACCTCATGTATTTACTTCCAAAATTCTCTTCGTTTGTCCTGGGCATGCAAGTAATTGCTTATAGCCTGCGATGTTTGTGACTGTTTGTTTGACTTTGCCTGTTCAAGGAGACATGGTAATGAATGGCATTAGGGTAGATTGAATTGTGAACCAAAATCAATATTTAGACACTACGGTAATGACACAATGCATGGCACACGCAATGCTGCGGTACGTAGTTTAGGTTATCGAGTTTGTCTACCTGTCTGTGTATTTGTGATGATTTGTGTATGTATTTTTAAATAAAATGTGTTTAGAAATATATCACGCTAAAGAGGATAATTTTTGAATGAAAAATGTATGTTATATTGAAAAAACCATTTTATTTTAAATTACAACAGCGCACTAGCCAACAATTTACCTCTGAAGTGGAGTGAAATAATAATTAAATTGCACTTAATATTTTTAATGTTGTTTGACATTTGTGACACGTACTACTTCGTTGTGACACCAGATGTCACTTTTATTATTAAAACCAGGGCAGCCAACAAAATCGAATGCGACAAACATTACAAAACCAATGACATTCTAAAATATAATTGGACAAAGCCAACCCAGAGCTCGTGATTTGAAATGAAATGGTTGTTCTGCTTAACTTGACATTTGTATGTTATAAGAATGTATTACCAAGCTCCTCATTTTTGTCACAAACTTGAAGAAATATTCAATAATATTATTAATTTATTGTTATAATTTTGTTCATACATGTGTATGCCTTTGTAGGGGACAGCCAGACAAACATCAATAAAAGAAGCCTCTATGAACACAATGGAGTTGCAGTTTGCTCTCAAAAAAGAGCCCTTATTATTGCCACAGTTGTCTTCGCCACACTTTTCATCATTTCACTTATTATTGCTTATGCAGGCCCTGGAAATGGTAAGCTTCAAGCACAAATTATGACTTGCTACTTTTCTGCAAATTATTTTATCTTGGCATTGATTAAAGATTTTGCAGCTTGTTTCTGTATCCTTCATTGCTCTATACGTTTAAATATTGTAAGAAATTATAAGTTTAATTGTAATTCTGTAGTGTTCTTTGGATTTTTGAAGTTTGTGACTGAAATTATTTTGTATAAAATTTTATTCTTGTATTGTAATAGTTTAATGTCAAGTAGTAATTTGTTTAAAAAAACATTGTTTACTTTTGGCAATTCAGAGTTCTTTGCATTGTATTATGTGCTCACACTTTATTGATGAGTGCATTCCTGAAGCAAAAGATGAATGTCTTTGTTAAGGCGGGCACAATAATTTGTTTTAGGTATAGTTGAAACATTTATTTCCTTTCAATTGCTCAGATCTGCTAACGTGTAATAGGAAGATATTTTAGGACATTTCATTTTCAGAAAATGTGTGAGAAATAATGACATTGAATAATTTGATGACCCTGTTTTGTAGATTGCCCATGTGCTGGAGAGAAACCAGACCATCTTGAGAGTGAGACAGAACTTAATTCTTCTGCTCCATCTGTTCCCCTAGCAACAAATGGTGAAGTATTCCCTTGGAATAAGGTTCGATTACCAGGAGCTATAAGACCTTCTCGTTACAATATAACCATTCACCCCAACCTCACTACTCTTGGAGTCAAAGGTAAATGTTTTAGGTATATTCTTTACCATAATAAGTAGGGGTGGATTTTAATGAAAGGTCATTTTTTTCTTTTCACTTTAGAACAATGTCTTTTAGTGTAGACATTCATTTTATGTTATAACAAAAGGACATGACCCATTTTTATTCCTTTTTTTGCATTTTTCTGTGATTTCAATTGAAAAGTAATTTTTTACCTTTTCCTGTCATTTTTAATGCATTTCTTTGCTGATTTCATCGATTTTAATATAATTTTTATGGTACATGCTTCAAATAATATTTACGAGATGCAACAAATGTTCTCCACAGAATTCCTGAGTAGTCTATTCAATTTCTTCACTCAGAAATTGTAATGTCAGTCATTGTATGCCTATTAGCACCATTGCCGGTTTGGCGGATTCTGTGATATCTAAAGACAGAGAGATCCTGGCTCAGTTGAGTTCACTTAAACGAAAGGAAGAAGCCTTGATAGCATCAGTAACATATCCATCAGCTTCAGTGTTCATCTGAACTGGTTTTGATCAAATTTTTTAAATCATTTTTCTCCGCTTTTAGGGAATTTTAAAAACATTAGAATCCTGTACACGAAGTGTGTCAATATCTACAGTTGCAAATACATTTTGTCTTATTCAATAACTCTAGTCTAATAATTTGGCCACCTCTGTATATGCAACCAAATTTTTAGAAACCTCGATATAAGTTTCTTTGATCATATTTGCTGCAATTACTGCAGTTGCAGTGTAGAAATGTTTAAGAGTTCAGTGACTTTGTTCTTATGAACTCCCCGACATTTCTTCTCAATTTTATTATTACTAAAATTACTTATTACTAATTATTATTACTAAATTTTATTATTACAAAACTTGCTGTTATCTTAAAACTTGCTATATTTTACTTCATTGATTAAAAAAGTATCAGGAGTATTGACCATTTGACATTCTGAAAAGTTTTAGCAAAATAAATTTACGTTGATAAGTTAATATTTTTGTTTACATTTGTGTACCCAAATGAATACTTCCTCTGCTTGCAGGAGAAGTGACTATTGAAGTTCGTGTGCTAAAGGACACCAACTTTGTCGTCTTCCACAGTAAAAATTTGACAATAATAGACAAAGTAAGTTCTTCAGATATTTATATTTTTGAAAGAGTTGAAACTTTTTATTGCAAATTTCGTTCCTTTTACAGTTAGTATATGCAGCAGGAGGTCGTAATCTGACAGTTGTCAAAATGTTGGAATACCCCCCCACCCAACAAATTTATATGGAAATGAAGGAAAAATTTCGTAGGGGTGGAAATTATGTCCTTAAATTACTTTTCACATCTCGGTTATCTCAGGAATTGGAAGGATTCTATTTAAGCAGCTACATCAACAAGAATGGAGAAAAGAAGTAAGAAAGCACATTTCATTGCTTCCCGTCTTGTTAAAAATATTGCCGAGTTGTTTAAAATATTTTAACATTTTTCCCCCTAGATACCTTGCTACTACCCATTTTGAGCCAACATATGCCCGACAAGCTTTCCCTTGCTTTGATGAGCCACAGTTCAAGGCAAAGTTTAGAATGTCTTTGTACAGAGATAAGTTTCAAATAGCATTGTTCAATATGCCACTAATTTTAACTGAGCACAAAGGGTACTTCTCTGGTGGAGAGTTGGTAAGTTGACTTCTTGGATTGATTTGTGTTATTGTATTAATCCAAACTTAAATGATCATTTTTAGAGCATAAGTAATTGTCTTTAAGAACAAAATTATTGCAATTTTAATTTTATACCAACTCAAAATAAAAGAACTTGTAAAAAATCCTAAAATAATTTATAACCAATATTCAATAGCTTTTAAGTAGACATTGTTCTAGAATTGCTTTTTAAACATTTCAAGGAAATCTAGTGCAGTTCAGCATATGTTCCTTATGCAGAATTTATAATATTAATAAGTTTTTGGAAGAAATGTATTGAATAATCTGTGAATCAAAAGAAAGTAATTTTGTGTATTATTTTTTGATTCCAGCTTTTTCATATTAATACTAAGCTCTTGTTTTACCTATAATTTGTAAAAGTATTAGTTTCTAATGTTGTTTAATGAATGTTTTTTTCTAGTAGAATGATATTTAAATTGGGAAAAAGATATATTTTTTCCATTAATTTCTGAGAAGAAGCCTTATATTTACTAACTTAAAATGGTGTACATTAATTTGACATCAATTTATTTTAAAGTCCTGTATTTAAGTTTGGATTTCTGCAATTACATATATCTTCAAAATTTATTCAATAAACATTTCGATGACTTAAATACATTTTATTCTTTGTTTTTAAGATTTGTGATCATTTTCAAGAATCTGTTGAAATGAGCACATACCTTGTAGCATTTGTTATATGTGATTATGATCATATAACCAATATGACTCGACATAACAAATCTGTCTCAGTCTATGCTCCTCGTGAAATGATTTCGCAAGCTGATTTTGCCCTTCACACTGCTGTTGATATTATGGATTATTACGAAGAATTTTTCATGGTTCCTTATCCATTACCTAAACAAGGTAAGGTGGCCATTTAGATTTCTTATGAGATTTTGTTTTTGTAATGCTAAATATAATTTTACCTACCTGGTAAGAGACTGCATAAAATAGTTTTATCTTGATAATATAAAGTTTCTCACATACTGTATAATATAGAAAAATATGTGATCCCTGATACTGAAAAAGTGGATAATTGTATGTAGTATACAGGATAATTGTATCCTGTATGTAGTAAAGTAAATTACTTCCACTAACATGTACAGACAGAATCCACAATTTGTAAATCCTTCATACTGAAAAAAAGACTAAACTTCTGTCTGTCCAAAGATCCTCAGTCAATCTTGGTGATGTTACGACTCTTTGAATTTGAAACTGCTGTTTTAATTTTTTGGGAGTATTTTACATGAAGCATCAAGGATATTTCCAAATTTCACTGAAAAATAACTCCAAATATTGTAGTGAACTTTGCTCCTTGGTTAGTGTTAAGGTCAAATAAAAAAGAAAAATGTTTCAGTTTCATTGCAATATCTGAATTTTTGAAAACTGCAAAAGTTAAAAATGTTTTTTGACATTAGCTACAACTACAGTATTGAAATTAGCGATTTTTCCTCTGAATACAATCTGTTCATGTAAATTACATCTTTAAATGAGGAGATATACTTTGTTTTCAAAATAGTTTAGTTTAAATAGTTTCCATGTAATTTTGAATAAGATACGAGCAAAATTAAAAAAGTTAAAAACAAGATATTTTCGAAAATGGCTCCAAATTTTTACTGTGGTTTAATTTAACTTTTTTGTGGATAGTGCTACTTACATTGCTTATATGACATAAACACCATTTTGATACATAATTTAGATTTTTCAAAAAATACACAAATATAATTTTCTTTATATCTGTATATCGCTGATATCATTAATATTTACATTATTAGCATTTTTATACACTTTGCATTTGTGAGTACAAGTGCCTCACATGATTTCTTAGGATCTTTCTTGAAAACTCAAAACTTTTCAATGAAAATGAGCTCAAAATTGTGCATTTTTGGAAATGAACAGATGACATTTTCTCAAAAATAGCTCAACTTTTTTTTTTAAAACTTTTGGTGGTGGTATTGCCAGACACATTGAATTACTAATACATAATACCATTTTGATGAATTATTTTGATTTTCCAAAAACTATACAAAAAAGGGTTTTTGAAATATCACCAATGTAGTTAATGTTTTCATTGTGAGTCTTTGCTGTACATTATTGCATTTGTAAACACAAGTTCTTGAAGTGTTTTTCGAAAACTCAAAACTTTTCTTTGAAAATAAGTTCAAAATTGTATTTATGGTAATTTTCTTTGTGATATTTTGTATGATGCTCTTATTTTATTTGCTTTCTTCTCACTCAAAAGTTCTTTCTTATTCAAATTCTATCCTTTAACTCAGTTCTCCGATTCTTTTGATGTACAAATTTTCAATACAGTAGTATTAACAAATCACATAAAAGTTTAAAATTTTAATTATTATATGCAATCATTGACAATTTCTTAATGAACTACAGTACAGAGAGCTATTATTTCTGTCTAGGGTTATAATGACAGTGGCGAATATTTTGTTCTAATGAATTTAAACTTAAATTAAAAAGTAATTTAATTTTGTAACAGATTTTTGTAAAATATTTTCATTTTCACAGACTTTGTTAGACCAGCATTGCCTTTTTTGAAAATTATGAATGTAAAATGTGTTTTTGCTTGCATATTTCGGAGTTTTCTATCTCTAATCAGAACTACAGAAAATGGAAATTATTGTGTTTGTATGTCTCAATAGACTTTATGTGTAAATGCTTGTTTCATTTTCTGTTTCTTTAAAGTAACTGATGTGTTACTGCTTGAAAAGTGAGATTAAATTAGTGGGATGTTTCCGTGAATTTTAAGATTATGTAAAAACTAATGATACTTGCTTTTCTTGAAAAGGTTGAGAAACAGTGGGGCAAATTTTGAGAGAAGTACAACAATGCTTCTTATTATTAACTTCAAATGTTCAGTGCAATTGAATTCGGTTACAATCCTTCTAATAATTCATAACTCAAAATTTTGCACTTGAATGAATGTAAGAGAATAGCAATATCTCCTCCATTAAACAAATCTTTCAATTGTAATAAGTAGAATCAAAATTGCCTTCAAAACAAGTTGCTTAAATCACCTCTTTCTTTAAAAAACAACATAGGTTTTTTAAATTAATCCTTCTTAAAGTCAAAAATACATTGTGTTTTAATTCTCATGATCTTGATACATTCCTTTCAGTGAATTGAATGATATTTTAACCCAGAAACATTAATTTCACCAACAAATCTTATTTATTTCATCATTGTTTTATTATTCTAGCAATTTTATATACTCTTGTTCGTAGATGATTAGTGTTATGTTATATTTAAAATCCTATCTCTTCTGTCTTTTGCAACAAATCAGTGGAAATTTATGGTGATTCACAATATGTTTTCAGTGTTGTACACATCCAATTACTGTAAATTCAGTTCTGAGAATTCTTTTACTAAATGCAAAAGCCACTCTTATGGTTGGTAGAAGGTTATTAAAATAATCTTTAAAAAAAATGTTTAAATCCAATTTTAAACAAAACATCTTATTTTAACATAAAAACTTAATTTTATCGTAGTACTATTATTTAAACCAAAATATAACTTTTTTAAAATATATTTTTAAAAACCATTTTTTTTCAATCCTTCAATTTTATATATATATTTATTTTCTGTGGATGTTTCAGATCTGATTGCAATTCCTGATTTTGCTGCTGGGGCTATGGAGAACTGGGGACTTATAACGTATCGAGAAACATCTATTTTGTACGATTATAAAGAAACTTCAGCAGCTGCACATCAATGGGTAGCCATTGTGGTAGCCCATGAACTAGCTCATCAGGCAAGTTTGAACCCTCATACCTGTACAAAAAATCAAGTTCAAGGTCTGTCAACAAGATTGCTACTTTGAGTATTTCTACTAAGCGACTTAAGCCAATCTTTAAAAACAGAAGTTCACCGCTAAATATGTGATCTTAACAGAAAATGAAATTGTTCCTTTGCAGAGGTGGCTCATTAACAGCTTTTCAAGAAAGGCAAAACAGATTACAGATATATATAGGAACAGGAGGGAATATTAAATCTTTTTTTTTTTTTTGTCTTACTTGAACAGCTGTTTTTGATATATATTTGATATTATTTTTATATATATATATCTATATATATATCTATATATCTATATATCTATATCTATATCTATATATATATATATATATATATATATATATATATATATATATATATATATATATATATATATATATATATATATATATATATATATATATATATATATATATATATATATATATATATATAATATATATATATATATATATATATATTGTTCAGGCGGCAAAATAGTCGAAGAGAAGTTGGGAGAGCATTGTTGATGGAAATGACAATGGAACATCGCCTCTTCTATCACAGTAGTTTTTTGTCAGACAAGAATGTTCTGGAAAATAAATGACACACAATTGACAAGGATTGTTACTTGGAGAAAGAATAAACGAGTATTGAAGAAGTTGTCACAGTTACCTCTGTCCAAACGAAAACTGACCCTTTCCTTACGAATTCTGTGTCCTTTAGCTACGTGTTTCTATTACATCCAGTGCCTGGCACACTCTGGGTCGAACCTTGAAGACGTTCAAAACGCTTTTACTCAGCTTTCCGCACTCCTTGTCGTGACAAGGCGATCAGACGTCTGCACTAGAAATTCTCAGCATTTCGCCCATGTCAAATTTACGCGGGAGTGTCTGGAGGATTGTCCCCCAGGAGCTGGTGTGATCTTTCGGTGACGCTCCGCACTAATAGAACGAAGTTGAAATCGACTTTAAGGAACTTTGCACGAAGAAATGAATGTTTGGACAACATAGAAGAAATTCGCGCGGCTTTTTGGAGAAAATTAAGACCATCTCGAAGGCGCCAAGTTTAAAATGTATAATCTTTTCCTTTGAAACGCCTTCAAAGAACATCAAACGCCCTGTTAAAGAAGACAAGGCGCCAAATTCGAAGTAATTTGGCTGGCAATGTGTCAACAAGAGATGTTTCACCTTCTCACAAGTTGCTTCAACTGTGAACTCCCGCTCGTGAACAGTTTAGTGACCAATTTCTCTCTAGAGCAGAGCGCTGTGGCAGAAACTTTCCGCCTGCCGAAAAACTGTTTCGGAAAGACACGAATGACGTGGTTTCTGAGAAAATGCAAAACACATTTTTTCTACACTTTCTCTTCAAATATTAACAATATTTATATCATTGTATTCCTCTCTTTGAGACCTTTATAATGCTGCTGAAAAAATATATACTTCCATTTAAAAAAATAAAGTTGCGTCAATATCTTCGCAATTAAAAATGGTACATACATGAAAACGATATATGTTATTTCCCCCATCATCTGCTACAAATTGGCGCAAACTGTATTCCGATACCTCAAACTGTTTCGGAGATATTTGCTGTGGCTAACTTAGGTGCCTCAACCTGTGTGTGCGTGTGTGTGTCTATATATATATATATATATATATATCTATATATCTATATCTATATCTATATATATATATATATATATATATATATATATATATAGATATATATATAGATATAGATATAGATATAGATATAGATATAGATATAGATATATACATACCGCTCTAAATTTTTGGATGAAATATTTTCCTCACTGTGAGGAAAATATTTCATCCAAAAATTTAGAGCGGTTTTCGGGTAAAATTTTAAAAATGTTGTTAGGGCTTCATATAAAGTATCCCCCAAACTCAAAATATCCTTTTTGAAATTTGCAGAGCCTTGAGGTCAACCAAGTCACTCTAGGAAATTGGAGAAAATAATCAGAATGGCTGAAGTGCTGGCATTGACATTCAGATAGACTATTTGGTATAAAGCAATTTTTTGGTATTAAAAACCCACAAAGTGGATTCTGACTACATAAATGTTAGAGAAAATAATATACTAAATACAGAAACCAGATATATCCACTGTTTTGAAGTAAAGATTTTTCAGAATAAGAATTTTCATGATGGAAAAGTGACATTTTCCACTGCAACATGACAATACTTTCTCTTTAGTATCAAGTGCCTAGTATGGTGAGAAAGTAAAAGGATACAGTTCCAATTTTCATGAAAAACAATGAAATTTTGAAAATTGCAAAGTTAAAATTTATCTTAGAACCTGTTCCAATATTGAAGTCAGAGATTTCTTTCTCAATGCAATTAACCCTCCATTTTCAATCTTTAATTATTTCATGCATAAAACAAAAAATAATACTTGCTGAGGAAAAGCTGATGCCATGAGAGGGGAAAAGTTTTGATATGATGTGCATTTCCACTAGTTTAGTATGTATTCTCTGATTTAAATGACATATGCCCATACTTCAAGTGAATACATCTTTAAAATGGGATGCCAGCAATATGTGACAATTTGTGAAAAATTAATTAATATTATATATAAATGTTGATTTTTTTTGTAACAAAATATCATTAAAATGACCTAACAAACAAGACTATTTGATAAAAAAAGTTGCGCCTTCATAAATACTCAATTATATTTATGTATTTTCCCATAAAAAGGTGAAAAACCGCTAAATAATATTATTAAAAAATTTCAAAACAAAGGTATCGGTTTTTCAACGACACAGTTTCTAGATTTTAGAAAGTTAGGTAATAAATGAAATTCAATTTTAGCCGGAGTTACCTAATTACGGTTTAAATATGTTTTATTTTAGTTTTTCTTTATTGAATTAAGAACGGTATTCTTCTTAACGTTTGGTACATCTTTGCGATGCTTCTGCACACCTAGTAAAAGACATTGCTTCTGTTGCTCATCTTTGGTGTGCAGAAGGTTGTATTCTTGAATGAGTGCGACACCCCCTTCTGCCACGTCGTTGACAACTTTCAAATTTTCGCATATAGCTTCACATTTACGATAATTATCGTCATCAGGCCACAGTTGAATGTCCTTTTGTAGAAAGCTGTAATCTTCAAATTGTAAAATTTCAAAGAAACGAATACTGTTTACTCTTACAAAAGACTCAAGACTAAGGTCACTAATGCCTTCACAGTTTATAGTAACCCTGACTTGTCGACCGGAAGAAGTTTTTACCCTTTTGTTTTTAGGTTCATCATTTATATTCAAAGCTTGGATAATATTTTCTTTCGTAGATGGTGACACTCTATTATCAAATAAAGACAAACAAATCAAGTCCTTGGACAGATACCACAAATGATGCACAAACTTCTTTATGGCAATGTTAACCACTTCTAAGTCAAGAGCTTTGTAACAGTCAAGCTCTTTCAGAAAAGCTAAATCATTTTTAGGTGCGTCTGTTGCAAAAGGAGCTTGGTACCATTGAAAAATGTAAACAGTTACGATGAATATGCAAATCCTGCCCAAAGATTTTTTTTCACGTGGTGTTAGTGTGAATTCATCTTGCACCATATATATCTTCAAAGAATATATGGCTTTAGCCACCCATCGAGCACGATGAATAGCTCCTGGGGCTTTAAATCGTGGATTTGTAGTGTCACCTATAAAATAGATACAATTTTATAAATAAAAATATATGCAACATTACATTTAATATAGTATTTCATGACATTAATATTATATAATAGCTTATTGTCCATCTCGAGTCGCGTGAAATTTTTTGACTTTTTTGGCGCCACAAATTCAAACATTAAATGTAACAACTTATGAATTAGATAATTAAATTATTATACCCATGTATAATAATAGTTAAATAAAAAGTAAGAAGTCCGCAGCCTTCGGGAGCCCCCCGGCCGACCCGGGACAATAAGGCGGCAGCGAGGTTAAAAAGGCGCAAGCCCAAGACAAGTAGTGGCCGCAAGGCACTCATGATGAATACATTTCATAAAAAGTATGTTCACAAATATACCAATTCATAATTGTAATATCAAATTATTATAATTATAATACTTTCGAAAAATTACATTATGATAAGTTCACGACTCTGGCTAAAATTGAACTTCATTTATTACCTAACTTTCTAAAATCTAGAAACTGTGTCGTTGAAAAACCAATACCTTTGTTTTGAAATTTTTTAATAATATTATTTAGCTATTTTTCACCTTTTTATGGGAAAATACATAAATATAATTGAGTATTTATGAAGGCGCAACTTTTTTATCAGGTCTTGTCTTTTCTATTAGGTCTTGTTTGTTAGGTCATTTTAATGATATTTTGTTACAAAAAAAATCAACATTTATGAGGCTTCTACATGTTTCTATCAATTTCATTTTTTTATTAAAAAATTCGTAAGAAATTAAAATTCCTTTAAAACCAAGCTTTTTATACATTAAATTATACTTTCACATGCCTATTTCATTATCTTAAAATTTTGTTAAAATTATACTGCAATCAACTGATATATCACTAGTTACATTTAAATGAATTTTTTTAGAATTATTATAAAATATATAAAAAATCGATGGTAGCGACCTCTAAATGTCATTTAATTCGTTTGTTTTTGGGAACCCTGTTCAGGATGGTCAGGGTTAGAACCCCTGGAGCAAATCCAGAGCATTTATGCGTTGAGCCACTATGCTTGGTGGCACATTGTTTTTTATAATAAATTTATAAAAGTCTCCTGTATTACTTTCAGATCAATATCAATATACTCTTGTATAATACATTTTTCCTCCCTATACTTAATGTCATGATTACTCATTTCAATATTTTTCCAATACTCACATTATGCATCAGATCATAATTGATCTGTGCATTCTGAAAGGGATCTTGACCTCACCTGAGAGTTTTTTCACAATAACTATGTAAAATTACAAAAAAAAATTACATATTTGGCTGAATTCCAAACGTTATTTCATCTTTAGCATATAATTTTGTTTTTTAGAAGTGTGAGACTATCGCTAGGTTTACTTTCTATTACAAAAAAATAAAAATTATTAAATTGCATAAGTCAGAGCAAGTGCATAATATGCCAGAAAATAAAAAGAGAATGTTCACAGTTAATCAGGTGCAAAAAAAATGAAGTATTGACTCACAGGTGACAGAGTAAGAACTGGGGGTATGGAATTATGTATCAGCATTATCTGCTTGTCGGAATTTCAGGAAAAAGAAGCTATTGTAAGAAAGAAGAATCATAATATGGCATATTTTGTTTACTGCGTGACCAATTGTCTTAGTAAGAGAGTAAGTGCTTGAAACGAGAATATTGCTCATACCATAGTAATGAAATGTTCACTTTACACATACAGATGAAACATACAAATATTCAATATCTTCTAAATTTTATTATGTGTGAAGTGTATTTAATTAGTACATATTCTTCATTATATTAATAACATTGTAACACTCAATTCTTATACTTATTATTTCTTATTTAGAACATTTCACCTTTCTTTCTAGGTTGAATGAGATAATTTGAAAGTCTTAATTTTGGAACATTTAATTAAAACGTGCAATTTAAAATTTTTTTAACAATCACATTAATTAATATGCTCATCTTACAAAGAGGGCAATAGAGAATTTAATTGAGAAGAATTTTGAATGCTTTTGAAGATTGTTGAAAATCTGTTTGTGTCCTTCAGTGGTTTGGTAATCTCGTCACTATGAAATGGTGGAATGACTTGTGGCTCAATGAAGGATTTGCTTCCTTTTTGGAGTACTTGGGTGTTGATCATGTAATGCCTGGATGGAAGATGATGGACCAGTTCATCTTGGACAAGACTCAACCAGCATTGACTTTAGATGCTTTGGCTAGTAGCCACCCTATTTCTGTTGATGTTCATGATCCAGTTGAAATTGAAGCAATATTTGATACTATATCGTATAGTAAAGTAAGTGAATTTTGGTTTTAATTTCACATAGTGCTATTTATTTATTTTTAATTAAATGTTAATCCATGAAATTATTATTTGTCATTGGTTACTTGATAATAAGAATATTCAGTGACAATTATAATTATTAATCTTGTGTTTTGGTTTTTGTAGGGAGCATCAGTCATACATATGCTGGAAATATTTTTACATCAGGATATTTTACGAAGTGGATTATATGACTACTTAAATTCACACAAATATGGAAATGCAGATACTGATGATCTCTGGAGTGTATTAAGTAAAAATGCAAATCAGTCAATAGAAGTAAAGGTATTTCACCATCTATTAAATTAATATATAATTTTATTATAGTTTCACTCTCTTAAAGAATAGAAATTTTCCCTTAAAGGAGGTAATTTTATACAGTTTTCAAAACATTTTGTTTGCATTCAAACCATCTCTGGTTCTTCAAGTGCCACTAATTTCATAGACATTGTAAAAAGAGAATTGATACTTGTTTCTTCTATTTATACCAGGGTTTTCCCAATGGGGTTGGTATCGACCCCTTATGGGTCGATGAAATTTTGAAGGGGGCCAATGATGATTTGGGAATCGATAACAAAATATGAACCAGCGACTGATCTGTATAATCAGGATCCCATTGGTTACAAACAAAAATACAAGTATTTATGAACTTGATCATTAACAGTTTCTTGATATGTAGCAACAAAACATATAGACTAACAAGTTACCAATTCACTTCTCTTGTTTCATATCTGTATCCTGAAGAATTAAGATCTTTAGAAAACTCAAATTACAATTATGCATCTACAACAAAACTAATGCCCAATAAAATAACATCTGCAATACTCACTGGAGAAATATTTGGGACAATTCCCAAAAGACAAATGAACAAAAAAAAAAACTCCTCATTGTGTAACCATTACACTACAAAGAAATTTAGAAACTAAGCTACTCGGAAGTGAAAACATCTTCGAATATTGAAAATTCTTATTTAAATGTGATGTAATTATGTAATTATGTAAAAAATAAAAAATTGTTTACAAGAATATTGATTTAAGAAATGGCTATGATTTAAGTAAGGCATTTACCAGCAGTGAATTGTGTTGTGATTGTAGAGGCTCTATACTATAGGGAAAACAGAAGGGGGTCGATGAAGCAAACAATTCTTTTAACAGGAGTTGATGAAAGAAAGAGGTTGGGAATCCACAATTTATGAAAGGTCATTGTTACTTTATTCCTTACTAAATTAATTATTTTCCGTAGACTATAATGGATACATGGACAAGGCAAATGGGTTTTCCTCTCGTAACTGTATCAAGAACTGGAAACATCATCTCAGCAACACAGCACCGTTTTCTAGTAACAGCACACATGAATAACGACACTATTCATCCTGAAGAATCTCCTTTTGGTTACAAATGGTTTGTGCCCCTTAGTTACTATACAGATGTGGATCCTAGTTCTATTCACCATGTTTGGATGAATATGACGGATGGTAAGCATCTTATTTTTCTTGTTATATTTATATCAATGATGTTTTCTCATAATTTCATTTTCTTTCTTTCTTTTGTTTTAGTAAAATTTGAAGTTCCTCCAGAAGTGCAGTGGGTTAAAGTGAATGTAAATCAGTCAGGTTTTTATAGAGTTATGTATGATGACTCAATGTGGCAAGCCATAATAACTGCATTACATCAGAACCATTCTTCATTTAGTCCAGCTGATCGTGCTAGTCTCATTGATGATGCCTTCACTTTGTGCAGGTAGACAAGATATTTTATCACATTCTGACAATAAATTAAGATTGACTTTACAAAGAATATTTCTATAGTAGTGTAATTAGATCACAAATTGTATTATTAATTTTGAATCCTTATTTAAATATTCAAAAATAGTTTAATGTATCTAGAAACATTTAGAAACCAATGATTTAGTCAGATTGTATTTTCCACAACAGTATGTCATAAAATATTTTCAATTATAGATTACATTATTGATTTCTAAACAATATTAAATGATTAAAATTGTTTTCATTGATTGAATATTGTTTTTGTGAAATTATTCACTTAAAATTATTCATTATTTCTCTGTGTTCAATTTATTATTTACTTACAATCTTGCATTGTGAGAAACAACTTTATTGAATTTATGGTGTTATCTAGAGAAGTTATTTTTAGATACTTTGCAAAATTGAAATTTGCCAATTTTGACATTATAAATGTTGTTTTTACTCTAATGTTTAATAATGTGTTTTCAGGGCAGGAGTTTTAGATGCTACTATCCCCCTCAATCTTTCTATTTACCTACAGAAGGAACGTGACTATGTGCCTTGGGCTACAGCATTAGAGCACTTTCAGTCTTGGAGTAAGCGTCTTGCAGAAACTAGAGCATATAAATCTTTCCTTGAATACATGCGATATTTATTGACTCCTGTGGCTCGTTACATTGGATGGAAGGACACTGGCTCTCATCTGGATAAGTGAGTTAACATCGTAAGATGAACAATGAAAATGTGAAGTTTGATCATTAGTTTTAGTGAAGTCTGTTGTTGCTACTTATCCTGGTAGATATGAAATAATCAACCTTGTTTCAAATATTTTCATTGAGAAGCTGAAGTTGAGGCAGTAGAAAAATTTATTTCTTCCGTAAATGTTAATAATTCGTGTCTGCAACGACTGTCTTAGCAACAGAAGCAGTGCCCCATAACTAAAAATTATTCTTATTAGTACCAATCAAGGTATGAATGCAGGGCTGCCCCTTGATTTCATTGAGCCCGTAGAGCCTAGACAAACTACCAACACATCAGCCTCCACTACCACCACCCCTGCCTCCACCACCACACAAATTATTTTATATTATGTTGCTAATGAAGATTGACTTTTTATTCAAAGATTTATTTTCAAAGAAAGCAAATAAAATCTACTTTCTTGCCTGCTATAAGTTTTAAATTGTGACCTGTGGCATTTTATCTTATATTGGCTCTAAGTTGAAAATGTGTATTAGCTGGCCACCATTTGAAATGTAATTTTATTGTAGTGTAGTTCTTTTTTACTTGAATGTGTTTTTAATGATTTAGTAATTAATTTTGATTCCAGGTTGATGCGATCTGATATTCTTGCATCAGCAATTCTTTGTGATGTAAAGGATGTGGTTAAGGAAGCTCAAATTATGTTTAATGATTGGATGGTTAATGGAACACGTATACCACCAAATTTAAGAGAAGTAATTTATGTGGCAGGTAAATAACTGTTTAAAATTTTAAAGTAATTAATTTATATGAATTTTGTAACTATTGCTACTTCATTGTAATATTTCATTTCAGGCATTAAATATGGTGGAGTGAAGGAGTGGCAACATTGTTGGTCGAAATACAACAGTACTGGCATACCAAGTGAACGAAAATTGTTGTTGAAAGCACTTGGAGTTGCATCTGATACATGGATATTACAAAGGTTGTCATTTAAAGTTACTTGTAGACAAAATCAGCAGTTTTAGTTACTTCATTATTACAGTTAAACATTTTTCAGGTTTTTGTTGTCAACACTGGATCGTAACTTAGTAAAACCACAAGATGTGAAGGTTGTTCTTGCTGTAGTGGCTGCAAATCCAGAAGGTCGATTTCTTGCTTGGAGACATTTAAAAGCACAGTGGCACCAAATGCAAGCTATGTTTGGTAATGCTACTTTCTCAATGGGTGGACTCATATCTGCTGTAACATCACATTTTTCTACTCAGTATGATCTCCATGAGGTAGATTTTTTTTTAAAAGATAAATTATCTTTATTTTTAAGGGTTATGCTAATGTAATATTTGTGTATTGTATATTATTAGAACTAGGGTTTTTCTTTTCTTTATCTTTTGTTTTTTTCTTTGTAATTTTCTTCCTCAATTATTTAAAACTAGTGGCCTACACTAGCAAAAATGCTGCTGAACAAAACCACAAATATTTTAACAAAAATTTCTCGAAAACTCTTCACAAGTATTGCAATAACATAGTGTAGTACAATAGTATGTATATATAGTTTACATTCCATGAATATAATAAATAATGGTGTTCCATTACTGAAAATGTAAATAATAATTATTTAATGACAGGCAGTCATTAATTGGACCCTTACTGTTGCATGTAGACTCCATTCAAGCAACAATGAATAGAGTATGAAAATTCAGTTGGTAAGCCCAGTATGAGACTATGTGGGATTAAAACAATCAAGTTTTTCATTTTTCTGTCAAAATCAACTGTTTATTTATTTTTTTTTTTATTTCTAGTGTAAGGACAATTGTATACAAAAAATATACATTTTATGCAAAAAACATTTCCATAATGAAATGTATTTCATTTAAGTGTAAAAACATTAAAAAATATATAATTTAACAACTTCACATACAAATTTAAACAATATTAAAAGTTATATAAGGAAAAATTACTTATTTTGTGAATCTGCTAGACAAGAGTCTGACACTTCTCAAAAACACTGCATCTGTATTCTCAATTACTCCCAATTTGGTAGTGTTAGCAGTTCAGCATATTATATTAACTGGAATGTTTGCTGAATCCAAATGCTTGAACTGATGACACACAAATAGGTCATATGATCTCAACCAGAATGCCAATAGGCTAAAGTTTAACTGTTCTAGTGGGCATTCAATGTTGTCATTGAGTAATTTCCTCAGGAAAACTAATTCGGCAACAGCCCTTCACAGTCTGAGAGTTAGGATTTTTCCCAAAAGTTCTAGGTATTGAACCATACCTCTCACGAGGCCAGAGGCATAGTTTTCTTTCAATTTCTGCACACGTTGGAAATTAGTAATACAGATAATTTTGTATTTTTATTGAGCCCTGGGTGTCCACCAAAACCATAAACACCTCTCGCACAGCTGCAGACTGCTTAGTTTTCTTTCAATTTCTGTAGTCATTGGAAATTAGTAATGTAGATGTTTATTGTAAATAATTTATAGCTACCATTGTTATTGGAACTGTCTATTTTTAAATTTTTTAAATCTATATTTAATATTTTAATTTACTTATTTAAACGTTCTTGTTGCAAAAGAGCTAAGTATGTAAATTTCTTCCACCAGGTTTCATCTTTCTTTGAGCATATGAATGTTGGATCTGGAAGTCGATCCTTGCAGCAGAGTCTAGAAACAATACGACTAAATATCTACTGGGTACAAAACAATGAGGAAACAATTTACACATGGCTGAGTAACTTCCTCGATAGATAATACATAATTTATGGCTACAAGAGACAGAGGAACCTACTAGAACCATCAGACGTAGGACTTTAATGTGAAATTATTACCTTTGCAGGAGATTCTTTTTATCTTCATCTGTGCGGTTGTGGGTATATCTGTCTCAATGTAGTCATCTGCAACAGATTACTGGTATTTACCTCCAAATAATAATCAAAGTACTTTTGTACTTAATGAGCTTACAGAAACATTGTAAGTCTCAGAACTCAAGGACACTGGTCACTAAGAAAGAAATAGTATTAGCTAGATCATATTTTTTCATAATGCAAGGCATCTTTTTGTTGCAAGAGAATCATTATTTGACTTAATCATATCCATGAACATTGTTTTTTTATTGAAGCTTTTTCTACGATTTTTCCTGGTTGTTCAGTTCTGAACAAGACTATACTGTCCTAATGAAGAAACATAGTGGTGTTTGAATTTTAATTTTTTAACGTTATTGTAATGCTTTTTCTTTTAAAATCCATGAAGACAAAAAATGTTGAACAAATTAATGCAGGAAGTGGTTTTAAGTAACATGTTGATCTGCATTTCAATGTTTAACATATTCAATGTGGAACAATAAAAATATTTACTGTATGTTTTAAGCAGCAGAATTTCAAAGCAGTGAACTGATGTTTGAAAATAGTTTAATTCGCTTAATGTAGAAGTGCATATAATGTTTGTCAGCAGTGAAAGTTATCGCATTGACCATCTAATTTTGCCTCAGTAAATTTCATATTAGTGTTGAAAATGCTCTATTGTGTAACTTGACAATGTGCGTGACAATACATGTGTTATCAATGTACTCGCAAATGATACTGTTCAAAATAATTAACTGTTCAAAATTTATTGCTAGTTTGTTTTTTTGTTCATAAAGGTATATCCTAATACATATGAACAGGGGTTATATATGCATATATTTATGAAGATGTTAGCTTTGGATCATTGTTGTTCGTGTAATGTTGTGTCTAGATGAAAGTTATGTTATTTAAAACTTCCAATTGTAGATGTTTCTTGTATTATGATATTATTATGTTGATGTTAATCTGTAAGTAGTTTTGTTGGCACAAAAATATTATCAGTGTTATGAAGTAAATATAAATAATTATGTGGAGAATATTAAATACCATGGAGTACATGTGGCATAATATGACAGTTTCTGAAAGTAATTGTGTTTTCTCAATAGAGCGGTTTCCGGTAACACACTGCTAGACATGAATATCTTATGTTCACTCACAAAATGTTGAACTATTTTGGCTTTTTATCTGCATCCCTCCAATTGCGTCCTGCCAACGAATTTGTATGCTCAGTGTTGCTGTGCATGTTATTTTTGCCATGCTGGATTCATGGCATCTTGTTTACATATTAAGAGGTATTGCTATTATCACTATTATTATGACATGTATTAACAAGCTAGAGTATAATATTGATTTATAAAATTGCTGTATTTAAAGTCTTTGTGTATTGAAATCAAAAGTAACAAAAATGAATGATATAGGCATATTTGAAATGGAATAGTGCAAGATGAAATTGATGCATTTCAAACAAAAGAAACATCACAAAAGTTATCTTGCTGACTGACCTGATTCTTTGGCAGCATTGCTGCATATTGGTGCTACTCAATTCACAGATTATAAACAATGGGCTAGATGAGTGTTTGAGTCCCTGGTAAGAGCTGAATTTTTGAAAGTATTGTGATGATGTGCCTGAAACAATGAGAAATATCTTAATTGAGGTGACTGCAGTCAACAGTTTCCTTTGTGATGCTTGCCCTAGGCTACATATCACAATTACTGAAGGGACGGTTTGTAATTTTAAAGGCTAGAAGTGAATGTTGAGAATAGATTAGGTCGTTAGATGCACTATGGTATAATTATTTTCTTTAAATATTGAATAGATTGAAGATAGCCCTTAATATTACTATTTTACAACTGACTGTGAATGGAAGCTTTTTATTTATTAAATTTGTTTCAGGAAATTGAATGGGGTATGTTTTAATGAATATTACTAGAAGAAAGTCAATACAGATTTACTACAATTAAATTTTTAAACATTGACTGATGGCATGTCTTTGAGTGCTGAACTGAGGTTTTTTTCACATGAAGTTTCTTACGTGCAATTTTACACCAATGTTAAAAGTGGTTTTCAGAGTAAAGTAATCTTCACTGACACATGTGAATATTGGAGTGTGTTGATTTTTATCTTAAACATGTATAAAAATTCAAATGTCACAACATTAGTGGTGATCATATCAATTTTTCTAATCTCTACTTTCCATTTCTTGTAAACAAAGCATACCTGGGGAAACAAGTAAAACAGAAAATCTTTGATAATGTTTTTGTACCACTAGAAGCATACTCCATGTGAATAAATTTAATAAAAAAAAACATTCAAAAATCTATTGGTTTGTCCGCTTCAAGCGTAAACACTAGTTTCTTAAAATTCCATTCTTTACTGTCGCTAATTAGTAAATCTTAAGTTCATGAATGAAAAACAGGAATTTGAATATACAAATTTTTAAGGAAATAGAATTTGAAATTGTTTATTTTTCATTGCTTTCAGTACCTGCATGCAAAAGGACCAAAGATCAATGTCTTTATCTAATTGAGTTGATTTCTTTTTGCCAATAGAATAAGATTTATACAATCCCAAATAATTTGTTTTGTATAGTATTATTGTGTAGCCTTCTGATAGGATAGATTTGTTTTCATAGTAAAGAAAATAAATTTTTAAAACTTTTGACTATGTTACATGTTTAAAGGAACTTGAAAAATTGAAATTTTGTAGATCTTAAAAGAAGAATACATGTAAGAAGCAATTTATAAATTAATTTGAGATTGTATCATAATCATTTACAATTATCGATAAACCTATAAGTTAATTGACTTTATTCTTAGGGAGTCAATGCATTCTCTTGAGCAGCAGTTGTAGAAGAAATGAAGCAAAACATTATAAGAAATTTGTATCAGTGGAGTATCAGTATCAGCACAGAAATAAAAAATATTTGTTTCCTTCAACCTTAGTTCTTTGTTTAATAAAATTTTGTAAGTTTGAAAATTTATATAATTTTTGTGTGTTATTCTTGAAACTTTTTCTTGGGACATTTAACCCATCAAAGATATATAGAAAGCTAGCAAAATAATGTATACAAACAAAAATATAAATTTGTCTTATGACTAGGTGTTTTTGTTTTAGTTCAGTTTCATAGGCAAATTAAAGTTTTGAAGAAAATTTTGGAGAAAAATGATTGAACACTTCTCTAAATCTGGAAAATGCATATTCGTGAGAATTAAGAGCTTTAGACGTGGTGCAATATTTTAGAGGGAGTGAATTTTTAATTAAGCAGTTCCCAGATGTTAAGTGAACGTTTTTCACTGTGATTTATTCAAAATATATATTGTCCATATGAATTTTTTTTTTTTTTAATTGTCCAGTAAAAGTGCAATTATGGCTTTCTTGCCAAAGCAAGAAATAGTTATCACTTTGACCCTTTTGTACAAAAGATTTCCATGCTTCATTAATAGTTAAACAATATTTATCTGTATTTTGAACAACAGGAAAATAAGCATTTAATTGCAAATTATTTCTTATTTATAAACTTATTCACAATTATATAATATTATTTATTATACAAAGTTTTTTTGTACTTTCTTCTCTTGGTATTCTGAATACTTATTTCTTATACTATTTTATGACAAAATTAAAACAAATATTATATTCATTATATATTTATTTCTACATTTTAACATGTCTACCCAATAACACCTGCTCTTATATCCAAATCTTACCCCACTCCTTTTACACCGGAAAAGGTCCTCTTTAAATTACAAATGAAGCAAAGTTATGCTTCTTTGTAAACAGATTATCAACATGCATAGAAACATAAGAAGGCCAACAGGTCATGGGAATGAAATATGGTAATTCACAAGCCATTGGAAGGAAGAACTACCTTCAGTGTGTGCAATGTCTTCAGCAATCATGTGCTTCGACATTTGAAGTTCTCAGTCCCCTTTGAGAATTAATAAGCATCATTCTGTTTTTTTATTAGTTCTTAAAAATGATTATGGGACTGTTGTGTAGTAAGTGTACTGAAATATATTTGTGCAAAAGTAGAAAATCAAAAAACTTTCCTGAACCACCAAAATCATGTGAGCAGCCCTGTCTGGCCAAAGCATTGTATTCATTACGGTGAGTAAATAACTTATAGGTTCTTGAAATTGACAATATCTCACGAAATTAGTTAATTATAAAATTCGTAATTTCAGTTACGATGTGTTTCATTCAGAATGATACGAATGTTACATTGAAGAGGGTGCCAGAATGTTTACTAGTTCGCTATTGGTTGCATATTTTGGCGGCTTTCCGATATGTTTTGAAAAGGCGAACATTACAACGCCGCCCCAACAATGTACTTTCCAGATGTAATCTTGAATTTCTTCCTTTTAGTACGAAATAGCATGATAGATAAGCAATGATTTTGAATTACTAATATTTTGTACACTAATATTTTTAATTACACATTCAAGAAGAAAGTGATAAAGACGGCGGAAGAATACTTTCATTTAACGTTTATTATCACGAATGAACTTCGTATTTCTTGCCTCCGATGACGTCATTACAACCTTGACTGGTGGAGAAGAGGAAGGTACGCGGAAGCTCATGTAGTGAATATATTACTTTTTCTGTGGAAATATACGCGATAGTTTAACTTATTCTGTGCAAAATTAGAAATGAAACATGGAGCGTTATTTTTGTTTGGTTATTGTCGTAAATCATTGTGTGCGCTGATTATACACAGTGAAATACAACGCGCCTTCTGACACCTCCGAAAACATCTTAATATGTATGTCAACACTTTTTCCAGATCCCTCAAGATGTTGGGGGCGGAGGAGTTGCCACAAATGGAGAGCCTATCCCCAGGTTCATCCCCGTCGCCGCCAAAAAATAAATATATACAGGTAAAGTGAAGTATGCTTACTTTCATGTGGAACTATTTTTTATCATTTGCAGTCACGCACTTACCATATGATCGGTTTGCTTCGTTAGAGTTGACTTTCCTTGCATAACAAAGCTTACAGAAATTAAATTTGCGCAAAGCATATGAAATTATTGTACATCAATGAGTGCTGCACCTTGTAATTCGTTTCGTTAATTCAATACAGTAGAATTATTACGATCTTCCTCTGGACCTTGCACCGTCTTGATTTCGTCATGCTCCCATGTGGCTGCGCGCGCACACGTGACCACTCATCGGCGCAGCAGCGGCAGTGTTGCCCAACTGCTCTGCTGAGTCATATGAAAAGGTGGTCCGTGCCCGTGCGAGGAAGTATTGACGTTGTATTTGCATGAGAATGACTTGTTCGTAGGCCTTGTTTGTGTCTTAAAACACTTTGGTGGATGTTCGTTGTTTTCTAATTGATGTGCGAACTGTTCTTGACGTGTACGCGCGTGTATAAATTATATTTATTGCAGATCTCAATTCTACCGTGCCGGGTGGTTTGACAGTTCTAGCTTTACTTGTGTGTTGTGTAGCTGTGAAATGTTAGTTGTTGTTCATAAAACTGTTGTGTCACGTTGCGCAGTAAATAAGAAACTCATCAGTGTGCAATGAAACGGAACTGTTATTTTAAATCACTTCTTCACTTTTTCCTCTCAAACATTACCTACCATAACCTTATTTCATAATACCAGCTAGTGGTTTGGAAAAGGTGAATCTAATGATAAACGAAGAAGCCTGGGAATTTTTAAATGTGGACATGGGTGCACGAAGAGACGAGTGCATATTGTCATGATGCTGTGAAACGAAAGTGACAGTTTTTTAGAGGAATAAGTTGAAAGGGAGCCCTGAGAGGGCGGATATTTTCTAGACAAAAGTCTAATTTTCTGTGAAAAATATGGCTTTGTTATGTTTGAAGAAAGTGTGTCGAGATGAATTACTCCAGTTGGCTATTATTCTTAGCCTTCTGAGAGTGGATCCTGAATCTCTCCTGGGATACAATGTTCATCCTTTTGGTGTTGGTATTCATAACTTAACTGATGGGACTAGCTGGTCTCATAGTTATGCTGAAACTCTCATTCAACGTAGGTTATATTTACATCCAAAAAGTTTAGATTCAGTTCTTCTTAATTATGAAAGAGAAGTATTTGAAGATCTCAATGCCCTGGGGCGTTACAACAGGATAAATTCTCATAGTCAAGATGTAACAGCTTATTTATTGAATGTTGATGGTAATGGAGTTCCAAGCTCAGACATTGATAGTACTAGTGCATCATCAAGTTCAAGCGTCCCGTCAGGTGTTGAGAGGCCGCGCCATTTCGATGAGCCATCAACAAGCAGAGCAGCCCTTATGTTGGATGACCTCAATGATCCCACCTTAGATGACTTTCGTGACGCTGCTGAGTTGACTCAAGAGGTATGAAAGAAAATATTCCTCTTGCTATCTTAATTTTTAATTATTTTTGAAAAGTGCCTGTTGTGTTGTCCCTAATTAATTCCCTAATCACAAGCCATCATGAGATCATCTAATTGAAACTATTAAAACTTTAACAGTTGAATGAAGAGAAATTATCTTAATCTATTGTTTAGCAGTTTTATGAGATAATTAAAAAAATCTTAAATTTTGATTTTAGTCAATAAAAGTGATAAGATAGTTTGACAAATATTTTACCTTGTTAATAGGCACCTCAGAGAATGCTCAGATTTTCTTTTTTATCAGGCAGTAAGTCATTTTATTTTCTAAGATTGTTTTGTTATAAAGCAAGAATCTGAGGCTTCAGTCATTGTAATTGTATAAGAAGTATATAATGAAACTAAATGACTTGAACGACCCTAAATCAGAATTTGCTATAGAAAGATTTTCTATTTTATAAGTACTTTTGCAGGAAAAATTGGAAATTGATTGTTAAACCAAAGTTTTTTTTTGTGTGTGTTTTTATTTCATTATTCCTTCTGTTGAAGGGTAAACACTGTTAATGAAAATTGCAGCATGTGAAGGTATAGACGCTTGTCATTGCCCTTTGTTAATTAGCAGTTCACAGCCTTTCAGGTTACATCAGTAATTCATTGATTTATTTGTAGCTCAGAAAATAACATTACTTAAATATTGGCACAAATTCTTTAAATTGTGTTGTTACATTTCTTTTTCAATTGTATTGAAAAAATGCAAAATGTGTTCTTGTACTTTTTTTATTTATGAAATTGTTGCAAGTCAATTCAATAGCAAGATATATGTACATACAATAGATACATGTATTAACTTTCTAAAATTTTGTCAATAACATAGTGAATAAGCTTCTACTTAAACAGTTTTACGCTTGCGTTAGATTGGGATATTTGTAGTTTTTAAACTTATGAAATATAATAAAAATTGTATTTATATATTACAAGCTCCGAACTGACATTTTCTACTGAGGATTCTGTTTTATTTGTTACATTATTAAAGTAATATTAAAAGAAAATTTTGTTTGTTTATTAGTCAAAAAGATTGAAGTTGAAGATCATGTAAATTCAATATAGTTACTTCAATGAGATTCTATTCCTGGAGTGTTGATTTGGATCTCTTCATTTTCACATGAAATGATGTGTAGTGGTTGGTGGGAGACATGATAAAAAATATAATTGTTGTACAAATTTTGGGGTTATTGGTTCCTTTTGTTCATTTGTTTTGTACACAACCTCATATCTATGTGCAGTGCATTTCGTTTAACATTTTAGGCCCTTATTTTTGGAGAAAGGTTTAAAAAACTGGATATAATATTCTGTAATATTGTTTTTAAAACTTTGAAATATAGCTGACCCAATCCAGAGAGGTCTTTCCGGTGTTGATTTAGACTGGCCCGATTGAAGGTCCGATCTAAATAGTGGTAGGATTGTTGTCGAGATGATGGGAAGAATTCATTGTGACCACCGATTATAGCGTGCCCAACTATCTCCCTTAAATGTGCGATGTTGATAAAGGAGTGATTAGCTTTTAGTTGAAGTAATGACATTTGCTTTGATTTGTAGTAGGATGATTTCGAAAATGTGTTCTTCTCGATTTGAAAAGGGGTGGCCAAGTTCAACAGCCGCTTGGGGGACTGTGTAAAAGAGTATTCGGTATAAGCTTGAAAAGTAGTGAATTTATTTGCCTTTCTATTACAATTTTTGAATAAACTTACATGGCTGTCAGATGCCTATTGCCACGTTGCCCCAAAAGTGACCGAAAGCAGAAGCGAAAACTCTCGCCTGTTGGCTCGGTCTTCTGCTGGCTAATTTGATGCGTCCTCTCATAATTTTTATGGAGACGTTTTAAGTATAACACCTAATATGTTTAAAAAGTTAGAAAATAGTAAGATAAATGAATATATCCAATTTCTGAATTTTAAAACGTGATCTCTAAAACAACTGAATTTCTTTCGAGGCTGTTAATGAATGGATCGGGGACATGTGAAATATTCTGTCTTTACATTTATTTTGCTCTGAGTGATGTAGATAGATTCAAGTTCGGCTCACATTTTCAAATCCTATCGAATCGATTAATCTCCCATAACAATTCTTCCTTTCTTTCATCGGTTGAAGTGTTGGCGCGTGCGGCAGCCTCGGCGACGAAACCGCCAACGCCGAAGGCGTGGGCGATTTAAATACATTGTAAAAAAATACACTTCTGAAATAATTTTAATGGTTCGTAATTGGTCACGAACGTGACGTCAAAAAGTTACGGGTGGGGGAAATTTCACCCTAATTTCTTGTCGAAATTTCATTACGAAATGGTGTGTGGTGGCACCTAAATCATGTTTTAGGTGCCACCACACTAACACACTAATACGTGATTTTCTGTCGGAGTTGCTGTTCGTACAGTAAAGTTTCTTGCGTTCTTCAGATTCTTTGTGATTTGTGATTTTGAGTGTCGAGTGTCTGTGCTACGATGGTGAAAATAAATGTGGGTTTTTTGCGCATTGCGCCAAAGGAGGTGTTTGGCTGTCGTTGAATAGGCTCAAGAACGTGGTTTGATTGCTCCAGGATTTAAATGTGCTGTGTGTAAGTGACCTATGAGGTTGGCCAAGCGAATGGTTTCGAGTGGAAGTGTAGCAAGGAAGGGGCCACTCCTCACGTGCGTAAATGTTCCGTGCGGAAGGGGCCGTGGTTTGCGGGAAGCAAGTTGAGTATAATTCAGGTATTAGTAATGACCTATTTTGGGGTTGTAAAACCGTCAGTCAAACCGCCATAATAATCGCATATCGGTAAGTTTCATATATTTCTGTCAGAGCGATTAGCGTAATTTGAGGGAGGGCTAGAGGAGACCCCTCCTCCCCCATTCTTCCCTTCCCCCCTCCCCTCCTCATCGCTACGCTTCTCTAAGGGTGTACCGTGTACTCAACTTTAACCCTTTCATTCCTCACTGTGTGGCAAATATAAATTGAGAGACATTTGTTTACTCATTCTAATTGTGTGTGGTTTAAGCCTAGTACCGTAACATCGTTCACGTAAATGTATTTTCCCCATCTTAGATTAATCACTGCAATTAACTATATGGTATGGCATCTCTTCCCCTTTTTCCCTGTTATGTAATGGTTGCTTTCTTGGGTGATTGATATGTATGTTTCGTCGAACGTTGCTTACTTTTAGGGGCATATTTTAAAGAAAGTAAATGGAAAGTACTTGCAAGAGAAAGAGAGACGAATTATTAATGTATTCCTTTTAAAAGCTCTTCTGTGCGTTCTTGTATTTTTTTTTTCTTCAACTTTTTTAGTTATTGAGATTTATTTTTAAAATAGATGATATTTTCATTTTAACCGCATTTACTTGTTTAAACTTATGATCTTATATTTTCTAAGCGAATAGTGGAATAGATGGAACTGGTCGAAGTGTTACTTGTGTCACGGAACGAAATATACTGCAGAACATTCCCATCCCTCAACGAGAAGTTCGCATACAAAACTTGTTTCGTCATGTGAAACGAACGTCACCAGATGCTATCTAAAAATGTAATGACAATTATTCTGGATATTATATTCTGAACATGAACGGTAGTGTGAGAAGATATTGGTCTCATTTGAATGCATATCATTACGTGCGAGCTGTGCTGGCAAAAAATGTCAGCTTTGTCGCCTAAGGGTGAACTTGGGAGTAGAATCGTTTTCTAGAGCTCGCGTACGTCAAGCGATATTACACCTACTTGAAGTGCTGTGTTCATACGTCGAACGATACTGCATATGAAAACATCAACATCGTGTAAATGGAAGGTCAACATTACTACGAGGACAGTGATTGTCAATAATGTGAACGATCATCTCGCGACGGTATGACCCATCAAAATGATAATATACTCGCGATGACTTCTGAGGACGAACTAGAAGGCCATAATCACGATGCGATTGATTCTAATATCCTCTCCCGTTTTCACTCAAATCTCATGTGTAGAAGTATGCTGAACCGGGTTAAAGTCATTAGAGGCTATAAATACGACCAAATTATAGGCTACTTAATAATATTAAGGCTGTTCTTGAACATTGAAATTGTGGTGTAATGTGCTCATTTCAAGTATGAGTACATCTATTCCAAGAAAAGGTATTTTTAAATAATTTTTATTGTAAGATGTAATTATTAAAAGTATTGAACGAATTGCGACCTACGGTCACAAGTAACGGTCTAATGACAGACTACAGTATTCGTGCACGACTTATTTGTTTTCTGTCGCGGACAGCGCCCTATCATCCCGGAGAAGTCTCGCGTTTGCCCAAGTCCAGCCCTTCGAAGACTGTCAAGGGAACGACTGACAGTGAAGTAATAGCCCTCGTGTGGACGGCAGAATTGGCTCAGAGCAACAAGTGTTGCCAATGCAGCGACTTTAACCGGGAGATCCTAAGATTCGAGTTCTGAAGGTGGTGGAAACTAATTGCATAGCTTGGTTGATTTCAGCCGCTGTCTGGGGGAGAATTCCAGCGGCCGGCTGCTCTCATGGTAGTTTAATGTGGTTTCTTCGATCAACACCAGGCGAATGCTGGGGCTGTACCCTAACAAATGGGCCTACGGTTTTGCGCTTCTTCATACTTGCCCCTTCCTCTCCTCTTTTATACACACACACACACACACATGCACTACATTACCTCGCATGCCTGGAGGACAGTTAGGAGTCTAGAAGTTGTCTCGGCTGGGGCGGGGGGTGGCCCTGCTGCCGGACACTTGCAGAGGGGAATTACACCGATACACCGACCCGTACACCGAAGTGCAGGTGGGAAGGAGCTCTGCATCTCGCGAGGAGCCTAATGAGCCTAGAAGTTGAGAGGAAACGCCTATCACGTAACCAAGAAGCAGTGGCGCGTGGGCGCTGGGACCCGCTTGCCGAGCTGCGCCCACTGGCGGTCAGTTGCTCCCGTCGCGCGTTTACTTTCCGCGAGGCGAGAGGCTAGTCCGATGCGCCGTCGGAGGCCGCGAATCCTTTCTCGCCCCGCCCCGCCCCCCTGTCCTCCCACCTCGTCTGTGTCCCATGGGACGGATGTACACGTCACATCCATGAGCGAGATGGCTTTTTCATCCTAGCTAGGGAAATTTATAAATAATTTTAACAAGTGTAGGTTATTTCTTACGGTATTTACACGAAAGCTGATCATATGGGCTTCATAAACGTGATTCTATAAACCTTGTTCCAATTAATAACAATAAGAAGAATTTTGAATGAAAACATTCTAAAGAAGGAGTAGGGTGCTCCAATTCCCGCACGCGACGGAGGTCTCGGCGCCGGCTCTAGTGGGGAAACATCGCCGCGCCCGGCAGCACTCGCCCAACGCTCAATCCACGTCGCGCCACCAACATTCTGGCACACTGGGCGGAAAGCGGCGCGTGTTCTCCAACAATTTAAATTAAAAAAATATAATACACCTAAAAAATTTGGCTTTATTTACATGGATTTGTAAAGACGTGCAAAATTTGATTTATCGTTTTTATTCCGTGTCATGAGAAGTTATTGCAGGAAATTGCATTGCAATTGCTTACATTCAACAGCTGTGTCTCTCAAAGCGTAAAGTACCTTTCTACTTATCTCAAAATGATAACAAGATCCACGTTGTTTGAAAGGGAATTTTACTTATCAACTTTTACTTTTTAAATTTAAGAAGAGAAATATATTTACTTCGCTTGGATTAAACTGAAATTGTAAGTCTCGGGGAACGTATACACACTCGTGCGGGAATGAATCTCGGCCTCTTTGAACCAAGACGCTAGAGCGGCCCTCTTATTGTTAATGTTACTCGCATAAGAGTTTCATTTTATCATATAATAGAACACCTCACTCACCGGACCGGGAGACGAACAGTACAAAAAGTACAAAATTTATTGTTCCTATGATTATTAGTCGTAATAATCATAGGAACAATAAAAGTGGATAAAAATTGACTACATAAAATGTGGCAGATAATTGACTACATAAAAGTAAACCTTGCTCAATGCGGAATTCCAAGGGACCAGTATTCTTTTCCGCATCAGTCAATATTCCACATTGTACAACGAAATAAGAAGATACAATTTACGTTTGTCAGGACTGCTGTCTATGTTCATATTGAACATATTTCCACATTACACACGTCCCGCGATGAGCAATTTTAAGTGCATTATAATAGTATTTATATGTATGTATTCATATACATGCATATAATGCACAATATACACAGTATATTGAAGTACATCAACGTGCACTAGCCGGCGCCGTGTGGGAGTCGAAAAAGGGGATCCAAAGTGAGGAGAGGGGTGGGTGATGCGCGTGGCAGGTGCGGGGCCCGGCCGCGTAATTGGCAACCTGTTTGCGTCACGGGACGGGCGCAGCGCCGACTAACGAACGATAGGCGCCGCAGATAACGCTCTTCGGCCTCGGCCTCGGGCTCGCGCGCTCCCGCCTGCCTGCCTGCCTGCCTGCCTGCCTGCCACGCCGCGGCGGCCCTGCCGTTGGAAATGTCTTGGTAATGGGAATAGAATCGCCTTATGACCAGCAGTTTAACACTACCGACGTATATTAACCGAATCGACCAGTATTGAACTATATCGACCTGGTATTAGAACTGTATCGGCTAGTATTGGAACAATATCGATATAGTATTGCAACTAAAACCAAATTACTATTTGACACACTCAAATTCATGTAGAAACTATAAATTTCGTATTGAAACCCTATTGATGAATGTCTTTAAGAATATGTATTTGTGTAGCTACTTTTGCATTTCTTAATAATATTCTATATAAATATTTTTTTTTTAAATATCGGCTGTTTTTAAATGTAATTTTTTATCTATATACCGAACAATTTTTAAATATATCAGTTATTTTGAAAAGTGTTATTTCACCAGGAAGTTGGTGAAAGAATCGAATATAATTTTTGAAGATTAATTTTATAATTTCATCTGCTCAAGTTTTTTGTCTATCGTGCAATGCACAAATACTAAATTCATAAATTCTATCTAATGTAAAATGAATTATTTTGATTTCAAGTGCAAACATATCTATTCTTGTAGAGCCCCTGCGATATATTTCTTACTTTGTATGCTGTTTATCACGGGCAGTAAAGTAAAAGTTGGAATAAAGTTTGCAATTATGGCTTTCAGTATTGTACAAGTAGTCTTGCAATATGTCGATATGAATATACAGTGCATTTGTTCAAAGAAAAATATAAGTATTATTGAACATGGGAATGTAAGAGTTTATTTACCATATATAATGTCTATTAAATACAGTCTTATGTAATACAAAACTGTATGAGAACGTTTGGAATAGGAAAAAACACCGGAACTATGGAATTCAGTTTTATGTTTTACCATCACAGGTTGTCTTTTAATGATAAAATATCAATTAAAAATTATTGTAACCCGTAATACACTACGATATTGCGGGTTGCAGACGGCACAGTGTTCATGGACAGTTGGGGAGGGGGGTTCATGGTCTTGCTTGAGGTTTTCACACAGTATTGCTCGTTTTCAATTTATCTTAATTGACACGTCGCAAATAAATTTTCTCGTCATCCCGGCATAAGTCCATGATAAGCCTTCATGTAGTACCCGTAGTTATTCTTCCCCATCGCATGTACCACGTATGTACAATTTGTAAACTTCGTTTTCTTGCGTGCTCTTGTAGATGTTTCGTGGAGATCGTTCATGGAGAGTGAATAGGATTGATGGTAGGATAATCGCTTTATCAATTGTATTGACCACAAGTGTGCCAGTAAAATCTTCCAAGAGTTATGTGCACCGAATGAAGTTGTTATAGCACATTCGGAGGATGTATAAAATACGTTGAGCATACAGCTTTTGACTTAGCTAATCTTTCAACTTTTGTTTACGGATAGCGTCTCATTATTTGTTTGTAAAATTACGTTCATGATCAGATTCTAACTCGTTGGTGCCGTATCCAAAAGACAACTGTACATTGTTAAGGCAAAAGGTCAAATCAGGTTTGTGGATAATTATTATTGCGTAATATCAGTGTTTTTTTTCTTTTTTACGTAGTGTGTAACATTTGACATTCAAATTAATTTTATGTTTGTACACGACCAGAGCAGAGGTGAAACAAGGAAGCCTACGCAACCGTATCGTCTGCTAATCTCGGAATATTTTTACATTTAAATTTGTGTGAACTCGAATTATTTTTCAATAATGTCTCCATCGACGAAGTGCGCAGATTTAAGCGCCAGCAGCTTTTTCAATAATGTCTCCATCGACGAAGTGCGCAGATTTGAGCGCCAGCAGTGTCCGCTTCCCTGAGGGAATGTCGCCAGTGAGATAGTGACCCCGCGGAAAGGAGCGGAACATTGCGAGTCCGCTGCGTTCGTGATTGCGTTTCGTGTGCAGAACGACTTTTGGCGCGCACGCAAGCGTTTGTGAACGCAAGCGCTCTTGCTATTGTTTCTCATACGCGTGCGCAGCAAGGCAGGGAAGAGCTTTGTCAGGAAAATCTTGTTTTGATAGCGTCCATGTCCAGAGATTTCGCAGATTCTTCTTATTGCTGTTTTGGGGGAAGCTCAGATCTGAATAGATCGTAGTAAAGTTGCAAATTCATATTGCCACCGGGAGTAACCTTACGATTTCGTGTACATTGACTTGATATGTTGATGATTTGCGTGCATAGGCAAAACAAAAGATGACAACAATTTCTGTTTGTGTTATTATACTATGTAACTTTTAAATATTATACCACCTATCATCTTAAGCTTTGGCTTTACTTTTAGTCCCATCATTTTTATTTTACTTTATTTTATTTTATTTGCGTGTAATAAACTGAACTCTGGATATTTCTCGTGTTCACATGAGGACGTATTGGAAATATTTATATAAACATGATTCATTTGGTTGTTCATTCTATCTTCTAAGATACGAAAGAGCATCCTTATTTTTTGGGTTGTATCTGATTTGTGTTTGTATTTCAGTGTTATCCTGTGTAATAGGTGTTAAAATATGAAGTCTGGTAAGAAACCTTTGGATGTTACGTATCATATTTCGGGTTTGTTCTTTTGTGACTAATTTATTTGTAAAGGGAATGATGCAGAGGTTAGTGACCGACTGTTCTTGTACCGTCAGGAATAAAGCAACGCCTGAAGATGACGTACGTGAAAAAAGCGAAGCATTTATAAAACGCACTTCGCATCGCCCTCATGTGGCAGTGTTAAAGGCAATAATAATAATAATAATAATAATAATAATAATAATAATAATAATAATTTAGTCACTTACATCTGTTATGCGTATATTTTTTTATTAATTACAAGACTTAAGTTATTGGCAATATTATTGACAGATTGTGTTTTCAGAAATGAGATTCAGTACAAGTTTACTCAATGCGGAATCTCAAGGAACCAGTATTTTTCCGCATTACAGAAGATTTCGCATTAAACGATGTAATACTGTAGAATTTACGGTTTCAAGAACCGCAGTTTTTGCTTACATTGCATAGATTTCCGCATTGAACATGTTTAACTACATTAACATTCCTCAAAAGTTTACAGATATTTGCAGAAATTTTCGGTGGGTCGCTAGACGTGAAACATGTATCTTCGTACTAAACGGCGTGCAATGTCGTTATGTGAGATATGTTGATGGGAAGGTATTGGGATATTGAAAAATTATGGGTTTTGCAGAAAGAGTAATAATTATTTATTAAAAGATTCATAAACTAAATCGTATTGATTAGTTTATGAATCTTTTAAAACTGTTAAAATATTTAAGACGACACTCTTTTTATACTCGAAATAGTTCTTGTTCTAAACCTCCGTTGGTAGTCAAAGGAACTCTTCTCTATCCTGAGCGAATACCTGCATGCACTTTACGTGCTGAACCGCACAATGAGCAGTAAAGAGGAGAGGTATTTTTCAGAGATCTTGTGATAATGTAGTTGTCATTGTTCTTCGTGGCATAGTCTCCCGTTAAGCTAGCCATGTGCTCACATTTGTCGAACTTCGACACGTACTAAAACGTACTACGTACAACGTACTAAAATTTGATACTATAGTATTGACATCTCCAATTCATCTCGATAAACCCAAACAAATAATTAGAAAGACAACACAAATCGAAAATAAACTTACAAACTTGCTTTGTAAGCATAAAATACAATATTATTTTACAACTTTGCTACGGATTACGCATTTGTTACTTGGTTACCCAAATATAATATTAGCGAAAATGTATGTTACCGATAACAATTATTTTATAATATTAAAATGGGTGGGAAGGATGTCATATGTATGTACATACAGTATATTCGTATGACCTGGCCTCATTAAAGCCATGTTATGGCGTCCCAGCGTGATGGTTATGGGCTCCGGAGGTGTGTGGTAAGTAGGTCACCACTCCTTACGCATTCTTTACCTACGGGCTTTCTTATCGTAATTTTGAGTTTTTAGGTTAGCTTTCTACACGAAAATTAAATTTGTTTATTTTCTATTGTTTAAAGTTAGATATTTTGTCTCTGGTTCTTTAATATTTTGTCCTTTCCTGAAAGATGATTTGCGTACCCCATGATTTGGTCCTTCCGTTGCTTTTTGGTACTTCATGCAAAGTGATTCGAATAAAATCTTATTCGAATCTAATTGATTGGAAGAGTATTCTGGAACTGTAACTGGAGTTTCTGCTTTTCGCGTTCGCGAAATATTAGGCAATACTCTGGAGGTATCTATCAAGCGAAGCATGGACAGGTCGGAGCAATTACATTGCATCTAAAGACCCGCTTCCAATGCTTCCCTATGATGGAGAACTGTCGGCAAAATCATGTATTTGTTTGACAAATCGGACAATAACCATGAACATGCGAAATCAGTGCTGTGCTTTAATGGGAGCCATCTTCTCAAGATATATTGTGAATATTAACGTAATGCGGAATATGGCTTCAAAATTCTCGATTGTCGATTTTGCTACACTGAAATAACTAGTTTAAATTAAGGAATTAGTATGATGTTTGTGCATTCCAATCGTGAACACGCACGTTTCTTATTGTCTTAGAAAATTATGACAATACTCGTGTGCAACGTTAACTGCAGTCAATGTGTATTGTTTCTGTTTCATCACTTCGTACAAATAACGAAACTTATTTCTACACTGTTATATTGAAGTGGTTAAGATTTTTGTATCTGTGTTAGGGTGGTCTGTATCGTGTAAAGATGACGACGGCTTCACCCTGAAAACGGAAGACAAAGACTTTGACGTTTATACGGAGTAACATATTTGGTGTAGACAAAAGTACTTAATGCTGCGGAAAATCGAATTTGAGATCCCTTGAAAAAATCCCCTAACACATGGTATACCCAGAATTTTGTTGTTGGTTAGTGTGAAGGTCGTTTAAGAGAATGGTGAAGGATATAAGTATATCTATGTATAGCTTTATATCTGGCGGAACGCGACGGAACGGCGTTCCGGTACCTCGGAAACAAAATGGGGAAAAAATAAAATGCATAGTATAAATATTTGGCATCTTCGATTTTTAGGTGGATATAATTTCGTACTTCCAAAATTAAATTAATTTCCACTTAACTGTACAATTTCTACGAACATAATATATGATAAATGACTAAAGATATTGTCAGGTATCAAAATAATAAAAATAAGTTTTGATACCGGACAATATCTTTAGTCATTTATCATAATAAAAAGGTATCTTCATCACCAACAATCCAATTAAGAACATAATATAGTTAAAAAAATAATAATTTATTACTGCAAATGAGTGTACTGCTCGGTGGCAGTTAATTATAAAACTAGTGGAGCTACAGAATGGCACAGACTTTCCCGTATTCGTTTTGTATTTCTTTTCGTCTCGGCTCGCGACCCACAAACTTTTGCCTGCCGCTATCTATCGCCGCACATTTTTTTTTATTTATTTATTTTTTTAATAAATTTTCAGTGTTCTTATAGTAGAACGGAAATATTATTTCAAGATTATTAAAGAACAGTAAAACTTCGCCGTAAATGGCAATTTTCTTTGAAAAATTTGGAGTCGTTTTTAAGAAAATGGCTATTAAGCACTACTATGGATGCAAAATTCGAACCTCATTTCATAGAAAACTATTGAGTTTCAGAAAAACTTCATATGAAGGCATTTCAAGCACTTCCAGTCACAAATGCCATAATGTCCACAAATCGCTGGAAATCAGCATATTAAAACCGTGAAAGATTTTTCAAAAATCTGTTATTAGTGTAATTTTTGAAAGAAAAAAAATATCCCGAAATAAACTTTGGCATATTCAAGAGTGCAATTAGCACTATCCCGTCGAAAGGTTTCAAGAAAAGCTTTGGAGCGGTTTTTGAGAAAATCTTCTTTTTGTAATTTTTTAAAATTGCACGCAATATTGTGCGAAAACGACTATAATTTTCAAACCAATGCACATTATCTTAATGAATGAACAAATTACGGACAAGTTTAATTTGAAGGGAAAATCTCAATTTTTAATGTTGTAGTTGTAGGATCACCCCGAAAAAAATTATACTTTTAAATTTTCGAGAATTCAGAGTAAACGGAGAATTTCGAACGTACGTCACCTGTATAAGTATGTTTTTCTCTATTCTTACAATAAATTTAAAAAAGACCTTGTAGCCGTGTTTGGAAAATTTTGAAAATGTCCCCGGAGTTTCATCTAAAGTAAGCCCTAAACGAATGAATGATTTTCAAAAACGCAGAGTTTCGACTCGGGCCAAATGGCCGGGGTTTTCTTTAATTTGGAACAAAATCAATTTGGAACCGTATTTAATCCCTTTTTGGACTTGCGGGTGTTGGCGAGACGCACGCCCCGCGCGCGCCCGCCTGCGGTCGCCGATCGATTCCTCGAGCGACGGCCGAGAGCGTCTTCGGCGCCCGCCGCCATCATTACGGTCTGACGCAAGGCGGCGATGACGCGCGCGCCCGGGGATCGCCGTCGGCTTTCCATCTGTCCCCCCCGCGCGCGGTTCGGACACCGGCGAAGGAGGACCGCTTTTTCATTTCACGCGCTAGGCGGAGCAGAATCGCAACGACTGATGGGCGGTTTGCCGCAGTTTCTCTGATCAATAGCTGGCGGTTGCCGGAGAAATGTCCCAACAAACGGGCCCCGCGCGTCCTTCCTTTCTCGTCTTTGTTCTATCAGATCCCCCTACGTACACACACTTGCATTATCGTGCACTACACCGTTACACATAATATTGGGAGTCTAGAAATTATCCTGGGGGCGGTGCCCAGGTGGGGAAGATACTTGGAGGGAGTAAGCCTTGCAAAGCGGCCTGTGGGTTTGCGCCGGATCTTACGTTTCCGCGGGTTAGGAAAACCGTCAGCTTTCGAAGTAGAAGAGTAACATCGACCACTTTGTCGGGGCCAATGATCTTGCATTGAAATGTTATATGGTGTCTCCGATTTTTAGTTCATCGTACTTTTCGAAAACGAAGGAATTAATGAATCCTTTAAATGATAACCGTATGGTCATCGCTTTACAGTAGTTCTAAAAATATATAATGACACAAAGAAGAAGAAAGAGAATTGTCAGTTAATTCTTAACGAGGACGTGCTTCGACATGCTTGAACGACCAAGTTTTGTTTGCCAAGAAGTTGGCCTGTCCGATATACGTTGTGTTTGACGATTGCTTTGAATTTATTTTTTTATATTTATAGGCTGATTTGGTTTTTGCTAACATTTCGTTCTATAGCCCTACCAGCACCAAAAAAACCTTTCACTGCGCATGCTCGAAAGTGGCCTCCCCCTTCAAAGCTACAAACATTTCTCCGCCTTCCTGCGTGCTTTGTCATAACATATCTCCTTTTGTCTCTCGTGAGTAATTCAACACTGCGAGTTTGGCGATAACAAACTGATGAGTGAAAAGCATCAGACGAAGGCAGCTTATGTGTTTCTACAGTAGGGGTTCTCCAAACGATCAACAAAAACAAGCCGCTTCTGGAAGTAGGTTTCAGTAATACGATGTATGGACCAACACATTGATGAATTCCTTTCTTTGCACACTCCGGGCAGTGCAAGTTCGTCTTGTCTTGTAACGATGAGGGCAGTGATGACGAGTGATGGTCAATGCGATCGCTGAGCATCGCAGTCGCCTCTTCTTGTCACCGAGGGGGGAAATCTCGCTGCCGTATGGAGGGAGAAGCCTCCGAGACGTCACCGAAAGTACTTTTTATTTTTTAGGTCAGCAGTTTTTGACTCCCCATCATGTTGAACCCTGCGCGTCAATCTGAACAAATAATTTTCTTTGCTGTGGGGAATACGTCAGTTACGGTTTTGCTTCTCATGGGTGCCCTTTATATAGTCCTAAATGTCTTTTGTTCCTTCATTGACGTTCAGTTATCTTTACTTCTATTGATCATCTTGTGTGCTGTGTTCTTTCATTTCACCTTTACCTTCACGAGGGGAGAAGGATGTAGGAGAACGATGTAATGTTTGAGAATGTTTTTCGACGTTGAGAGCTTCGATTATATATAGGGAAAGGAGGTATGTGTATGTATGAAATTCGTCGCTAATTCTTTTCCTTCCCCTCTTTTCGAAGTCATTAATAGCGTGATTAAGTGCTGCGAAGGAGAGCCAGCGGGGCGATGTAGGCGATGGAGGACACATGTGTATCTTGTGTTTGTGGGGTCGGTGTTTCAGCAACCGTGGCGACGACCGTAAATCTTCGTGCCCTGCTGCAATTAATAAAGCAATCTGGCTGACAATCAACGCCGGCGTGAGCTGTGGGCCGTCGGCGTTTGGCAGATGCCCCCACTTCCCCTTTCGAGAGCGCTGGCTAATATTAATCCGCGGAGCGCCGGGGGATTTCGCCGAGTGGGTAGAATGCGTGTTGCGTAGCTGGCCGCCTCCCTATTGCCGCTCCAGCCCTCCTCACCCGAAGGGCTTCGATTATCAGCGATATGAACAGTTACGTATTTTCTACATGTGTGAAAATCGAACTTTTGTCTCGTGTTTACGATTTAGACTTTTTGAAGTGATTGAGAACATTTTTGAATATCCTTATCTTTCCATTTTTTGGGGTGCAATGCTTATTTTCACTTATATAAAGAAAACTCTCATTTTGTTTCGTATTTTAACATTTTATTTGCAAAATGTGTCATTGTACGTTCTTTCAAAATTTATTCTTGGAAGTTTATTTTTAATTTTAGTGCAATTTAAATCGTTATTCGGATTGAGACGTAGTTCCGGATTTAAGTCCACCAAGATATTGCGAGGGTAAAAATAGTCTCTTACATCTTCCCATGCTAAGCAGCGTTTGGATATAAAACAGTATTTAGAGACAAAAAGTCTTGCTTCAAATTTGAGCAGTTAAAACAATCCGCGCGTTGGGGGAGCGCGCTCCATGCGCAAGCCCCTCCCTCCGGGCGCGAGTGCCCGCGCCTCTTGGCCCCAATTGCCACCCAATATTTCGCGCCCGTTGTGCAACGCGAACAGCTGGGACTACTGGAGGCGCCAAATCAGCACGCGGGCCGGGGTGTGTGGGAGATTCTTTGCAGTGGAATGCAACGTTTTGGGGTCAAAAGAAGCGGTCGTATTTGTTTCAGTGTGAAGGCATTGCGGAACACTTTAGAATACAACATTTTGTCGTCACTTCTTTGTAGAGTTGCAGTTTGGTGTTCAAAATGTATCTACTATTTTGTGCATTTGAAAGCAGTAATAAAAATACGGATTGCTAAATACCCTCGTACAAATGTTGACGTTTCTTAAATTCGTTTAAGCGGGATTTTGATACCTCTAGTGTGCATAAGAAGAGGAATAGCAACAGTTTCAACCGCGTCTTCAAAACTGCTGAAGTAAGAACTTTTTGTATATTTCGTAACAATTCAGTTTCTGCCATGTTTAAGAAATACTCCGATTATTATTATTATTATTATTATTATTATTATTATTATTATTATTATTATTATTATTATTATTTTCAATTAAAATCTGTCCTTGTTAGCACAAAAAAGTCCTAAAAAGATCAACCGTAGTTTAAATCGCGTTTTCACGTCTTTCTCTTGTGTTCGAAGCTGGAGGCGTATTAGTGACCCGTCGTACGTGCTTGTGAGAACTTCGGCGCTCAGCGAACTAACGGTGCAAAACGGGACACGGCAGAACGGTTTCATGAAGAGTTGACAGTTGTAAAGGTAAACATTTGGCCCGGGACTAAGTGTTTCGTCGTGAAATTTCAGCCTTTGTCACGTGATTCAGAAGATACTATTTGTGTTTTGGAGGCCATGTCTAATCTCCTCTGTGGTTCTGGCGGAAAATCGCATTTATGTATCGCGTGTAATGTATTGCGGGCATTGAGTGTAGATAACAAGTTTTTATTTTCGTTTTATGTACATTTTTATATATCTCCATTATTTAATTCCAATGCTCACTCTTTTAATGTTCATTCGACCGATTGACTGTCCCACAAAATACGATACCTTGAGGTAAATTCGTTCTGCACACGTCTCTACACCGCAAACTGTAAAAAAAAAGAGCATCTCCTTGCTTTACCTAAAGAAAAATATTCTCGTCATTCGAAGTGTGGTGCGTTGCGTTGTCTGCCAGCGCGACAGACAAAAGAGCGTGAATGGAGCAGTGCCCGCGCATGCGGAGTCGGCGGTCAGCGTTTCTTTTCATTTTCCTGGAGAAGGGGTAAAGAGGCCCCCCGTAATGAACGCACATCCTGACGGCTGTACGCTCGCACCTACAGGGAAAGGGAAGTGTTAAAGTACTCGTCAAGTTTGATTGTCAGAGCTGTCGTGAATGTGTGACAAGAAAAGAGAGTACTCCATTATTATTTATTAGAGTTTAATATTGTATAGTGTTGTTTGTGGCGCGGAAATGAAACAGGATTCGTGGCGAGCCGCTGTAGAGGCATTCACCTACTCCTATGCAATAGGGTAAGGCCCCCTGGCAATGGAGTGGCTCCTGATCCGCCACCACTTTTCTTCGCTGCTCGAAGGCCATGGCTGCTTCGCAGCGCATCGTACAAGCATTACCAGTCAAAAGATCGATGTCTGTCTTTTTTTTAGGAATTTAATGACAAAATGACACAGAGATACGTCCTTTGCACGTCCGGGGAGATAACGCAGCACTTGAGATCGCATACACGCGTGTGACAGTTTACGATTTGTCTTCGCAAATCCCGCCAATGATTGGCGTAAGCAATATTATTTCGTAAGTAATCCTGTTTTATTGTTTACACTTACGTATTATTAACATTGCAGTAAAGCAAGGATTTTGAAATCTAAATTAACTTAATACTTTTAAAAAGCGTTCATCTGGCAAAATATTAAAAATTTCATTTGATATTTACGAACTAAAAAAAATTGGTTGAAAATTTATTGGGGCTCCTATTTTATTTTATTTTACCATCTTCTCGGGCCCCTTTTGCAAGCTGCCTAGTTCGTGTAGGCGATAGCCGCCTCCCCCTTCCGGGCAGTCGCGCTGCGAGGCGGAGCGCGGTCTTTTCCCGCGCGAGTCACGCCGCGAAGGGCGACCGGGGGCGGCGGTGGGCGCGGCGCGGCGCGGCGGGTAGGCGGGCGCGCGCTCAGCTGGCCGCCGGGCGGCCTTGTGCCCCGCTCGCTTTGTTGGCAGCTGCACCGGACTCGGCCGCTCGCGGCGAAGGTGATGATGCTGGCTGGCGCTGGCGGGTGGAGTCAGTGTGCGCCGCTGCCGTCTCCAACGCCAGGCATCGCCATCGACCTGCAGACCGGCGTATGTGTCACTGATGTCACTGCAGGGCCTCTGCCCGGGAGGCACTGCAGTCGACACTCTCTACACAGCGAGGTCGAATTCAGAAAGTTCTAAGGAGAACAATTCTAGCGGTCGGCTGCTCCGTTCGGTAGTTTACCTTGGCCAATGCTGGAGTACTTTAACAAACGGGCCACGGACAACGCGCGATGTTTCCTTCCTCTTCCTTGTCCTATCCGCACCCCTCACTTACACACAGACTTCACTACCTCACACGCCGAGATGAGAGCGCGTCCTGACTGGGGCAGTGCCCCGCTGGTGGGAGGTATTTGGATGGGTAGGTCGGAAATCTCCATCCAGCGGGGAAAATCTTCGCCACCTCCGAGAAAAAGTCGTGCAGTACACTTACGGGACCTATGACATTACTAGTTGTCTCGCCCGAAATCACGAATCAAACAACCTATAGCTTAGTCACCGCCCTCTCCGCAGGCCCCTCCAATTTTATATCGGTCTGAATCCCCATACCATTATCAAAAAAGAACTTTTTGTTCTTTCCGTTATATTGCATTTAAATAAGTTACAAATACTTTGTGTGGTAAAGTAAAACAATTATTAAAAGCTGTACACGATATCTCGTACAAAAATTACATAATAGGAATCGATTAAATGTTCCGAGATTGTAAAATTCTTAAGATGGATTCTGATGGGATGAATTCAAATATATGCAGCGTAAAGTTTGACATTGGATCGGAAGGAGTGAAAATAGTTCGTTCGGAAGGTATCAAAATATTCCTGCTGTTTCCCCCCCCCCCCCACACATACACACATTGTTTATGAATGTAAACAGATGTCTAAATGGTACTGGCGTTTGGTTAAGATTTTTATGTTGACTTTTCCATACATTTTTTCCACGAACATTCTTTGAATGCGCTCGTGATTATTGTCCGTATTCTGCATATGATGGTGTCTAAGGTACATCTTGTTTGCAGTAACAGGTTTGGCTATTAATACTTTTAAAAAATTGTTTTAGGGGCACGTTTTTTCATCCTTAGAATACCGTTCTTAATCTCATAGATATATTCATTTCGTATGGAGGAGTAAAGTATTCAGACCCGCGTTCGATATATTCATTCCAAAAACAGACATGATTATTGCATTGACAAATCTGTTTCAGGGAGTTAATTCTCTTAAGTAATCGTTTCATTCAGAGGCTCAGGGCTGACGTCGCTTGCAAAGGGCCTTCGCATGTGAAGAAAGCCTTGAGATTAGATTAGCGCACGATCAGTGTGTTCTTTGATTCGTGACGGCATGCTACTTCTGAAATTCCTGCACCGAAGGAAAATACATGAAAAGTTAATGGTTGCGGTTACTTCGATATAGGAGGGTACTTCTTTGCCCGTGCTCGTGCTGCATAGATGCATGTTGACTCGTTCCTAAATATATTTACATGGGTGTGTTGTCTCTCCCTCTCCCAATGATCTCATCTCCACTTCCCTTTCCCAGGTTCCGCAGTCCTCTCACTTTTGCACTCGGACCTTTTGTACTTTTCCTCAAGTCTTTCCCTCTTCGCCACTCCTCCGCCGTCAGTCGTCTTTTCTTCCTTGTCCACTGTACACCGCCCTTGACCGCGCCCCCAACTCACCACGTAGCCGACCGCGAGCGAAATTTCGTGGGGAGCGCGAGTGAGACGGCGTCGGCGGCCGCGCCTTCCGTTTGCGGCTAACGGCGGTCGCGTCGTGGAATTTCGGCGCGGGCCGCGGCCGCCAGGAAGGTGCCCGTGCAGGCCGTTCTCTCCCCTCGACGCGCCGCGCCGCGCCGGTGAAAGGAGCCGGGAAGGAAACGGCGCTTCGGGCACGGGCACGGGCTCGAGCTCGGGCTCGTGCTCGCGCATCCAAAGAGAAGCGCCCGCCCCGCCCCGCCCCGCCCCGCGTCGCCGATTCCCCCGTATTCCAGCCAGTTGTAAGGATTGATCCAACTGCGCGTGTTGGAACCATCAGTATATCCAAAATCGTTATTAATATACTTGAAACTCTCCGTAATTCATTTATATGTTCGTCTTTATTCCCTAGCTCCTGAAGGCTGCCCCGAGGAAGGCCCTATCGGGTGAGAGGATATTGTGTGCTCCTCTCTGAGCCCGAGGCTCCGTGCGTTCTGACGGAATGGGAATAGCGATTCGCCTTCTGAAGAAAGACGCTTATTTTGCTTGTAACTAAAGTTTCTCTCCTGAATGCTTCCAAGTTAAATTTTTTTTTCTGCGTTGTAATCCATAGAGAAAGGGATATTGCTGGAACAATGCCCCGTTTTTATTACTAATTTATTTGCGTTGTAATTAAGTACTTCAGAAAAGTATTAATATTCAGTTTCATGTTAGATATAGAAAATCGTGATCGCGTCGGCTACAAAATCTGAAGAGAAAAAACATAATTTAATTAATCATTAAATAACTACACTATTCTTTACCACATTTATAACGCCTATTTGTGAGAAAAGTAAATAAGCAATGCTCGTTGTACTTGTATGCTTTAATGGTATTTTATTGTATTCTAAAAAATAGTCGAGCGCAATGCCTACCTTTACGTATTCATTGCAACATGATATTACATGATCTAATGAAACATTATAAAAGTGTTTTTAAAAAAAAGTCTTCATTTTAAAAGGATGTTATGAAATCTCGAATGCAAATCACGCGTTGCAAATCAATGTTACTAGGCATTGTGCATCAGTTTTTCTTTTGTAGTGAGAATTATTACCTTTTTTTAAATTTATATAATTTTAAATGGATTTTCACTTTTTATTATCATTTATATCACTTCCTTCGTCTCGGAGCTCATTGTAACCACAACATAAGGTATAATACATTCATTATTCTAACTACTTTCCACCACACGATCACATATCACAATCAATTCTGTACTTCTTCTTCTCGACTGTAAATCGCAGGTCCAAATTTAGGGAGGAACTAACAAATAAGAAAAAATTTAAAAAAATATTAGTATTTTAGTTGTTTTTCCCGCAGCTTTAAATATATTGTGATATGATTGTATTGCCTAAATTTCATACATGTCCAGAGGAAGTAAAAGGAGGCGTCCTCTTAATCTTAGAGCAGATCTGACAATAATCCCAATGTAACCCGTTAGATTTTTAGGCTGTGGATGGCAGCATTATTGGGTTTCCTTTCAGTATACAAGTAGACCATGAGAACGGAAGGACACGAAGCGAGAAAAAAGAAAACTGGCTTCTTTCCACGACTAGCTCTCATCGTGGAGACGTCTAACCATTATTACGTCGTTTACCATCGTCACCATCTTATACCATCTGATACCATCAAATCACCGTCATATACCATATCACCTTCGCATCAGTATACTATACCCATTCATCACCACCGTATCTCCACCTATTAATTTCAACAAATCATTAACACACCGTGAACTCTGGAACCATTAACTTCGGAAAAGAAGCAAATTAGCGAGAAATACTATTTACCTTTCCGGAAGACGAAGTGCTCGTGCTGCTAGGAAAGTAGAAAGAGCCGAAGAAGCCGCCGAACGCGGACGTGTTGTTCCACGTGGCCACTGGGATTGAGAGCCGCACGCGAAACCCCGGCGCGCGGGCAATCGCGGCAATTGGACCCCCATCAGCGCTAATGGGCGCCAAGGTCCGCTGGGCTGGGCCGGGCTGGGCTGCCCCCGGCTGGGCTGCCCCCGCCCCGCTCCGAGGCGCGGGTTCCCGTGTTGCTTGCTCGAGGTGACCGCCAAGTGCCTTCGTGTGTGGGTGGGGGCTCTGATGTTCTGTCATCTTATCGAGGATGTTGAGGGAACAAGTTTCCTTGCTAATGAGGGAGGGAGTTTTATCTCGATGGCGCGATCAAGGTTGCGGTTCACTCCTGGGTTTTCCTTTAAAAAAGGGTCTTCATATTCCGAGTTTTGTCATTCTACAACACGTTCTTTTTGTAATAAAACCATAAGTACAGAATTGAATTGCAATGATGAGGGTTTTTTTTTGTAGGAAGGGACGCAATCTAAATGTTTCGATTAACTGTTTCGAAGAACTTGTAACAGAATTTCGTTCGTCTAATTACTTTCTCTTTAGACTTGAATATTTTTTCCATTATAACTTCTTAAGTTTTGGAACATTTTACAGGTAATGTAAGGAGTCGTATATTTGAACGACTATCAACTTTCAACATACATCTACCTCCTCCCCCAGCTTTTCACAATAATGTTTTTATTCATGTGATAGATATAACGCGAGTTATACACCTCCCCCCCCTCCCCCGGAAAAACCATTTTCCTGATCCGAAAGTGGCCGTGAAACTACAAATATTTGAACAAGGATTTGAGGACTAAAAGTTCAGACTTTTTACTTTCATAGAACGAAACGTGATTTGAGGGGCTCCTCGAAATGTAATTTTTCTTTCTTCTGTACTTGAAATGCATGTTTTTATTACAAATACTACTGCGAAGAAATGCGTTCATAATACGCTCCTGTAAGATGATTGTCAACACTTTGAAGAGATTTCACAGTGAAATGATCAGCCGCAAATACTTACCAGAACTTTGCCCTCGTTTTATAGTTCTTTTTTAGTTATATGAATACATGCAATTGTGTTTCGGGTAAATTTAGTGACCTATAAATCTCGAATATGGTTTCTTATTGAAATACTGTTGAAATTGGGTAATTAAAATAAATTTAGGATGTTTTTAATGCATGGTATAGTTAAAAATAGTCTTGAAGATTCGATATCCTTGCTGTTACTTACCAAAAATAAATTGCATCTTAAATAGAACACTAATTACGGTGCGTTTCTGCAGATTTGCAAAACATTTTCTTACTGTCTCTTCTGTTTAGTTTTCTTTAGCTTTTTAAATTGAAATGTTAACCGATTTTTGTGAGCAACTATTCGTAATTAATCATTTCTTACAAATAAAAATTTCGTGATATTGAAACTTTGTCGATGTTGAGATCGAGCTTTGTTATTATTATTCACTTTTTTCGTCGGATTTAACTGGGGTGCCTGATGTGCAGTTAATGCATGTCTTTTGAACTCCTTCGTACATCGGGTGATAAGAATGCGGTGACGAGTTAATGATACGACCCAATAATGTCACAAAAATGAATAATCTGTTGCATATCTCTGGACGTAATGATTACTACTTATTACGTAATATTTTACTCTTGTTGATGCCGGTGCTATCCACAAAATTGTGGTTTAGGTATAATTATACATTGTTTGAACATAACGTAGTGTGGATTATAATTGCTGGCGAAATGGAAAAGTGGCAAATTTCTATTTCGGACAAATTGTTCAAAGACAAAGATCCAAGTAAAATTAAATGATGAATTATTAAGAGCCTTATTACACAGTGACATATATTAATTTAAATTATTACCGGAACTCCAGAAATATACTATATGTTGGGATACTATGGGTTGCCCCCTCGTAGTAAATGAATTTTGCATTTGTTAGTATGTCATTAAGAACACTCCGTATGGTATTGAGATGGTTTATCTGCCCTCAACCGTTTTGCAGTGTCAGGGAAGGTAGCTCGTGAATTTGCGTGTAATAATTTTTGACATTTCCATCTGCCAAGAAATATAATTATGGTTGGGGTACGATGATGATAATATTCACGAGGAGTTTTGTTTAAGACGGTAGAAGTGTATTGGTCGACCCCGATGGTTGAGGTACCAGGAACATTCAGTCGATTGCACTGCGCTGTGTGAAAGGTTCCGTACTGAAATCGCTGTTGGAAAGACCCCATGGCTCGATGCGTAGGGCCTAGCGTTGCTCATACCCCTGCAATTAGCATGTCCATTGGTGATTGGTACACATTTTGGGGGATGTTTAGGATGTAATAATAATAATAATAATAATAATAATAATAATAATAATAATAATAATAATAACGTTTAATATTTCTTAACCGTTGAGTTCGGTGGTATTTTATATGAGTAATGCTCCAATTCTCACCTGTCGGCCCCGTTCCCCGGCATGAAGTAATGGCGTTCGATCGTTCTTTGCATTTGGAGATCGAGCGAGAATTCGACAGGAGAGGCTTTGCGAAGCGCCGCCGCCTCCAAGGCCGCGCATCGCCAGCTTTCCACGCCCCTCCTCTTCCTCACCTGCCCCCGCCCCGCCCCCGTGCTTTCCGCGCCGGGCTCCGCCGCCTTCCTTCGGAATCGATCGCTCCTGCCAGGCAAACATGGGGAGGAGACAAATGTGTTGGTCTTGTGTGTTTTCAAGTTTGTCAGCTCATCGGGGATGGAATTCGGTGGGATAAGATTGATAAGGGGCTGACAGCTTTTTTAAATTCACAATTCATTTGGCAATGAAACTGTGCTACGAGTGCGCCAAAATGATTGAACGCCTCTCTTCTTCTCCCTTTATTTGAGATCTCTATAGAGAAGTCGAGATAAATTACGCATTATGGTTTCTGTATCTGCCTACCACATACGCTTTGTCCTCCTTACTGAATCGCCTTTACCTGGATTATCAGGCCAAATAATAGTGATGATTATTTCGACGATTTTTTTAATAAGAGAAGTTATTAGCTATAATTGTTTCTGTGTGAAGTGACTTTATTTTTGTCTACATTGCACTTCCTTATTTCGACATATAATTGATGTTTCTCTTTCGCCTATGTTGGCAAAAACGTAATATGAATAGTTCCTTATTATCACAAATTGGTGGGTTTGCTTCGTCAGTTGTTACCCTATCTCTGGAAGTGGTCTTTCTCGAGAAGTTCAGTATTTTAGTAATTGAGAAAAGAAAAGTGGTTAGAGGGATGGTTCTAATGGGTTGCCTTATTATCTTTAAATGATGGCGTTTATCTAGAACCGATGTGAGTACGCCTCATTGAATCTGGAAAATGTTTCATTAATTACGGATGACCTCAACTATTTTCATTTAATTTTATCTAATCATCAAACTTAAAAGGTCCCTCTCACGAAGACACAATATGCATCACATTTACAGACAAAAGGTTTAAGACTGAAGTCACAGGCTACAATATTACGAACGAGAAGATAACAACATACATGGCGAGCTGTCTCTATTCAGATATAAGTTATGCGAGTGCTTTACTCAGCTCACGGAAAACATGTTATCACTTTAAAATTTTGTCAATTGTCTTGACGTAACTACGTTTTTAATTCCTTATCATTTTTGCTGGAGTAGAAATATGAAAAGTAAAACGATAATAACGGGAATTTCAATTAAATTCAAAATCTTAACGTCTATTTGTCGATAATATCTATTTATTAACGATCAAATTAAAATCAGGCCTGCATATTTATACAATAACAATTGAAGGGCTCCTGCAAAGGAGGAGGTTGCCCACAACAGGTTTCTTTCGAGAAAAAGCCATTCTAAATTTCAAAAAAATGTACAAATCAGATCAATTTAGGAATACATCCAGAACTCTGTTGAAATCTCAAGTCAAACGAGTTGTTTTTCGATGGACATGAACATTCATGTTTGTATTTAGGCGAGGAAATTAATGTTTGAATGCGAAGAGATGAGAGGAAAATTAGTTAACTACTACTTTCCCAAGACTTACACACTAATCACACAGTTTACTAATGAATGTGTTACACACTTTTGGTACTTTGTGTTTGACGTATTCTGATTATTCACCCTTTTCAATAACTTCGATTTGGCTTCGTTATCTGAAATATTTCTTTCAGACGACATTGAATGAGTGATATTCTGGTGAAATACATTGTAAAGGTGGCCAGTAAATCAGAATACCTTCTATTGTGAAGCCAAGCATGGTCGTTGCTGGACGTTGACGTGTGACGCTGGGCGAGTCCGAGAAGAGGCCAGGAAGAGCCAGCAAGGTGGGATGGAGAGATGAGACAGGGAAAGAAAGAGAGAGACAGACAAACGAGAGGGAAAAAGGGATATGAAAGAGGAGAGGGGGAAATGAGAGGAGTGAATGAGGGAAACGGGATGAGGAAATAGAGAGAGCACAACGGCGTCTGCCGGGTTCTGCTAGTATTGTATGAAACTCAAATGAATCCTCTTCAGTGGATCATGTAAATCAGCTAAAATCTATAACATAGTGAGGTCCCTTTGCACTATCAGTAGATGGTTTAAAACATTTTGTGTCAATAAAATAACACATTGCATCTCTGTGGTCTTCCATCTTGCTGTACGTCATTATTTCAAAGATTGAACGTGAAATGTAAGAAGAAATAAGCTACGCATTTTAAACATTTTTTTAGTGTTGCGCGTACCGCCTTTTGAGAGATGATTGAAGTATGATAGATTCATTAGAAATTGTACTCTCCCTTATGTTTCGCGAACCATCCTCCTGGAGTCCTTCTATTTTTGTATCTGTAAATAACGATTTTTATATTATTGTGAATCCCAGAAGGGAGCAGTGTGACATGGGGGGGGGGGTGCGATTGCGCGGGCCCCGGCCGATAAGACCTCTTCGCGGGCGCGGCGAGGAGCTACCGCGGGGCGGCCGATAACACACACGGGTGGCGCGCGGCGGCGGCCACTGCGAGGGGGGTCCAGCCGGTGCACGCCCTTGCACGTTTGCGTTGTTGGCAACCAGAGAACATTGCGTTGGTGAATGTTGAATTTTCTGGCTTCGGACCAGTCGCGAGACGATACGTCAATTTTCCTACAATTGCTGCTACGAATACATTCCGTAGTTATATTTTACGTAATTTACCATTGTTTTATCTAAGTTTTTACAATGTTTTATTATACTTCAGGACGCAATATCCACATCCTCCATCTGTTTCACGTTCATTCTGCATTTGTAATCGAAATTTTAAATACATTATGTTTTGATACATGTGAATCTATTGTAAGAATAGTTTTTTCTATCCTGCGTATATCTTTAATGGCTCTTTGTGGCTGAATAAGGTATTTCTACATGGCCTGTGGAATGCCATTAAAACTCATAACCGAGGCAAAGCAGATGCTTCATGATAAATAACTTTTTTTAACGTTAAGGTACGCATTTTTGGTGATAAATTCGTAGTAGCTGTACTGTAGTCTGTGTTAAATATTTTTTTTATTGTTTTCACAATTTCCCCCCTTTTCTCAGTTAAGTGTCCGCTGTGTATAAAATAGCTCGGTATTCTCTTGAATCACCTGCGAACTACCTTTATAGCATTAGCGCGAACAGGAGGTGGTGGTGCTTTGGGAATGAACGAACTATTCCGACGTTCTCTCTTGTCTGTTTCGACGTTTTTTGCATTGCGAACAGCAAAACAAAGTGCCGCCCCGACCTCTTCCATCAAAACTATACTACCTTTTTGAACTTGTCTATTTGCCAAAAGAGGAAAGCTTTTTTGTTATTTAGAAAAAACGTGTATCAAAGCCATATATTGTGTGCTATCAAAAAAAGTTTATATTAGATCGACTTTTAAAATGGTATATCTTATACGGACGCATTGCGTTTTAATGTGAAAAATACATAACAATTGTGGTCTGTGAAGATCAGAGCGACCTCTTTTTTCATATGTAGCGATAAATTAGAACACTTACATTTAGTTGTTAACAGCCCTTGATCGACTGACAAAGTGCTTTTGTTGCTGTAAGTAGTGTTGTTATTAAAACATTGAAATAGTTATCGTATGGATGTAGAAATGCTGTTCGTTATTGTCATAAACGTACTCGTATGGGGAAGTAATGCGAGGTGAGGACAAAGCGTTCCGTTGAGGAGAGGGGCCTGCTGTTGGGGCGGCGAGATGTCTCATCGTGTCGACCCGAGGCCTCCGAAGGCGTGGCGTGTCCCCGTGCGCCGAGGCCGAGATCTGCTTCACTTCGCCCACGCGCTGCCTGCGGGCTACACATGGCATATACGGGTGATGGCGCTCTTTCGGGGAGCCGTTAATATGAAATAGCATTATAGCGGATCTTCAATAACAAAGGCGGCAAACGATGTCTTGTGTGGAGAAGGAGGGTTGTTTAAGAGACTGAGGTTGAGGCAAGAAGTTCAAATGGTAGAAGAAAGAGATTCGAGTTGAACTAAAATCTGGAAATAAATCACATGGCGTATAGGAGAGGAATTTACGCTCCTCTGGCCGTTTTTCGGTCCAATGTGAAATGGTTTCGTCTCGTGATCGATTCTGTAATTTCATGCTTTTAGTTATGTTCTTCACCGCGTGTTGGACATATGTACAGCGTATCAATACCCCATTTGAAAACTATCGTTTCGTTGAGTTTAACCGACTTTGTAAGGGCAACAACTATCGCCATTGCAAACGATTCTTTGGGAGGTACCGTAGCTCGAGTCTCTCCGGCGGAATTTTCGATACTAGCTAAATGACTAGGTCGAATTCAGCCTCTGTCCGGCGGAGAATCCTAATGGTCGGCTGCTATGATCAGTAGTTTACTGTGTTTTTAATCAATACCAGGAGCACTGCTCTAATGGATCTCTGACCGAACGCGATTTTTCTTTTCCAATCCTTGTCTCCTCCTGTCTCCTTTTCTCAAAGCCCACTGGCCATGACTTCCATGGTCTTCTACGCCATGTCTACCACGCACATCGGAATCTTAGAGCTTGACCCGACTGGGGAGATTCCTGGAAAGGGGAAAGCTTGCAGGTCGGCGCCTCATGTCACATACCAGTGAGGGTGAAACATGACATGTACTACAATAACGGGAGTAATGATCGTAGCCGTTGACGCAACCGGAAAATAATCATTTAAGCGGCTGCCTCCAGAGTTCCGGAAATTTAGATAGAACGGCGCTTTCCGGTCGCGTGCAGCTCGCCAGAAGAAGGGCTGCCAGCGGGAAGTTCCGCGTGAATTATCTAAGGAGTAATGAGCTTCGGGGATCGATACTGCCTTCGAAAGAAGTGTTCTTTGCGTTCCAATAGGCTTCTCTGACACCTGCAAATACATCGATTTGCAGACATTTTTGTGAAATGAAAATCACCATATTCAACTTACGTACATTCGATGAACTTACAAGATGGCTTCAATTCCTTGTGCGTTAATGTCTTCTAACATAAGCTGTCGAAATAGAAGGAATTAGAGCCTACAATTTCCTGAACCCGTGAGAAAAAATACGAGTGTAAGAAAGTGGAAATTTCTATTAAGAATTTATGTAATGCATTTTTGTTTAAAAAATGTATGCTGATTAATTGATTATTGCATTTACTCTAACAATTATTCACAGCCGGAACAGTGAATAGTGCGTTCAATTGACAATGAACCCACAATGTACTACAAAATAGGGGAAATTAGACAAACCACCGCAGCGATGCGTTTTGTCCATCACAGACTTCACATTGCGTGACTTATTTGAACCTTGGTACCCAGTGAGGAGAGGCATGCTGCTACGTGCGTAACCTAGTTTTGGTGAAGCTGTTTATACTGTTTCGCTTGTTCTTCTGTAAAAGTTGAACTTCTGTCCTCTCCGCTCGACCGCAGAAAAAAAACTTACTGAAATGTCCTGGAAGATTTGACGTAAAGCGATTGCGCAGTTAAAAGCGCGTGGGAAAGGAAGCACCTGATTTAGACAATGGGTCTGTGATGCATTAAACATGCGAACGAAAGAACGTGCCTTCAAGACTTTACTTACCGTAATGTGCGCACTTTATGCTGTGTACAAATCCGTTTCCCGTGAATGCCATCAAGAACATGGTTACAAAATATTTATAGTATTTCTCAAGTTCCCATTTTTTCAATTTCAACTAATTATCCCCCCAAAAATGTAGCTAATGCCTTGAGTGCAATGGAAATTGACGATCAATCTCCGGGTTTTCGCAATGGAACTACGGAATTTATCTGGAAATTTTCAGAGTACAAGTGATAAGACTATTTTGCGATTGAAATGATTTTGAAACGGTTTCAGAAGGCCCCAAACTTGATTATCCATGAAGCACGCACTTTCAGAGCCAGCTGCCAAATGTGACTTACGTATCACAGCTTTTGTTTGGTCAGTAGAGAGAAATGTTAGAAAATTCACTTACCAGAAAAAAGCGATAATTATTTGGTTGAGATACACCCTCTGATTGGGGCGTGCCAGATGCGTTGGTAAGCGCTGTTGGTGTTAATTTAATGAGTAGGATATTGTATTTAATAATGAAAAATTGTGATAATTTATACTTCTTTTAAATAAAGGTAAATGCTCGTAAAATTTACGATCGCATAGTTGGAAACAAGAACTCACAAAAATTTTGAATGCTTGCTATTCGCTCTTTACTTTTTAGTACTTACTTGAACGTTTCTACTTTTTATTTACCGCGAAAGCCTGTTTTAATTATACGTTTTTGTGGATTCTTGTACGCGTCTTTGTGGATGTCTGTACGCATGCGCATCCATAAGCAAGGGTGGTGGAGGACCACATTTCTGGTACCACTTTTCCATTAAACGTTTTTATTGACACGTATATGAATAAAACTGCGAGGAGGAGATGAGTCAGGGTAAATCAGAAGGAATATGAAAGGTTGAACTTACGTTACATTTTTTTTATTATGCAATGAATGCTGTGCCTTTCAAAATTTTCATGGGCCCCAGGTTCCTTCTATCCCCTCCCGCCCCCTGCGCACTAGACCAGGAAGCCATAAACTCCTATACACTATGGTATTACGTATGTTGTAATGGCTTTGATACTTGTCTAAACGCTGTTGAAAATATTTTTATAAAGTTATGATGTATAAAAATCAAATTACGCTTAATACATTTGAGACACCTTGTTTTTAATTGCGCACACTCTCCCGATGTGGAGAGTACGCAGTGGTCCGGTAATACCGCCGGGAGTGTTTCGCGGAGCGCCGGTGGTCGAGCGTAAGCCAGGCGCGAATGTGGCCGTTGGCCGTGCCGCACGTGGGTTGCCACTCGGGTCTGCCTAGCTTCCGGAAGCAGTCCAGCGTCGGGCGGCGGGAGGGGTCACGGGAAGGGTGTGGGAAGAACACTTGTTGACGGGGACGGGCAAACTGGTCTTCTTTCTTGCACACTGGAATTCCCTTGTCGTGGGAGTTTTAAATTTAGCGAGGGAATATGATGTGAATAATATCATTTTAACGGTTTATTTAACTTTTCCTCGAGACCAGTTGGTATCATCATTAAATGTTTAATTGTTTGTTTACTTCTTTTAGCTGTCCGAATTTGTTAATTACAATAAAACCTATCTCGAAGAGCATTTTCATCTATTACTTCCCTTCATCCATTGAGCTTTGCTGCCTCTGACCGGGTGGTCCTAGGTTCGAGCTCCGACTGTAGCAGAATTTTCGGCACTAGCTTGATAGCTAGGTCGAGTTCAGTCGCCGTCTAGAGGAGAAATCTTAACGGCCGCTTGCCCTTGTCGGTAGCTTTTCCATGGTTTCTCCAATCAACTCCCGGAGATTGCCGGAGCAGTACCTTTACAAACGGGCCACAGGCCGAGCGCGATCTTTCCTTCCTCTTCCTTGTCATATCCTCACTCCTTACTTACACACACACACTTACATGCACTACACTACCACACGTGTCGGGAGAACAATCGGGAGATTAGAGCTTGTCCCTGCTGGGGCGGTGCCCCTCTGGCGAGAGAGAGATCTAGCTGAGGAAAACCCCGTTAGCCGACGATAGGTCGGCGCCGGATCTCTGGGGGAAATTCATGTTCACGTCTCGAGGAAATCATGCACCACACCAACGGGACCAATGACCTCGGCCGTTGGCGCGCTCGGATCGCTTATCAACCAATTGAGCATTGCTAGTCGCTCGCTTTCTTAGGCCAATCTCCGCCATTTGTTTAAACTTCTTTTGCGAGATGCATGGGGATTGGGGTTATTTATTTCGTCAGAAGTACTATTAAAAACGAATTGTCAGTGTGACAAGTATACAGTTTCAGTGATCCAGGACTCCAAACACTTTGTTTCCTGGTCGAGGGGAAATGGCGTTGACGGCCACGTGCGAGTATTTCGTGTTTCTGGTCCCATGTTTCGCTGGGAATTCTGTTGTCGTGAACTCTTGTGAAACGAAATGTAGGTCCTCATGCGTAACACTAGTAGAGTTTGGGATATTAACAGAAATTTTTCCTTGAAGCAGACAATTGGGAACGACGAAGAATTGGTTTTCCCTGATGGACGCATTGAAATTCATAAAATTAGTTTATACGGATAATTTATACTTAGGTGGCAAGAAATCATTGTGATTGATTCACTTTTTGCTCTCTGAGAGGATTTTTATTCTTATTTTATTTGATAGTTCAATAAAAATGTTTTGTATTCGTTGACGGCAGTAAGAGATAAGGATGGTCAGGTATCAGTTATTCTGGGTCAGAGATCCCAGAAGCAGTTTTGAGGTGCCCATATTACAAATGCGGTTTACACACATTTATTTTGCAGTCCTCAAACTGTGTGTGAGTCTATTATTGGAATTCTCAACAATTGTACTCAAAGTCGTTTATTTTATCATCTGACCGTACATTCAACGAGTTGCTCTGACTTAAACATTGTGCTAATATATTTATTATCTAGGCTATCGGGGCGAGCCGCGTCGTCCAACATATTGTGGCAAGCATTGTGACTACGTAGCAGCAGTACATCTCTGAGGAAGGCCACAATATGTTGCCCGAAACGTCTGCCACCACGGCAGGCCAAATAGCCCCGGATAGTCCCACATAAAATTGTCAGCGCTATCCGGGACAGTCTAGCCGCGCACGCGTATGCAATTATTATGCTAGTGATAACTGTATTGTGGCGACCCGCGGTACTAGCTAGCTGCCGTACTTATTATTAAATTCGATTTCTGTGTAGTTTTTGTTTAATTTGACGCATGTCTGGTAATTGTACAAAAACTGTCAATGCATGTGAACAGCATGGTTCGGCCATTCGTCCATGTCCCGCATACCCCCAGCTGCATGCGCGTGGAGAGAGAAGGAAAGACGCAAATGCACGCTGTGATTAAAATCTAATGATAGGTTGATGGAACGGATGGTGGAAGTAGAGACCCGATAAGAGGGAGAACGCGAACATGCCTTATCGCCGCAATTGCAACATCTGGGTGTTTGTTCGACGGGGCTGCCGCTCCGAGAGGGCGTAGACGCGCGCGAATCCCGCGCGGGCGTTGCGCGGGCCGGCGGGCGGGCGGGCGAGCGAGCGCCACCGCGCGGCCGCCGGCGCAGGTGCGGGAGTGCTGCGTGCCGCCGCTGTCTGGGCCGTTCAAGGTCGCGCCGCGCCGAGCGCCCTCTGCCGAGGTCCGCGACCTGCGCGGCGCCCCGCGCGTCGGTCGCATTCACTCGTCTCCGACCCGCCTGCGACATTCCTGCCTCTTGGAACGGCCGTCGGCTCTTCTGCCGGCGCTACCGCTGCTGTCACGTCTGTCTCTCCCGTCAGTGTTGCCACTGCTGGCCGCATTGATCACACAGCCGCTTTCGACGCGCCTGACCCACTTCACGTTTCATCCTCCTGCAGTAAATGTGTGGAGTCAGTGCTAATTGGTGGTACACAGGCTCGCTTTAAAATTCGGTCATTCAGCAACCGGTATAAATTTTTCTATACGTCTACACATTAAATGAAAAAAATTATATTGTCAGTATTACCACTACAAATTTTCAAACTATCTACAAATGTTAATGAACAACTCGAGAAATATTCTCCATTTTTTCTGCAAAGCGTCTAATAATCACGCCACTTTATTATTCGGTCACTATTGATGGGCGCTAATTTCGTCACAAATTACCGTTTTTAGGAGCATACAAAACGTCGGTTCACAGTTTAACTGCCCTCAACTAGGATAGAATCGATTCCAACAGGCAGAAAGATCAACCAAGGATGTTGACAGTGAAAATACATCCAAAAAGTTATAAAAATCCAAATCTGAGTGTTCCAAAAATTGTGCTTGAGGTTCGAGTGGAAAGGTTGTTCATTCCGAAACTACGGTGAGTATTAAGAAATGCGGGATATAACGGACGAGTTGCCCGAAGGAAACCGTACGTAAGCAAAGTCAATAGAAGGAAAGGACTGGAGTTTGCCAAAAAGGACGTTCACAAGGCACCATAATGGTGGCGAGATGTGATATTTGCTGATAAAGCAAATTCAATCTTATGAAATCAGATGGACGAGTTCTTGAGTGACGTAAAGTGAATTCAGAACTCGACAAAAAAAATCTGTAGTCTTCGGTAAAGTACAGAGGGGTAATAATGAGTAAGGAACACTACCTGGCAATGCTAAGACAGAATTTGCACAAAAGTGCCGAAATTTTTGGAAATAAGGCACATGTTTCATTTTTATCAGGACGACCCAAAACAGCGCATATTGTAAGAGAATGGTTACTTTATAATTGTTCAAAGGTTTTGGACATGTCTCCTCAATCCCCTGACCTAAACCCCATCGAGAATCTTTGGGAAATTCTCGACAGGAAAGTGAGCAACCCTCCAATTTCTTCAAAAGAAGCGCTGAAGTGTAGATTAAAAGAGGAATGGGGAAACTTAAGGCCTGAAGAAACTGAGAAAATTGTGTTAAATAAGCCCCATCGTTTACGAGAGATTAATCGTGAAGGTTACCCCACTAAATATTAAAATTATTTTTGTTTGTAAACATTAGTTCTATAGTCAGTATTGTGTACATAATTATGTTGTAAATGACTGAATATTAATGTGGCATGTATTATTCTTTATCTTTCCCCAAAATGTATAGGTTAAGTTAAATAATTTTCATCTTTTGATTTGTTGCAATAAACACGATACAATTGAATGCACAGATCCGTTTTATTGTTTTTCGTCCCGCTTCTTTTGTAAAAAACTTAAAAATCTTCAGAATAAGACGGTGACTGCAAATTAAAGTGAGCATCTTCACGTCTGGAAGATGTGCTTAGACCGTGTCCAGCGTCTTTCTTGATCCAATTATCTTATTCTAGTTCTTTGGAGAGTCTTCTAAGTTAGGCCAAAAGAAATTATGAGCTCAGTCTCTCAGCTCCTCTGCACTTCCAGTGTATTCTACCGCAGCCTTGTCGGCAATGTGTTGCGTGACCTCCGTAACACTTTTAATTAATATTCATTGGAATTTTCGTTCTTGTCAGTTTGTTTTATTTGTATTGATGTCAATTGCAATTCACTCTTTTTTGCTTTCCCGCATACGTACGTATATACGAAGTAATATACGTAGTATAGGGGAAGTTATGTAATGCTACAGAAAATCTATCTCGAGATGTCGTCGGAAATACACGTTTTGGGGATCCCTGATAGCGATAGTGTTTTTTAACGTCCGTTTGTCCATCCAAAACATATACATGACCTTAATAAAAGAACTCATTGTGGAGAACAAGTTTTATTTATAGGGAAAATCTCTATTTTCAATTTTGAAGTTGTAAGACCGAAAAATTATGAAATTTTCGAAAATTCAGTGTTAAACCTGGAAATAGGATCTATGCCACCTTTATAAGTGCACTTTTCTCTGTTCTTACAAGAAATTTAAAGAAAAAAATTGGTACCGTTTTTGAAAAAATGTTGAAAATGTCCGGGGTGCTTTATTTAAAGTACCCCCAAATTTTTATCTCAAAAATTCGACTCGACCCAGATCAGCTTTCCCTATGCTACGTATAATACTCCGTATATACATACGTACGTATAAAGAAAAATAAAAATGTATATTATAACGACTTAAGGTGTTAACGAATCTTGAAATATTCATTTGTAAATCATCTTATATTCCCTGATCCTTCCCTGGATATAATATTTTAAAGTATACGATAGTTTTCTTCGTTTGCCTTGTTAGTGGTGCAGTCTATCACATTGACGTTAAAGCACTTACCATTCAACTTCAATGTTGCGTGATTGCCGGTCGTAACGCGCTTGTAAGATCTCTCAATGGTGCAACTGTGTGAGAGATCTTAGCGACCTAACTCGTATGTTCAACGTCCGTGTTCGCGAGTGATTTTCTAATCGTTTGTAATGAGCAATATGGCTAGGAGGGGGAATTCTTTGATGTTTGACAACCTAGGAGGGACGTATCGTAATGATTATTGGCATATTTGCTAACGCAATAAATTGAAATGATCGGTTCAACAAAATTAATAATGTAATCAGAATGTTCTTAGTAAATTAATAGGTATTTAAAGGCAGGTGAAACTGGGAGAAATATTATCCCTTTTGGAATAAGTCAGTGAGAAAAATAAGGGTGTATTTTAGTTTGGGGCCTGGCTCAACACACGGGCATATTTGTTTCTTCGAGTAGTTGTCCAACACGCAACTAAAAGGCAAGCCAGTGTCGAACTTCCGAGTTTCCCCGTTTCATTTTCGTATTTATGTATGTCATACTTTGTAATTTACCACTACGCGTATCGTGGCCGTATCACATTATTAGTGCCAAGAATATCATAACGCAAAGTGAAGTACGCAACTTAATTGTCATTTTGTTGTATTATCATATAAATAATTTTTGCATGTAATATATAATTTGTGATAAATGGTAACTGTTAATATATACTTATACAAGAAGTAAAAACTGATGAAAATAAAATGATTCTAAAAACAAAACAGGTGAGCTTTTTGTGTCACCACGAAATGGACCTCTGAGCCCCGCAGTATCTCCCGCGTTGGCGCCCCCGGAGGCATGGCGCGGCGCCGGGCGCCTTGTAAGGGCGGGGAGCCCTGGCGGCCGGCGCAGCTGGCGCTGGACCGCATGTAGGCCACCGCGCGGGGACTCGGGCGGCCTTATAAGGCAGGCAGGAGACGCGCCGCGCCGCCAGAGGGGGCAGTTCATTCCTCTTGTCACCTGTCTCATTCTCCCTCTCCCTCCCTCTTCGCTCTCTTCCCGTTTCTTTCCGTTTTCGACCATTATTAACTTTTCCTTTTTCCCTTTTTCATTTTTTATTTATTTTTTCCCCTTGTTTTCTTTTTTCTTTACCTTTTTCTTTCCACTGGGTGGAGCGGAGACCGGATGAAAGTAAAGCGATCGTGCTTTACTGAACCATTTAATTTTTTTCTGCGTGTGAATTCTTCTGAAAAAGACTGTCATATAGATATTTTTTTATTGCACCATTTATATATTTTTTTAAAATGCGTTCGTCCCGTAAAATGAAATTCTAAAAGTAATGTTTTTTAAATATGGGTGAGAAGAAAAATGTACGATGTTGAGATTAGTTTGGAGGAGTTCGTGTCCGCTGGTGTGGGATGGAATCCAAATCTGCATGTTAACCAGGTTTTTGTTTTCTAAGCAGCCTCTTGCAGAATTTTCTATGTGCTTAATAAAGTGGGGAAACTCATCATAAAAAAATTAAAGAAACATATTTTCATATATTTGTAAATATGTGAAATATGAGAACTCCTAATGTAAGGCAATCCCAATTCCAACCAGTTTCGGGTAAATTTGAAAAAAGATACTAGATGACTCCGACGTTCAGGAGGCCATAAATTGCCATTGAATGAACATTGACTTTGTAGTATTTTTCAACATGAATAGCATTTTTTCTTTTTATTTTCTTGCCTTTCGTAAGAAGAGAAAGTGTAATATTGCGCCGGAAATGTCGAATTTTCAACAGAAAAAATTATTATTGCTGGGTCCTGCTAACGAAAAATCGGATAACTCTTGATGCTGTATGTAGTAAATTACATCTTCGAACACGTGATGTCAGATTCCACCTTTTGTGGGTCCTCGATACCGAAAAATCGATTGACGGCAAAACGTCCGTCCGTCTGTGGTTAACTCTAGCGCCAAAACCATTCAGATGATTTTTCCCAAAATTAATATTCCTTAATCGACGCTTTATAGAATGGTGTAGGTCTCATTTTCCTTAAAATCCATGATTTTTCGAAAATTGCAAAAGTTCAAATTTTGTTCGGCGTCTTCCCATAGCTACAATATTGAAAATAGAGATTTGTTTCCTTAATGAAAGCTGTTCTTTAAAGACAGATCTTGAAATAAGGTCATATACAGTATTTCCAAAATATGAGTAGTTTTGGGGTAATTTTTGCGTGAAATATAGGCAGTTTTTATTATTATTATTATTTTCTTTCTTAAAAACGGCTCCAAATTTCTTCTTAACTTTTTCTCCTCGTATGCATCAAATGACGCTAAAAAATTGGTGCCTTTCGATTATCTCTCTGTTTTCGAAAATAGCAAAACGTTAATATTTCAAAACTGAAGAAATAGATTATCTTGAAAACTGTTCATATTGCGGAGCAGTTACAAATAATGCAAGAGTATGGGCTGTTACAGGATACGTGCGGTGAGTTACAGCGCGATAATCTCGAAATGTACTGAACCAAAATTGGTGAAACTTTTGCCTTAGTTTCCTTTTAAGCATAACCTTAAATATATGTGCAAAATAATTACTTTTGTGGACATTTTTCGTCTAGTATTACATCGCACAGAATTGCCGTGAATAACGTGAATGTAAAGAATAAGCAAACGAACTTCTATTCTTCTGTGGAGTCGGGGCCAGTCGCTTTGAAGCACGGACATGGAGAGGCCAGAAGAAGAAACGTCCTCTGGAGTGGAGGAAGCGTCCTTGGTCGTGATTGCTACCGCTGTTAGGCCTAGCGGGCAAAGTGACAGCGGCTCTTGTTTCTCGTTCCTTTTTCGAGGACAGCTTCCGGGAAGGGTCCATGGCGCGTGTCGTGATTGCTGAGTGCCGATGGTCTTCATCCCGCTGCCCAGCGGCCGCATGTTTTAATTGTTCACAAACGCTCATGTGATCTGCAATGCGGCCCATGGCTTGGATTGTGTCTGCAAACAAAAAGTCCTTTTCTCTAAAGGTAAAAATAATAATTTGCTGTTTGTTTGTTTGTTTTTTCAATTTATTTTTGGAGTTCGTGTTAAGAACTAGTCGTGCAAGAAACTGTTACGAGTGTGTTTTGAATTCGTTCGCGAAACATCGAGGAACAGACCTTCAACAAACTAAGCTCATCTAGAGATTTACTTTCGAGTTTCTTCTTCTAACATTAAAAGTCAATATTGACAATGTAGTCACAAAGAAAGAAACTGCCAAGTCTCAAATTAAATTCAAGAATGTGGCTTTGCTTTGTGCTAGAAAAATGTTATTTTCTTTCTAATTAATCACTGCGGCCCGCTAGTGCTTCACCATAAAGAAAATGGCCACTGTTCACTCTCACTTCCTTTATCTTTTCATCTGTTTCTCCCACTTTCCACAACCTCTTTTTGCATCTCCTCTCTTCATGTTTCTTCATTTATTTTTATTCGTTGTTGCCATACTTGTTGTTCGTTCTCTATTTCTTCTTTTATTATCTTTCTCGGCTGTCGTTACAAAGAGAATGGTGAATTATCGTTGAGTGTCTCTACTAAAAGATTTTTTTTTAATTGTTGATAATCAGAAAACGATGTCAACGTTTCAGTACAATTTGTTTCTGATGTTTTGATTGAAGTCTGGGTGTAATATCAGTTCCGTTAATTATTTGAGACTTTTGTAGCTATCACTATGAGATGGGAGCAAATGGTGTATACAATCGCCAATTACCTAGAGATTTAATACAATGAAAAGCGAAGCCATGCCAAATTCCGAGTCGAATGACTGTGAATGCAGTAATGTCATAGAGAAATACCATCGCTTTTCCATTACTCTTCCTGCAGAAAGTTATTACCTCCACAATGTACTCTTTCTCCTTCGTTCCCCGTTCTTTATATTTTCCTTCGATTCATTCCCGTAGTTCATTTGCGCTGAGTGTGAGCGCGCAGGGGCATCTGGCCTCGTGGAAGCGGCCCCCGAGTGGGGTGGGCAGTGGACGCGCGGCCTCGAGTGCCGTTGGGTGCTCTCCCAACTTCCTCTTCGAACCCTTTTGCGAAGAAAGCATTTCGACTGCACTGAGAATGAATCTAAAACTACCAACAACGGTAGCATACTTGGAATGAACGTGCTTGATAAAAACTGGAAATATTAGGTTCAACTGATTGAGTAAATCAAGTCTGCAATTATATAATGAACATCCACAATGTTACAGTAAATTGAATACACATCTGGATTGTTTTTAACAAGGGTATGTTTGAATGTGTTGGCTGAAGAGAAGTATTTTCCTCCGTACAAAACGTATACAAAACCGATGAGTTTACATGCTCTTTTTTTATTGTTCGACGTAGTTATGGCGTTGCATTCAACGTTCACCTAATTATTACTATTATTATTATTATTATTATTATTATTATTATTAGCGTATTTTCCCAATAATGGAAAACGTTAAGCAAAAATTGACTCGTTTTGTGGAGTTCTAATTAGTTTTTGTTGAGTTCTTCTTAATTTTCCAATATTCTTTCATTCTGTTGGAGAATGCCAGTTTCCTTTCTTCAGACCATTTCGGTCTGTAGGGTTTTGATTTTGGTTGTTCTGCTTTGACTTCCCAGATGTTCACTTTGTTGCGGAAGGTGTTTTTGTCTGAGGTGTCAGTTATGTCGGCGTGTCGCAAGTCTTTTTTTGTTTCTTTCATCCATGGTGTTGTACTTTTAAGTGAGGATATATAGTTTAGCATTCTTTTAGTTAGTCGAGTATTTGGTAGCCTGTCTATGTGTCCGAAGAATTTCAGTCGTCTTTTCCTGATGTCGACTTCTATGTTCGAGTACTTTTCAGTTGTCTCAATAGATTGTAATCTGTATCCATCGGGAGTGAGTCTCGCGCCTAGTATCTTCCTAATGATTTTTCTTTCTTCTTTTTTGATTTCTTCCAGTTCATATTTCTTGCTGAGCGTGAGTGTTTCGCTAGCGTAAAGAGCTGCCGGTTTGATGACAGTATTATAATGTCGAATTTTGGTTTTCTTAGACATGCATTTTTTGTTGTACAGGTTTTGGATTAGTCCGAATGCTTTCTTGATTTTCTGGAGGCGGGATTGTTGTGAAATTCTTTCGGATCCGGTTGGTTCGATGAACTCACCCAGGTATTTGAAATGTGGTACCCTTTTGACCGTTCCATACCTTGTGTGCATGTTGTCACCTTTGTGGGATAGGACTTGAGTTTTCTCGAAAGAGATCTGTAATCCTACCCTTTCTGCACATTCTTTGAGTGTTTCTAATTGTTTGATAGCGGTCTCTTGGTTTTCAGACAGTATCGCTATATCGTCGGCAAAGGCAAGGTATGGTATGCAGAGGTTATTTTTGGGTATGCCGAGAGTGATAGGTTTCCAAGCATCTTGTCTTTGAAGTTCTTTTTCCCATTCTTCCATTACTTTGTCCAAGACTAGGTTGAACAGGAGAGGAGAGAGGCCATCTCCTTGTCTCACGCCTGTCCGAATTTCGAAAGGTTCTGAGATTTCTCCCATGAATTTCACTTTAGAATTTGTTTTTGTAAGTGTTTGCTCGATAAGTTTCCGTGTTTTGTGGTCTAGTCCTCTTTCTTCTAGGATCTGGAATAGTGATGGTGGATCGATAGAGTCGTAGGCCTTTTTGAAGTCGACAAATGTACATGTTACTGGTTTGTTTCGAATTGCTCGCATTCTGATTAATGTTTTTAGGTTGAAGATTTGTTCGGGACAGGATCGGTTTGGTCTGAATCCTGCTTGAAAATCTGATAATTTTGGTTCGAGTTGTTCTTGTGTTCGTTTCAGAAGACAGGCCGAGAGAATTTTGTAAATAACTGGAAGGAGGGAAATTCCTCTGTAATTGTTTACATTTGACTTTTCTCCCTTTTTATGTAGTGGGTGAATGAGTGCGGTTTTCCAATCGTCCGGGATTTGTTCTGTTTGCCAAATTTCTTGGACGATCTGTGTGATTTCTTTGAGTGAGTTGGGTCCAAGGTTTTGAGCAATTCTGCTGTAATTCCATCTTCACCTGATGCCTTGTTGTTTTTGAGTCTTTTGATGTGGGAGTGGATTTCGTCTTGACTTGGTGGTGACGAGTCTTCATTTGTGTGGTCAGGTTGTTTCTTTGGGAATCTCCTTGTAGGTTCCGGACAATTCAAAAGTTGTGAGAAGTATTTAGCTAACTCTTGGCAATTTTCCTTGTTCGTTAATGCCAATTTTCCATCTTGCTTTCTGAAACATAAGTTGTGTGGCGTGTATCCCTTCATTTGGTTGGCGAATACCTTGTAGAAGTCGTGCGTGTTATTGTTTCGAAAGTTATCTTCGATCGACGTCAGTTGGTCATTGATGTATATCCGTTTGATTTGTCTTAAGGTTTTGGATGTCTCTTTTCGTACTTCGAGGAAGATCTTGTGGGTTTTTTCAGATTTGTTACTGTTGTAATTTTGGAAAGCGTTTTTTCTGTTATTGAGAGCAACTTCGCATTCTTTATTCCACCAGGGATGTTTCGGTCTTTTGGTGAGGGGAATCAAGGATTTGGCAGTCTCTATGATTTTGTCCTTGAAATTTTCCCAGTTTTTTGCGGGTTGTTCTTCCCATTTTTCAGCAATTTTGGAGTCTTTTATTTTGTGTTTGTCGAATTTTGGAATCGTTGGAGGTTTCTTGTTGAATTTTCTCTTGGGGGTAAATTTGATCTTGATTCGGGAAAGGTAATGGTCGGAATCTATGTTTGCTCCTTTGCGGACTTGTACATCGTGAATTTCTTTCTGGTAGAAGTAAGAGATTGCAACATGGTCGATTTGGAATTCTCCTAATTGTTGGATGGGGGAGCGCCATGTTTTCTGTTTCTTGGGGGATTTTCGTAGTGAGGTTGACATAATTTTCAGGTTGTTCTGTTGGCATAACTCGATGAGCCGGGTGCCATTTTTATTAGTGAATTTGTGTGCAGGGTAATTGCCTACTGTTTTTTTGTATCTGTATTCTCTGCCAATTTGTGCATTAAAATCTCCGAGGAGAATTTTAACGTCGTCTTGTGGAATTTTGGACATTTCATTTCCGAGTTCTTCCCAGAATTTGTCAGTCTTTTCGGGTTCTTTTTTGTTGTCTGCATTTGTGGGCGCGTGAACATTGATGAAAGTGTAATTCTTATTCGTATGTTTGATCCTCATGGTCATGAGTCGGTTATTGATGGGTTTCACGTCTTTTACTGAATCTAGGACCATTTTGTCTACAACAAAGGCCATGCCGAATAGAGGTGTTCCTTTGCAAACCTTTTTCTTAGTTCCACTTTTGAAGATCCTGTAGTTGTTGTAGTCGATTGTTTCTGAGTCAGTGAAGCGTGTTTCTTGTAGGGCGAGAATTTGGATTTTCTGTTTGGTAAGTTCTGTTGTGAGATTGTGTAGTTTACCGGTTTGAATCAGCGTTCGAATGTTGAATGTGCCAATGTATGTGTGATTCTTTCGTGGAAGTTTACCAGAGCACTCCCACTCGCTCTCTCGTACAGGTCCAAGCTCCCCAGAATCCGAATGCTTGGTTGCCGTCTGTTGACGGGTGGATCGTCCACCTGGGGTACTTTTGTTTTTGCTTGTACGAATCATTGTTGCTTGTGATTGGTATCCAGCTGATGCTGGTTGGGTAGAACCAAGGATTGTTAGTTCCTGGAGCAGTAGTTGCAGCCGCATCCTCTGGATGAACAGACGCTGACCAAGTTGCCGGTGGTTTCCACTACAGACGCCTCTTGGATTTTCTTCGCTTAGTTTTGGTCCGCCCTGAGTATTTTATTTCCTCAGTACCCGCCATATCTGGTGAGCATTCCCCTATCCGCCACCTGGGGAGGCGCCCGATGGGAGACTAGAAACTCCGCACGGGATTACTATTATTATTATTATTATTATTATTATTATTATTATTATTATTATTATTATTATTATTATTATTACTATTGGAATCGTATTTCTTACTTCTGTTTTGTGTTTCAGGTAAGTGAGCTGAGAAGACAGAGACGAACGAAATTCCTATATTCAGAGTAAGTTATCACAATTATGTAAATCGATTGAGTTTAACTTTATCGGTTTACCAACATCTCTGCATTAAATGTTGCTTTTGCAAGAATTCGCCTGACTGTCAGAATCCAGCACATCTTTCTGCTCCTCCTCCTAGTCCCATAAATATTGCTGGGCGATCGTTTTTTGTTGATGGAAGTGTCTCAAATAGAAATCGTTTGTTACAGTGGTAGAAAGCTATTGACACACAAAGGCCATTCGGACGTTGGCTTTTTTCGCTCCGAACGTCAGCATTCTGTTCTAAGAAGTCGTTTAGTGTAATCTTTTTAAGGTCATATAACATGCATTATCCCAGTGACAAATTATTTGTTAATGGGAGTAACGTTATGTAAAGTTTCAACTGTTCCGCAAAATCAGGAAAATGCTTCTGTGTAGAAACGCAGTAAATCTCAAAATCAACGCGATGTAATGTATTTAAGAGTTCCTGAGGTTAAACGTTAAGAACTCTACCTGCATATACTTCCGTATGACTTAATGTATTTGACTTATCGATATGCCGTCACTGATAGAGAAAATGCCAAAATTTCACGTTTTTATTGATGCAAAATGTGGGTATGGATGATCTTTACTTAGTGGCAAATAGTATGTCTGCTGCAGATCTGGTACGTGATATAAACTAAATGAACCTCGTTAAAATTGCGTCACTACCAAAGAAATATTTGTTTGATCTTTTTAAAAAATATTCTTTTATTGGAGTAGGACTTTCTTCTCTTCCAGTAACTTATGTTAATGTCGACTTGAAGAGTATTCGTTTCGAAATATCTTATTTCCTTTTTGTCATTGTCTTCTCAAATGCAGTAGCATTAACATGAAAAGGATAGCTTCTGCACATTAACTGCCCGAATCACTCCATTTTGAAGACCAAAAATGCATAATGGAATAACCATATCGTTTCAGGCTTGCAAAGCTTTTTGGGCGATTGAAATCTGAATGTCCTTCTTATGTGAATGTGATTGAATCTGTTGTCCTTCTTTTGTTATTCATTTTATCATTCTAAAATAAATTCATTAGTGTAACCCAAGATGCATGATCTTTATTAGCTCTCGTAGAATTTTCATTAACACACATTACAGATGTGCATGAGGACAGTCTGATCTGGTCCTACGCAATGAATATCTAAACGTTTTCTTGAAGCAGAAAAAATAGTGTTTAATATTTGCGGAAAGACTGTTGAAAGTTGTTCTGAATGAAAAGTAGCTATAAAAGGTTCCTACAATTCATTCCGTACTTTCTCCGATTAATATTGGAGCACAGTGGCACGGGTTATGGGCCGGGCGCGATCTTTCCTTCCTCAGCCTTATACTCTCTCGTCCCGATGCTCAAAACCTAAATATTTCGAGAGGCCTTATAACTTGTCGCGTGTTGGGTGGTGCCCCGTAAGGGGCGATACCTACAAGCGAGATGGGATCCTCGCAAATAAACCTCGCAATCTCACACTGTGGACTTGTGGTTTGGCGCTGAATCCCGTGTTTCACCGGGAGAGCAGCTGCGCCAAGTCCAAGTCCTGCGCCAAGTCCAAGTCCTGCGCCAAGTCCAAGTCCTGCGCCAAGTCCAAGTCCTGCGCCAAGTCCAAGTCCTGCGCCAAATCCAAGTCCTGCGCCAAGTCCAAGTCCTGCGCCAAGTCCAAGTCCTGCGCCAAGTCCAAGTCCTGCGCCAAGTCCAAGTCCTGCGCCAAGTCCAAGTCCTGCGCCAAGTCCAAGTCCTGCGCCAAGTCCAAGTCCTGCGCCAAGTCCAAGTCCTGCGCCAAGTCCAAGTCCTGCGCCAAGTCCAAGTCCTGCGCCAAGTCCAAGTCCTGCGCCAAGTCCAAGTCCTGCGCCAAGTCCAAGTCCTGCGCCAAGTCCAAGTCCTGCGCCAAGTCCAAGTCCTGCGCCAAGTCCAAGTCCTGCGCCAAGTCCAAGTCCTGCGCCAAGTCCAAGTCCTGCGCCACGTCCAAGTCCAAGTCCTGCGCCACGTCCAAGTCCAAGTCCTGCGCCACGTCCAAGTCCAAGTCCTGCGCCACGTCCAAGTCCACGTCCTGCGCCACGTCCAAGTCCACGTCCTGCGCCAAGTCCAAGTCAATAGCAAACACTGCTCGTGTAGGTAGTTTAACGCCACTGACACACAAGGGCTTCCCGTGCCTTAGTCCGGTGTATCGAAGGTTCCTGTGACACCTATCTGCGCCATTGTTCGGCCTATTTCGCAATAACTAAAACAGAAATCGTGGTAAAGAACAGCCCAAGCCAAAGTTTTTCACGCTGATTTCACTTGAACGAAAGGAAGAAGCTTCGAATACAACAGTAACATATCCAGTAGCTTGAGTTGTTCATCTGAACTGCTTGTTATCAATTTTTACGTAAATTCTTTACTTTTAGGACATTTAATAACATTTTAAGAGCATTTTCGGCGTCGTTTTAGGTCATCAAAATCCGCCCCCTAGTAATGACGAATCAGATCACACATCCAAAATTAATATTTCAGACTTGTTTTCAAATGACTATCATTGAGATTCAAACTTAGCAAGAACCTTTTTGTAGAACTAAAAGATCTCTACAGAAGTGAAGTGAAGTGAAGTGAAACCGGTAAGAAGGTACGCACAAACTAGGAAATTCACACAAACTTTGTTTTTCTTCTGTATTTTACAACCAAAAATATAACTTTCTTGGCCCGAATCCTTGAGCCGCAGGTTGTGGAGTAGAGTGTTAAAGAAGAACAAAAATAAGCGCGTTCATAATGAGCGCTCCATGGTTAGTCGCAGTGGATGTGCGAGTTCGCGGTGCGAAGGTTGTGCTAACAGCGAGCGGAAGGTTGGCACGTGGGAACGCGCCGAAAGGTCTGTGACCTGCCTCACTCAATGTCCGCACCGCTGCAGAGAACTTTCTGCTCCCCCTCTTCGATTTCTCGCATCTACTTGAAGACAGTACGTGAACGAGCGTATCCGCACCGGCTGAGTTAGCTCACGACATCAACTGCAGCCACTCTGACCGGAAGGTCCTAGGGTTCGTGTGCCGACATCAGATTTCCGACACTAACTAGGGAGCTGCGTAGAATTTAACGGGTCTCCCAAACAGAATACTAGTGATCAGCTGCTCTGATCGGTAGTTATTCGTGATTTCGCGCCAATCAACCAATGCAAATGGCGGAGGAGTGACCTAACAGATGGGCCACGAACCGCGCAGGATCTTTCCTACCTCATAAGTTTCCCTCCTCCCCCTAACACACACACGCATAGTGTTCATTAACAAATATGTTGGTAGACCAATCGGGAGCTTTGAGCGTCTCCCGGCTGGGACGGTGTTCCGCTGGCGGAGATACCCGGAGGGGACACCTCCGCAATCCGATTGATTAGCGATCCAAGGAAGGTCAACTGCTAAGGTCATTAGTCCCGTGTGTGTAGTGTATGTTTTTATCGCGGGAGATGGCTGTGAATCTCCCCCGCTGGATGGCGAGATCCGGCTCCCGGCAGCCGGTCCACACAGCGGCAGAACTCTATGTAGCTAGTGTCGATAATCCTGCCACTGTCGGTAGTCGAATCCTAAGACCTCCAGGTCAGTCGGCGCAGCGATAACAATTGGATGCCATGTGTCACTTAAGCCGGTTCCTCAAGCAGAGGTTTCGCGCCGAATCTCCCGCTCTAGGAAGGAAGGAGCAGTGCCAACTCCCGCAAGATATCATGCACTGCACGTACAGCATTAATGAACATTGAGTTGACGAACCTGAAGAGACAAAATATTGATTAATCAAACGTAATATTCATAAAAGTTGCAAAATTCTTGGGAAACTAGTTTGGTAGAATCATTCATATTACTTTTGTCACAGGCACGTTTGTGGAAACGAGGTTTGTGAAAATTAAGTCAAGAAAGGCTGCTACACCGGACTCATTTAAAGAGTCGTACTGTAGCTGAAACTAAACATGGCGTTGTAACACCATTGTTTATCTCAACGAAACTGATAAGGCCCCTCGAAGTTACATCGCTCTAAATCTAAGATTCTTTGACAGCAATGTTTCTTTATCGATGATACATGTTATGACATGCTATGTACATTAATGTATTTAAGCAGATATTCAGTATTAATTGAAAGAGTTGTGAGGGCAATTTTTTGATTATGTCAATAGTTGTGACGTGGTTGCTAACGTGGCGAATTGCAGGAGGAGGAGGAGGAGTACTTTGGGGAAGGAGCTCGTTGAGTTTCGTTCTGGTACTCTGTGGAACGTCAAGCCAGTTACGCCGGTTTGGCCGTGGCTCTGAGAAATACTCGGAAAAAAACTATCCGGTCGGCCTCGACCTGAGTCGATGTTGAGAACATCATTCGAAATGGTTGCGGAGGCCTTTATGAGCTCTGCATTGTGTAGCGTTTATAAACAGCATATCTATCCTTAATCTTACGAATTGTGTAATTTATGTGATTGCAGTGTTCGTATATTGTATTGGTTTTCTTATAACGCCTTCTAATGTTTCCATTAATTTATAATTTTTAATTGATGTCAACACATCAGAATATCAATGCATCAAAACTACAGTTGAAAATACGTACGTCAGTTTTTCGTCAACTTTCTGTCTAGAATCCTTGAACATATTGCATTTAGACGACCGTTACTTGTGGGTCAGTCCATTTTAAGTAGTCCAGAGTTTAATAAATTGGTGGATCGGCAATCTTGAAAATAATCATATTTTGTACATAAATTTCCTTATGTTTTTGCTGTCCAAAACCCCCTTTAATTTACTTTTACTGTATCTGGTTTTCAAATGGCGACCATTTTTGTTGTACTCCGGGCGCAATTTTTCGCTCTTTCTTTGCGACATTCACTCTTTTCTAAATTATTCAGCCCTGGGTTGTTCTAGCATCCTAGAACAAAACGTATTGGATTCAGTATTCTCTGGCGTGCAAATTGAAATTTAATTGACCTACCTTCCATGTATTTATTTGAGAAGTATTTGCAACCAAATCTTTGGAACGCGAATGAACCAAGTTTAATTTTCAGAGAGTAATTTCTCAAAGAAGGAATGGAATCAAATTTTAGATTTAATTCATATACATATATATATATATATATATATATATATATATATATATATATATATATATATTGTGACGTACCTGGTGGTGCCGGGTATCTTCACTGCAATATAACACTAAGAGAGGGTGTCTTTTACGTGAATGGGTCCTAGGATAAGTCGGTGCAACGTTGGGGAAGTTATTCATACATAGAAATACAATTATGACAAGATTTATTTTAAATCAAAGTTACTATTTACATAATCAGACACCGTTTTTATACTCCGCCTTGGTACCAAGATTAAGAGTAAAATACAACTTTCATACCTTCGGGGCCCCGTTTGAATACCTCTGAGGTTCGTCGAGCCGCTCGTGCCGACAGGGTTGTCGACCTCTGCTACTGCTGCGGGCCGTCGGCAGCAGATGGCGTGGTGATCATCCACGGCTGATGCTCCAACAATTCTTCCCCGAACAAGATCTTGATACCTCGGCTGCGCACCTTCCTCGAATCACTGTCCATTAGTGGGTTTAATTACACGACCCCCGCCTACTCCGTATACTGGTCACAGTTCTGTACCGCACGCTTTCAAGAATGTTCCCTCCGCACCAACTAATAAGAGCGACGTCAATTATTTTACCAACACTAATCTTTTACTATACTGATACTTCTAATGTTCTGTTTACATGTCCATTACTTTGCGGTTCCTAATCACATAACTATGTCGCGTATTACATGCGTCCATTCACTAGCGGAGAGCCCTCGCTACACGTCCGCACTGGTCGCCGCTCTGCTAACCTCTGCCGCTGTCGCTGTTCTGCCAACGGCTCTCGTCCGCGATTCTCGTAACGAACTTTTGCACGTGTGCGGTGCCCAGTCCCAACCGAAATTCACACGCTAGCCTCCCGGCGGCGGTGGCACCGTCGGCGGAGGCATCCGTTGCTCGCCGGCCCCGGCGCGCCGCGCTCAGCGCGCGCACCGCGCAGTTCAAAATAGCAATTGGTTTCTTACACTAATGATCTAATTAGTGTAATGAAACACATATTATGGGTTTCATCACCCCCCCCTTTTCTTTTTTGAATTTTTTCCGCTTCTGGAAAAATTCACACTAACAACATCGTCACTGCCGATGGTCGCACTGTCTTGCATATTGCTAAAAGCCCTATATACACTTATAACCTAGAATCGACTTATCATGTGATTACTTATATTAACACTAATATTACACATATTTACACTTCACTATTTTCCATTCCTATGGGACAAGGTCTTAAGTTATAGAAATTGTAGTGTCCCACCACTTCTCGTTTGTTATTGAGTAACTTAGCCACATTCTTGTCCGTAACTTTATCTATCACATATGGTCCCTCATATAATGGGAAAAATTTTGCATACAGCTTCAAATTCGGGTTTGATACTTTGGGAACTCGTAGTAACACTAGTTGCCCTTCACTGAACTTGTGGATCTTCTTCTTTACTTTAGATTTCCTTTCCTTCCCCGACTTCACTAGCGCTTGGTAGATTTGTTCTGATGTTTTAGCTGGTTCCTGCGATATCTCAGGTCTTTCCAACGCATATAAAATATGGGGCGGTTTGGTTTGGAAATGCGCTTCCCATGGGGAGATTCCTGTGCTATCGTGCGGGATGTGGTTCAGCCATCGGTTAATGTCCGGAATTAGTTTGTTCCATGCTGTATGGTCATGTTTACAGTACGTTCTAAATAGCCTCGATAGCTCTCTCATTATTCGTTCAGACGGATTCGATTGAGGATGCCGCACCGACGAGTGGATGGGAATTGCCCCCATACTGCATATTCCTTCTTCCCACTTCTCACTTGTGAACATCGTTCCATGGTCCGATAATATCCTTTTATATGAACCAGCGATCTGCATAAACCTTTGCACTAACTTTAAACAATTCCTAGAATTTACCTTGTTGATGGGATATACTTGGACAAATTTTGAAAAGACGTCCATGATTACGAATATATATTTATTACCGTGCTCTGCACGGGGCAGTGGTCCATACACGTCCAGTGCAGCCAAATCATTTCTCTCTGTTGGTATAATGTTCTGCATTGGGCCGTCATACTTCCGATTGGTATGTTTTACCTTCAGACATGTCATACATGAGTTGATCACCTGCCTAATTTGTTTCCGCATTCCTTTCCAATAGCAAAGGGACTGTAAAACTTGGCAGATTTTTTCTGCACCGAAATGTGCCAATGATGTGTGCGCAAATTTGATCAATTCCTTAGTGCAAGCCTGAGGTATCCAGATCCTCCATATTTCTGGGTTGTCCTTTGTCTTAATTAGTACAGCTTCCTGTACCACTTTCCACCTATCCTCCTTTTGTTGTAACGTTGCGAATTCCGCCTCTTCTTCCGCCATCTGACCTTGCTTGAATCTTTTGATTTTGCGGATTTCGCCGTCACTTTCTTGTAACCTAATGAGGTCGTTCCAGTCGAATAAGGGTGATCTCGCAATTCCTAAATCGATCGCCATGACGTGGAACTCCCTGGCGTTAGCGTACTTATTGTCCCTGCCTGGTTCATGTCTGCTTAGAAGATCCGGTAGATGGTTTTGGGTCCCGCGACAATGTTCTATGTCGAATGAGAACTCCTGTAGTGCGAGTACCCATCTATGCAGTCTATCGTTTTGCAAGTGGCATCTGCTTAAAAATGTGAGCGCTTGATGATCCGTTCTTATTGTGAAGTGTCTCCCTTTCAGGTAAGGTTTAAATTTTGCTACAGCCCATATGATAGCGTTCGCCTCTTTTTCCGTGGCCGAAAATCGGAGTTCGGGTCCTTTTAACGTTCTACTGGCTATTGCTACTATTTTCTCCTGATTGTCAAATACCTGGTATAACATCGCACCCATGCCAAAATCGCTACTGTCTGTCTGAACCACGCACTTCTTTGAAAAGTCCGGATGTGCAATAAAACAACTCTTATAAAACATTTCTTTAACTTTCTCGAATGCTTCTTGATATGATTCATCCCACTTCCATTTTCTGTCCTTCTTTGTTAATTGGTAGAATGGATGCATCGCTTCCGCAAATTGCGGGCAGAATCTGGCGTAATAGTTACAGGTGCCGATGAATCTGCGTACCTGCTTGATTGTCTTCGGTGGTGGTATCTTCTTGATCTCCTCGATGGTTTCCGGCTTCATACTAATTCCATCTGTGTTTATCACGTAACCCAGGAATTCTATTTTCTTTGTAAACCAGCTTGATTTCTTCACGTTCAATACCAAATTGTTTTCTTTCAGGATGTGAAATAACTCTCTTAGATCTTCAAAATGCTGATCTATTGATCTGGCCTGCAAAACTATGTCATCCACATATGTTGTAATCCTATTTTGTAGCTTCCCTTGCAATATTTTGTCAACACATTGAATCAATGCGGCTCCGCTATTTCGTAGTCCGAATGGCACTCTGCAAAATACATAACAGATTCCTTCGAATGCAAACCCTGTATATTGCTGATCCTCTTCCGCCACTTGCATTTGCCAATAGGCTTTACTGAAATCGGTACTGGAGAAGACGATGTTCCCTCCGAACCTCTGCAATACTTCCTCCACCGGTAATGGAGCATCCCTATATGGTTTTGTTACCGCATTTAGTCTTCGAGCGTCCAGGCATAATCGTATTCCTCCATCTTTCTTTTTGACGATCACGATTGGGTTGGTGTAGGATGTCTGTGCCTTTCTTATAATTCCATCATTCACCATTATTGCCAATAATTCTGCGACATCTTGCTTCAGCGCAGCTGGTATCGGATAATTCCGCTGTCGAAATGGCGTCGTATCCGTCAGTTGTATTCGAAATGTGAATCCCTTGATTGGGGCGCGATTCTTCTGGAAGACTTCTTTATTTTCCAACAGCAGCTGCAGTAGTTGCTCTTTGTAACGCGTATTTAATACCTCAATTTTCTCCGTTTGCTGCCTCAGCTGTTCTTCTAATGAATCTTCCGCCATTACGCCCGTACACGCTTCGTATTCTTCGTCCATCCCCAGGTCAAATCCTACCGCCTGGCTCCCCAGTTCTACCACCTGCCGTTCTAGATCTATAATTGCTCTGTGATCGACCAGAAAATCCGTCCCTATGATTACCGAATACAATAATTTTTTGACTACCAGGGCCACCATCTCATATACTTGGTTGCCAATCCTGGCTTGAAACATGATTTGTTTTGTGATGGGGCTTGACTTCTTCTGAGTTGCCCCAATTACATACGCCCTATTCATAGGCAAACACATTACTTCTTTTCCTGTTGCTTTTAACTCCTCATACATTTCTTCTGATACTACTGTAGTCGTGCACCCTGTATCCACTAAAGCTTCTTTAATTATACCTTCACATTCTATCGATATCGTGGGACATTTCCTGATTCTGACCGCTGAGTTCTTACATCTCCGCCACGGTTGGGTATCGTAGGTTACCGGCTGCATAGCGTTTATGGAGACCGCGTTTACATCATCGATTTCCGCGTCCGCAATGGGGCCACCTATCACCGCGGACTCTATTAGTTTAAATAGTGTCCTTGATCACTACTTGTGCTAGGCTGTGCTAATCGGTCGGGTGCATTCCCGCCCCCACCTCGCGTCTCCGTACGGTTTGAATTAGATCTATTCCAGTCCGGTCTCTGGTTCCCCGACTCTGGTCTCCATCCGTCTCCCCCTCTTCCGCGTTGGTTTCTCTGGTAATCGTTGCTCCTATCATTCCCTTGCCCCTGGTTACGTTCCGATCTAGCCATATTAACATTCCCTTCATTTCTGTTCTTTGGTACGCCTGCAAATGTCAAGTCGTACCCTCCTAACACAATCTGGAATCTTTCCAGGTCGGTATGCTGCACACTACGTAAAAGATTCTGCACTGTGACTGGGAACTGTCTCGTCAGTACACATATTATTTCCTGATCGCTCATCGGTGGGGATAGCGTTTTGTATTCCATGATACGCCTTGTTGCGTATTCCCGCAAGCTTCCCATTGACTGGTTGTAATGATTATTCATTAAGCTGATTTTAAAATTAATTTGAATTTCCTCATTCCAGTACCGCTCAAGGAATCGATCTTTAAATGCCTTTACTGATTCGGGAAACTTATCGAATGTATCGGCCCATATCCTTGCGTTGCCTTCTAACATTAAGTATAATAATTGAATTTTACACCTTTCCGAAGTATTGATAACATCTAGATGTCGTTCTGCTGCCTTCATAAATATGCATGGATTTTCTTTCCCGTCTCCTGAAAATTTTAATGATCTTGGTGGGGTAAATGGTACCGTCCCGCTTGCTGCGATTGGGGATGCCTTGCATTCTTTTATTTGTTCAATCTCTGTCCGTAATGACACAACCTTCTCCTCGCATTCCCTCTTGTTCTCCAGCATTTCTTCCTTGACTACCAATTGTATCCTTTCAATTTTCTCGTCCTGCTTAGCGGTTTTAATATCTAATTGCTGATATAGCTTATTCTCTAATTCTCCCCCCAGATTGATTACTTGGGATTCTAATTCCTTTTTCTGTTTCCCTAATTCTTCGGCGGTCCACTGCTCGTGACTTTCTACCCGCTCCGCGATTTTAGTCATCTCATTCTTCGTTAACACAATTTGTTCTTCGGCGCGTCCTATTCGCCCCCCTATTGCATCTAATTTCCTATTCTGTTCTTCTGCCAGCTTCCTAATCTGATCTTCTACTTTCCTATTCAGTTCTTCAGCCAACTTCCTATTCTGCTCCTCTGTAAATATTTTCTGCTCCTCAGCCGACTTCCTAATCTGCTCCACTGTGAATATTTTCTGCTCCTCAGCCGACTTCCTAATCTGTTCTTCTGTCATCCTATTCTGTTCACCTATTTCGTCTAATTTCCTGCTCTGTTGTTCGAACATCTTCAACAATAACTGTATGGGGTCATTATGAATATTTTCCCCACCCCCCAAATTTGGATTTCTTGTTGCCTGGATCATCGGTGTTGATGTCACTTCTACTTCTTTATTGAAGCTATCTCCTGTCGTGTCGTCTAACCGACTTCCAATGCCACTATCCCTGCTTTCCGATGACATGCTATTATTGATTCCTACATCTATCTCCCCTACTGCATCCGCCTTCTCTTCCCGGTCCAGCACTATATTTTGCGCCTCCATTCTGTTGCTTTAAGCTGTCCGATCGATTCCCACTACACTAAAATATCGCACAAATTTTCCTCTTGCCTCACCTACCAACGATACCACAGTTATCCTATAAAGTAATTATACCCGCCACAATACTGTATATTCTTCGTGAATGGTTTAATTCACTCCTATTTCAATTGCTAATTAATGACGACCAACCCTCATTCACCACCAAAACACAATAACACTAGGTCAGTAGCCATATAAATCTCCACTCACCTACCAATGCATGACCATACTCCTTACAATACATATATTATTACCATTTAAACACATATACACTGCTAATACACTCATTAACACTATTACATAAATGCTTTCAGATTATAGTAAATCCCTTATTAATTGAAATTACTTTTCAACACACTTATTGCTATATTATGTACATAATCATCATTCACATTTACATGTCATATCTCCTCCCTGAATTTTCCTCAATAATATCATATAAATATTCACAATAAACATTTACACTGCTGGTATATATTTCCCAACCTGGTATCTTTCTATTAAATTTCCCAAACTTTACCATCACCAATAGATAATGCACTACTGAGTAAATATTCCCAGCAAAGAGAAAAACAAATTTGTGCACAATTTGTACAACACTATTAACCACCTTTATATTCTCACAAGAATTATTACTACTTCCCCATTTCTTTAATTTCCATGTTAATAAAAGTTGCCAAGCAATTCAAATATTATTATTATGTCTTACAAAATTTGAAATTCTATTACATTATAGTATTTGTAATATTTATGTGTGTAGTTTTCATCACCCCAGTACTACAATAGTAACTTTATATAGGTTACTCTCAAATAATTTCCTATATCCGCCCACAATTACTGACACAACAACATTTTTGTAATTATCAACATTTCATTATGTTTACTTGACTTATGCATATTTTGCTAACACATGTATTGTTACTTTTTTTTTGTTGTCTACAATAATACACTTCACTGCCTGCTTCTCATCTGTACCCTGCACTACTATACATCAATTACATGCACATTATTTTCCAACATTTCACCAACTTCCCTAGGGCCACATTTCTTAATTATACGTTATCCACTTGTTCGGGCGCCAGCTGTGACGTACCTGGTGGTGCCGGGTATCTTCACTGCAATATAACACTAAGAGAGGGTGTCTTTTACGTGAATGGGTCCTAGGATAAGTCGGTGCAACGTTGGGGAAGTTATTCATACATAGAAATACAATTATGACAAGATTTATTTTAAATCAAAGTTACTATTTACATAATCAGACACCGTTTTTATACTCCGCCTTGGTACCAAGATTAAGAGTAAAATACAACTTTCATACCTTCGGGGCCCCGTTTGAATACCTCTGAGGTTCGTCGAGCCGCTCGTGCCGACAGGGTTGTCGACCTCTGCTACTGCTGCGGGCCGTCGGCAGCAGATGGCGTGGTGATCATCCACGGCTGATGCTCCAACAATTCTTCCCCGAACAAGATCTTGATACCTCGGCTGCGCACCTTCCTCGAATCACTGTCCATTAGTGGGTTTAATTACACGACCCCCGCCTACTCCGTATACTGGTCACAGTTCTGTACCGCACGCTTTCAAGAATGTTCCCTCCGCACCAACTAATAAGAGCGACGTCAATTATTTTACCAACACTAATCTTTTACTATACTGATACTTCTAATGTTCTGTTTACATGTCCATTACTTTGCGGTTCCTAATCACATAACTATGTCGCGTATTACATGCGTCCATTCACTAGCGGAGAGCCCTCGCTACACGTCCGCACTGGTCGCCGCTCTGCTAACCTCTGCCGCTGTCGCTGTTCTGCCAACGGCTCTCGTCCGCGATTCTCGTAACGAACTTTTGCACGTGTGCGGTGCCCAGTCCCAACCGAAATTCACACGCTAGCCTCCCGGCGGCGGTGGCACCGTCGGCGGAGGCATCCGTTGCTCGCCGGCCCCGGCGCGCCGCGCTCAGCGCGCGCACCGCGCAGTTCAAAATAGCAATTGGTTTCTTACACTAATGATCTAATTAGTGTAATGAAACACATATTATGGGTTTCAATATATATATATATATATTAAATTGTAAACTTTCCCAAAAAAAGGCTTCATTTCCACTTTGAGGATACGTTGTGACAAGTTTTAAAGCTATTTTAAACTAAAATCTATTTTAATTTATTATTAATAAACATAAAAGTTGCCTAACATATATTTTTGAATATTACTTTACTTTAAACAAACATGCGTCTTGACATCTACGTTGAAAATATAGTCATTTTGATGTTAAAAGCGGAACCGGCTAATATAAAAATAGTTAATATAAGGCAAAAAAAGTCAGCGTTTTGTTTATTTTTTCGCGTTTCAATTTGCCATCCTTTGTATTACTTCTTATCGTTTCTTCAGACCACTTAAAATGGATTGACCCTTGTAAATTTTCCTTATTGCCCGCAACATTACTACAATGATAATGAAAACGGGAATTTTATATTACGATTTAATAGATTTTAGTTAGCAGTCGGAAAACAGTGGAAATAAATGAAAGAAAATTTGAAAATAGTTCCAGCGATCTTGATTTCACGAGTGCATTCCATCTTTCACCTGATCGCTTGATGCGGGTGTTGCGGAGGCTCGAAACAACAGAATGCGTTGTAGATGTTAAGAGTTCGGAGGCGGAGGTGAGGAAGTTTTTTCGTCACACTCCCTGCAGAGCGCCTTCTTTTTGTTTAATGGATGCGCTCTTCGACCTTCCGCTCGCGGGTGTTGGCATCGAGCCTCGTAGGCGACTGGACTTGATCCTCCTTCCGCGATGGCCCAGTCGCCCTCTTTTGCGCTTTCAGGGAAGATCTTTCCCGCGCTTCTTGTCTTTGTATTGAAGAGGGCTAGAAGTGGATCCGTGATACGAAGAGGCATCTTCGTTGTGCATTTACACGAAACTTCTGGTCGTTCCTACTGGGATGAATACAGAAAAAGTGAAGGTCGTTATTTTCCAGGGAACTCAGCCAACCCGTGCGTGATTCAGTGTGCTTTCCCGAAAGTATGGACGCATTTACCCCCCTTTAAAGCGTTTGTTGACATTCGCGTTGCTTACTAGGACGCATAAAACCCCACTCTTGGTAAATCTGTTGCTTCCCCCTCGCTCTTAGGGAATTTTTTCAAAAAACTTTTTTTGTTAAAAAACATTTTACATTTCAGAATTTTTCAGTAAACGAAGGTTAGATACAGTGTACCTTAAGAGTGTCTTGTTTCTGTCTATGTGACTGTGAATGTGACTTTGTCACTGTCTCTGTCTGAGAAAAACAATGTTATCCAACAATAAAAAACATCGTTTGCAATTTTCTTCAGACTGTTCTGTATACCTATTATTTTGTCTATAATGACGTTTTTCTCAGTTTTTCTTCTCTCGTTTTTCTTCTCATTGGCAAGTACCGGATTCAGCGTAAGGAACTAGTCGTGACATGGGAGACATATCTCCAACACTGCATTCCGGGATTTCCGCAAATCATGACGTCCTGCCGGCCCTGGGGCCCGTGCGGTTGCTGCCCCCCCCCCCGCTCCCCCACCCTTGGCCACGTCGAATGACTTTGTTTTTCAGGAAGGCTAATGTGTTTCTGTTCTAAGGAATTTGATCGTGTCCTATGTATGTTTATGTTTTGAAGCTCTGCAGCACAAACGTATCTAGAACTCTCTTCTAGTAGACATTGCAAAAAGATTTTTAAAAAAGAAATTTAGATTTATTAATAATTCTGCAATTAAGTGTGAGAACTTGGTGGCAGAATACACTAACTTAACATTACAGAACTTAACAATCAGCAAATCATCGGATTTTATTTTTACGGTATTTATATAGTGAATTGTGCAAGCATTTTCTGCATTATATACTTGTTTCTACTGTACTGTGTCAGGTTTTCTCAGCCGTAAAAGAGTTGTAACATTCTAAAAACGCTGAATGTTATTTGCATTTTCGATACCTAACTCTGTACCTCTCATTCTTCCAAATATAATATTGTTCACAGCTTATTCCTAACGAGACAAGTGCAGATTCGCGAAATGCAGATGCGACGAAGTTCGGGGAATCGATGTGCGAGGGCGGACGCGTGTGGGGAGCTGAAAATAGCCGCCCGCCTTTTATTGTCCTAGTTCGCAGCGTCAGAAGTTCTCGGCCTCTTGCGGGCGGCTTGCGTTGCTTCACTTCGCCAGTGTTGACAAACATTCCTTTTGTTCGCTGTTCTGCTCTCCCCGCCCCGCCCCCCCCCTCCTCAGGCCTGCTGCGGCGCGTTGCGATCTAGGGATGCGTCATGGATGTCGATGTTTTTCAAAACGTCTGTGGTCTTGCGTTGAAAGACTAACAAATATGAGTATCCAGGCTCTGGCTTCTTCAACCTCCAATCATGCTTGAATGAAAAACTTCAATGTCATGGATTCTTGGAAATTAGGAAATACAAGGTGGTTCAAATATGACCGGGACTGATTTTTTTTCAAATACCCCGACATACGCATTAACTGCGCCGCCTGGAGAGAATCTAGCCACAACCCCCCACCTCCCTCCTTTGCAGGTTAGAACCTGTTCAGTCGCGTCTGGGTCTTGCTAGAACGATGAGTGAACAAAAGGTGCCGCGGTGCGTGGAACAACGCATTATCATCAAATTTCTCGTTGGAGAAAACGTTCAACCGTCGGAAATTTTGCAGAGACTCAAAAAACAGTACAGGGAAGAGTGCCTCTCACGGACCCGTGTGTTTGAATGGTGTAAGTATTTCAGAGAGGGACGAGAGCGCGTTGAGAATGAACCTCATAATCGTCGGCCGCGAACATCCATAACCCCAACAAACATTGATCGTGTTAATGCGGTTATTTGTGAGAACAGGCGCATCACTATCAAAGAAGTTGCATCAGTAATTGGCATCAGTGTGGGTAGTGTAGAAGACATGATAAAAAAACACCTAAAATATAGAAAAGTGAATGCTAGGTGGGTTCCACGCACTTTGACGGACGAGAACAAATTGATGCGCATGCAAGCTGCCAGTGTTCTTCTAATGCGATTTGAAAATGAAGGAGATGCATTTTTGAAGTCCATTGTAACCACTGATGAAACGTGGGTTCACTATTTTATTCCTGAGTCCCAGCAGGCATCACGTGAATGGCGACACGCCTCTTCTCCAAAACCCAAGAGAGCGCGGAAGATCCGTTCGGCGGGAAAAGTGATGGCAACATTTTTTTGGGACTGGATGGGTGTTATCCATGTAGACTTTCTTACAGAAGCTAACACCATCAATGCAGCTTATTATTCAGCACTTTTGGAAACAGAAATCAAAGAAAAGATCCGATCCAAACGGAAGAGAGGTGGGAAACGGGTAGCATTCCTTCAAGACAATGCACGGCCTCATACTGCTAAAACAACCATGGCAACCATCAGCAAATTGAAGTGGGACCTTCTACCACATCCGCCGTACAGTCCAGATTTGGCCCCAAGTGATTTTTACCTTTTTGGACAGCTTAAATCACATTTGCAAGGCATGCGATTTGCGGATAATGACGCAGTCATCCACAGTGTTCGGGAGTGGATATGCCGACAACCAAAAGACTTTTATGAAAAGGGCATTAGGATGCTCCCAGGACGTTGGAAAAAATGTATAGAATCTGGAGGGGAGTACTTTGAAGAATGACATGTACAAATAAATTTTTGCTAATAAAGTATTTCGTAAAAAAAATCAGTCCCTGTCATATTTGAACCACCTTGTAGTATTTCGCCACCGTAGCGACGATAGAGAATAGTTTCTGGAGTTCTCTTTTTATTTTGGACAATATTATTATTATTAACTAAAAAAAGTTGTTTTTTTAACCAAAAAAAAACCTTTTGTGTTGTGAAAGGTCTAATCCTTGCTGATTCATAATAATTTTGACACAATGGAATGATTGTTTTGGTGCGTCTGCCCGAGTGGCGACGCCACTACCCGTGGAGCTGGCGCGTCGCCCCCGAGAGGGCAAAATCCAAAGTGCTCGCTCGCTGGGGGCCAGCCGCGTCCCGCCCACCCGCGCACCCGCGCGCGCTGCTGTTGCCAGACTTCCGCGTGGCGACGGCGGCGGCTGGGCCCATCCCCGCGTTGCGGAGGCGACAGAACACTGCCCGATGTCTCGCCGGCTGCCAGCGCTGGTGTTCCTCGCGTGGCGGCCCAAGGCACTGATGATACTTGCGATAATTCGCGATCATTTGCTGGCTTTTGGAAATTATCATTACTTGGGCTGCGTTACCATGATTGCGGCTTCACGAGTGATTTTAAAAAATATCTCCGTTTTCATTCTGTTATTTCTTTTAGTCGGTTTTCTATTCAATTTTATTAGTAACTAGTAGGCCCGGCAATGCTTCGCTATTGCAGTACACACACTACCGGTCACGTGATTCTTACGCTTGTTTTACGCTATACGCTGTGGAATAATTCTAATGGATGAAAGACTTTCTCGCAAGTATGCGTTTGTTTTGTGTCCTGGTTGGGCATGGTTGTCAAGTATTCTATTGTTAGAACGTTCTCTCGCAAATTTGGGCATGCGTTCTCTATGACACTACGTTGGAGAAATTTGATTTACTTGTCAGAGATTCACGTAATAATTCCGGCCGATATTTCACAATTGCAAGGGCATAATATTTGTATGCAGTGAAGACGCGCTTAATCCTCGACTCTACGGCGGACTACGTAGATTTTAGAGGCCTTGAGTTGTCATAAACAAATAAATCATCCCAACGTTCCGACATGTTCGATGTAATTTAAACCATTCTTTAAACACTCCCATTACTGATTCAAAACAAAGTGTGAACATTTCAGCGATAGCGATCGAGTATTCTTTACGTTTATGTGCGACACACATACGCACATTTCCTTTTATTTATATACAATATTGCTCACAGGTTTATCCTATAACAAATTGCTGTGTGCACATCTGCTCATCTGCAATCACTGCTCAATCATAAACAAGCTTCACTACAAATAACTAGAAGTAAGTCAAGATGTACTGCAAGAAGTAAACAAAAGCGAGTAGCACATAGACAGATCGAGATAAGTAACAAAAGTGATTCGTTGAGTCCTACACTATTTGCTCTTTTCCTTCGAGACATTACTAGTTTCTCCGTGGATGAAGGTTTCACTGGCATACAGTTAATAGCTGACATTCTTCTTTTTGCTGATGATTTGATTTATCCTGACAACCGATGCGATTGATTTTCAACACAAGATGAACACGATATCCAAGTATAGTCAGAAAAAATTTCTCAAAGTTAAAATCTCAAAAAACAACAACAACAAAATAATGGATTTCAAAAAGTCAGACAGAATGAGATCAGAGTGGTCGGTTATGTATTGAGGAGAAATTGTAGAAATAGTCAAGCAGTTCACGTATTTAGACATCCAATTCACAACGTCAGGAAAATTCAATTAGTCAGCTGCTAATGTTCTGATCAACGGAAACATGGCATTGGGTTCAGTCTGGAAAATCTTAATTACAGGAGAAAATGATAGCTGGAAGACTGATAGGAAATTTTCGATTCCATGGTAGCATCTACTGTGCTATATGCTGCAGGTATCTGGGCCTAAGTTTCACTAATTAATTGGATAGATGCAAACGAACTTGTACAAACCTCTTTTTTTTCTTATCTTGTACTCCCATAATTAGACAGGGAACTAGCTCAGCTAAGAATCAGAAGTAATTAAAAGATCACAGACTTACATGCCAAAATTGCTATCTATGGCGCCTTGTCGATATCCACGTATACTTTTCAATAAACTTTTAGAATCAAGAAATGCATATCCAAATTCTAGTAAATACAGTCGGGTGTCTGTTCTGGATGGGATGATGAATGATGTGGGCTTTCATAACGGATTACGCAGCAACAAAATCTGAATGTAATTAGAAATAGTTTTCCCTCGATTATTGCAACCATTCTTAGTAAAATATTAATGGACGATTCCCGTAGAATCATGAATTCATCATACAGTACAATGTATCGAGAAATTAGGGATTTGCAATCTACAGAAACAGGAAATTCCTAAATTTGGCTCTCTCCACTGCATTACTAGAGTAGGTGTTGAAATCAGCATGTCTAGTGATCAAGAAATCAACATCTACTGTAAAAGTATGTGCTAAACAATACTCAAATTCAATCTGCTCACTATGAAATATGAACACCGCAAACCTATATAATATGACTGTCCAATCTATTAAGCTTAGATGACCATACCACAATGTATTATCCTTTCCCAATTGTTTGATTGAACTAAACTCTGTTTATTTATTTTTCATTAGTTCGGAAATTACGGGAATTTATTATAAACGAATAATTCAAGTTAAATTCTATGAGATAATGATTGAATTATTAGTACCTTATAATCTCTGTAATGCGTTAAGCCTCAGTAATTCCCCCCCCCCCCCTGTATTTTGTCATAATTATTTTGTATCGTGTTGTTGAATTTGAATTGTTTATATTCTATCTTGTGTTAATGTACTTGTACTATTGTATTTTACATTTTCACGTTTTTTAAAAATATTTATGGTGCTTGTGAGTTTTGGATAACGTACCTACCCTGTAAAACATTAATCAGCAAACGTCTAAAAAATTGTAAAATTATTATTAACAGAAACTTATTGATTAATGTACTTCCTGTTCTATCATGTAGTGAAACTTGCGTATGATTGAGCTGTGAGTACACACAGCAGTTTTTAGAACGAAAAGCCTGTTCTTGATTCAAAAGGAATGTTTACGAAATATAAATATTAACAAAGGAACGTCGTGTTGAAAGAAAGAACATCGAACCTTAATGTTGTTCTTTAGATAAAGATAAGGAATGGAGCTTTTCATATCACTCTTTTATTTACAAATAAATTATTTTGCATTAAAGATAAATTTCGAAATATGGTTCTGCAATAAGTTAAAAGTAGTTCGTCGGATAACAATTCTTCTATATCATTCTGACACGTCGTGAATTGTTTCTCTTACACGCGAGGAGGAGGTGGTTTTATTTTTCTCAGTTCACATTAGTGATGCATATTGTGAGTAGGTGTACGTATGAATCACGTATTTCAAGAGAATGTGAAGGTGATAAGATGGAGAAATCTCTAGGATAGTGGATAGTACATATTTCGTTGTAAATTTTAATCAATATAAGACTGAAGTGCACTGGCTGGAAACGTGCTTCACTGTAACATGGCATCACTTCATTCCCGTTGTTGATTGAGCTCACGCTGATAATTTTGATGCAAATTTAAATGTTTATTAATCCATTTTTAAGGAAATAAATTCAGCGCAAAGTAAACCAGTGATATGCATTTGACATCATTAAATTTCTCCGTTTCGGCTTGACTTATTCTATTCTTTACACAAGAGTTCTCCCGTGACGCAGCAGGTGTGTGCCTCGCTCCGTCAATCTTCTCACAAAGGCGTGCCACGTGGTTGGGAATGGGTGAGGCGCGGGAAGGATGCTTCGTGACAGGCCGCTGCGGGGTCGCCGAGCGTCGAAAACCCGCAGCCTGTGAAGCATTGGCTTCCAGCAGCAATGGAGAGGAGAATCCCAGCAGCCAGCTATGCTCTGATAGGTAGATTTTCGTGGTGTCTCTAATCCACACCAGGTGAATAGCGGAGCAGTACCGTAACGAACGGGCCACGGACCGCTCGTGATCCTTGCTTCCCTTCTTTTCCTTCTCCTATCTTCTATCCTTACACTATCACAAACGTCGGGAGACAGCTGGTTGCTTAGAGCTTGACCCAGTTGGGGGGGGGGTTACTGGAGCACATACGGGGAGGAAAACCGTTAAGTTGAAGTGTAGGTCGGCGCCGAATCTCAATTTATTGTTGGTGAGGTACACCGTCTTCTCCCGCGATGTAACATTCACAACACGCATGGGGCTAATAAACCTTGCAGTTGACGAGCCCGGAAGCACAAACTAATCACATGAGGAGAGGGTGATTGGTTTTGCCTGCTTCAACTCATCATCACAACCTTCTGGATGTTGTACTAATCGCAATATCGATCTGGCAATTTGCTGAAAACGATTCTACTCTGAGCTACAGTTAAGCTAACAAACATCGCTGTATCCTACAGGGATACGTCGTTATAGGTTGTGTTTCAGGATTTCTAAGTAAGAAAAATTAACTCTCTTGATATACACAAAAACTAAACCTCAAGTTTGGGTCAGTCAGAAAAAAAAAACAAACAAAAACACGACGGCCTTATATCTGTTCCGACATGTACTCTTGCCTGTTGGCACAGCGGCCTTTTGAGACCAGTGATGGGACATCGCTGTTACCAAACGTGACCATCTTTATTAATTTAAAAGTAAGCTTTGACTCACAATGAAGCAACAGAATTACATCACTGAAAAACCGAAGCCTGAACCTCCAAGGTCATCTCAAAGGGTGAGTGGTTGGAGAAAAATCCCGCTAACCGACGGGTTGGTGGACGCCGGTCTCACCATCCAGCTGGGTAAGATCACAACCACGACCGGACGCATCCCGAGGAAACACTCGCACTACATGTACGGGACTAATGAGCTTAGTTGACGCGCCCGGAATCAGTAATGAAAGGTGTCCTCATTTCACCGAAGAAAGCGGGGAGGCCTATGCGCTTTGAGCGCCCCTCCGAGTTCGACATACGAGGAAGCCTGGCGCGAGTAGTTTGGTTCCGACACGTTAACCATCAGTTATCGTCTCCCGTATTATTCCAGTCATGGAGATGAGGTTTGCGGCTCTTACCCGCACCCAATCTTCATGAATCAGGCCACTAAAGAAAGTGAATTTCGCGGAGACTTGACGGATTGCACTTCAATTTAAAAAAATATGAAGGATTTATTGAAAGTAACTCATCTTTATGCTCATTTCAAATGCAACTCGCAACCTTCGGGCAGCGTTGCTGAAATCTGTGTAGTTGTTTAACTCCAAAACGAAGCGCTCTAGAGCCTTAAAACCTACGATTTTCAGGCCGAAGGTCTCAAAGGAAAGTTTATCACATCGTAATGTACAGGATGAGATCTTGGACATTCTATTACTCTTGATGATACAGTGCTTCTCGATTCTACCCACCTGTTCAGAGATGTGCGGAAGCTACAACTGTTTGTGAAATTTAACTAATTACTTGATGTTTAATGTGACTGAATTGCTGGTGTGTACCTCTTTTTTCGGTAATAAAGTTAAATAACAATAGTTCGTATTGACGTTAGTCTGTGAGAAACAATTATATCACAAGAGCACACGAGGACTAAAAAATAGTTCATTTTTAAAATTAGATAATGGAATAGATTGTTTTTTTTAACCTGATCAAGATTTTTTTTCCGAGACTGATATGTCAACTAAAAGAAGAAGAAAAAAGAACGCGATCTGCCCTAAACAATTTCTCTCGCGAATTATTACCAATTGCTACACTATCATGTGTTGCTTCTATTACGAATCCATAATTGTTTTATCTCTGTTCTTCATGGTTATCGGAACGACGCACGTCTTCGTTTGTAATCGAAAAAGTTTTTTTTTTTTTATGTCGTGACGTCATCGTGAACACTTTTTGTCATGCTGGCGTCACATTTTTCAAGCGTCTTGAGACAATCTTACGCACACATAGGGGTACGAAAATTCGCTTTTTTCTTTTTTTTTCTACGGACGTAGGTAGATGATCATTTCTTCGAGGGATTGCGCACTGCTCATCGAAAACGGCGCGTACGTTTGGCCGGGATGCGAGTGGTTCCTGTGTACTGCGTGACGAGTCGTCCCGTAGCGCGCGCTGACGCAACTGCGTCCGTGGCCGAGTCCGAGTTCGCAGCGCTGCCGCCGCGCCGGTGGATATTCGCGTCCTCTGCCTAGGTCACTGCGCGCGCGATTCGCCGCTCTCCGCAGCGCGCCGCTCCGTCGTAGAAGCAACGCTCCTATTGGAAAATGTATCCGCGCGCGGTCACGGGGATGTGAGATGCTCGTCTCTCAAATAAAGTGGCTCGCTTTAAAGTTCGGACACTCAGATATACTGCAGAAATCGTAAGTTCTGCGATAATTTGACACTTGTAAGAAATAAATATAAGCAAGAAAGTGATGCAGACTCGTCCCTTTATTAATGAAATACAATATAAACATAACAAAAATGCCAAATGTAGTTGACGCATTCAATAAAAAAGGAAACAAAATAAAATTGTCTGGATTCATTAGCCACAGTAATATTAGGACACGTGAAATGAAATAAAATATAAATAAATAAATAAATAAACGAAAAGAAAATTAATACTTTATAGCATAACCATTGTTGTCAACGACTTCCTGCAATCGCTTTGGCATTGAACCAATAATTCTGTTCAGGTACTGTTGTCCAATTTCTGTCCATTCTTCCATTATTTTCGCTTGCAGATGGGAATTTGACGCAATTCGGATTCACCGTATTACTGTACATTCCAATTCATGCCATAAATTCTCGATTGGATTGAGGTCAGGAGACCGAAGCGGTGATTCCAGCACAACTCGGCAATTGCACAACCATTCGCACACTAAACATGATTTGTGAAACGGGTTTATGAAACGTATGTTGTGCATCAAAACATTTTCTTTGTATTATTCTGTTTCCTAATAATAAAGATACATATCTTTTTCATTTCCTCACGTGTAACTTCTGCGCAAGTGCGATAAAGTACAGTGAAACAAGAAACGCCTTCAGTATTTGTGGCTGTCCGAATATTAATGTGAGTCACTATAGATTGGACGGCGCTTTGCACTTCTAGACAGAAAAATGTTGAAGGGAGTGATCGTAATTGACGGATGTATTAGGTACGAATTGTAGTTAATCGTTTACCCAGGGTTTTATTGGTTTTAGCAAAGTTACATGTTATTTCAAATAAATGTTGAGGATGTTTCTCTGTACATAACCTTATATTGTGTTCTTTTCGGTGCTGTTTGTTGTTTTATTATATTGGGTACCATTGAAAAGGATTTGTGTAGTCATAGTTTTAATTTGAAAACAAATATGGAACACCCGCAATATTCTGATGTTTCGTGGCTATCATTTCGGAAAATCTTTCTCGTTTTGTCGCAACTACAAGATTTAAAGTAGAACGCTTAATGGTTTATTATCATTAGTTGAATACACGTCTTTTTATCTCGCCTACGCTCTGTTATTTTTCGATAATCTCTTATTGAACTTCTGTGCTCCATAGATGTTTACTTCGTACTTATAAAACTAGAAGAAGAGAGGTGACGTAATGTTTAATACTCGCATGCCACTTCTATGTGTATTTTTTCTCAAGATAATGATTAGTCAACTGTTGTGTTATTGAGTAATCGTTAAAATATTTAGCTGGTACATTTTCGTGGCCAGTGACAGGTTACTTCACATTGCGATCGCTTCACTGGCCTTACATCATTGGCTTCTGCGAGTATTTCCAACACTATTACACAGATTTAAGAATTCTAACATTTTGAGTAAGTTTCTTAACGCCGCAGCTCGAAACATTCTGTAGATCTTGGTAATGGGTAATATGACAAAAATGATTTTCCGCAATACAAATACAAAATAAAAACGTTTTGACTGGTTACTAATGAATATTTCTTAACGATACATTTGTAATTTGGCTTTTACGAACGAAATGGGCCGTCTCCTCCCCCTGAAGGTGTTGTAGTCCAAAGTGGCGTAGGGGGAGCGGTGACGGAGCGAAGCAAAGCGAACGTCCTCCGGGCAGCGCCTGGCGCAGTGCAGTGCACTCGCGCGCTTTTGCGACGGTCGCTCCTTCTCCGCCGCGCTTTTCCCGCGCGCGCGCGCCGCCCACCTCGCGCCGCCCCTCCCATCTCGCTTGCGGCGGAGGTGATTCACCGTCCGCGCGACCTCCGCGCCTCCCACGCCGCCCACGCCGCGCCAGGCGCTGCGATGCGGCGCGAGCGACACGGGGCCTACCCCCCCCTGCCCCCAGTGCCGATTCAACGCATGCCCGTCGAGGGCCTCAAAATAATAACAACAAACACGCTCTTCAAAAAGTATAGCCTTTTACATTATCGCCTACTTCCTAACTCGTAAAGTGAAATTATTGTAATGGTTCTATGGGTATCGGCGACCTTTTGACATAAAAACCTGGTACTGTCGGGCCCTGGTAACGAAAATTTGTATTTTGGTAACTACTTGGCTGCCCAGGAGAGGGCGCGTCCTAAGGACAAGTGCCAACGTTTCGGCTGACATTTTGCGACCATTCCCAAGGTGAAAAGCCTTGGACATTTCGCCCTGAGGAAGGTCGCAGAATGGCGGTCGAAACATCGGCACCTGTGTGTTCCCGTAATATTGCAGGAGTTATAGGTATTTTTAAACAATTACCTCGAAAACCAGCTCCAAATATTTTCCTCGTATGTAGCAAAGAGCGGTTCAAAATTATGCTGGTCCCATTTTCGCAAACTGTGCGCATTGCAGAATCGATCTCTGTATTTTTAGAAATTGCAACAAATTAATATTACAAAGTACAATTTTGACGATAGGTGTTTTTCTTAATTGTGTTCCAAAATTAGATCTTTATATTACGTCATGAACAATTTTTTGAAAACACTAGTAGTTTTTGGTGATCTCTGCCTGAAAATACTGCAATATATTTAACAATTCTGAAAATCGGCTCCAAATATTGTCTTCAATTTTTTCGAAAGTAGATTAAAGATTGCTTAAAAATGGTCGCTATAGGCCCCACGTACGTCTCAACGTCATTGAGTTGGTAAGTATTGACAATCAACCACCGGTACGTCACAACTGGAAGACACGTAACCATAAGTTTATGGTTGAAAGAGTGTTGATCATTTTTTTTCAATGTAGTTCAATTAGACTGAAATGTTTGAACACGTGACCTAAAAAGTTCCCCTGGAGACATAAAAATAGTAATTTCAAGCAAATTTTGGAATATTGCACCGCGAGACCAACTCATATTATTGTGTGCAGAGTTCCACGTGTCTGAAAGGAACTTCTGTGGAGTAGGTATATAGGTGAAACAGTTTTTAATTTAGCGGTTTGTTTGACTCTGTGCTGTACGGCATTAGATTTTCGCAACTTTCGGAGACAATTCTTTCTTGTCCGTTATTGCTAAACAATGAAACTGAGTTTACTTGTACAACTTTTTACGCTCTTTTCAATGGAACTAATATTAATTTTTCATTTATTAATACACAATTACAGCAAATTACATCTACCTTTCATGGTGCAGCACTGCAATAATAAGCACTTTCAGTGCTTATTATTGGTCCTTATTGGTCCTGGCTGTCCCTTATTATTGGTAGTAATGCAGATACAATTTATATATCTTTATTTAAGAGTGAATGAAAAAGTGTGTGTAGGCACGAGAGACCTCATTTTCGAAGCCGCCAGGGGCCTCTCTACCATTTCAGTCATCGCCACTTTCTTAAAGCGTACCCAAGCTTTTGTTGTGTTTCTTCGAGAACTCTAAAAAATTCTCAGGAATGCAAACAGGAATTTGTTTCTGCTTTGAGTTTGAAGTTAAATTAGAATATGTGTTTATTCTCTGCTTCGGGCATTCGCAATGGTAAAACTGAACGGATGCTACGGATCGGTTCTTCCAGGGTTTAGTAGAAAAAAAGTACGGTTTCACCTGGTAGGTCATGGTTATAGAGAAGTTACTGTAAGCAGGGGCAAGATTGACGGGCCGGGCCATTACAATCCTCTACAGTGAGCCAAACGAACGCGTTGATGCATTGACCACGTGGACATTAACTCCAGGTATGATGCCAGCAGTAGCTTTAGTTCGATTGGTACTCTGTGTTCTTTCGTTCTCCAAACGTCTAAGGGCCCCTTCCCACGGCGCGGCCGCAGCGCGCTTCGCAACAGCGCAGCGCGTAGCAGAGCATTGGTTTGAATGGAGGCCTTCCCACGTGCAGCGGGTGGCGGCTGCTGCGGCAGCCGACGCCGAACTCCAGCCACCAGAAGCGGAGGAGGGGCCACGCGCCACAGCTAGCAGAACACAGCTTTAAATGGGAGCGTTCCCACTGCGCCGAGGCCGCAGCGTTCTACCTACTCCGGTCCCTTTGTTCGTCGTCGCCGGAAGGTCGGCGAAACCTACCCCTCCAGACCCCCACCCCCTTCCACGGCGGGCGGCGGAGCGGCCGTGGCTCCGGCAGTGGCGGCGTCGGAAGAGCTCTGCTCCTTGAAGGAAGCGCGCTGCGGCCGCGCCGTGGGAAGCGGCCCTTAAAGGGCCCTATTGCGGGTCGCGGAGGCTCCTTTAAAGCCGCGCGCTGTCGTTTCGCGTGATGGACCTCGCGGGCAGGCTGCCGGGCAGAGCCAGGCCGGGCCGGGCCGCGCCTCCCAAAGATCAAGGGCGGTCGCTGGCGCCCGCCCAGTGGGTCTTTGTGGCCGCGCAGGCGCTGTTTACCCAGAAGCCGACTCACCGCGCGCCGCGCCGCGCCGCGTCGTTCTCCCCCCCCCCCTCCCCCAGGCGCGCCAGGCGGCCGGCAGCATTAATTTGTTTCCATCCAAGACTGGGTCCAAATGTTTTGTACCGTTAAAATCATGATGCTGGCAGATTTTCGACACCAGCTAAACACCTGTGTCGAATTGTCGTCTCTGTAAAACTTGTAGCGGCCGGCCGCTCCATCAGTAGTTTTCCGTGATTCATCTGATCAGTACCTAGACTAACGTCGGAGCCGTGCCCTAAAAAATGGTTCACGGACACTACGTGATCTTCCCTTCCTCTTCGTTACTCACTTCTTCCATTACACATTTACATCTATCAGCACTACCGTATGCTGTACTTCCACTCACGTCCGGAGGTCACTTGGAAGCTCGGAGTTTATCCCGACTGGGATGTTACGCGACTAGTGAAGAAACCTGGACGGGGAAACACCACAGACTGACCTGTAAGGCGGCGCCGGACCTCACGTTCAACTGTAGAGCCTAAAACTTTTCCAGTGCCGTCCACCAAGCCCGAGGATCTTAAAGATCGTCGACCATTCATTCATCCAACCAACAGTATATACTTTGAAATATTTCTAAACCACATTAATGAAGAGATGGAAGGTTATAAAAGTGACATTTCTTCTGATGTTGAACACTAATAATTTTAGTCATTGCTTTCTTTCCTAGTTTATACGGTAGTTTTGCTCCTGTGTGTCTTTTCTGTTGTTTTATTATTAAGAAATATTGTACCTTAAATTTTATAATATCCAAATATATTTGAGATGTATCATACAACGCAATATTATTTATGTAGTGTTCTTGCACAAAAAAATATTTTATTTTTCGAAACCATTGCCATTTCCTATTTAACTATGTATTGAAGAAAAATAATAAATTGAAAAACCTGCAGACATTTTTTTTTTACCTTTAAGACAAATCAAATAAAAGAGGATTATAATACTCTAGTCTACCGCTTCTCACAGCCAGATGGGGTCGAATGGTATGTATGTAGTATGGGTCGAAGACCGAAGGGTCAAAGACTTAAGTTCGAAATTGTCAAAAAGTGTCAATGTCATAAAAAATGATACAATTCACATTTAAATCAATGATATTGGCCAAATTAAAAAGTATGAAATAAAGTACTAAACACTATTACCTTACCAGAAATAGTGAAATAAAAAGAAGTTTTAACTAAGATGTAATGTTCTGCCTAGACAAGAAAACAGCCTATTCTATAAAACTGAATATTCACATTAATCCATCTTGCGTGAGTACGAGTTCATAATTTTGAAAGGACAAAAAATCAAATGAGAATATGAAATGACAGACTTACAAGATGTTCACTATGAAATTTAAGTATCCTAACGAAATTAAAATATACCTAAAAAAAATATGCCAATGAGAGGCGTTTGCACAATAGCGCCCTCTGTTTCGATGCATCGATGTTGCATTTTTAGAAACGGGGTGGGAGCCGCAACAACTTATTGGCAAAACTAAATTATGGAACATTTATAGTATGTTAGAAACGCATTACTGCAATTCTTACGCTCTTAAAAATTATGGCACGCAAATTCGCTGTTGTAAATGGTTATTATTTTAATGAAAGAGAGTACAAACATTACTCAATTGGGTTCCTCTAGCAGTAAATTCCTAGCGTCTGATCTAACTTCGAAGACGTTTTGCCAACTGGGAAGACTTCCGATGTCCCTGAACAGTTGTCATTTGTACAAACGATAACAGCGACACATTTTCGGCAACCTCATTTATTTTCCTCGTTTCCGTGCGAACGTCGAATCATGATAGTAGTATCTGCAGTATGCTAAGTGTGGACTATTTTTGTTCTTTTTATGAACAAAGCACATTCTTAGAAATTTAGAGCATGAATTTCCCATAATAGATAACCAAATATTGTCTAACTTTTCGTTGAGCATGTAGATCTGCAATACGGAAATATTACGGTTGACGTTCAGAAAATATCGTTTGTACTTGCACAGCGACACGAACTTCAATTATCTTCATGTTCACTCAGAGTGGAGAGTGCAAATAATTTACAATACACGTCTCTTCATATCGGTCGATAACATAACCTGACGTCACCGTTCAGCTTATCGTGTTCCAACAGGGGCGTTCTCTTATTGTGCTGATCTAGAAAAAGATCAGCGATGCGTTAAATTATATGGTAAAACTTTGTTACAAGTTTGGTTTTCTTTTTAGTGCAAGGCGCAAGCCTTTTTCACTTAAGTTTCGACGTTGTACGCTATTTTAATGGTGTTCACATGAAAGTCTGCTTAGGTTCACAACTGTGTCTTCCATTTAGAATTCGCTCGGCCTTCTTTGATATTCTTGCAGATATTCTATGTTGGGATTGCTCTTTTCTCGCGTTTCCACGTTGTGTAAATACACTACAACCGACTTTTATAATTATTCAAAAATATTCACTCTGAGGTTTTCCAATGATCATAATGTCAAATTGTTCATTCAACAATCCAATTGTTCAATGACCTCATTCTCCCAAAATGACGGACGGGTATTTTGAAATGTACTTTAGAACCATCTATTGATCATCGTTATATATTCTATATAATTATTGTATATATAATTATACACTATTCTTTACTATTTTCAAGAAGAATATAGAATATATAACGATTATCAATAGATAGTTCTAAAGTACATTTCAAAATACCCGTCCGTCATTTTCACTGTCCAACAACAAACTTTATTCATCAAATTTGGAGCATTTGTTTGAAAATTTCCGCCCCGACATTAACCAGATTGGTTGAGGAATATCAAATTTAAAAAACGGTTTATATATCTTTATATATAAACCTTAAAATTGAAGTAAACGTTGAACCTCATTACTAGATCGAAAATAAACCTACTCCAGTATCAGGTGTTTATCATGCTACAAACCTAATCCAGGTATTATTGGTTATTTACGTGCAATGAAATGTGATTGGTGTGCTAGTGGAAAAAGTAAGAATGTGGCCCTTGTATCAATTGCGAAATCATTAACATGGTTCGTATCGATTCTTAGAATATTATTTATTAGAATATAATATGAATCTCTGGATGTAATACTACTCGAAGATGTAATTCGTTCCCCCCCCCCCCTGTTATGCAGGGATCATCTTCCGCCGATGTGATTTGTTACCCACTTTTCAAAGCCTAATGCGACGCTAAAAGCGTGAAGTGTGATATTCTCCGAAATCAACGTCAGATACCAAAGCTTGGAGAGCACACTGGAATATTGAGGTAGCGACCTAGCCTGGTGATGCTAACAGCACTGCGGTAACCCAATGCTGGCAGGCATTTGGAATTCGGTGTAAGCATTAGCCGGGTATGTCGAAGACAACAACTGCTGCAATTCCCTTTGCAATATTTAAACCCACCACCACCACCACCACCACGAGCAGCCGGGCGGCGCGGGCGAGGCGGCCCACGTGGGAAGTGTGTGCGAGGCGGACGCGCTGGCCGCTGCATCGTCGGGTGCGCGGCGGCGGCGGGGGGGGGGGGGGTGCCTGCGGCCAAAGACCTGGCACGGCGCCCGGCCGCCTCGGGCGGAACGTAGCGCAGCGCGGCGCGGCTGCGGAGGCGCTGCGGCGAGGCAGGGCCGGCACGCGCGCGCGAGCGCCCAAGTTCGCTTGATAGCGTCTTCTCGGTGGCGCAACTGGGATTTTTCTGGCGCGATGAGGATGTAGAGGTGTAGTGGCCAGCAGATGTTGGCTTTTCTAGAAATAATCTTTCCTTAAAGGTAGAAGGTTTCATATCTTTAATTTCTCGCTACAGCTTACGCAGTATCTAAAGCTGCGAACAAACGGCGAATATTGAACACATTTCTTATTGCTGAACTTCGATAATGAAAATGTGATCTCTACTCTGTCTGTGTGTGTATATAAATAAAATAAGTTACTTCCTCTAATTCGTTGGGAATTATGTTTTTGGCCAATGATACCGAAAAATTTGACGGGGAAAGTCTATCCGTTAATCTGCCTGTGAACAACGCTAGCTGATAAACCGTTTTTTAAATTGGTATTCCTCAATCAATCTGGTTAATGTCGCGGCGAAAATTTTCAAACAAATGCTCCAAATTTGTTGAATAAATTTTGTTTTTGGACAGTGTAAATGACGTTGATGGGAATGATGCACGTCTCCTTTTCGTTGAAATCCTTGATTTTGCGAAAATAGCTCAATTTGTTTGCTGAGAAAGTGTGAATTTCTTCGGTGTCTTCGTACAACTAAAATATTGAAGACAGAGTTTTTTTAGAATAAAAATTATTCTCGAAAGACGAATTTTGAAATAAGATTATGCACAATAATTCAAAACTTTGATTAGGCCTTGTTTGCATAATTTTGCTGGAAATGGCAAATTTAATTTTGTTTATACTTTTTTCTCAAAAACACAACCAATTTTTTTTAATTCGATTTTGACCTTGGGTAGTGGAAAGGGCCTCTAGGAAATCGCCTTGGTTTCGCCGCGTCTTGTTGTTCACATTCTGATTCTTCCTTCAACTAAAAGGAAATTAAATTGTGAAAATTATGAAGTAGAGTACTGCAATTACATTATTCAGAAAAGTTGCGGTGTCGAATTTACGGTGTCTTCTTCTCTATTTTGTTTGCAGCTACGACCGAAGAAAGCAAAATAATGATATACAAGTGTCTTCCTTGTGCGTCGCTTGAAGTAATAATAGTAACGGAATCATTATTTTGTAGAACCACATCAAATCATAAATGACCTGCACTGAAGAGTAAATGGCCACTGAAATTTCCTGGTGTAATTGCCTTTGTAAATGTTTTTATATGAGAAACATTTCTTACTCGATTGAATTTTTCCGAAGAAATTATACAGTTAATGTAGTTTTTGCGTCCTTTGTAACAATTGACGATGGCACAGTAAACAAATGTCTTGATTCCATGGAGTTTTGTGCTAGGTGTTTTGTTTAATGAAAATGTGCTTACATTGGATAATCAAAGAAACGCTAAAACCGTGAAGTTTGCATTAACAGCTTCAGCTCACAAGATGTAGTTAAGCTTTCAACATTGTTCTACACTTTCTAATAATTTTTTAACAATTCTTATTTACAAACTCTGCGTGTGTGCGTCGCTAAATTTTCGAAGTATGTCCACCATTTTTAATTTCAGTAGCTTACACCGTTGTTTTTCTTTCATGCCTGGACTATTTCTCTGGCAGATTGTTCCAGTGTCTTTCGGGAAGGGGAAACATCGTAAAGGGGGCATTAATGGCCGTACATGTCTCCAGCCTTTTCGCGGTTGAAAAATTACATCACAAATACGTACAAACACCGGCACAAATGTCACTCGGAAAATTGCTTCAACCTTTTATTTTCCAAGTGGAGAAACAAAATCGTTCACACTTCATTCACGATTTCCTCAAATCCTATTTGCAAGTCCCTTGGCCGAAAATCATCTTTTCCTGTTTCCGTATTCGCTGTGCAATACGTTGTCAAGAAATTGATCAAAGTTTTAAGAAAAAATGTTATCATTGACCAAAAACTAGAACCGACATTTTTTTTAGTTTCGTGTAGTCTGCAAGAGGTTGATGAATTCAGCTAGATCGTAAGAGTTTCCTAGAAAGTGTAAGTTTGTGTAAGTGGTTTGTCGTGGCGTAATTGCTGCGTGGGTGTTCGTCACGCTGTGCTAACTAGCTACGTTTCCGTCCCAAATCTGTCATTGCAGTCGATCTCAGAAATGGAGAACTACATAATTTGTGTGTGTCATATTGATTTATTTACATATCTGAAGTGCCTTTTGAGGAACTAACAATATTAAATTGGCTGAAATGTTTTCATGCGATACTACTGACAAACAGAATATGTGAGGCGAAGAGCTTCTTTTCGCAATAGAAAAGACACGATTCGAATAAGAGATGATTAAGGGCTATTAGATGAGCTACTGGGTATTGCGTAAGGGGAAGATGCTGAGAAAAGTCGAAGTGAAACGTAGCTCACCGAAATACCGCTTTAGAATGCACGTGAATGGGCAAGCGTATCTAATTTCACATGATTTGCGGCATCCTTCAACTATCACTGATGTATAGTAAATCGCCTCCAAAAGAAAATCTGCATTGTCTTGTTGAAATCGCTTTTTGGCTTTCGAATGTAGCAGAGAGCTATTGCTAGCCGGAAATATTGACAATGGCGGCAGTGTGTGCTGGTATGATGAACGAATGCTTTCTGCAAGGCACACTCTGAATGCTTTAAGAATTCAATAAGAAACGAATGTGACCTGGTCATACTGTGCCGACTTTTCTCTCGCACACTAGTCGCAAGAACTCCGACGATTGTTCCTGGAAATCATTTGCCGATCCTGGGACTACAAAACCATCGATTTGGAGGCGAGCGACGCGGCCAGGTGTGAAGCCAGTGCGGATGGACGGGATGAGGACTTGCTGCGGTGGCTCCGCGGAAGCGGCTCCGCGCTTCGCAGCGGCCGTTGCCCGCCCGCCTGCCCACCGCGCCCGCCGAAGCGCCTCTTCACTGTGGGCGTTCCGCCGCTTTGTTGAGTGAAGACCGTCTCCAATACAGAGAGGTTATTGCTTTCTTAGACTGATGTGACAGTGATGGGTGTGCAAGGTTGCGAAGTTGAAATTCTAATGATGTGTCTTGTGAAGAAACAATTTCGCCTTAAAAAAAAGTCGATCCTTTCTCGATGATAATGATAATGAAGATTGTCATATTCATTACTAAGCTTACGATCTTAATACTCTAATAATTGCTTTTTTAGGCAGGTGGTCACACCGCCGGTTACAATTTTCTGAAAACACACAATCAGCAGTATTAATTCCATTCTTAAGAAATGAAATAACGTGGGTGTGTGTTTCTTAGGCTGGAACACATACCTGTTTCCTTAACATTCAAACTAGGTTTTTATGTTCATTGAATGGTGTGCGAATGTATTGTGGAAAATGAGATGGGGAAGGAGGAAATGAGGGTGGAAGTATCTCTAGCAATTCCCAGTTTTTTTTTTGCGTACTGTTTCTACATTGCTAGATGTTCGTCCTTGGAAAGCCCTCTAACGATAGATCAGGAACAGATCGTTTGAAATCTCCACCATTGCAAGTAATTACAATAGAAGGTAGGTCAGCCAGTCTAAAAAAAATGGCCGTTACAGCTCGCAGTCGGTTAGTAAACCGGTCGATTATTAGGTCAAAGTAGAAGTATCGGATTAGCTTGCTAAGAGAAAGAAATGATATTCGTTTACCTTGTCTGTTTTCTTCGTGTTACGCTAGAGAGATCTATAGTGCCATCGTGCACTTTTTATGGCTCATGACTTTCTGTGTAATTTAGATAGTGTTCGTGACTCATTTGTGGAGAGATATGCTTTATCTGAAAGATGTGCAAACAAGTCAGCTACTTCCTTTAAACTATGTTTTCTGAATGTTCATTGTGCTGGTGCTGTAGAACGTGGCGTAGAATAAATCTAAAGAAGTATAAATACTGCATTTCTGAAACGCTTTTTTTTTTTCTGTTCGGGTGTGAAATCACTTGTGCCTCAACTACACTGAACGTTCTTTAGAAAATATCCATGGCTCCACAAGTTTCAAATAAAATAAAATAAATTCGTGTGGTCCACGTAGTAATTTTTGTCGCTTTGCCGCATATTCTTGAAAATGCATGCGACAAAAGACCCCGTCCTAGCGTGAGATCAGAAATCCCTCGAGCGAACATTCGAGAAATGCGGAGTGAGGCGCATTGATTGCTGGAGGTCACAAAGCATTTTTATATAGTTTTAAAAGGGAGGACGTGCGCGTAAATTTGTAGAATTTTGACTGTCAAACCCCACATGCGTTTGTGACATCGCGGTGTGAGAGGTGTGAGGCATTACATTTCGAACTGTTCCAGAGAATGACCTTCGATGATCCAAATATATATTTATAAACATTTTCAAGTAAGAAGTAAAGTCGGCGATTCACTTGATGAGTTAGTGCCATATGCGCAGCTTATCCAATAAGAATTGGGCCTCACTGCCTCTTGGCCGAAGGCGCGACCTCTCCCCTCCCCTCCCCTCACCCCCCTCACCTCACCTCCCCTCACCTCACTTCACCTTACCTCACTTCACCTTACCTCACCTCACCTCACCTTACTTCACCTTACCTCACCTTGCCTCACCTTGCCTCACCTTACCTCACCTTGCCTCACCTTGCCTCACCTTGCCTCACCTTGCCTCACCTTATCTCACCTTACCTCACCTTACCTCACCTTACCTCTCCTCTCCTCTCCTCTCTCCCTCCTCTCTCTCCTCTCTCCCTCCTCTCTCTCCTCTCTCCCTCTCTCTCTCCTCTCTCCCTCTCTCTCTCCTCTCTCCCTCCTCTCTCTCCTCTCTCCCTCCTCTCTCCTCTCTCCCTCTTCTCTCCTCTCTCCCTCCTCTCTCTCCTCTCTCCCTCCTCTCTCCCTCCTCTCTCCTCTCTCCCTCCTCTCTCTCCTCTCTCCCTCCTCTCTCCCTCCTCTCCCTCCTCTCTCCCTCCTCTCTCTCCTCTCTCCCTCCTCTCTCTCCTCTCTCCCTCCTCTCTCTCCTCTCTCCCTCCTCTCTCTCCTCTCTCCCTCCTCTCCCTCCTCTCTCCTTCCTCTCTCCTCTCTCCCTCCTCTCTCTCCTCTCTCCCTCCTCTCCCTCCTCTCTCCTTCCTCTCTCCTCTCTCCCTCCTCTCTCCCTCCTCTCCTCTCTCCCTCCTCTCCTCTCTCCCTCCTCTCTCTCCTCTCTCCCTCCTCTCTCTTCTCTCCTTCCTCTCTCCTCTCTCCCTCCTCTCTCCTCTCTCCTTCCTCTCTCCTCTCTCCCTCCTCTCTCCCTCCTCTCTCCCTCCTCTCTCCCTCCTCTCTCCCTCCTCTCTCCCTCCTCTCTCCCTCCTCTCTCTCCTCTCTCCCTCCTCTCTCCCTCCTCTCTCTCCTCTCTCCCTCCTCTCCCTCCTCTCTCCCTCCTCTCTCCTCTCTCCCTCCTCTCTCCCTCCTCTCTCCTCTCCTCTCTCTCCTCTCTCCCTCCTCTCTCTCCCTCCTCTCTCTCCTCTCTCCCTCCTCTCTCTCCTCTCTCTCCTCTCTCCCTCCTCTCTCTTCTCTCTCTGCTCTCTCCCTCCTCTGCTCTCCCTCTTCTGCTCTCCCTCCTCTGCTCTCCCTCCTCTCTCCCTCCTCTCTCTCCAATTCGCCTCGCTTCACACCACGCCATGGCAGTGGCTTAGCGTAGTGTGGCACTGTGCGACCTGCCCCGTGCGGCACTTTCAGCAGGCAGCAAAATGTCACAGTAAATAATTATATCTTATTATAATTTTGAACCATTTCATTTTATATTTTCTCACACCTTCGATTGGGGCCGATTGAAATGAAAACAGACTATTTCAATATTTATTCTGTGACATCTTTAAATACCGGTGTAATAATGACATCTTTCTCATTGTAGCGACTGGCAACTCCGTGTGTACGGACTAGTAGGGATTATCTGTATTTTATTTTGTGATTGGATTGTTAAGACTAATATTAAGCGAGAATGACTTCTATCATATAAAGAATAGTGTTTAATATTGTATAATATCTGCAAATTATATTAGAGTACTGTTCAGTTTCTTCAGTGATGCTTTGACAATTCAAAGAAAGTTTAATTCATGGATCGTCAATAGCCCAATTCACATTAATTTAATGGTACATATGTATACGCTTTCCAATATGACTTTAGATCTCATAAGTACGTGTAGTGATTGTTAAATTATTGAACTTTGTTGAAAATTGTATTGTTTGTGTACGTATACATTTGACTTTCCTGTGTCCCCTCATCGCATCGTCTCTCCTCCATGTCTTTCCACCCTACTTTGCCACCCCAGCCCACCCCACCTGCCCACACGGCTCGTCGCGTGCGACGCGTCGCCAGGAGCGAGCCCGCGCCACGTGACGAGCTGCGCAAATTACCCGCGCGGAGCAAAGCAGCGCGGGCGTGGGTGGGCGCCGGAGGTCGTTGCCGCTACCGCCGCCGCATCCTTCGCCCGGGGGGGACGAGGTCGAGGGCCCCAGGGCGCCCCACTTGCGGGCGATAACACTCACGTCCCGCTCAGCGACGCATACCTCCCGATACCCTGCCCCCCGCTGGCGTATCCGGGGAGGAAAAGAAAGGAGGGGAACACTCGCCTTCACAGCGTGCGGACAGGAAGAGCCTAGGGCGCCGTGACCCCTGGAAATTTTGAAAGGTGCCCTCGTAACCTAGCTTAATAAAACATTCTACTTCTGTGCTTATGTTGAAACCCTCGTTCCCCTCTTTTTTTAAAATACAATTTGGGGAATTGCCATACGTTACGTTGGATGCGGCCTAGCCATCTGACAACCCTCGTGTCTAAAAACGAAGTAGTTCAATATCAAATCTCTTGTGTTTATTATGCGTATCATTTAAGTTTGTTAAGTCATTCCCTTTTTAGTTTTTATTTATTTACCAGTAAAGTATGTCATTTGTAAAAGTTAAAAGAAGGGGGTCTAGAACAATAGTCCTCGCCCCCGCGTATCTTTGTTGTTGCACTCGCCTATGCTCGCCCCAGAAGCCGCATGCTAGAAACCACTGCGAGAACTTGCCGACGAACTTTTATTGACCACGAGCCTGGTCGTCAAAGAACGTCAAGGTTAGTTTGTCCAAGTGCGCGTTAGACATTAAGGCAGTGGATTTGAATCCTGCTTGGGGCATCGATATATTCGCAGTGTTTTGGGCATAGAAGCACGTGTCACAGCATAGTACTGTGTTTCGGACATCGCAAAGGTGAAAAGTTCGCAATGCGCCGTAAAGCGCCCCCCCCCCCCCCCAGCAAAAGGGATTGACTATTCACATATTTGGTGTCGAGGAAATTCTACTGTCATGTCCATTTTTGGTACATTTTCTTTGTAACTTTTCGTACAGGTCTTTATATTTGTTTCATTCTACTTTTTAACTTTATTTACGTATTTATTTGGGAAGGTAAAAAAACTATTCTGCAGTGTCGGTGACAGATGTGCCCTAGCGTGATGTCTTCTGAAACCTGCTGAGAATGGTCTAATGTTGTAGTTCTTATTTCATCGTTCCCCTGTTAATGGATGGAGCTGCGGTTTGCGGATGTCGTGGTGTTGTTGACCTTGTGAATGGTGTTGTAATGAATTACAGAGAAGACAACATACCACTTTCGATGCATTTCATCCTTGTTTCTGTTGGGGGTCTTCTACCCTCCGCAGTTTTAGCAGTTTTCAATTTTTTCTGTTCAGTAATATAAAATGTTTTTAAAGTGTGTAAAATGTGTACATTTTAATGAATAGGTCTGGAACTTCTTAATGATCAGGCTTGGATCTTTTTTAAAGAGAATATTCAATAGTATCTAAATATACTTGAATGTATTTGGAAATAAATACCATTGCCATTGTGAAACACACAGACAGGAAATGAGGAAGAAAAGTTATTCCTGTCGCCAGAGCTTTGATGTGGTTGTGAAAAGATCACGTGCCTGAAACGAAATGGTGAAGTCTTAACGAAATAGGCACTTCGGCCTTCCTTTCTGTTGCAAAGCTAGTGAGAGTACAGTGTTTCTAAGAATTTCTATTGTGCATAAGGGTCATGTTCACAATTAATTGCAGGAAAGCTTAATTAGAGTTATGTTTTCTTTTTTTACAAACACACAATTACATTGTTTCAGGTAAGAGGAAAAAATAACTTGTCTTGGAGGAAAGGATAACTAGTGTGGTGAGTAACTAGATTCGTTAACTGATATATTTGGATTACCTATAAAGAGATCTTTCAAAGCACTTCCAGAGAGGGAACACGAGCAAGAGGGCTATATTGGGGGTTATTCCGAACGGAAACCGCCTTGACGTCCGCACTGATCGTGCGATCAGGCAAGAAAATATTAATGACTAAAGAAAAGAAAAAAAATAATAATAGCTCCACCCAAATTTATCGTTGGTACCAATCGGCAAACTATAAAATTTCCAGCGTACCTTTAGGAATAAATAACCATTGCGATTGTAAAAGAACAGAAACAAACAATTTTGAAGAAAAAAAAAAGACCCCAATATAAACTTAACGTCATATTAAAGAGTGCGATTACCACTAACCGTTCGAAAAGTTTGAAGAAACATTTTAGAGCCATTTATGACAAAATGACGCATAAGCGTTTCTGAAAACGGGAATTTTGAGCCAGTTTTCACAGAAAACTTTTGAGTTGAGTTTTCGAAAAACTGTATTTGACATTATTTAAAGCACATGTATTCATAAATATAGTAATGTGAACAAATCGCCGCTAATGTAAATATAAACTACGTCAGAGAGAAGTCAAATTCTTTTTTTTTCTTTTTTCGAATTTTTGAAAAACAATACAATACAGCAACATGACAATTATGTCATCTCATAGAGTTCATTTAACCCTATCCCTACCAAAAGTTTAATGAAAAATTTTGGAATCTTTTTTGGGAAAATCTTGTTTTTTGTATTTTTTTTTAATTGCCCATATTGCTCGCAATATTGCGCGAAAACTACGAACTTAACTTTTTAAAAACATATATAAGACCGTAATGAAGGAACTTACTATGGAGAAAAAAATTTAATTTCATGGAAATACTGTCTTTAATTTTTTAGTTGTAGGAAGACCCCGCAAAAAATTCAAACATTCGAAATTTTCAGAAATTCAGAGTTAAACGTGAAATTCTGTCCTATGCCATCTTTATAAGTGTGTTTTACTCTTCTTACCAGAAATTTAATGCAAAAATGAGCAGTGGTTTTTGAGAAAATGTCCGTGGGGTTTCACGTGAAGTACCGCACAAATTATTGAATGTTTTTCAAAATCACAGAGCTTCGACTCAGTCCAAACCGACCAGGGTTTATTCTGTTTGGAAATAATCGTTCGCCTAATTTAGGCGCTAGTGTTGTCCACATACACCAGACGGACAGACGGACGGACATTTTGCCGTCAATCGTTTTTGCGGTATCAAGGACCCGCTAAACAAGGATTCTGGCTAAAGCATGTGTTTGAGGATATTTTTCTTAATTTAGCAACTGGATTTATACACTTTTTCGTTACAGTGCGTGGCAATGAATACGCCGTTTTGTGGTAATGAATACGCAGTTTTTTCCGCAGCATTACATAACTTTCCCTATATTACGTATATACGTATGTATACCGGCAAGTAAAAACTGTAATATTCTGTTGCAAACCCTCTTCATTCACGACAAACTGCCCGCGAAAGCAGCAGGATGGAACTAGATTCGAAGAAGTGGATTGTCAACATTCGGGCATCACCTGGACAATGCATAATTCAGTATTTTAGGCCGGTAGCGAAACATAGTATTAAATGTTTCTGCAGTGTTCATGTGTACTTTGTGTGAAACCTCAGAAACCACCTTATTCCAATTCAGCCTTCACGCAGCTCGTTGCGTGTATTTTGCAAATGTACATTCCCGCCTGAGATATGGTATAAAATTCTGGGGAAACTCATCATGTAGTACTCAGACTTTAAGATTGCAAAAGAAAATAATTCGAATAATGAAAAAAATGCCATCCGTGTTACCCTTGCAAGCCTCTCTTCATTGCGCTTGGAATCTTACCACTCCCTTGCCTGTATATTTACGAATCTGTAATATTTGTCAAATGTGACTTACTTCACGGTGGGAACATATTTTCATACAATACTGATGTTTATAATTACAACACGTCGTTAAAATCACGTTCATCAAGTGTTAGTATCAACAGCTCGCTATCAGAAATCCACATACAATACATGTACGTTACTTTACATCGCACTGCCAGATGACATTAAACAATTAAAGTCGGTTCACAAATTTAAGTTGAAAGTGAAATCTTTTCTGTTGCATGACTGTTTCTACACAATTAGAGACTATACTGCTTATCAAAAAGAAAAATGTTTATTTTAACAAAACAGTGATATAATGAATTAGTTTACATTTGTATTGTATAATGTTTTTAAAAGACTTAATATGCTTGTAACAAATAATATACTTCAGCTTCCGGGTCAATGACCCCCTCTCGATCAGGGTTTTGTCCAGTTTCCCCGATCCATTGCGCAAATGCTGAGATGGCCCCTTGTTTTGCTTCTGGACGTAAATGTAGCTTCACTATGCGCACATTTTGTTGAATTCTCCTTTTGCTTGTAATGGTAAGAGTAGAAGTAAGGGCGAGTTGCTATTTTGTTAGCAATGCAGAAAAATCATACTTGCAATTCGTGTACCAATGCAAATAAGTTTTCTATAACTCGAAAACGAAAATGACTATTTTTCAAGTATTGCTAATCTTGCAATTTTTAAAATTTATTTTTATTTCTTTATGTTAAACTTTTACTCATCTTTCAACTATTTATAGTTAAAATGACGGGAAGGGATTCTGGAACTCAAGAAAACGTGCGCAGATAATATTTTCCCCCCTACGTCACATACAGTTTTTACTGTTTTTTTGAATGAATAAATCTAAATCTAATAATTGCCGACAGGAAATCCCACGATGTACATTAAATGTTACTTGTGTGTGTTATGTTTAACCGAAACATGTTTTTTTTTTACTTTCTCGCCTTACGAATTTTTCGTAAGAAGAGAAAGTTATACAATTGTGCGCCGGAAAAGGCCTAAATTTCGCCTTAAAAAAGCCCTTATTGTCGGATCCTGTTGCTAAATTAAGAAAAAAAGATCCTCCATCTTGTGGTGTAGCCAGAATCCATGTTTTGTTGATTCTTCATATGGGAAAATCGTTGGTCTCCAAAATATCTGTTCGTCTGTGGCCAACCCTAGCGACTAAACCGTTCAACCGATTTGCTTCAAAATATATATTCCTCTATCAATCTGAACGAATTCGTACCTTTCGGAGTTTCAAACGGATATTTTGATTTTTGGGGGTACTTCACAGGAAGCTTCAAACATATTTTCAAAGTGTTCTCTTAAACGGCTCGAATTTTTTGATTAAATGTTGTTGAATAGTGCAAAGGACGTTTTAAAGAATGGTTCAAATCTCATTTTTGCTAACTTCCTCTGTTTTTCGAAAGTTGAAAAAAAAAGTTTTAAAATTGAAGATAGATTTGGCTCAAACAAAGTCTGTAGTACAAAATTAGGTCTTTAAAAGGTCATGTATATAGTTTTGTAAAATATATTAGTTTATGCATAATTTGCGCTTGAATTTTTTTCTTGTCAAAAATTCCTTCAATTTTTTTCTTTAATTTTTCTCTACTTATGTAATAAGAGACGGAAATAAATATGGTGCACGTCCCATATTTGGGTATTCTCTTGTTATTTTCGAAAATTACAAAAAACAATTTTAAGAGTTCAAAATTGAAGATTGGGTTTTTTATCTCAAAGTCTATTGTACAAAATTACCTCTTTAAAAATGCCGTGATCAAAGTCTTGAGCTTCATTTTTTAAAATGTTATCCACAAATGTAATAAGGTATACATTTTCTGGTATTGCTCGGTTTTCGAAAATTGCAAAAACAATTCCAAACTACAAAATTGAAAATATTTTTGCCTCAGAAAAAGTTTGTTGAAGAAAATTAGCTTTTTAAATAAATAAATAAATAAATAAATAAATTAAATAATGAGTTATGCTATAGATTGTCACATATTTTCTCGCAGTATTTTGTTTTCTAATCTCTTTAGTCTGAACTAGGATTTCAGTTGTGACTGATTCTCTTCCAAGATACCTTCTTTGGTAGCCCAAGGACATTTTCTTCGGCTTCCTAATGCTAGGACTAAAATCACAATATGCTAATTTTTATTATATAAGTGTAAAACCCATGTGCTACCGGGTGTCGAGGTTGTTAATTGGGGTTTACGGACTCAGCCCCTCGGAGGGCAGGTTGGGTGGTTCGAGTCTTGGTCGGGAATTATTATATGTGACAATTCTGTTGCCGCAGGAAATCGTTGATAATTCCAGAATCTTTATTGAAAACCATTTAAAGTAATTCTAATCGCAAATACTTTTATTAAACTTTAATAAACTGGAAGTGTGTCTTATGTCATTTTCGAATTTTCAACTTCCAAACAATGTCCACGTCTCATATTGGATTTGTAAAATATCTCGACAAATCGTTTATGCCTATTATAGAATGCCAATTCTTTGTATAACCCGGGTGGCTGAAGTGGTTAAATATCAGATTCAGACTCAGCGTTTCGGAGGGAAGTGCCGTTTGTTCGAGCCCGTCTCGGGGATACTTACTTGTCACAACTCTCTGTTGGTGCAGAAAACTATTGAGAATTTTTAAAACTTTATTGAAAATCATTTGAAGTACGTATACAGTCTGTTAAGATTGTAAATAAGCTGAAAGTGTCTGTATGTCTTTTTCGTATTTTGAAACTTGAAACAAGTGTTCAACTCTTTTGTTTTATTTGTAAAACGTATTACGTAACGTTTTTTTCTCCATGTGGTTAGTTGACTCGCCAAAAATAACGCATTTCCATTCTCTTATTGGAAATATAATACGAAACATTTTCTTTGAGTGTTAATAATCCTTTGCGTATTGGTAAACTAATCTTTATTAAATTTGTTTATCTGTTTAGCACAATGGAAGTGCAAGATGCTGAACTATTGTGAATTATTTTTCAGGGCTAAGGGGACCCGTTTACTTAATTATTTGTTAATTGTTTTCTTAATCAGTTTGAGGATGTATTGCGGCTGTACATCCGAACACCAAGTTTCCCTCTGATTACAATGTAAAAGCGATACTTAAAACCTCACCCTATTACTAACGTCCAAATATGAAAGTCTTAATCAGATAAATTTGTAGGTTCTATACTGTCAATGTGTCATCATAATATGTGTAAAATGGATGAAAGATTGATTTTATTTTTGTTGTGACAAATTCACATGGCTTAAAATTGTAGATTACACTTTTAGTAGTCAGAAATCAGGCAAATAACGTAGACCTAAAAAGTATGAAAGACTCGCTCTAACTGCATCAAAGAGAGCTCTTCAGTTGGAAGGCAGGGATATTGGATTGCCCTGGACGGAAGGCTTTAGGACCTGCGTGCGATCTTCGAGTAGTGGTGAGGCGAGCGCGTGTCCGCGAGGCGCCAATTGAGGGACGCGCGAGCGCGCGGATTCCCAAGCGCCGCGTACTATTTAAACCGGTTGGGCACCGCGCGGCGACCGGTCGGCGCGAAAGCGCCCGTCGTCGGCGCTCCCACTTGGTGCAGCTGTGCAGACAGAGGGCATTTCCGCTTGGAGGGTACAAATGTGAAGAAAACGATCGTCACAATCAAGAGATCACGCCAGAATAAACCAACTCGTAAATATAACGTGTCCGTGTGTGTGTTACATATATGAAAACGTACACACATGCTTAATCAAACACTAAAGGGTTCCCGCGGTTGGCGTCAACGGAACCATCCGTGAGCGTGACTGAATCCCGTGATTCTTCTATGCAAGGCCTTTAACTTGAAGTGCCTCTGACCGAGGAGCCCTAGGTTCGAATTTCGACTGTGGCAGAATTTCCTACATTGGCTACAGAGTTAGGTCGAGTTCTGTCGCTGTCTGGAGGAGAATTCTAGCGGCCGGCTGCTCTGATCAGGAGTTTGAGAAAACTCCGCTAGCCGACGGTGTCTGCGCCGAAACTCACCATCCAGCGGGGAAGATTACAGCCACATCCGGAGAAAAACCAGGGTCGAGTAAAATCCATAGTAGAAAACCCAGAGTCGTGTTAGTTCAGAGGCGAGGAGAGTGGGGAGAATTTTGGGTAAGCCACTGCCGCCTTCCTGAGCAACCTTCGGTAATCCTTAAAAAATATGTACAGTTATCGCAGAATAACTGTTAGACTGTTCCAGGGCGTGTAGATAAGAGATGATCACATTTCGCCGAGGAGCGTGTGTAGTGGGAAATTTCATAAAACGGAGTTACATGTATGACATTTCCCCTGGTACACGAAGTGACTATGTTTGCGTCAGAAAGTGACCCGCTAAACGTTAATGCAAACAGGGGCTGGTGTCACATTCGATGAATGAAATTTCCTATCACATATTGATTGGCAAAAGGTGCTTTTGTAACCTCCTACATTGCCTAGGTGTTAAAAACAATTATTATGAGATATTTGTTTAACAGTCAAACTTCGACAACTCCATATTCTATACAAACCCGTCACAAGCTTCAATTAGTTTACTCACTTCTCCATCTTCCACAGTTTTACTCTCTCCTGGACACATAGCAAACAGAAAGTGGAAAAAATCGATGTCAAGAATCTCAGATGTTCATTAAAACCTCTTGAATTTCGAAAATTGCCTTCCCCCCCCCCCCCATTTATTTCCGTTAGGCTCAGGGCTGCAATACTGAACTGCAAATTTCTTTCGTAATGCAATCTAGACTTGAATATTAGATCTCGTTTCACTTACAAAATAGGAGATTTTACTTAATTTTGAGTTTTACTGTGTATGTTTTTGAAGTGATGACTGATTAGTTGGTGGCATGAAATTGAATTACGTAATACCAATAACATGGCAAAGAATGTGCTGATGTAGCGCTACTAGTTGCTTTCAGTTTTTGAGATGTTAGAACTCAGGCGCCCTTCTCAAAAGTTCCCAGTATCTGTTTCTACTCATTGTGCTGTAATATCTGACCTACCTCGGCGAGATCATAAGAAGGGCGTCCGCCGGAATGGAAAAAGTTGTGAAAAACAAAATTTGTCTCCATATTCAGATGTGAGGTTCTGTCAATTTCTAAATATTTTCTTCCTTCTTGGATTTAAATTTCGCCATTGTCGTCGTTTATCTGTTCTATCAGTTTTGCTATAACTCTTTCACATACGACATTTCTGATCCGTCAGCACTATTTCTAATATATTTACTGTAGTTATCTTTCAAATCGCTTCCATGAAGGTACCGTTTCTTTTGTGTCACCGCCCTGCCCAATCTGAACAACACAGAATAAAAAGAAAGCAAGAGAATTAACAAACGGTTCGAAAGGAAGACGGCGAATGTGCTTTGTGCTCTGCTGTGGCTGAGCTCCGCGAGGTGAGTGATCGGAGGTTCTAGAGCTCGAGGCCCAACGGTGACGGACTTTGGACTCCAGCTGTGGAGCTAGATCGAATTCAACCGCCCACAGTGAGAGATTTTGGAGATCGAAGTGGAAAACACGCAGGTCCTCAAAGCTATAATGGTTTACTTTTATACAAAGCACAGATTGAACGTAATATATAATGTTAATATATGGAACAATTTTCTTTGAAAAAAATTGACGGCAAATGTTTTCTTTTGCAAAAATAAGAAGACGAACACCATGTGTCAATTCACGAACTGAGAAAGAAATACGCAAATAGAAATGAAATGAAAGTGTTAAATAATCAATAAATTAAAAAAAAAGTGTTATATTATTAATTGTGAACCTTTAGATAGAAAATATAAGTATAGATTTGGCAATATGGAAATAAATTAAAGAATTAGTCAAAAATGATCGTTACGAATCACTAATGTTCAGTCTCCATTTAATGAATCCTCGGATGAGGTAAAGGCAGGCTTCTTCAGTGTCTTTTTCATCAATGTCTACCAAACTAACAATTTGTTAATTTAATTTTTTCTTTTTGGATTTTGAAGAACCCTGTATACTAGCAATATATGGATCAGATATTACGAGAAGCCTATTTATGATATCAATGTTAGTGTCTACTCTTTATGTTTGCCTTGTAAATAGTTCATTGAACTTTCTGTTCTTCTTTCTTCCTTCTTAGGCTTTTTCGGAGAACTGTCCAATAGGGCTTTCTTGCAACTTTCCATTACAGCCCTTCCATGGAATAGAATCTTATGGAGAGCTACGGGTATTCAATACCAGTAGAACATACAAGTCTCTAATGTACATTTTTCAAAAATTTTTGAAGTTAACGTTTTCATCACAGTTTAGGCATTCTAATATGACTCCAAAACTATTTATGTCCAGATTTATTACAGTTATTTGTCAATTGCTATTGCCACTTTGTGTTTTAGGCATGTCGACTTCCAACTGTCTGAATTTTACTTAGATTATTGTTCCATTGCGATACTTTTTCTTTACTTCTTCTCTTACGAGGGTTGTCTGTATTTTTAGTTGATGTGAATTGTGCAGAAGACAATCAAATAGCGTTAGCCAAGAATGAAGAGATATTCCAAAGGAAAAACATTCTTGCCTCTTTTTTGTACTTTCTCGCCTTATTTTAAATATGGTTCTTGATGCAACACTCTGCGCATTTTCTTAATTGTTGTACATCTGTTAGGAGAAGCAATTGCAAGTTCCTTTACTATATATAAGAAGAATATCCTGTACTGTCTTTTCTTAATTTATTTTCAATGGATCAGCGGTTTTACTTCCTGTTTTTTAGCTTTAGAACCATGCAAACAACAAGGATTAAGTGGACTAACCAATCAATGTATTCACATATCTTGCCTCCTTGCTGCTTTTACCCCAAACATCAAATAACGACCTCCGAGAAATTGAGTGCGCAGGTAGCGTTGCTGATCTTTCGTGAATTTGTTTGCCGAAGGAACAAGCTTTAATGTCTTTATAGTCCATAAGCGTCAATTATGGTAAATTCTATATTAAAAACTTAGATAAATTTGTAAAATGGCATGAAAATAACATTAAAATTAGTTACTGTTTAAAAACATTTCAAGAACAATCAAGGGCACTTTTTACTTATCTTGAGGAACTACTAAAATGAAAAAATCCTATGAATATACAATTCGTGAATGACTACCGTGATGTGTGCCAGTTGATGCACATTGGTCTCAGACACGAGATTAGTGAAATACAACTGGTGGGAATGTCCAGGAACAGCGCAAGATCGCGCATGCTTGAATTTGTTTTACTGCCGCCTGAACCGATTCATAAGAAAATAAATTGCCATTTTATGTACTATGGACCTTTTAATATCAAACAAATACCCCAGATAATCCTTCTGAGTACTTTGGAAAATTGACTTTTTTCAAGCTAGGTGGCTAAAATTAGACTGTGCGCTGTTTGAAAAATTCTAGCGACCAGCTGCTCTGATCTTTTTCCGTGGTTTCTCCGACCAATTCCAAGCGAATGCCGAAACAGTACCCTAACAAACGCCCTTTCACACACACACTCTCTCATACACACACATGTACTACATGTCGGAACACCAGTCTAGAGCTTAGAGTTTATCCCGTCTGGGGGCGATTTCCCGCAGGTGGAGATACCTGGAGAGGGATCGGGGTGGAGATACCTGGAGGTGTCTCTCTAGGCTTCGGGTGAAACCTCTATTCACGACTACTATTTCCTTTAAATTAACAATTTAAAATTCCCGCTTCGTAACTAACCTCACGTAAACCTAAGAACACGAAGTCGAAATATTTTCAAATGCAAACTTCCTACACGACAAAAAACGTAACTACGATAAAAAGAAAAGCAAACATTTACCCATTTAAAACTCAAATGATAATGCTTAGCCCACACTATTACGGACTAATCAAACAAACATTCACCCACAATACAAATCTACTATTTGAAAAATTAATGTCGTAATGTTCATTACCATCGGAACTGCGTTGGTGCTTCCGTGAGAATGAGAATATCTATCATTTTGCTAGAGCTAAATTTTCAATGCCCTCTCCTAATCAATTCCATGTTAATGACTCCAGGCCGTGCAGTACCTCGACAATACAGTTCCCGTCTAGCATCCAGCATGACACGCCTATATGCTTATAGTTCGTTGCTATGCTACGCGTATTCTTTGAATTTTAACCTTCTCGATGCATCAATTCCGTCGTATCACACTCGTGACATTCAGGTGTGTCACAGCAAAGAACAAAAATCTTTGAGATGTTGCCTCATTGGAAACCAAATTAATATTTTAAAGAATCTCTTATCTAACACCTATTTGTCTATTGAAAATATGACAAATGACAGGAAAATGTCAGGAAATTTCGGTCTGTAAATTGGTGGCCATCTTGTTCCCAGAGGCGAAGCGGAGGCGAGTTCGCGACCTAGTGAGATTTCTTTGACACACTCCCAAATGTTTGAGCATCGGCTGTGTCATATTGTGAAATGCTCTTTCGTTAGCCGTGCCAGCTGATCGGTATGCGATGTTTCGAAAGTAAGATTTATAGAAAACATGTCAGAAAATAAATTTAGATGGATGCTTGGACAGTTATTTTCTGAGTATTCGTTGTAGTTTTTATATTTTTGACTTCAGTTATCGAATTACCTCATTGTAATGGGTAAAAAATCACCGACATTGAGACGGTAACCTAGGGCGTGACAAGTAGCTGGAGTTATTTCATCTCCCAAAAGTGTTTCCGTGTGTGTTCATTTATCATTAGTATGAGTTTTATGATTGAGAAACTTGCATGCTCAATGCTCTCGTTTAAATGGAAACAACGTAATTGCCAACACTTTTGGACGGTTTTGTATTTTTTACCTTACATCAAAGAATACAGTGTAGGGAGTCTCCATTAGTATTCAATGCTTAGGAGTTCTGCGAAAACTGCATTGCATAGTGGCACACATCGGAGACAAATGGAAGAACTTAATTCCAAAGTGACGTACGGTCGACTCCGGTTATAATGAACCTAAGTCATTTTCCCCATTTCACAAATAAGCGCAAGAAAATTCCGTTATAGTGAACTCTGAATTTCGGCTATAGTGTACCTAGGAAATACATCCTGGAAATTAATTCCCTCCTGAAATTTTATATATACTAGCGTGCCCGTGTGAGAACTCTCGCATGTTGATCCCCACCCTTTCCCTATCTATTTTCCTATCCTTTCCATTTAGAAGGAAAGTTTTTTCATGAAACGAGTTTATTTGTTTTAACAATAAAACAATGTATATGTAACTTCGTACTTACATTATATCAAAAAAATGCGAAAATTGAAAAAAAATATTTGTATACTAAAAAGTATTGGATTATTTTCTGCGTTCTTACGTACCTCAAGATCCGAGCCAAAAAATAATAAAAAAATTTTCACCTTTGAGTAATAAATACGATTTGTTACCATTAGAAACAATTCAGTAGGCTTGACTTCACTTCGGTACATGGGAATGTTGCTCAAAAGATTTTTACATATTAAATATATTAGCCAACAGGCTCCATAAGTTTAATATCTAATGGCGTATTCTTTACATTATGCGTTTACTGCTGGGCTCTGATGTACAGACTTCAGACACCGCGTTTGAATTGTGATGGCATTTGTAGAGTGACTTCCCGTATTCTTTCTATAATTTTAAATTTGGATGCTTTTTTGAATTAATTCACGTAGTACTGTAGGCAAGCGCGTCTTGATTTTTGTTGTTCATTTATTTCAAGCTATTTTAGTCGTAAAATGTTTGTTCTTTGTGTTGTGCCAGAGCACAAGTTTTCCCCTTCTACCTCCGCGTATCCCTGCGAGATCGCAGGCATGTTAAACCCCACGCTCTTTCCTATCGTTCTATTTCTATTCTAAGAGGGACAGTTGTTAAAGAAACGTATTTATTTGTTTAAAAATGTAGAACGGTAACTTCCAATGTAGTAAGACAACATCAAAAATAAAAACAATGCAATTGATGTAGTAAATAAATTTCCAATAAAGATTTATTCAGTGTTATCGTGAGATTTTTTGGTGCAATTCACTACACATCCTTAAAACCTAACTACCCTCCTTAATTATTCAATATCCTTTGACAGCTTTTCGTGATAGTCACAAAAATATTAAAAACTCCTTTTACTCTTGAGATAGCTACGAGATTGAACACACTGACTTGAAAGTTTCACCGAATCACTGCTGATAACGAAAATGCTGGTACAGTAAAAAAACAATACAAACCGAACAAGACAGTCTTCACTCTTTACATCCCACATCACTCCACAATTCTATACACAGCACTTGTAGACCTCGGTAGACGTTAAGTGAATGGTTGCACTACACGCATAAGCAACAATCTTCATCGGTATAAAGTAACTATTAATAGTTCTTCTAGTTGTTGTTGCGACTGCGAATCTTGGATTAATAATGCAAATATTTAATAATGATGAAATTTCAGCTCTGAAGAAGGTCACGTAACGATGGATGAAACATCTGAATAACTGACATGACAGTGTCGCTCAAACTGCTGAGAGCATTGCTTCCTTTGGAATTGATTTATAAATGTTGTATTAACTATTTTATACATACTAAACAATATATTTGTTAGTTCTACGATGCATTTTATTTTTTATTTAGGATCAAAGTGATTGATTAATCCATAAAATTGTTCCGGTTGCAAATTTTTTGAAAAAGTTTGGGAAATTTCTAGCACTGGTAATTCACACACTTCCGCCTTGAGCCCACTTGCGTCCCGTCCCGTCCCGCCCCTCCCCGCCCCTCCCCGTTTCGCCCCGCCCCGCCCCACCCCGGCACTGCTCCCGTGCCGTCCTTATCCCGACCCCGCCTCATCTCATCTCATCCCATCGCATCCCATCCCATCCCATCCCGCCACGTCGTCGTCCTCCCAACGCCCGACCCGGCACTGATCGCCATCGCACTGCCTGCCGTCGCCGCTCTCGCCGTCGGGAGTCTACCGGCAGGCCTTGACCTCGTGCGACTCTCGTCCTCATCTCCGCCCCTGCCCCTTCCAACTACGCCTCGCCACGCCACGCCACGGCCCGCGCCGCGCCGCATCGCCGCCTCAGCTAACCGTGGTGACGTGCGCGAGCTTTTTACCGACGTTTCTTTTTTGCGTCAGCCGTTGGAATATTCCGGAGCGCGCGCAGATGTTGTAGATGCTGTCGATGCCTCAATTGAATCGTTTATTTCAGAAACCCCTCAAACGCCAAATTCTCCATTCCGATCAAAACTGAGAATAAGTCTCCAAATTCTTGAGATTTCATAATAATTTTTTAATTAAAGGAGTTGATAAATGAATATTTTTATATAAATATGCACTATGCGATGTGTCTAACCTCCTAGAAGAAATTATGTCACTATAGCGTGTTTTAGAATTTGGCGTTTGACGGGTTTCTGAAATAAACGATTCAATTTGTATAAATCTGTCGCCAGCGGGAGAAGCTTATTAACGATTGATGTCCCTAGTCCACCAATGCTTTAGCACCACAGATGTTCATATGCCACATAATGCTTTCGTTTACACGTATTTCGGAGTTTGAATTTAGTATAGTGCACGATCTGACGATATGTGTGCACGTTATAAGGAAGGTCTGTTCTTTACAAACTGTTACTTTCCAGAACCTCGATTTTGTTATTCATTTCAATACGTAAACATCCATTCTTTTTGTTTTTCTGGCCCTTACTTCGTAAGAAGAGAAAGTAATAAAATCGTGCATTGGAAAATGGCCAATTGTCGACAGAAAATCTCTTCTTGTCGGGCCCTGGTAACGAAAAAGTGGATCAATCTTCTATGAGTGGCGGCTCCTTGAGGTAGGCAATTAGGCTGCTTACACTGATGAATATGTACTAGTTGAATGCATGTCATAATAATAAAAAATTAAACGACTATTGCAATTTTAATATTGTATTATTCACCTGTAAGTGTGCATTTTATTATTGTGACACGAGTCATATTTCCATTTCAATCGTTTTCTAACTGCCCGCGCGTCATGCTGTTTCGTCTCGTCCCGCGTAGACATGCCCCGGCTAGTACCGCTCAGGCTAGGCCCACCTGGGCTCTGCCTCGCATCGTACAGTATTCTGAGAAAAGGTCCTGTAGTGAGCGTAGATAGTAGCATGATGTGTCCATACTTGACGCATGCGCGTTGCGCGAAGGCCAGCAAATTCAGTTTCTGCCTGCCCGCACGGAAGACTTGGATTTCCACTCACATGCTAGCCGCGTAGCGTGTGTGAACTCGTATACGGTCCTGTTGAAGAGTTAAGAAGCGGAGAAAAGTATTATTATTTAGAAAGGATTTATGTTTTTCATTTTAAATTGTAAAGCCGCGGATTGTTAGTGTTACTTTATTTTTGATATTTTATTCTGAGATATAATATGACAAGATACATTGAATGAACTTCTACATACACCGTTTTCTCGTCTTAACGCTGTGGAAAAGAGACAAATTTTGGACAGTGGTCGACCTACTCCTATGTTGAATTAAATTGGACCTAAATTGAAATGGATCTTTCCCATTTTGTATGAAATGAACCGAAAAATCGTGGAACTTCACGTTAGCCTCGTCGGAATTAATGACAAATAAAGGTGTTTAATTAAAAACGAAATATTAAATTGAAATGATTTCTGATTAGGAAAATTGAGTGAGCAGCTGTTTAATAAAGGTCCACGAATCTACAGAAAACTGAATACCTGTTAGGGGCCATTTTTCACCAACTGTCTGTATGCACCATTCTGGCATGTGTCGGGTGCAAACAAGTTTGTATTTTTTTCTCAGCGAGTTATTTCCATATTGCATAACGAGGTGCACTTTATGACCGGAGCTGCGTTGAGGGGAGGAATTCCCTTTACAGCGCGCGCCCTAGCGGTGGGAAGAGGAACGGCGTACGTGCGAGTGGCCGTGCCGTGCCGTGCCGTGCCGCGCCGCGCCGTGTCTCGCGCGTCCCACGGGCCCAGTCAACGCCCCCGCCTCGCCCCCGCCCCGCCCCCACGCGCGCTCACTGTGCGGTCGCCGGCGCAGGTGGCGGGCACAGATCGAGGAGAACTGACGCGTGCGTGCGCCTCCGGGTCCCGGGTCGGGGAGTTGAGGGCAGCACCTGCTGCAGTTCTGTTCATTGTACGGTCAGAGTTCCGATGGCGGCAGAATTTTCGTCATTGGCTCAATGGCTACGTGGGATTCAGCCGCTGTTTGAATTTTAGCGGCTAGCTGCATTAATCGGTAGTTTTCCGTGGATTGCCCGATCAGTACCAGGCTATCAAACTGGCCAGATATAAGGATGCCTGTTTGCGCGGCTGCATGCCGTTTTCGTTGATGCATCATAAGAAATAAGTGAAAATGTTAGCCCGTTCTACCCAGCGTGTGAGACTTTTTTTCTCACTGAAACCCCGCAAATAAAATCAAGGAAGTTTTTTCGAAAATGAGTAATTTTGTGTGAAATTTTGCGTGAAATGTGAGCAATTTTTACACAATTAGGTTGTGAAAATTCTCCCATGTTTCTTGATTATTTTTTTTTATTTCGGTACACCTTAAAAGTAGAGCATGTGTCATTTTGGGAATGAAGTCTCGGAGTTTTTGGAAATGGCGAAAGTTGCAAATAATGCGAGAAAGTGTGTGCTGTTGAAGCACCACTAGTTTCCGTTCTAGTCGCTGGTCTATCACGTAGGGCAGGACCATTGTCTCGCTGCGGACTGCTCGGCGGTGTCCTAGGGCACTCGTGGGGCTTCCCACTACACCGGGTGTGGGGCGATTGTCTCGCTCGCTTCTCAATATTCACTCGTTACGTGAATGGTTCGAAAGGCCACAGGCCGCGTGATTCTTCATAGTTATTAACGCAGCTATTGAGCAGAGCGACATGTATGTGCATATGTAATAATACGGACTCAATAACGCAACTTTATTTACGTGGTTCATCAAGAAAGTCAGTTTCCCTGAGTCGTCAACAAAAAGTAAAGTGCATGCTGCACTATTTTTTCACATAATTATCACCAGAAAATTGACTTTTGTTATAGTGTGCGATTAATATTTGTATTCCTGTGTCGTAGAAGTTTGCCCATTAGGTTAGGTATTAGTTATATTCCACATTGTGTTCCAAAGCAGTACGACCCTTTCAGCCGTTATGCCGCATCCCGAGCAGCCAGAGAGTACATTCAAATTTTCAAACTGTAATAAATATTAGTTTGGAATCATTTATTAGGAAACGCAGCGCACAGAAAAGGTCACGTGGACACTAGTGTGCATCAGCAAAGGTCTCCTTTGAAAAGTGCGGACAGTTGCGTAGGAGAGGAGCATCGCCATGCTACAGCCGGCGGCACGTGGGTGGTAGTCACGTGAATCAGCAGAGAGCTCCCGAAGAGACATCTAGTTGTACGTTCTAACTGATCATTCTGTAACACCTTTCGGGATAAATTGCTGTCAACCTGAGCTGATGTACTCTGAGTCAGTAGCTCCGAGCAGTGCGAATTTGCACCGCACTCCGTTTTCCCACGCCAGAGAGAACCAACATCAAAACTCCAGTGTTTGAAACCACCTGCAACTCTGCCTGTGATACGCATGATGCTGACCGGACAGGAATTTCCCCCTGCAGAAGATCGGTTGCAGCCGAGCCTTGTGTGACCGACCGAAAGACCATGTTTTAAAAGCGATGCTGACTATGACGCTATTTTCAAACGCACTAAGAAAATGTTTGTATTTATCATCTCAGAGTATTGGGAAAAATATATATTTAAAAATCACTACAAGATAAGGTCATCCGGTGAATTTACTTTAAAGACAGAGTCGCTTACGCGAATGATATGTACTAGACGTTCCGATGGAATCCAACGAACTCCTGGACAAGCCACTTGTTCCTGTTACCGTCAACAGTAGTGCGAAAATTTTCCAATTCTCTTTCTCTGCTTACATCAAAGGCAAACAATTCCCGGAAGCTCCTATTAGCTTGGGTAACGTGAGATTCTATAGACCGAACGTAGCGCATCTATCAATATCTCGTTTCAGTTGCCTTTTCATCTCGTTATTAAGTTATTTTAAACTAGCCATCCTAAAGATGGAGATGGTTCTTAAAGATACCTGAATGTAGCTCTGTCTGACCCACTACCGACAGGGATTTCCTTCGTTCGTCTCTTCATGTGAACTCTCCGTAATGCAGTTCCTTTAATTCTCTTAAAGTACGTTACTGTTATAGAAACTATATTTCTAAAGTACTCGTACTTTTCGGACAGATAGCAATCATATATAAATTGCTCTTGTCTTTCGGAGAGAGCTGATAGTGACTAGAGAAGATACTTGATTGAAAATAGTCCGATAATATCGTTTTCTTAAAATAATAAGAGCTATCTCACCAAGCAACAGTTTTGCGACTTTCCTCAAGTACTGTCGACATGCACCCTAAGTGCGGCCTCCGGGGGCGTCGCCCAGCCCTGCGCGTGAGCTCCCCGCCTGCTCGTTTGGACGCGGGGAGAGAGGAAGAAGATAGTGAAAATAAAATAATTGTTGTCGAGCATTTGACGTTGAGTCGTAATTATACAAGGGAAAAACATGTTTTGAAAATAGCTTTAAAACCTATTTGCGTATTAAGTACGGTTCACATCATTATTTTCGACACACTTAAGGAGGATTGCTGGTGAAGTTATTTTCAAATTTCAAGTTTCCACATACGTTAAATGACTTGAATAAGTTTGCATAAGTAAACACCCATTCGAAGTCGTTTATTTCACTTTTCTTTTTAATGTGAAGTGTCGTGTACTCAGAATTATAATTTCCACATGAGAAAATGAATTTCCACATGAATTTCCGTGTGAAAAAATTTCGAAGTTAATTCGACTGTAAGAGGCTTTGCGCCACGTACCAGCTGTTGGCCATGAGAAAGGGACTTGCATTGTATGTTTCTGCGAGTGCTCGAGAATAGTTTTCGTTCAATCGCATTCTTATTTTTTCTCGCCTTTATCTGTACATGGAATACATTGAGAAACCAATTGTGGGGGAGTAGTTAGATACAATTGGTGCCTCGTGAAATATATCACATTTCTAAAGTAATTAGAATTTTGCAGGTGATGAAGCCGCATAATTCGGATTTTGAATAGCTGAATTTTACGCATCTTATTTTCGTTCGAATGTCATCTAAAAACAGATATATAATATGCAAGATATACTTAAGAAAGATGTTTCTTAATCTTTCAGATTCAAAATGTAATTCTCACTTGTGTATCGATGTTGGGTTTGTCATAGAAAATCAGCTGTATCCAACCAAATACATTGTTCATTTCGAAAATGCATCCCTTATTCTTCGGTTAAAAAAGAAACAAAAATGCATTGGAAGGCATTTAAAAGAAAAGATTATTGAAATTAACAGAGAACTCAAATGGCAAGGAATAATGATGCGTAATAAGTAATTCATCATTGCTTCATGTTATGTGTAACGTTTGTGTTACGAAACATATTCCATTGCTGTGTATAAGTTGTATAACTTAAAATAGAGTAAGTCTCAAAGTATTTTTGTCTCTTGGTATTTGTCTCAGGACATATTAATTACGAGAACATTTATGACAGTTTCTTTGATAATAGCTTCATGAAATGTTTCTTGCTGCTGGTTCTCACCACATAAATTTAATTATTATTTCGTTGTGGTTTGTAGGTCCTGTTCCAACTTGTTAGACTGAAGGCTAGGGGGTCGACCTCAACTGTGGACTGTGAGGTTATCTCGAACTAATTTTTGTACCGAAGTAAATCCACCAATTCCATATCGTTGATTTCCATCACCTAGAAAACCATCATTGAATACGCCATTGTCCAAAACCATAGTTGTTCCTTCCTCTTCGCACATTTTTGAATTTGCTTAAAAATTTGAGTCGCTTAAAAATTACCAAAGCTTTAGCTAAATGTAAGCAAATATACTTCTTCACGACTGTAACATGTAGACTTCGCGCGTGATTTTTTAAGGTCGCTCTTCTGCGGCTCGTCTTCACAGGTTACTGCCGGCGGTGCTCCTTTGAGACGAGAAACTCTTGAGAATATTTCGGACGTTTGTGGGCAAACTAACCGCGTCCGCTACCCGGCCGTCGACGTCGGAACAACCTGTTTGGCCACGTGAGCAGCGAGCGACGGCAGTAACAGCTACCGTTACCATTCCTGCGCCGCTTTCTTGCTCCGCTCATTATCTTCGTGCATTTCTCTTCGCGGTGCTCTTGGAGGCTCGTTCGCGTTCAACTGCGTCCAGTCTACCACGCTGCGCCCCTTACTCTACGAGTCTTCTTCGAAATACTTGCAGAACTTGAACTCGTAGACGTTGTTACACTCCGTAGGGAAGTTTAGAGGAAAGTGCTTAAATGAAGCTCATCATACTAAAGTTTGGTGTTTACAATGTGCTCTAATGGTGTTAATAAATTGTCGTTTTTTAACCAGTTCGTATATCAATGATCCACTACTAAAAACTTAAAAATGACTCGGATGAAAGTTTTATTGATAAAAATAGGTACTATTTGATGTCATTGATGTTATTATGTCATTGATGTACTTCAGCTTCCGGGTCAATGGCCTCCATCTCGATCAGGATTTTGTCCAGTTTCCCTGATCCATTGAACAAATGCTGATAAGGCTCCTTGTTTTGCTTCTGGACGTAAATGTAGCTTCACTATGCGCACGAACTCTCCTTTTGCTTGTAATGGTAAGAGTAGAGGTAAGGGCGTGTTACTATTTCGTTAGCAATGCAGAAAAATCATACTTGCAATTCGTTTACCGACACAAATAATTTTTCTATTACTCGGAAACGAAAATGTCTATTTTTTTCAATATTGCTAATCTTGCTATTTTTAAAATTTATTTTTATTTATTTTAAACTTTTACTCATCTTTCAACTATTTATAGTTAAAATGCCGGGAAGGGATTCTGGAACTCAAGGAAACGTGCAGAAATAATCTTCTCCCCCTTACGTCACATACAGTTTTTACTTTTGTAGATTTCTTTAGTCAAAAAATTCTATTATTTTCATCCAATGGTATTCTAATGCATTAATATCTCTTTCGGAAATACCAATATACAATATATGTTCTGAACAGAAAAAAATGACAAATGGGTGTATTGAACCGGTTTTATTTGTGAATATATTCTCTGATAAACATTATGCATACGTTAACAAAATTAATGTCTGTTGACTAGAGATCTAGTGGGAATGATCTGTGTGAATGTTCCCATGCGCACGTGTTATGATATATACACGCTATTTTGCAATTCGTAGTTACCATACAGCTGGCGTGGTTTGGAAATATTATACTCAATCACATCAGATTACACATTTCATGTGCGACGACTTAACTATTCCATTTCCGCGTTTATCTTGCTCAAGATGCACTCTTGCTAATTCACTACTTCATCTCATGAGAATTTGTGTGAGATGCTTATAAATCAGAAGAAAAGTGTGCTATGTACTCAGCTGGCGTCTGGTTGCGAGTTCAAAGAGCAATTCTAGCCAATGAAAAGTCTTTCTCTGTATCAATTATTTGAGCCCCAAGGAGCAGGACCTCCTGCAGTGCCGGTTGCGATGCCTGCCGTTTCCCCCTGCGGATCATCGATCAAGTACATTGCCATGCGTGTTTGATGCCTTAAGCAGTTTGAACTCGCGAGCGAGGAAGGGGTCCGGCGGCAACCCGAACCCATCTCCGCCCCCGCCGCCGCGGCACGCGAGAGTATTAATAGCTCGCGCGCGTGTCGCGTTACGCATCGTCTGGCAGTGATAACCGGCGCCGCGCCGCACGCCGCCCCACGGCCTTTATTTTAAGCGCGTGGGCGGGTGGGCCTCGGTGGCCGCCGCCACCACCGCCATCAGGATCAAGCAATCACTCTCACCTCTGCGTGGGTGCAATTTTCTTTTGAACGACCCATTAAGATTGATTTATAACATTTACCTAAATTTTAATGTATCCGCATTCACCGTCCAATGTTGGGAAAATATATTATTTTATGAAAATGTTTATTTTGTACTCGTCTGTTTCTAAAAATATCTACATTATTTAATTTAATGGATTACGTATATGATTGTTTTTCGTTTCTGAAATTTATTGCTAGTGTTGAAACCAAACATTTCCAGGTAGGTTTCAATCGATTTATTGAAAATCGTCTCTGCCCCCCTCCCCCTCTCCCTCATTGTCGCTTTGGTCCCAGGCCACCGACCTCGTCCCCATCGCCGGCAGCATCGGCGCGGCTCCATCAAAACACATATTTCAAGTCGATCAGCGAAAGCCCCACTTTGTGGAGAAATAACGGGTGGCGGGCGGCCGGGCATTATAAATACCCCAACGCAGTTCCGCGTCGCCCCGTCGTCGTCGCGGCGTATCTTGCGCGGATCACGTGACCTCGGAGCGGGGCCGCTCCCTTATGAGGCGCTGGGGTCGGCAATTTCACGCTGGCCCCGATACAGCCCCTTCCACGCGAATTATAAAATCCTGCGTCGACTTTATAATCGTTTAGCCGAAGCGAAGAACCGAAGTAGTTTTATTGGAGGTTATTTGCTTACACGCGACGGGGGGGAGGGGGGTAAAAAGATTGTTTGATTATTAAAATTTTGTTTTTATTAAACTTATTGAATATTTGACTTCTATGAGGTTACTGTTAAACTATTTTCAAAACGAGTAATAGTTTTATTTTAGTGGGAAAAGTAATTATAATTTTCCAACTGGTTTACGTAACCGTGATCATGTTTCCAGGTTAACACTGTAAAATCATAATAATAATAATAATAATAATAATAATAATAATAATAATAATAATAATAATATATAAAAATCTTACCCCTCTACGTCTGTACCACGACAATCGTCAAGAAACCTTTCTAAAAGAAAAACAAAAGCAGTGGTCAGAAAAACAAATTAACCGTAAAATCTTTCACACCCTTCACGATCAATGCACAGCCTCTGTAAAATGGCTACCAGATAGAGATTTGTATGCTGAATCTGAGGGTTTCAAGCTAGACATTCAATATGAAGTTATTCCCACCCGAAACTACAAAAAATAAGTTCAGGGTTATTATTCCCCTTAGTATACATAGAAACCTCAATCTGTGTTGGAAAATGAAATGGTCAGAATCTCTCGATCGTAGTTTTGACGCACATTTCTAGAACATTCCAAGTCATATATTGTGATAACTCTCAAGGTACCAAAAACTACTTGTCTCACTGATGTGACTGTCCCTTCCTACAGGAATACCAAAAAGACATTCTCGGACAATATAAGGCAGTACAGTAATCTTGCATATCAAATCAAACATCAATGGAAACTCAACCTTGTATTCATTCTCACAATAATTATCTCGAGTACTGACCTTAAAGAGAAACACGTCAAACCTTCAAAAACTCGATATCCGTCCAAGCCTTTGAAAATTAATGCAAAAGTCTGTTAGTATCTTAAATACAGTACTTGCTGCATTGTACGGGACTTTCTGAATTCAGATTCTTAAATAAATAGCAAATAATACACTCGGCGGAAAACCCATTATTTGAGAACCAGGTCTTCCTGTAAACCAACAATGTGTAAACATAAAATAATAATAATAATAATAATAATAATAATAATAATAATAATAATAACCAATTAAAGTGCTTCATTGTTCTTCAAATTTTCACGAATTAACACGTTAGATCTTTTTAATAATATGATTCAGACAATTTTCTCCAAAATTAACTTCCTCCCATCGATCAGGTCGTACTCGAAGTCCTGTTAATTGAAACTGATATTTTCATATTTTGGGAGTACTTTGTCATTTTGTAAATTTTCTTGAAATTTGCTTCAAATTTTGTCTTATTTTTTTTTTCTCGAATAGAGCGAAATACGCCGATAAAAAGAGCACAGGTCCCATTTTCGTTGCTCTCAGAATTTTTCGGAAATAATTATTTGGTAATGTTAACAAGTAGATGCCGTCCAACAATTTTAATAGTGAACACAGGTTTTTTCGTAATTTGAAGTGAGCATTTCAAATAATGTGAGAAAGTATGTGCTCTTGCAACAGGACTAGTTTAAAATTAAAATTCTATTATTAATTATTTTCTCCTTTGTAAAAGAACGCATGTGTCTTATCACCGAGTAAAATACCCCTAAACTACCAGAAACTGCGAAGAGAGTATCCTTCGCCGATTCGGTTGACACTGCCGAGCCCATCCGAATATCCTGCAATCACTGACGAGCGGTTCCGATCCTTGAGGGAGACATACTGCGAATAGATTTCACGTGCAGAAAGAAGCACGCGCGCGCCTTCCGAGACTTCGAAAGGAGACTGCGGGAACGATGGATAATAGATGCGCTTTGTCCGGCTCTAATTTCCAGTGACAAGTTTGGAGAGGCGTTCCTTCCAGTATTACATTAGGATCTCTTGTGAAACTGTCAGTTGTTTTCTGACAACTTGCAATTTACGAGTGCAGCGTGCACCACGTGTGTTCAGTATCTCCAGATGTGACGAAGAGGGGCGAAGAAGTGATTACTTTCCCGCTTACGTGTGCCACCGCGCATCTGTTCGACGCGCGGCTTCGCACAGCTAAGGCAAGGGTGAAGGCGAGAGAAGAGTGGGATGCCGGCCGCAGATTTTCCTATTTTATCGCCGAAAACCTTGGCTCAGGCTGTTGACCTACTTCGAAGATGATGGCGATAACTTCGTACTTCATCTCTCGGGAACTTGCACATTTGTGTGCGTGACTGCGTATGGTGTGTGTGAATTTCTGCATTTGTAAAAATTATAAAGTACACATGTGTTTTTGCTGCTTGAATTTTATTTGTAATTAATATTAAATTAATATTAGAAGAACCGGTCCGGATGGCAGAGATCGCTAAGGCAGTAGTGCCGTAGTGATCTCGGACCGAAAGATCGCAGGTTCTAGTTCCGCCTCGGGCATGGTTGCATTGCATTGTGTTCGTCCTTTCACCCCCAATCATCATATCGTGTCAGCCTCACAGTTACCATACAGTCAAAAACAAGCAATAGTAGTCGCTAATGACCTAGAAGGTGATGCGACCTTAAATAACAAAACATATATATCAGAACGTTTGTTTTTTTATGATAGCAATATGCCAGATTAATAAATCGCAGGTACACAACGCCAGATAACTCTTTTTATTCAAGAAGTTATCAAAGATTGAAGAAGATGCATTTGAAGTTTGCTTGTTTTTTTCCTCCAAATGGAAATTTGGAACAAAAATCTCGTATTCTCTCAATGAAATCTTTCTTTTTAATATCAGGACAAAAGTAGTAGTTCAATAATAATTCGTTGGAATAGATCGACTTCGAAAGTAACGAAGACGAACATTTTGAAAAGATAAATAGACGTGATTATTTTGATTTATTTCCTTTAAGAAACGTAGTTCTTCAGAATATATTTCTTGTAAGTTTCGCAGACAGAAATTCCTTTCGTAGGAATTGAAACAATTGACCCTCATCGTTACGATAACCCTTGCTACCGTGAATTTTGCCGTATTTGTCGTGCTCCTAGTAATTACCCAGCACGCTCAGCCCACTACCCTGCGCATATCCTGTAGGAATTGCCCCAACATTGGCGAGATTTCGTCAACACTGCGGGCGTGGACTTCCTTTCTCCGACGCGTGTCCGGTCTTGGCCCTGCTGCGTTTGTGCCTGCGTGCTCCGCCCCGCCCCGCCTGAGCAGCGTTTCAGCAGCTCGCGGCAACGCGCCCGAGGCGCGCTAAGCGCAGCCAACGCCGTTGTCAGTTCCGCGAACCTCGGCCGCCTCCGCCTACTTGCTCAGCGCTCTCGCCCAACATCCTGCCCCCAGGCGTGACGCACCACGGTTTGAAACTCCCAAAAAGCCGGCCACAATTGCAAGCGTTAGTGCATTTTGCGTGAAAATGGGTGTCTGAGACTTCTTGAGGTAACTGAATACGAATGTCTGAATGAAATTTCAAAAATTAAAAACGACGGCTTCGTAATGGAGGCCCGACGCACAGAAGAGAAGTGTAGTATACAAGCAGAAAGAAGGATAAAGTAGATATTTTTGAGGTCGCAGAGTACAAACAGTTCGTGGTATGGAACGTTACAGAAGAACGGCGATCAAAGAAAAATGTGCTCATACGTATGCACAGCTAAATTCCTGTTTAATGAAAACTGTGGTTGCTGCGGATAATACGTGGAACAAAAATATAATCCTTTATATTCATTACTAATGTTACCTTGCGTAGATTACATGTATCACATTTCACAGCATAGACTACGTATCAAATATTTAAACCATTAGAAACTTAAGCTCCCAAAAAATACTGAATTTATCGTTACAAATAATCCATAATAAAACCTTTCTTCGGAACCAATATCGTCCACATAAATTACAGAATTCGAGCGATTCGACCAACGGTAACTTTACGAGATCATGAGGGATAGAAAGGACGATTGAAGTAACTTTTTGCCGCGGAAGTCCTCTTCTCTCGTAGACTTCCGCGGCCACAGCCCTGAGAAGGCTCTCGGCTGTCCGGGTGAGGGCCTGAAGAAAACCACGGTAAGAGAGTCTTCAACGGACGTCAGCGCGGTGTTACCAGGGCAGCCGAGAGGCGTGACGTCTTCTGAAGATAGTTTGGCAATTTCAGCTGGCGATTGCGCCCGTGCTCGTGCCACTGTGCTGCCTGCCGCCCCGCGCGCCGCCCCGCGCGCCGGGAGAGGGCCGTTGCCCGTACGCGCCGCGGAAACGGGGGCCGCTCGCCGGCGCCGCACGAGCCGTTCTTCCCAGCGCTGACCGCACACGGCGCGCGGGGCTGTTGCACTCTGCAGGTTGCCGCTCCAAACGCTCTGCCTGCACATCTAAGAGCTCGAGCGAAGTTCCATGGCTATTTACGTTACTAGTTCAGAAAGTGAGACGCTTGCGTTCGAAGAAAATGCTGACAGCGAGCTGACGATTGCAGCCGACTCCTGCATTTTTAAAACAATATGCGAAAGAACAAATTCATAGAAACTCTCAAGAATTTGTATTTTTTAAAATTTTTGTTTATTTAATTTTAAAATTATTTTTTTATTTATTTACTATTCGGATGGTTCTCAATCTGCGAGGCGACAGCCATGTTGCCCCCGTTCATATCGCCCCCGTGTTATTTACTTTGCAGAACCTAATTGTTTTACTATGGCAATGACTTCTTTGCGATACGTGCCAAAGTCTATTTTATTGTATAATTACCACAATGTAATACTTTCCAATACTGTGAAATAAGTAGTTGTTTCCATGCATAAGTGCTGACCAATACATTTTTTCTCAATCGTGCTGAGAACTTCGTTTTCAGAATTTTTCGTCGATTTCGACTAATAAGGCATTAAAATGACTAAAAAAGGTAAACTATGAAGTTTCTCTGATTTCATCGATTTTAATATAATTTTAATGGTACTTGGTTCAAATAATATTTACGACTTGCAACAAATGTTCTCCACAGAAGTTCTGAGTAGTAAATTCGATTTCTTCGCTTAGAAATTATTATGTCGGCCGTTGTAATCTAAGGTTCCTTTGTCGCCTGTCTGCGCTTTTGTCGGTACGGCCGATTTTAAGAAAACTGAAGATAGATTTTGTGGTATAGAACTGTCCAAGCCTCAATTACATCAGTAACATATCCAATAGTTTGAGTTGTTCATCCGAACTCGTTTCGATAACATTTTTAAGTCATTTTTCTTTGCTTTTAGATCATTAAACCGAAATTCTTGTGCCAGTAATAACTGGTATAAGTCGGTATTAGAAACGCTTGCAGTAGTTTGATAGAAACTTCTTAATGGCTCAATGGCTCTTTAATTCCGTTAATGCCCAGACATTTTATTGCATCGATTTAAAAGAACTGTTTGCTTAATCGTCGCCGTTCATATTTTTTGCTACAATGCCCAGCATAATCATAACAAATAATTGCACATAAAAGACAAAGTCAACAATTAGGCAAAGAATACGTTTAAAGGTTTTCAAAAATGGTAAAAGGTTTACTTTTATCAATAACCGTTCTTAATTTTTAGATGTATACACAAGTGTCTAGAAAAAAACATAGATTACAATTGAACAAAATATATATTTTCTTTAATGATAATGATATGAAATTGTAAAAGGGAAGTCAACATGTATTTTAATATATTTTGATGCCACATAAGAAACCAATTAATTATTAATTTCATTAATATTTTTTTTTGTACTCAAAAGGATCTTGATTATGCCGATCAGTTTTTGCAGTGCATTGCAGGCGTGTGCGAGGGGACGACGCGAGCTGCAGCGATGCTAAATGCTGATAGCCCCCGAGTACACAGACGGGACAGTAATGGATGATCCCCCGCCCCTGATCCCGCGAAGTGGGGCACAGCCGCGAGACCATTGGCCTCATATTTACACGTCCATTCAGCCACGAGTTGTGAGGGGGAGAGGTCCGCACCCCCCCCCCCCCGCGCTCTGCCCCCGCATCGCCCGCGCCGCAGCGCTGCTTGTTTTGGTCAGAGGACGGACGCCGTGAGTCAGTTTCTGAGAAAGTCGCTTTCAGGTTGCGTCGATCGTTGCCGCTGCCTTGTCGCTCGAGTGCCAACCGCACAGACTGCACGTGGCCAGCCCCTCGCGCTCACAGGTGGCGCGGCTCTGTACTTGGTGGGCATTCAGGGTGCGAAGATGGGCGGGCCATTGTTAGAAGTATCCCCATTGAACACAGAAGTATTATCAGCTGATAAACTGAGTTCGGTTGAACAAATGTTTGGAATATGAATTATCTGGCCACGAATTCGCCATCTGTTGTAGGTACTAGTGTTCACATCTTGGTCAAACAATGAGTGATTTGTATCCCTGGAAAGGGAAAAAGGCATTTTTCGTGGGGTATCGTTGTTTTTGTGCCGTTACGCCAACTGTTCTGTCTCCACGTTCACGGCCGAACACTTTCACCATCTGTGAAGCTTATCATTACTTATTAGTGTTAGGTTGCTGAGATAATCTAGCGGTGCACGACAGGTGAAAAGGGCTCGCACTAGTCCTTTAACTTTCTCGACCCGTCCTCCCGCTAATCGTAAACGTTTCTGAACTTTGATAGGAATTAGGAGACGCGACAAAAAATTACGTTTGTCAATTAAGATGAGTGTGATTGATGTTGGGAAAGGTCTTCCTCTGTCTTGCTTGCAAGTTTTAAATTGAAGTTGTCCTATGGACGAAGTACAATAGAAATTTTCGTATTGTAATACTGACGGAGTTGCAATTTATTGTAGCACATGTGCAGTAAAGCGCTTTCACTACGTTTCCGTAAAAGAGAACAATTGCTAAAAGTTCGGTAAATGCTTCTGAGAACTTACCACGCGATTCGTAATGTACACGAAATACAGCGTAATTGTAATGGGATGTATGCGAGCAGGAGCAAGGAGAGGGAGGTGTAGCCGGTACGTCGTCGCAGGGTCCATGAATCTCGAGGGGACTGGTAAAGCCTAATGCCAGCCCATGATTTTCTTTACAATTTGGGCTTATATTTCATTTATTACTTGTATCAAATGTTATTCAATTTTGCAAGTTAATGTATTCTTAAAATTAAAAGTCGCCGAGCTACATCATGTACTAGGTCATTAAACGTCGTATGTAAATATATCAATTTAATCGATTGAAAGAAAATCTGTAGACGTTTGTTGTAAGGGCACTTTGTACCGAGGTCCGGCTTTCCCGTTGGCGGCCCTATACGTGAGGCTCCTCCGCGAGTTGCGTGTGGAGTTGCACGCAAGAACCGCGTCCGTGAGAGCGCACCTCGGCCGGAGGCCTTGATCTGTTGCGTCGCGCGAGGCGACCTCCCTGTACGCAGTTGCGCCACAGACGGCAACTCTGCGATAGTGACGTGCGACGTCGCTGCAACACGGCTGTTTTAACGATCGGCGTTGTTCTTTCCTCCTGTAATAGAGCTGGTTTCTCGCTGCGGGAACAATTTCTCGCAACGTGCCTCTCGATCTAGTTTAATAGTGCAGGATTACCAACGAAACGTTTCTCGTGTGGATGATTGTATTAGTATTGTGGAAGGTCGTGTGGGTTGAAGAAGCGTGCAATGAGAGATGCTTGGTGGATTTGGACATAAGTCACCTGTGTGAATCAAGTGTCGGTGAAGAAATGAATAATAATCATGAAACAGAATTATCGAACCTATGCGATAGTAGGATTGTATTATTTGGTTCTCGAAGATGAGATTGAAGTTTTACAAAATTATCTACCGCACGTTCCTCTTCATGTTTTATTTTTTTAAAACTCACGAATGGCATTAGTTTTATCCAATAGAGGCAATGGGTACATTAAATGAATTTGATTACTTCTGAACTTCTTTCCTTACAAATCATTGCGGAGTGTTTTTGTAATCATTGTACGCTTTGACATTGTGTTGGTTTCCTTTTATCCTTACATGATTCCGCCCGTGATGATCATTATTAAACTTGTGGCAGTTGCTGGAATAGAATCTAGGATCCCAGGTGTTTGTAACATATGTATAAAATGTTGTAACATATAAAAACACATTCGAAGCAGCTCCACCCGCTCTCCACTCACTCCAGCCTGGCCGCCTTGGCGTCGCTGTGGACAAGGCATTGCATGAAAATAAATGTTGAAAACAAAAAGCACACACATTTAGGGGTAACAGCTTGAATTGCCAACTGCCGTTTTTTCTCTCGTCCGCAAAATTTGGAACACATGGCTCAAGTGGTTCAAAGGTGTTTTTGAACTAACATACGTATACACACACTCGTTCATGATGTTTGCTGCAATAGCGCAGATTAAGTATTTAGTTTGTAGTGGCAGCTTTGCTCCTTTCCGCCGTATTTGGCTTCCGCTTGAGGAATAAGGCTCGATGAGAGTGCCGTTGGTGAAGAGATACTGTGACGCGGACAATTATCTTCCATTTATGTTAATAGTTGTCGTTGTCAACATGTTCGTTCTTTGGTGGAGAAAAATCAAAGTTATCAGGAGAATGATTATCAATGCGAGAATTTTCCTGACAACTTTATGACAGTTCTAGTTATTAGAAGATTCTAATGGTAGTATGTTGTTTGAATGCATTTTACTCTGTTTATGATCAGGTACACCGTGAAAAACAAGAAAAAAAAAATAATGCAGTGCGCCATACGCCATGGACGATATGGTCTCTCTGCTTTGATTTCTTTTTAATTTTCCAGAATTCACGAGCAAATAAAGTAATGGGTGATCCTACCATTTTCTCGTGGTCCTAGAAACCCCGACCAGTAAAATTCATGTGTGATTAAAAATATGGGACCTCAGCAATTCAAGCAGATGCGCAAAGCAAGTGTTTCGTCACGAGCTCTTTTCTGGGAGCAGAGGACGCGCACAGTGCAGACGTGTCGACATTTCGCGCGCCGGGGATCCGGATCCTTTCAGCTCAACAAGACGATTTTTGACATCCACTGTGACATTGTGAATAATGGATGTAAAATAGCTCCAGGACAAATCAGCTTGTATCGTTCGTTTGTGAAAAGAATGCGAATTTTTTCTGCACGTTCCTCACCAGTGCTCACCAGCCACGCCCCGTTAATTCGTTTTGGTATCAATGAGCGTCAAAAACCTGCCACATGACTGAACATGCGGTATCGTGGCGTCCGCCCGCCCACGCTGGGGCGTCCCCGCTGAGTCATGCGGCCTCCGCGCCACGCCGCGCCGAGCCGCGAGTGCGGTGCCACGTGGCGCATGGGCGTATCGACCACCCGAGGGGCAGGCGGCGGGCGCCATGTGCTCCGCCCACCCCACGGGGCGGCAGCAGCTGGGCGGAGCTTTCTGCCGAGATTAGGGCACCGCGCTGGGGACCAAAGAAGCGAAGCGAAGGGAAGGAAAGGTGAAGCAACGAAAAAGAAAGCAAACGGCACACACAAGAAGAAACACGTAGGGGTAGAGCGAGATAGTGATTGAAGGAAGTAGATATCGTGATGAGGATGTGGCCTTCTTCTTCCGTTGGTAAAGTTGAAGACTCAACGAACTTTTCCCAATCAAGTGAGCTTAAAATGCGTGAAAAAGTCTGGGGGAAGATACAGAATTTCGTAAAATTACTGTTCGGGAAGGCGATGCCTCTGTCGAATATCTAAATATTGTTTATGCAGGAGAATGTACAGGTGATTGAATTAATTGATGATTGAACAAGTAATATCATATGGATTTATATTTGGATAAAATAAGCTTTGTTTCGTTTGTGTAAACGTCACAAATAGTATATGCGTACAATACGTAATTCTTGGTGAACATCGTGGACTGCTTGTCATGTCAAGTTTCAGAAACATTTATCTATCTTTGAACTACAATCGAGCTCGCTGTTGGGAACAAAAAGTAAAATTCGTTTTCTTTCATGATCCTATATAGTAAACAGAAGGCAGGATGCCTTCACTTCTGTTTTCCTCGGAAAATAAAAGGTTAATGACGTCAGTTCCTCTGTATGAAGAGGGATATTTGTCAGAATGACTGGTTCAGACATCTTTCGCGTATCCATGATCCTCATCGTTAAGGAAGCCAAAATAAATAAATAAATAAATAAATAAATTATGAGGTGTATTTACAAATATATTATGAACAGTCGTCATGGACTTTTGGCTGCGGTGTTATTTCTCCATCGTGCTTGATATTGTCCAATAAATGTTAATCGCTGACCTAATTAACTCTACCGCGCATTATCTAGGACTCTACTTCGCAAATTGCCTCGTCTCGTGAAGACAGTGAGCGTGGGGCTCTCGACGTGAGACTCTTCGGTGAATTGTGTGGGCGCATCTCCAGCCCCACCCTGAGCAGGATCTATTTTTGTAACAAACCGCTTCGTCGCTTTCGTGTATATGCGCGTGACAAAACACTCATAATTCCGCCGACACGTCCTGCTGCCGTCGCCCGCGTCGAAACGAGCAGTAGTGTGTTCGATCTGAGTACGTTGGCGCGTCTTAATGTGGGTGGATTGCCCCACGACAGAGGAGGCCGGGCGGGCGAACGAAGTGGCCTGCTCCCGATTTTGTCCGCGGCCTCTGACGAAACGGGATACGACCCACGAATAGAACTTATTAATGGGATTTGCGATTCCGAAAGTGAGGAGCAGAGAGGGGGGATAAGAGGGGATGGGAAGTAGATGTTGGCCGTTTGCGAGGCTTTGCAGGGGATGGGGACTCGTTCGTGGGTTGAAAGGGAGAGAAAGCCGTGGTCGAAATTAGGACGAATGTTCTAATGTAATAAGCGTGAGCCAGGCGAGAGAACCTGATGGGATTCTGTAATGGAGAGAGAAGTTGACAGATCTTTTAAGGTAAATCGAAGGAAGAAAGTTGAAGAGATCTTAATCTTTCTGTCAAGAGATTTACTTGTCAATAAGTAGCATACTTTTCTACAGTTCCTACTTCTCTTGAATTTTATTCTTTGTGAATTAGGGGAGTACGTTTCCAACGGCCCTTGTCATCGTAATGCATAATGTTTGATTTCAAGTTCCATGAGTGTTGGGTATGAACACATACTATGAGCATGGAGCAGGAGATAATACGAGAGAAAAAAGAAAATGAAATAGGGTACAATTAATAATAATTGTTAAGCACCCTGGCATGAAATATACGAAAATAACGTTTTGGAAACAAATACATTTCTTAAGTCAAGAAGCTGCGTATTGACCCATATGTAGTCATAGTGAATTTTGCAATTTCTTCGGTGGTCGAGTGTCGAATGTTTCAGGTACAGCTGATACTTGTAGTGTTTTAAATGTACTTGAATGATAAATTTAGCAATGTGTTGTAATTATTACAATGAGTTCACTGTATTGAAAACATATATAATTGCAACAGTATTGCATAATGTTATTTTATGTCATGTTCCCCGTAATTCCTAATGTTTATAACGCTTATTAAGAGACTCAGTTCAAAACTTTAGGTAGTCGAACTTCAAAATGCTTGAATTTCAACCTCAAGAGTAAGCTCCTTTTTCTTCATTTCTCTAAGGTCGAAATTCCGAAAAGAAATATTTATAAGGCAATATTATATGTCAGTGAACCACACCGTACTTAAGTTTAGAAAAATAGGGTTAATTTTATAGCATACGTTTCATACTGATAAATAAGAGAAAGTATATGTTAAAGGCATTTGGTCTTCAATGTATGTGTTTGAAAGGGAAATGAAGGGTTTGGGGCAGTAAGAAGATAAGCCACTGCAAGCCTTCCACTATTCGTAAATGTTAATATGTCTGTTGTAGTGGGAGTGTGACACTGTCCCAAATACGAAGGTACAAATTTGAAACAAGACGTAACAAGATAAACCGTAATTCATCAAAATCGAGATATTAATATTTACGTATAACGGAAGGCTTGCAGTGGCTTCAGTAACTTATCTTGTTACTGCTCCCAAGCGTTCGAAATATTTGGGCAAGTTGAAGAGGCGCCTGAACCTCCCTGTGCTTCCTCTTCCCTCCCCCTGAACTTCAATAACAGTCCATTTCTCTCTCGAATGCTTCGGAAACGAAGCTTCTTCCCTTCCACAGGATCTCAAAACCTACGTTTTAGTAATAATGTGTATGTTCAAGCTTTGATTTTTTGATATTATTGGTTTTGTTGAAATTTGCGATTTTCAGTATTACTTAAACACACCACAAAGTACAAGTTCTACTTCTGAGCAAATGTCGCTTCTCACGTTTCTTAACACAATAAAATGACTGTGGAAATGCTATCTGATATTTTGACTGTTTCTGTTGATCTAATACACCGTGTGTGGACATAACCAACAGATTTCTCTCTGAATTTTTGGGAGAAGTGGCCGTAGTGAATTATGGAAGGCAGTTCGAGGAAAGCACTACTGCAAGTGGGAGTAAATGAGGTGCCTCAGTCCATTTTCCTGTTTTCGAGCGCAATCAGGGCTAATAAGGCCTCGGTCTTTAAGAACTTGTTTCTCTCAAAAGAGCGGAAAACTACAACACTGGACACAGATTTGATGACGCATTGTATGTTTTTAATTAATAACAGTAATTGAAAGGAAACGGTAGTTCGCTTCTCCTCATACCAATCGGTTCCATTAAGCAACTCGTAATTGTAAAGTATGTGACGGATATAATAACCGAATTAAACAATCTGCAGTAACAGTATTTTGAGAGCTCTATTCTAGTTTTATTGAATTCTCTAAGAACAGTCTTTGTGCCTGCTTTCTGTTTCTCGCGGTATTAATTAACGTAATTTTATTTCTTGATTTATATAGCATATTTTTCTCACGCATTTTCGAAAAAGTGACGTTCGTTGTAGATTCGTTAATCTTATTGGAAATAAGATAGTCGAAATATGAAGTGTTTCGTTGCGAATCGAGATATGAGTAAATCAAGATATCCAACGAAGTGATCTCAAATGACATGGGAAGTATTTACTTGACATTGTCAGTATTGGTTTGATGCTGGCGATCAGTTCCCGTAATTCCGTGCGTCCTTTGGTTGGGTTTGGGGAAGATGAAGCATCCTTCCCTCTTATGTATTCGGTCTGCACCATTCGAGAAGTTGAAATCTGTTACGCAACGCCCCGAAAGTCCTTCCTTTATTGGCCCCATTTTCTGTGCTTGCTCCGAGGGGCACGGCGCCCTGCGACAGACCCGTACCATATAGCTTCAGCCTCGCCCTTCGCCTCGCCCCGACATGGCTACTCCCCGTGTCTTCCTTCTCCCCTCCTCCCCTACCCACCCCATCCCGGCAATCTCTGCCGCCCCCCTCCTTTCCATCATTCCCTTTCATTTCGATCCTTCCCACCCCGCCTTCCCTTCTTTGCCCCAGCGCCACCCGTCATCCACCACTCCTTTCCCTTAGCCACCAATTCCCTCCCTGCTCTAACCTCTCGCGTCCCCATCAATCCCCGCACCGCATACCTTACCCCGACCCCTCCCAGCCCTCCCACCTTCCCCCCATTCCCTCCCACCCAACTCCCCTCCCTCCAAACGCACCTCCCCCTCCCCTTCCCTTTCCTCCTCCCCTTCCCTTCCCTTTCCACCTCCCCTCCCCTTCCCTTTCCACCTCCTCTCCCCTTCCCTTTCCACCTCCTCTCCCCTTCCCTCCCCCTTCCCTTCCATCCCCACCTCCCCTTTCTCTCCCATCCCATCACCCCTTCCCCGCCCCTCCGCAAGTCCCTCACCCCGGCCCCTCCCCCAGCCCCTCTCCTCCTCCCGCCCCACCTCCCCCGCCATCTCATCCTTACCATCTCGCCCCTCCCCACTCCTACCACCGCTCCGACCCGACCAAGAAGTCTTTGGGCTTCAAGACCACGTCCTCGGTCCCACAAGCTGATTTTGTTGCGTACCAACGCGGCCGCTGACTGGCCATGTTTAAATGGGGTGTGGGGTAACTGCCCTGAAATAATGTGTATTAATCAGTACATCAGTCCTTCTCTTGCATATATGACCTGATGACCAGCATTATCTATTCTTCGACTGCTTTGCATTCCCGTGCGGTGTTGTGCTCTGCCCTTGCCTGTCTTGCCTTGCCATTCGTTACTTTGCCCTCTCGTACCTTTTCTGATCTCGCCGTGACCATCCATATCTGTTCGATCGCCTCATGCTTTGATGTCTCAATTTATTTGACTCACCTCTTCCCTAACGGTTTTCATATCATTTTACCACACAAGATTTGGCATCCCATACTTATTTGTTCTATGAACCCTTATTTGCCTATCGTGCGCGTATGAGTACGCTGTACGAAGCTGTAGATACTTCAAAGTTTGAATTTAAACATGTACTGCGATAAACTGTAGAAATTCATGTTGTTTTCCATAACAGTCTAAAAGAAGACAGCATGTGCATTTCAAAATTTTGTGAGAGAAAAATTTAATTATTTTCTTAAATTATACAACGATGTAATGAATTTTGTAAAAACCTAATTCAGGCAGATGGGGGTTTACGTCCTACTTCGTATTACATTGTGGCTCGTTTCATCTCCCCTTGTGTTGTTCCTTGCGTCAGCGACAATAAATGGACTCCACGTGCCGCATCAGCCGTGCAGCATTAACGGGCTTCTGGGTGAAAGCGCTGCCCCTAAGCAGTGCGTCTGGCGACGATTTGAAAACAGAGGGGAGTCGTCATTGTGACGAACGTATAAAGTAGGTGTAAATTTCACTTATGATGTTTCGTTGGCAAATCCTGTTAGTTGTGCTACTTCAATATGACTTTGAAAGTAGGAACGTTTTATTTCCTATTTCGTGTTTTAGGTGCCATTAAGACTAAAATCGATTTGTCAGGTTTGTCATCAGTCGTTTCGGCACATAAGTTACGTTTTTCCAAGTTAGTGAAACCTTGCTACACCACCAGTGATGTCATGTCTGTCTACGACCTCCAATCCATTGCACAATTTTCAACGGTGTCGACACATGTCGTTCTTGAAATGCAGCGGCTGTAAACTTCTCCTTACGTTAAACTGCCTTGATTTAATGAATACGTTCTTGTTTTTTGAAATTGCATTGTTATTTCGTGTATCGACTTTTTTTACCCCTGTATGGAAAAAAAATATGCGACTGGCATTGAACGTTGACGTTTTAGGAATTATGCTGACACAACATTGAGTTGACGTAATTACACCTTACAGGTACAGCAAGTAATGATCAGTAAAATCTCTTCTGCTGCTTTTAAACAAAATATACATGTGTATTGCATGTAATTACTACTTATTGATGCTACTCAAATATTTGTGCCGGTGCTCCTACAATACAACTATTTTTAGTACAAGTTATTTCATCGTGGACGGCTGCTCTGATCGGAAGTTTTCCGTGGGGTCTCCGATCAACGCAAGGCGAATGGCAGATCAGTCCTCTAAGAAACGGGCCGCGCGCACCCCGTGTGACCTTTCCTTCATTTTTTGTCCTCTCGTACCCCTGACTTACACGCACTTTCACACACACGCACTACACTGCCACACACGCCGGCAGTCCCGTAGAGCTCGTCCCGGCTGGGGCGGTGCCCCGCAGGTAGGAGACATCTGCTTGGGGGAAACCCCGCAGCCCGACGGAAGGTCGGCACCGGATCTCACCGTCCCGCGTGGAAAGATCACCACCCCCACCACCAGCAACAACTACCAAACAAAACAAGCACCACACTTACGGGACTAAGTCCCTTGGTAGTTGACGCGCCAGGAATCACTATTTAATCAATCAGCCGACATGTTGGTAGCGTAGAGCATGCAAGTGTGTGAGGGTGCGTTCAAGTGGTGAGATGGGGACAAGGATGAGGAAGGAAAGATCGCGCGTGGCCCGTGGCCTGTTTGTTAAGGTACTGTCCTAGCATTCACCTGTTAGTGATCTGAGAAATCTCGGTAAACTACTGATCGTAAGGGCCGCCCACTATTATTTACCTCGTCCGCTGTTTTGATTCGACCTAGTTATTACCTCTCGGCGGCGCGGTCTCTGAACCATCCCAGCCTGAATGTGGAGGAGCGTGGGCCCGGAGGGGCAGGCGGCGTGTTGGCGTGCAGCGCGCTCCGGGCGCCACCGCTGGCAGCAGAAGGCTGTGGTCACCCGCGGCGAGGCGCGGGGTGCCGCAGGGTCGCGCTGGGCAGTGCGCTGCGCTGCGCTGCGGTGCCGCATATGGTCACGAAGGCGAAGCTCCACTAACGCGTGTCGCAACCGCCCTCGCTCTGCTCAGCTGGGTCTGTCCCACCTCGCAGCCAGCACCGAACATAGATGTCTGCGCGACAAACATTTGTTCGGGACCTTTTTTTTTAAAAAATTAAAAAATCGCCTAATTTAATAATTTATAAACGTTTACAGGTGCATCAATATCGGCAAACATAATTGGGGCAGAAAATGGGTTTCACTTTCGTTTATATTCGCGTCTTGCCAAATGTCTCTTGCCAGTATGTTCGTACACGTATTGAATGGGTTTTCTCGAGATCGTTCCTTTCACGTCGACAGATTGACGATTTCCACGTCGAGAGATCATCCAGAGAAACAAAAATATTAAGTTTGAATCCTCCGTCTCTTCCCACAGAGTAAGGAACATTTTGTTTTGTCGTTTAGGGACATTTATTACACCAGCATCACAATACTGACACAAAATGTATAATCGATATGGCGAATGTTAGTACGATTATCTTAATTTTTATGGAAATATGGCATAGAGCTGCAATGAACTGAGCCCTTCAGTTGGAAGAGTACACTATCACATTCATTTAGAATACAATGGGCTGGCAGGTTAAACTAAGTGTCCAGTACAAATCGTTGTGCAGGTTGTTATCATTTTGTTTTGGTATATGTATAACAAACAAAACAAAAGGCTCTCCTGCCTCCAGGCGAAGTCACTTGCATTTTACCACTAAGGTTACGGGTTCGAACCCCGTAGAACCTCTCATGATATGTGTGTCACGACAAAACGATTTTGCCTGTTTTACAGAGGCTATTCTAACCCCCTGTGAAGCGTCCTAAACCTTACCCCTCTCCTTATTCCTTCCCCAGTTCGATGGGTAGAAGACGGGAGCGTGAAGACGCTACCTGTCGGCGATTCCCTGACCTGACTGTGACTGACGCGACAACCCCTACTCAGCGGTCGCTATAGGGCTTGTAACGAAGGATTACTCCAATTAAAGCCCATAAGCTAGTGTGCGTTGAGGCTTGAGAACGTTGATCCCATAGAAGGTGACAAATTAAAAAAATAAAATAGCTGTGTGTTCGGTGTGCTCACATTGTGAGCATTTACGAATTGTTTCATAATATTGGATTGGATTTTGGTCCATTCGCTCTCAACCTGTAATGGCATTATAGTGTTACATCTAATCTTGACGTCTTTTGTATACCCATTTCTTCAGAATAAGAATCTTGTCTGTACTACGTGGTGTGCTCGAAAATATAAATTTGATGTGTGTGGGTAGAATATGAATTATTGAGTAGGACAACTAATTGAAATCAGCGCTATGAAGCAATGGATTACATTATTCTTGGGTTAAAAAACTAAAATTTGCAGGTGAACGGATGTTCGTAGGTTCATTCCTAAGCAATAAATGGATGATAAGCAATTTTAAAAAATATGCATATGGATTTCATGTACGAATATGGATAGCTATGAATGCTATAACGGAATGTAGTGTTGCTTCTTTGATCGGAACTCTTTCTGTATGATCAGATTAGCCTCTTTCAGTATGTTGTTCGCTTCTTTAAGGAATCCCCGATCCGAAGACAAACACACGGTTCTAAGAATCCATTGTAATAAGATAATTAACATTTGTGAGATACTTCCGGGTCCGTTCTAGTGAACATCGTTCTTCCGCCTAGCAACTCATGTGTGCAATAATCACACTGCAAAAGTGTTTGGGCTTTTATTTTGTATGTTCTCGCAAGATTAATGGTAAATAACTATTTAAAGTCACGTGTAGATCAAAAATAATTTTGGATTGTTGAGATTAGCTAGTTTGAGGCATTAGATACTTTTATGTGTAATATTAGAAAATTATCGTTATCAGTAACAATTTTCGACTATCTTGTTTAACATTAACGTACGCCAACATTCCTTACGTGACAAAGTTTGTATGACAATTTAAAATAGTACTATATTACCGTTGACGGAAAGTATTGGAAGAACGCATAACTCCTTTCCCAGCTTGTTTCTGCCTTTATTTTAACATAAAATTTCTGCATCATCATTGAGAAATGAGTTTATAATTTTTCAGCGTGAATTCAAAACACATTGTTCAAGGCACTTCATCAATTTCATATTTATGCCTGTATCCATCAATAGGGAACGTTTCTTTCCTTGTCTCCGGCTCCGACATGTTTTGACACGTGGCCCTTACGTCGAGTGCAAACGTGACTGCCACGTCGTCTGGCAGTGTTGCCGCCGGATAACTGAAACGATCAACTCTGTTGCGATCAGAAGCCATTCTTTACAAATTTGAACATTTTTTTTTTTACTTTCGCCTATGGTACTACGCGGTAGAGAGAATGCGAAATAAAAAGTGACAGCTAATGCTGAACTAAAAAGTGTCCATTTTACGACAGAAAAATACTCGTTCTGTGGATATTTGAAACCGAAAAAGTTGATTTTTTACTCGTAGTAAATTACTACCCCTAATACTCGTACGTTGTGTTATAAGTTTCCAACTGTTTCTGGGTCCATTATTCAGAAAAAAGTATAACATATCTTCGTCATCTTCCCTTGTGCCCCTCTCCACGCGTGTCCATCAGTCTTACGAAAATCAGATTTTGGGGTCTTGTAGCATTATACTTTACATAAGCCGATACTTGACGGACCCCACACTTGACACACGTTTCTCTATGTATGTCGACGCGCTGAATCCAAATCCGAAACCAGAATTGCGCCAAAACCTTTGTTCTTTTTAAAAATCGCGAAAAACAGCCATGAAATTTACAAAATAACAACTTCACTGTGGTTTCCGCGATTAAAAAACTGGAGGGTGGTGGCGCAATTCTGGCTTCGGATTCAGGGCGTCGACATACATAGAGAAACATGTGTCAAGCCTTTCTGACAACCGCGCGCGCGCGGTTGTGTGTGCGTGTGGGTGGGTGTAATGGATCAAGGAAAGTACTATAGCTCTATAAATGTTAATATAACAATTGATATAGCAAAATATTAAAAATTAAATAATGAGCGTGTGGATAAAACCGTTTTCGGAAACTAGTTTTGCGTCATGGAGCGAAAGTCACATACACTGGTGAAACTTCAATGTGGAAAATTGTTTTCAATTTTTTTTTGTACCAATGAAGTGTATTTATAATCCTGAGTGAGCTGATGCATGCTGGAATATGCAGGGTTGGACTAGAGTCGTGGCAACAAGGGCATATCGTCTTTGCTCGCTCTGGTGACGTCTAGGCGACGGTGCTGATGAATTTTCATGTAGAATATACATCACTCCCAATGTATTGCCTCTCAAATGCCGCGACGGTCACACGTCGCACTCCAATGTCGGGCCGCGGCGATAACTTGTCCACGTATAGCCGAGTGGCTGGCTCTAGCTCTCCGCCGTGTTGCGGAATTGGCGATCGGAAGAGTGCCGCGTGGCCCTAGAAATTGGCTGCACGCGAATGGAAAATTTAATGATCGAGCCCCTTTGTCGCCCGAGATTATACAAAACATTATTTTTTGCCTAATTTTAATGAATCGGTTTCACTTAATTACTAATTATCTAGTTGTTAACCTGACCTAATTTGACTTTTCATATTTTCCTTTTATAATTTCTTCCATAAGGAAACATGTAACATCATTAAACTGTTTTCATATCTCCGACGTCACCACGGTTCTCTCGATCCAGGTCATTTATGCAGAGAATATCGCGCTCTGTATTGAAGGCAATTATAAGCAATGTCGTATCAGCAAACAAAAATTAATCCTGCCGGTCCTGATGGCCGAGATCGCTCAGGCAGTAGTGCCGTAGCGATCTCGGGCCGAAGGATCCCGGGTTCGAGTCCCGCCTGGGGCATGGTTGTATTGTGTTTGTTCTTCCACCGCCTATCATATCGTGTCATCCTCCCAGTTACCATACCGTTACATACAATAGTGGTCGCTAATGACCTAGAAGGTGATGCGACCTTAAATAACAAAATAATAATAATCCGTAGCTAATAAAAAAGTAATAAATAGATGAAACTGTACACGTCGAACAGCACTTAACATTATTGTTTTGTAATATTTAAAATCAAAACCGAAACGTGCTCAAGACAAAATTAAAAGAAAAAGAGAACCGTAATTTTAAATTTATGAAATAAAAATACAGAAATTTATTGAACTAACAACATTAAGTGAAAAGGTAGTTTGGAAACTGCTATTCAAAAGCGAAAGCCTCATAGTTTATTGAGAATCAAGGTATTTACGAGAATATTGGTGTACGAAATTGTTTTATTTAAATTGTTTATCTGTAATTCTTGTTGACATGATTGTAGTTAGTATTATTGCTGTATATTGTAGAGAAAACGTAAGGGGTTCGAAGAAGAAAACTATTCTCGTAAAGGGGTCGATGGAAGAAAACCTTTGGGATTTTCTGTTTTGGATAATGAATCGTTGTTGATGTTCAAGGAATAGCAGTGTATCACGTTTTGTATTATGTAATGGTGATCCCTTAGAGATACCTTTTTTTTGTATTTTATATTTTGTGCATGATAATTAAACGAAGTCCTATGATTACCCAGGCCATTCTGAAACGTTCTTAAGAAAACATCTCCTATGTTCTTGAAAGCGCCCAATCCTAAAACGGTTGTTTTTTTCCAGTGTCGAGGAGTGTTGGTTGGTTAGTTCAGTGCCTTACATTTTCATGAAGTGCTAGGAGTCGCGGGTGGGTGCGGGAAGCGACAGGAAGTACGACGCGACAGGCTACGGCAACTCATTGCCTCCCAAATGGTGACCCGCCGACCTCGCGGCGCCGTCGCTGTTGTCGACGCCACCGCCGCCACCGCCACCGCTACCACCACCGCCACCGCCACCGCCACCGCCACCGCCACCGCCAGCGCTACCGCCACCGCTACCACCACCGCCACCGCCACCACTACCGCCTCCGCCACCGCCACCACCACCACCACCACCACCACCACCACCACCACCACCACCACCACCACCACCACCACCACACCTAGTATCTATCACGACCACCGCCACTGCCATTACCATTGCCATTATCACCACCATCACTATTACCACTACCACCACTACCACCACTACCAACACTACCACCACTACCAACATTACCAACACTACTACCACTACCACCACTACCACCACTACCTTCACTACCTCAACTTCCAACAGGACGACGACGACCACCACCACCACCAGCAACAGCACCGGCACCGCCACCAGTGTCTTCGCCACCGTCACCGCTTTATGCGCGTTGACGGCCACCGCTGCCGCCACCGCCAACTCCGCAACCGCCAGCCCTGCCTCTTCCATCCTCGCCGTCTCCGATCTCTTTGAGTTGCTGCCCGCCGCGGTACCTCCGCGCGCTGTTCGCCGGCTTGCCACGATTTTGTGTGAGCGAAGCGGCGCCGCGCGCCCAGGTCGCCCACGCCCACCAGGTACGCTTCCCGCCCCGCCTCTTTTGCCTGCTTTTATTGGGTAATGTTATTTTATCCACTGCGGAGTCAATCTTTACGAAACTGATATTGGTGTCGTAATAAGAATTATAACGATTAAAGTGTTGAATAAATCCATGCCCCGCTGTTAACAACGTTTCGTATTTTGTTTTTTAAGTTTTTTACTGCGTGGCTTGTAGGCTCTCAGCAGCTGGGTACGATTTTTGGTTGAATTTTTACTTGATCAGTTTCGTAATATAAGCAACTTTAGTTAGAACTAGCCCGTGGCGTCCTGTGAAGTCATCTTCACGGGTGAAATGGTGATATTTAAACGTGAAATTTAAACGTCAATTATAGTTTTTTTGAATTTGAAGTGGATAAAACCGTTGTACGATATGTGTCGTAACATCTTAATTCAGTTCTCGATTGGTTATCAAACTCGGGTAACGTTCGCGTTTGAAAATGATCCAATGTTGTATTGTACATTGTCTTGCGTTGAAATAATTGAGTCATTGCCAACAATATTGTTTTTTACAACAGCAGTTTTTGATGGCTTAGAACTAGATGGACTAGAAAACTGATTATGGCTAATACGTCTCAAGCTGCTCTTGTAATAAACATTGTTGGCTATGACGACTCGTATAATTATTTCATTGTACTAATTTATTGTGCTAGTTTACTTCGCGTCGCATCGCTTCGCGCCTGTACACGCTACTTTATCAGTTGCGCCGAGTCGCGCCGCACCCTGTGTTTCTACCCTTAGGCGCCAAGCAGACACTGGTCCAGGGCCACCTGGCTGGCACGGGAAAATGTGTAGAATAATCCGGAAAAGACTTATTTTAAGCCCAAGTTCTTTAATTTTTCAACGCACATTTTTCCCCTCTATGAAAAGACTTTCTTGAACCCCTATTCGTTCCTTAAATTTTAAATATGCTGATATTATTTTTCTGAAATTAGTGAAATTATCTTAAAGAAGTGTTTCAGCCAAACGACAGCTCGCCAATCGCATTGCTGCTTTCACAATATTCGCTCGCATACTATCTGAACGGCGTAAAGTAGCGAATGGCTTATCGTGTTAGAAATTAAATAACGCCTCGAGTGACTTCTGATCTGTGGAAACGAGTGAACCTTGAGCGTGGCGCGGTGAAAACGGAAGAGCTGGGAGGGGGTCAAAGTTCGCTAGGACGTTGCGTGAAGGTCGTGCCTTCTTAGCTTTTAGTTCTCTTTTAACATTCGGCAATTTTTGTTTTTCTACTTCCACATTTAATTCTTTTTTCCATAACGCTAAACGATAGGGTGATTGAACGAGTGCGTCAGGATATCTTGTTGTACATTATATTCTCTTGCATGCCGTTTTACACCGAATGTTCTTCCAGAATATAATCGAACCTAAGAGCGGAATTTTTTTTTTCTTTGCATATTGAAGAATGTTATTAAAAATCATCTGTGCATTTGGATTATGTAAGCCAGGAAACATGAAAAATTATCGCTATTGTTATGTCAAAGTTAGTTGAGGGTGATAAGTTCTCCTGACTTTGTAATGAAATTCTGCTAGAAGTCTTTATTAATATTCAAAAAAAAGAAGAAAAAAACCATTTATTGCTTATTATGAGTTTCACAAGTACGGAAATTACATTTGTAGTAAAATATTTCTTTTTATTAATTCTTTATATTTTATTATATATATATATATATATATATATATATATATATATATATATATATATTCGTTTAAATAATATAGTGTCCTACCGCGATATTTAATTTATACAGTTATATCTTGTATTAGTAAATAATAATGCTTTCCGGCAAACTTCAAATTGATGAATGTAGTTTTTTTCGTAAAAGCGTTGAGATTAACTAGTTTTACTACACCTAGATTTTGATAAATAATTGTATTAATTGTCTCCAACTAATCGAATAAAAGCACATACACGATGTGCATGCTGGTTCATGACCAAACAGTGATTCTAGGTATGTGTAAAAATGCCCTGCGATGCTTGGGTTGATTATATTGGCGTTTTAAAGTATCCACATTCTTGTGAATTTCTAGGAAAGTATCAATGTCTTTTAAAAGGTCGTAGAAATGCATTTTCCTACCTCGTCGAATATAGGTTAGTGGAGTTAATTTCCTCCCAAAGTTGTTAGAGTGATGACTGTGGCGTCTGCTGGTTGTGCGTATCGTATCAAGGGGTGAAGGACGACGATTATGTTGGGGCAAGGAGACCAGTTAGCGACGAGCGTAGACACATTCTTTTACGATCGATTGTTCTGGCGATCGGCAGGTTGCGGGTTCAATCTCGGTCAGGTGCCAGAAATATGCTTGATGAGTTTTAACGCCTGTGAGTTTCTAGCATATGCCTGAGCAGTACCGTATACGACGGCTACGGACTTTGTCGTAGCCCTTTGTATAGGCAACTCGCAATCTTACGTTCTCATTTCCTCCCTTTCTCATCCCCGGCACCGAGGATCATATCAGATGAAGCGCCCTAAAACCTCGTTCAGTGAAATCAATGTGTTCTTCGAAAAACCTCGAATTCGTTCTGTCCTTCACAAAATTTACATGGGTTCAACATAATGTGCGGGAGAGATGTCAGGGCAACTGAGTGCAGTCCCTCTAACCGGGAGATCCTAGGTTCGAGTCCGGATGGTAACAGGAATTTCGACACTAGCTTGTCAGCTAGGTCGAATTCAGTTGCTGTCTGGAGGAGAATTCTAGCGGCCGCCTGCCCTAATCGATAGCTTTTCCATGGTTTCTCCAATCAACTCCCGGAGATTGCCGGAGCAGTACCTTTACAAACGGGCCACGGGCCGAGCGCGATCTTTCCTTCCTCTTCCTTGTCATATTCTCACTCCTTACTTACACACACGCACACACTTACATGCACTACACTACCGCACGTGTCGGGAGAACAATCGGGAGATTAGAGCTTGTCCCTGCTGGGGAGGCCCCTCTGGCGAGAGAGATACCTGGCTGAGGAAAACCCCGTTATCCGTTATTTAACTTCGGCTTTGAAATCGGATATTGTCGTGAATAGTATTTTAATTTTATTGTTTTCGAGTTGAGTGGTAAAGCTTTGTGTTTACTTAAATTTGATTTTCTTTATAAATTCTTGTTTAGTCTCTTAGTTTGCTAATTCCTGTTAAATGGATTGAAGGATTTTTTTGTTTTTACTGGTACTTCAGGTAACTCTTCATTTAAAAATCTGAATCTATGTGACACATCTACATTATGGTTGGTTTTTTGCAAGTTGTTGATGTTCAGTTCTGAAGAAGGGTCTGTCGAGGCCATGCGTTTGCCGTCACTGGCAAACCTCCACCCTCACTGTTTCTCTTCCCTTGCATTACCTTGTTTTGTGGCGTCTCTGAATGAGTTGATCAGGTTGTTTGTTGTTGTGGTGGTATTTGCCCAGATTCGATAGGCGCCGATGATAATCCAATCGTGTAAGAACTGTTGATTGAGTGTTGTTGAGGCTGCGACGTGCTGTCCTCGATGTAATCCATGCTGCTGCCCGTGAAGTTCAGCCTGCTTTCTGCGTCCGCCATGTTGGTTGGATATTCTGGATTGTAAACTGATTCTAGGGCTCGAGAAACAAACTGCCCAGTGCTGAGAAGATCATCGTTAGACTTAAAATCATGCACCAACACTAAACACGCGCTTCCATCCAAGCACTGAAAAATCTGTCACCAATGTTCTGCGAAACGTTCGGAGCGATGTTGCTCGCGGTCGAAAGTTCAGAGTGTTCATTTCCCTTACTCAAAGTTTGTCTCAAGTAATTGATTTAGGGGGAAGAGTGGGCGCAATAGTTATTGATTTTGCTAAAGCGTTTGGTGCAGTGCCGCATGACCTACTGATACTGAAACTCACGGATAAGTGAATTTCTTCGCGATAGAAATCAGTAAGTCCGAATTGGACAGCATATATCGGAAAAGAGTAACTTTACTTCTGGGGTCCCTTAGGGCAGTATCATAGATCCACTGCTCTTTCTTATCTTTGTATAAAATATGCCAAACAGAGTCGACTCTTCGCTGATGACTGTATATTATATAGGCAAAGTATATTATAAAGTAATCATAAGTTTGGTTCATATTTCCTTTTATTTAATGCCTTAGTGCGATTTCGGGTATATCGCATATTTTAATAACGATTTATAAAAGCAGTAATGCTTTTTTCTGAGGTCAGGTACAGATAGTGAACTGTCAAAAGTGGAGTTTGTTTTTTCAAATTGCTGGACCTCAAAGTGGGAAGTGAAGTGCAGTGCAGGTAACTCAGGCCAGAAATGAGAGTTACGAGGCCGAGCGCCGCTCGTCTCGAGCCTTTCCAATCTCGTTTCCCGGGCGGCGAGGCGCGGCGCGGCACGGCACGGCACCGCACCCTGGCATACGAATGTGCTGCTCGGGGTCGCTCTTTACGGGGCCTGCCCACCACCTCCTTACTGTAGCACGGCGCGCAACATTATCCGATTCGCATGAATTGTAATATGTACAATAATTGTGGATTGTATTTTTTGTTCCACGTATTACCACTTCAATTAATGATTTTATTTATCAAGTATAATGCCATTAAACGGATTAAACCACATTTAACTGCCATTTCTGTTTTATAAATATTTTGTTACAGTGCTTCGTGTCAAAATTTGTTTCGCCGACCTCAACGTTTCTTCCATATTACTACACACAAGTGCTTCGGTTTTAATAAGTCGATTCGTCGTCTGGATTTCACCATTCTGAATTTTGACATTCCATTGAAATATTCGTAATAAGGGACCTGAAAATCTCACGTTTGTGTATTACTATTGTGATACTTCTGCTATTTTAATACTTAATTATCTTCTTTGTTTGACTTCGACAAGCGATTTGTGAAATATGTATTTGTTTACTTGATGTTATTGCCTGATTAATATTGTATTTGTGAATGTTATAATTTGTTATAAACTGTTATCATAATCTAACTTTTATCCTTGCTCATGGATCTTGACATTCAGTCTATTACCTTTTTACCTGGCGTATGTGGACGTGCAATTCTGTACAGAATTGCGATTTCTGGAAGTTCTGTTGATTGAAACCACTTATTATATTGATGACAACTAACTACTAATTATCAGCCTTTTCTTTTTGAATAATAATAATTTAATATTTATTATAATACTGTTACAAATTATGTTGAGCTCATTAGTGATATGATTGAATTTTCCTATCCATGGGCTTACTGTGATATTCACCCGCTATGATAATTTCTGAGACGTCTTCCAAATCTTCTGGCTTGAGATTGTCCGTAGATTGTCGTCGTTGATGTCCCTATTATCGTGAGTCTTGCCGAACGTCAGAATAGGTTTACAAAAGTTCCCGTGATATTTTCAACTATTTGGTATTTTCATAAAATTCAATAATTGCAACCAAGTTAATTCGCGAGCGCGACATGCCTTGGCTGTGTTTCGGATGAAACATACGCGACTGTCTATCGCACCTGTCATCAACTTGTCTCACTGTCAACCCAGCTTGCTGCAAATCCTCATCTACGGATCTATTCTAATATAAATCCTCTTCGATCACGGAGTCTATTTCAATTTAAATTACAAATTACAACTCAAATTAAAATGATACCTTTGTCTTCTTACTTCATGCAATACAAAGTTGTCAAAACTAAAGATAAGTCACCTGCTGAGCTTTTACCCCAGTCTCAACTGAAATAATATTCGTACCGTTCCGTTTGCTGCATGCGTTCTATTGGGTGGCTACCGAGAGAATGATTATTTCAATATTCTCACAGAACAATGGCTTCCAAAGCCACCTTCACACCTCCTGCATGCAATGTCCTCGGGTCCGTGCTCCCCAAATGAATAGCGTTCTTCCATCACGAATGGAATATTATAATGTATTTATCGGTCGTCGTATCAATGTGTATTCCTTGGCTCTAAGCGCCCTATATGTATATATTTACGTCGTATAATCCTGTGTACATTTGAGAAAGATGCTTGATGTTTTTCCTGTTCAATATACAATCGGGGTTTTCTGGCTTGTCACACCATGCAAGTTTATTTTTAAACGCGTCTGTGTTCCTTCAACGACAAACCGTCATGTTGAAATCGGAAATTTCATTACGACCTAGAAAAAACCTTTCATATATTTGTTTCTATGCAACATTTGCAATTGCGGCCACGTGTTTTGGCGTCTCGTGTCCGGACGCTCCCCGTCGCTCCGTGCCGCGCCGGGCGGGTATTTCGGGGCGCCAGGGCCGAGGCACCGGCTTTGCGTGCTCCGCCTGCGGACTCGCCGAGCGCCGCTCGCTCGAATGCGCCAGGAGAGCAGCCACAGGGAACACAGCCCTTCAGTAACGATAGAGGCAATGTACACACGGAGAGAAACGAATCTACCTGTACATATTCTCTTTGGTTCCATCCAAGCCTCCCTTCTCTACAGTTGTAGGGTTCTGCGTTCTACGCGCGTGGGCCCATCAGGCTTAGCCAGCTGGCACCACCACCTCGCTTCTCAAGCGCCTATGGGGCGCTTATTGGTACCCAGACCAGTGACTGTGGGGCGGAAGGCACTGATAAACAGTCGCACAGGTTAAGCTTTAAGAACATCGTTTTCCCCCCACCCGGCCAGGCCAGAGAGATAGCATTACATTGAAAGACGACACATGGTGGTTGGGAGAGCTACAAAATCCCGTCCATCCCAATCAATCCCAAACCCCAGGACCGGATGAATTAGCTCGCAGCCAGCATTACCGTTGTCAATGCAGCAACTCACACAGGAAAGTTTAAATTCCTTCCGTCCCGTTTTTTGACACTAGCTAGATATAATTCACCCTCTGGAGGAGAATTCTAGCGGTCGACTGCTATTACCGTCGGCTTGTTTACGATGAGGCGGTGCCTCACTGGAGGAGATACCTGGAGGTTGACCCCCCGCAATTTGGAGTAGCATCCACCGGGGTAGGAACACCCTTTCCGGGATGAAGCATTCACTACACGAACGACACTTAGGGCTGTAGCAGTTAGCGTGGTTGGAAGCAACAATCAGAGCTCCGAGATCGCAGAGGCGCGTCGTTTGCCGTTTGTGACCGGGCGGCTGCGGCGCGGGATGTGTCGCGACCGAAGGGCGACGGGCGCCATCGACCCGCGGAGCAGGCGCCGGCGCCAGCCTGTCGCCGGAGACGCCAGGCGGCCGCGCCGCGACGCGACGCGACGCAAACCGCAGGCGCTGAGGGGGAGGGCTGCTGCCGGATCCTGCAAATGGACTATTTTCTTCTTGCCAGGGTCATGCGGTGGATTCTGTGCGATTCCCTCACTTTCAGACGTTCAAACCAACGGACGTTGGACTGGGAAACATCCCTGGAGAGTATCGTTAGAACCCATCCGGGTTGTTTTGCGTATGCAAACATAGTCTTTTCTCATTAAGTGTTCGCTCCGTCCCTTCAGGGATGTTCGAAGGCTCTCCTTTCGCCCTGCAGCGAGGGTAGTGCTTGTGGAGACTCGATGGCAACGAAGGCTTACCTGCATCAATGGCGATGGTAGCGAAACTAGCGGCGGAGTTGGAAGCGACGAAAATACCCCCCCCCCCCCCTCGGAACCCAGTGACTGTTCACGCCTGCACGCCTAGATTTTGTCCCCCCTCACACATTTTATTTTTCTTTCCTTGCTGCGCAGACACTTCTTTTTGCTCTCACGATATCCACTATTTGACATCGTATCTTACCCAGTTGCTTTCGAGACATTGCTTCGTATTTTCAGGAGTGATAGAAATCTGAATAGTTTCTAGCCAGAAACACAACCACTATGTTTATTTCGATGTTAATGGTACACTCACCTAAGGCAACCGAATAATCACAGTTCATCAAGATAATTTTGCTGATTCAACTTTGCAATCGAATTTTTAAATGAAAAATTCCTTGAAATATTACAGTTAGTAAACACGAGTTATTGATCGCTCTTGTACAAAAATTACATTTCATTTTGAAGGGAAATGTATGCAATTTTGTTTATTGGTTGGCATCAGATGGTGCCATGGGGATAAAATACAAAACATGATGCTGCAGCATTCGCTTTGACTATTACAATTGCATGATGTCCATCCTTGAGCACATCAACGTACACCTTACACCACCAACTATTAAACTCCTTCGGGGCTGAAACTGCAATGCCGTGTTTAAGTTGTTTGCTAATAGAAAATTACGAGGGAGTCCATATGAAGGCAAATACTCCCAGGTCCAAGTCAAAAAAATAATAAATGACATAATTTGCTTCAATGAAACTTTCGTTTCAGATAAGGAGAAGTTTCACTATATATTTTACGAGAATTATATGTAAGTATGTATAAAGGATGTAATTCGATGCTTCTAATGAAACCTGATAAGAAAATTAGTTTTTATCTTTCAATTTAATAGATTTTGTCGTAATTGCTGTACAACGATGACACGTTAACATGGTGTGAAATATAAGAGGTGGTGTTGTCATCTCGCCACTATCCATCTGTCGGACGTCAGTAGATGTGTACAGAAGAAATTTGCACGTGCCCGCTGTTCATTGCACTCGTCTGACAATTTTTGCGTATGATTTCACTCGGTGTTCCGGGGAAATGTAATGCGTTGCTTAGTGTAAAAACAATTTTTGGTAAAGTTTTAATCAGTAGATTCATTATTTTTTACTCTATTTTTTTTAAAACACAATGTGTATTTTTTGTCCGTAAATAATGCGAGAAGAAAGTGATCCATTTTCATTGTAATCCAACGTGCCTTTGGCTGATGCAAAGTGATAAAATCAGAGGTTCTTGTTTCCGCTCTTCGTCGTTAAGAAAGGAAATGTACTCTGGAGAACATCTACGTCCTGTTGTTGAATTTAAGGCTGGTATACACTATCCTCATTTCTGGGGAGATGTTGATTCACCTACATGACGTTACAATTTTGGTGGGGATAGCAACCACCATTTCTTCTCACGCAGAAACCTCGACATTCAGTTTTCTTACGTCGGCAGTTCGTGTTTAAATTAAGAGATTGAATGTCGTCAGTTTAGTGTCCTCTTCCCGGGAAAAACACCAGGATGATTCTACCAGTAAACACAGATTCATTGCTTCTTCGTAAGTAAATCACTCTTGTTTACCGTCTTATAAATTCACTTTTTCCAATAGTTTTTCACTAGTTTGTGTAGGCTTCCTACTCTTCGTTTCTTGCGTTGCGTAAGGAGATTAATAACAAATAATATATTCATAACTATTAGTCGGACCATTGGATACGAATTTTGACTTATCTGGGAGGTTTTTCGGTGTTTGCTGTTGTGCTAGCCGCATCCATAGGCACATTCGTTAAGATATTGTTTATTAAGTGTTGTGCACTTTCGATGACTGCTTTGGACTGTGCGAAGATGCGCTCAGAATAAGTCAGTTACTGATAATGTTTTAGAGAACGGAAGTGTATACATTTCAAATACATGGTGGAGAGGATTCCTAAGGAAGGCAGGTTATTTGAGGGAGAGTGGTGTTCGCATTTTAGTGCATAAGCGAGTGCGTGACGTGGCAGTTCGAGAAGGCTCCGTCCAGATGCACGCGATCGCACCTTGCGCTGTCTCTCAGGAGTCTCCTCCCGCCACGTGGAGGTACGCGAGGCACTCGTTGAGTTTTGGGCTGGAACTCAAGGCATTTGTACTCGTAGCTAGTCCAGCTATGAATTATGAATAGGTATGAATAGTTATGAATAGATATGAATAGGTAATATAGAAAGGTTGGGAGGAAAATCTATTGAGTACATCTCACCATGTCCATGTATAAGAATACTTTCCATGTTTGCGATATTTTCAAGGTGGTGGTCAGCTTCACTTTTGCGTGTGTATACTTGAATATTGTATTTTATGTGAATATTGTATCAATTGTCTTTATATCATATCGTTTTATTGAGAATAAATTAATACTAGGTTTCTCGGAATTGTTCAGAACCAAAACGTCATAATACACGTTTGTCTGATGAACGAATTGGACTTTGTCTCAACACGATTTCACAGTAATTGATATTGATGCCAGGAAAATATGCTAGTTAAACGCAATCACTACTTTTGAAATTCTAGTGTCCTGACTGTTGATTCCTGTGATTTCTCCTCCTTACTTCCAGGAGAATTCCTAAAATGTCGCAGCTCGAACACTCCCGGCGTCGTTCCCTCTCCGAGGCATAAGATCATAGTTTTTCGATAGTTGTAGCTCTCTGCTCATTTGCAGATGCTCAGAAGTGGTACACGAGAGGTACTTCACGCTTTGTAAAATCTCTGTTGGTTTCCAAGCACACCCCTTGATTTGCGATTCACACTCGATGGTATCGAAGTGGTTCACTCGATGGTATCTGAGAGAGTGAACACTAGTACATAGTGGCGAAGAAATGGAAAGCTTATTTTGCAAACATTGAACATAGGCAACCGTGACTCCATTGCACGAGGGAAATAGTTTAGAATTCCCCTTACAACTTCGCCTACTGCTGGCTAATGACACTCTTCGTTCCCTGTTTTCAACAAAACGCAGGTCCGGGGCACAACGCGGACTGTGCGTTCTTTCAGAGGAAATTTACGCAAGTTACGCAAAGCACAGAGTTGGCCCCAAGTGCCCGATTGGTGGCAGACGTTCGCTAGGCTTGCTGTTCAAAACTGAGGATTTCGTTTCAAGGGAGAAAATGAATTCTCCGGAACAAGATGTTATTTTTAGAATTTGTTGAATTTTCATATAACTGCCTGCTAATGTATTAGAGAATGAATTTTGATTACGAAATGACAAAAGTTTGTCAGTTTGTCAGGCTGCTTGCTACAACAATAAAAACTAGATAACCCGTGTGAACATTCGTCACGTAAAAGAAATCATAGATTTTTCGGTGAAAATTAGCATCCAACTGGAACCCAATTTCGGACGGTCAGACCCTAACTGAGCGGTACATCATGCAGCCCCGTACTATGCAAGAGTAAACATTCTAACATCGCTAAAGCTTTTGTATAGATAGTGAGAGAGACTTGTGCGATTATCATTATAAAAGTCATTTTCGGTCTGCCAAGGAGCAAGTGTATTCTAAGGAAGTGAACTCAAACAGTGGAATTTCAGAGGTTGTTACCTTCGGTCCCGAGAAAAATAACTTGGGGCGCATAACACCCGGGTTTTCAGGACTTAGAGTACAGTTTTCGATACCATAAAAGGGTACGTGTATAACATTTGTGTGTGCGCCTCCCGAGAGTGGCACGCAACTCGGAATTGCATATATTTTTTTTTTTAAATTGAGGATGAGAGATAAAAATTTTAAAATCGAAAGATGTATCCTAAAAACTTAACTTTTCAAGTAATAACACACCTGTGTGTAGTGATCCAAATATTTAGTTGTAAAAGGGAGAGGATTTTTTTTTTTAAATGGTTATTGTTCCTCTGACCCAAATTTAAGTCCGCAAATGAATGCACATCCCATTGACACGTGTCACATCGTCAAGGAGATGTGCATTTCCTTCCTGTGTCCTATCACATATTCTTCCTGTGTTTTTTGATTAATCTAAGACTTGAAGACTTTTAAATGGAATGAGAAATCGCTGCAATGTATGTGTACATTTGCGACACATATCCACATATAAGTCTCTATTAACTTGCTTTGAGAGTTGCTCTTGTATTTTCACCTGCGAGGATTATATTTTAGGATCTACGTTCACGATGAATTGATGCGTAGCATTCTAATCTTGAAATACTCGAACAGCTGCTGATAACGAACATCCTCTTGAGTATGCTCCACAGTGTGGTCAGAAATGCTGGGTAATCGACAGCGTCATAAAGTGTAATCAATAAGCACTTCTACAAGAATGTTGTAATGTTATTGAAATAAACCGTAATACATCAGAACTGAGATTGTAAGTCGACTGGATGGTTAAATCCGTGGTTCGTACGGAAGTATCAAGGCATTTCGAAATCGCCAAAGAACTAAACATTTGTTATTATAAGTGTAGGGGGAACAAGTATGTTTGTTCTGAAACTGGATTGTGATACTCTGGTAGTAATCCATTTCCAAGAGATCTAGACGTTTTCTTTAAATTTACTAATCTGACGTGCACGAGTATTTTTTCAGACATTAATTTGTGAACTACTCTGTCTAAAGAGAAGTTTGTATTGCAAAGAAAACTAGAAGAATTTTATACCGGCATCCACTTTTCGTGCACATGAGGGATGCTGATAGTTCGGAAATTGTGGCGGAGGCCCGTTCTCACGTGCCGCATGGCTACCATTCAAGGCCTGATGACACACTCGGCAGCGTATCTGTGTGGACGCCGTCGGTTAGCGTGTCGGAAAGTTTGGAGTAGGTTGGATGCGACTATTGTAATTTTATGAAATCTTTGCGCCAATCGTAAAATCTTTCGATTTCGAAAGCTTTAACCATAGAATACTTTGCATTAAGAGTTTTTGAAACTTCGAACTACATTCTTTTTAACTGCCGATGTTGAATATGCCAACTTACGTGGTATTATTTCAATAGCATGAAGGTGAAAGCAAAATTAATGTGTTTGAGTTGTATAATATTTTCCAATTATATGAATGTATGTTTTGTTCTGTTTTTCGTTTTGAACGAAAATAATATACCCTGGAATGCCATGTCATTTTGAAAGAAAGTATTCGCTTTAGCTCTGAAATTTTCAAACATAACGATGGTTTTATACTTAGCTGGCAAATTTTGAGTGTATTTCAGAAAGTACATAGAAGTATGTTGTTGTAAATTGTAAATTGTTGCAATTGACCCTACAAATTCTACAAATGTTCTCTTCTTGTTGTTTCAGGTAAGAAGGTCGGCGAGAAGCAGGTGAAGTGACTTAATGTGCAGACAGACATCAAGTGCACGATGCCCTAGACAGTGAGAGAAAAGGAACTTTAAATATTTTGCCAGTTTGTCTTTCGTTGTTATTGAGAAAGTAGTTACTTAGGTCAGAAAACAATAATATTCTCTTCGGTGTTGAAGAGATCGGTCTAAAGAAATGAATCAGCGATTTTATTACATAGTAGTGTTGAACATCGTGCATATACGTGTTCACAATTACATTTTTTTTAATATCCTTTTTAACGGGCTAGAGAATAAGCTAGTATCTACGAGCGAAAATTTCAAATAATATTTTTTTTATTTGAATTGCTAATCTCAAGAACACATTATCATTATGGCTTAGTAATTCAGTGTACTTTGTCAAGTAGTTATTGCGGAAATAGGAAATAGGTTTTAAAGCGATTGCAGATCTCCGTGACTTCGAAGCGATAAGGATTTATCATATTAGATTGAGGATTGTGTACCGTTTCTTGTGAGTGGTTTTTAGACGAATTTACTTTGAGAAAGCGGCTGGCTGCAAAAGGGTTTCGACCATACGCCCGAGCTAATTAGCTTCTCTGACTATGCCTAAAAAGGAGCCTTCACTGTGCCTACGTTTAAGAAAGGTGCGAAGGTACTGCGACGACAACGTGAATGCAACATATTCCAAGATGATTTATCTCACCAAAAACTTAATCAGATGTAAATAATCTTTACAAATTGAACGATGTTCAAGAACATTACTGTGGGGTACACAGAGTGTGCAGGAATTAAAGAAAAAATCAAATTTTAATACTCAGTAAATTAGGCGATCTGTCGAACACATCTCGATTTAAGCTTATATCCTAAATAATTTAAGTGCTTATCCTAACATACCTATAATAACCTGCAATCTGTGTAGAACGTACATCACACGCGGTTACACTCCTTGCGGTCCACCGTTTGGAGCGAGCGAAGTGTTTTTCTAAGAGACTGTTTCAGCTGATTGGAAAACGTCAATTTTTTCTATCTAGCTATCCTAATCGAAATAAAAAAAGTCGCAAGCGTCGTAGACGCCACACTAGCTAATTGACGTTATAGTGAAAGCATGCCCTTGTAATACCGCTTATAATTATATTGTAACCTTGTGAGAAATCACTTGAGACAATCTCACGTTTTGAGTTTTGCTTACGAATGAGGATCCGGGGAAAGAAACACAGTAGCTTGCATTTTTGCGAAGGAATAGATTCGAAGCGATTTGTTGAGACGAGCAAGGGCGCCAAGCTTCGTGTTGAGGGAAAATCGGCGGAGGTGCGTGGGCGGGCGGTGACGCCACGCACTTCGCTTGTGGCGCCCTGCAACCGCCGTCCCCCACGCCAAGCTTCGTCCCGCCATTCCCACATCACTCCTTGCACGCATCACCACTTGACACAACGTGCCCCGCCTCTGTCCCTTCTACAAGCTCCACCACCCCCTAGCGTAGGCTCGCCACACCGTACGCCATCCCATTGGCTTGCTTTCAGTGGCCCCGACCCTTCCTCTCCTGCCCACATACTCTCCGCCTTGCTTTGCCCCTCACGTAGCACCTCGCAGCGTCCACTCGTTCTGCATCGAGGCGGCTCCTTCGCCCCGCCCCGCCCCGCCCCGCCCCGCCCCGCCCCGCCCCGCCCCGCCCCGCCTCGCTCTGCATGCGCGCCACGCACCGTGCGCGTTACGCGTCGCGCGCCGCCGCCGGAAGTCTCCACACGCCCCCGCCGAGAGGGTGGGGGACGGGCTCACTTTAAGCTGCTCGGAGAAGGCACCAGGCGGCCCTAGTCGGCAGATTGGGATAGACGAAGTTGGCCACTACGTACAGCTTCACGTTTTGCAGTTCTTAATTAACAGCCATGCGTACAGATATCTCGGAATAAATGTTACAAACATCTCAGACACTGAGGGAGGTGGGAAATTCTATACAACAAATTTACACCTGTAAGTTTGCTCCTGATTGTTAAGCAATCTAGTGACCAGAGACGTTGGCAGGTGAATAAATCCCCTTCACTGTGTCAGAACGTATCCTGATGAACACTTGTGCATAACAAGTTGCTTGACAATGAAGGGTAAATGTCTCTTTTTTTAAGGTCGCATCAACTTCTAGGTCATTAGCGACCGCTATTGCGCGATATGATGATAAGGGTGAAAAGACAAACACAATACAACCATGCTCGAGGCGGGGCTCGAACCCGCGATCCTTCGGTCTGAGATCGCTACGGCACTACTTCCAAGCGGACCGACAAAGTGTCACTTGTGTATTTCCGTTATATGAAATTTCGGGAGCAGTTTCATATGGCAATAAGTGATCATTTTCGACACCTCCACATGCCAAAAATATTTGTAACAATTATCTGACACTCCCGTATTTCATTACCAGAAATGAAAGAAATTGAGTTCTTAACTACTCATGCGTTGCCTAATTCAATGCGATGGTCTATTTTGAATCATGCCCATCTGACAATTAACTCCTTCGCGGTACTGTTAACCTGTGAACCAAATTTTCTCCGTTGATATTATTCTTCAGTTGCTTGTTTCTTTGTTTGCAATCCCGAACAGCTCATTGGCGAAGGCGGCGCGGCATTGGCCTGGCTTGTTTACTTCCACGTGGCTAGTTGCGCGTTCCGGAGCAAATGGGGAAGGGCTGGCTGGCTGCCCCGCTACTCGATCGCCCGTCATTTGCTCGTCGCCTCCACGCCCCGCTTCGCGGCGCCACATGCTTGCCGCCCCCCCCCCCCCCCGCCCACAACACCGTCGCCCTGGCGTCTTCTCTCGCCTTCGCCTTCCAGGCGCTTGCGGGCCCTTGCCTCATTGCTTCTCCCGTCTGCCCACGGTCCCGAACCTGCCCCCTCGGACCCCGTGCAGCTCTATTTTTCACCTTCGCCATTACCCTGGCTTCTTCGCCCTCTGTAAGTTATTTGCTCCACCACTTTCGCCTGCTTGGGCATTAACTGACACATCCATCAGCCGCCATCGCTCTTCGAGCCAGGAACCGCCGCCCCCTCCCCTGCGTCTCAGGAGGTGGAAGCTTCGCCGCTCGCGACGCAGCTTGCCACGTGCGAACCACCGCCCCACAGTCGGCCGAAGGAAATAGAAACATGCGATATAAATAAATTAATAAGTTTTTCGTAATAATGGGCTATTCCGCACAACACAAACAAGAAGGAAAAAGGCCGCGACCGTTAGATCACCGCCATCTCTCGAGGGAAAAACATGCCCAACACTTACGGGACTAACGCCCTTAGCAATTGACGCACCTGGAGTCACTAGTCACTCAATTTGAACAGATTTTATGTAAAATTGAAATCTGTTATTTTCGAAGAAGTTTGCACCATCTTATATATTTGAAAATGTTTTTAAGGAACAGACTTAAGGGAAAAAATATGTATCTTAAAACTTAATTTGAAGAAAGACATCTTAAATTTTTTTTCAACATTTTTTTTCCTGGCGGCTAATCCGTAAATTGAATTTTCACCAAAATTGAAATACCCCGGGCGATCTAGGTGATGTCGGAACGGAATTTGAAATGGAAGTATTGATTTTGGGAGAATTTTACATTCAGCAATCTTAATTTTTCCCCTTCCACTTTGTCGTCTGCATTTCACACCGTTCCCACTGTGTGCCCGTGCGGGCGCGTGGGCTGGCGCGGCGGAGCGGGGCGGGGCGGGGCGGCGCGGGGCGGGGTGCGCGCGTGGAGGATCGATCGCCCTGCTCGTCGCCCTGCCCCCCCCCCCTCCCCCATCCCATCGCCGCGGGGGGACATGCTCTTGAGCTGCCCCATTCACATGGGCATTTTCACCTCGGTTCGCTTCTGGTTTCTTGCATGTTGAACCATCTATATTACTAATTTCCAGAAATGGAAAGAATACTTCGCTGCTTCCTGCCATTGGACAGGTGTCTCTGCTTTCGAGAGTTTTTATTTATTTATTTTAGGTCAAGTTGAGACGTCCTACGAGGGGAAGTGTATTATGTGCGCGTTTTCGTAAGTCTGGGATCCCTACTCTAAGTTATATACATGATGAATTCTGAATTCAGACAGAAATGAGCGTTTTTGGCAAGAATTGGTGAGACACATTGAATTGTGCTCTTATCCCTCATCGTGTCCTTCGTGAAGGAAGCCTGACAGCACAGCATGGAGGACGATGATTTCAATAACTATTTTTTCCACTGAACTGTAGGAGACGTGCACAGAACGTGAAGTTACATTTACTGTGTATCCAGAAGCAATGCAAGGAGCCAGCTCAGCATTCGTTCAAAAGATCGGGGAAACTGGACGAAAATCATGATCGATATGGAGGTCATTGATCCAGAAGCTGAGGTACAATACTTGTTTCAGGTTATTTAGCATTATAAAGTCCAAATAATAGTTAATACATTATAGATCATTTTTAAAATTAATATTTCTTTCCGTTTTGGTATTCAGTAGTCTCCAATTGTGAAGAAACAGATGTGCAGCGGAAAAGATTTTATTGGGTCTTAAATGATTCAATGTCATCTAGCAATGTGTTATAAAATAATGTCCATGTGTTGTATATGATTTTTTTAGTAGTGAGATGCGATTACTACGTCGAGTGTTCTAGTTATAGACATCGGCGTTGGATCAAAATATATTCAGACCTTTCAGTAACTTATATATAAAAGACAATGTTTGTTTGTTGTTTCATAGTTAATGCGCTGCCGTACCGTTCTTCCGCTTCCGATTAAACTTTTTCAACTTATTGCTTGTACTTCCGGTAAGAATATAGGCATTTGGACGAATTTAATTTAACGGAAAAACGTTTTTGTGAAGTGTATAATAATAAAGAAATAAAAATATTGTGGTTTACTTCGTATTGTGTAGTAACCGATAACAGCAAATAACAGGATAAACGAAATAGCTTATATTTCGCGTAACAGTTTCGAATTATTAAACTGTATGAAGTAAAGAGTTTTGCTGCCCCGGGCACATCTCTTGTGAATAGGTGATAAGTAACACGTTCACTGTCAGACGCATTCTCATTGTACTACGTCTATACTTCACAGCACCATTTCGTATATTACCACTTACGACCAAGGTTAGTTCCTCGATGCACACTCGAGAGAAGTAATCTATTCCAATTATATGTAGTTTCCTGCCTGTATGATGTTAACATTGTCATCTGTTCTCTGTAGCCTTTCAACATTGTCGATATCAAGGATGTTGATAATACCCGGATAGGTCGAAAACCTAAGAATATTTTCATACTAAAACATTCCATGATGGCATAGAATGTCATTAAAAAGAGTGCGAAAAAATCAACTATCACGAAACCTTATAGAATCACGTGGCAGCCAACAGTGTTGAAGAATAGTAGCTGATGCAATCCATTGTACCATCTTTTAACAATAATAGAATGTTCCATACCACCCATACTTGATTGGCATTGCCCGATGATATACTTCAAAGCCAGCATTTCCGCTGTCTTCCTGACAAGCGGATAACGAACCGCGCAATCTTTCCACCCCCTCTCCTTGTGGTATTCTCACCCCTTACTCGCATACTTCTCAGCTCTACAGCACCACACATGTAGAGTTTGAGCAATGGCACCTAGATACTAGTATAATGCCTGTCGTCTGACGCTATGACGTCACATGGGTAGTCATCGCGGCAAACGAATCTTTCGCCGGCTGCTCACTGTCAGTTAATGTTCACTTAGCTTCTTGGCCACCTTAATAACGTTACTGTACAGAAAGGAATTTTCTCAACATTTTATTGCATTTCATTTAATTAACAGTTAATTTTTAACTAAAAAGAGATGAGCTATTTTAAATTTAAAGTATTGCCATATTTAAAATTATTGTGCATCTCCGAGTTGCGCTAAATAAGGCAACTAAATGATCCTGCATGCATAACACCATTTTCCATATTAGCAAAATTAATTTCTTGGGTATCTTGATTTGACCAGTTGTTTTAAGTACTTCAAGAAGTATACACTGTCAAAAGAAGAAAATAATTTTGTGTGGAATACACATGGACATTCATAAGCTATTTCTAGTTTTGGAGGATCGGAAAACAATGACATGGCTTTTCGGTTCACAGGATTGTTGTCAAATATCACTGCAATCACTTCAAAACCATTTTGGTCGAGCCCTACTATTATGGTTTTGATATAATGGTTTAGCAACTCACCTGTCTAATTTCTGACCGGAAATATATGAACTACATCTTCATATGATGAAATTATACTAGTTACCATGAACACACAGGTTATTGATGAAGTTTCTTCTTCATTAATGGCAGTTCCGAATATACTTCCTTCTTTATAGTCTAAATTTGACTTCAAGAATGTTTCATCTATTTAGTGAACCACAATCTTGTCCTTTTCATTCGACAAACAATTTCTTTCCTATGTACTACAACGCACACTAATCTGGATTTTTCTCCACTTTCGGGTTGTATTTTTGCCGAAAGCAATTTCAATGTAGATATGCACGGCAACTTCACGTAACCCGAAGTTTTAATGTTTTTACAATTTGTTACAAGTACTCTGTATGAAAATTGCTCTGCTACAAATATGTTCTGATCGCACAAATGTTTAGCATAGATGTTATTACACCATAAAATAAATAAAAACCTGTTCTCGTGTAACACGACATTACACGACACACGACTACACGACATTAGCAGTTCACATGTAGACCACACTTTTGCCCAAACGTAATGTTACGACTACAAGCAGTGACGTCAGAAGTAAGATGGCCGTCTGCCAATAGGCCTGATGTGGTTTAGGTGGCATTGGTTAGAGCTTTTCGTGGCTGGTGCCCCGCTGGAGGGAGATATCCGTATGGGAAAGCCCTCCAAAAACGGACGTATTAGTTGTTACTTGATTTCACTTGCGAGACAGAAAATAGCTTTCACAAACGGCACATATGACCACAACAGTTGACACGCCCGGAAACGTCAATGAGAGCATTTTGATTAGTTGGTGAGTGAGTGTGTTTAGTGGTCCCCGCGCATGCGTATGAAGGACACGTGGACGTATGAAGGACACGTATGAAGGACATTTGGCGTTACCAAATGGCCCGATGGCGGAGGGCGCAGTGACGTTTCGCCCCACTCCCCAAACCCCCAGCGCTGAGCGGCCGGGCGCACGGGCTCGTTCGTCGCACGTTGTTGAACGCCCACAACCAATCGTGAGGGCTTTCGGGCAATTCTCAAGACTCGCCTTACTGATGGTCACAAATAGAAAACAATAGGGAGGGTTGCTGCGCTGCAAGGCCATCCAGTTTGTGTCGAAGAACTGTCGTTCGAGGGATCAATATACGTGCTTCCTCACCTTTACTGGAGATTGACTCCTTTAGTTTTCATAAGGAATTCAAAATTAAAGGCCTAATCTGTTAAACACACAGGCTAAATTAGCGTATCAGTTTTCTCATTATATTTGGTAGATATTTGGAGGAAAGAAGGATTGATGTTTCGGGGCTCGTAAGCTGCTATGGCCGTTAGTGCCGTTTGTATAATTGGACTTCCCGTGCTGGATGGTGCGCTCCAGTGCCGGCCTACGTATCTTGCTGGGAGATTCCCCTTCTAGTAATTTCGTCAGCAGAACAAGCTCTGAGCTCTAGACTGGTATCTCGACTGTGTCAGTGCGTGTGCGTTAGGTGTAAAGGGAGGGGATAGAACAAGGAAAAAAAAAAGAAAGATCGGCCGTAACCCGTTGCTCTTTTCTTGCGGTACTGCTCAGACATTCGTCTGGTTTTGATAGGAGAAATCAAGGAAAACTACCGATAAAAGCAGCGGCCCATAATTCCCCTCCAGACAGCGACTGATTTAGAACTGGTTATGTAGCTAGTGTTGAAAATCCACCACTGTCGGGATTCTCGCCGTATAAGGATGTCCCAGACAGAGCCGCTGCAGAGCCAACGTTAATGCTGTCCGAGCTGAGCTGGGTCTGAAGAAGCAGTTTGGGGCGGGGGCACTATCCGTCGTACTGTGTTGCCTTCAGCGGGGGGGGGGGGGGGGGGGGGCTCGCGTGCCGGTCGTTGTCTCGGAAGGCCCTTGCGTGCCGCCAGTCGCTGACCTACTGGCCCCGCCTCCGTCGCCCCCACTCCTCTGGTACGCGCAGCCTTGCTGTGTGCTCGAGCAAGTATCACCTTCGTCGACGCGTATGTGCAAATTAACAGTAAAAATTGCGTAGATTTCTTAAAGTTGCCTTTATTTTTATTAGTATTTAACATCAATTGGGGCTTATGGTTTTCACATTGAAAAATTATATAAATCTGTACCAATACACAGGTAAAAGAGCAATGTCCCAAACTCCTACCAATTAGATGTAACTTCTACCTAGTGATAGCTCTAATTGTATGTTACGTATATGAATTCATACATTTTTATCGATTTTCCTAAAAAAACATTTTTGGCACTGAGCTCCCTTGGTTTTGCAAGTATTCAAATACTAATTATTGTTATCGTAGAATGTTTTATTAATGTTTACTTCCTCGCTACGGCTTTCGCAATGTAGAGAAAGAATTATGATGCTGCAGAAAAACAGAGAATTTTCGACCGAAAATCTTAGTACCGGGTAACGGAGTAGACACTATGTGTAGTAAATTAGTTTCTGGAATAGGTTGTGATGTTAGATTCCATGTTTGAGAGCCATGATGCCCAAAAATCGATTGGCGCCAAAAAATGTGTTTGTCTGTCCGTTTGTCTGTCTGTCCGTTTGTCTGTCTGTCCGTTTGTCTGTCTGTCCGTTTGTCTGTCTGTCCGTTTGTCTGTCTGTCCGTGTGTCTGTCTGTCCGTCCGTCCGTGTGTCTGTCTGTCCGTCCGTGTGTCTGTCTGTCCGTCCGTGTGTCTGTCTGTCCGTCCGTGTGTCTGTCCGTCCGTGTGTCTGTCTGTCCGTCCGTGTGTCTGTCTGTCCGTCCGTGTGTCTGTCTGTCCGTCCGTGTGTCTGTCTGTCCGTCCGTGTGTCTGTCTGTCCGTCCGTGTGTCTGTCTGTCCGTCCGTGTGTCTGTCTGTCCGTCCGTGTGTCTGTCTGTCCGTCCGTGTGTCTGTCTGTCCGTCCGTGTGTCTGTCTGTCCGTCCGTGTGTCTGTCTGTCCGTTCGTGTGTCTGTCTGTCCGTTCGTGTGTCTGTCTGTCCGTCCGTGTGTCTGTCTGTCCGTCCGTGTGTCTGTCTGTCCGTCCGTGTGTCTGTCTGTCCGTCCGTGTGTCTGTCTGTCCGTCCGTGTGTCTGTCTGTCCGTCCGTGTGTCTGTCTGTCCGTCCGTGTGTCTGTCTGTCCGTCCGTGTGTCTGTCTGTCCGTCCGTGTGTCTGTCTGTCCGTCCGTGTGTCTGTCTGTCCGTCCGTGTGTCTGTCTGTCCGTCCGTGTGTCTGTCTGTCCGTCCGTGTGTCTGTCTGTCCGTTCTTGTGTCTGTGTGTCCGTCCGTGTGTCTGTGTGTCTGTCTGTTTCCGTCTGTTTCTGTCTGTCTGTTCTTAGGAGTGTTGCTTGACAAAAGATTAAATTTGAAACCTCGCATAAATGCAATAGCCAGTAAAGTATCAGCATAAGTAAAAGTCTTCCCTCTAATTAATGCACGTTCTTCTTTGAAAGTTGAATGCCGTCGTTTATTTTTTTTTAAATCCTTAATTCTAGCGACCGTAAATACGCATGTCCAGTTTGGCAATGTGCTGTCTCTAGCAATTTCCAAAAATTAACAGCCTTTCAGAATATATTTTTAAGCAAAACTTTAAATGCCCCCTGGTTCATTCCAAACATTCAGATTTGCAGAGAATTAAAAGTGCCTTCATTCAGCGACCACATAACACAAAATGCCGAAAATTTTTATCAAAACCTTCATTCTTCTTCATGCTCTTTAATCTTTAGTCTAGGTCGCAATGCTGCATATCCACGTATCAAATCCAAAGACCGATTGAAGCCACCTTAATCCGCCGTAACTGTCAATAAGTCAAACCTTAATCATTCTTCAACCTCGCTTCATTTACTTTAGCACAATGTTTACGTTCCTCCGAGTAAATAAAACCACTGCTTATGGATGGCCATTCTCAAAAAGCGAAAAACTATGTACTGCGCAATTAACCTTCTCGAAGAACAAACCATTGGAATGCGAAGAAATAAATTAAAAAAAAAAATAAAAAAAAATAAAAAAAAAAAAAGGATTTCGTTCTGAATTGATGTGCATACTAAAAAAGTTTCAAGGTTGCTTGGTATTTTCGTATTTTTTTTTTCTTTCCTGAAGCATTTTATCCTGAGCCGTGCATTGTTTTACATCTGAGCAATGAATATATGGAACAGAGCTTGTATTGATATGCGCTTCAAGACCTCAGTTTTTACTCCTCTTCCTGTCTTTTTCAAGCACTGGACGAGTGTTCAATTTTTTCTCTGCCCTGCTCTGTAATTGGGCAAAGCAGTGAAGAAGTCCAAGACGTCTGTTGGGCGGGCGCGGGCGCGGGCGCGCGCCGTCCACGTGTGTTGGCGGTTGCGCAAGCGCTCTTGGCGGGGCCGGTGCGTGGCGGTGGACTTTGGCAGCCTGCGCGACAACCCGTCGGAGGGAGGCGGGGCGGGGGCAAGCCGTGCCTTTTGGATAGATGCGGGGCACTGGGCTGCCCGACCGCCCGATTTTCCCCCGAGAGGGTGTCTCCCTTGGGTTGTGCCCGGTTCGCTACCCGCTCCTTGTATTGTCTATGATTTGGCTTGCTTTGTTCTTTTGCTTTTAGTTGTACATTTGTTTTCTTTGTCGTCGTCCATTTCGAGGGTCAAGACGACTGCCTTCGGTGGAGAAGATCCGTGAACCGGCGGAAGCAAGGCTTTTCAGAGTGCGATTGGCCGGAAGAACCCTAGCAGAGCGGTTCACCTACTTTTGAGCGAATCCCCAATACTTATTTGAGGTAGCTGAGTTCGTATGTAGATTAATGTCTTGTACCATGTTGTGTTCGGCAGAGGCCCTCTTCGAAGAAAAGCGATGGCGCCGAGCACCTGCATTTGAAATGCAGACTCGGCCAGCTTTTATAGCCCTTCCTATTTTGAGAGTACATAGATATTTGTCTTACGGACAGAACGTCAGTGCGCGACAGGTTTCCTATTTTCTATAAATTTTGAACTGCTTGAATAAGTGTTCAAGTTAAGTATTTGCTTTGTAGATTTGAAGGGAAGCAAATTCTAATCTGTTTTAGTCATGGAATCCTCGTTAGGAATGTCTGTGCTTGCAGCTGTATGCTAAATGCGTTTAGAATAAAGAATTCTGCGATTGTCGCCAGAATAATATTAAGAATACTGCATGTGAGCGAGTGTCCAAGGACACAAGGTGTTTGGAGAAGTCCCTTGACCACCTCCTCATTCTCTCCCTCACATTTCGTTTGGTTAAGGAAGAAATGGCTGCTCGTTGTTTGATGCATGAATTAAAACGTGAGGTGGTTATGAATTTCGATTTGGGTTCGAGAATGAAGGTTCCGTCCCTGCGCGTGCCCGCGGACGCGCGTGGGGCTTTTCCGCGGCCGCGGGGTCGTCGACTGCTGCCTGCAGGCGCAAATAGATCGACCCCGCGCGCCGCGCCCTGCGCAGCACTGCGGGCCGGCGCCGGGTGGCGAGGGCGCGGCTCATCGGCCGAACGCCTGCGAACTGCGAAGGAATGTAGATGGGGCAAGCATGATCACCTTGGGCTGCTGAACATACGGTGGGGAATTACATAGAAGGCACTTACTACGTGCGTTTATTCATGGGACATTTCCCCATTCGGCAAGGAACGAATCTCCTTGGCCGCGTGAGGACGTGGCCTGCCAAACATTGTGTATGAGGAGTGGCCTCAAAATCAGGGGCAAATGGCACATGAATAAACGCATATAATAACTCCCTTATTTGAAATTCTGCGCCATATGTTCAGCGGCAAAAAGTGATCATTTTTCATCCTTTTTCATGACCAAAACATTTATTCTGGGACACCGTGTTTATCTATACTCACTACTTCCCATCCGGCTTTTCCCACCTCATTCCAACACTTCTAACACCCTACTCCGCGTTATTTTGTCTCATCGTAATTTACTCCATATCACGCCACGATTCTTCCAATTGCTCTGCCATTTATTTTCCCTCCCCAGCCCATCCCGGCCCTCCCTCTCCCTTTCCTTCCTATCCTGTCCCCTTTCTGCTCTGTTTTCATTCTGTTCTACCCTTCCTACTGCATCCCCGGCCTGCAACTTGCTTTCAATGCTCACTACGTAGACATTGTGAAGACACATCGTTTCTTTCTTTGTGTTATGTTAGGTATGTTTTTTAAATCCCTCTGATCGTCATGCAATCTAGGTAATGTGAACGTATTCTTCCAGCAGCCTTTCTTTGGAATTATTTCGCGCGCGCTGTGGGCTTCTATTCAATAGTCTCCATGTATCGATGTTCCCATTCACTGAAGGTGCATTTAAATATTATGTCATTCTTAGAGTTGTGATGTGATTACGAAGGCCCCCAACAATAACATGAACATGAGCCCTACTCATTGTTTATACGCAAGAGGAATTACACTAAATACTTTCCAGGTAGTGAAGTGTAAATATTTGTTTAAAATATTTCTCTTTGCTTAAGATCTTTGACTTTCACATGCTTGACACTTGCAGAAACGTTCATGATGTTGCACATGTCTCGTATGCACACAAAATGTTTAAAAAATATGCGTTTATGTCGTGTACGAGCAACCTCACATCTTGAGATATAATTATTTCTCTTCCTACAAAGTGCAGAGTTCCTAAACGCATTGTATTACTATCTCCAAACACAACATAATGTTTTTACACATACATTTATTAATAATAATTATCTATGCGTGAAACGAATGCAATGGGTACATCGATCTGTTTTAAAATATCAGGATGTATTAAAATAACATGAAAATAACGTGAATATAATTTACTTGTATATACAATTTCTAGAACTGTTTAACTATTTTTCGCTTTTTCTTGCGAGAAAGTTTGAGTTTTGTATTACCAATCAGTTGAATGAATGTGGTGTGGAGTAGGGACGCGTGACCTACATAGTCGTACTTAATTAGCAGCCCTACGATGTAAATTAGTCGTAAGCTGAAGCGAACACTTGTGGTGGGATGGAAATCGTGGTCGCTTCCACTGCCTTTGCCCCACGTTCCAAATAAATCATCGATGTGGGCCGCGCCAGAATAGAAGCCCGTTGACAGGCTCTTCGGGAAAATATAGTGTCATACAATCATTCCCCCGCGGCGCGCGTTGTGGGGCGTTGACCTCGCCCTGCGCGTACGGCTGGCCTAGTCCCCCTGCGAATTTACTGGGTCCCGCCTCTCGCCCAGCAGCGGCGGCGATTCACCTGCGTAGTGGCGGGACGCCCGTTTTCGATCGCGAGCTAAATATTATTCGCAGCCTCGAACGTTGAACTTGAATGGCGGCACGTTGAACTTGACCTTGAGTAACTTCGCAGCTAAGGTCGACGTTGTGCAACGCCCATGCAGTGGGGGTTTCGCGCACGGGGGTTTGAACGAACGCATGCTAAAAATATAGGGTAGGAGAGTGGGAGAACGTAGCGACCTGTTAGTAGTTCATCGCGTGCTCGCTGAGAAGCGCTGCGGTCAGAGCGGCGTTGTTGGAGGTTCATGCGCTGGCCGCGACGTGGCGCTGTCATGCCATCGGTGAATGTTCGTGTCGGTTCCAATAGAGTGTGCTGAGGGCCAAAATGGATATTTCACAATATTGCACAATGTGACGCGATTTTGCATGTTTATAGAATACGAAGAATAACCGTTTTAAAACAGAGTCGTTTTGTATATTGATTTCAAAACAATATTTTCGGTCTTTAAATTTTATTCGGGGCTATTTTGTTCCTCCTAATAAAAAGTAATAAAACAATAGGGCGATAATCTGTAATTATTTAATAAAAGTCATTAATTCAGTTGTGTACAGGATACCTTTCTTTTGTCAGCGCGTGACTTTTTTTTGTACCTGCAAAATTGCACTCGGGAACAGTACTAATATTAAAATTAGTATTGAGCTGAAAAAATTCGAAAAAATCAAATAAACATTGTTATATTCTTTATTTACATAAAAAGACAACACGTCATTCACCAGTATACGCACATTGTGCCTGGTTGAATAGGGCAATATTTGAAAGACATCGAGTATATCGGAGCGAAACGCAGGGACCCGTAGATAACAACCGCGTTATCACCTGCCAAACATCTCCCCTCTTCGTTGCATTCGCGGCTGATCACAAAGCTCGAATAAAACTCATATCGGTGCTATTGAATGAATCTCCCTCTATCGCCTCCCCTTTTTTCAATTGCCTTATCAACCGCGACGTTTCGTTTTGCACACTCCCTCTCTCGATTGCCTCGCCTCGCATCTTCTCCTTCTCGCTTCTGCGGTCGTTCCTGTACGTCCGGCCAGAGGTACGACCTTGTGCGCTTAGTCGCGACGAACTCGCATCTCTTTCTCTCTCCTCTCTCTGTCTCTCTCCCTCTCCCTCCCTCCCTCCCTCCCTCTCTCTCTCTCTCTCTCTCTCTCTCTCTCTCTCTCTCTCTCTCGATGTCTTGTCTTGACACGCGTCCGCGGCTATTTACACTGCACGTCGTCACGAGTGCTGTCTGTCTGTTTGTCTGTCTCTCTCTCGCTCGCTCTCTCGCACACACACCGAAGAAGCCCCTCGGACGCCTTGCGTGGAAAGAGACGGAAGACGAGCGGGAGCGGAGCGGCGTTAACGTCAGCAGCAGCGGCGGCGGTGGCGGTGGCGGTGACGGCGCAGCTGAAGAGTCAACGAGTGCCGCGCGCGGTGTGTGTTAGTGCGTACGAGTGCTGGCTGGCCGGGTGGCACGCGCGTGCAAGTGAATGCTGGAGACACAGAGAGAAAAGGCGCCGCTGGCGGCGGCGGTCGACGGCGGCAAGAAGGCGGCGGCTGCGCGCAGCGACCTCAGGATACGGCAAGAGGTAATGGGGCCCCACCCCGCCGCGCCGCGCCGCCCAGCCGCCAACCAGAGGGCGGCGAAAGTCGCGAAAGGGGTCGACCGCGTCCTCGGACAGGGAAGAAAACGAGAGTGAAAGAGGGGGTGCATGGCGGTGGTGAGCAGGTCCGACAGTGGTGGGGAGAAGAAAGGGTGAAGGAGTGGGGGTGGAAGAGTGAGAAGGAGAAATGTTCAATGGAGGGGGAGGTGGTCTTCGTGAAAGAGAAACGGAAAGGATATGATGGAGAAGTGGTACATTTATTAAGGGTCCTCTATGATAGGTGAGGAGTCAGTGGTATGAACTGAGAGAAGGCTTTCGAAAATGCGTTGGAGTGAAGCGGATAATTATATGTGAGCAGCAAGATAATTGTATCGGTTTCATGTTAGGTTTATTTATTGTATTATTTCTATTTTTGTTCCGTTGTGGAAAAGTCTACGAAATGCGAAGCCCCAATGCCTGACGCGTTTTGTTGTATGGATAACATAGCTAACGCCATATTTTTTCCAAAGAAATTAAAGGGAAAGCGTGAAAACAATCGTTCGTTGTGATAACTGGGACCATTGTGATCTGTGTTAACAAAATTCACCCTGCACTGTATAAACGAAGTAAAGGTAAACTCGGGACTGGCCAATTCAGTGTTTAATTCACAGCTTATTAGTATCTTCTTCTCAAGCCAAACACTATCGGAACCGGCATGGGCGGCCAGAGAAAACGGAAAACGGGCAGGGCCTCATTTCACTCAAAGTTTCTAACTTCCCCTCCCACATACAGCAGAAATAATTTGTAGCTGTTAATTTGAAGTGACTACAGTTTTGAATGAAAAGAAATTAGGCCCCAATCACGTCCGGGTTTGAGGGAACTTGCGCCATCTGGGCGCCACAGGGAACGGACGTTAGAGAGAGCATTTAGTTAGAAAACGAAGTTAATCTGTCAGGCCTCTTGGTATTCGGAGCATCAGCTCTTTACCTATATGCGGATTAAACTGAGCTCTGGCACTGATTTCACCGCCTATATCGCATCCAGTCGCGCGTAACGAGATTTGTATTTTTATTGAGGCTAGTTGGAAACTTATTGCGTTTTCCCATGATTAGGATTCTATAATATATTCATTGTTATAGATAATAGCAAGGGTAGGTGGAAGCAAGAATATTTTATTTTACGAATTCATTTCGATGCCAAATTCTGCCACCTCTTTCCAAAGGCGTACGAGTGCGCTCGGGTTCTGAAACGAGATTGCCTTAGATACAAAAGCGTAGTTGGCGATGGGAACGAGTGTGTCCTAGAATCAAGGGGAGACATGATTGTAGGGGGCCAGCACCTACGTTTTCTTATTCGAAGCGTGGTCGCCCCTCACGTGTTCCCAATTCGCTGCAAGAATGAAGTGGCCGCGCTAAGCAGAACAGTCAAAACGCTCGGTTCGCCCCTGACGGAAATATTTTTTAGGAAAGAACATTTTAATATATGTTATTATTGACCTAAGACAAGAATTATTAAAAGATTAGGTTCGTTCGTAACCTTTTTAATTTCTTATACCTTCTACGTAGTAACAGTAAGTTACTTACGTAATCATACAGAAAAAAGCACCGTTTTATTTTAAATAATGTTGATCAGAAACTAAATCAGCGAACCACACAACTTGTGAATCTCTGACAGAAGTGGATTTTTCTTGTTATTATGCGTAGTAAATAACATGCCCTTTACGGAATGTAAGCCCTCGTTTTATCAAAAAAGTGTTGTTTTTTCTCAATACATCTATCCATTACAACACTAGCGTCTAAACCTAGCGTACACACGATTCATAAGGAAATGGATATTTCCCGAACGATGTGGATGATGTGGCTACCCCGAATTTGAAACGTATCTGTTAATTTTTGCAGTCTTTTTTTATAAAGCCCTTAGGACATTTTTGAAATTTCTCCAAACTTGCTTATTGTTGTGAAGAAAAGTACAGCTTATAAAAATGATGCAAGTTTGATTTTCAGTCAAACATCGGATATTTACACAATTGCAAAAGTTCTTTATGTTTGATAATTGAGAGCGTTCGGACGCGAAAAGTGCTGTTATACCCCCTCTCGTTTTCGATGGAGCCACTATGAGCACCAGAGGGATGTCTGCCCTAGCAATTTTTAAGGTGCTAGGGCAGACATCCATATTTATTCAATTGAGGGAATGGCTGTATGCCATCGTCTGTTTCACCTCGAGTTATTTGCCGATACTGATAAACAAGTGGTTCATACTTTCAGCATTGCTTACGGCACGTCCTTTCTCGCATTATTTCTAAATGTCCAGGCAGAAAATTCTGAGAGTTCAACAAAACCTAGATCTGCGCCATTCTTGTAAGCGATTCTTGTTCTATCATGAGAAAAAAATTGGAGCAGTTTTTGACAAAATGCTTTTATGTATCAATTGTATTAATTTCAAGGACAATTTACGCGAATTCAGAAATGCAAAGTTCACCGGTAATGAGACTTGCGCCTCCTTTTTTGCCGCCTTGTGATAGAAACTTAGAGAAATGTAAAGAAAAAATTGGAGTCTTTTTTTTAATAACGATTAAAAAATGGCTCTTATCTCGTGCAAGATTTCGTGAAAATTACTAATATTTTCGAAATTCAATACTTGACCTTATTTCAATGTCTGTCTTTCAAGAACAGATATCATTTAGGAAACACATCTGTATCTTGAATGTTGTAATTGTAGGAAGACGCCGAAAAAAAATGAAATTTTTTAAAAAAATGGGGAATTTCATCGAAAATAAGACCTGCATCATTCTCGTAAGCGATCGTTATGCTATACGAAAACAAAATTTAATAAAAACATTTGGAGCTATTTTTGAGAAAATTTCGAAAAATGTTGAAGCTTCATCAACAGTATCCTCCAAAACACGACATATCCGTTTCAAACTAATAAGGCCTCGAGGTGATTTTTTGTTTTTGTGTTTTGTTGTTTTTAAGTTATTGATACAGGAATATAAATTTTGGAGAAAATAGATGGAACGGTTTTGCCGCTAGGATTACGGACGAACGACGGACCAACAGACAGACAGGTTCGGCCATCAATCGATTTTTCGGTATCAAAGTCCCACAAAACTTGGATTCTGACTTCACAACGTGTTAGAGCCGGGATTCCCAAACATTTTTTATCACGCCCCCATTTCTCAAGAGGAAACCTCTCCACGTTCTCCCCCTTGCACATTTTTATTCGGTAATGAATAAAACAAGTGTTAGTTACATTTAACATTTCAATACATTTAATTTTTGTACTCTTTACAATAATACAAGTTTTTCGTCAGATCCAGTACTATCAAAACTGCATGCGTTTTAAATTTTCAGACGTTGCAGAAAAATGTCCTTTGATCTGACTTAAGGAAGCATGTTTCGTTGACAAATGTCGTTCAAGACAACTAGATCTCATGGCTTTCTTGCTCAATACTTTGTAGCAAATAACACAGTAAGGAAATTCGACGCCATCCTTAAGCATACAAATAAATCCATATTTAATATAATTATCGTTGTACTTGCCCCCCACTCTCTCTCTCACTCTCACTCTCATACAGACACACACACACTTCGGAATCAATGTGTTAAGAGGAATTATTCCTAGGGACAATATTTATCCACTTTTTCGTTACCATATTTCGTTCAACCGCCAATAAGAGTTTTTCTGTCGAAAATTGTCGGTTTCCGATGCGCGGTCGCTTTCTTTTCTTACGGAGGACGAAAAGTTTTTAAACAAGTCTATAACTCATGACGTCAGCATTAGTACAAGAAGGTATTTGTATGAAAACATGAAGATATTAGATTGAATTGATGCCCGATAAAGGGAATTGTGGGTGTATGACTTCTAGGCTGTCCGGGTGACGCCGCGTCGTTGGCAGAGAGGCCTTTGGCCCATTGGCCTCTCTGCCAACGACGCGGCATCACCTGGGTCAGCCTAGAAGTCATGAACTCGAGCCGCGGAAGCCTACGTGCAAATTGTGGGTGAAGTTATGTAACTAACTCGTTTCAGCAAACTGTAGCAGTTTGGGCCGTTTTTCACTAATCATTTGTCTGCAGCATACTGAAATCTGTTGACAGCGAACAAGCGTAGCGAACGACATTGTAGAATTAATCTCGTTGATTACCAATAACCGTTGCCAAGGTGGGATTCGTATCAGCACCAGTTTGAGCTCATGTTTGATCATTAAGTGATGTTGGTTATGTGGGTCGTGAGTTTCTTTGTGTAGTGTGGATGGGGAGTGGCGCCAGAGCCCCAAACCACCGCGGCCGGCGCGAGCCGTCTCGCCCTCGGTGGGCTGAGGAGGAAGCCGAAGAGCCCTCGTGGCGTCGCGTCGCGTCGGCTGCGGCGTGAAAGCGGCATCCCAGCCACCTCGTCCATTTGGCTATCGCTTCGGGTGGGGCCGCATGGAGCGCGGATGGCGGCGCTAGTTTCGTCCAATGCGTTCGTCTCGTCGTGTCGATGACACTTTTCCCCTCCGGGGAGCCATTTACGGCCTGCGACTACGAATGTATTGCGTCACTAAGGAAGCTAATGCAGAATATTGGTCCCTCATTGTCAAACACTTTTTTTGCTTTAAAGTTTATTTATAATGCATAGAAACAGAAGCTAGTAGACGGATATTGTAAGAGAGGATGTCGAAAGTAACGAAGCAATAAAAGTAGCGTTTACTTGGAATTTTTTATTATGTAAGTAATTTATAATAACATAAATGAAACATATGTTATTAATAATTATGTAATTAAATGCGTGGTCCTGAGATTCTTAAACGCCCCACAAGAATTGTTATGTACTACCTTTTGAATCTCTGTGATAATATATTGTAAGTTGGTGAGAACGAAATCCTATTATGCAAGAACATTATTAACCGAAGTGTTTTGTCTTAGAGTAACCTGCTTTATAATTTGGATGATCACAGAGGTCGGAGTTTGTGAGAAATTCTCAGTTGTAGAGGAAGGAGTAGAGGTCGGTGGAGAGATTTGATGTGGTCAAGGACGTGCGAGCACGCACGTCTCAATCTTTTAAGAAATAAGTAAGGCACAGATTCACCTGCAATACATATTTTCATAGGTACAAGATACCTGTATTCGACCATTTGTTTAGTTTTTAAGACATAGTGAGTAAATTATAAGCATTTATATATTTCATAATTTATCCATTACATATTTTTACAGAAATATTTACTAGTCGAAGGGGAACATCTTAGATACGAGTTTGCCAATTTGCTAGTTCTGGAATTGCCTCGTAATTAAACATATTTTTGTAATACTGCGTTTCTATGACTTTCGGACCTTGACCTGAATAGTCAAAATTTCCTCCCGCTTCGCAAAAATAGCCAACTCCGAATGAAGGATGAGCGGATGTTTGCGAAGCAGAAGTAATCGCAACCACGTGCTTGCTCATGTTTCACAGAGCCTTGCGTAACTTATTGCAAATCTGACAAAAAAATCTTGTCGTCATATGTAGTATTATCCAGATTCCTGTATTCCGCAGAAAAAAAGGGAAAAAAAACATACATCACTCTGTCGTTGGTGCAGAATTCGGGACGTGTTCTTGAAATGCCGTCCGTTCTGTTAAAGAATACATATAAGTATGTGGTGTTTTTTAAGGGCAATTACAAAAGGGGTTGCATCAAACGCATTGTCCCCTTACCCCTCCTCGCGAATCGGTCTCTAGCTTTGCTGTACGAGCGCGCAGTATATGGGCGCGCTAGCTCCTCCCAAAAACATTCCTTGCTGCGAAAGAATTTTATATTTGCTATACAGCTCGTGCCGTGTGGTGTAGATAGAAGTGTGCAATTACTTCAAAAGATGTAGAACTAGTAGTCACTCTCTCCAAATTCATTCCGAAAAAATACTTATACTGTTAGTACATAGTTTGCGCGTTATTAAATAAATCCAGCCCTCTATAAATATGATTTTTTCTAGATGTCTGTAACTGAAAATCACAGTTCCCGAATGTCCCATCCATAACATTCACATGCAGATGAAAACTGTTTTTCCTCTTATCTGTCGATTTTCAAGAAGGATATGTAAGCTGGGATGGTTCTGTGTATATTGCCGATTTAGTTTATCTTCTGTGTGGCGTGTTATTGAATGCTTTGTGTTTATTTGTTCGTCATTTTATGCTCTCACCGAAACAATATACGAACACAACTAATTATTTGAGATTTTGCAGCACATTTTAGATTTCTGCAGCAATATCTGCATTTAAAGTATATTTTGGCAACGGGAAATATTTCGTACCAAAACAACAGCGGCATGAAAAATTTTTAACTAGAAATATTTTTGTTTATGCTAGAAAGTGTAAACACAATAAATATTTGTAATTAAACATTAAAATAAATATTAGTTTAGAAAATGTGATTTGGCCTGAAAACTGAATGATCGTAATATATAAAAATTACTAAAAACGCTTTTGCTTTTATTTAATAAGGCGTTTGATTATATGCGCTTTACCGCATACAACTGTATATCGGACTAATGGAGTCACATAGGAGGGGATAGAAAATGAAGGGTACGAATTGGCAGTGGATCAGTGATAGAGGTCGTAAGCCACAATCGACTCTTTTGAGTTAACCTCTCCACAATTGTCTGTAAGCATTCCCATTTCCATTCTCTATTACAGGTATCCATTTTATCATCATATTGTCGCGCATGACGATTTTCACTAAAATTAGTTGCGCAATAGACGTGCATTTTCACATCAATTGTGAAAGGTTTTGAGCAACATTAGTTAGGTGGGCCTGCTGTAGAGCTCTTCGTTTTTAAAGCGAATGAAGGCTTTGTTTTGGCGAGCGAACTCGTTTGAAAATGACAAACGCGTAAGAATAAATTGTCTCGTATTAGTTATGCACGCGTAAGAATTAGATAGGCATCTTATTTTCAGTGTTGTTTTACTTTAGTGTATTTTAGATACATCCGTACTTTCAAATTCCATTCCAATTGAGGATTATCGGTTTTTCCTAAATCATATATATTCTATCATATATATCTGAAATCAAGTTCCTTTCGTTGTGTAGGAGATCTGCTCCTATCAAATTGTTGCTTTTGGCTTACGAAAACTTAGTATGTTGTAGTAGACGCTCTTGACGAACTACATCCGTGGGGGAGGACGACTAATAAAAGTGAGCCTGGTCCGACTTTTGGCAGAGTGGGAAACGACGTGAAGGAGGAATGCACAGGTGTGGAAGAAGAACTAGCAAATAGTATGTACTGTGTACACATGTATGTTAGTATTCGCCGTTTTTGGTCGATTGTTCAACTTTGCCGGCTAGACAACGATGTCCCCAATGCCTGGGCCTATTTAATTCCCACGCTTGGAGGGTAAGAGAGACATGTAGCGAACTCGAAGTATCTAGGAAATAGTTCTTCACACAGTTATTTATTAATCGTATTTCTAATTAATCCAAAATATATCAATCAGCTTTTGTCTCTTGTATCCATTTACCAATATATTGATTATAAAGTTGGGTAAACAGCATTGTAAAATTTGGACAAATTTCAATATATTAAATTAATAGAAGAATAATAAATCAGTACCCCAAATATATAAAATTAAGCGGAACTCGTAGGCACGTGGGAAATGAGGCGGAAATACGTAAAGTTACCGGTTAAAATATAATATATAAATGCATACTATTTAGGGAAGTACACATAATTGAGAGCTCTGGCGAGTCGTTCATCCCCACATTCGAGGGCCCTGGCATTGCGCATAGCGCCGTGCGGCGAGT